>OY757313.1:43560310-45051596 GCA_963583905.1 Stenurella melanura
CGCAGGATGTTCGCTCATGTCAAAATATCATCCTACATACATTTGCTAGAGATGTGCTACTTCCACGTTCAATGTTTAATTACTTTCAAATAATGAGACCAAATAAAAAAAATCGGTAAAGGTATTTACATAGAACTTCCCTCTTTATTTACACCGGGCGGTCACTCTAAAAAAATTATTAATTACGAAACGACATATGAGAATAATAATCGGAATGTAGTTATCCCTAGAAAATCTGATAACGTTTGGTCAAAAAAATATACAGAGAGATATCAAATATGGAAGACTTGCGTAAGTGCCTTTACTTTCCACCATAGTTGAATTAATTCTTAGAATGATCGCCCTGTATGTTTTCAATAAAACTATGTGACTTCCTTGGCAACTGTGTTAAGTATATGCCAAATATTATTGCCATCTGTCACATTGTTAATTGCACATCCATGTAGTGGAATGGAGCAGCTCCACTGTTCAATTGCTCAATTTGAACAAACAGACATTTGTTTCCATCATCTTTTCCATAGTAGTGGTAAAAAAATTGTAAAAAAAACTTTTTTAATTCTCAAAAAAAAAAAAAATCTAATAGGTTTAGAATGTCATGAAATGTGGAAATTTCAAAGAAGAGTAAAAAAAAATTTCCATGATCAATTCTAGTGTTGTCTGTAATTGTTTATTTGTGGCATATTCAAGTTTTCTTACTTCTTATTGGGTATTTTGCCACTGAAAAATATTAAAAAATTTTAATGAAAAAACCTCTGTGCCAAACGGATCAGACAGAGGTTGGTTCTGGAATACTTGACTGTTTCAAAAAGTCTCACACCAAAAAATATATAAACTAGAATAATGTGACAAACTAAACATTGAAAATGAAAGATATAGGCAGTTAACGTTTCGGAAGAGAATCTTACTTCGTCTCTAAGGATAGGCAACCAACTAGTACAAAAATCTATTGAATAATTTGAAACGCATCTATTCTCATTTAATAAAATAATCGCGGATTCTTTATTTTTCAGTGGTAAAATACCCAATAAGAAGTAAGAAAATCAATTCTAGTAGTTAAAAATTTTTCAAAAATTAAAAAAAAATCTGGATAGGTTTCGAATGTCACGAAACGTGGAAATTTTAAATTTGAGCGAAACAATTTTTTTTATCCATACCCTTTAGACGGTCTACCCTGTATATTTTCCAGTGAAAGTCTAACAATCTCTTCGGTGGCAGTAGCGTCAGCTACCTACCAAATTTGGCTGTTCTCCGTCAAGTAGTTAATGCACCAACAGACAAGCAGGCAGACAGACGGAATTTAAAAACCTATATTTTCGTAATCTACATGATCTGAAACGTGAAAATTCGAAAAAAATTTAAGAGAGTGATTTTTTCTCGAATACAATACTTCCCTTCGATATGCGAGGGAAGTAAAAATGGTAAAAGCAAAAGTTGTTTATTTTTTACAGCAGCATATGAATCTGTAAAAAAATAGGGGTAATAGGGTAAAAAACCAAAGTTGACCTTCGGATGACCTTAAAGTCATCAAACTTTAAAAAATATAGCCATTGAATCCCACTTTTTAAATGATGAAACTTTTGTCTGGAACATTTTTCACGAAAATTCCTTATTTTCAAGTTGTTCGTGTTTGTCAACTTAAATACCCCACCTGGTATAAGTAAAATAAAAATAACCCTTGTATTTCGCTAATATGGTTATATGAGCTGAGACATATTTTAAAATAAGCCACTGCCGTTACGCAATAAGTACTCATTTAAATATCGAATTCCTCAACTTAATAGTGAACGATAATACTTAAAAAATTATTAAAAAATAACGATACTCCAGCAACTGTTAAAAGCTCATCACGTTCCACTCTAACGACAAAAATAAATGTCTGCATGAAGTGCTCCAATGATAAATGTTACAAACCCTTATTTAGCAGAACAGATGTAGTAACAGGACAGGGGATGGATTGGAATCGACTTTGGGGGATAATGGGGAGACGACGGAAGCCGTTAGCTCTAGCTTTCACACCTCACGTTCAATTAAGATCACGTTTCTGCCGGATGTTCTGACTTTTTCGGTTATATTTAGGATTTTAGTTGCTCTTAATGTGCTCCTTACAGTCAACAACTAACAGTACATGATGTTGATATCTGCGAAATCTAAATCTCAGGCTGTCAACATATATGTAAATTAGGAAGTTCATGATAACAGAAATTAATTTCTGTCGTAGATGGGAATCTATAGCAATATTCTACAGGCAAAAGATAATGCGTTATGAAGTTTACAATATTTTTTGTGAACGATATCAATTCAGTTAAATACTTGTAGCTAATCATCCTAGTAATCATGAGAGTACAAAAACAAAAGTTGTTCGTCGTAGGCCTGCGGTTCATCACGATTTAAACGCTAAGAGAATGAAAGGGAGTACTAAATTTTTTGAAACAAGTAATATGGATAAAACTTTTTGGAATTAGTTCCTTAGATGTCCCTCACAATGTTTATGGAAAAATTTATTCGATTCATGCGGGCCTTTAATTGTTATAAACAATTAATTTGTTCACTAAGAGAGACATTTTGTTAGTGACTGGAAATCACTTTTTTAAAAATCGACCAAAATAAACACTTTTTATTCTTCATGATTTTTCAAAAAAATGCTTCATAAAAAAGTTATGGCCAATTTTATGACGAAAAAAAAAGCGAAATTCTCCGACTTTCAAGAATTTTTTTGTCACTCATTTTTACAGGTACAAAAAACAACAAAAAACAGAATTGTAGAGAATTTCCTGTAGAATAACCCAATATTTTTTGTTTTTTGATTCCATTAATGGAAGCATGACAAAATTTCATTAAAAAAAACGCGAGTATTTACAGTGAATATTAAGTATTTTCTTCAAGAGAGGTTCCATTTTTCTAGCGTGGCATGGACTATTATTTTACATTTTTTCGAATTTTTCAATTATTGAATATTGCTAAATAATTTTAATTGAAATTACATTACATTCCATAAAAACTGTGACAAATTTTCAAGAAATAAATAGCAAAAATTCCGAACGTGTGCAAAAAGTATATATAGATATATACATACAATATATAATATGCGTACAGCCGCTCGAGCAGCTGGGCGTGCGCGCACGTGCACACAAATGAGTTTTTTTTTTAATAAAAATTCGCGTTCTCTAAATGAAAGTTTTTCATGCTCCCATTAATGAAATCAAAAAATAAAAAATTTCACGTTATTCCACAAGAAATTCTCTATAATTCAGTTTCTTTTTGTTTTTTGTACGTGTGAAAATGAGCGAGAAAAAAATTCTTGAAAGTCGGAGAATTTCGCGATTTTTCGACATAAAATTGGACATAACTTTTTTAAGAAGCATTTTTCTGAAAAATCATAAAGAATAAAAAGTGGTTATTTTGATCGAAAATTATTTCCAGTCACTAGAAATACTTTTTTCTTAGTGAACAAATTAATTGTTTATAACAATTATTAAAGGCCCGCATGAATCGAAAAAGTTTTTTTATAAGCATTGTCAGGAACATTTAAGGAACAAATTTCATAGTTTTATCCACATTACTTTTTTTTTAAATTTAGTCACCCGATGAACGCAAAATTGCGACGAACCGCAGGTCTATTGATGCTACAAAATATCGAAAAGGACTATTATATTCGCTGGATTTGTCATCTAATGGGAATACCATATCAACTAGAAATATACAGGGTGTCCCATAAATAATGAATAATCCTGAACATGGTAATAGGCCAGACCTGAACCTATCAGAGTATCACAGCTTGACCTTATCCTATGGTCTTCGAGATAAGTATGGGCACTTTCTTGAAATTTTGAAAATTCCTACTCAAGGGTAGTATTTTCCTTGCCACTGCCACAAAATAAGGATTATTTCATTCTGTTCTTTGGTGAGTATTCTAGAACAGTTGTGCTAACAAACGTGTATATAAAACGTGAGTCTTTAGATAATGACGACGCTATTCTGGAAAAAAAAATTCATTTCCCCAAAACTCCGTCTGCTGACTTTGACCTTTGATAGTGTAAAGAAAAGTGCCAAGCTAAACTTGCCACTTATCTTAAAGACTTGCCCACCTATAATTAATTATTCATATTCTAAATGTTTAAACATTCTGAATTTTCCTGTTAGAAAAAAGATATAGTTGTTTGAATAGTGGGGAGCTAAAACCAAGTTAAAATTTTTAACAAGTAAGCCTAGTTTTTAGTTGTATTATTGTTTGGCCAAAGCATTCGTCGATATACTCATATGTGACGCCTGTCAATTTGTACATCTGGCGTTAGCAGCGAGCTGGCATTCCTCTAAAATTATTTAAATTCACTAAGGTCTGGCTGTAACGTTTACATAAACTTTGTGCTCTGGAATTGCTTCGAAACGACCTACCGGTTTTACTAGAAGAGTTTTCTTTATCCCTGAAGCTGACAATGTGGCTACAGAACGACAAATTCCCTGCACATTGCGGAAGAGAAGTGAGAGCATACCAAAATTTGAAATATCCCGGAAGATGGATCGGTCGCTTAGCTCCAATTCTGAGGCAACTAAGTCACCGGACCTAAATCCTTTAGATATTTTTTACTGGTAATGCATGAAGGAAGAAGTGTACTTCCGACCTGTTCAATTCTTAAATGAATTGCATGAGCACATCGGAGTAGCCGCTGAAGAAATCAGCCGATACGGACATTCACCCCATTTAAAAGTCGCAGAGCCTGCATCAGGGCTGGAGGAGAGCAATTTGAACATCTATTATAAGTAGTTTGACTATTTCTTTTTAATAATGTTGAACAAATTCAGATGAAATTACCTTTTATTTTATTTCGTTCCTCGTCCTCTTACCTAGAATATACTAGAAGCAATGGTCTCAAGTTTCTTATGACATATGTATCTCCCACCACCACCTACATCATCCTCACTGCATTGTTAGAGGGGTAATCAAAATAAAATTGTCTATGTATGTAAATTTTGAGCAAATTAGTTCTGTGATTTAGGCTCCAGATGTGATCGGAGACTGACCACACATAGTCATTTTTTTAAATCACTTTTATGGGTTCAGAGAACTTAACTTCAATTCATCAAAGACTCTATCTTGTGCACGATCATAATACGTCCTTCTTTGCACATGAGAAAGTAAAAAAGATGATAAATTCGCTGCTGAAAACTCTAGAACCAGCTGGTTTGCTGGTAAGCCAGTAGTTATAAATTTGGCTAACGTAATTCAATTTATAACGAAACTTGAAAAGAAGAAGCAAGTTAATGTCACTTAATGGTACTTTGTAACAAAAGCGATCATTGATCGATGAGAAGTTGAACAGCGAGCTAACTTTTCTGGCTGCCTGAATGAAAAGATTATTGGGCCATTCTTCATCCCAAGATTAAATGGGGAGACCTTTTTGAATTTGTTGCGGGATGAAACTGCCCGGTTTCTTAACGATCTGCCACAAGATGTTAGAGAAAACCTACATTATCAACTTGATGGAGCTCCAGCTCACAACAATGGAAGAGTATTTTAAGAAACTAATTTTCCGGGCCGATGGATGATAGGGCGTAGCTCAGGTCCAGCTCAAGAGTTTCCCCCCGAGGTCTCCCGATCTTACACCTCTCGATTTCTATTTGTCATTTAAAAAATAAAGTGTACAAGAATAGAACCTGTAGTCAAGAAGAATTAGAGGCCATAGTTAGGCAGGTATGTGCTGAAATCACTCCCAGTGGGATTCGAAAAGTTATACGACATGCAAGAAGACGAATTTAACAATATGTTCGTAATGATGGTGGTTTTATAGAAATGGAAAGAATCGTTTAAGTTTATTAGTTTATTTAGTTCCCTATTATTAATATGATTTTCTTGTTCTCGATCTTACATTATTTTTGAATATAATATTTATTATATTCGAATTTTTACATAATTAGAAAATTAAGATTTATCTTTCAAATCCAAATCACACGAGTAAAATACATTGCTCTTAACAAAAAAACGGAGAATATTATTTTCAATTTGGGTAACCGTTTTGCAATGAAAATTTTTTTTTGTTGAAAAAAATGTTTTTTGGCGGCCTGTATCTCAACCACCTTTGAAACCATTATGACGAAATTTTGTACAAAGGGGTTTTTAAAGGTGCTGATCAAGCATATTAGACTAGATTTTTTCTAAAAAAATCACTAATATAAATTCTCAGAAAATCCACCCTTACGTTAGCCTATGCACAGGTACGCCAATGATGATTCTCAAATTTTACTATGTCCTGAAGTTCTAATTGGGAGCAGTGATCAATTACCAAAATCTCACTAGCAGTTTCTGAGATATAAGCGTGGCTCCATGAAATTTGCGACACATTGTACATATATGTAGTACCGATGACAACACAATTATCTGATGACCATGGCATGATGCTGCAGCCAGAATAGTTAGCTCGCTGTACAACTCCTCATCGATCAATGATCACTTTTGTTACAAAGTCGCATCATTGCTATAAGTGACATTATGCAAAATTTCAAGGTAAATTGACTGATACATATATGCAGAATTTCATGTAAAACTTATCCACTTATCAGTTAACTTTTCAATTTTTGCCGAAGTAGCTGGTGATACAAACATCTTTTGACTTATATTGTCCATCTCCTATGGATTCTATTCTAATAAAATTGTTACCATCGGTACTACATATGTATGCAAAATTTCAAGGCAATAGATCAAGTGGAAGTGCTTCAAAATTGACTTGCAAGATTTAGCAAAAACTAACTGACCTTATGAAGGTGAATAGAAGCTTGTAGAAAAACATAGTAGTTTTTTACACGTTTTCTTTAAAATAATGAAGGGTAATAATTATTGCAACTTCCGTTATACAATTAAATATTCAGGGCGGACAACACATACCGTGACTGCACAATTAAATGTTAAGTTTTTGTAAAACTATTGCAGAACCTAATAAGCTATTTCTGAATCTTGCAACTATGAACGATACATTTAATTTACCATGGATAAGAAAATAATAACGTTCACATACAGATTTGTAAAGATTTACAACATCCACTTAAAGCAATAGAGAGGCAGCATTCAAATAGCGCATTAAGAAATCAATGTAGACTTACAGAGTGTGATTATTAAGGAAATCCTTTTAATAGAGCAACTCATAGTGAAAAATTTATTGGAACATTATTACCACACACGACCATAAAAGCCATACGTTATGCAGTGTACCCAATAATTGTTGCAAAAGCTTGTAATTACTTAACATTTATTGCTGCTACAAAAATATGTTATAGTTATTACTTACGAGTCAAGTGTTAAGTTCAACAGGCTCGATCAGGAGATTTATGGACAATTATTGATACGCCATTTAAAGGGAATTGGTATTAGGAAAATAGATTGAATTCGATTAATTTCCATTCTGCTGCTAATGCAATTCGATCGCCTAGATCATTTGGTTTATTAAATACTGGTAGTGTTATCTACATTATAATGTGGCAAAGCTTAATTATTATTTGGTATTTTAGTGGACGACAATTATCATTTGAGGGTTTGTATATATTTCAAACACAGGAAAGAAGATCTACAAGAAAACGGTGTCATTTAGCGAAATCGAATCTTTTTTTAAACGACTCGAAATTTGGCATGTGTACATGACAATACAATTTGAAATATTTTTTATAGAAAAATCCAAGATGGCGTTTCAAAGATGGCGGACAGTTATTGTTCGTAATGATGGTGGTTTTATAGAAATAGAAATAATCGTTTACTGGTAGTGTTATCTACATTATGGTAGTAGTGGCAAAGCTTAATTATTATTTGGTATTTTAGTGGACGACAATTATCATTTGAGGGTTTGTATATATTTCAAACACAGGAAAGAAGACCTACAAGAACACGGTGTCATTTAGCAAAATCGAATCTTTTTTTAAACGACTCGAAATTTGGCATGTGTACATGACAATACAATTTGAAATATTTTTTATAGAAAAATCCAAGATGGCGTTTCAAAGATGGCGGACAGTTATTGTCATTTAATATTCCATTCCGATTGTACTAAAAATTGGTACCTGGCGATTATTTAGGTCGCAGATCTGTGATCAAAACTAAAAATTCAAAATGGCGACGTCAACATGGCGGATAGGTTTTATGATTTATCGTCTGAATCGACTGAAAGTCGGTATAGGAGGGTTATCGAGGTGGTAGATTGCAATTGTTTGGTCCAATTTTAGCAATTCAAAATGGCGACGTCAAAATGGCGGATAAGCTTTGTAATTTATGGTCTGATTCGTAAGAAAATTGGTATCTGGAGATTTTCGAGATCGCAGATTATAAATTTTTTGTCGAAATTCAAAAATTCAAAACGGAGGCTTCAGGATGACGAATAGGTCATTCATTTATAGGGAAGAAATTTTATCGAACAAACGCTATTCTAATTGAAATAAGACTAAAGAGATAATAAATTAAGATAAAAAATTAAAAATCAAACTTTTAAACACACACTGAGACTGTTAAAAAATGCATTAAAAAGAAGAAAATCATGTTAATAATAACAATGATTATGTTAATAATCGTAAAAGCGTGGGGCGCTCAAAATACCTGGAAAAACAGAAAGGGAGCCCGCACAATCCTTATCGATTTTGGTTCTCGGTCGACTTTTTTGAAACTTTGAGGAAATGTTCTCCCCAATGTTCCGACCAAAAGTCTAAATGGGCCCACAGACCGATAATGGGCCGTTTCTGAGTAATTTCAGTCCTAATATCAGACGCGAACGTTTATATTTTAATATAAAATTCATCATTAAGATTAATTTATTTAATAACATGGGATTTCTGACCCGCTGAACCTGAATCCGAGATCCGATTCACGATAACGACAGTTGGCAGTCCTGTTTACTGATAAGAGATAACGTTAAAATGTGCCCAGATGATGTTCAGCAGGTCTTAAAACCGTTGGATATACCTTTTTCACATCAAAGGTCTCAATATTGGGCCATTCACGTGAAATTTTTTAAGTCACAAATTTCTCATTACTTGGTGGCTACGGTGTTAGCTTGAGACCACGGGTTCCGGGTTCGAATTCTGGCTAGGACATGGATGTTCAGTAGTATTCTTAATATGTTGCCGACACGGTAGCAGTGCAGCATTATAGACGACAGTTGAGTGAGATCACACGAGTAGTTACTGTAATCTCTCCTGAGTTCAAATCTCAGCTGCGGCAGATGACAATGTCGCACGAAATGTTTGTTGTGTTGATATACGTGTGTTCGTGTCCTGGTTGAGTAGTGAACCAGGTATAGCCCGATCATTTAGTTTAAAAATATCGTGGAATGAAAAATGTATTTAAAAAATAAAATTTGAAAATAAACAGAAAATATTGGGTCGTATGATTTCTCTTATAATAGTAAATATCTCTAAAACAGTACACTTTGACATGAAAAATAAATATATTATTTTTTAATAAAGAACCCTGAAACTGAAATAAAACTTTTTTCGCTTTCTTATTATTTGAGCAGTTAGGTCTTAATTCAACATCAAATTATTGTTTTCTTAGAATGTTAAAAGTATACTCAGGTAATTCCAAATACATTCCCCTGTATAAAGTATCTTTACGAAAAACATTGGGTTGTACAGCTGTGATGGTATTTTAAAATAATATAAATTTACTGCAAATTCAGTGTCTGCATTTATTGACATTTGATGTGAATCGATTACATTTTGCTACAGTTCTGTTTTGTTTTACACCAATGCAAATGTATAGACACTAAACCATATTTATTCTATGCGCGATTGTTATTTCTGCTGAAAGTCTGTCTTGTTTCATTATCTGTTTATTCGTTTGTTATACAAAGTATTTAAATCAGGAAATACTATAAATAGCACACTGCATATATTGTTTATAAGATGCATTATTCTGTTAGTCAAGCAACTTGTTTTATACTGCATTCAAGTAAGACGGGAGAATGCACCTCTAAACATAATTTTATACCGGCTGTCCATTTGATGAGGGCCCTCGAGAATATCTCGCTTGCTAGTAATCGAGCAGAAGAATTGTATAAACAGATAATGTGTTGATTTTTACAAGCTACAGGATGGTTTAAAGATATCCATGGCCTACTTTAGGAGTTATGATGGAAAATGAGGAATCTATGAGTGCTTCAAAAATACTAAAAACTTTAAAAGAAAATTACCAACACTCATTATTTCGCATATAACTTCGTTATTTTTAAATCTGTATGGATATAAAATACACTCTTCAAAGAGAATTACCTGTAATTTCTATCATATGTATTTTCAACGTCAGACTCGACTCATCCGAACGTCATCTTCAAACGTATTCTTGGAACAATTCATAATACAGAAATGGGACAAAGAGCTAAATATTTGTCATTGTAGTCTTCTGGAACCAAATAAAAAGCTAACATGGAGAGTTATTTAATAATAATTTATATATTCTTAAAAAGATATTACAGAAAAAATAATGAAAATCCCAGCACAGCACAGTTTTTACGGCTTCATTGGCTATACCATTAGGCAATAAGGCAATAATAATTATAATTAACTGGTCGAAGATGACATTTTATTTCACAATTTTTAGTGATGGCTTTTAAAAATGGATCATTTTTTTTTTTAATTTTAAAAAACTTCTAATAATTATTGAACTCTGTTTCGCGCCTATCTGTACTGACGCTCTGGGAAACTGCCTGTCACTGAAGTCCCCTTTGCCCCTAGCTGTCCAAATATTAAGGTGAGGCAAGCCCCTCTTGCATCCCCAAATTCCGCCACTGTTTAAGCGTGCCAAATTCTAAATCTAAACATGAGTTATTTAAAACCAAAAAGTGAAATCATTTCGCTTACTTATGCTTAATTAAATTGAAACAAAGAAAACCGTATAACTATAAAACCTCAAAACAAACAAACGTAAATAACAATGCGACAATATTTAATTAAATCAAACACGAATGAGACAATTTCGATTCAAAGATAGTGAAAGTCGACAGGAAAAGATTTGTTATGATTTTTAAGGATCTAATGGAAGATTTCCTTTGCTTAGCTTTTCTCATTTGTTTTTTAAATAATTATTGCCCGCTATACACACCACAGTTGTGCACCTACATAATAAACTACGTCAGTTAGAAACTGTATCAATTTGTAATACAGTCTGTACTTTAAATGAAAGTAAACTTAATTAATGCATTACTGAAACCTAACACTTTAATGCACTATTTTATTGTTAGCTATCAGAAACTGTATGTTTGTGCCATATACTATTAAATGTAATAACGGATGCAATTAGTGTTTAATTTACTATTGCAATTATAAAGTTCAAAGAAAAATAATAAACGTATTTTTTGAGAGTACTTCAGGAATAATTTGTTTCGTGGCAGATGCTTAATAATTTTATGCTGGTGGCCTAGTAAACTTAATATCTGCAATTAGGAAAAACGAGTAGAAGTTCTACTCTGGCGTGGCATACATTTTTTGTAATTTTCATCTAAAAACGTATTTTTACTACAAAATATAGGTTTTTCTAATGAAAATCACTGTCTAGGTCACAAATTCATAAACATTTTCGATTTTTTAGTTTTAAATTTTCATTTTACTAATATAATAAGCAAATGATCTGTCAAATGATATTTTCCATTTTCTTTTTCATTGATGACAGCTACCAAGTTAAGTGTGAAATATAATACCTTCAAACTCATAACATTAATCGGCTCTTTTCACGGCCATCTTATTTTTATGGTGAGAAAGTTGTTAAATTAAAATTCACAAGTATCTTAAGCGTATTGAAAATACCAGATGCAACTATACTGCTCTTGGAGTCCAAGGATGGATGGCTAAGATGATAGGTATTTTCAGCATTTGCTTTAGGTACCATTAGCGATTAGTGATAAAATAAAAAAAATAAAAACGTTTATCAAATTTAATAATACCACTTGGGTTCATTGTAATTGGACCCATGTACATTGATACAATTTTTTTAGATTAACCCAGCTATCATCTGTCAAATTTTGTCATGAAGCTTGTAGAACACCCTGTATAGTGCTTTTCTACTGTACTTTTTTATATCATACTTAGATGTGTTTGATAATTTTACCTACATAATTTTAAACATATTTGTCCATACGATCGAATTAAGCTAGTCCATGTTTTATTGGGTTATTTTGTTTTTTTAATGTTAATTTTAAAGTGACGGTGTTCTGTAAGAAATAACGCAAGTTATGCAAACTAAGTGACATACGATATGGCAGTGTCGGCATGTATCACAAGAGGCCATTAAGTTTAGGAGTGTTTATGTTTATATTTTAGTTTCGAGATACTGCTTGGATTGTTATTGAAACGTGATATCGCTAATAGCATGGCGTTGAGTGAACAGTACGGTTACAAGGCCGGCGCAGCGGCCTAGACAGATCTGACGCTCTCGATACGATTTTCGTAAGATGGGTCCTATATCACGCGCCCAGTAGCATTTTCAATACTAATAACTCGAATCGGCAAAGCAAAATTTAAAAAAGGAATTTTTGTTTTAAAATTTTTTTACGGTAACACATTTACATAATCTGACTCGAAATACCAGTTTGGATTATCCAGAATTTCGAACTAGCGGGGTTTTAATTTTTCAAAATACAAGATATGACATTTTCATTAAGTCCACTTAAAGTTTGAGAGCTGCTAAAACCATAAGCATAATATATTTGACATTAATTTCTTATCAAGTATGTCCTAAATCGATAGGAAATAAACGGTTTAGCACTTTAAATTTTGAAAATACCTAATAAATAATTTAACAGATCATTTGTAAAATGAAAATTGAAAATAAAAAAAAATTGAATATTTATATATTTGTGACCTTGGCACTGCACAGTGGAACGAAATTCCGTGAAACTGGCCAAAATTCTGAAACTCTCAGAATAAGTAGAAAAAGTGTTAACTATTTACAGAAAAATACTGAAAACATTCTAACTTCAAAACAGTGGTTGTAAAGGGGGTGAAATTTTATGAACTTGACTAAAAGTTTTGAAACTGAGAGAATCTATACACGATATGAAGTTTTTTGCTAAAAAATAAAGAATGCTAAAAAAATTCAAGTTTAAAATAAGTGAGGGGCATTCGTAAGAAATATAGTTGAAACACACAACTTTATAATAGGGGATGCAACAGAGAGTGAAATTATAAAAACTCGAACTGAAAAATTTTAAAACCTGTAATTTATTCACAGTGTATATTAGCATATACTGAAAATAAAACAATCAACCATTACTGGCTTTCTACTACTCATAGTCCGTGTCGTCATTGGAATCGGACGTATCTTCCGAAGTAGATATTGGACATTGGAGCCTCATTATTATAATTTTAAATCCATCTGCTACCAAGCTGAAAATTGTTTTATATTGAGTAGGAGGGTAACATTTATCCTTAGGAGCTCGTATTTTAGTGTAGCTTGGATAAATATTTGCATTCCTTTGTTTCGCTTGTAGTCTGATTTTCAAATACTGTGCTTTAGTCAGCTTTGCTTCAATTAATAGGGACAGAGCTTTTTCAGGAGTGCAGTTGGCTTATTTCTGGATTCTGACCACGTCTCAGATCTTACTGGTGGTATCTTGTAAGTGTGGTTTCCACTGCAACTGGTATTTCATAGTATGTAACACTTCTGCTGAAGTCGATTTTTTAGTTATTTCTTTTATTTTCTTCTCCCCGTTCTTTCGTTATTCTCCACAAAAGATAAAGATGGACGACCTGAGGATGAAGTACAAAGTTGTGCAATTTCCTCTTCATAAAAAAACGAAACATCGCCTTTCAACCAGATTTCGTTATTATTTAAAAACCTTGTTTCCGTTGTAATGCTTTCTTTCCATTTTTTTGAAAGAATACTGCAGAATTTGCGAATATTTTTCAAGATATCTAGATACTGTTGTAATAGTTCTTCATCAAAAATGCTTTTTTTCCGGACTTAGTCGCCAAACACTGTATAAATCCATTCGACAGTGTGTGCCTTTATTATCTGGAACAATAATTTAAATGGTAAACTTAGTTGTATTCATTTGGTTTTTTATAGTTGTCTTTATTTGAATTTTTTGGAGTTCATTAAGCCATCAACTCATGAATAATAAAAAGATATGAATACATCATATCTTAACACCTGCGCTCTCAACTGCGTTTTATTAGTGTAACACGTGCGTGACAGACTGAAGTCTCCAAAAAAATCAGAGGTAACTGGGGGCGGGTAAAGATTTTTTTAAATAAATAGGGTATTAATCAAGCTACATTTTGGTACCAAATTCAAAGATAGGCACAGCAAGATATTTTCTGTAACTCACTTATAATACTGTACATCGTGTACGGCAACAGCAATTTACACCAAATTTTCAGATAACGATTTCGGATTGATAAATACAGTTAAACAATCAAAGTAAAATGCTAAAATGAAGTACACTTACCTTGAATAATATCCTCCATGTCCAACTTTGCAAAAATTTCCACCCAAAACATAAAAATTTAGTTTCTAAACAACACTTTTAAATTAAGTTTTTAACACAGACTTTGTACGCTCTTGAATCGATCACTTCAGACTACCTGCGGACAAATTTACATAAAGCTGTTCTCGATGGCAATGTATCATACTAAAAGTCCCCGAATATAGAGATGCCGGAACACTCATAAAACTCAGTCACCATCTTGGATTATATAGTTTTTTATAGATTTTTTCGTAAATTTTTGAAAATTGTACAAGATAGAAAATTTATTTATAATTGAAATATATATATATATAATGACCCATAATTTGCTATACATTTTTTAATAGTAAACGAAACAACACAATTAAATTGACTACAGATTGAAAAAATAATTATTTTAAATATTTTTAGTTAGTTTGATTAAAAAATAAACCTCTTCTGCTCATATATGATTTTCAACAACTTGAAAACCTAAAAGATAAAAACTACATTAACAATATGCCATTATCTGTAGAAGAAAACTTTTACCACAAAACTAAAGACAGTTCTAGTTCATCAACGTCTTCAACAGCTATGTTTGAACAAGAATTTCCTTGGCAGATTTTACACATAGTTGATTTTCTACAGTTGCAAGAATTTCCACAACTAGTCTTGCAGCTACAAAATATTAAATTCACAATGAAATTTGAAGCTGGAGGTTTCACTGTTGTAATAGGAACCAGATCTGTTTCAATTTCTTTCCAGCCCCAATCTTTGGGATTTAATTGATTTCCAATCCACTTCTGTGTCTGATAATAAGCACGCATTATTTGCAGCATCTTTTGTGGGTGGAAGACATGCAAGTTCAAAATTTCCATGAAGATTGTGACGTGCCGTAATGGCGTTGTATTTACAGAATCTCAACTTATCAATAGTTTTAACATTTTTTGTAGTATTACCATAGAGTCGCATTATAAAATTTTCTCCACTGTAATTAATTTATCTGCATCCTCATCACGTCTGTTAAATATTTTAATATGCTCAATCAAATTCTCATTCCTTTGGACAAGTTTCGTAGCAGCGTTTTTACCTTTTTTATAAAAAGAGGATGTTATATCACAACCAGATATGGCATGTAGAAATAATAAAACTTCCTTTATTGGGTCTAGCAAACTTTGGATATTCGGAATATTTGTGAATCGATCTGATTGAGATGCTGATCCTGGTCTTAGCATATGAAGGTTTTTATTAGAATGGTGTATTAAAAGGATCATCAAATCAGTGTCATCACCTACTACAATGACATTTTTATTAGTTTCTGCTAGTGTTATAGCAGTAGATACAATTACTGCATCAGCGTCATCTGGGATGGAGATTCCAGATTTTCTTAAAATCATTGTCAGGGCTTCAATAAACTTTTTCTTATTTTTTCTATTCGAGAGGAAATCAGCTTGATTAACTGAAGACATTGTCTCATCAATTACAGCAATTTTGATGTTACATTTTGCTTTAACAGATCTCTTCGCTGTTCTTGGTTCTTAATATTTAATGTTCCACTATTTTCGTAACCATCAAAGACCACAACACTATTCTGACCGTAATGATGTAAAACATAATTTTTGTACTGGTCATATATATTTTGAAATGATGATGGTCTACCCCACACAACTTTATGAAGCAAATGTCCTCCATCTACAACATATTTCGCTGTCTCGGTCATATTGGAAATCGGTGGACAAATTTGATCAATTGCTTTTAGCTTTATTTGCTTTTCTCAACAAGCCATTATCAAATATACTAAGCGGATATGGAGCCTATTCATGTTGAAAGCGAGTTTTGAGTTCCTTTTTCCGTTTAGTAGGTACAAGATACACGTATTAGCTTCCATATTGTCTTAAAAATATTTACCGGGAACAACAACAAATAATAAATTTTATAAACGATCACAAATAAAATCCAATGCACTTATTATAACTTAAGTATAATACTAATAAATACTCATTATTTAGCAAACAACTACGGGCCACAAAAACAAGCAGCAACAAGTAGTAATCTGTTATAAAGGTCGGTCGCAGTACGCAGTGCGCGAGTCTACATAAATCTTGCGCCTCTCATTAAACGATTGCGTTTTTTTTAGGGTTTCGGCACTTCTACATATGAGGACTTTTAGTATAATATTAAGTACATATACCTATACCTATTTACGGTGAAAACAGCTTTATGTAAATTTGTCCGAATTTTCAGTGGTTTTCAAGCTATTTTCTCTGCACTATAAATGACAAACCATCCCAAATAATATAGTTCACACCTTAAAGAGGGACTATAGTACACCACTTTATGACCCTTTCAGGTAACCTCTTGCAATTTAACAAATTTAGTATTTTGACCGCACTTCTGATATTCTGTCCCGCTGTGCACTGATATAATTGGAAAACCCCCTGTTTATTAATAAAATACGTTTTTAGATGAAAATTATAAAAAACTGGGAACGAAAATGGAAAATGGAGAATTTCTAAAGAACATTTTAAAAAAAGGATCTTAAAACCTTCAATTTTACGATCTAAAAATTGATTTTGGGTGGTACAGTCTTATCCCACTATACGAGAATGACTGCGAATACTTATATGATTAGCATTTGGCTCGAATGCAGCATAATTCACTTCTAATTGGTAATATTGAAATTAACTACGCAGCCGATAATATTTTTTTTATTTCTGGCAGTCAGTCACGCCCTACTGTAATTTCTGATTATTTTTGTGTGCTTAATCATAAATCTTAACTGGAGGGCGCCATTCTCTCCGTGTTTTTTTTTTTTTGATAATATTTGTATTGATAAGAATGTATTTATTTTATGTTGAGTTCGGTTTAGGATGGCATTAGGGGTTAAAACTGTGAGAAAACGTGCAAATTGTGTAGAATTGAAGCGTGAGCAATTCTACATTGGTTGATTTAAATTAGTATGAGTCTGGCTATTTCGAGTAGTTCATGTTTGATTAAGATATATCGGTTAAATGTGGCATCACTTGGAAGCGTATATAAACAACTTGAAAAAGGGACACAAACATCTGGCAATATAATGTAAGCTGTGCACCATAACGTTACTTTTCAGTGAAGGGCAACGGGCTGGTTTCTAAGAGTGAAGCAACGAGTGCAAGTAGTGTAAGAATCCTACAGAACAGAGATGAAGTTCTATTTATTGGTTTATTAATCCTTGTCACATTGTCCATATATTGGGCGTATTTACGAATACAAAGATGTCTCTCAGGTCAAAGGAGTTGGGGTCTGCTTGATATACAAATGTTCTCCTAGATCTCTTTTTTATTTTTTGCAGATTTTACTTTTTATTTTGCTTTACCTTGGCAGACCGGCATGGAAAAATTTGACCGAGATGTGTTATTTCTTTCATATTTCCTATATTTATATCAAACTACAAAGTAGGCTTATAATTCAAACCCGAGCAATTCACATTTTGCAATCTGCTATGTATGTCTATGACAGTGTAGTCAAATATTACCTTCAAACTATACATGCGCGTACGGAACCGGAAGAATTTAAATTTTTCAATAATTCTCCAGCTGTGCAAATAAGTTGCTACACTAACAATAAGTGAATATGTTCCCATGTAAACCATAATAAAATCAAACGTAATAAATCAGATAGCCATTTGAAAGGTGTTACTCAGTTTAATGCTAAACCCTGGAAGCAAAAATTAATAAAGAAACAACAACGATTTCTTGATCACTAACCGTATCAATTCATCTGACGTTTATCACCGCGATTTATCATCACATGAACGATTACTCTAGATAAAATCTCAATTAGTAAGTGTAGAAAGTGAACAGCATGCATACTAAACGGCGCGGCGCGACGTACGAGAAGTCGAACAACTGCGGGCGGACTAAAAATAATACAGTGCAGATATGCGCCTTGAACATAAAATCTAAGATTGATTATACTCGATTTAGTGTCCTACAATTTAAACCGATTTTTAATAATCAGTTAAGTTATTACAAATCGATTCTTAAGGATGGCATACTCTAGAGAAAGAAAGATCTGTTTGGGGAAGAATTTTGTTTTGGTTATACGCTTCTTTTAATATACACTTACGCAAAAACTTGTAGAAATATTCTAGATACAGTTTACAAAAGAGTAGAACTATATTTTAAAACTCCAAAAAAGGGCAATCAGAATAATAGCTAGCTGCAATTATAGGAATACATGCAAACTAGGGATACTTACATAAACTAATCAGTATATATTAGAATGTCTCAAGTATGCTCAAAACCACCTACATGAGCATCAATTTCAATTTAGCTACGACAACTGATTGTCGTACCACATTTTCGCTTAACAAAGAACATGAATTCCTATAGATATTTATCAATAAAACTGCAGAATCGTCTACCAAATGATTGGAGAAAACTGAAATCCATTAAATTTGAAAAAAAAGATCAAAAGTTTTCTGAAACAGGAGGTTTTCTACACCGTTCAGGAATTTTATGATTATTTTGTCTCCCAGTCTGTTTGAGTATTACTATTTTCTGTGTAAATATAATTTTAATTGTTCATGATTACCAGATTTTGTGTTCCAATCTTTTATATGTTTTATTCATGTCATTTACATTAATTTCACTTTTTATTTATATTGTATTTTATGTATTTTATATTTCAAAAATTAACGAGTGTATTTCAAAAATTGACGAGTGTATATAATGTAATTATCTCACATGAAAATCTATCTATCTATCTATTTATCAGTACAGTGATTAAAATTAGACGACTGTTTAAGTTAAAAACAATTTTTTTAAATTTAACTCCAGGAATGCAGTCACCTGGTTCAAAAAAGAAGACTCCTTTTTAAATTCAAGCTTTCGAAACTTTATTGTTTCTTCCTCAGGGATCCTACAAAAATGTATTCATTATAATCAAATTATTTAAATGTGACAAGTAGCTACTAAATTGGGGTTAAAATTAATAAAATTGACGAGTCATAAGGACCACAGAAAACACAACTATTACACACACTAGTGAATTGCATTTTTATTTAATCTTAGTTAAAACCATAAATCTTCAATCGAGAAGTTGTATCAGCCACCTCGAAAACTGAACAAATACCAGTCAACTAGTATATCTTGAAAATAATTTCTCTTAAATTTAAGAAATTATTTTCAAAATTTACTCGCAAAAAATTAGCATTTAAAAGCAAAATAACCATCAATAATCCGTTTGCTAAGTTAAAAGACAAATATGATTTAATCAATTATTCCAATGTGGCATATTGCATTTCTTGTATGGATTGTGAAAAAAAGTATATTGGTCAAACTAGCAGAAAAGTTAAAGATAGAATTACATCACACAGAAGTGACGTGAGGCTCAACAAGGAGTCGTCGATGTTAACCAAACATGATTTGTCATAAAACCATCATCTTAACTACGATGAAGATAGGATTTTGGATTTCGAAAAGAACCTTCATAAAAGGACTTTCCTACAAATGTGTCATATTTTTAACGAACCAGAGGCTATGAATGCCAGAAATGATATTGAAGGTCTCAGAATTGTATATACTTATTACATTCACACGCTAATAGAAGAAACAGAGACAACACCATATACACTACTTTTAACAATTCGTTGGTTTTATTTGATCTGTTGTGTTGGCATCCATTTTTGTCGGGCCTGAAGCAGAGAGAGAGGGCTTGACACCCCTCTGTCTTTGCTTCAGTCTAGATATTCGTGTTTTTTGTTAACATTCCGTTGCTTTTTCGTATGAATAATAAAACGGAGTTGACTGGTATTTGTTCAGTTTTCGAGGTGACTGATGCAACTTGTCTATTGCAGATTTTCGGTTTTAACTAAGATTAAATAAAAACGTAGTTCACTAGTATGTTTTTAATGTGTAATAGTAGTGTTTTCTATGGTCCTTATGACATGCCAATTTTATTAATTTTAACCTCAATTTATTAGGTACTTTTCACTTTTAGATAATTTGATTATAACGAATAAATTTTTGTAGAATTCCTGAGAAAGAAAAAATGAAGTTTTGAAAGCTTGAATTAAAAAAGTCTTCTTTTTTAAACCCGGTGCCTGCATCCCTGGAGTTAAATTAAAAAATGTTGCATCTATCTATCTATCTATCTATCTATGCATTCTCATTAGTTAACGTCATTTGTCGCCCACGCCCGTTGTTCTATTTACACCAAATACGTAGTGTGTAAATTGGTTAAAGCCAAAATCATTAACATAACATGGAGGTATCATTGTATAATTTTCGCCTTTATCTCTTTTATGTTTCAGCTTAAAACATGTCAAGAGTAACACAACAATATTGCGGCATTGTAAATCATATTCTGTCACCACAATATCTCGGTTTGTTTTGTGTTTCCTTTCCAGGCGTATGATAGAAATCGCCATCATATACGTTAGAGGTGTATCTTATTGTTATACTTATGAGTTATGCTGCAAGCAGTTCCCGAGTGTACAGGCTGGAGTATAGACAAACCTTAATATATCTTACGGTTACATAACCGAACATACTCATATACTAATGAGCAAAGCATCATATTTACATGTATTTTGATGCGCTGTATACGAATTTGAGGTAAGAATGTCATAAAAAATTTAGTAAACCAAAAAAGTAGAAAACGGACTAAAATACGATTTTCGTAAAGTCCTTTTTAAGCACAGAAAAAACTGCGATATACTGGTTCCTTTCTGGTGACCCATTCGAATTCGTCGGACAAATATAACATATAACAAGCTAACCATTTATACTCTTCGCCGATTTACTATACTTATTATATAACTGTTGCACATTCTATAGGATACTCTTAGCAGTTTTTTTTGTAAACAATATTAGTTTCAAACATTTTTTGTTTAATTACGAAACAATAGATGTTTTTTTTCCTTTAAAAAATTAATAACTTTTTTATTTATTGATCGAACTTGTTCAAAAACAATAGGGTTCTTCATCTAGCTAAAGCTAACTTAGTGTTCAAATTTCAATACAATCGGACTTTTCGTTCTTAAGTTATCGTGCTTACAAGAAACGAGGCGGACGGACAGACAGACAGACAGTTGTTCAGAATTCGATCACCAATATAGTGATATGAAATTTTTTTCTCTACGAGCAATATTACCGGTTTTAGAAATGTGCCGATCGAATGCAATATACTCTTCGTTTTGTATTTGCGAAGAGTATAATAATGATAAAAATAAGTATAATTATGTTGAAGGAAGCGATTTTGTATTGGTACATAAATCATCGCTATCAAAGTGCTGCGTTTCCGAATTCTTCGCGTTTCCTTGAGGTTAAAAATTTTGTTTACGAAATTCGAAATAGATAGGACCAATATATGAATATTGGTTCAATATTGGTCCAATATTTTGTGCTACTAGGGAGGGTTCTTCCGCTAACTAACACGAATTTACTGTCCAAATTAGAATACAATCGGACTTTTCATTCTTAAGTTATCGTGTTTACAAGAAACGTGATGGACGCACAGACGGACAGACAGACATATTCAGAATTCAACCACTAGAATTTTTTCTATACGACCGATATTACCGGTTTTAGAAATGCAATATACTCTTCGTTTTGTATTTGCAAAGAGTATAATAAAAGGCACCAATTAGAAAGGAAAGTTTTGTGCAAAGACATTTATATTTACTTAAATTTTACAAGTATGTGCATGGTATTCGTCACAAGATTTCTCATTGCTTCAGGCTAGCACTATATAAATAAGATCAAGTGCTAATTTACATTCTCAAACATTTGTGTAAATATTTACTACATAGACATCTTACATGCATGCATAAACAGTATAAACACATACGAAACCAAAATAAACTGTACGAAATTGGAATAGTGAATTTTTCTGAAATTTGCGACCTTATATTTTATACTCCACACATGTAGTAGAAACTGTACCACTACTGCATATTTGAATGAGAGTCGATACACTGCAAACCAATGTAGAAACTTATATTGTTTAAAAAATAGAACAACTGAAGTAATTAAATTTCTCATAAGTTTATCCTATACTTGTGTATAATTTTGGTCCATTGAAAGCAGACACAGCAATAATATGTTATTACTGTAACAATACCTAGCAGCATAAGGAGGACTTTAACTACTATTATCTTATTCGCATTGTGTCGTTTCTAATAAGAATTTGAATATGAACTAGTAATAACCCTGGCAAGTTCACAACGTTCCATCCCATCTCTCACTTTTTTCTTTTAGAAAACAAAAAATGAAATAAAATATCACCATGTTGGTTGAATAAAGCAACACAAAAGAGTGTATACAGGGTCCTGCAGCTCACCTCCCGTCTTCTACTACACCTAAACGATTTATTATAGAAAAATGATTCAAACGGGACAATAGACTGTTTGTTAGAGAGCACATTTTAAAAATATTTTTGAATATACAGGGTGTTCCAGAAATTGGTGGTGCATCAAAGTTGTATCTTTTTAAATGGAACACCCTGTAGTTTTATTGATTTTTGGGACCCCTTCGAGCTACTGTACATATCCCTAGAATATTATCAAATTTGATTTGATAGTTCCAGAGGAATAAATTAAAATCGAAAAAAAAAAATGTTTCGTCATATTTTAAAAAATTTATAAAAAATGGAAAAAACATCTTCAAACCATAACTAAGGAACAGGTTGCTTATAATAAAAGGTTAGTTTATCCTACTATGAATATCGTAAAAATAACTTATACAGGATGTTCAAAATTCAATGCCAAACTTTTCAAAATGTAATGCTATTTTTCTCCATTTTTTCAAATGGGACACCCTGTATATTTTTATCTCATCGGATGCAGAATTAAAAAATGAGCATATTTTTTAATTACAATTATCTCGACTATCTTAAAGGTTTCACAGATATTCGTCAAAAACTACTACAAATCGCAAAATTATTATCTAATAGTTTTACTTAACATTTTTCAAATCAATAACTAGAACTTATGTTCAATATGTCTTCCGTTCTCTTGGAGGCACAAACGAAGGCGGGTATGAAATGATCTTGCTACTCTTCCTAATAGGTCGGGTGTAATGTTTTGAAATGCGTTCCTGATTCTTTGCTGCATGTTTTCTGGTGTGGTTGGAGGTTCCTGATAAACGATTTCCTTAACGTAGCCCCACAAAAAGAAATCCAATTTAGTGAAGTCGGGTGATCGGGGCGGACAATTACATGGCCCTCCTCTTCCAATCCACCGGTTTGGAAAGGTTGTATTGAGATGGTCCCTGACTTGTAATGAATAATGTGCTGGGGCTCCGTCGTGTTGCAGCCACATTGCATCTCTCAAAGGTATTGGTAAATTTTGACATAAATTTGGCAATTGATTTTGCAAAAAATCAAGATACATAGCACCATTCAAATGTCCGTTAAAAAAGTGAGGACCAATAACATGTTCACCAATAATTCCCCCCCACACATTTATTGACCATCTGTGTTGTTGGTCAACCTGCCCAAAAATCCTTGGGTTGTGGTCGGAATAGTAATGAAAGTTATGGCGATTCACAAATCCGTTTTTATGAAATGTGGCCTCATCAGAAAACAAAACCTTATAAAAAAAACTCACAATTTATCCTAATTTTAGCTTGCGCCCAATTGCAAAATTCGACACGTTGCTCAAAATCTGCATCGAAGAGTTGTTGATGAAACTGGATATGGTAGGGATGAAAACGGTTGTCCTTTAAAATTCGTTGAACGGTTCTCTCACTTACACCTAGGGCATCACCGACTGCTTTTTGACTAACGAAAGGGTTTTCCGTAACAGATAATAGCACAGACAATTCATTTTCTTCATTTCGAGCGGGTCTATTTCTAACTGGTTTTGTATAGTCTACATGTCCCGTTTGTACAAATCTCTCTAATAAGTTGTTCAGGCTTCTTTTGTCTGGATGTCTCCGTTCCGGATAACGCTGTGCGTAAACTCGACTTGCCAAAAAACAGTTTCTTTCTGATTCTCCTAATATGAAAATCATATCTACTAGCTCTTCTCTGCTGTACTCCATCACAAAAAATGCTTAAAACGTGTAAATTACTAATACGTAATTTAAAATATTGACATATGTCTATTTGTATGACAGTTGGTAAGCAAATTTGTTTCCATGGCTATCTACTAAATTACCTTATTATGGTTAAGAAACAACAGGAATATGATTTCATTTACGCCTTCAAGAGGAGAACTGCATAGACAGTTATATGAGAAACTGTCTAATTTAGGTATTTGCTTATTTAATAACATTAGAGGAGCTAAATGATAAAACGGAACACATATTGAACATAAGTTCTAGTTATTGATTTGAAAAATGTTAAGTAAAACTATTAGATAATAATTTTACGATTTGTAGTAGTTTTTGACGAATATCTGTGAAACCTTTAAGATAGTCGAGATAATTGTAATTAAAAAATATGCTCATTTTTTTATTCTGCATCCGATGAGATAAAAATATACAGGGTGTCCCATTTGAAAAAATGGAGAAAAATAGCATTACATTTTGAAAAGTTTGGCATTGAATTTTGAACATCCTGTATAAGTTATTTTTACGATATTCATAGTAGGATAAACTAACCTTTTATTATAAGCAACCTGTTCCTTAGTTTTGGTTTGAAGATGTTTCTTCTATTTTTTATAAATTTTTTAAAATAAGACGAAAAATTTTTTTTTTTTTCGATTTTAATTTATTTTTCTGGAACTATCAAATCAAATTTGATAATATTCTAGAGATATGTACAGTAGCTCGAAAGGGTCCCAAAAATCAATAAAACTACAGGGTGTTCCATTTAAAAAGATACAACTTTGATGCACCACCAATTTCTGGAACACCCTGTATATTCAAAAATATTTAAAAAATGTGCTCTCTAACAAACAGTCTATTGTCCCGTTTGAATCATTTTTCTAAAATAAATCGTTTAGGTGTAGTAGAAGACGGGAGGTGAGCTGCAGGACCCTGTATAAACAACTCGAGAAAGTGTACTGCTTGACCGTAAAATCCATACCTGGATGGATCGGTTCCTTCTTCAAGGGGGTGATATAAAATAAGCAACAGCCAGCCTGATGTGAATGAAATGGTTTTTGTTTACTTTATTTTAATTTAGTTTAGCTCATTAATGAAGTCTATTTCCTTATTTAAATTGAAAAACTAG
This sequence comes from Stenurella melanura, assembly GCA_963583905.1. NCBI lineage: Eukaryota > Metazoa > Arthropoda > Insecta > Coleoptera > Cerambycidae > Stenurella > Stenurella melanura. The sequence continues at coordinate 43,585,882 of OY757313.1, forward strand.
AAATTAAAAATTAAAAGATATTTACTTATTGGTTTATTGTCACAGGACAGTTTATTAAACAACATTTTTAAGAAAAAACTTCAGATTTTCCTGCTGCCACTGGGAACCATCCCCAAGTAAAGAGCGGAAATTCTTAAAGGGACTCTTTTGTGCTCAGTATTAGAAACTCTATGGGAAAAAAATCATTCAAATCCGTTAATTTTTTATTATTAATGACTAATCTCACCACACTAATGGTCCTATTGTAATTCCTCACATACCTACAGTAAAATTATGTCAAATACAACTTAATAAAAATAAACTGCCTTACCTACCTAAAGAGTAAAAAGCACCAAGTTCCTATCACAAACTTTAAATGTCAAAGGCTACGGCGTAAATACTAGAAAGTGAGCTCGTCGAGATCAATGGTTCAATCACATCAAAGATCAGAGCGAAAATAAACTTGCAGCATTCATTCATTTGGTTTTAGAAAATAGTTAAATAAAAGTATCGTTTACAAAATGTGTCAATCCCGGGTTTATGAACAACCTATTAACTTTAAAACCATTATTTAATATTTGACCTGAGTACCCTATCAAGTGGGTGAGGGCAGAATTGCAATTTATAAGGGGTTGATTTTCTCTTTTCTATTAAGGGTCAAATGGCATAGAAACTTGAGAATGCACGCTACAAACCAAAATAAAGCGTAGCTTAATACAAACTTATATCTGCAGATAAGCCACACTAACTCGCCAGACTTTTTATCTACTTCACAATTTTGTATTGTAGTGAATTTTTATTTAAAAAAAATACGAATTTTAATTTTCTAAAATTAACATAAATGTTTATGAATTTACTTCGAGGTTTGGCCCCGGAGTCTCTGGACTCCTAGTCCCCCTGTCCAGTCCAACACTGTATTTTCTTCAATACTCCTTATATTTATACATAACATTATGTATACTTAGTCGATCAATAAAATATCTCGAGATAATCGAATAATTTCCCATCATCTGGGAAAAGTATTTTTAACTCTGGAACTAAGAAATTTTGCAAGAAATCCAAGTAACGCGCGCCAATGTGCTATCAAAGAAATAGGGTCCGATAATTTGAGAATTTATAATTCCAGCCCAAACGTTCACCTTATCAGGATATTGAGTATTGGCTGGCCTCCATCATCCAAGGTCGATTCTCTCTACTGCAGTATCTACAGTTCTGTTTGTTGACTGTTCCTTTTAAGATGAATGTTGCCTCATCAGAAAAAATAATGCTTTTTAAAAATAACGGATCATCTTGGCGTTTATTTGCCATGATTTCGTAAAATTACAATCGGCGATCGGGGTCATCGTCGTTAAGTTCTTAAACCAAATGAATTTTATATGGACGTTATCTTTAATTTTTTAGAAGACGCAACATCGTTATCTTATAGGTCCATGTGAATTAACTTGAATATCTAACAATATTTACAATTTCCTTTCACCTTCTAAAACACGTTTCCTACCAGATTTAGGAATATCTGTGGCATTTCCAAATTCATGAAATTTTTTTTCTACTCTATTAACCGTAAACTGAGAAATGCGACAGTCTGGATACTCAGTATTGAAGATTTCGCATACCTCCCCCTGTCCAGTCCAACACTGTATTTTCTTCAATACTCCTTATATTTATACATAACATTGTGTATACTTACTTACGAATTGTCGCTAATCAGCTCTTACCTGAAACAATATAAGAAAGTTACTTTATTACGTTAAATGGATATTGAAGATTTATGTAACATAAAATAATAGAACTGATGTTTTTGATTTTGGATGATGCGCTGATGTATTAAAACATTGTAGTTTTTTCAACAAGAATGGATATAGATACTCTACTCGAGTTGTTGTACAGTGTACTCTCTCTACGACCAACTTAAGAAAAAAACTGCAATATTTTTAAAAAATTATAAAACATCAATGTATTATAAACTCAATTAACTCAATCTTAATTTGTCAGGTTACTATTTTTTATAACAAACGTACAGTTATTAAATGTACAATTTTTATAAGTAATGCTTTGTTTTATTTCTAATTCTTTATATTTATTATCAGTAATTGTTGATATGTTCGGCAGGATATTTGCTTCTGATGTTGATGGAATTAATTCTGATTTAATATTATCAACTGACCGTACAATAGTCTTTTCAAGATGCCTTTTCACTCAAAGTACATTGGGTGTTAAAATATGAATCATTTCATTTCCATCTTCAGATACTTTTCTCTTGTTATTTAATTCGGATATAATGAAATACCTAATACGAAACACTTGCCCATGAACACAAAAACTATCAACAGATATTTAAAATTATTTGTATTCAGACACAAAAATTCGGCCGCTTCTCGTACAATGTTAAGAAATACTGTAGCGCTATACTAGTATCAGACGTTACTGCTCCCATGCCATCACGCACACACACAAATCTTACTCTACGATACGTATGATACTAGCATAATACTAACTACGCAAAGCAGGGTCCCCTACGCCTTGTGTAATCTCCTGTCCAGGCATTACAGATTTTGTGACGCTGTCACGTCAATTCTAGCTATAGAAGGTTTACTTAAAAAAATAATTACAAAACTTATCTGATACTACCTCATCATTATTTTTGATCAAGTGGAAATATTATCAACGTCTCTCATCAGATGTTTTGAAACCAAGCGTTTGTATGCGAATGTTTGACAATGGACTTTTAGTTGAACACGCTGTATAAAATTAATAGAAATTTTAACATACAAATACAATTTTATTTTATTACCTATCTAAATAGAAATCTTTATAAATTCATTTACAGGACACTTGTTTTGTACCAAAGCAATCTTCGTTAATCCGAAGCAAATATGTTATTCCATCAAATCATGACCTGGCTCGTGACTTACTAATACCTAGATTAGATTGTTGGCAAAAATGTTCATATTACTCATAAATTGCAGTTGCAAATCGTGCGAAGACAATTTTTAATACTGATATACTAATAATTCGTGATATATTTTACCTTGTCGATTATCGGAACTACCGACGATCACGGTGCACTAGGTAATATAACCATTAAACAAACTGGGAAATTTTATCGATATTGGATAATAAGCAGGGTTCGGAGCAACGAGGTTCAATTTTCCTCAATTTTTTCCATACAACTTGTTCCAAATCTATGCGTAAGTTACATTAATTAAAAATAAATTTACAAAATAATAGACTAATAGTAAAAGCCTGCATCGGACCAAGTTATTAATAAACAAAACTACTTTATTAAGGACAAAAAAGGGTGTCAGTACTCACGTTTGATATGTAACTTCTATAGAAAGGGCCTAATTAAAACACTGTTATTTTACTTTCAATTCACTCTTTAATTCATAACATATTAAGCACTTGGAAGGTACGCCTAATATTAGCAAATGCATAGAATCAACTAACCAAAAAAGTATTTCTTATTAGTAATAATCTTACTTAGCATTTTTATACGTATATCGTTCATAAAGCTGCCTCGTGCTCTTAGTCATTTTAACTTCATAATATTTAAATTAAGATGAATGTTTATAAACACTTTGATTGATTTTTGTTGAGTTAACACTTATACTCCAACACGCCCCCCTCAAAAATTAATCAAAAAAAAAATTAATCTATATAAAAAATTAACTACAGTAATATTATAAATTATACCTACTAAATTATTTATTATACCTTCCTTGTGCATTCTGGGCGATACTACAATTTGGTCCAACATTTGTTGCTAGGATTAGGGAAAACCCAGAAAAACCTAATCAGACCATTTAACTTACTCTAAACCTATTTTGGTTCTAAACTCCAGGAATTTTAGTGGCGACAACGGCTTGGTAAGCACATCAGCTACTTGGCTACCTGTAGGAACATAATTTACTTTAATTACATTTTTCTCAACTTGCTCTCTAGAAAAATGATACTTGATGTCTATGTGTTTTGATCTTTTATGACTTGTTGGATTATTTACAATGCTTATACAACCATTATTATCTTCATATATAATAATTGGTTTTATTATATTTATATTTATACTGGTTGCTAAAGATTTTAACCACAATGCCTCTTTATCAGCTTCAAATAAAGCCATATATTCAGCTTCTGTTGACGAAACTGCCACTGAGACTTGCCTTTTTGTATTCCAGCAGATAGTGCAGTTTTCAAATAATTGAAACAAATAACCTGTTGTACTTTTTCTATCGCTGCCTGCACAGCCACCCCAATCGGAATCAACAAAACCTACTAAAAACTCTTTATAGTCCTGCCTTGTGTAGTTTAATTTAATATCAATTGACCCTTTCAAGTATCGTAATATTCTTTTAATACATTTCCAAAGCTCTTTGTTATTCTTATTCATAAATCTACTCAATATGTTTACTGCTACACTTAGGTCAGGTCTCGTGCATATCATTAAATACATTAGACATCCGATAGCGCTTCGGCAAGGGGCATCCACTGATTCATCAGAATTTAACGCAACGTAGTCTAATTTACTTTCAAGAGGACTACTGACAGGTTTACTATCCTGCATATTAAATTTTCTTAAGATTGTTTTTATATATGCACTTTGATCTAAACAAATTCGATTATGTTCTCGTATAATTTTAATTCCGAGAAATAGTTTAATTTCTTTTAAATCTACCATTAAAAACTTATTCATTAGGTAATTTTTGAAATTATTCATTGTCTCAATATTTTCTGTTACTATTACCAGATCATCAACATAAAGAACTACATAAATATTTTTAGAAATATCACCCCTATCCAAAATATAAATACATCTGTCTACAGGTGAGTTTTTAAACCCTTTTTCTGTAAGTGCCTTTTCAAACTGTTCAAACCAGCATCTTGCTGCCTGTTTTAAACCATATAAGGCCTTATTCAGTTTGCAAACTTGGTTACTCTCATTTTTGATTCCTTCAGGAAGCTTCATATAAATTTCTTCCTTTAATTTACCATTTAGAAAAGCGGTCTTGACATCCATATGGTGAACCAGTAAACAATATTGATTTGCAAAAGCTATAATGAACCTGAAACTTGATATTCTTGATACAGGGGCAAAAGTTTCATTATAGTCTATGAGGTATTTTTGACTAAAGCCCTTCGCTACTAGGCGAGCCTTATATTTTATTGGATTTCCAAATTCATAATTTTTAAGAGAAAATACCCACTTACAGTTAACAATATTTTTATTTTCAGGCTTTTGCACTAAATCCCACGTATTATTGATTAAAAGGGAATTTATTTCGTCATTTATGGCACGCTCCCATTCCAACCTGTCATCCCTAGTTTTAATTTCTTGATAAGAAGTAGGAATGCTACATATAATTGATTGTGCACACAGAAGATAGTCGGATTCACTATCTTCATTATAAGAAATAATGGGTAATTGTTTAATTCTCTCACTTTTTCTTAGATTAGGGTCTGATTGTCTTTTTTCTTGAGATGAACATTCATTTGTATGAGATTAATTTGGACATATTACTGATTTTGACGTTTGGTCAGAAATATCAGTTTGATCACCAGATTTAGCAATATCTGGTTTCGCTCTGTCAGAGTTATGAGACTTTATTACTGATTTTGACATGTCAGAAATATCAGTTTCATATTGAGGTTTTTGAAAGTTAACCTCTTCTACCTGAACTGCAGGCCTGGATTTCATATAATTAGTCTCATCAACAATAACATCTCTGACAACAACAAATTTTTGCGATTCCACTTCCCACACTTTCAACCCATTTGGCTCATATCCTACGAGGATACCTTTCCAAGTTTTTTCTTGAAATTTTGTTGTTCTTGTTTTGTTATGCACATAGACAGTAGAGCCAAAAACTTTCAGATATTTTATTTGTGGCTTTTTATTATGCCACAATTCATATGGTGTTTTATTTTGTTCTATTGCCCTGGTTGGCGTGATATTTATTAAATAAGTAGCAGTTAACACTGCCTCCCCCCAAAAAGCTTTATCTAGGTTAGCACCATGTAACATTGTGCGAGCTTTTTCAGTTATTGTTCTAACCATTCGTTCAGCTACACCATTTAACTGTGGGGTTCGTGGAACTGTCAAATGATAACTTATGCCTTTCTCCATACAATAAACCCTCATCTCAGTAGACAAATATTCTCCTCCATTGTCGCAATATAAATGAACAATTTTTAAATTAAAATGAGCCTCGCTTTTTGCCACATAATCTTTAAACATTGAAAAGACATCAGATTTATTTTTAATTAAATATGTTGCACAGTAATGAGTAAACTGATCGACAAATAAAACAAAATAATTTTTATCGTTTACTGTTGATGGAGTAATAGGGCCACAAACATCAGAATGTATAATAAACAACGGCCTTGTTACATAATTTTTGTCTTTCTGTTTATTAAAACGTGACCGCGTTTGTTTACCTTTTATACAGGCCTCACACAAATTATTAGTAGGCGTAATTTGATCTAGAAGACCTATATCTCCGATCATTTGTTTATTTTTCAAATCTATGAATTTATTTTTACCAATATGCCCTAATCGTTGATGCCATAATTCATAGTTTATTTTTATTGTACTGAACATATATGTACTGTTTATGGAATTATTATTTACAATAAAATCAATGGAAATTAAATTGTTTGATGGCTTACCTCGTATTACCATCTTACCATTTTTACTGATTTCAACACCTTTCTCATTAAAGACCACCATCATCCCAGCGGTTTGCATCTTTGTCACTAAGAGCAAATTGTAGGGGATTTCAGGACAGTAGAGGACATTTTCCAGTGTTCCTTGGATTCCCAAGTCGCTGGTAACTTTTAGTGAACCCATCTTTGTTGCGGTTATATATTCCCCATTTTTAGCCACGGAAATTTTTGTTGGTGTCTTCAAGGTAGAAAAATGTGTGCTTAGGTCATGTCTGTTAATTATATGATCTGAAGCACCAGAATCCAAAATAAATGTAATTTTATTCTTTGTTTCGTTAGTACATTGCTGAATCCCAAGCATAAATGCAAAACTTGGGTTATCATTTGCAAGTTGATTTGTCTGTATTGTTTGCACAGTTCTTTTCCTTTGTGGTGATTTAAATTCGAGTGCTCGCTTGTAGTAAATACAATCCCTTTTAAAATGTCCTTTTCTACCACAGTGATGGCACTTTATGCCATTTGCCTTTTTATTTATCTTGAATTTATTATTTTGGTGATATTTTGAATACTTGTGTCGTTTTGGGATGTTTGACAATTTAAGATTATTTTCTTCTGGTATGTGATGTTTCTTTTCACTTAGAAGCACCTTTTTACTTGTGTCAAGACTTTCATGTGACAGTTTGACCTCTTGATCAAGTAGCCTCGTTTTTACAAAGGCTAAACTCAGATTGTCCTCTGATAGTGTTTCAATTGCTGTTATCACACCATCATAAGAGTGAGGTAGGGTTAGCAGTAAATGTGACACTTTGTCTGTTTCCTCCAGTTTGGCTCCTGCTGCTAACAATTCACCAATCAGATCATCAAATGTTGTAAAATGCTGTATTAATGGCGTATCACCCTGTAGTTTTAGGCTTAGTAATTTTTTTCTTAGTGCTAACTGAGAGGCTAGACTTTTCCGCTCATATATTGTGTCCAAATCTTGCATAATTTCTTTTGCAGTTTTTTCCGCTTTTGCGAAACCAAGAAATGAGTCTGACAAATAGTCCACTATCACACTTTTTGCAATTCGTTCAGATTTTCTCCATTCATCGGTTAGAGTATCAGGAATGTCATTGTCTATCACTTGTAGCACGTCAAATTCAGATAAAATTGCCCTTATTCTAAATTTCCAGACACTATATTTTTCACCATCAAATGGTTTAATATGTCTCTTTGCACCTTTGTTTTCCATTGTCTTTGATTTGAGTCACTTAGAAGAATTTTCTTTGAACACTCAGTCACTAATTACACGCACGGTATATCCGAAAAGATTTATTCAAGTCACTGCGATATCTGGGCCCATAACCTATAGAAAGGGCCTAATTAAAACACTGTTATTTTACTTTCAATTCACTCTTTAATTCATAACATATTAAGCACTTGGAAGGTACGCCTAATATTAGCAAATGCATAGAATCAACTAACCAAAAAAGTATTTCTTATTAGTAATAATCTTACTTAGCATTTTTATACGTATATCGTTCATAAAGCTGCCTCGTGCTCTTAGTCATTTTAACTTCATAATATTTAAATTAAGATGAATGTTTATAAACACTTTGATTGATTTTTGTTGAGTTAACACTTATACTCCAACAACTTCCGTATTAGTGATACGAATCGATAATCGAATTAGTCGATTAATAAAATATCTCGAGATAGTCGATTATGACTCCGAAGTTAGTATATAAAAAATATTAGTTGGCGCTGCACGCACAGCGCAATGCACAAGTATAAACGTAGCGGGAAAAACTTGATTGAGATCAGCTCTTACATCCAATGCAAAATGTGGTGTAGCTTCGTTCTGCTGATATCAAATATTTCTATCAATTTCATTAGGGTTGTCATCATCTGGGAAAAGTAGTTTTAACTCTGGAACTAAGACATTTCGCAAGAAATCAAAGTAACGGGTGCCAGTGTGCTATCAAAGAAATATGGACCGATAATTTGAGAATTTATAATTCCAGCCCAAACGTTCACCTTATCAGGATATTGAGTATTGGCTGGCCTCCATCATCCAAGGTGGATTCTCTGTACTGGAGTATCTACAGTTCTGTTTGTTGACTGTCCCTTTTAAGATGAATGTTGCCTCATCAGAAAAAATAATGCTTTTTAAAAATAACGGATCATCTTCGCATCTATTTGCCATGATTTCGTAAAATTACAATCGGCAATCAGGGTCATTGTCGTTAAGTTCCTAAACCAAATTAATTTTATATGGGCGTTATCCTTCATTTTTTAGAAGACGCAACGTCGTTGTCTTATAGGTCCATGTGAATTAACTTGAATATCTAACAATATCTTCAATTTCCTTTCACCTTCTAAAAAGCGTTTCCTACCAGATTTAGGAATATCTGTGGCATTTCCAAATTCACGAAATTTGTTTTCTACTCTACTAACCGTAAACTGAGAAATGCGACGGTCTGGATACTCAGTATTGAAGATTTCGCATACCTGGTTCAGCTGCTTCTGCGTTCTTGTTTCATCACATCTCAATAACATCAAAATTTCAATTCATTGGGTAACCGAAAGACAAATTTTTGAAATAATGATCAATTTAACAATCAGCAATAAATGACTAGAATCATAAGTTTGCACAGATGTAGTAAATTATATTTTTTTCTAATATATAAAAACAAACCCTTTTTACTTCTTTCCTTTTGTTGTGTATTTTGCCACCTGTGTACCAGAAAAAAACGATAAATTTAAAGTTAATGTTATGATATGACACAAAATTAATTAGAAAAGTCAGATTTCACAGATATTCATATACAGGGTGTAATCAGCTTCATGTCATTAAAAAAAACTGATGATGGGGACCGACTAGACAAACAAAAAACCTTTATGACTTTTCCCTCTAGGGGCACTTTGAAAAAACTGACCTAGGTCAACATTTTAAATATTATATATATATATATATATATATATATATATATATATATATATATATATATATATATATATATATATATATATTTTTTTAAATATTAATGTAGAAAATAATTGAGAACCACTGCTTTTCTTGGTCAATGGACTTGTAGTTCCCAATTATACAACTTTTAAATTGTCATGAAAAAGTGCAAAGGCCTTGGATCATCGACCGCCTTTGATGGACCGCCTCAACCGAACTGAGGCAATTATAAAGAGGTAAATAATTCGTTATCTTTTCCTGCACAACTGCAAGCAAATAATGGCCGTAGAAGTTTAAACATAGCATTTCTTTACATGTGTGTCTTTTAATTTGGAACAAAATATTGGATTAATATTTATAATTTAGAATATTTAAATGTGATTTATTAACGTTTGTAACATAAATGAGTGTCCTGGGTTAAAAGCTTACCACCTAAATAAATTATTCGAAATCTGCATCTGCATCAATACACAGTTCGTTACGTCGAATTAAGGACATACGTACTCCGTTCAACACTAAACAATAAACTATCAACTAACGTTATCAATAAAGAAAAATAAAAGAAAAACTTGGTCCAAAATCCAAAACGGAATACAAAAAGAACGACCAAGTAAGTTGTGTCTGTACGTAATCAAGAATTTAACGACTTGAACAGTAAAGTCAATAAAATAAATCTTCACTATAAATACACAGCGACCCGAAATTCAAAAATAACAAAAACAACGAACGGCGGGTTGGACGTGTGTACAGAACGAAACACCCACAGTAACTAAAATATTGCACAAGGGAGAGTCGGAGTATAGTTTCTTTCAGATCAGATCTACTAAACACTCAGAAAACGTCGACGTCTTTCATCTTATCTACCGCACCGCTAAAGACCGCCGACATTTTATAGCTATCTACACAAATTTGACTATCATAGGCAAAGACACGCGCGACGATCTAAACCTACCTCAATATTCCAGCAGTTCTCAAAAGATTTTATTGAAAATTTGCGAAATTTTTGTTTATTTTTTTTTCTCCAAAACTGTGAGCTTTAGACCCCATGTTATATAAGGTTTTTTTTGTTTATCTTGTCGTTCCCCACCACCAGTTTTTTTAATGACATGAAACTAATTACACCCTGTACAGGCATAAATAGTTACAGGATACATTTGAAATATATTTTAACATTTTCAAATTAAATATTCTTGACGAAGAATAAAAAAAATTCAAAAAACCTTATATTGCTAGATAGATAATTAAAAACTCTTTCAAATGTGCTATCATACGCACCCTCGTTTCATTTAAAAACGTTTAAGGGGTAGCAGTCACTCCAGGGGGATTGAAGGAGGAGATATGATATTATGCTCAAAAAATGTCATTTTAGAATTAAAAATTGACGTGTTTAAGGATTTTACTCATAAATTGTAAATTACGTAGATAATGAATGTATCCGTTAATTATGGACCTCACTGTATAAAAATCAAGACGTAAATCAGATTAACGATGCTGCGGCATGTCAAAGTGCGAGATGCGAATGAATCGTCAAATTTGAATGGTCAACGAATAGGCATTATGTTGCATGCACCGTCTCCTCAGTGGGCGTGGAGAATGTTACGATTTTTCGTTTGCGTCTCGGAGGGGGAAAACGCTGCATTCACCTCAAAACGTCCTGCTACAACTGCATAATGAAATTATACTTCAAAAATTTAAGGGTTGTGTTCGTAAATACTCAAATTGTAACGAAGCAAACTTGAATCTGAAATATTCTAGCACCAACCTCCGTTTATTTTTATTATATTTAGATTTTATACTAGGCACAAAACATAAATAAGCGTTGTTCTTTAATTATTAAATATACATAAAATCCGCCAGGTGGAGTTAGGGCCCCACCACCGACCAGTATTAGCGCCGTTGATCAGTCGTTCGACCCAGACAAGCAGAACAATAGGATCCGCTAGATGGCGTTAATGGCTCATCACCGACTTGAGTTGTTTCGTCGTTGACGAACACCTCGCCCAGCGAGCAGTGTGGGCATTCATTAAATTAAATCAGATTCATTAAGTTGAATCAACTTACTCCGTTGAGTAAAAGTGCGTGTTAGTGTCCTTCCGAAGACACTGTTGCGCCGAAGCCATTGTACCCCGAAGGATCCGCCGACTAACCGTAACCTACTCCGCCCGGTGTCCGCAAGGATGCTTTGTTTGGCAACAGGTTCCCGTATTTGCCCTCTGGCCTAGCCCCCAGTCAGTCAGAGGACAGCGAGAATCTGAGCGGTCACGTGTATGCTTTCTGGCCTAGTCCCCAGCCAGCCAGGAAGCCACGAAGACTTCTGCCAAACAAAGTGATACGTGGACATTGCCGGTTTGGTGAATTCCCTGAATGGGCTAAACCGTTAAGGAAACACGAACAGGAGTGGGTTGGTCTGCAACTGGGAAATTTTCGGCGGACAACAGGTACCGTGTTTGCCCTCTGGCCTAGCCCCCTGTCAGCCAGAGGACAGCGAGAACCTGGGCAGTCACGTGAATACTTTCTGGCCTAGCCCCCAGACAGCGAGAAAGCCACGAAGACATCCGTCAGCCGAAAATAGTGCCCGTGACCAGAAGTGAGTAGATCCGTGTGTTTGCTAACCGTACCCTCCGCCCTCTTGCATCGCTTAATCAACATTTACCGTCACCTCGCCTTTGCTTTGCTTCTGTAGTAGTTCAACCCTGTAATTAACCTTAGGTAGTGTAGTTAGCAATGTACATAATAGGTATAATAAATATTTGTATATAGCTAATCTGAACTTTGCCTTTTGCTTTGGTTGTGTGTGAAGTCTACTATCCGTATAGACTCCTGGACATACCGTGTCTCCTCTGAGACTATCCCAGCCCTACTGAAACAGGCTGTGTCAAGAGGCTATTGTGGGTCCTTTACCCCACATGAAACAATTGTAAAGGTGGCGCCCGAGCTCCTGTACCGTGCCAAAAGCTCAATGTGTCAAAGTGACGCAATAACTGAACGTCACTGTAGTATTGAAAAAAACGAAACAGGTTTGTTTCATGATATTATATTTATATGGTTTTTGTACTTTTTTATATAGTACTCGACACTCTTATTATGCACTTAAAATTTCATATTATTAACTTTTTCCGTTTTCAAAGATATAAGGGGTTGAAATTGGTAATAGTTACAAAAACAGTACGCCTCTTTGTGACGTCACTATACGCAACTTTGAACTCGATGATCTAACGCGACCACTAACAGCCATTCAGTAGTAAGTAAATACGTGGAGTTGAAGGCCGTCTTAGGTGTCTAAGGGCGAACGAGAGATGGTTTTTCTGTTAAAAAGTGAGAAAATATTGCCTTCTTTAGAAGTATTAAAACGTAACCTAAGAAATTCAAAAACATAAAATCTTGAAACGCTCATATATAAGTTAATACTTGTAGTGGGGGATCGATTGGTATTTTATCGACATCGTAAGTGTTACTGTGGAAATCTGAATTTCGGCTAGGTCTGCCTGCGCGAAAGAAAAATGGCTATTTTCCTAAAGACCGAAAATTCGACACGACAGGAGCGAAGGCAAATCGTCATTTTTTGATATTTGGTAACATTTTGTCAAATCATATATCCCCCTACGATCCCTCGACTGCCCGTTCCTAAATTTAAGAGGCGAGAGAGATAGCCGGCTTTTGCGAGTTAATTACTTAAAAAACCGTTAAAAAGAACTCCTCCGAATTTATCCTAAACAATGTAGAATTAATTCCCGAATCGAATGACACCGACCGCTTCCCGAAAAACCGCCCCCACGAAAAGCCTTTGATAGATCCGATCCGCAATTTTAGAGGGATGCAGATCAACACGATAAGTATATAGATGATAACTAAACAGCATCAAGTCGACTGAGATCTCCGAGTCGATGCGTATAGTGACGTAGCGCCTGGCTACGCCCCATTTTCGCCAGATGGAGGTTTGTAATTGTTTTTAAGACACTAAACGTGCGAACAAAATTCTGACATTTTTGCAGATCCAGTATCTTATACTTGCACTTTCGATTTATGAAAGAAAAAAAATACCGAATAAGCCCATTTTGTAACACAAAAACTGCTATATTTTCTAATATATTTCTAAATCTCTAATAGTGATAGCTTAAACAAGCCTCAGCAAATTCTGAAGACCTCTGCCTATTTGTACATGACATACTATGAAATGGAATGTATACAAAGCAAAACACGTGCTAAAAGTAACGTAGAGTGTGGAGAAAATGTTTCTAAATATATTTTCAACATGCATTATTGTTGTGCCTAATAATAAAGTCGATTTGGTAAAAATAAATGTTGCTGCTATTTATAGCATCAAAGGCCAGTTTTAGACAAGGCATGTGCTTGACGAGCGGAAGCTTCTACATGATTGTGTTACAGATTACTTGATAGTTCATCGCACGAATTAAGTAGCAAACTGTGTAGTACCGTTTGAAAGATTTACCGGCTAGACTAGACAATATAGAGGAAATCCTATTATGTCTACATCCAAGGTGCTATAATTTAATTAAATCAGTGATACTTTTTACCAAGTTTAATTAGTCATGTTTTTCTAATATTACATATAATATTTTGCAATTGTTTACGGAAACAAATTAGTCAAACTTTATATTTTTATTCCCTAATAATTTCGTTTTTTAATTTTCTATTGTTATTCGAAATCAAAGTAATGTATCAGGATTTTAGTTTACGTAAACATACATCGAGCATAAAGTGGTTAGTGATCTTGTCATAGAAAGCAGTTAGATGTTCTCTGATAATAATTAAATAAGAAACTGCAATAAAATTAGATTTTTTTAAAACAAAAATCGAAAAAATTTCAAAAACGGATTTGAAATTTTAGAAGAAACAAATTCCTCCGCAGCCTCCGAGCTTTGGAGGACAGTATCCGATGCCAGTTGACTCCAATATTTTTCATACTGATTAGTCAAATGACCATTTTTAAAATAAACACTAACTAGAAAAGTCCTTAAGAAGGGCTTTGCAAGTATCTACATGGGGGTCGCTCGAATGTGCAGAGGAAATCTTTCTCCTACAGTAGGTGTTATGCCGTCAGTGTCAGTACTGTTGGAGACAGTAGAATCGCCGCGCCGTATATAACTTATGTATGATTCTTTACGTAAATAGAATTCTAAATCTTTTCCATAATAAATTATTACAAAAGGTTATATATAAGTCGATGATACCAATAATTATTATCATAAAGGCATAAATAAATAATTTTTTATTATTAATTAATTACACTACCCAGCAAAATTTTGTGTCCATGGATAATGAATAGTTGTTTCCGAGGTGATTTTTCTCGCTGAAACCGAATTGCTCTATCGCGTCAGGTTTTTGAGATATTCTAACCTAAAAGTGCAAAAACACTGTTTTTTACATTTTTGAGTTTATGTAGCACCGTCACTTTTTTTGTCAAAAAACAAGACAAAGTATTGGTCTTACTCTTCCAAATGCTGTTGAGTCTGTGCAAATAGCTTTGTTTTCGCCGAGATATCGCATTTTTGAATTTGCATGTTCGTGAATTTCTCCGTATACGAAGGTTTTATGGTCAGTTTTTAACACACTAAGATTTTGTATTATCTAATAAACTGTGAATATAAAAAAACATGATATTTGCAATACTTTTCTTAAACCAATAGTATAAACAAATTGTTTGAACAATTTATTTTAGCAAAACGAATGGCATTAAAAACAACATTAAACCCTTTTACATATTGACAGTTTATGAGATAATACAAAATTTTATATATGTTGAAAAGTGATCATAAAGTTTTCGTATACCGAGAAATTCATGAACAATTCAAAAATGCGATATCTCGGCGAAAAAAAAGATATTTGCACAAACTCAACAGCATTTGGAAGGGCAATAACAGGACTTTAAGACTCATTGTCTAGTTTTTTGATAAAAAAAAGACGATGCTACATAACCTCAAAAATGTAAAAAAACAGCGTTTTCCGAATTTTCGTGGTCACCATATTAAATTTTTCATTAATAGAAATGAAAATATAATATCAAATTTGACTTCACCTACTTCGGGAATATAGAATCGAATACTCACTGATTTTATCGAAATTTCGCATTTTTGTCGCCATATTTCTTCCGCCATAAGGAATATAATTGTTATTAACCTTTATTTTTATGTTACTATAAATTTCTAGAATGCAAAAGAATCTAAGTAAAGACACCATTCTCTCATAAAAAAAAATCATAAAAGTTCCATATACGCTATTGTAACTTTAATCAACTCAGGTCGGCCATATCGTATTTTTCTCGAAAATTTTTGAAAATTTGACTTTAGATTCTGAACGAGCAGACCTTTTGATATAAGAAAATATTGACATGTTATTGACTTAAATATTTTTTTTTGTTTTTTTATTTTTTAATAAAAAAACAATCTTTTGATATACACGTGTCCCTAATGAGTTTTCAGGTATAGGGAAAATCACAAACATGATAATTTCAAAATGCGATATCTCGGCGAAAAAAAAAATGAGCAAACTCAACATTTGAAAGAGGAAGACTTGTACTTTAAGATTCCACACTAGTTTTTTGAGCACAAAAAAAATCGCGGTACTACATAACCTCAAATATGTCAAAGAACAGTGTTCTTTGCACTTTTATGTTAGAATATCTCAAAAACCTGACGCGATAGAGCAATTCTGAGCCCGGATTTGGTTTCAGCGGGAAAAAATACTTCGGAAACAACTATTCATTGTCCAGGGGCCAAATCTTGCAGGGTAGTGTTATTTAAGTAGATTTAATTGTTTTACTTAATGATCTAACTTTTGGATGTTTTGTCCAAACTTATAAAAAATAATAAATTTATGTGAATATCTGTGCATTTTACAAATTTGTTTAGTAAATAATTAAAAGAAAAATGAGAAGCAGTCAAAATTAAAAATAAATCATTAAATAATTGGAAATATATGAAAAAATTTGACAGTTTACTAACGTTTAATATTTTTTTATTTATTAAAAGTCTCCTAATTAATTTGGAAACAATATTAAAATCTGCGTAAGACATCAGTGCCTTACATAGTTAGTTTTCAGAACTGCTGACATTATTTGGTTATTTGCTATGAATTAAAATGTACCGTTTGCATACTGGGTTGACATATTTTCCATAACACTACATGTAAAAGTTTCCTTAAATGTTTAACCTTATGAGTTTCCTAATGACTTTGGATTTTTTACAGAAAGTTGTGTCATAAAAATCTACTAAAAAAACTTTATTTCAGATTGTTTTCATTATTTTCGTCTAACGCCTCCACCTCCTTACGGTATTTAAAGGATGTTTTAAGCGAACCAAAATTTTCAGTGTAATAGTATATCATTTCCAAAACCCCTAGAGAGATTAAAAATCGTTCTATTTTGTTATTTGTTCATTTTTACACCGACCTTAATAACAAGTTAGTAGTAGTTCAATTAAAAAAGAACAACGCCACGTTGACAATCTAATTCATAGTTTTTAGTGAGCACTTTAATTTTCTTCACCCTTCTTATCAACCCAATTCCATGTAAATCCACAAGTTATGCATTATGGCAGCCCTATTGCATTCACCATTTTGAATCTTTTACTTCTGTATCAGCTCGTTCAAAAATACCAGACTATTTACTATCAACCTGCACCTCCGCCATAACTACGAATATTTAATAGAAGTACTTATTTCCGATTTTCGCTCACCTTACATAATATTAGAAACAAACAGCTTCATGAAAATATGGGATCACCACCGAGTGACACTCTACAGTTTGCAAAAGATTTCGTGCATATGGCTTACGACATTCCTGAGCAATTGCCGAACAGACATGAAAAAAGAAGATATATTCGGATCGAACTGAGAACCTCCTCCTTCTTGAGATATTAGATTTTATAAAATTTAGGTTCATTACAATTCTGCTAATATGTAAATAAAGCAGATCCGCCAACACTGGATATTTATGACATTGGGTTTAAATAAGTGCAACTCTCAACTTTCCTA
Organism: Stenurella melanura; assembly: GCA_963583905.1. Lineage (NCBI taxonomy): Eukaryota > Metazoa > Arthropoda > Insecta > Coleoptera > Cerambycidae > Stenurella > Stenurella melanura. Next base: position 43,603,460 of record OY757313.1, read on the forward strand.
CGATCGAAGAACGTTTGCGTTGTCTGTATATTTCCTTAAGAGTTCAACCGTACAAAAGTGATACATTTACCGGTAATATATACCTAATTAACTGTTACATTGTATAAATGATAGTCTTTTAGTTTTTCATAAGATACAGCAGGAAATGAAGAATGGCACTATTTTATAATTTGATATCTGAAAATGTGTTATTAGATTAAATTCCCAGCAATAAAACGATCTAATTATGTATAAGCTATATCAGCATACCTAGTTAAATGTTTTTCATTATTAAAGTGAATGTCTGATGAATACTGATGCCTAACTACATAACTTTTGAATTCGGGGTGAAATATAAAGAATGGGATAAGGGACTGGTGATTCCCCGATTCTAAACATGAAGATTTAACCAAACATACTTCGAAAAAAATATTTTTAAGCGATTTTTTGGTCATAGCTGGAAAACTATCTTTCGTACCCTCAAGGCTCAAATTCTGCACAATTACATATTCTCTGACGAGAAATTATACTTTCATATTAGTTTTGATCTTAGATGTACCTGGTGTCCATCAGACTACCCAATCCTATCTTAATTTCTCAAGACAAAAATTTGAAATTCGGGTACAGGATTTTTGGCATAAAAATACACTCTTGACCTAACCAGATCAAAAAATATACTCCTGGTTTAACCGAAAGTACTACTATTTTTTAAATTTTATAAGACACACCCCGTGTATTTTTAATCTTATCTGATAGAGGTTTGAGTTACCTTAAGAGCAGTTTTTCAAAATCAAAATCGAATCAGAAATGATCTCGAATTGTATGTAAGTACACAATATGTAATTACACAGTGATCATGAAAATAAGAATAATTTGTAACTTTACGATAGTTAAATATTCATTTAACCGAAAAGTATTTATATTTTTTCCTCAAAACTGACTGTTAGTATGATTTAATATAAATAATGATAATACTGTGTAGTGTGTAATATGCAATTAACTCTTATTCGTTAAACATATTAAAAATAGTTGGTTTTAGCGATTTTTTGCTTCGAATTAATGTGTATAATTTCAAAAATAGCCGCACCTACAGCTATTCTAAAATAAAATAGAACAAATTTTTCTCCATTTAACATAGTATACGCGACAGTCTGTATAACTAATACAAAATTATGATTAAAAATGAATTATTATTTGTTTGCTTATAATTGTATTGAAACATTCTTTATAGGATTTTACAAACAGCAGAAAAAATAAATATCTATAACTAAAAGAAAAACTTTGTGTAGAAATATTAATGAAATCTTTGCATTCTTTCGATAACCTGAATTCTGGTTGTGCTAGCAAATTAAAATCCTAAAATGAATTTGTCTAATTTCTTATTTGACAATTCTCATTCTAACACTAGCATCCACACAGTCCCTTACGGCCATGCAGATTAAACTGGTATCCAAATAACCCCCTACGATTATGAAGATTCAGTTAAAAATGAGAACAAAGGCCTAAAATGAATTTATTTATCTACCTTGTCTTAAAAAAATTTTCATTCTAATGGATTACATTTTCATGAAATCTATCATTCTGTTTCTTGGAAATGCTTAGCCTTTGAAACTATTTTCGCCCTTATTCTGGAGCTCATCAGAAAGACATAAAGCCATTCATAAAGATGTTTCATGCAAAACCCAGACAATTTCTATGAATAAGTGTGAAATAATTATATTTGACATTGACTGATAAAAACAACCTCACCTATCTTCTCATTCATAACAATATTATAAATTCATTAAAAGTAAATGCATGTGGTTAAGGAAGAGCTTAATAATAAAGGAAATAAAACACTTCTTCCCACATACTCAATCAAATGGTATGTTACATGGCGTTCGTTATCCTATATAACTAACTTCCTTGCTTATATAAAGTCAAGTATTTTATACTTCTGCATTATTCAGTAATACTCACTAATCTAATCATGCATAACCTATAATAAAACGAAAAATATATTAACTAATGCACAGCCCGAATGGAAAGGATGTACGTTTTTGCGGTCCGTAGGACCCCAGAATTGCAAACTTAGCCATATACAATTTAAAATATACAGGGTGTAATTAATTTCATGTCATTAAAAAAACTAAAGCTCATAGTTTTGGAGAGAAAAAAAATAAACAAAAATTTCGCACATTTTCAATAAAATCTTTTGAGAAGAAATGCTGGAATATTGAGGTAGGTTTAGATCGTCACGCGACTCTTTGCCTATGATACTCAATATTTGTGTAGATAACTATAAAATGCCGGCGGTCTTTAGCGGTGCGATAAATAAGATGAAAGACGTCGACGTTTTCTGAGTGTTTAGTAGATCTGATCTGAAGAAAACTATACTCTGACTCTCCCTTGTGCAATATTTTAGTTTCTGTAGGTGTTTCGTTATGTACACACGTCCAACCCGCCGTTCATTGTTTTTGTTATTTTTGAATTTCGTGTCGCTGTGTATTTATATATTTATTTTATTGACTTTACCGTTCAAGTCGTTAAATTCTTGATTACGTACAGACACAACTTACTTGTTCGTTCTTTTTGTATTCCGTTTTGGATTTTGACCAAATTTTTCTTTTATTTTTCTTTATTGACAACGTTAGTAGATAGTTTATTGTTTAGTGTTGAACGGAGTACGTATGTCCTTAATTCGACGTACCGAACTGTGTATTGATGCAGATGCAGATTTCGAATAATTTACTTAGGTAAGCTTTTAACCCAGGACACTCATTTATGTTACAAACGTTAATAAATCACATTTAAATATTCTAAATTATACACATTAATCCAATATTTTGTTCCAAATTAAAAGACACACATGTAAAGAAATGCTCTGTTTAAACTTCTACGGCCATTATTTGCTTGCAGTTGTGCAGGAAAAGACAACGAATTATTTACCTCTTTATAATTGCCTCAGTTCGGTTGAGGCGGTCCATCAAAGGCGGCCGATGATCCAAGACCTTTGCACTTTTTTATGACAATTTAAAATTTGTATAATTGGGAACTACAAGTTCATTGACCAAGAAAAGCAGTGATTCTCAATTATTTTCTACATTGATATTTTAAAAAATGAAAATTAAAAAGGTTGACCTAGGTCAGTTTTTTTCAAAGTGCCCCTAGAGGGAAAAGTCATAAAGGTTTTTTGTTTGTCTAGTCGGTCCCCATTACGTTTTTTTTTTAATGATATGAAACTGATTACACCCTGTATATCACCTCTCGAATAAAAACATTTCATATGTAGCATTTTTGCACTAGTAACATTTTTAGTCTCTAATTTTTCATTTCATGATCTAAGAGTCTATCTTTCACGAAAGCAATGTTTAAATTGTTCTCACTGAGCATCTCTAGTGCAGTAACCATCGTAAGTATTTGGCAATATTAGTTTTCACACACTGTATTGTTCGCCGTTGGAGCTTGAATGTTTCTTTTGTTTGTGAACAGTTAAACTGAAAATTCACTAAACGTATTTTCAATAAATAAAATAGAGATATTTGTTTAATTACACACGCACTAACGTTTCACATAATATTGGCTACCGCGTAATACCTGGGCCCATAACCTCTTGTTATATTGTTAGGTTTGGGTTGTAATTTAATAAAAATACCAATTTACGTTTGAGCATTTATTACGTGTTTAAATCACGAGAGTGCAGGCAGAACTGACCTAAAATATTCTAGTTTATTAAAATGCCCTTTTAAAGTATGTACTTGAGACTTGTGTTATTCTTAAATTGGGTCTGTACCCAGTATCATAATTTTAATCTGATAGTGTAATCTTTCACGCTTAGTTATCGTATGGTTTTTGTACATACATATAATCCATCAATACGTAATTTCAACAAAGAAGAAAAAAAAGGTCACTTCATAATCTTCTTCTCTGCTATAGCACTTTTCCATTAAATGCAACACTTTTCTAGTCATTTGCGAACAACAATCTCTAGATAACAATTGTTCAATGATAAAATCACATTTTTTCAGTAATTATAACTTATATCAATTTTCATGAAAAATTATGTACCACCCTTTTTTTCTTAAAATTTAATTCTCTAGCAGTTAGTTTTTTATTTTTAGTACACGGTTCCAGAAGGGGTGGAAACCACCCAACCACCCCCAACTATTTAAATAAACAATTCGCGACAATTTCTAACCTTAAAGATTTTAATGCCTTGTATTTACAAAATTCCCAACTAAAAATTACTCCCATTGGAGTAGTTAATTATTTAGTAGTTTATATTTATTTATAATTATTAGCTCAACACGCGTTTTGCTAACCGTAATGTTGATTAAAACTAGGTTTTATCCATTTCCTGGCGATGCTCATAAGGCTGGCAAAACGCTCGTTGCATATTCGTATGCGATTACTTGATTAAAAATTCGATTAACTGTTTGGGACATCATCGCCCAGTACGCGATCGCTTTTGTTGGCATTTTCATGAGGAATGTCCTGCAGATCTGCGCCTCATGAAGAGGGTGTCAACGGCAATTTAAGGCAAAAGCAGCTTTGCAATCCGTCAAGAGAAATTACAAGATTGATTTATTGTATGTCACGCAGAATGCTAAGTATGCGAGAGAATGATGGAAATTACTATATTTAAAGGACATGATCATGAATACTAATGTCAAATTACAGCAACATAACATTATTAACGGCTAATAAGTAGGTAAATATATAAGCATATAAAGTTGAGGTATGTATGTAAATTCTTCATAATTACTTTTTAATGGCTGCAATTATCCATACTGCATTTTAATTTTTGTTAGATTACAGTAATGCAGGAAACTGAGAATAATTATTATTTTACTATAAATATTTATTTTCCGACTTTAATGTACTGAGTTCAGTTGACATTGGTTTACAAACAAATGAGCCTTAACTGTAAATAGTAGCTAGTAGTATAAATTCCATTAGAAGCAAAGTTAAACATCTATCTTACAGAAGTCAAATTTATTCGAACATATTTAACGTTAAAACAATAATATTGGTATCAACCCATGTTAAATTTGTTGTAATCTGGAAGCGACGTGAAAAAAAATAATATACAGTGTGCCGATCGCAACACCCCAGTATACCCGCTAATTGATGCTTGTTTAACTTGGTTGGTAAATATCGATAAGGTGATTCTTTGAACTCTGTAGTATGTGATACATGTCACTACTGACATGTATCACATATTACTAAATTCAAGAAATCAGCTTATCGATCTTTCCTTACTACCAAAGTTTGAAGTTAATCAAGCATCAATTAATGGGTATACTGGGGTGTTGCGATCTTAAGTGGGCCACACTGCATGTATATAGTTTATCTAGTATCAATTTGAAAATCTTAAAAATGACCGGCAAAGGAATAGTTCATAATATCAGCGATGTCATGAGCGTCGACCGACAATTTTTAGAGTTACTTTTCAATTATTATAATAAACTGAATGTTGTTTTACTACTTTATATTAATTGATATGCATGATGTAAATTATTTATTTATAATACATAGATAAATAAAAGTAAATAAATACCATTTAACCTACGGCTATGCCGCCGGCAACATTAAGAATGAACCAACAGCAAGTAACGGACTTGTATTCGCATACGGGTATCGACTGTAATAGTCAAGGACGGCTTCGGTGTTATTCTGTCACAAGCAGGCTTTGCAATGATTTATCCTGGTAGCAACGCTTTAGACTGAATTTCTCAATTGAGAGTAGAAATATTATACGATGTATTTTTGGCGGATTCTTTTGTTGTGTTCCATGATTTAAAGAGGACGAAACGTTTATGAAAGAATTTTAGTAAAACCTAAAAACATCTGTTCGAAAATCCCACAGCAAATTTCGCTCTTCCGACAAGCAAAAAAAAGGTAGTCGTCGGATGACACAATAGTTACAAAATATAACGTTTATACGTCTATAGACACAACAGAAAAATTATTATTGCTAAATTATACGAGAGCAGTTTAAAAACAGCTTACAGTTCCGGACCGTTAAAACCACAGGATCGTTTAAACTTAAACGAAAATATCGATATGCACTAATTCATTCACCGTGTCAGTAACATATAAAAAAATATTTAGGTAAATATTCACTATTTCATTTTAGTAACACATCCAAAGCTGATAAAATCGGTAAAGGTACTTACACAGAACTTCCCTCTTAATTACTTCCCTCGCATACCGGAGGGAAGTATTTTTTATACCACTCGAAGAAAATATTAACTAAGAAACGACGTATGAGAATAATAATCGGAATGTAGTTATCACTATTATTACAAAGAAAACCGCATAACGTTTGGTCAAAATAATATACAGAGTGGTCATCCGACTCAAAAAATAAATATTAAATAGAAGGTGCCAAATATGGACGGATTGCGTAATATTTTTACAAATTTCGGCCATACTTTAATTATTTCTTAGGATCACCACCCTGTATATTTTTAAATAAAACTATAAGTTGCCAATTTGCTAACTATATGCCATTTATTATTGCCAACTGTCATAGTTTTAGTTCCACATCCACGTAGTGGTTGACGTGCGGACGGACGGACGGACGGAATTGAAAAAACCTTCATTTTCGTAATCTACATGGTTTGAAACCTGGAAACCTACGAAATCTGGAGAGTGACTCTTTCTCGAATACAATACTTCCCTTCGTGATGCGAGGGAAGTAAAAATTGAATGAAGAAAAAGCTAATAATAATAGTGCAGTCAACGAGGGGGGGGGGGGCAGGTTGGTTTCACCACTAATTTGAGTGCAACTTTGATGAAATCTAGTGCAATGTGTTTGTAATGACGTTAATAAAAAAGCTGAAAAAAATATTAGAGAAGAGAATGATCGGAAGGGGTAGAAAACACCCCTTTTGTCACGGGTTCCGTAACTTGTAGAATTAGGTCAAAAATGAAAAAAAAACAATATGTTTACCCTTTTTTGGCCCAAAATAAGATGTTTTTACTCTGGTGAATTTTTTCGAGAAATGGTCATTTCTCGAGATATGGCCATTCAAAACTTCCCAAAAGTGAGGAAAGAGAAATGCAAAAGTTAAAGAAAAATCAGAAAAAATTTAGGTGAATGTCTCTGTACAATACTTTTTTATCTGCAACTTTTCTATAAATTGCGTTTTCACCGAGTTTTTCCGGAATAGCATGAAAAACCATCCCTGTCTTTGAAACTGTAGCGCCTTAAAAACATGCAATTTATAAATTTGAAAAAATTCAGACGTATGCCTCGAGACCTTCTAAACATTTTTTGTCTCTTGGAATTTTTTTGTAACTTGCTAACGCTCCGAGTTACAGACACTTTTTCACGATAAATAATGTACTACATTTTTTGCAAATTTTTCAATTTAAAAATTATATAGAACTTTAAAAATGGTATAACTATATTAGGGTTCCTATTTTCTTATAACAGTCTATATAAATCACGCTCATTTTTTGAATTTCCATGTATTTTATTTAAAAATTTGCAAAAAATGTAGTACATTATTCATCGTGAAAAACTGCCTGTAACTCGAAAAATTAGTAAGTTACAAAAATCCAAGAGACAAAAAATGTTTAGAAGACCTCAATGCATACGACTGAATTTTTCCAAATTTTTAAATTACATGTTTTTAAAGCGCTACAATTTCAAAGAAAGGCGCAGTTTTCATGTTTCTCCGGAAAAACTCGGTGAAAACGCACTTTACAGAAATAATGCAAATAAAAAAAAGTCTTGTATTTAGATGATACATTTACCTGAACTTTTTTAGATTTTTGTATCAACTTCTGCATTTCCATTCCCCCACTTTTAGGAATTTTCGAATGGCTGTATCTAGAAAAATAAGCATTTCTCGAAAAAATTCATTAGAGTATTTTTTTTTCATTTCTGACCTAATTCTACAAGTTATGGAACCCGTGATCATTTTCTACTCTAATCTTTTTTCAACTTTTTTACAAACACATTGCACTTGGTTTCGTCAAAATCCACTCACTACCATTCAAGTTGGAGATTTTAGTCATTTTAGCGCTCTGTTGACTGGACTATAAGATCAGGAAATAATGAGGAAAAACAAGCGCTTCGGATCTTTATTTTGTTGGTGAATATAAACTATCAACTGATTTTTGTTTGTTTGTTATAATCATTACTTTAAAGAATTTTATGCTTTACCAAAAATGTAAGCATGGTATATTCTATCTCCCTGAAGATAATGATGAAAAAGCCTAAAATGTATGTAGTTGCTATTATTGTTAATGACTTTTTTATTTGGAAAAGAGAGTATCATGAATATGGCACTAATACAATTTCATTGTTATGGCAGGGGTTTGTGAAGACTTGTTGTTGTAGATACTCCTTGCATCAATGTGCACCGGGGATACGCAGACATTAATTAAAATACATATATCACAAACAAGTAGTTTTAAAGAATAATAAAATTAAACCACATATTAGAAAGTAATGAAACTGCAGCCCTGAAACAGATATATTCTTCCAACCACATGTATCATTTTAAAATACACCTATATATTTTATCTAGACTACAGCGAGAAAAAAAAACTGTGAAACAAATATGCACTTGCAGATGTTTATTATATAATCTTTCAAAACGAGAATGAAACAATATATCCTATATAAATGTTTAATGTGCAGCTGCATAATTACAAATACGTGACTAAAAACATTTTGCACGATGTACCCAAAATTAATACCGTATTATTATACATTTCTGTAACAAATTCAGTAAGTGCTTCTACAAAATAATTCTACAATTATTTACATACACCGTGTTTTTTTAAAATATCACTGATTTTGCTGAATATCTTGGTAGTGTTTACCGCCATTCAAATATTACCTAATAATAGATTAGAATTTTCTATTCCTCGTTGATTTATTGGACTTTTTGTATAATTGTTGCACATTCTATAGGATACTCTTCGTAATTTTTTTGTAGGTACGTATATAATGTTAGTGTTAGACATTTCTAATTTTATGTTTTTGTTCAATTACAAAACAGAGAAAAAACATCTTTAAAATTTAAGTAGAAGCCTTTTTTTACCGATCGATTTCGTTAAAAAACAATACGTTCTTCCTCTAGACAATACTAATCCACTGCCTTAATTTCAATATAATCGGATTTTTCAATCTTTATTATCGTGCCTACAAAAAAACAAGGCAGACGGACAGACATTTTGAAAGTTGTCCAGAATTCTGTCACTAACACAACGATATGAAATTTTTTCTGTACTAGGGATTTTTACGATTTTAGAAATGTGCCAATCAAACGCAATATAATCTTAGTTCTCAACTGGCCTCATAACATTGTTGCAAGTTTTACTGTACTAACGAAATGCAGAATTTATCTCTTTATTTGGTATACTTTATTATACTGTTCGCAATAACAAAGCGAAGAGTATATTGCATTTGATAGGCACATTTCTAAAACCGGTATATCGCTCGTAGAGCTGTATTGGTTATTAAATTCTCAAAATCTTTCAAAATGTTTCTTCGTCCGTTTGTCTGTCCGTCTGTTCGTCCATTCTTCGCGGTTTTTTTGTAAACACGATAACTTAAGACAGAACACTGTGATTATATTGGAATTTGGACAGTAAATCAGTGTTAGCTAGAAGAAGAACTCTATTTTTTCAATAAAATCGATCGGCAAATAAAAAAGTTATTCATTATTCAAATTTTAAAATAGATCTAATGTTTTCATGTTTTGCAATTAAATAAAAATGTCTAAAACTAACATTATTTACGAAAATAATTATATAAAAAGTTCAACAAATTAGCGAAGAGTATCATATTTAATATTTACTTAATGTCAAGTACTATAAGGTTTATTCATATTTTTCTCTGTTGGATGACAGCCCTGTATATATTTTTAACCAAAAGTGTATCAGATTTTCTTATTGGTAATAGCGTCAACTCCATTCTAAACAAGATTTTCAACCAACGTTTTTAATTAACTCTTTTTTAGGGTGACCACTCTGTATACTTTTTAAAAGAGGAAAATAATATTTGGCATGCAGATGACACAATTGCCAAGGAGAAAACCTGCTATTCCTCCGATAAAAATATACTGGATGATCACTTTCAAAAAGTAATTAGGAACGACGAAGGAAAACAATAATTTTCATTACTAGGATAAAGGAAACATGCTATACTTGTCCTTCAGGTTACCTTAAATCGAAGATATGAAGTTTTATTTTGGTAACATAATTATCAATTTTAATTATCATGATTTTAAATAAATTGAGACAAATTTCGATTAGTTGAAAATGAGAAAGAAATGGCAACAATTCGCGAAACTTTAAGTTACTTTGCCCAGTGATTGATACACGGAGAGAATACCAGGGTTTTCTCCTCCAATTTCCCCAAGTGCCTCCGTACATGTACAAAGTGAATCAGAAGTGATAATACATTTAACTCACTTTGTAAGGAATGTAAGTTTTTTTAGACTCTAGAGGACATAGCAACAATATTTTCAAAATTTTCCAAAGTAAGATTTCTATCAAGTGGACATTTTAAAACTGTAGGCAAGTCAACGAACGAAGAATAGGAGAAATAATTTGGGTAGTCGCCAATTTTTGTATAGTTGTTCCGGGGGGGGGGGGGTGTCGTTTAAAAGTCTCCCTTTCACGTTCTTCTCGAATAACTCTAAAATTACGCCCTTTAGTAGTATAGTATCTATCTAGTATCTATATACAATATTAAACTAAATAAAATTTCCTACAAATAACTCTCTATTAATTTTTTTTCTAGGAACAATACTTGAGATACAGATGGTGGAAAAATAGCCTCGGAGATTTTTTCGTATTTTCATGTTTCAGATCATGTTGATTACGAAAATACAGGTTTTCCAATTTCGTCTTTCTGTCTATCTGTCAATTTGTTGGTCTGTCTGTTGGTGCATTAACTACAAAACTATTTGACGGAGAACATTAGAATTTGGTAGGTAGCTGACGCTACTGCCACGGAAGAAATGCTTAAGACTTTCACCGGAAAATATACAGGGTGGACCGTCTAAAGGGATAAATCATAAAAAAACCCACTCAAATTTAAAATGTTCACGTTTCGTGATCTACTAAACATATTTAATTAAAAATATAATAAAATTATGTCTTACCACTGCTATAGAATAGATGATGGAAAAAAGACGAATAGGAACTTATTTGTAGGAAATTTCATGTAGTTTAATATTATATATAGACATTCTTTCGCTCGAGGGCGTAGTTTTAAAATTATTCAAGAAAAACGTGAAGAGGGGACCTATAAACGACCTCTCTCCCCTCACCATCCACTGGTCAGGGCTTTTAGTATGTTGTTCCGAACACTCCCCCTTACAACTATACAAAAATTGGCGACTACACGCATTATTTCCTCTATTCGGCCTTTTTTGGGCTTTGTTGATGGGCCTACTAAATATACTGGATCAAAGGGTTTTTCATATGATCAAGATATTCATTTAAACCTGTTGATAAAGATTCCAATATTTCTTGGAAATCCCGTCTATAAATGTTTTTAAATCCAATTTAGCTGCAGAATCACAGATTGCTTCAATTTATTGCATGACAATTTAAGAAATCTGTATGCAGATCAATACCTAATTTTTTCTATAAAAATAATGGCATTTTCAATTATATTATCTTAATTGTTACAGTCGGCACCGATCGCATCTTAATTCTGGGGAATAGTTTTAATAATGTTAATGAGGTCTGTTATATTTAAATTAGGTGATTCCATTGTTTCACTCAAAATTTTTATTTTTGGGAAAATGTTTTAGAAAAGAAAAGACAAAATTTCATTTTTTTTTTTTGTAAAGCCTTCATAATTTGATACTTGTGGAAGCATCCGAATCATCTGATAAAAGTTCAATTAATCTGTTATATTGATTGACTTAAGGATTCTACAGATTGCTTTTGCTATCCATCTGGCTTTTGGAAGATTTTCTAATTGATTTGCTTTATCGATATCTTCAATTTTTTACTGTGTTGAAATCATTTGATGATATAAAAAGTGCATAATTCTTGTACGCTAAATAAATCTCTGACTTATATTACAGCATGCTCTAGAACTGCATTAGTCCTGTAACCTTGACATGGAATATACGATATATGAAATCCAAGAATATCCATATTCTTCTTTTGAACATCATTAAAACGCCCAGACATGTTGCAAGCAAAGTCGTAAGACTGAAATACAAGCTTTGATGCATCAATTTCCAATGCGCTTAAACATGTAATCAATAACTCGGCCATACCCTGGCCAGATTTATAGAAACATTCTTCCCTGACTATCAGCACATCGGATTACTAAGAGCAGTATATCTTTATGTGCTAAAATGTTTCTAACTCGACGAACATTGTGGACAGTCTCACCCTTCCCAACCCTCCCATAACAACCTCTCTAGGTATTTTTTTATATTATTGTAAAAATTATCACCACTTAACTTTAAGGACAGAAATTCCCGGTATAAGAAAGTAAAAAGCAACTCTCTATGTGCTAAATCGGGAGTAGTACCAGCAATTGCAGAAAGAAAAACTCTTTTTAATTCTGCTAATGATTAAACCAGGCACTGACGCAATTCGAAACAACACCTCTATCTTTTGTATCCACTATTTCTTGCTACGAAAATTTTTCTAACTCGACCAACATTGTGGACAGTCTCAACCTCCCCAACCCTCCCACAGCAACACCTCTGCCCTTAGACAGCATTTCCTAGGTGTTTTTTCATATTATTGTAAAAATTATCACCACTTAACGTTAACGACAGAAATTCTCGGGCACCCCGAATAAGAAAGTTAAAAGCAACTCTAATCAATACATAAAACATTTGAAATAAAACTAAATGACAGATGTATGATCAATAATATTAAAGTAGCTTAGATATCTGCAAATAAGAAGTAATGAGGAAGAAACTAAAGCACAAATATATTTGCAAGTACCACCTAAGACATTATGCACCAATAACCGACATTAACGCAAAAACTAGTCAATTCCTCTTCCGGTGGAAGGAAAGAAAAACGCTAATAGTTATGTATCTGCTTCCGATAATCTTGATACACTTCCTTTTCAAAACTAGTTGTAATCAGCTTGTTGGCTGTTTCCTGATTAAAACGATTGTTTTTTTCTCGTATTGTACTATGAGGTAACAGGTATGTGATGTGACATGCCCATCCATTGTTCTGTATCTGATGTGTTCGTACTTTGTTTAGCAGCGGCGACTATTGTGAAACGATTCATTAAATGTTTGAATGCATTGTTAGTGGATTTTATTTTTTGTTAATAAATTCCACGCGAGATTTATAGTAGACCATTATTAATTATTTATAACATAACATATTCAACTTCCATTGTGATTCCGACTGATTTGGTCGAGCGTGATTCGACGGTAAATAATCAATGTGGTCAATTTGTATTATTAATTAAAAATAATTTTGTTGTTTGTTATGCTGTCGGTCAAATAAGCAATAAATGAATAAAAATAAAAACTGCACTATACTTAATCTAATATCAATTGGATAATTATTTAAAAAAACGACAAACGAAGTGTTCATAATCCCAGCGATATCATGAGCGCCGACCCACAATTTTTTAAAAAGAGTGTCAAGTCGATTTCTTTTCGAGTTCACGGTCATCAGTTAACCTTGATATTCCTTTTTTACAGTTTAAGGTTATCGGATAACCTAATAATAATCGAGTTAAGCGTGCACTACCACAACCGAAGTTGTGATTGAAGATTAAGAAATTAATTATCCATTATATTATCAAATGTAAATGTATTCTATTCAATAGTTCAAAATTCAATATTCATTATTCATAAGTTCATTAGGTTTTCTTTAGGCGTGGCATGCCCTCCCTAGACACAAATCGCCTAAAGACGCAAGACAGACATACGTCCCGTTTTGATACGTATTGCAGGCGTAAGATCGAGGAGAATGAGCAACATTTTCGTAGACGTAGTATAATACAATTTCAGTGTTCGCTGCCCACCCTGATTACTAGTGGTTAGAGTTTAGGCTCATGTGTATAATACATTAGCGGCAAGCGACTCGGTATAAACATTAAGCAAATTCGCATGTGAACTTGGCGGAGGCGTATTAGTATGCAATAAAGTCATAAAAATATTATCATAAATAAAAATAACTTTTTAATTTTTATATTGAAATTAATTAACGTCAAAATTTTATGACTAACTACTGTCCTTGGCGCTCTTAGAATTTTGGACACTACCCTGTCAACCCTGACGGGCCGCCACTGGTTATGGCAGGTACAGTGGCAAACATTTTAAACCTGTAAGGTCTACTTTTAAGCCATGATTAGTAAATGCAAGCAGTTTTTTTTAAATAAATAATTTCATTTATAAATTAAGTCTCCGCCACTAAGAAAAATGCTCACATAGCTTTTCTCAATCCTTTGTCATGCTCTCTGGGAAAGGATTTATCATGCCTCTAGCTTACACAAATTATTCAGGTAATTGCACACTGACTCCTGTACTATTACTCTTAGCAAAAATAGGGCATTGAAAAGCTTTTTGATGATCTCTTACACAATTTTCGTCCATATCTCAGATTCAGTACCGCAAAAATTATAAATAGACAAAATAAAGCTTATAAAATTCTCCATGGAACGCTTGAAATGAAATGAAAAGTCTTGACAGGTAACTTAATTTGTATCTTTCACGGGCTTAAAAATGTAGATTCTTGTGACAGAAATCTCATGGTTGGTGCAGTTTGTTTCAAAACGCATTTTAACCCACTCCGTATGTATGTTGTTGTTTTATGTGTGTTTATTAGCGATTCGTCTGGAATGGCTTAAGCGATATTCACGAAATCTTTTGCAAATAGTGCAGTATGACTCGGCTGTGGCCCCATATTATTTTCATCAAGCCATATCTAGTACAAAATCAGTAAAAATCGGAAAAACTACTGTCTATTGAATAATATTCGAAGTTATGGCGAAGGTGCAGGTTAGAGGAAGGTACTTTCTATTAGATAATATTCAAAGTAATGGTGAAGGTTCAGGTTGGAGGTAAATTGTTAGGTACTGTACCTGATATCAAATTAAAGATTGAAAATGGTGAATCCAATAGGGATGCCACAACTCCATGACTTTTGTACATTTACGTAAAATTGGGCTACTAAAATGGGTGAAATTTTGATTGATTGATTTGCCAGTGTAAGGTAGGCATTGCTGCCGACTCCGGACATCCAATCTGGCCGTGTTTATATCCGGCTCCATACGCTGGATTGGATATGGGACATACTTGTTTCCAGCAGCGAAAGCCACATGACGCATGTGGTAGGAATATACGTTGGGAAGTGTAGGTGTTTGAGAGATGCTTCTTTTAAGTTTCCATGCTTCCTCTAAGTTTCCATCTATCATCATCATCGGATGGGAAGCGTAGGCGTTTGCAATATGCTTCTTTTAAGTTTCGATGCTTCTTTTAAGTTTCCATCTATCATCATCGTCTTCTCATTTATTCTTTTTCTGAGTTTTCTGTTTCTTCGGTTTCTGAATCTAGCAGTGTGCACCTCCTCCTGCCCGCTTGCGTCCATATATGGTTTCATGCTTCCCAGAAATCTGTTTTCGTTCCTACGTCCTGCATCAGTGCGTCCACTTCGTTTGTCTGCCAAGACATACATACATTAGCTCGCCACAAGGATCTTTTATTTATCAATCGTTCCACAGGTAAACATCCATTTACGGTGGAAGTGTCTGGAAGAAGACTCGCGGTAAAAGGAACTTTTTACAGCGGTTTATGAGAAAGGGGCTCGAGAGAATATTTGTATACCCTATATATGGGTTTGTTTTTGTAGTAATTAGTTTCAAATGCCCTTTTATAATTCTAGGTATTTTTCTATTTTATTACCTATGTTTAATAACAGACTCGTGAAAATATCAACCGTTCTAAATCAAGCGATTCGTAGATATATACAAACTTCTGTACAAAAAGAAGTCCAGGTACAAGGACCATAAGCTGTCTCCCGTCAACATGAAGGTGGTTTCAAAGGGTGGAAAAACTTAACTCTGTTTCTGGCTTTCCCAGCTATCGTACTGTGTGGCATAAGCTGTGTATTGGCTTATCAAAGGGGACAAAATGGTTATGAAATACATGAAATAAAAATGTATCATAGTCACTTAAATAGAGTCATCTCTTATTTAGTTTGTATTGTTTTATAATTGTTAACACATTCTCAATTTTAATTTTTTTTTTCAGTTTTAATAAAGAAATAAACTGAGACACTAATAAACTAATACTACTAATTAAAAACTTATCATTTTCGTCCACGGCTGGTATGTCGATATTGCTTTATAAACAAACACATGTTGCTCAACTATCAACTTGAAAGGGTCCCAGGTGTAAATGTGTAGGCTGGTTTGTTTACGTTTACGACGCGACGGCCCAGCTAAGCACTGCACTAGACACGTGCTTACTTTATTTTTGGTACTATTAACAAACACTTTACAGTAATTTTCAATTTTTAATTCGGTGTCTGCTTTGTTGTTCTATTATTACGCTTCACTCTACGCAGATTCTTTTTAAGCTTCCGATGACTTAAATTTGATCGAATTTAATGAAGTTTTAACCGATTCATTTTGCGCTTTTTTCGGGAGCATCATATGAGATGTACTCTCACTCTCCTACTAAAAAGGGTGAAATTAAAAAAAAAATGAAACGCCTTTAAAAAACGGTCACTAAAAATTATGAAACAAAATTTTACAGTTTTACAGTTCATTGAACCTTATTACCCCTAATATCGATTTTGAGAACGGTTAAAAATTCGTCGATCTTGTTGTTTATTCATTTTTACAACGATCTCAAAATCGATATTTGGTAATAATGTTCAATTAGCAGAATGGCGATGAAAGTTTATTTCATTCACAAGTTCGTAGGTAGTCTTTTTTATAATTACCTGAGAATTCACTCCCAAAGAATAACAGTATTATTTCTAAACATTCTATACATCAAAACATTTGCAAAAATAGAATTTTAGATGATTTCTTAATTATGGATTTGATTCTTGTAGAAAGATGTGTAATGAAATTGGACATAAAATCAACTCATGGATAAAAAAAAGTACCCCATCTTACTGTAGGCACATTAATCTCAAAATTCCTTGTCGCACATCAACCGTCGACTATGTTCAACATTACAAAAGCAAATGGGGCTAAACTAACTTCCGGACTCATAAGCACATGATCACATAAAATGAAGAGATGATGAACTCAGGGTCAAGTCGTTATTCATAGCTCACTGGGGTTAAGACAACATTTCAGAATCACGTCTGAATATCTCCAGAAATTAATAACTTGTTAAGATATATTCAACAATTTGTGTAATTTAAACCGGTAGCAACTATTAACTAAAGTTGTTTATGTCAATTATAAATACTCGCCTCACCGTCGTCGCTTTTCATTCAAAGTACTGATAGATAAGTATCAATTATAGGTTAAAGATATGTAGGAGACATAAAACGAGAATGACTAAGCCAAAATGTGACCACGCTATTTATATGCTCGTACTTATTAAAATGTACACAAAAAATGTTATAATATGTATCTAATATTATACCCAATGAATGTAGAGGATTGTTACTTTATTGTGGATACAAAAAACGCACCTTAGTAACAAAATTCAATTTATGTTAAGATCAACATGTTTAGAAGTTAAAAAGTCGGACCCATGAGAGTTCCACACGCACACCGAAGCTGAAGGTTCCGTACCAATAACCACATTAATTGCAGTAGAATTAATGACCGCAAAGAAGAAAGAAATCCTTGACTTTTTGAAAAAAAATGTGTAAAATTACTATAGTTTTCCTGTCTATAGCTTTCCTCGTCCATAAATAGCAGTTGAAAACATCGTAGTAGTTTTCCTGTAAATTATTCATATACCTCTACCTGCCCTAGTTTTTTCAAATGTTAGCTTTACTAGTTTTAATAATAAAGGGGGTGTTCTTGAGATGAGTTACCAGCAAAATCTCGAAAACTACCTAATATGAGATTGATAAAAATTGTTTTGATATTCTTAAGAAAAATCCTTGCAAATGTACCCCCATATAACCGAATACAAAGGTGTTTTTTTGTGTGTCGACTTGGTCCCCCAAATTTAGGGGAACATATTTTTTTAGGTTTTATCAGGGTATATGTGAGTTGGTGTTAGTAAGCTTTATAACAATACCTTTATTTAGTCCAGATAAATTCGACTACATCAGACATACGGAGGGACAGATGAATGATCACATAATGGTACCGTTTTTCTTTAGAGGTTCGAAAACCTAAACACAGACAACACACTTAACGTAAATCAATAGAAACGTTTGCCAAAAGTACTGGGCCATTTAATGAAGTACACTTATTTACATTAAACACAATTTTGTAAAATTTTCTACATTGTATAATGTATTTGTAGGTAGGTTTCCTTTCAACATTTTCAGCCCTATATTTCCAGAAATAACGGGGAGCAAAATAAAAATGAACATTCTTAATGATAATAGTGAGCAAGGTGAAAAGATGAATCCTAAATTCTGCGCCTAGATATCGCTAGCGACTACTATGGTTATCTAGTCCTATAAGTATATTCTATAAGTGTAAAATATCAACGTTTGTTTTATATTACGGATAAAGATAGTGCGAATGAAGTAGTACTTGAGCGCCTCATTTTAAATTTTAAATTGTAACAAAATGGTTCCATCTACTAAAACAGTATTGATTGATTGATTTATTTATTTGCCAGCGTAAGGTCGACATTGTTGCGAATTCCCGGCATCCATGGAGGTTCGTTCCAACACGCAGCATGGTCGTCCGTCGAACACGCACAACGGACGGCCAAACCGCGTTCCGGAACCAAATCTCGGATGTTTTATATACCGCCGGACCGGCTGCATACGCCGGGTTGGCCATTGGACATACTTGTTGTCAGCAGCGAGAGCCGCATGAAGCATAAAGTGGGAATATAGGATGGAAAGTGTAGGTGTTTGTGACCTGCTTCTTTTAAGTTTCCATGCTACTATTAAGTTTCCATCTGTCATCATCGGTTGGGGTGTGCTGGTGTTTGCGAGATGCTCCCCTTCAGTTTCCATGCTTGATTTAAGTTTCCATCTATCGTCATCTTCTTATTTTTCTTCTTCTAAGTTTTCTGTTTCTTCTGTTTCTGAATGTGGCAGCTTTCATTATTATATTTTTTATTTTTTGTTTTGTTTTTATTTATTAACCGTTCCACAGGTAAATATCCATTTACAGTGGAGTTACTGGGAAGGGCCCTATCTCGCGGTAACAATATTTTTTGGGCCTTATGAGAAAAAAGAGGTCCGAAAGGATAGTTTGCTCACCCTGTATGTCGTTTCTTTGAGACAATCGGTTTCAAATTAATAATAAAATATTACGTTTTGAATCAATAAATCGAGCTGATAAAAATTAAGATGGTAAAAATCAGATAGGAAGAGAGAATAGAATATCAATTATATCAGATAAAATAAAATAAATAAATTTAGAGCTTATCTGTCTCTCTGTAGCGTCTTGTGATTGCTGTTTTATTTTATTTTATTTCCTTTCCTTTTCTTTCTTGGGTTGAGTTGATTTTGTTCAATTAAAAACTTTCCACTATATACAATTACTTTAGGTCACAACATAGCTATATTGCTTTGTAAACACATGTGCCTCATTTTGACACTGACTATGCTATTATGTATTGCCCATGAACCACTTGAAAAGAATCTTGTTGGGTCGTCTAGGGTGTACGTAGGGACACTGCACTTCATTTGACCTTGTTTGTTTTACTTGATTTAATATTATTAGAAAACCTTGTAGTTATTAATTCCATATGATCTTTGTTTTTCTATTGAAGCGCTTCATTTCACGCAGAATTTCTTAATCTCTCCGGTGGCTCTTTTAACGCTTTTAAGAGAGCATCAAAACACGTCTATTCACTGCGACACTTAACTCACTTCGATCTACTAAAACAGCATTGTACTAAAATTATGATTAACATAACAACTACCAGCCCTTGGTATATTCTCGCACACGTAGTTCGGACCTCGGTCTAGCTAGGCTTTCACAATGGAACAGCACATGAACTGATGTTTTCCCTTCCTCTTGGAAGAGTCCTCCAGACCCATCAGAATCATACTGTAGTAGCCAGATAGAATGAGGCTGACAAGTTCTACCCGAACTCCTTCTAACATATAAAAACGCCAATTGCAGCAAATGTGGGCGGTTACGCAGAAACTAAATGCATACGCACACAGGTGCTGCATATCAATTATTACCAGTAGCGCAGTGACGTACTGTTTTAGAAAGAACGGTTGAGTTTTAATCTGTGCCTGTGCCAAGCGGCTTCTTCCTATTTGGCGACTATAGTATGTCTATTAAGTTGACAATGCCCACTATTAAACTAATGACCTTTCTATTTTGGTACAGAAGGTCCTCCGTAAATTTGGCAAATCGATCGTTATTTAATGAGCTCTTTAGACACGCTCGATCGCGGGAAATATTTCCACCATTCCAGATATTTAGTTTGTACACATATATTGACGAATTCACTATAAATTTATCCTCGTCTTTCTTCTGCCAAAGCAGTCGTAGAGGGCGGGACGCTACATGCATATATGCAGTGTGGTGTGTACAGAAACTACTTCCGTAGTAGAGCACTTTAGTCCTTCTTGTATGAAAACTAATTTGGTTCCGAATAAATCTTGTAAATGACAGAAGTAAATGTATGTATAGCCGTGGTTCACTAATTAGGTTATTATTTTTGTTGTTTTAGGTATAAACAAATAAACTTTAGAGAAGTGTATTTATTTTTCAGTGATTTCACCTCATAATTTTTCAGTATTAATGAACTGTGGCAATTAGCGATAAGTACATAGTGTATAAAATTATTGACAGTGATACATTCTTTTAATTAGTGGATCAGCTGATTAGCCGAAACGGTCAGGTTTTGAAATGGCAGTCAATTGTTTACAAAATGCAAAAACTGGAAATTGTTCATAACAGTGAAATTTAATATTTGTCTTTCAAATTACGAAAGAAATTGTGCAAACGTAGGTAAATTTTTTACAAAATATAATATCAACTAAGTATATAAAAATATATATAATTTAGGTACTCTTAGTTTATGTTTATCTATATTACAAAATATTTTAAATTAAAGATACTTTGTAAGAGTTTTTTTTTTATTTGAATACCATTGCCATCTGTCGCAGCTGAGACTCAGGAGGGAGAACTGCTCAGATGAAAATGGAAGAAGGGACACGATATTTGTTCAATGACATACCTATTTTGTGAGGGCCTTAGTTTTTTTTGGTGGGCTTTTCAATTTTTTCCTATTTAGATCAAAATTGTGTCATAGATCTTAAACACTATTCAGTTAAGTTACATAAAAAAATGTTTAGCAAAGCAATTTAATGCATTTTTGAGTTAATTAAGGTTATAACCCTGTCAACAAATTATTATTTGTCATAAGCAGGGTATCTTTTATACCGTCACTGCTCATATAGTAAAAAAAAATTATACGTGACAAAGTTGCGATGTAGTTTTATCACAATCCACTGGCAACCTCCATAGTGTTTATTTCTGATACATAAATACCAACAGAAATTTACATTTTGATTTGTTCTGCTACAAACATTATCTTTCTTTTATCAAAATAATTTGCTTTATAACCTTAAGTAAAAAAAAAAACAGGTACATGTTTATTTTACCGAAATACTTTAAGAACTAAGACTCAATTCTTAATTAAAGAGAGAAAAATTGAAAGCCTTACCAAATAAACACTAAGCCGTTTCGACCCTGATAATATAGGTTTTTTATCGATCAAATATCGTGCCCTTTCTAGCATTTTCGTCTGAGCATTTCTTTGGGAGACACTATGCGTAATATATGGGACACCCTGTATATACTCGTGACGTCACCTGTCGAAGACAGGCAGATTATGGCTCCATCTACTGAGATTTCCAGCATTTTGCAAGTGAGTCCGAAGCCACATCTTCCCTTGTTTTGCAAGGAGAGAGAGAGAGAGAGTAGAACACAGAATTAAGAAAGATAGAACATTATTGCGGTACTAATTTTTGTGTTGAGTGCTACGTCTGGAGTAGTCTGTGTACTCAAGCCTTAGAGGCTCCTTCTCTTGGCCAGCTCATCAACCTTTTCATTTTCCTTGTGTCCTGGTAACCACTGTAACCAGGCCACGGTCCCATACCAGTGTCAATTCGATCTGCATAGAATCGATTGCCTTTAGCGCAGCGTGACTAGCGGAAAAAAAACTGATTGACAGTTCCTTGCCTTATAATTGCCTTGGCACAACCACTTCCGCCTAAAATACTGCGGCGTATCTTTCTAAACTTATCAAGATTTTTGTTTTTGGCATTATCCCGTAAATCTCAGTTCCCACTCCCTGTTCTGTGTTGGTAAAATTGATTACAGATGCTACCAACTCCCTATTGAGATTACCCCAAGGAATAATCTACATATTTATTTGACCGAAGTAAATAAATGTAAATATTACAAGGGAACAAAGAGTAGATAAAACACTGGCAAAGAAACTAATATTTTCAATTCCCATGCCGATGCCGTCTAATTTTATTTTATTTGATTTACTTCGTGAATTGAAATACAATTCTAAAAACTGAATTACGTTCTCCTGTCAATTTCCGCAAATTACTGTCTGCTTTAAAATACATTAAAACTGTCTGAACGATAATTGTACAATTTTTTACCGGTAGAAAATAAAAAAAATACTTAAATACAATCCGTCAAAGCAATAGTCTTAAGAGTAAAAAAGATCGTGCCGACTCAGATATTATCAGATACTTATAAGGTTTCGTGTATAATTTTTCATCTTGAGGAATTACTCAATAATTGTATTATATGTAATTTAATTACAGACTTTCTTTCTTTTAATAACCGGTATTGTGCTACTATTGTAACTCTCACTAGATTGTTTATGTATAAATAAAGCTAATTGGATTTTTTTAGTGAATGTGTATACTTACCTAATTGGTTTTATTAGGTGTCGTAAAATAAAGACCATTATATTCTGTGAAATAAAAAGCGTGACAACTTTTTAATTTTAATGCAAAGTAATACGCATATATGTCCTGTCTACGAGAAGTATATGATTAAATCCTGCTGTCATTTGCAACAGAATTAGAAACTGTGAACTGATTAATTTAATTAATACATTGTGCCCTTTAATACTATTTGCTCAGTATTGTCGTCTATAATTGTTATAATCAAGGATTCAAGAAACAACCTATGTTTGATCTATTTGGCGCAGAGGTATCTTTTACTAAATTTTTGAATATTTTTCATTGGTAAAATACCCAAATATAGGGTGAGAAAATATATTTAGTAAATGTGTACAAAATCAAGGTTGTATTTACATTTTATTATTCTGGGTAGCCACTCCCCAGGAGGAAAGTTGGGCCACGCTGCACCCGTAGTGACTTTAACCCCAAAAAGACATCAAACCCAACTAATTTTAAAATACCCTTTTCAGACAGATGTTACTGTTTTTGCTATTCAACATTTCCCCCTAGTTACTAAGTAGCCTAGATTAATGCGCTACGTTTCTGCTGACCGATAATTTCCGTTGTTCCTAAGCGCAACATGTTTCAATTAAAAACCCCATTTCCCTCGCGACATGTGGTGGAGGTGCCTAGTTTCGTTCTCAGGGGGCTTCTTCATAATCACCTCTTTTATTTAAAAAGTTTTTGAAAGTCGAGTTTATGTAGAAAATTGATTTTTTGTGAATTTGTAATTTTTTCAAATATTAACAAGTCACTCTTCGAATATTCAGTTTTTATTTTAGAACATTGAATGAATACTGGTTATTTTTCGTCTTATTATTGACTTTATACTTAGAAACTTATAAGTTTTGTGTAAGTTTTTCTTGTTAAAGTCCGGTGGTAGAAATGAAGGGGTACTGTAAAATTAAATAAGCTTAATTAGTAGCATTAATTAGACATAAGCAGTAAACTAGAAATTTTTAATTAAAAGATATGATATCAGAACAATAATAGTGATAATAAATGGTATATCAAATAAACCTTAAACACTGCGGGACAGTATTATTTTTTGATTGATTGATTGATTTGCCAGCGTAAGGTGGGCATTGCTTCTGATTCCGGGCATCCATGGAGTTTCGTTTCAACACGCAGCTTGGTCGTCCGTCGAACACGTCCAATGGACGGCCAAACCGCGTGCCGGAACCAAATCTCAGATATTTTATATACCACCTGCTGCATACGCCGTGTTGGACATTGGACATGCTTGTTGTCAGCAGCGAGAGCCGCATGACGCATGGGGTGGGAATATAGGATAGGAATTGTAGCAGTTTGTGAGATGCTTCTTGTTAAGTTTCCATGCTTCCATTAAGTTTCCATTTTTCATTACATAACATCGGCTGGGATGTGCAGGTGTTTGCGAGATGCTTCTTTTCAGTTTCCATGCTTCTTTTAAATTTCCATCTATCGTCATCTCCTTATTTCTCTTCTACTTAGTTTTCTGTTTCTTCTCTTTCTGAATCTGGCAGCTTTCATTTTTTTGTTTTTTGTTTTTATGTATTAATCGCTCCACAGGTAAATATCTAGTTACAGTGGGGTTGCCGGGAAGGGCTCTATCTAGCGGTAACAATATTTCTTTTTCGCGTTGAGAAAAGAGGTCCGAAGGGACAGTTTGCTCACCCTGTATGTCGTTTCCTTGAAATAATCGGTTTCAATTTCGGGCAGATTTTCCATTTCATCACCTATGTATTATGTATTTTGATGACAAAATATTTGTGTTGCATTTTTTTTTTTTCCGAGAGTTAAGCTATATTTTGCCTCCACAAAAATGCAGGGGATAAATATTCTTATGAATTACATAACATCCTTCAACGTGGAAATTAGTAGGTCACTAGGCAAATTTCCTTGTTATAAGTGCAGGAAGCACCAGTAAATTTCTAAATTAACAATTAACAAATAAATAATTTCCTAAAGTAATATTAATAACTTTGAAATAATGATAGTATTAATAACAAAATAAGATAAGTTATATTAATAGGTACTTAGGATAGATTTAGCACCATGTTTACACTTTCCCTGAATACTGAGGCAACTTATTGCAATTCACCTTCTATATAATATAAATTAATAATTAGCATACATACAAATTCATAGGGTATAATTAGTATATCTAGCACATCTAATCCCACAATAGATGGCTTGGATATGAACAAGGAAAGTGGAGAAATTTTGCTTGGCATTAAAAATTTCAGAAATATAGAACAAGTAGGTAAAGGCGTTAAAAGCATCTCTGTTTTACTGTTTACGAAAGCGAAATAAATATACTGATTAATTAAAGTAGTCATAAAAAACTGCGAGGGACATCTTAATGCTGCAATTTCTCACAACGTGAATAGAATCTGTCAGCAAGGCGGTTAAGTATATTACATTTAACCATCATAATAACAAGGTAAAACTCGTTTCTTCGTTTTAAAATTATCTGACCAATATTGATGTCATATTACGAATATGCTGGCGAAATTATGTCGTCCCCGCATTGCATGACCAATTGACCATACATACCATGTTCAACAGGAAATTATTACAATTAGAGTAAGTACATACTTATTACATCTATTCAACTTTAGTACAACAGTACTTATAAACATTTAAAATAAAACATTATGTAAAAAAATAATTGGGACGAAGACCATATCAGTTTTTGATTTTCACTTTATTCTTGTCAACATGACAAACAGTGGCTTCTTCGGATGTTGAGTACTGGTATAATAATTTTACAACGCACAAATTATTGGGTTTTATACAATTTTGACCTAATCCTAATCTTAAGTGCTAAGCGGAAAAGTACATATCCTTACAGGTAGTTTACTGAGTATAATTTTATTGGGTGCTAATCTTAATGGGCTTGTTCGGTTTTTGTTTTTCTCTCTGTCATAAACCAATAGTGCAACTATAAAATGATGGATCTGCAAAAAATCAGAATTTTATTCACACGCCTTAAAAACAATTACAAACCTCCACCTCGCGAAAATGAGGCGTAGCCAGGCGTTACGTCACTATACGCATGGACTCGGCGATCTCAGTCGACTCGATTCTATTTAGTTGTTATTATCTATTATATACTTATCGTGTTGATCTGCGCCACTCTAAAATTGCGGATCGGACCTCTCAAAGGCTTTTCGTGGGGACGGTTTTTCGGGAAGCGGCCAGTGTCATTCGATTCGGGAATTAATTGTACATTGTTTAGGATAAATTCGGAGACGTTCTTTTTAATGGTTATTGAGTAATTAACTCGCAAAAGTCGGTTATCTCTTTCGCCTCTTAAATTTAGGAACGGGCAGTTGAGGAATTATAGGGGAATATATAATATGGCGAAATGTTTACAAATGTCAAAAATGACGATTTGCCTTCTTTCCTGTCGGGCCGAATTTTCGAGATTTAAGAAAATAAGCATTTTTCTTTCACACAGACCTAGTCGAAATTCCGATTTGTCTATCATCTTTTTTAAATAGAGACCAAAATGGATCGTCTACTACAAGTATTAACTTATATATGAGCGTTTAAAGATTTGATGTTTTTGAACTATTTAGGTTACGTTTTAATACTTCTAAAGAAGGCATTGTTATCTCGCTCTTGCAGAGCTGAATTTCCGAATTTTCCTGTAGAATTTAGTATCAAGAGAAAGGGTCAATCTTGTTCTTTCCATAAAGACCTAGAACGGACTTCCATTCCACTACTTACTTAGTTATGAATTTTTGAAAATTCGATGTTTTACAATTTTAAACAGAAAAGCCATCTTTCGTTCGCAGTGCAAAGCCGGATTTCCGGTTTTGCCCATTCACTTTGGTATCAGAACAAAACGCCACTCTTTCTCTTTCCATAGAGACCTAAAACGGCTTTCAACTCCACATATTTACTTACTACTGAACGGCTGTTAGTGGTCGCGGTAGATCTCCGAGTTCATAGTTGCGTATAGTGACGTCACAAGCAGGCGCACTGTTTTTGCAACTATTACTAATTTCAACCCCTTATACCTCGAGAACGGAAAAAGTTAATAATATGAAATAAATTAAATGTCGAGTACTTTTTAAAAACGTATCAAACCCATATAAAAGTAATATCATGAAACAAGGTACCTTTATTTTCAGGTAATTTACCGAATCTAATAGTTTAAGTAAATAAATTTAGTAGGGGAAATGAGTTTTGAAACAAATTCTTTATAGGATTTAGAGATGAGTTTGTTTCAAACTCATCTTCCCCTACTAAATTCATTTACTAAAAATTAAAATATTCATTATATTCAATGAATTACCTGCAAATATATGTCCTTTTCTGTTTAGTAATTAAGATTACTCCCATTAAAATCATATTCAATTAACTGCCTGCAAAGATGTGTACTTTTTCGCTTAGCAATTAAGACTGGGATTAGGTAAAAATTATATAAAACCATATAGTTTATGCATTGTAAAATTAGTAGGTATACCAGTAGGTACTAACATCCGAAAAAGCCACTATGTGGCGAAACAACTGTCATGCTGACAAAAATAAAGCGAAAATCAAAAACTAATATTGTTTTCTTCGCAATTATTATCATGAATTATCATCAAGTACGGCCCAATCTGTTCAATATAAAAAAGCTGTTTCTAAAACAAAGCTTTTATTGAAAAAATGTTCTAAAAAGTAAAAAATTATTTTTAAACTAATACATCTGGAAAATAAAATTTGGGGGTGGTCACATAACACTACTGTACAACTGACCGCCCCCAAAGCTTTTAGTCTCCAGGTATATAAATTTTAAAAATATATTTTTTGAACATTTCTTTAAAAAAAGCGTCGTTTTTACAATATTTTTATACAATCTTATTTATTAATTTTTAGTTGTTACTTATTTTATAGATAGACAGACAAATCCTCGTCATTTGATACCCATATCAAGGGGGTTGTGAAGAAAAAGGTAATCCGCCATCTGGGGACGTCTGCCATATTGGATTCAGATATAATTAGATATACTATATTGCATTGTCACTGGACCTACATACGTGTGCAAAATTTCAAAGCTCTAACTTAGCTAGAACTAGTCGAAATTTTGATTGCAAGATTTACAATAGATAGACAGGTAGACACAACAAAGCAAGTTAAATGTAAGCTTTTGAAAATACATTTCGCTTGAAATTAATAATGCAAAACCAGAGAAATTTTGAAGTAGAACATTTGAATAAAATAAATGAGTTAAAGAACAAAAATCCCGAAAGGGAAAATGGAAGTTCAAAATAAAGTATCTAAACAGGATTAGGGGAAAAGGGGGTACTTTGCAACAATTTTTTACAAGTAAATAAAATAACCCCTGGACCTCGCTTGTTAGGAATAGACATCAGGGCAATACGCGGCGCTGTTTTTCGAATCAGTCCATTTTTTCTTATAAAAATAAAAAAAGTAATTAATAGGTAGGATTTCTAAAATAGCTCATTATGAAATGACAAAACATTTTAAAATTCCAAATCCTACAACTCATTAAAACCTTCTTTGAACAATTTAAGACTAAATATAATATGTAATATTTATGATTGCCGGTACAGTTTACCACAAAATGGAAGCCTTATATTGTAAATTTTACATTTACTCAACATGACTCAAATGTTCACGTCATACATAATTGATACAAAGAAAGGAAAACATAACGTGAAATTGAATGTTTTCACTTTCAATAGGTTACTAAAAATGAAGTCGCGTACAGTGATGGCCTATTTATTATCTCTGTCTTTATAAATCAATATATTTGTACCGATCTCTTAATATCAAAGGCAACTCACATGACAATAGCATTATATGTAAAGCGGCCTCGAAGCACAGTTACATTATTCAGTGTTCGAAGAGTAGAATGATAATGTTGATGATGGCAATAATATTTATTTCACTAAAGTTTTAATGATTTAGATTATGCGAAATTAAGGAAAGGAAATAAATGAACAATGCAATTATTAGTACATTTAATTAGAAAAATTTTAAATTGTTATTAAAAGCATTTGTGCATGATGAGGTATATTCCTACCAGGGTCGTCACTAGAGTTTTGACCGTCCGTGCTCAATTGTGAAATAATTACCCCATTCAATTACTACAAGGTGTTTTTGAAATACATCTATGTATGTAAAGCTGCGAATATTTACAACTACTACTACACTTCCAAAAATATATATTTATCAAATTGACCGAAAATAACCGAGAAAATAAATTCTTAATATTGCCAACAATTATCGAGGGTGCCTATGTACTGCCTTCATCTTCTGGCCTTTCTGCACTTGACCCTAATCTTGTTACAAGTCATCGATTGCGCCGATGCCATGCGTGAAAAAAAGCAAGAAGTTTAGATGTGAACATTGTTGCATTGCAATACCGACAACGCATAAATTATAACAATTATATAGTTTTTAAACTTAAAAGTAAGAAATTTGTTACAAATGCGATATAATGTAGACCAGGGTTTTAATTCACCTTGCAGTAATGTCACATGCGCAATGCTTAAAACTATCTTTCGTTACATTTTTAATATTCATTGCAAAATTATTAATTATCGGAAATTATCTCCTGTACTGTTAAAGCCTTTAGATTATAACCAACAGTTGACGTTCACAATAATAGACAGCGCGCCATGTATTACAGCCCAACTAAATAACGCCGGGTGAAAGTCTTTCTTGTTGAACCATCGAACTAGTTAGACGTATTTATAATTGTGTTTCACCTCTAAGGGGGATATAATAATTGAAAAGCCTCGCAGACGCATGAGGTAAAGATTTTAACAATCATACCGGTAAATGGCATCTAATATTTAAAATATTGTTTTAAGTTTTTCTCAATAACAAAAATTTTTCGTTCTTTCTTTATAACAAAATTCTTCAATACGACTAGTTTTTCCTTGAAGTAACAAAGTTTTGATATAGGAGACGTTTTTCTATTAAAAACTAATCTTTTAACGTCAAGTACATAATTTTCACAACGACCTATTTTTTATTAACAATATACAGACTGTCTATTTTACGAGGGCCACACCAAATTGTAGAAGAATAAAGTTTTAGAAACAGTTATCCCATTTTTTGTGAGCTATATTTCAGTAAAAAGAAATTTGAAATCCATAGCCTACTTTATGAGATATATTACAAAAACCTGAAAAATAGGAAAACCACAAACGGTTATAGCTTCCTTATTTGAGGAGATACGAAAAAAGTTAAAGGAATGAAAGTTGACGGCAAAGACAATAAGAATAATAACGCGTAACAAAAAAATCGAAAAATGCAGTTGGCTTTGACATACGCTATTGTACAAAAATGAAAAATACATATCTCAAAGTAGGCCATGACGCCATTAATTCCGTTATTTTTTTCTCATTCCAACGATATAAAACATGTCACAGAAATTTTAACCGATAGTGTCAATATTTAATATTTTACGAATACCACAATTCATATAATTGAATCGTAACAATCAGCTGTGCCATAATTAGTGAAAAACAGTGTATACAGTTATTAATAAATTTGACAGATTGTCACTGTTGTATGTTGCGTTGTCGAGTTCTAAGACAAATTTTATATCAGTAATTATGGTGTACACCAATAATAACAAATTCGATATGATTAGCATTTATTGTCAGTGCAATTTTGACGCTGAGATGGCACTCACGGTCTACGGAGATAGATTTCCAGATGCTCCGCAGCCAAATCGAACTATGTTTAGGAAGTTAGTTCAAAATCTAAAAACGCACGGTTCGTTTTCAAAAAAAGTAGTAAGGCGAGCGCATGTTGCGGATAATGTAAGAAAAGTGAATAGAGTAATGAATTATGTTAACCAAAATGAGGAAACCTCTTTGAGACAAATTCAGAGAAACTGTCGCATAAAAAAAGACAGTGCAAGAAAAATATTATAAAAAAACGGATTTCGGTGCTACAAAATGAGGAAAGTTCAACATTTAAATGAGGGAGATGAGCCAAGGAGAGTAAGATTTTGTAGATGATTATTAAATAAGAAAAGGAATGACGCGCTGATATGTAGCAAAATTCTTTGGTCGGACGAATCAAATTTTTCTAATAATGGATTTTTCAATAGAAATATGCATTATAAGTGGACACGAGAAAATACACATTGGTGCAGAGAGACTGCTTTCCAAGAAACATTTTCTACGAATGTTTGGTTGGGTCTTTTAGGGACTAAAGTAATTGGACCTTATTTTTATGATGTCAAATTAACCGCTCGTAGATACCTTAATTTCCTGCAAAACGAATTTCAAGATTTTCTTTATGAATTAACAGTGGCAGAAAGATTAAATTATTCATATTTTCAACAAGATGGGGCTCCACCTCACACTGCTGTAATATGTACAAATTATTTAAATCAAGTTATGCCAGATAGCTGGATAGGCACCTATGGACCCATTCTATGGCCAGCTCGATCACCAGATATTACTCCCTTGGATTTTTTCGTCTGGGGTTACATTAAAGACAAGGTATTTCAAACTGCCCCTGAAAATATTGAGGACATCAAAACCAGAATTCGAAACGCATGTGAGGCAATTACTCCAAAATGTAATGCGTGACGTGTCTCATAGAGCACGTTTATGTGTCAGAATGCATGGTGCACAATTTGAGCATTTGTAGTTAGAAAAATAAATACACACAATTTCTTTTCAATATAGTAGTAGGTAGTACTGTTATACATAGTTTTTCGTTTTTTTCTTTGAATGTTCGTTTTGTACTTGTATTTTTATTTATGAGATATTTATTGGTTTGTATTAAATTGTAATAAATAATTACGGAATTATAATTATTATAAAGTGAATTTTTACTATTATGGCACAGCTGATTGTTACGATTCAATTATATGAATTGTGGTATTCGTAAAATATTAAATATTGACACTATCGGTTAAAATTTCTGTGACATGTTTTATATCGTTGGAATGAGAAAAAAATAACGGAATTAATGGCGTCATGGCCTACTTTGAGATATGTATTTTTCATTTTTGCACAATAGCGTATGTCAAAGCCAACTGCAGTTTTCGATTTTTTTGTTACACGTTATTATTCTTATTGTCTTTGCCGTCAACTTTCATTCCTTTAACTTTTTTCGTATCTCCTCAAATAAGGAAGCTATAACCGTTTGTGGTTTTCCTATTTTTCAGGTTTTTGTAATATATCTCATAAAGTAGGCTATGGATTTCAAATTTCTTTTTACTGAAATATAGCTCACAAAAAATGGGATAACTGTTTCTAAAACTTTATTCTTCTACAATAGATATTAAGCGAGATATTTGGTGTGGCCCTCGTAAAATAGACAGTCTGTATATATTAACAATATACGAGCACGTTCTGTACGATTTCATAATCTCCAAAATGGAATGGTACCACATGTGACAATGCGCTAGAGGAGCAAAATGGAGGTCCTCAACCACCTAACTACACAACAGTTAAAATCTGTTATCATCGGAGAACAGGAGCGTATTTAGGAATTTCTCTCATCTGGATAAAACAAAAGATAAGTACTTTTTATTATTACCTCATATGAAAGGAATATTTTAACTTTTTGCTTCATGAAAGCAAAGTAAATAGTTTTGGTTCATAAAGGCCAAGTGTCTTAAGGTTCAAATCTTAGATTCAAGCGAGATCTATCTTATCTTTTGTAATATGTTAATTCGTAGTTACCTTTTATCTTGTTGCCGATATTTTGTGTAGTATTGTATATACACTTTTGTTTGGTTATATAATATAGCAATAGTCGTGTTGCATTTTGCTGCAACGTGTGTACGTAAAGTTTACGATATTCAGATAATTTACGAGAAATATCTTCGTGATATAGTTATTCTGTCTCTCAAAAAGTCCTAAGTTTACCTTGAAGTTAGGTAATGCTAGAGCCACGGGTATTTTATTGTAATATATGATTTCTAAGTATTGAGAGAACATTATAAACCTCCTTTTTGTAATATATTTATTTTGTCTCTCGTAAGCATCTCAAGTATACCTTGCACTTAAGCAAATTGTAATATAGTGTATCTTGTAATTGTTTATAGTTGCTATACAGTATCATTGATACTGTAGTATTTCATTTT
Source organism: Stenurella melanura (assembly GCA_963583905.1). Taxonomy (NCBI): domain Eukaryota; kingdom Metazoa; phylum Arthropoda; class Insecta; order Coleoptera; family Cerambycidae; genus Stenurella; species Stenurella melanura. The sequence continues at coordinate 43,636,524 of OY757313.1, forward strand.
TGTTATTGGATTTTTGTAATATATTTTTATATGGTATCTTTGTATATTTTTTTTGATATATGTCTAGCTTTCCTTTTTCTAGATTACACTACTTAATCTTGGCGCCCAAGCTTTGAACTCGCTACCCCTTTTTGCTCTCCGTATCTTAACTGTGATAGTCAGGTTAGGTTAGGTTAGGTTAGGTTAGGTTAGGTTAGGTGACGTTAATCACGTCGCTCGTAGGGTGGCCCACACTTGAATAACTTGGGCATATTATAAACATCGAATAACCACCGATTCATCGCCACAGTAGATAAGGCCAAGATCACTCGCTGACATGAAACTAACATATTTACGATAAAGCTGCGAAGAGTATGCAACAATTACATAAAAAGTGCAGTAAATTGGCGAGGAGTATAATAGTTAGCGTGTTATTGTTATTACAAACACGCAGAAATAAATACGTTACATAGTGCTTTGCGATTATTTCGATAATTTAAAATATGTTCTAATTAACGAACAAAAAAAAAACATTTCAAAAATTATTTTAAATATTACCTGTACGTGCAGATAAATAGTTACAACGAACGTGACTATCATATCAGATAGATATTATCTACCCGGTAGTAAATTAACGCAATAATACAACCTACTTATTTTATTAATATTTATCGACCATGTAATTATAAGAGCAATAAACAAACAGAAAAAAACGAAATGGAATCGTGTTAACAAAATTTATTGCAATAATCAATTTACCTTTATCTATAGACATAATCACAGGATAACAATATAGCTATAAAGAGATAACATCTCGCGATACTGAACATAAATTTGCAGGGAAAAATGTCACGGGCACATGCATCTCGAGTTGTAGAAAGTGATAGCCTAATAGTACGAGAGCCCATCGACAAAAGTGGCATCTGTAGCCACCCCCCCCCCCCCTCCCCTCACGTGAACTTGCTCTCTTCGAGAGGGAGAGATGCAAAAAGCAAACGGTCGTTTAAACGTTGCCAAGAAATTATAAAAAAATTCAGGCACATTTTCTTGGACAAAGATAAGCATGTTTTTGTCTCTTGGTGTTTTTTTTCCAAGTACATCCTTCTACCGGACTTAAGGAACTAGTGTTTTTTTGCAGGAGAATGAGACACTTTGCAGAAAAATTGAAGAGGCTAAGTTGTTTATATTCAATCAAAGGAATACGTATGAATTTTTTGGGATTTTTTTGAAGAAAGCAAAATACAGGGAAGTTCTTGGTCGAAATTATTTTGTGAAAACCTGCAGGTGTACTCTTTGGACCAAATATGCAACTTTTGGTTCTTGGAGTTTTTCTCTAAAACGCTTCCTTCACCCTAAACGAATTAATAAAGATCTATGAATTCTTTTTCTTTGTAATTTTTTTTCCGGGAGAAGGAAGCACTTTGTCAAAAAACATCAAGAGACAAAAGATGCTTACTATTGCCCAAAAAGTTGACGTCATAATTTTTTGGCATCATTTAAGCGGCTCTTTGTTTCTTGCTCCTCTCTCGAAGAGAGCGAGGTCACGTGAATTGCCGTTGGGGGGGAAATGGTAGCTACAGATGCCTACAACATCTCCATCAAGCGGCGGCAGCTGCGATGCTGGAACCCACTTTTGTCGATAGGCTCCCGTGCTATAATGCATTCAGATTTGTTTCTGGAAATTATCTGAACTTGCTATTTGAGAAGATAGGTATAGGTATTTAGAAATTGTAGAAATGATAACCCGAAAATTACCAACTCAAAACTTGTGCAATATTTTTTTTAATTTAACAAATTACGTGCATAAATGTGATTTTTTTATTAATAACTGTGAATTATTTTAGGAAAATAATAAGAGTACACAAAGAAAAAATTAAAGTAAAAATGTATTTATTTATATGGATATAGGTATTTATGATTTAAAAGTTTCTCGCTTGCTTTATTTACCCCTACAAATTTCCCCACCTTGTCGACATAGCCTTAGAAAAAAAATTAATATTTCATACACTTATTTTTCTATTTTTTTTTATGACCTTCTTTATATTAACATCCTGGCGGAGTGTAGTTATTGCTATTCCACCACTCAACCTAGATATCAACAAAACGACCACTCCCTGCGACATTGCCATCTACTACAACTGAGACTCGAACTCAGCAGAGATAACATCGGCTAGACATGTTGTGCCACTCAACAGTACTACTGTCTCGGTAAACACATGAAAAACACCACTAGACATCCATACCCTGGACACTGGACAGGATTCGAACCAGGGACTTCGTGGTCGCAAGCCAAACACCTTAGCACTGCGCCACCGCACCGAGCCAAAAAATATGACGATCATTGTTTTCTTATTTTATGTTTATTTCATTATTATTAAGGCGACTAGTAGTCTATGTAATGAAGCATAAGACAACTTGTTTGTAAATATTTTTAAGCAAAGACCAGATTACCTTCCCCTTCCGTTTTCGAGGGTGCTCAATACGATGCAAGTAGTAGGAGTAGTTTTGACCGCCGCAACCCCCTGAAACGGCCAAAAACCACCCCTTTTATGGATCCCTTTATGTTTTCATATATAAACGGGTCTAGGGAGTGATTTATTGACGGGTTATACTTGAAATAACATGGAAGGGGATTATAGATTAAGTGAAATCCAGACAGCAGACTAGGGGCTTGATTAAATCCTCCCGAATGGTGGAGAATCATTCTTTTTTCAAATGATTCTGTTCAAACACCTATCCCCCCGTTTCCGGGGTCGTTGATCACGGGAAAAATATTTTACCTCCAACCCCTCCTCATCCCTTCAACGGACAGAAACCACCCCTGTCTCACCAGAAAGCACGCTATCAAGGATTTACAGGTTTTTCGGCACATGACCATTACTTCTGTGCATATCCCTTCAGTTTTCATGGACGAAAAGGTGGCAGCGACCTCGGGGGTTGCTTCAACTCTTCCAAGGGGTGTAATTCATTAATTATACTTTGGATCGTTAATACGCCCTACACCGTTTTCGCAAGCGCTCATCGCGATAAAAATGATGTTAATAATACTTAAATTAGGTGGCGGATCATTATAAAATTGAGTGGGATTCTATTGCGATAGTTGATGAAGCGACTAAAAAAATTAAATGGATTCGTTAAAGGGTCAAGTGTTAGAGAACCACAAATATAAGTTTAACTTCGCCCTTAATAAAGACAATTTCAAAATTCAGATTAAAATGGTTTTCTTTCAGCTTTTTCTAAAATTTTAATTTACACACTATTTAAAGGATTAAATTGATCATTTCTGGAGCACATTACAATAAGTTTCATTCAAGTACGTGAAGCTCAAAGTAGTTCCGTAAGAACACAACTTTTGCATCTAAATGCACTGGACTATAAACATATTATGTATCGTTCCCAACGAATTTCATGACGATAATAACGTAATAATTCCAAATTTAAAAACAAAGTTTATCAAATCGTGACTCCAGAGAACAGCTGGACATGGTTTTATCTGTGGGTAGTCCGAGTGAAACCACGAGAGTAATATTAATGAATTTTGTATTCTGGCTAGATCGTAAACTTTAACTACTTACCTAATGACCTGGGAATAATTTTGAGTAAGGTGACCTACCTGAAAATTTAAAAAAATGTTACGACACTTCTTGTCATTTATAAAATACACGGTTATGTACTACTCTCTCATAACATTTCTCAAATGGCTTTTCATAACAATAATAGTATATCATTTAACGAGCGATAATGTAAGTACAGTTTATCTAAAGTTGAAAATCATAAAAAACCGACAAAGCAATAGTTGATAATACGAGCGGTGTCATGAGCGCCGACCGAATAACTTTTTAATTATTGTAAATATCGTTTTACAGTTTTATATTAATTGATAGGCATGTTGTAAATTATTTATTTATAACACATTATTTATAATAAATAATGTCAGTTTAATGAATTACTCCATAAATGATTCAATAAAAGTATACAAATATCATTTAACCTACGGCTATACTACCGGCAATATTAATAATGAACCAAGCGCAGGTAACGGACTTGTAATGGTGAGCGAGGTAAACAATCGACGACTCGTTTGAGGTAAGCGCCTAACATATCTGGTTAACTATGGTATCGTTTGTAATATTCAAGCACGGTCTCAGGTGTTATTCTATCACAAACAGGCTTTGTAATGACTTTGCCTGGTAGCAACGCTTTAGACTGAATTTTTAAATTGACATTAGAAATAGGCGAGGCATGAAATTAAAGGTGATTGGTTTATAAAAATAAATCACTAGGGAGTTATAATAAATCACGCTATTTGTTTATGGATACTATTACATGTTCAAAAAATTGTGATTTTTAAATAAATAAATACCTTCATTGGTCCTTTGACTATGATACATAATTATAGATAAGACATGTCAGTAGAATGCCATATCAATGGCCATAAATTAAAAGTGTAAATACATTAACGTACAGAGTACCACAAAAACAGATTGATACAATAAAAACATAGTAAATGGGTAACTATATGATAATATGGACATACATTAAAAGAGAATAAAAACAGATAACAAATATTTGAATTATTAGTCGAGGAGAAGGTGAGATTCGTCTGTAAAGAAAGTATGAATTCATTTATAGAATAAAATGAATTATCTGTCAAAAGTTTTTTTTAAACTGTTTTTAAAACTAGGTACAGATACGCGATCTTTTATTTAGTTTGGAAGAATATTATAAACACGACAACCAGAGTTAATAGGTGACTTTATATAAGATTCATGTTTGTTTACTTAAATAAATGAAATTTCTTCCTCTAGTGGGATAATTGTGAAAATCTCCATTATGCATAAAAATGTTTTTATTTGTATGAATATGTGTCAACAGTTTTAACAGATATATAGATGTCACAGTAAGAATTTTGTACTTTTTAAATACTTCACGGCATGATTGATTATAACCAACATTAAATAATATAGGCTGAAGTGTCCTTTTCTGAAGTATGAATATCCTCTGCCAATGTCACTGCATCGACCCCACACTAAATGCTGTATGCAATAGGAGAGTAAACGAAGGCGTAGTGTACGTTTAGACGAACATGACTATGTAAAGAGTTTTTTAGAGAACCTATTACATAAAAGCGTTTATTTAGTTCTGCAGATAGTATTTTGATGTGGTGACTCCAATTTAAATTACGATCTAGGGTTATACCCAGAAAGCAGGCTGAGTTTGCAGTTTTGATAACACGATTATTAAATGAAAATGTGTAATTGTTGTCCGAAACTCTGTGCCAGTTTTTAAATTCAATGCAAATGGTTTTAGCATAGTTAATTATTAGACGATTTTTATTACACCAGTCAAAATATATTTATAACCACATTATAATTAAATAACTCTCAAGTACATTAGCGTCCATATAAAAATTATCGGAGGGGTAAGTGTTGATTTAATTGAGCATATTTTTAGTAACTTTTTTTGAGTCTCAACTGGTTCAATAAAACACTGATATAAGTTGAAGCATAAGACAGTCTTTGAACCAAAATGTCACTAAAATTCATTCCATCTGCACCAAAAGAGCTTTTCAACCCATCTACGGTATCAAAATTATCGTTGTGGCAAGTTTCATCAAAATCGATTAGCTAGTTTCGACGCTTACATGTCCACATGCATTTAAACAAAGACACTTTCGTGACCAAAAAAAGTAAAGGTCTGGTCTTATTTCAATTTTCAATTTTGAATTAGTTACAGTAATCTTGTCATTTCTATGGGTGGCAAGGTTAATATATATGCTACGGTAAACTTGTCATTTTTTAAGATACATCAGAGATTGCAGTTAGGGTTTAACCGATTCACTGATTAGCTGAAAGTTGCGAATTGTTTTAAGCGACATCATAATTTTATTATTTATTTAACTTTAATATGATTTCCATCGAAAATATGAGGTACTATAATTCACGTTACCCTGTATGAGAGTATCTAATAAAAAAAACTCCTTCCACCAAGACACAGATACTGGTAGAGTCCAAATATTTTTCTTCTTCCGAGTGCCGTACGCTTGCCAGCGCGTAAGCGGTCATATAATGTAGATAATTTGTAGTGTGTACAGTGCCCTCTTCTGTTCTTTTGATAATTGTTGAGAGGTCAGGAATAATACACAAATTTCGGATGTCTCGGAGCCAAGAATACTGCTTGCGGCCTGGTTCTCTTTTTCCTTCTATTTTGCCCTTTAGGATCTCCTTGAGCAGTTTATATTTTGGACCCCTTAATATGCGACCCAAATATGATATTTTCGTTTCTTTCGTCACTTCGATGATTTGTCTCTGAGTGCCCAGGTCTTCGTAAGATTTCGTCATTGGTGATGTGGTCTATCCAAGAATTCTGAGAAGTCGTACGACGATCCACATTTCAAACGCTTCGATTCGATTTAATGATTTCATTTTTAACGATCACGTTTCTGCTCCGTATAATACAATTGGCCATATGTAACTTCTGACGACACGGAGGCGAAGATTTAGCGGAGACTTTCTGTGAAAAAGGTATTTAATGAACTGTACGAAGGTATTTCTAGCCATTAATATATTAAACTGAGCTGACTCAAAACTTAATGCCTGTGGATTAGGATTCACCTCTAAAGCGACGATGATCTAAAAAATTCAATGAAATAAAACTTGGGATTAGCTTATTGCACTTCAAAACACAGTAACAAAGATATATTTCGATTTCATATTTTACATGATATATTCCTAACTTTTATGAAACAATTTCAATAACGCAATCAAAATAGAAAATGTAAAATAATTTAATATTCTACGCTAAGAAAACCACCATTTAAAATATCTGTATTGCAGATTGCTTAAATTGGTTGAAATAATAAGTACTTATTAATTCTTTAATAATATATTGTTCAAAGCTATAACGTAATATACCGTAAAGTATGAAAACTCACAATTAATTATCTTTATCTATGTAATTGCATTACAACATCTAACGGATATATAATTCTTTCAGAGCATGAAAGTAATAAATATGTAGTTGACCGAGATAAACATAAAAAATAGTTATCAAAATGATAAAATTGTAGTGTGTGAAATGTTATATATCATACTGATATTTTATGACTACTCCTTGCCAAAGCCAAGTAGACAAGATCTCTAAGAATTACTCGGTAGTCAAGATTAATGATTTAGATCGAGCCTAGGCCAGAACTTTATTTCCAGATGTGATTCAGGTTTCACAGTAAACTATAAGATCTTATCACTTGATCGGATGATCAACGCAAATTAATTAATATCTAATTATTTATAATTATTTCTGTGGAGACAAGCTGATAACAATAAGCTGTGATTAGGGTCAGTCAAAAATGTCCCGCCCCCGTGAACAATTGGATTCAATTGTTCATCATAGTATTGCACACCTCCGCTCGAATTTTGCACCATTCACCTTTGGAAATAGTAGTGAAAATTAAGTGGGAGGTGCAAACTTGACGCTTGCCCCCCACTTCGTCATCCTAGTCTTCTAAGTTTCCACAATTTTGTACTCGAGAGAGTATTAACTAATTATTTATAACAATTAAACTATTCAACGCATCATTTTGAAATCCAGTTGGATCCTATTCTGATAGTAGTTGCAGCGATTAACAAATATTAATTGGATTCGTAAAGAATTACGACCAATAGAGTCCCCCCATACTTACTGGCCTACTAGCAATTTGATGTTTTGTAGAAGCTGAAAGAATGTTTACAGAAAACAGGATTGTTGATATACAAATTTTCAAAACGTTTATACAACAGACGCAAAATGGGCACAGTTTATAAAATAATGTAGTTCTTTAATTTATTTTATTATTGCTCTCACAGGTGTTATAAAATAATTGTATAAACGTTTACATATGATTTAAAAAATTAGTAGACGATAATTATAAAGTTATTCGAGATACGACAAAACATTTTTATAAGCATTATGTTATTATTTCAACTGATACTTCTTTGTTATGTACAGCAACAACAACACAAGTTATTTATTATTTAAGTGTTTCTGCAGACAATAATAAATTCTCAAAATAGTTTTAAATTATTAAAAAGGTGTAATATAGATTATATATGACATGGCGGCGTAACTATGTTAGTTACGCCGCCTTGTCACATAGAATCTATATTAGTGAAATATGAGATAAATGTTAACTGATTAAGACTGCTTCGCCAACAGCAAAGCGATTTTGGGCTGCGAGGGAAATTTTTCTGTAAAATAATATGTGGTATATATAAATGAAATTTTTGTGCGCTCTAAAAATAACGAATATTTATCAAAATTAAATATATAAAGTGAAAATAAAATGTTTGTATTAGATCTTTTTGTGGTATCGCACCAATTGTGTTTCACAGATAACATATTTCACAATAATAGATTGTTGTTAAAATGGTTATGTCACAATAATTCTTATTTTTAAACTATTTTTATATTAAAGTACAAAATGGTCACTATACAAATAGTTTGAATATAAATAACATTATGGCATCCAACTTATAAATCATATTTATAACCATGAAAACACTTATAGAACAAATATATTTTGCGAAGAATTATTATATATCAATATTTTTGTAATTAGACAGAAGCGTATTGCAAAAAGCAAAGGTAATCTCCGTTAATATTTTGTTCCGAACAATTTTGCCCGCTTTTGCCTTTTAATCAACTACGAGGAGTTACCGTTAGAAAACAACAGTCAGTATGAAATAAATAAAGTACAGGTAGTAATTAAATAGTATTTTTCTGTATACTTTCAAACATGTTACTATTTTAATATATTTTATTTAGCTTCACTTGTAACAATGTAAACAAATCTTGCAATCAAAATTTCGACCAGTTCTAATTGAGCTTCAAAATTTTGCATACGTGTAGAATACGATAAATTATGTGACGTTATCCTATATACAACAAAGCGAACGCCCCAAGATGGCAGAGTCCTGTAAAAAACTACTTGTAAATGAGAAAACAATATGGAGCATAAACGCCTACTCATGTTTTATAAAAATAAGTTATTAGGTACCTATAGCCTTTAACTGCAGTTTTTAGCTTTTTAACTATTTTATAAGCGTTTTATGAAAGCAATGTGTGCTTCATTTATATAACAATGATTTAGCAGCTACGACTGAATATTGTGTACTCCCAGAAATAATATTGTGTTAAGAAGAATCCTAATTAAATTGTTTTGTCAACGCTTAGCAGAACACTTAAATAATAGTTTTGTAGATGTTCGCAAATTGACCAAAAAGTGCCGGGAGTCATTACTATAAATCTGTTATAAATCAATTTTGCTCCGTGGGCTAAGACATCCTATAATAATTGCTGTATAGACGTTTATAAAACAGCGAAAAGCAAATTCTACAAAATGTTTTATAATTTAGCAGTAAAAACATTATTAGCGCTTATTTATATGGTGATTTAATTGCAAAGACTAAATAATCACTTTGGCGGTTTTAATATAACAAAGTAGCTCTTGCAGAGCAGTAACGCAAAAGTAATAAAATAAAATTGTACTAATATTTTAAATTTATAGAGCAACTCTGTTAGTTGGGTGAGCAGACGTATGGCAATTCTCAATAGTAATTTTGGAATTTAATAAAAGTTGGAATTACTAGTTTTTCCCTTTTCAAAAAGTTATAATTAAATTCGATTCCTTACAGACTTAACCAATTAAAAACTATTATCAGTCAAACTAAACGTCGCACAGTGGAGCTGAAAAATAATTTGCCATTCAAAATTCTCTACAGTCTTTCATTTTGGTCTAATCGCAATATTTCTTCAAAAATAATCATCAGGCTAGAAAACTGTCGAGGCGTCGTTATCAAAATTGGTCGAATAAGCAGAATATTCAAAATAATTACATAAATTGATCAAATTACGGCTACTGTTTTCTTTTCTTAATCGGTCTGAGTAAATAAATAAGAATATACTCTTAAAAATCCGTCCAGTAGTTTCGCCGCTATCGTGCTAACACACATACACACACACACACAGACATTTTTCAAAAACCACTTTTTTGGATTCCTGGGACCTCAAAACGTAAAGATTTGATGTTATCTCAATTTTCGATTTTGGACCAATTTTAGTAACCTCCCACAATTTTATTGTAGGGAGGTTAAAAAAGGGTTCTAAGGCGTTTTACCTACAAATTGATCAAATAATGGCCGAAATCAGTCAGAAGTAGAAAATATTCCCGAATTTTAAAAATATTTACTTCCTTTATAGAAATGTTTTATTTTTAGCTCTACTTATTCCAAAATAACATCCCAGATTGACGAAGACGGCAAGCTAAAAGCCTAACATAACTTTAAAATGACAAATAAAATGATCAAAATTATTATACAGCAGAAAATAGTTTCGAGAGCTAATAAAATTCACTTTTAAGTAAGTATACAATATTTTTACTTCAACCCAAGATATTTACTTAAAACTTGACAAAAAATTACAACTATAGCTACCACCACTATACTATATAACTATATAAATATACTGCGATTGGATAAAAATTAAAAGTTGTACAGAATCTTGAATGGTAAATTTTTTTTTCAGCACCACTGTACGTCGCGTCGGCGGGCTGAGCTAGAATAGAGCACACACCCAGCGAGTGTGTAAAGTTTTATGCACTAATGAATCTTTAATAACACTTATCGGTATTGTCTTTGACACATTTCGCAGAATATCAGTGACTCAGTATTACATATAAGGAAACTTTAGGCAACGTTTATTAATTTAAATTACCATGTGTAAAAAAATAACAACCTAGCGCAATAAGCACATAATAAAATGATGATGGAAAGCGGTATAAATAATTATGGTAAAGAATAACATCCTTACACAAAATTTCTAACGGCAGCATTCAAATGGGAAGGACGTGGAGTCAATCATTTATTGCAAAACGATTTTACTTGTATGGAACACAACCAATGGTGGGTTAAAAGGCACCGTTACCTCGACAAATTAGACAATAAATCATTTCCAAGATACTATAAAAATTGTCAGTCGTAAATTCCAACGGTAGTATCTTTATTATACTTATTTGGGTTATTTAAATATGGGCTCGTATATTACAACTGGAGAAAAATGTTCATTAACGCAGGCGCACAAAACAAAAAAAGGCCATGTACTTTTGAGCAGAGTATGATACCGCCTCACAGTGGGCTAGAATTCAAAATTTCTGGCCAAAATTCTGAATGTCTGCAAATGTACTTATTGTGTATAGGTTATTAAGGAGAAAATAGTAAAATAAAATTGACACCCTCTGGGGGTGAAAATAGAAGGGCTGAAAGTATAAACAACCTTCGATATTTTTGAAATTCAGTTTACGTACTAAATTTCTATGAGAAAATTATCAACCCCCGGGGGCGAGTTATAAGGGTTGAAAATATAAATACTGCACGAATTTTTCAAACTTGGCAGATATGTTGATTGCACTTCGGTATTTACGAGGAAAATATTTTTTAAATATCTTCTCGTCCTGCTTCCTCCGGCGTGTATGAGATGGGCTTATGCATTTTATGATGAATCCACTCTTTCCTGATTCTGAAATATATTTCAGGAAAAATTGAGACACTCTATATATAATTTCCCTTCCACTTGTCTTTAGTGTACACCAGGTATATACATTTCCCCCCTTTGTTGGGACTTACTGTTGTATCGGGAATGAATACCTGCTGTGACGCAGGCACAATTAGAATTGTTCCGAGAACACATCGTCTTTCAATTTTTGCATATTTCACTGAAACAAGCAGTTTCCAGCAGGTAATTTTTATGAATTTCTTATTCCACAACCATTTTCCACATGCTAAATTGTGAATTAGAGTAACAGCTCTTGAACATACAAACTATTTTCATACTTTTGTTTTGCTACCTCAACGCGCGCGTTTGTATTACAAGCGTATACATTTATTTTCCACAATAAGAAATAAAAAATATTAAATTTCAATGCATATGTAGTATTTTACATACCTCCAGGAGCAGCCTCCATTTTTCTTAGGCAAAAGCACACCCTGTGATAAAAATTCACAACATACGCACGTTAAGTATTTCGGGACCGATTCTTGTACCGTTAAGCACTCGAAGATGGCTAAGTTCCGACCAAAGTACAACGGCGGGTGGAAAACCTAGGTAGCTGTCGGTTTAGTTTTACACACAAGGAACCGTGTTTACAAAACTATGTAAATTAAAACAATATAACGAACTTGATTTGAAAATTAGAAATAAGAGCAATGCGATAAAAAAACGGGCATAACTTCTTTACCCTGAACATCCAAAAGACTTTGCAAAATATACAACACGGAAAAAAATTGATGGAACTTGTTCCCGTGTACTTTTTACAATATCCCAAATTTTCTGTGGGTGATTAATAGGGGTAAATAGGAATGTCAACCTAATAAGAGTTCATAAACTTGGAATTTAGTGTATATACTAGAGGCAAAGGTCTCAATTTTTATTATAACATCTGTCACTCCCACCCCTACTCCATTAAAGAGGTTAATAAGATAAAATTAAAATAATGACTTGAAGTTTGGTGTACTTCTGTATCATAATGAGAACTGGAACTACATTATATTTTGAACTTATTTCATTGAAGGGTTCGGGCATAAATAGAGGTAAATAAGTAAAGCAAGCTTGTTAAGAGTCCAAAACCTTGTGATTTGTTGTGTATACTAGAAGCCAAGGTCTCATTTATCTTAATTTTTTAATACCTCAGTCACCTCCACCACCACCCCGGGGCAGACAATTTTAAATATTACAACATTAAAATTTTGTGAGCCATTATTTCCACATATTTGAGCGCAAAAAAGATGTTTTTGTTTAAAGAGCATTTGATGGAAAATTTGGATGTGGAGGCAGTGATTCCTTAACACCGATCCTGTGTTCTACAATGTATGCAGTCATTACAAATTGCATTTATTACTCTCTTGAATAAACTAAGGAAAAATTACAAATTATTACTAAATTAATGGACTCAACAGGTTTTAAAGATTAACAAATTAAAATAAATGTTAAAAATTTACCGAAAAAATTCTGTTTACCCAAAAAGACAGGAAAAATTCCCTTAGGATTCAGATTTCTCGGTTGGTCCTACGGCGCTACAACTCCGATGAGACAATCACAGAAAATTCACATTAAAAAATTTGGGGGGAGAGGTAAGTCCCCTCTTTCCAATTTTATGCACCCCTGATGGAATTTACCACTGGTGGATAACATCAGATAATGTTATTATTTATTATTATTGATACCCAATCACTGTAGCTCAAAGGGTTCCTGAGATTCCAATTTTGGGTGCCCCCTTCAGAGGCCCGCGGCGTCCTTTAGAGGGATTTCCGGCCCCACGTTTATATGAACTTTTTTCCAAATTTTTTTATGTAGAATCACCCCTATAAATTAACGACGGCATACCTGAAACACCCTATATATTAATAATTGTAAGGTGGATCAATTATTTTCTAATTTATCATAAAAAAGTGTCATGCATGAACATTTCTTCAGAAGGACGGTTAAAAAATATTAACTGTAAAAATGTTTTGTCTAACTTCTAACTTGTGGTTAACGAGCCACCTAATTTCATTGTGCAAAATAATTAATTTTATTATTTGCAAGACACTTGGCGGTCAAAGACCATAATCTTGTTTAATTTTCATGCTGCAAACGTTATTTAATTTTTTTTATTATTATTACCGCCAACATTATATTACAACTTATCTCATTGTGATAAATTTTGTAACAAAGCATTAAGCTTCTCAATAGTCTGCTCACAAATACGAGTTAGTTCGTAGAAATGGATTTAGCCATTTGTCAAAACTTTACATATGCATGATGAGTAAAGTTCTCAAGATCGCTTTAGCACTTATTCACGCACTCTAGCACGTCCATCTGCGACGTTCCACCCTTTAACTTAGAAATACTAAAAGCATGAAAGCACCAATTATATAAAATAATGATCAAAACGCCCAGTTGGCGTTATTTTGAAAGAAAAAATAAAAAAGCGCTGCCTAAGGAATCACTACTTCCTCATCCAAATTTCCCATTCAAGTCTCGTTAAAGGAATACATATGGACTATTTTTGCACTCTAGTATGTGAAAATTATTGGTCATAGAATTTTAATAAAATCTAATATTCGAGGCAGATGTCATACAAAAATTTGGCTTCTAGCATATACGCCAAAAATGAAGTTTCTGGACTCTTATTAGCTTGCTTTACTTATTTCCACTATTTACCCTCACCCCCATCCTTTCAACGGAATCATCTCAAACAGATATCATTACACTACATACGTGTACCAAAAGAGAATATCTCAATTTTATTTTATCAACCCCTCTAATAATAGAGTGGATGTGATGGGAAGTTGAAAATTATTAAAAAGAAATCTAAGAATAGTTTATCACTCCCCGAGGAAGGAGGTCAAAGTGTGTTGAATTCGGTGACAGACGCGTATTTCGTGGCTCCAACAAGATCTCGAGATAAATCCGGATAAAGCGGCAACAAAACGTCGAAACTTTATTGAAAAAATTGAATATAAATTAGCACGAGTCTGGCTATTTCATATAGTTGATATTTGATTGAATTATGTTGGTTAAACAAAGCAACACAAAAGCGCAACCCGAGAAAGTGTACTGCTTCACCGTAAAATCTATACCTGGATCGGCCCCTTCTTCAAGTGGGTGATATAAAATAAGCAACAGACAGCTAGCTGTGAATGAAACAGATAAGTTTTGTTTATTTTATTTTAAATTACTTTAGTTTATTATTGGAGTTGGAAAGCGGCAGTTGAACATAATTACTGTAGAAACAAACTAATATACAGGGTGTGCAAAATATTCTATCGGAATAACCAATCCGCTATAAAAGGTTTTTTGTATCGCGAGATAGGGAACTTCCACCGTAAATGGATATTTACCTGTGGATCGGTTAACAAAACAAAAAGAAAAAGATCCCTGCAGCGAGCGAATGCATGTATGTCTTGGCAGACGTATGTCTTGGCAAAAGTGAACGCAAGCGGGCATAAGGAGATGCACACTGCTAGATTCAGAAACAGAAGACTTGGAGCAAGAATAAATAAGGAGATAACGATAGATGGAAACTTAAAAGAAGCATTGAAAATAAAAAGAAGCATCTTGCAAACGCCTACACCCGATGATAACAGATGGAAACTAAAAAAGAAACATGGAAACTTAAAAAGAAGCATCTCACAAACACCTACACTTCCCATCCTATATTCCTACCCCATGCGTCATGTAGCTCTTGCTGCTGACAACAAGCTAGTTTGGATATGGGACGTCCATATCCAACCCGGCGTATGCAGCCGGCGGTATATAAAACATCCGAGATTTGGTTCCAGCACGCGGTTTGGCCGTACGATGGGCATGTTCGGCGGACGACCAAGCTGCGTTTTGGAACCAACCTCCATGGATGCCCGGAATTGGCAGCAATGCTCACCTTACGCTGGCGAATCAATCAATCAACATCTTTAAAAACAAAGTGGATGTGGTGGAGGGTTGAAAATTATTAAAAAGAATTCTAAGGCCTTAGCTTTTTAGCATATACAGCAATTTCCAAGTTTCTGTGTCCTTACCAGCTTGATATTTAAGGTTAAGTTGAATAGCTTTGGCTAGACTTCGCCTTAGCGATTGGATGTATTGTATGTACATGCTTTCCTAATAAAGACTTTATTATTATTATTATTATTATTATTATTATATACTTATTTTCTCTTATTTACCTCTAGTTACCTTCACGCCTTCAACGGAATCATCTTTAAATATAATGTAGTTCCAGATGTCGTTATAGTACATATGTGTATCAAATTTCAAGGGAATATCTCATTTTAATTTCATGAACCCCTTTAGTGACTAAGTGGTGCAGAAAAATATAAAAAATATGAGAACTTCATTTCTAGTATATTTACCAAATTAGAGGTTTCTGTACTTTAACCAGTTTGCCTTAGTTATTATCCCCTAGTTACCCATATTTAGCCCCAACCCTTCACCGGAATTAGCGCAAAATATAATTGATTTCCAGATCTCGTCATGATGCTCAAAATTTCAACTCAATAACCTGAACCGTTTTTGAGAAAACGCAATAAAAAGTTACAGACAGACCGACCGACCGACAGAAATTTTATTTCGCTCTAATTTAAAATCTCGACGTTTTATGATATTCTAAGTCTACTTCAACAACAACAAAAAAATTACGATTACTATACTTCCACTACCTACAGTATATTATGTAAAAATTAGAGGAAGGAAAGGAGACTTTCAATTCCACCCGTATGTGTCTTTTATGTATGTTCAATCATCACCCTGGAATGGGCTTGTTCCATGATATTCCTTTTTTATGGATTTTCTACTTTTTCATATAGTATTCGATATTCTCATTATGCACTTACGTCTCTACGGAAAGAAGAAGGTCGGCGATGAATCCTAATCGTAAATTGCAGGGCCCAAATCGAAAATTCGTCCCGACATGAGCGAGAGAAAATTGTAATTTTTTGGCATTTCACCAAATCGTACTCCCCTACTGTCAAGAAGTAAGCAAAACAAACAACACTTCGAAAACACTTATAATTAAAACAACTAAGAAGCATCAAGTCTGCATTTTTACGAGGTGGAGATTTGTAATAGTTTTTAAGATACTAAACGTGCGAATAAGATTCTGATTTTTTGCAGATCCATTATTTTATAATTGCACTTTCGATTTATGAAATAAAAGAAAAATGCCCATTTGATAAGCGATTTCTATGATTTTTTTTGCAATGTATAAGCTGTCTAGTAGTAGTCACTCGGTGTCAAAAAGTACCCAAACCTTGGACTAATTCTATAGCGGTTTGGATTTTTTCGCGGATTCTTAAACTTTAAGGTATCAACTTCAAGTATTAAACAGGAATAGATGTGCTTTTGCCCCTGAGAGGGTGAAAGCAGCCCCTATATTTCAAAATTTAATACTGACTCAAGTATTTAGAGTTAGTTATTAAAAACAAATCATGTATATGTTTTTGAGGTCGTTGATTACGGACCTGAAGTCAGATTTTCAAAATTCGCAATTGCACCCCTAATATGGCCGATATAATAGGGACGCACAATGTTGTTTGATACTCGAGTGCGAAATTATTTTACATTCTTGAATGATTTTTTATGTTCGCTATGGCCCGCAAAAAAAAAAAATCATTCTCGAATGCAAAAATGGTATTTCGCAATCCAGCTTCAAAAATAACTATTTCTCTTTCTACTGACTGGATTATAAGACAAAATGTAATCCCAAATATCATACATATAGTCAACTATTGTCCACCAAAAATAAATTATTGTATACAATATAGTATTTACGCTCAATTGCCCTGAACGTCTCTTGTATTTTCAACGTGGCAGTTGTTCGATAATAAACCGTATTTCGTTTTATATTGATGTGACATATAACGTCAATCCAATTTATTTGTTGGCAGCAGCAAAAAAAGAAATCGTGAAAAGTTGATGGAGCAAAAGCAAATAGACTTGGAGTTTAGATTAATCCCTTGTTCTCAAATGGCGTTGAGTTGCTTACGTCATTTGAAACAATCGTCTAGAGCAAATTGGATAATACTTTGTTAAGCTTAATCCCTCTTTTATATGAGTCATCAATTTTATCAATTAAGTAATTTAATTAAGACGCATTAATTATTTAACGCGTGATTGTCGCTTTGCCAACTTTATTCTAATTTTATTATATAGTACTAGTACGGGAAGGAGATGTAAACATTCCATGTCTTTAGCCTCAAACTCTTTCTGTTGGTCAATTTAATATTTCCATCCAATCAACAATGGGGTGCCAGATACAGGTATCAAATGTAGATGTGGAATATCAAGTCGGAATTTTAACATAGCCACTAACATTCCAACATTTTGCCTGGTAATATACTCGCAAAAAAGGGACACCAACCTAACCTGAGCAACGAACTTTAAATCCATATACACAGATTTTTCAAACTTTTAATCTTATTCACTTATACACGGTAAAACGGATTTGTTGGTTTAAATAAAATTATTTTGTTGATTTTTTTTTGGTTAATTTAAAAAATATTGTTCATTCAAAATATTACTTATGTGAAACATACTATGAGAACTAAAAGAAAAACTATATGTAAAAATATTAATGAAACCTTTGCATTCTTTCGACAACCTGACTTCTGGTTATGCTAACAAGTAAAAATTCTTATTTGCCATTCTCATTATAACACTAGCATCCAACATAGTCCCCTACGACTAGGCAGATTAAACTAGCATCTACATGATCCCCTACTATATGTAAATTCAGTTAAAAATGAGAACAAAGGCCTGAAATTAATTGATTTACCTACCTTATAACATAACATATTAGATAATAGGTAGTGTTACCATGAACTTCGGGACATTTTAAAATCCCGATACCTTACCTGTACCAAATACCGGGATTGGAAACCCTATTCCAGAAAAATCATTTAACAAACATGAAAAAACATACATTCGGGTGAAAATTACACAATCAACGGATAAATATTCCTAGAATTAGACCAGCATGATTTAAGCCCTAAGCATCAATTGTACAGTAAATAAATAGTTAGTTTGTCGCCTCGTTTATTCGTTCTTTTCCATGGTGCTCAATAATTAATATCAAATTAAAAAACAAGGTTCTTCCTCGCATGATATGGTTCAATGGTGGCCACTGCAGCCTTCTGTTAATTGCCTTGTGTATCCTGCATTAAACTTATCGTACTTTTCCGTTACAAAAGATATTATTCAGAGTCGAATTTGTAACTAGTTATAAAGGGTGTCAAAACGGAAATATTACAAATAATGTAAGTATATAGTAAATGTAATTGTGACAGTGATGCAATATGCACAGGCTGAAACTTACTGCAATGTAAAAATAATATAAAATATAAGTAAAAAAAAAACACTTTTTAAAAACAAGCTTTTATAAAATGTATTAAGACGAAAAAAAATATAAATTATGTGATTTTATTGGGGCAGCGCCATAGTCCAATAAGTGGACCTAGTGCGGATCAGTGGGGGGAAGGAGGAAGAACGAGGGAGAGAGCACGCCGCACACACGTGAAATATTACGGCCTATTGTTTAGGATATACTATTCCTGATTCATAATACTCAAATGAAGAGAAAATTGGGTTGATTCATGGATCTATAGAAAATTCCACCTTTTTAAAGAGACAAAGAGTAAAAGTTTTTGCCCTCAATCTGCTTACTGATTGCTCAAAATCAATTTCTGTCCCCGAAACTAGAAAAAATCGTCTTTGAACCTCTCGGAATGGTTGTTTTAAATCTCTAGGAGTGACTGAGTTGTTGATTCAACCATGGTCAGGTTGTCGGTCATAATCTTTTAAGCAAATAACAAAAAACTCGCACCTCTCTAAGCTAAACAGCAAAGAACGCAGAAGGTTTGTTTAGCATTTTAAAGGTATTTCTCCCCCTCGAAGACAACTTTATTCACCACCCACGTATTCAGCGTCCCCTAAAACGGGAAAAAATGAAGGTGATGATTTCCCAGCTTTCGGGTGAGTTTGCAAACAGACGGTCCAAGAGTGGTAATTAATTCCACGAAACCAACATTAGCATGCTTAAAACGTGGTTTGTGCGAAACATACGGGGGTAGAAAATTTCTTTATTCTCGTTGCCAAATAACCCTCATATCTCCATATTCCAAAGAGTGACCGCAAAATTTGACTGTTTTTGCGTAGAGAATTGCAAGCTTAGGAAAAAACAGGCGAAAAAAAAACTCTTTTTGTTTTTGTTGAACCCACCATTTTCAATTTTTTACTATAGACATCAGATCCAGTATCAGTTACTTCCAAAATACTAAACTATCAAGTTTAATGCATTTGAACGAAATCTGAAATTTATTTTAAAATAACAACTGGCGCATTCGTCAATTTCCTGAACAAAACTTTTCCGATTTTTGTTCACTTTATACTAGACATAGGGTAATAAAACTAATACTGGATTATCGAGCCGTTTGAAAGATTTCATAGAAATTGCTTATGCTATTCCAGAGTAACCACAGAACAAACAAACAAATCTATATAAGGGTCGAACTGAAAAGCTCCTGCTTTTTAAAAAATGGTAAGAAATTAAAAATATATTGGCTGTGTACTTGTTAATTTCAGTAGAATCACGTAAAAGTGATTTGCGACCTATTTCAGCAAAATGTTAATCAAATAATTATTCGCAGTCTGCTTGCAACTTTTACTCGATTGGTTTAAAATTGTTTTGGAATGTTTGCTAAATTGTCTAAGTATGATATTATTTCATGCATACTGCAAAGGATTTGGGAACAGCAGTCTTGGTATTGTTAACTACGGATTAATATCAATCCTACATTTTGATAACATAAATTATTTAACATATTTCCTACGATTACAATGTGTAAACAAATCTGCCTAAACCTATGTTAAATTTCTCACTATAAAAAAATGCACAATACAAAAACCACAAACCTGCACTCAGACTTACATCACGGTGTTTTCTTTGTCTGGCGAAGCAATTGGAGCAGGCGGTATGGGTGCATGAGTTTCGAATTTATTTCGGATGCAGTTCTTTTGCTGGAATCAGTTGAGGAGACACTACTGGATATGAAAATCCATGTTACCAGACGATAACCTGGTCTGATATTGTTTATACAAAAAGAAATATTACACTTTTTCAATCAAACAATTTTTTTCGTTCAAAATTGTCTACAGCTCTTATTCTGCAACCGATTGGATCATTTTCTTCTAAATATTCGTAATTTAATTACGAAGAAATCTGATTTGGTCGACTTTTTTAATATGAAAACCTGAAGACGGTTAATGTGATATGGTAAAGTGTGTCGAATTCGGTGACAGATGCGTGTTTCGTGGCTCCTAAAAGATTTCGAGATAAATCCGGATAAAGCGGCAACAAAATGTCGAAATTGTATTGAAGTGAAGCGCAAATAATTCTGCGTTGATTGATATAAATAAGCACGAGTCTGGATATTTCATATAGTTTACATTTGATTAAATTATGTTGGTTAAATAAAGCAACACAAAAGAGTGTACATAAACAACCCGAGAAAGTGTACTGCTTGGCCGTAAAATCTATACCTGGATGGATCCGGTCTCTTCTTCAAGTGGGTGATATAAAATAAGCAACAGCCAGCCAGATGTGAATGGAACAGACAAGTTTTTGTTTACTTTATTTTAATTTAATTTAGCTAATTAATGAAGTCTATTTCCTTATTTAAATTGAAAATTTAGAAATTAAAATTGAAAAGATATTTATTTATTGGTTTATTAATCCTTGTCACAGGACAGTTTATTAAACAACAGATAAAAAAAATAGGTAATGAAATAGAAAATACCCGGAATTAGAAGGCGGCAGTTGAAAATAATGACTGTAAATTGAAACTGATTGTTTCAAAGAAACGACATACCTACAGGGTGAGCAAACTATCGGACCTTTTTTCTCATAACGCGCAAAAAATATTGTTACCGCGAGATAGAGTCCTCCCCATCAACTCCACCGTAAATGGATATTTACCTGTGGAACGGTTAATAAATAAAAACAAAAAAAAAAAGCTCAGATCAGATCCACCAGATCCAGAAACAGAAGAAACAGAAAACTTACAAGAAGAAATATAAGGAGATGACGATGGATGGAAACTTAAAAGAAGCACGGAAACTGAAAAGAAGCTTCTCGCAAACACCTGCACACCCCAGCCCATGATGACAGATGGAAACTTAATAGAAGCATGGACACTTAAAAGAAGCATCTCACAAACACCTACACTTCCTATCCTGTATTCCCACCCCATGTGTCTCTCGCTGCTGACAACAAGCATGTCCAATGTCCAACCCGGCGTATGCAGCCGGTCCGGCGATATATAAAACATCCGAGATTTGGTTCCGGCACGCGGTTTGGTCGTCTGTTGGGAGGGTTCGACGGACGACCAGGCTGCGTGTTGGAACGAACCTCCGTGGATGCCCGGAATCGGCACCTTACGCTGGCAAATCAATCAATCAATCAAAACCTGAAGACGGTTAATATGTGCAAATGGAAATTTTCTACAAAAATCTTACAGAAAAATGAATTTTTTTAACCAATTTACATAAATCTTGCTGCTCGGGAATTTTCGAGGTCGCTAATCACGAATCACATATCCAAATTGTCGTGAACCAACCTGCAAGATGGCGGAATCAATATGCCGGCTATAAAATGCTAACAAATGATAAAAAAATACGTTAAAGTTAAAGTTAATACTGACAAGTTTCAAATATTACTGATTATTATTTTTAAATTCAAATTGTCTCAACTTTATAGCTGTTACGTTTAAGTTTGGAG
Organism: Stenurella melanura; assembly: GCA_963583905.1. Classification (NCBI taxonomy): domain Eukaryota; kingdom Metazoa; phylum Arthropoda; class Insecta; order Coleoptera; family Cerambycidae; genus Stenurella; species Stenurella melanura. The sequence goes on from OY757313.1 coordinate 43,658,842, forward strand.
GATCATGTTTTATAGGGAATAAGCAAATGTTGTGGTTTTATCATTGCTTCATGAAATTAATTTTAGGTGGTTGCTAATACTGGGCTATAAATCTAATGTGTTTTGAAATCACTAAGTTTCAAGTCGAACATTCATAAAACCAACTGCTTGCTAGAGTTTTGATAAAGCAAACAAACATCTGCAATAAATCAGTCTTAAACATAAAGGGACTTGGTTCATCTTTGCCCAAACTATAATGTTTTAAAATAGGTAGTTTTAAAACTGTGATAAGAAATATACATGTTCGTCGGCATTTTGTTTGTGTATGACGTGCCTGTGGGCGCATTTATAATAATGTCAAGTTGTAGTGAAAATAACTTTCTCGGCAAACTGACTTTTTACGTTATATTATCCGAGCACCATATATTCTATAGGTTTTAAAGCGGTTGTATTATATTCTCAAATGGTTTAAAATTAGTTTTGAGATAAGCCTACAAGTTTTAAAAAATATTTTAAGACCAATGAGGTTTAAACATACTTTTACAAGAATAAATCGACATACTTAAAAAACAACTGGTAATGTAATAGGCATTTTAAGACAAGACATGTTTGAAGTAGAATTATTTACAGCTTATAGGGTTTATGTGTATGTACATACAGCCATTTTATTTCTAGCCGTCGTGGAATATAACAGTCCAGCCATATTGGGAATGTCCCAGATTGAACAAAACAGTGTAATTTATATCTAATAGAAATGTTATATAAAAACAATTTACATATACTGAACCATATTATGGACAGATGCTAAAGCTCTCTTTGTTTTTTAAGTCACAAAAAAATTTATTTACTTATATATTTTTAAAAACTGCGTTTTTAGGAAGCGCATGAATTTGTATGGACTCTACATACATGTTTTACAGTAAACTTAGCCTCGTTGAAATCTTTAGCCGATAAGTAGTCCCATCAATTCATTACAAGTAGTCCTTTAACTGTTTTTCTGAACTGTTCTTAGTAGTCGCCAATTGTCCATATTATAACATATATAACTATAGCGCCCCACAGTGCGTGTAGAATAGACTTATTTGCATTTATGTTTACTCAATTAAGTACAGAAAGTCCGCTCAAAGCATTTGTGTGTCTTTTAAGTTTTCATATAGTGACTTTCCTAAATCAAGTAGGTTTTATAATACTATTCAGATAGTCTCTGAGTAAAGCTCTAGATAATTGATTAAAACTTGAAAGTTTTAATAGTAGTTTTAAAAACAGGCATGTAGGCCCTTCTCTAGGTGGGCCCCTATACTCTTATAAAGGTCTTAAATCGGCTTCATAGAGCCCTTCCAAACTATTTACCTTTATAAGCACATTTTTTTTGTTCTACTTTTAGAGCGACAAGAATGAGATATTGCTGATTTTTCACAATTCTTAAAAATTAATAACATCGAAAATATCTACTTTACGAATAAAAATATCGAACATTTTTTGTTGGAAATCCGTTAAAAAATATTTTTAAAAATTGTTTGCGTCTCCTAAACAGATTCCAGCAAAAGGACTACGTCCAAAATGTATTCGAAACTCAGACGCCCATACCGCCTGCTCTAAATATACCTCGCATAAATCATGATAACGATAACTTGGTTTACATTTATAGACATAACATATTCCAGACATCAGACCTAAAAATCAATGTCAGTTATTATTATTAGATTGTAAGGATGAGGGAACATCGATTATTATTAAGCCGGATAACAACTGTCACATATTGTTCTACATTTATTTATAATATATGTGCTTAATCTATACATGATTATTGAGTTTATTGGTTTAATTTGCATATACACATAAGTTCAATGCATTTGACATTCACTGATTGCGCTCTATTAAGGTGACCATTCCCTAGAAAGAGACATCCGATGGGGAAATATTTATTATTTTTGCCCATAACTTTTTTTCTTAGTACGTATATTTAAAAAAATATATAATAGTACCTAAGTAGAACTATAGCAAGACTATTACTATGAATTTTCACTCAATAATTTCAGTGGTTTGCAAAATAGCTCGATTTAAAACTACGAAATAGGAAGATTAACACAATTTTTAAATTTAAATCGAGCTATTTTGCAAACCACTGAAGTTATTGAGTGAAAATTTATAGTAATAGTCTTGATATGGTTCTACTTAGGTACTCTTATAGTTTTTTTAAATATACGTACTAAGAAAAAAAAGTTATAGCTAAAAATAGTAAATATTTCCCTATCGGATGTCTCTTTCTAGGGAATGGCCACCTTAAGTTCATTCGGTTGGGCGGACCTGTCCCATAAAATACAAATATGTCTATCAGTTTAGTCATTTAGAGCTTAAAATTCAACCTGTAATTTTTTGTCTTTCTTCTAATAGCTATGTAAATTTTCCTTGGAAGATTACAAAAGTGGGCATAATCCATTAGATATATACGGTGTCCCAAAATCTCGCGTTCGAGGAGCCGAAACAAATGTTTAATGTCGAGGAAAATTGGTTTAACCGAACTTAGCTATTTTATTCTGTTGTAGGGTACGTTCATTTTGGAGCTGTGATGAGAGCTGCGATGAAAACAGCGATAAGAGCAGGGCAAAATTAATTTCCTTTTTAAATGTAGATTGGCTACTAAGCGTGTATCTGCTCGTCGCTCCAATACAAACACCTTCATACAAAATAAAAAAATAATTGTCTCCGCTCCGCAGGTATCGCAGCTCTCATCGTTAATCGCAGCTCCAACATAAACAAACCCTTAAAGGTACGATTATTTCATTTTATTTTTTAATCGTCTAATTTATATTAACATTCTGACGGAGTTTAGCTAATGCTACTTTACCACTCAACCAGGACACGTATACATAAACATCAAAACAACAACCATTCCCTGCGATATTGTCATCTACCGCAGCTGAGACTCGAACTCAGGAGAGATAACGGCGACTAGACATGTTGTGTCACCCAACAGCGGTCTAGCCCACTGCTATCATCTCGCTAACACATTAACAACGCCACTAAAAATCCACACCCTGACCAGGATTCAAACCCGGGACGCCGTGGTCGCAAGCCAAATACCTTAGCATTGCGCCACTGAGCTTAATTATGTTGGAGCTGTGATTAACGATGAGAATAGCGATGAGAACAGCGACAAGAGCAGCGCAAAATTCGTTTCTTTTTACATGTTTATTGTAGAGCTGCGATAATAACGACGACATTTGCTGTGCAGATCGAGATTGATAAGTTTCTACCAAACAACTCGAAATATTGTTTTGAAACGAGTGAATCTGAAGAAGAATCTCGAGAACAAATCTATTGTGGTGGTTTCTGCCTTTCTGATTCCACCAGGGCGGCCTGACAAATACTTCACTAATAAAACTGTTGAAAACCATACCGACCAAGTCTGATAAAAGCAAAGAAAATATTAAAGTCAATTCTCGCCGCTCTTGTAGTTCCTCTGTTACTAAACGTGTCTCAGCTCGTCTCATCTTCATACAAAATAATGAAATTATGTTCTACGCTTCGCAGGTATCGCAGTTCTCGTTGTTAATCGCAGCTCCAACATAATCGTGCCCTTAAGAAAGTGTAATTCGTAAAATTTTTTTAATATGTGTTATAGTTTTGATAGTTTTTTCTCTAGTCCTCATCTCTTTCATAATAGATGTTTAATAAGCTTCACGGTAAAGATTGAAAATACTAGATTAACACATTAAGTGTGAAACCCTTACAGAGGCAACGCATCGCCCAAAACCATTCACCTATCAACGTGATAATTCAACAATAAATGTTCTACACAGCCCTGGTTAAAGACACTGAAAAGATATTTGGGGCAAAGGGAGTGGCTACGTGTGCATTCCTAGATACAGATGCAGATGCATTTGAGAACACTCCTATGAACCCGTAGTAAAAGTAGCCGAAAAAAGGAGACCTACACAGTCCCCAACAGCTAAACGGATACAATCCATGTTAACTAAGAAGCTGAACAATTACTACAAAAAGAGGAATCTGTTACGGTGATTGCAGCCAAGCGTTGTGGATGACCTCCATAGGTTAAATAATTCTCGTTTCAACGTCCACGCATATGCTGATGATCTGTAACTTCACGCAAATTACCTTAAACATAATATCCAAATAGCACCCATCAGAGGGCCTTAGTGTCAATCTGAGCCAAAACAGTTACTGTTTCATTTAACAAAATAATCCAATCATATTAGGGTTTTACCTGAAAATAATTACCCAAAACGGGAGACCTTGCACATGCTTGGTATTAAGTTCCAATAATAACGTAGCAAAAATCAGCATTAGTGCACGCTATGCTATGGTCGCCATCTTGGAAAATGATGGACATTTTTTATTTTTAGTCCTATCTCATTAACAAATAGGAAAATCGGAAATTGTTTTGGATACAATTTGAATAGCATTAAAAAATACATATTTCTGATAAGAACAAATTTTCTTGTATGTATAACGGTTACTGAGTTGTAGGGACAGAAATATAAAACACAATTAAGAGTTGGTGAAGAGATGATATGTCAAGACTTTTTATTTCGTTCAATTTGCATCTCCCGTAGCTAGCTATCTTTCCCCAATGACTGAAAAACTAAGTTCCGGCTGCTTGCTAAGTGGGTGGGGTGGTGGTATTAGCGCTGGGAACTGGTACCTACACTACGTTTATGCTATTTCTCTTCTATTATTCACCGGTTAAACCTTAATAATCAAGATATAATTAAAAGTAAGATAGACATAATTACAAGCAAAATTTAAAAAAATTGTTGAGGCCGTAATTTGACACACATTAGCAATCACTTACTAAATATCTATCCATGTCGCCATCGCCATTATCATGAAGTTTAATGACAAAATTGAGCCAGTTCTCACAAGAACAAGCCTTACACATACATCCTGCTCAACACAAGAAGACCTGCTCGTTATACTTTAATTTCAATAGAAACAAATACAAAGAGATTAAAAGTAAAATTGAAAAAATTTGTTGAGGCTGCAACTTTAACACCCATTGACAACCACTTAATAAATACCTGTCCACAACATCATCGCCCTTATCATGAACTTCATTGATTAAATTAGATGAGTTCTCACAAGAACAAGGTTCACACTTACTACACATTGCTGAACACAGAAGACCAGCTCGTTACACTCGCAAGAATCACAAAAGTTTTATGATCGGCATGAGATAAAATGTAACAGTTTTATTGGCGTTGGAGGAAGAGTTACTGATACTGTTGTCGGAGGAACCAAAGGATTTCAGTGATGGAGAATAACGTTAATAACACTAACATATCTAAATCCTGGTCAACCACAAAAACTTGTATGCTACGAGAAGCAAGTCAGTTTTTACATGAGTAATGTAAGTATGTATGAAATTGAATTATAACTTTATTTTGGTAGCTAAGAGTACGTGTTTCTCCTTTGGTTGTACGAATGTATGGGTAACCGTTAAATACAATTAAATCTCTCTACCAAAGTGCTTTTTACCTGTAGGTCATCTATTATATTTCCATATGTATCTTCATCAAGTGTCATTTATCAAGGATATGTAAAGCTTTCTGTAGAAGCATAACATTTTCCTTATCCGCTTTAAAAGCTGAAACAAGGACATATTTTGTTTTGGCTGTAAGATCAAGTCAGCCAAAACAAAATACATGATACAACTACTTCCAAAATAAATGCTACTACCGTCATCTTAGAACATGGCACCGCTTATTTAGTTTTCAACCTATTTTAAGACCAGCCGGCTACATCACATGCAACCCGAATTGAAGATGGAAAAGATTGAAATAATCTACCATGAGTATCATTTATTGAAACGTTCATTAAACTATTGTTTTTCTTCGATTAAACTAGATATTTTTTTAATAACATTCATGATTACAAACATTACTACACAAAGAACATAACATTAACAGTTGTACTAGAAACTTTCGCTTCTATATTATATTATATTATATATTATTAAGAAACATTCAGGTTTATTTTCTAACAAATAATTTCTCCTGTATAACGTCGACATGACCTCTGCAATATGTCACAATGATATAATGCACAGAGGTTATTAATAATGAATTTCATTTCGCAAAGAAAACGAAACTATTTATGTTAAAAGTGGTTGAATAATAATAACTGTATTACTAATTAGAGGTAACGTCAGTTTCTCTTTAGAACTACCATGCTATACAACACTTTCGTATGCAATAAAAAGCCACTAAAACATTTTAAAATACTATGTAAATTTTATTTTAGAAACTTATGATTTATTATTATTAATATATTAATGAACTTAATTGTGTTGCAGAAAATGCAAGTGAAAATGTTGTTTATTGCTAATCGTTTCTATTAATAATACCTACTATGCACATTGCAAAAGATACATCCGGGTGTAGATTAGATTAGATTTAGAAAGGAAGAGCTGACTGATTGGCCGTAATTCTGTGTGGATCTACTGTGGAGCTCCTATGCCACAGCCTTCATAAGGGCTCCTTAAGTATAACTATCAGCCCTTGGTTTTCTCGCCAACGAGTTGGAATGTAAGTATAGTCAGGCGTTAACAATGGCATAGCACATGGACTGAATTCTCCTCTTCTTTTCGAGAGAATCTACATGTTGTAGTCTGTCGGACTCTTAGATTCATATGTCTATTAACCCGACAGTAACAAAAGTGTGATGAATCGTTGAAATCAAAACAGCATCATTTACTTCCGAATGATACAATAAAAAATGGCTATTATGAGTCTTGTGCCAAAAGGGCACTACTAAACGTCACCCGATCTTTCAAGTCATGTACGGTACTAATATTACCCTTAATTTCATCAAACTGGGTTCATTAGTTTTGGCGCATTGATGTTCACATATACAGGGTGTGCCGTAAGTAATGGATAATCCTAAAAATGGTAATAGGCTAGGTCACAATCTATCAGAGTATCACAGCTTGACCTTTTGAAAATCCTACAATTTTCGAGATATGGGCACTTATTGCAATGTTGAAAATTTCCACTCTATGGCAGTATTTTGCATGCCACTGCCACAAAGTAAGGATTTCTTAAATTCTGTCTTTTGGTGAGTAGAACAGTTCTGTTGTCAAACGTATGTAGGAGTTTCTAGATAACGACGACGCTATCCTGCAAAAAAAAATTAATTATTAAATTTCGGTTCCACCAAGATTCCGTCTGCTGACTTTGACCTTTGATGGTATATAGAAAAGTGTCAAGCGAAACTTCCCACTTATCTTAAAAACTCCCCCACTTATTATAATCTAAAGTATTTAAAAATTCTGAGTTTTCCTATTAGAAAAAAGATATAGCTATTTGAATGGTGGAGGAGCTAAATTTATTAAGTTACACTTTCTATTCACAACCATACAGAAACAATTAAATTGTCTTACATGTCAACAGTTGGAAAGTATCACATTTCAACTTCGTTCGACAACTGAACTGAAATATGACATTTTAGTTGGAAAGTCACATTTCGGGTTGGAAAGTGACATTTCAGGTTGGCAAGTGGCCACTTTCTTACCAGTAATATTTATACAGATTCAGCAAATTTAGTTTTAGGTACGTAAACTTTCTGCGCCGATAAACCACGCCTTGTCGTAGAACAATGCAGGACAATGGTATAAAACAATAGCGCCATCGCTTGACCGCAACGAGTTGAGAACAGCGCGAGCGCACCCATTCTGCTTTTAATAGCGTAGCTGTTTAGACGTGTGTGAACAAAATAAATTAATCTCAATTTCGTTATTAAAATACCGTGTGTTTATACAATTGCAGAAAAAGTGCAAATTGTGAAATGGTACTTCGGGGGCCATTCCACTGATGACACAATAAATTTATTTACTGTGGCATATTGCAACTGTTAAGCGTTACCTACTATGTTCACTGTATGTGATTGTATGTTTTGTAAGGTATTATATATTTGTGTGTTTCTCTCATTGTTCATTCCTTGTAAATCATTGGTTGTTATTCTCATATGTTGATTGTACTATTTATGTAGTCATGTAAATCGTCTCTTTACAACTTTGTAATTGGGCTTCGCCTGTAAAGTTGTTGAATAAATAAATAAAAAATAAATAAATAAACAAATAAATAAATAAATATTAAGACAGACCAATCCCCTCAGGTAGCATAATTTCATACGTTATTAAAAAATTTGAGAATTTCGGGTGTATCGTGAATTATTGTAAAAGATGCTGTCAACCCGAACCCCGTCATCAACAAATGAGCGAAGAACGTGAAATTCGCGAAACTAATGTCTGTGCACTTGTTGAAACTAGTGAACCTTGTTCTAGCAGACAAATTGCTGATGAAGTTGACATGAAGGAAAGAACTGTAAGAAATATTTTGGGAAGAAATGGGTACAGTTGTTTTAAAGTTCAAACAAGGCAAGAAATATTTCCCGAGGACAATTTCAAACGGATGGAATTTTGTGAATTCATGATAAATAAAGTGAATGAGTATGAAAACGTCTTAAAGGATATATTGTTTACAGATGAATCATCCTTTTCATTACATAGGAAACACAATCCATCCGTACTACGATATTGGTCTCGAAAAAATAAACATTTGAGTGTTGCCGTGCGAACTCAGTATCCTCAAAAGTTGAACGTTTGGACGGGAATTTTAGACAATCATATTATAGGCCCACTGCTAATCGATGGCAATTTAAATGGCAATAAATATTTAGAGCTTTTACAAAACCAAATATTTCCTGCAGTTTAAAATCTTCTCGTCAGCGACATTTGGTTTCAACAAGACGGCTGCCCAAGTCACAATACCTTAACTGTTATCAATTTTCTGGAAAGAACATTTCCCAATCGTTTAATAGCTACAAGGGGAATGATAAAATTGCCCCCCAGGTCACCTGATCTAACACCCCATGATTGCTTTCTGTGGGGCTTTTTAAAGGAAACCGCGTACAAACATGCGTTTTAGTTGAATTACGGGAAAAACTTATCCAACTTTGTGCAAGCATTACTCCAAATCAACTCAATGATATGAGAGGTTCATTGTATAATCGATTTGGCTATTATTTGGCACAAGAAGGTGGTTTGTTTCAATCCTTACTTCATTAATTTATTGTTTGATAATTATTAGTTGATTTTAGTTTCTGAGGGTTATTTTAATGTTCTATTTTTGTAATTTAATAAGAATAATTTATTTTTTGATAATTATTAGTTGATTTTAGTTTCCGAGTTATTTAATTTTATTTTAATGTTCTATTTTCATTTCGGTTTTAATAAGAACTATTATTTTATTCCCATAACATTTACGGCTAAAAAAGAAATGCTTTCAATAGAAGAAATTATTTGTCAAAAATGTGACAAATAACTTCTTCGCTTTTGACGAAGAGATATTTTCTCGTTTCGTATAGAAATTATTACCTACGTCCGCATTCATCCTTAGTTCATGCCGTACTAAATTAAATTTATTGTGTGCCTCTGCTTTCACGATTTATGAAACTAGCGGGGCGTGGTCAATTACATCGTTATTCCCATACCCTAAACTGCATTTTCCGAATCCGTATATTAAAAACGACGCCCGTCACTTTGACATTTGTTCCTTAACATGAGAATTTTTGGGTTTATTGCCTACTTACTAAAAACATAAAATGCTATTTAAAAATTTATTAAATAGTTTATTGGCTTTTTGTTCATTAAGGAGAAATAAAAATACAAAGCTTGGTAAAAAGTTTCATTGCTGTCTCAAGAATTAGTTGACTTCGCCGTTTCGCGCCTCGGTCAACTATCTTATCTCTTGACAACAATGAAACTTTTTCCACCTGGTTACGTAACTAGTTTTTAATTGTATTGCATGGCCAAATCATTCGTCGATATTCTCGTATGTGACGCATGTCATTTTGTACATCTGGCCGTAATGTTAACATAAACTTAGTGCTCTTGAAAACCAAAATGGAATGATGAACTAATAACTTCTTGTGACTTAAGATTGCAACTGCACGGCTCCTAAACAAACTGTATACCAGCATTTTACTGGCCTTCATCCTGTCATATCAACCTGAGGTTCAAGTTCACCTGATAGTAAGCAGTGAATGGGATACCCTTTAAAAGGTTGAGCTGGTGTTACCAATTAACTGATGGGAAACTGCTGCGAGACATGCCATAAAATACGAGGAAAAGAATGCATGTATCCGTCAAGACGTTGTGAATATGAATAAATGAAAATCCCTAAGAAACTAACAGATTTACGATTTTACGAAATAATTATTCAGTCAAATATAACCAAGAAACCACCCATTATTATCTGTGTGATAATCGTGTAGAATTACCACAGCTTTATATAATTGAAGCTACTTAAATTTTATACAGTGAAATTAAGAAATTTGGGCACATACTTTTGCGGGGTACTTAATAAAATTATAGTATTTGTACAAAGATACCCTTTCCTATATTTTCTTTCCTAATTTACAAGTTTATGTAACATTTTTTTTAAATTTGTGGTAGTAGTTAATATTCTGTACAAAGTAATGTAGTCTGGCAATCAACATCTGTCGAAGCTATTGTGCGGTGAAACTACTGTTATGTAAAGTTTAAAAAACGATATATGATTTTGACCAGTTCTTTGAGACTTAATTTTTTTGGAAAGCACCAACTAATATGAAAAGTAGGATAATTCCCTATAGCCTATACGATTCTAATTTTGATTTCGATTTGTAAGGAAAATAATAATATTCTACACTGAGTTTAAAAAAATTTACTTTACAAGAAAGTGTATAGTATTTGAGATACATATCAATAAGAGTACTCGGATTTAACAAAATTAAGGTATTAGGGTAAAAGAGAGACCCATTATTTAAAGTTAGATATTTATGTTTAAAATTGAATTTTATTTTGTTCGCTTATAACTGTAATGAAACATATTCTTTATAGGATTTGGCAAACAGCAGAAAAAACTATTCATAAGAACTAAAAAGAAATATTATCTGTAAAAATATTAATTTCCAAACTTTGCATTCTTTTGATGACCTGCATCCTGGTTATGCTAGCAATTAAAATTCTAAAATGAATTTGTCTATTTCTTATTTGACAATTCTCATTATTACACTAGTATCCATTTTGTCCCCTACGGCCATGCAGGGGATCTACATAATCCCTTTCGGCCATGAAGATTCAGTTAAAAATGAGAACAAAACCCTATCTATTCAATAAAGAATTAAAATCTAATGAAAACAAAACTGCAGTTTTTTCTCCTCTGCCAAATCCTTGAAAAATATGTTTCATTTTATTCTATATATTCTGATATAACCGGTGTTTGTAAGTTTATTATGTTTCATTATATTCTATGTGTTTGTAAGTTTATTAGTGATTCTCAACCCCTGACACGACAGGAAGTTACTAACAGATTGACATGTATGTTCTTACGCTCCTCATTCATAACTTTTCTTCTGTTTTGCATTTGCAAAAGTACAAAAACCCGTCAATTAGTAATATCAGATCGCTCTATTTGTACGTAAGGGGAAAAATGTTTGATACTTTTCACATGTCTGTGTCGTCATCGATAATCATTTTAAATAGGACCCCCTATATTTTATTCTAAACATTGATAGACTTTTTACAATGGGATTCAGTAATTCGTATATTTTTTTGTAAACATCTAAGGAAAAACTTAATTTTCCAAACTTCATTTTTTATTATAATTACTACAATTTAAAACTTCACAAAACCACTGCCTGAGGAATCATTACTTCTACATTCAGACTTTCCGCCCTAGTCTCTTTAAAGAGAAACATCTTGACCATATTTGCACTCTAGTATGTGGAAATAAATGGTCATAGAATTTTAATAATATGTGAGGCAGATGTCATACAAAAATTTGGGGAGTTAGTTTCTAGCATATACGCCAAAAATGAAGTTCCTAAACTCATAATAGCTTGCTCTACTTATTTTCCCCAATTTACCCCCCCCCCCTTTTCTTTCAACGGAATCAGATATCATTGCAATACATACAAACATACCAAATTTCAAGTGAATATCAATTACATTTTATCAATCCCTTTAATATTGGAATGAAGGTGATGGTGAGGGGTTGAAATATATTATAAAGCAATCTGAGCCTTGGCATCTAGCATTTACACCAAATCTCAATTTTCTATATTCTTACATACTTGCTTTACTCATTTTTCCATATTTACCTCTACTTACCCCCACCCCTTCAATGGAATCATCCCAAAATATCATCTAGTTCCAGATGTCGTTGTAACACATACGTATGCAAGATCGCTAAAGAGTAGGTTGAACGGATAATGTTCCTCTGACTGTGTGACGTCATGTGTTTATAGCAAATACGCGGCAATATATGACACTAGACATTTCTTCTAATTATTTGAATATACAGTGCGTTTACTGTGACTAAATAAACCACTTATAACAAGTGGACGTTATAAAATATAAAGTTTTTCTTCTAATTATTCATTTGCCATAAAATTACATATTTCTGAATAAACATAAAATTTGAATATAGGTGGACCTAAACATTTTAAAAACTAATGTATCTTATTCGAAGGATGAAAAAACTATTGCTTTGCCTAAAAACAATGTACTTAGACTTCAAAAATTCCATATTTTGCAAATCATGAAATAAAAATAATACTTGTACCAAATATCAAGTGAATATCTCAATTTTATTTTATCAAACCCTTTAATAATGGAGTGGGGGTAGTGGAGGGGTTGAAAAATGTTATAAAAAAATCTGAGACCTTTGCTTCTAGTATATACGCCAAATCCCAAATTGCTGTACTCTTACCAGCTTGCTTCCCCTATTTATCTCCTAACCCTTCACCGGATAAGTACAAGCAACAATACAATTACAGATCTTATTATAGTACATACGTGTATGAAATATCAAGTCAATATCCTAAACCACTCCAGACAAAACGTGCGAAAAAAGTTACAGACAGACCGACAGACACATTTTTTTTTCGCTCAAATTTAAAATCTCGACGTTTCATGATATTCTAAACCAATTTCAACAAGAATTTTTTTTTTTATAATTTTACATTTACTATACTTCCACTCCACTACGTGGATGTGGAAGTAATACATATTGAAAATGTGCTACCGAAATTGCAACCAGAGAGGAATTAAGAGAATGCATAGAACAGAATAACTCGCATATGATTAGAAATACTATACACAATATTACTACGACTTATTGTCGGTATAAAAAGTGTGATCATTAGCGCACCACCAAGGGCGCCGACACTTTTTATACCGATCAGATAGATAAGACGAAGTATACAAATACGCACAAGAAAGTGTGTTGAAGTTGAAGGGAGATATTTTGAAAATTTGCAATAGTCAGTTTTTTATTATTTATTATCTTTGTTGGAGTTGGAGTTTGGAGTTTGTGGGAGGGCAGTCACATTTAGGTGACCGCAGCACCTAGGCCCCATTGGGCCCCTTGTACGTCCTCCCGAGGGATACAGGATTCCACCTAGGCCTCCAACCATCCTAATCTTGTGAAGAAGGTGGTGATGCTGCCTAGGGGAATATCCCTCAAGTCGGCCAGTGTAGGCCAACGTTCTCCCAAAATGGATTCTCTGCTAGAGGAGACTGCCGGGCACTCACAGAGTACGTGTTGGACAGTCTCGTCTTCTTGTTCACAACCTCTGCATAGGGGTGTGTCATTTAACTTCATGTTATAAAGGTGCTTCCTCAGCTGGCAATGACCAGTAAGAATTCCTGTCGCGAAGCGCAGGTTCTTCCTGGACATTCCCAGGTAGATCATCGTTGTATCCTTGTCAGGGTATCTAAGCAGATCCCTGGCCAACTGATTATCTTTGTTCATTGTGCATCTTAATTTTGTGTAATTATTTTCAAAAACTCATTTTTAATTAACTAAACTAACATCAGGTGCGTTATTTCCTCAGTTACTTCACTTTTATATAATTGTTACTCTTCTGTATTTGTTCTAATAATTTTTCTAATATTTCTCCCACCAATATATCTTAACATATTCTCCCACCATACAAAAAATTTTTAGAGAGAAGAAAGTTTCGAAGTTATATGCACTCTTCGATTACTGAGTGGCAGACGGCAACTTTTCGTCGTCGATTTTGCACGCCCTTTCCACCTTCTATATGTAATTATAGTATTTCTATTCTCCATTTTAAATATCAGTCTAAAGTGTTGCTATCAGGATAAATCATTACAAATCCTGCTTATGATAGAATAGCAACGAGACCCTGCTTGAATATTACAAACGATACCCATATACGAATATAGTGAACCAGATATGTTACGCGCTTACCTCAAACGAAAGTAGTCGATTGTTTATCTGGCTCACCATTACAAGTCCTGCTCTTGGTTCATTCTTAATATTGCCGGTAGCATAGCCGTAGGTTAAATGATATTTATTTAATTTTATTGAATCATTTATCGAGTTGTTCATTAAACCAACATTATTTATTATAAATAAATAATGCATATAAATAAATAATTTACATCATGCCTATCAATTAATATAAAGTAGTGAAACAATATTTACAATAATTAAAAACAGTGATTTTAAAAATTTTCGGTCGACGCTCATGAGTGTCGACCAACGCTAGTGCTATGAGGTATTCCTCTGTCAGTCTTTTTTTATGAGTTTCAAACTGACTTTGGATATCCTATACTGTATTCCTTACTAGCGTATGGTCAGTCACTCAAAAAATACCCTGTATACATATGAACGTGTTTATTGTTTATTAATAAAAATTACTATCGTAAGATTAGCTGACTTAAAGGTTCGGTGTGGACATTGTGATGACAATACCTGATGCATGTTTAGTTTCAAAAGTATAAAATAAATTTTATTAATGCCTAATTAATATAATATATATTTAACACCAGTTTATATCTTAATATCTATGCTATTTCCCACAACCCTCTAACTTAAACACAAAAATAAATTTGCTGTATCCAATTTTTCGTTTTCAATGCGTAATGATCCGCGAAAAGATATTCTGCAATAATAATATATATTCCATAACTTCTTGTAATGTAAGTAAGTAAATTATACGCTTAGAACGTTTCACATGAATAATTTCAAAAACAAAAGTTATTTCAATTAATATTAAACTATCGAAAGAAGGTACATGGAAGCATATAATTATTATCGGTCCACTAATGCACCTTAGATTTTCTTTCTGATAAGCATAATTCAATATCTATATTGATAGTTTTATGAATTGCAACAATATAATCAGACAATAGCAATAGGTTACTTCGATTCAAACTGAATGCCGCCTGAAGATGTTATGTCAATTATTGTGACAAATAAATTTACCGTCAATCATCTCTTCAAGCTTTCTCCACTGGACGTCACAAACATAAATATTAACATACTCTAACGTAATAATCAGGAAAAGGAATATCTGACAGAATACTGGAATATACCGGACGAGTAGCGAGTTGAGATTAGCCTTTCGAATTTCAGTTCGCTGCCTAAAATTGATAAAACAATAATACCTTTATTTGTCACAAAGAAATAATACGCACCTAAATAGGTATTGCCATTTCACCAAAACAGTGGCTCTTCCAACGATCCCTAAGTGAAGAAATGAATTTAATTACTACCTCATCCACATAGTGGAGTATCGTATATGGTATAGTATAGCATAGTATAGTATACTTAACCGTAAAAAAAAAAAAATTAAAAATATTTTTTGTTGAAATAGGCTTAAAATGAAGGGTTGGGGATTAACATGGGTAAATAAGGGAAAAATAAGTAAAGCAAGCTGGTAATAGTACAGAAGTTTGGAATTTGCTGAATATACTAGGAGCCAAGGCCTTAATTTTTTTATAATATTTGTCAACCCACCACCACCACTCAATTATTAAAAGGGTTGATAAAATAAAATTGAAATATCCACTTGTTTGGAACACTTATGTATTACAGCGACACCTGGAATTAGATTATATTTTGAGATGAATCCATTGAAGGGTTTTGGGTTAAATAGGGGGAAATAAGTAAATCAAGTTGATAAGAATACACAAACTTGGGATTTGGTGTATATACCAGAAGCCAAGGCCTGAGAATTTTTTATAATATTTTTCAAACCCTCCACCACCACCACCGCTCCATTATTAAAGAGGCTGATAAAATAAAAATGAGATATTCACTTGGAAGGTATGTATTATAACAACATTTGCAACTAGATTGTATTTTGAGATGAATCTGATGAAGGACGAAAAAACTTTTACGTTTATGACAGTTTGACTTTTTGACGAATTTTTTAAAATCAAGGGTTGAAGTAGGGGGTGCATAAGAACACTGTGTTGGAATAAACTATCAAGGATATGTTGAGAGTAGATTTATAGTAAATGTAGCTAACAAAATGTTATACTTCACCCAGATTTCATTTAATGCTGATTTTTTATATACAAGGGTTGCTAAGGGGGTATTCCGCCGGTTCGCCATAAACTAGGCTTTAAGGGAATGTTAGGGGTATTATTAGCAACTGGAAGGACGAAAAAACTTTTACATCTACGACAGTTTGACTTCTTGACGAATTTTTTAAAGTTTGGGGTTGAAGCGGGGATGCATCCGGACCTGGTACTCTATTGAAATTTCGAAGATATGTTTATAGTAGTATTTATAGTAAACGTAGCTAACAAAAAGTTTATGCTTAACCCAGATTTCATTTAATGCTGATTTTTTATATACAAAGGTTGCTAAGGGGCTGTTCCGTCACTTCGCTGTGGCTTTGAAGGTATATTTGGAGCATTATTTGTAATTAGTGCAGTCAGGAAAATTTTACGACTAAGCTAGATAGGATTTATGGTGTTTATTTATCTGGTTAGGGGTTGGCTAGGGGTGTGTTCCGCCACTTATCCGCAAACGAGGCTTTTAGGATATGCTTAGAATATTATTTGTAGCAGATGTAGAAAGAAATTTTTCACGCCTAGGCCATTTTGCATTTTTTTGTGATTTACTTAAAGTCAGGGGTTGGTTAGGGGTGCGCTACACGTTCCACATAAGGGAGGCTTTGAGGGAGCATTATGAGTATTGACATCAATCAATACAATAATAAAAAATTACTCTTAAGTTGATTTGCACTTGATATTAATTTTTCCTTCTCATTTGAAATTCGTTCAAGTGAACGTTCGAAACTTCAGGTACATTATTTACACGGCACATAAAAAACTCAAAGCTGCCGATCGAGCTAATATAAGGGGATACTGGGGCATTATTAAATAATAAATATAATGTATTAGTTAATAGATAACACATTCTTGCTCTTATGTAAAGTTTGTTCTGGCATGACTAACATACAAAATAAACGGAAACACGCCTCTTTTAATTAGAATTTTTAACTCTTGTGATACAATTTCGCAAATCACCCCCAACTAGAACGTGATATCCAGGGAACAGATAAACAGAGCCCTACTTTGAATTTATCTGTCAATATCGCAAAAGGGAGACAATGCATCCACCAATACATAAGACATTCCTATCTTGACACAAAACAGAGTAAGATTTTTCAATTTACCAGAATTCACGAAATGCACGAGAACACGATTTTTAAATCTCTAGTATTATTTTATTCATTCCAATACGCAAAAATTTGAAGTATGGCTCTGTAGTATTCTTGTCAGCAGTAATTATGTCGATTTTGATATCTTGATTTATATTAAACATTGTCTATTTTGCTTATCACTAAAATAATTAGAAAGAAACAGGTGTAGAGGTGTTTTAAAACCTCATGAGCTGTGACCTTCATATGCGCAGATACATAATCCCTCCTGTTGACTCAGTTACACTTCTTAAAAATATTATATTTATTGTTTACAATTTATCCCGAGCTCTTGTTTATGTATACAGCAAGGCAGCCTCCAGTGTCTTCAAAAACATACTTATAACTCAGAATAAACTTTGCCTTTTGCGCATTTCGCGGCTCATGAGATTCTGAAACACCTCTACAGAGACCAAAGTTTTAAATCACAGATAATAATCGTTTCGACAATGACTTGCAAAAGCTGAAAGTCATTGTCGAAGAAACAATAATTAAGCCAACTACAAAAACCAAATATATTGTTTTTGTTATACCACATTTTAATGAGATATTTGATTATAGGGTCTTCATCTAGAGCAACGACTGAGAATAAGATACAAACATGAGGAAAAACATTTTGATTTTCACATAAAATGAATGAAAGTAGTAATATTTTGATGTAAATTAGACTACATCAATTAGCCTTTAATATGACCGCAACTGCACGGTTTTGATCAGGAACTTATTTTCATATAAAAATAGTTCATTTTACTATTTCGTAATAGTTACGGATGGAAGTATATTAGCGTTCACAGGTTTTTTATTATACATAAAATGTTGCCTAATTTCAATTTCCGATGGGCAATTATCTAGTGTATCAACATGGTAAGATTATTATCATTAATTCTTAATGCACGATTTGGTATCTATTGTGTCATTTCTCTCAAATTATTATATAAATACACTTAGGACAAAAAAATAGAAAAATGATTTCTAAATTGTACATGTTGATTTAAAATTCAATTACTCAAATTGTCGATCATAAAATCAATACCTAAAATTTATTTTACAGTGTGTTGCGGGTTAAATGTAACATGAGGTGTAATGAACACATATTTTTCAAATTTTGAATTGACGCATGGGAATTCTAGCTATAACCACAGCCAGCATGATATGACATCTTTAATAAATAGAAGGTTTTATCTAAAATCATATACATATGTACTTTTCCTCTCTTTGTTGTAAGTAAATGCAACTCTCTGTTCTCTCTAATATTTATATTGTTTTATTGTTGTATACCTTTATTGAAATGTATTTTAGTAAATTTAAGCCGTTTTTGTATGATGTACGTGTTGTTTCCCATATTGTAGATGGTCTTGTACTATTGTATGGTGCATGAATAAGATACAATTAAAATTCAGTTGTGCTTGGTGTGAAACTAAAGTACTTATATTAAAAATTATAAAAATCATCACTAACAAACAGCGGTTTTTCAAAAATGACAAAAAATCTCTAACAGTTGTTAGAATGCAATTTTGTGTCTATTACCAAATTTCAGGAATATAAATTCACATTATTGGAACTGTTACGTTTACAAACAATATTGTAGCAAGTTTAATGTGCTCTAAAATCATTTAAATATTTTTTGAAAATTTTGCAAGTTCCTAATTGTCACCTGACTAGTCTGCTGCTTATTTCGGTGTTCGATAATAGTGCCATTTGTTATTCAGATGACACACAAGAAATACAAAAAAAAACATAATATTTTATCAAGAGTACACACCCAAACATTCACCACAAAGATAGAACAGAATCCATAAACAAACTTTTTAGCTCTTACCATAAATAGACAAAATACAAATAAATTACACAGGCATAAAATAAAAGTCGAGACCCAAAGGGTAGACCTCCCTAACTCTATGAATTTTGGGACTCTTAAACCGAATATGACAATAAAAAAAAGATTTTAATTATCCAACTTTTCCTTAAGACCCCCTTACAACCCTCCTGGGAGTTGAAATTCCAAAAATCAAAAAAATCAACAGTACGAAGGAAGAGAGAGAGTTGACTGTTCCGAAACTAGAGCAGTTACGGGGCTGCGCCATATTTCTCGCCCCTTCCTACGTACGTTTCAGATTGCTGGAATTTCAACTCCCCAGGAGGGACATAAGGGGGTGGGTGCTAGGGGAAAACTGGATAATTAATTTTTTTTATTGTCGTATTCGGTCTGAGCTTTCCAAAATACATAGGGGTAGGAGGGTCTACCCTCTGGGTTTCGACTTTTTTTTGTGTGCCTATGTCATCTTTCAATATCTGCAGAAATCCAACATTTTTAATCAACTTTCAAACATTTTTTTTAAGAAAGAGGTTTGCAATTTAACCCGCATGCAAGTCTTTCCTATGTATGTTTAATCATTACTCTGAAATGACCGCCGCTTTCCATGAAAATTTTAAGTAATGAGCAAACATTGGAATCTATTCCAAAATTTGGCGAATGCGTTAATGATAATTTTATCGGAACTGCATTAAAACTTGCATCCCTTGGTGTAATGTCAGGGGATCAGTGAAATTTCCTGCTCAAAGTGCAGTGCAAAATTCCATAATAATAATAATAAAGCGACTTTATTCATTTATAAGTAATTTCGTTATATAAAACATTTTCGAAAATTCAACCGTATTCGAGATACTTGAGTGTAAATGTTGTAATTTTTTGAAAAGTAAAACTTGTTTAACGATTCTAAAATAAACTTTAGACGATAGGTCACTGGAAACTTTCTTCATGGAAAGTTAATGCGAATAATGCTACAATAACACAAAATTTACATCTTTGAGTTTAACCGAGAACAGCCTTAACTTTGGACTTTTAAATATGTATTTTATCATAAAATACTGAAGAAAATTACATTCTAAGAAATATTTGAAATCTTTATAAATATAGCGGTAATCTTTATAAATATAGCAATAAAGGAAATAATGAAATTAGGACACACAAAATAAAAAAAGGTCAATACTTTTGAGCAGAGTATGATACCCCCTGTATTTTGAGCAACTGAATCTGATGCAGCCGTCAGAATTGCTCCACCACATCAGGATTTTTCCCTTACCTCAAAAAATTGCTAAAAATCAGTGAAAATTTTAGAGGGGATTAGGAAGAATCCGAAACTGATGGAGTAATTCTGACGACGCGACTGCGTCGGATTCAGCAGTTCAAAATACAGGGGGGTATCAGCTATCAAAGGTACACGATGATTTTTTGTGTGCCTGTGTTACTCGAGGGGTATTCCGCGGAAGGATATTGGGGACACTAATACCCAAGATAGATAGAAATTCTTCTAATTCCATACTAATTCCTTATTAATTCTACTAATTCCCTAATAATTCCACTAATTCCCTACTAAGTACTTAGTAATTTTCTTCATTTTCCACTAATTTCTATATTTTAATAGTATTTTCCCTAGTTCCCCACTAACACTACATATTGTAATATTCTAAGGGAACAACAACAAAATGAAAATATGAAAATTATACTCTTCAAGTGTAGTCTTTTTTATTTCATCATAAAATGAATCAGAAAAACCAGCCAGTTTCGGTAGGTCCTCATCAGGCCGGAACAAGTTGGATTTGCTAATTGAATTTGTACTGAAATCACTTTGTCTACTCTGCTATGAACTTTCCTCAAAAATAAAAAGAATACGTCAATCCTTTTGCGAGTCTATTTAAAGTCCATGAAAAACGAATATTTTATTTATATGACAGATAGTGACTACTCCATTATTACATGTTTATATTTTAAAAACATAACATAACACAAATAAAACAAAACGTAAATAAAATATCTAGTATCATAACTTTACTGAAACATTAACAAATTGTTCACTGGTTTTTAAAAGCCTGATATCTATTCTTAATATTGATTAGATCCAATCGTTCTAATTCAAATGACCCGCTACCAATCAGTTCAATAAGACCGTAAGAGATGACATCTTTATGTATGTTATCGATGTCTTCTTTTCGGGGCCAAGTAAAAGTATCGAGCTCAGCTTTAAGAAACTTTACTTTATAGTGCTTGTCTCCACTATCTTCAATTATCCGACCAATGAACCATGATTGGTTATAGAAAACTGCGTAATAGTTTTCTAGATTTATTGCGAATCCTGTTTCATCCGAGACATATTCAGCTTCGGATTGCAAAAAGTCTTCTAAACCATCAACTGACTCGAAATCGTCGAGTTCCATCATTGTATCTTTTCAGAATAATTGTCACTCAAAAACCTTTTTCCTTGCATAATTATGATTAATTTCGAATAAAATCACCATAATTTTAATGTTTTTCCGACTTTTTTCTCTGTACAAATATGTAAAAATCCATTGTTGCATCCACAATGAATAGGAAAGTTCGAGGGAAAGTTAATAGTTCGATGCTCAAAGTCTAGTAGACCTGGAATTTTTCCGTCGCCATTTTTAAAAACCACACCTGAAAAGATAATGACCTACCAAATTAGGTTGCGATATTTTGAAAAAGAAAAAAAATTCCAAATGACCGGCTTTCAGATTTTTTAGTATAATTCAGGAACGGCTTGGTAAATTGCATTATATGAAATTATTTCCCAAAAGATGGCGCAACTTTTCTCTAACCTAACCGACTTTTCACCTTCAACAGTTAACAAGATCCCAATGGTGACCCTCGAAGAAGTGGCCACTCTGTATAATGCAAATTTTAAAAAAAGCGTTGTCTAACAAAAGCTTACAAGAAGAGTTCTACACAGACATTTATTATTATATATTTGAGTTGAACATGTAGAAAAATTATGTTTTACGATTGTTAAAAAGTTTTATGGTAATACAGTCTGTACCTATATCATCATATTTACAGGTTATAATACTTGTTTATAATTTTTAAAGGGTAAGTCGAGGGGTAAATAAATAGATCAACATTCATGCACTCAGAAAAAAGTTGTTTTGTTTACGGCTGTAAGCTTGGTGCGCGTGTGAATCACGGAGTTTTCAGAACGGAGACCGCGCATGTACGTTTAGGTACGTCTTGAGTTGTGCGCGCCGCGTAACTAATTCCCGACTATTTACCTAGTAATTCCTACTAATTCCAAATTAATTCCTTCTAAGTCCCCTATAATGCCTACTAATTCCTCCCAATTGCTCACTAATTCCCCTAATTTCAAATAAATTCCCTTAATTCCTACTAATTCCTTACTAATTCCGGAGTCTTCGACACTAAAATTCCCCTGCGGATTCCCCCTCGGTGTTACTAAATGATACACTGTGCACAGAAAATTTGGGATATTGTAAAAAGTACACGGGAACATGTCCCAATTTTACACGTGTTGTATGTTTTGCATAGTTTTTAGATGTTCAGAGTAAAGAGGCTATGCACGTTTTGTATCGCATTAGTGTTATTTCTAATTTCAAACAGACGGACAGTGGGCCAGATAGCAATTCTAGCAAATACAAAATGAAAATACTCAGAGGCAGCGTTTTATATCTCTTCTTAGCAATGAAGAATTATACACGTGTAACATCATAAAAACGATACACTTTCACATATAAATCATTTAAGTGCATGTGCATATTTGGGGAAGAAAGTCAATTAATTTACTTTATACATAATGTATTATTCATTCAAAATTAAAATACATACTTTTAAGCGAAAATTTTCATATATTACAACATTTATTTTGATTCCAGTCTATATCGGAGTTCCGAGAAATATCAAAGTTATCGTCAGCATCATGATCGGAGTCAGAATCAATCATTTCAGGTGGATGCATCTGAACTGCTGGACCTGCTAATAACTTAAGGACATCTTTCGGTAGTACATTTTCTTCCCTCCAGATTGTTGACGTGCTTTTTGATAACTTGGAGATTATAGAATATGAAGAATAAAGTAAAGCGTGAAATAGATCTTCCATAGTTTTTTCTCTGGACGTTTTCTGTGTATGTAATTCCCTGAATTTCATAACATCTTTGTTTCTGGATTCTAAAGCTTCCTCTGACAACATTCCTGTGGAAGGAACGGCTTCGACCGTCAACATACAGAGCCAAGACTTCTTCTGGTGCATATTTCGTAGCCACCGATAAGATTTCTTAATCCTAGTCACTCGCTTTGGAGATTTGGCTGTGACAGTTTGTACTATTAGCGCAGCATCTCTTTTACCAGACATTCTTAAACTGGTGCTAGTCGCAAATGACCAAGTAATGTGTAGTATACGTTTCGAGTAAAGGTAAAACTTTTTACATTTTGGACTGATCACCAGCCTCAACAAATTCCTTTGATGATCGAACTTTTGTTCGTCCTTTTGGGTTTTTAGTAGATATCACAACCACAACGTCATTCAGTCATTCATGATGTTACGTGAGAAATGCCTGGAGAGATCGATTACATTTCCGCTTGTCGGCAAGATTATTGTTCATATTTTTTATTATTATTTTAGTTGTGTCCTCCTCATGTTCCATTAGTTTAAAGTGCAGAACTTAAGCCAAAACTGCGGCATTTATGTTTGTTATGTCATGCTCTTAACGCCACATATCAAAAAGTTATCTTCGTAACATGGACATGGCACTGGAAAAAATGCCCTGTATTAATTATTTGCTGACCTTTGCAGCTATGCTAATAGGGAAACGAATTAAGATGAATTACAATACTTGGAAAAAAATTAACAGAACAAATCTCTTCAAATCTGAGAATTGCGGGTCTCTCAAATTCATAAAGTATTATTAGTTGGTGTAATATGTCTATAATGACAATTAAACAGTGTTACTTAGATTTTACAACAAAACTATTAAAGTGAAATGCGTTAAATGTTGCCTTACCTTTGTACAATTCTCCACTACAACATTTTAATGAATAGTAAGAGGGCATTCCGAGAAGACTCTTACATTAGGGCATTAGATATTGATACTTGGAAGATGAACAACTATCTGAGACCTACATTAAGTAAAAAGTTTATGATTTTGAGAATACTGGTTTTGTGATTTATTAATTCCTAGAATTGCAATCTGGCCCAATGTGAGACGCCAAGAATTCTCGTTCTTTAATTATGGCGAAGGCGCGGGTAACAAAAATATAATATTCAAAATGGTGAATCTAAAAGGGCTGCTGCCATAATTTTGCATAACTTTTGTAGAGATACATGAAATTGAACCACTAGAAAATGTGGGAAAAATGTTTGAAGGAAATCGAATCGTCTTTAAGAAAAACGGTCTCTAGAAATTGTAAGGTAAAATTTCACCGTCGCGCGTTGGCGTTGTTCGGTTAAATGAACCTTAGAAGAATGAGCAAATAACAAAATTGAACTTGACGCAAGGCAGTTTGGGGCACGTAAAGGCTCTATTGGCATCAAGTTATGAATATATTCTAAACACACTTGAACGAAAACAACTACAGAATGAGAATTCATTGCATCTCTTCGAAAATTAAACAAAATAAGAATGATAAAAAAGGTGCATAACTTCTTTACTCTCGACGAAGGGGCTTGGCTCCCGTGTACTTTATACAATATCCCAAATTTAATTATTTAATACCACAGGCTCATAAAAAAATTATCGTATATCGCACTAGCGTCTCAAAATACAGGAGGATATCAAACTCTGCTCAAAAGTACATGGCCTCTTTTTTATTTTGTGTGACCCCCTCATGGGGTAATTTTGGGGTTCTATAAAAGGGTCTAATCAGGGCTTAATTTAGAAAGAACTATTAATTCATATTCCGAAATATTCTGAAGAGGGGTCCAGTGTGCGATTTTTATTTCCATTTTAACTATTGTATCGCAAGTCTACGACAAAATGTCTCTTACCCATAAGAAATATACAGGAAAGTTCATGGTATCAGAGGCACATGTTAATACCAACTGATTTTAATAAAATTTGGAGATCATTTCTGTGGAGTTTCGAACAAATCTGTGGCGAAACAATTAAAACTGAATTATTGAACCAGACTGTTGCACACATTGCCATTTTCTTACTTTTTAAGATAACGATACTTGGAAAAAGTATTTTATTCTCGGAAGTGACTCTAAGAGTAGAATTTCAAATAGATATGTCTTTAAATAGTTGGGTACATTTATTATAGTGATAATTATCACTATTACCCAGTTCAGAATCAAAATCTAATAATTGCATATGCACTTGGAATTATTTCTTTCGTAAAATTTTCGCATCTGATTTTGGCCTATACACATCGATATATTTGTAAATTTACTGAGATATTGAATTGAAAAATTGCATCGGGTTAATAAATTATCCCATTTTTATTGATTTTTAGAAGTCTATCCTGGCAAACTTTTTGTCATCATATTCTATATCTAAAGTCCTACATAAGTGCACAAAGTTTACTCAGTTAGCGAATTATTTTTGGATCAAAACCTACAGCAAATGGACTACAGGGAAAATATAATAATTTTCTTAGAAAGCTCTCTATGAACAAACGTAGTAGTGCTTGACCGAGTTTTTAATATTTTATTCATATAGACAGTAAATTAAGAATCAATAAACTCCTTTACTATTATTTTTGCTACATATCCTGCTTATTCTTCCGTTGTAGGCGAGGAAGCACAATCAGTTTTGTTTTAGTAAAAAAACTCGTTAAATAAATCAGAAAATTATTGAATTTAATAATTAGACTAAGTCAATTAATTCGTTCTTGTGTGGAAACTAGGCTAGGAAATTTATAAAGCATTCAAGATTTATGAAAGCGGGTGATTAAGGGATAGAGGAAATCAATTCGTTTGGTATAATCAAAGACACTGTTTAATCTCGCGCAGACCTTTCTAGTGTGATCCTAATTACAAAAATAATGAATCATATCAATTTGTAATTTATAACATGTATTTATTGCACAGTACAGCGTACAAGCCATTTAGCAAATAAATATTCAAAAGTGGAACATGACCGAAGTTTAGATATATTTTCATGAAAACAATATAAGTACTAAGTTTTCTACAATGAGCATGGCTGCAATTTTGGATAGGTGAAAAATAAATGTTTTTTCGAGAATAACTCTCTCTTACTATACGTCATTTGTTCCTATATAGTTAGTCTTCCAATTGCACAAGAGTGCATCCGGTTTGCTTAGATTACTCAATGCTAAGTTTCATAATTGGACCAAAATTTCGCTGATTCGTTCTAGTTGTCGATATACAGGGAATATACAGGGTAATAAAACATATTCTTTATAGGATTTGGCAAACAGCAAACAGTAATTTATGAAAATTAAAAAAAAAAATATTTATAAAAATATTAACTTCTCCAGTCCAGTAGATAAAGTAAAAAATACACCAGAAGTTCGCGAAAAATGTAATCTGAGATTTTCCTTCTATAACTGTTAATGGGAGGATTAACCATCACAAAACCACAAGGATCAGTTCTGGGGATGCTGAGCAACCCCCCAAAAAATCACCACGTCGGTGAAAGAAGCCTTATATTACTGATAACTCGTTAACCGTTGAAGATATAAAAAAAATGCTCATCCTAAAAAAGAAAGCTCCACTAATTGCCTAAAAA
Organism: Stenurella melanura; assembly: GCA_963583905.1. Lineage (NCBI taxonomy): Eukaryota > Metazoa > Arthropoda > Insecta > Coleoptera > Cerambycidae > Stenurella > Stenurella melanura. The sequence continues at coordinate 43,685,845 of OY757313.1, forward strand.
AGTCCTGTTGTAATTTTCTTGTATACGCCATGGTTTTCGAGAAAATCGATATTGACAAAAATCGCAAAAATTTGTATTTTTAATGCGCGCGAATTTCCGTTTATTTGAAATTTTTTGCGCGCGGCCTACAGGAAAATTGTATGCTCGAAAACCAAACAAGTTAGGAAGCAAAATCAAAATGGGTTTTAAAGGGGATATAAAATACTCTCTTGTGTTGCCATTTTTGATGTCTATTGATATTTATTAGTATATAAAAATAACAATATAATATCTCTTGATCTTTTGTACATCTAACTATTCAGAAGCCCATAAAAAATAACTGACTTTAATATAAGTCATAAATACATTATCTTTTAGTTCAAGGTAAAAAATACACTAGAAAAAGTTAGGAATAAAACTATTCATATTTACAAATTTACCAGCATGATGAAGTAAGCCATAAAAAAATCCAAAAAAGGCTACATATTCAATTTTTTGATATTTTTTTATGCAATTTTTTAACTATTAAATGATATGAAACAATAGTCATATTACATATAAACTCCAAAAAGAAAAATTGTTGGGCTAAATTTTCAAGATGTTTGAGTCTTTTTTTATTTTTACGAACCAATAAAAAACTAACCAAAATTTGGCGAACTTCAGCATGCTGGTAAATTTGTAAATGTGAATATTTTTATTCCTAACTTTTTTTGTATTGAAGTACTACCTTAAACTAAAAGATAATCATCCATTTATAACTTATATTAAAGTCAGTTATTTTTTATGGGCCTTTGAATAGTTAATAGCGCAAAAAATTAAGAGGTAACTATATTATATTATTATTTTTATATACTAATATATATCAATAGCCATCAAAAATGGAAACGCAAGAGAGTATTTTATATCCCCTTTAAAACCCATTTTGATTTTTCTTCCTTGTTTGTTTGGTTTTCGAATACTTCAACTTTTTCTATAGGCCGCACGCAAAAAATTTCAAATAAACGAAAATTCGTATGCATTAAAAATACAAATTATGCAACTTTTTTCAATACAGATTTTCTCAAAAATCATGGTATATACAAGAAAATTACAAGAACACTTTTTGGAAAATTAGTCCAGCTTTCTTTTTCTGATGAACAATTTTTTATACCTGTTAACGAGTTATCAGTAAAATAAGGCTTTTTTCACCGGAGGTGGATTTTTCGGGGGGTTGTGCGGCACCCTTAGAACTAATATTTGTGGTTCTGTGATGTACAATCTCTCCACTAACAGTTACTGAAGGAAAATCTCAGATAACATTTTTTGTTATGGAAATCTTTCTAATTATTGGACTATAATCTTTGAATTTTATCAATAAACTGCACTTTCGTTGTGTTAGCAATTAAAAATTCTAAAATGACTTTATCTATTTCCATTTTGCACAACATGTATTCCTAATTCGTAAATTGAAGAAGTCTACCAATTCAAAAGGAGTTTTTCAAATTAAATCAGTAAAATAAATCAAGGCTAAGTGTTAATGCATAAACGAATTAGAGAGCTGGAACCTTTCCCTTTTTAATGTTTTTTGCTTTGTTTCAATACGATGATTACACATCCCCACAAAAAAAAAGTTTTTGGTCCGGATGATTGACCATCGTATTCGTATGTACTTTTTGATGCTGAATTCGAAACCGAGGTCAAAAAATTCGTATACTCCTTAAATTTTCATGTAGAGACAAAAACACCCCTTCAATAAGGTAAATTTACGAATATAAGTACCTATCATTAAGCAATCAATGGGGACTTTTTATCACTCGTACTCTTCTGTTTTAAATGGCGTCATTAAAGCTTCTAGCTTCCAAGCTCTTGAGAATGCAAAGGAAATATGGTAGAGGGTGAATACCGCTCCGGAACCAAGTCTACAGGAGGGTATAGACTAGCTGCGACTGGATGAGAGACACAGGGCAGGAGACAGATCTGGGAGAGCAAGTGTTCTTTGTTTTTACTGCAGTGCATTAACGAGAATCTCCTTCAATTGCCTGGACCGCAACCTACAAGGACGAAAACCACCCCCCAAACCACCAAAAAGGGCTCGGAAAACTTTTTAGGCTGGAAAGATGCACCTTGAGGTTTTTAATACTGAGAAGGAAGACAAACGGAAATCCGTCTCTGTATATATTTTTTTTCACTCCAGCACTCACTATATATATATATTGAGTAGAAAAGAATTTTAGAGAAATAATTATGATTGAAGATGAAATGGGGTTTATGAATAAAAAGGACATGAAACACAGATAAAACCATGAGGGATATAGTGATGCATTGAATGCTGAAGTGAAAGAAAAATAGTAGGACGCTCTTATCAAGGCTGTGAAGACAGAAACACAAATCTGGATGTGGGGCTCTAAGGAACTCGTAACTCTCAGCGTGTAAATTTCAATGAATACGGATGTTTTTCCCGTAAATTTTTTACTTACCTGTGAACTCACGAGAGAACTGTAAGTTCTACCTAAAAGCTGTATCTGATTACTTTTTAAATAATTTAAAGAACTACATTTTTCATACTAACCCAGAAAATCTAAGGTGTTACTCGGGACATCAAAATGAACATCTTTATACAGGGTGACTTAGAGTTAAACCGCCAAAGGTTCAGGACCTATTTTTCAGATTAAAATTAGACTTTTTTCGTCTGCAGTTTTTTTGAAAAATGCATCCCCTCCGAGCTAGAACAAAACGGAAGAAAGAGAGAAAAATGCGTCTCGTTTCAAGGCATTTATTACAAAACGGAAAAGTACTGAATATTCACAAAAACTACTCGAAATGACTGCCGTTTTCAATATGTAGAGCTCACACTTGTGGACGACAAATTGAGCAGCTGCACGGCATTCTCACGGCGAGATCTCTTGAACAATCCTTTCCTGGAGGGCAGCATCGACGTTGATTACACGGTCCAGCTTTTCTTCATTTTTGGAAAATTTTCAACCAATCTTAGACGACATGCCTTTAACACATGGTTCCAATTAGATGGATGTCCAGCCCATTACACTTAACCCATCCACCGATGGGTGCACAAATTTTCCGGGAAGATGAATCGGTCGCAGTCGATACTGCCCTCGCCCTTCGCCTGCGTGCTCTCCGGACATAACTCCTATAGACTTTCTTGTATGGGGTACGATGAAGGACGAGGTTTATGCGAAGCCCGTCAGCAACGAAGCTGGAAAGAACTGTGTGAGCTTTGCATTGAAAATGGTCATTTCGAGCAGTTTTGGTGAGTTTTCTCAAATCTTCACCGTTTTGTAATAAATGCCATGAAACGAAAAGCAGTTCTATCTCCTTTTTTCTTTTTGCTCTAACTTGGAGGGAGTGCATTTTTGGAAAAAACTTATAGACCAAAAAAGTCTTACTCTAACCTGAAAAATCGATCCTGAACGTTTGGAGGCTTAACTCTAAGTCACAAAACTTTCCGCTAACTTGCCATATTTTATAAAGTGATGAAAATATTTATCATTACTATTATTTTAGTATATTTCTGTGTTGTTCGGGTTTCCTGGTAGTGTTTCAGATTATCTTGAGAGAAGGTTTACTGTTTATAATGACACTGTAGAAAAAAAAAATAGAAAAAATAGCACAGTGCCATCTGTTTGAGATGAATGCATATCATTGGGAAAATAATCATTTCAAACATTGTAGATATATGAACAATGCTTCTATTAAATGTCCAGGCAGAGCTAGGCTGAATAATGAATATATTAAATTATAAAATGAAAGTGACATTTCTATCGTAAATCGATGGTCAATGTACATTTAAAATCAATATAAAAAAATATCTATGCTCCGTCAACGGCCATGCAAATCTAAGGCACCTCGTTATATTTTAAATGCGGTTACAGATACCTTGAGTGCAATGGTATTAATTGTCGAGATTATTAATAAGTACCTATGTACAAAATTAGGTCCACGGGTTGTTAAAATTGTGATTCATGCAATGGATGTTCATCGACACTACAGATTTATCATCAGTGTCATTTCATTAATGGCGCTACGACCCGATAATTACTTCCACATCCACGTGGTATAGTTGTAGTAATCGTAAAAAAATTCAAGCAACCTTTTTGTTAAAATAGGTTTAAAATATCAGGAAACGTGAAGATTTTAAATTCGAGCAAGCAGTTTAAAAATATACGAACTTGAAATTTTGTCCACCACGTATGTTTTACGGTTTGGTAGCACGATCACACGGCAAATCCACCCAACATTTTTTTCTTTATTCTTGAAAAAAAAACACTAAACTAATCTTCAAATTTGCACAGATTTATCTTTATTACTAATAGTCTTTAAAATAATGACATACTTTTCGGACCTGGCAAATTCAGTGGCAGACGAATTCTATATGTTTCGCGATATAACCGTTCCAGGCTTAGGCTGAAAAACGAAAAAATCGTCTGTCACGAGGTTTGCCAGGTTCGAAGAGCCTGTTATTTTTTTGTAGGCTTTACTAATAATAAAGAAAAATCGTTGGAAATTTGAAGACTTATAGGCAAAGTTGATTATTTCCTTTATTTTCAAGAGTGAAGAAAATAATTGTAGGTTTTAGTACGGTCATTGAAGCATCTTACCTTTTCATTAAATAAACAGCATTCGATTCGTAATTGATAGTATTGTGGAGTCTACATGGTCCGAAGGTGTGCTCTTACCCTGGGGGTGGATGCCACCCCTTCTCGGGGGTGGAAATTAATAAACTCAAGAATCTCAAAAACGAAAGAATCAAGGAAGTTCAACTTTATAAATTCCCTGTAAAATGGTTTTTGGAGCGATTAGATATCTTAAAAATTAAGGAAGTTAGCCATTGGTTTCATTGCTGATTTTTCCTCCGAAGAAACGAGACAATCATTTATTGTCATCAAAACCTCGTAATTTTTTATGCTAACGACTTTTACAAAAACTCATTTTAAAGGTCTTTCAAGTACTACTAAAAACGGTCTGACAAGATTTGCTCAAAAAATTTGTCGTTTTTCCATTAATTAAAGTTCAAAGGATTCAGTTCTCGGTGAACAAACAATCACCTTCAACGAACCATAACTTGGTTAGTATTGTATCTAGGTACAGAAATAAAAAAAACAATCGATTTGTTGTTCTATAAGCTTCATTTTTATTCCTGATGATTTTTTCTTTCGAGTTATTCGTGAAAAATCGCTCTAAAACATGCACTTTCTAGATGAAAAATCAACATTTTCAATCGCGAATAACACGAAACATACTGATTTATCGAAAAAACCTCATAGAACAATTTTTGCTTAGAAGTTATCCCTCTATCTATTTCGGTGGTTATTTTCAGTTTACTAGTTTCCACCCTCGAGAAGGGGTGGCATTCACCCCCAGGGTAAAAGCTCACTTTCGGACCATGTAGACCTTGCAATACTATCAATTACGAATCGAGTGCTTGTTTATTTCATGAAAATCGATCTCTCCTAACCGGAGTTCGAGGTTTTGAATTTTTTTTGTCTTTACTGACTGGACTATTAGATTTATCCTGTGATCGTGCTGCCAGACTATGCATTCCTCGTAGACGCACCTAAAAGGCAAGGCATCTCTTTAAGTACGTTTTAGGACTTGTTAAACTAAATTGAAAATAAGTGTAACGATCTGTCAGACTATATAACGAAATCAGGAATTAAATTTTATTTTTAGCTTTGTCCGTTGAAGGGTTTAAAGGGTGACTAGGGGTGAATAAGTAAAGGAAGCTAAGAAGTGTTCAGTATTAGCTGGTCATATATATTTTAGCATAACTGAAAATTATTTTTCCTGTACTAATAAACACCATCTGAAAATAAAAGAACTGGGATATTACATTCATGGCCTCAAAGCGCTATTACCCCTTAAAGTGAAAAGCGACGCCAAGTAATTAGAGTTGACTTGTTTAGATGTGAACTCGACCTAGGAGAATATAATTTCTAATTGTAATGTGACCCGTTTCTGAAATGCAGATGTCAAGATAGTATTTTCAGTTCGCTACTACATCTGATTTATCACCTGGTGAACTGATTTTAATGAATTAATTCAGGTATAAAGATACTATTATATTTGTCTATTGAAACGTCTATAATTTATCTGCTAATAGTACGAATACCTACCTGGTGGATAACAAAAATTGTTTATAACTTTTATCTATAACAAATCTTAATAAGTTTGATGAACTTCGACAAATTTAAAATTTTCCAAGACTTTCCAAGAAATTCTTTCTTCAAAGCGACCTTCCAAGTATCGTAGTCTCTCAAAACCGAAGAGAACGACCTCCAAATCTTTGCTACATGCTGCACACCAAAAGAAGGCCAACCAAACATTACATGAATCACAAAACGTAGTCAATAAGAAGAATAATCAAAACAAGACATTATCAAAATAACATCTCGCAATGTAAAAAGTAAGAAAAAATATTTTTCTTCCAAATAACCAAAAAGATTTTGGTTTTTATTTGAATGTACAATAGAAAAAGTTGGCAAAACAGAGAAAAGTTATAAATAATTCATAAATCGTAGATTTTTCTGTCAAATCCGACCATGTTTTATTGATGTAATCTGCGTGAGTGTTGTTTGTTGCAAAATATAATTTTCATTCTTGACAAAGATATAGTAATATGAATATAATAAGGAATACCTATTATATTTTAATACTAAATGCTCTACTGAGGTAAATCAATCTTCATTTTGGTGACGCTGCAATTATGAGTTGCGTAAACATACTGGTGTTTTATGCAATGTAATTATATACAGTAATCTACTTCTTGTCCTGTTATCTAACTGTAGTAACGTTTTCTTATAATTCATATCAAAGTTTGCCATTTTTATTAAGGTTATTTCCATTCTTCTAAATCTGCTTTTTACAGCTATTATACAATTTGTAGTAGATATAAAATCTCACTCTAATTTTTCTTTCACGTTCAGCTCTTATTTTCTCAATGGGATTGAGATTGGTGCTAGAGTAGTTGGCAAATTCAATAACGCATGTGGCATCGATAAGGCCTTGTTCTAGAAGATTTACAGTTTTTACTTTCAAACAACACCGGGAGTGAAGAAAGTATTGTAATCGTCTAAAAATTCGAATCCGAGTCTCTGGCAAACTTTGATTCTATATCACTTCCACATACTGAGGAAGAGGTTTAGCAAAAATGTCTGTGTGCATCTTTGTGACCGTATGTTAGTATAGAGCCGAAATTAATTGAACGCTCTTGTTTAATTTCGATATCCAGATTTCACTTACGTACGCTGGATATAGGACATGCTTGTTGCCACCCGAGAGCCACATGACACGTGGTGTAGGAATATAAGATGGGAAGTGTAGGTGTTTGTGAGATGTTTCTTTTAAGGTTCCATCTATTATCATCTCCTTGTTTATCTTCTTCTGAGTCTTCTATTTCTGAATCTAGCACTATGTATATACTTGATATTTATTTACTGTATTCCTTCTTCTGAGTTCTTCGTTCTGTAGTAGGGAGGTGTTTCAGGTGTCATTATTTGCTGTTTTGCTGTATCCCTTAGCGAGCTTTCATTTCCGTTTGACCATGTGTGGGCTAAGTTTTTTCCATGATGTTCTTATCCTCATGTACTTGGTATATGTTGTTGTTTTGCGACCTTCATCTTCTTTAGTTGTTTGTATTTACTGTGTGCTAAAGGGTGATTTCTCACGCGTCCGGGTTTTCTCCGTCGCTATTTTTATTGTTCAGCTCATTGTTGACCAGTAAAGTTCTTCCCATGTTAATTGTTTTCAATTTCCTCCTGGTATCTCTTTTTTATATTCTTCTTTCTATGGTAGGAATATGCTCCAAGTGTTATTTGGTGTTTTGTTGTATCCTTCACGTACTTCCACTTTCTCTGTCTCTAGTTTTCCATGTAGTATTTTTAACCCTCTGTCTTATTTTTCTATCCACCAGGATATGGCCTATTTATTTAAGAGTTGGTGTTTGAGTTGTTCCATGTATTCAGACAGGTTTGGCTCTTGCGCCCTGTACATTTACGTTTGACTATGTGTAAAGTACGGTTTTCCAATGATGTTCTTGTCTGTTCGCGCTTGTTCGTCTTTTCCTGCATGAATTTCCAAGTCGCCTAATATTATGATAATCATTTCCTGTTCTTATGTCTTCTAACTTCTTGGGTGTACTGCCTGAATATTCGTCCTGCCCGCTTGCGTCAAGATGTGGTTTCAGGTCCTGTATTAGTGTGTCCATTTCGTTTGTTTCCCAAGACCTATATTAGTTTGTTGTAAGAAACTTATTATTAACTGTACCACGGTAAATAGTAATTCACAGTGGCCTGAGAGACAGATTAGCCTGCTGTAAGAGATTTTTTTATCTATACCGCAGTAAAGAAAAATTCGGCGTAGTTGTAAATGAGAAAGAGACCTGAGATAATCTTTTGCACACCTTCTATATTGATCTGTTAATGTTTTTGTAGTAATAAATTAGTTTACTGATGCAAAAAAATAGAAAACGAGTCCAATGAGTTTGGTCAAATTTTGTATCTACGTTAACAGATTCTACAAACCTAATAATATGCCATTAATAGTTTTCCCTGGTACATAAAGATAATTTATTTAAGAACAAACATTTTTCAGTCACGCGAGAATGTAAGTTCGGCGTGGCCGTACCATTTATTAAAGTCAGGTTAATATGGATTAGTATGCAACGAAGACTGTTTTTAATTTGCAGCTAATCAGTTAATGTACCCCCTCGCAAATACGTAGTGTTTTCCTAGCTAGCCTTGTCCCAGTTGCCAGGAATAGTCAGTCGACGGAATTGGAACTCTTTGCTTGTTATAAAATTAAATAACTTCATAATGGAACTGAATTGATCACATAAATGTTCTGATTTTAGAGTATAATTTATTAATGGTTGAAAGGATCGATCTGAAAAACTGAGACGTGATGAAAGTTGCGCGTAAAGCATAAAATATTGATCATACAGTATATCTCATCTTTCTTACCCACACTCTGGTATATTTTTCAATTTGTTCAGACCAATCTCAATTTGACAGTTATATGCAATCAACAAAATTGATTCTTTTTTAGTACAAAATTATTTCGTAGATCATGGCATGAGTCTGGTACAGTTTAGGTACCGTTCATTTTGAAAAATTTCTAATTGGTAGTGAAAATATGAATAGAACATATTTAAAAAAAATTTTGGAGGAAACATAAATATAATAAAGGGGGTGGGGGGGGGGAATAAGGAAGCTACGGGACCAAAATGCGAAATAGGGTGCTGGGTGGAGTATGACAGAACCTAACTGAGCCTAAAGGATTAACCGGGGCCCGACCCGCCAGTTCTTCGCCCCTGGACCCCTTTTTAAATAAATTTCACCGAACCTAAAAAAGTAATCATAAAAAACGTAAAGAAGTAATCGTAAAACCCAAAATTCACAGTATGTTTTTCTGAAATGTGACTCAATATATTTTGGAACTTATTTTGGAAGTCTGATTTTGCTGACATCCATTGTAAAAAACGACAGATATTAACGACTCATTTTTAACATGTGAAACCAATATGGAAATTAATAAATGTATTTATTTTTACCACGCCTTTATTAAGTCGACCTATGCCTATGTATAATTTATGTAATATGTAAGTAATAAAATCTAAGAAACTGAATTTCACCCACTTCTGTTGTATCATCATGAAACTTGGCAATTGTGTGGCATACAACTGAAGTCGAGAAAACCGCTGGCATTCTCCTGAAAAATGCAACCAATGGGGATGGAACACGTCACGATCACGAGGCAATTACGCATATTTGTTGGTCTCAGCCGTCCGTGAATATACTTTAACTCTGATGACAATACAATATGGTATACTCAATGTTATTAATATGTTCAAAATGACCGCCGCCCCAAGATGGCGGATTAGCATTTTCTTTACAACCCCCTTGATATGGGTATGAAAGGAAAGGGCTTGACAAGTAGAAAACTAACATGTGAAAATTCAAGATGGCGACGTCAACATGGCGGATAGGTTTTATCAATTACAGTCGGATTCGACTGAAAATCGGTATCTGTGGGTTATCGAGGTTGCAGATTACAATTATTTGGTCCAAATTTAACGGTTCAAAATGGTCAAAATGGCGTACAAGTTTTGTAATTTATGGTCTGGCTTGTATAGAATATTTAGTCGAAATTCAAGAATTCGAAATGGCGGTTTCATGATGGCGAATAAATTTTATCAATTATAGGGAGAAGAAGAATTTTTTGAACATACACTATTCTATTTGGAAAAAACTAAAAAAAAAAATAAATAACTCATTTAAAAAAATTAAAAACACGCTTTTAAACACAAACTGAAACTCAAAAAATGCACTAAAAATAAAAAAATAATGTTAATAATAACAATAATTATGTTAATAAAAGTAAAAACGTAGGGCGCCTGATGAGTAAAGTTTTCTGTTTTTCCAGGACTATATTTGATAAGAATTAAGCTATATGTTGGAGTAGGTTTAGAGTTGTATCATATTGCTTAACCCTATATTGTGAACATCCACCAACCGCGGTCTCCAATTTTCTGCGTTTATAAGTCGCCTTGAAAGATCCTAGACCTCAAGAGTGTATCATTGTTACTACATTTTGAAAAAAAAATGTAGTATAGCTTTTGCATTTTTCCGGTGGCCATCGAAACCCGAAAAAAACGTCGGATCGAAATGAAAGTCATATCTATCGACTCGAGAGCGAATTTAGAAAATTCCGTTCGTCGGTCAGACGGTCTGTCGGTCTGTCTATCTATCTGTCACGCCCAGCCCATCGTAATCCGGGGTGGCGCGAAGTAGGCTTTAAGCTTCAATTATTGTAGATAAAATAATTTCAACTTTATAAAGTAGAAAAACTGATTATGATAAATTGTATCGTTTGTAAAATTTTGATATTTTAAATGAGTTTAATCAGGAAAAATTAAATTTCAATTCCTGCATTGTACCCATTGTAAAAGAAACATACGAATGCAAAACAAAACAGGTTTTATTATGAAATGGATTTTGATATCGTGCCTTCTCGAAAAAGCATTGAGTTAGAAGGTAGGGAGAAGCTGTCACGTGATCAAAAACGGCATCATTTCGCCATCTTGTTACTACTTTTCCGTCAAATAGTGACAGTTTGTTTTCCGTGTGATTTATTGTGATTTTTACTGATAGTTTGTTAAATTTTAGGCAATAAACATTAAAAGGACTATGGTGTCATGTGCTAAAAGAAGTTGCTCTTCTAGAGATGGTGTTAACAAGAAGAAATTAACGAGAATAACATTTCATAGGTAGTGTAAACAACAAACAGTGCCGTATTAAAAAAAATAGCTAATTAAATGTTGTCTTACTCTACTCAGGTTATATATTTCTTAGAATAGAAATAAATGGTTTATTTTATGATAACATTGCACATTTTATATATAATAAACTGTTAAAACTCTTGTATTTATTGAATTGAACATTTATTTACGTTATCCAGATAAACCATCTCGTCGGGGTACAACGTTCTTATTATTTTAATTAGTCCGAGTCTGGCAAAACCACCATATTGTTAATACATTTAGCCACGCCTACTGATGCCGTTTCTGTATAGGAAATTTGTATAGGATGTCGTCTCCCTACCTTCTAACTCAATGCGAAAAAGTCTCTATTTAGTTATACACAAAATTATCTATAGGTGTAAAAACCAAAAAAAATGGAGATCATATCGGAGAAAATTCTATCTCTATAAATATTTGACCGACTTTCATTTACTAAATAAAAATAGAACCGATGCACTTTCTGTGTTTCGAAATGTAGTTAGCCTTTACTTTAGTCAATGCAAAAAGAAAAAAAAAGAAAAATAAAGAATATCAAAATTTACTAAGTCATCTTACGACGCTCTGCTGAAAATGTACTGAATCATCCCAACAGGAATAAAAAACATATCAAAATGTAGTTTTTTTTAGCTTGTTTATTCCTCGTGTTGTTTCATTCTTTCTTTCTTTCTCTTTTTCGACTAGATTATAATAGACATAACGACTTTGTCATGACTATGTTGTGTTCTTTACTGTGGTGTTTTAAGTTTCCTGTAATTATGTAAACTGTTGTGTGAATAGTTTGTGAGTGCTTTAGTTTTCCTATTAATAAATAAACTAAGCTCAAAATGCCCGCAAAAGACTGAATACAGTAGCCAGAAACATGGCGGTGAAATTAGTTGAGTACTTCAATGAGGAAAAATGCAACGGAGGTCCCCTGTTACCTTTACAAGAAGTCCATGAGGTGAATCGAAAAATTAAATGTAGCAGATGTCTGTAAACTTAATTTTCTTTTAGCGTACTTCTTATGCATTGGGTATTTGTATGCGGACGGTGCAACGGATTTGTAAGGAAGCCCGTGAGGAGCAGAACGCCCAAAATACCACTGTGGCAAACTATGGAGCCAGAAAGAAAAATAAAACTAAGGACTTGGTGGAGGCAAGAAAGGTGGATGTCAGGGATACAATTTATAATATATACTCCGAAAGTAAGTCTGTGGCGTAGTAGATTTTGTAGTTTTGGTAGTTAGTCTATCAGACCGCTGAAGCAATGTTGTCGCTTGGCGAGAATATTATATTATAGTATTGAAATTGTATGAAGTAATAATTGTTATTTCACAGAAAAATAATTTTCAATGGTACGCCCATGCGTACCATTCTGTCTGACCTTGAATCGATTTGATTCGGAAATTAAAATTGACGACGTGAAAGACGATGAAGATTCCTGATTTGGACTAGGTATATATGAAATACTTTAAATTCACATCTACCAATTATTTCTAAATACGGCAGCTTCCGACGATTACTCCATAGGATCAACCCCTATATTTACCGCTCTCGAGAACTAGGGTGCGAAATATTGATCGCCCTGTACCAACTACAATATCCAACTATTTTTAAATATAAAGAAACCGGCAGCGTTTATAAAATTACACGATTCCTTGACATTTCAAAGCTTGAATAGCAAGCAGTATTTAATGAGGGTGTATAATATACCGCGTGCTGTTGAATTTGTTACAGATAGCTGAATACTTTGTAGTTGTTGAATACCTCAGGTATTTAATATTAATCATTTCTAAGGAAATCTTCCTGTCTATTTAGACTTTCATCTAACTCGACAAGTAAAGAAACGGGAGTTAAAAATAAGTCCAGCCCTTAAGAACTGTCAGAGAACATACTGTTTTACATCATTGGTGCCAGATATGAAACGACCCCTGCAATTTAACTAATATTATATTGTTATTTATTGTGTATTTAATTATTTAAAGTTTATATATCCCTATACTTTTGTGTTATTGTTATGTATTTCATACGATTGTTGAATGCATATTATGATTATTTAAAAAAAAAAGAAGTTTATCTACTCTTATTACATTATATATTAATTACTCAACGGCTTTTGGACATGTAATAGTCATAAACAAATAGTGTGTGTAATCATTACATTCCTGTGATTTATTTTTACACCAATCACCTTTACCTTCATGTCTAGCGTGTCCAATCGATCTAACGCGCAAAATAAAATAGAATAGTATATTATTATCGAGAGAAGGAAGGTGATTTGACATGTTTGAATATTATGGACATTGTCAAACTGTTATGTTAATATTTATTGTTATAATCATAGATAAAGAATAGTATTCAATTTGGGATAATGATAATAACACACTTGAGAGTTGACTTTATAGTATTCGCAAACTTCATCTCAGTGAGGTATTACCTACATTACCGCCAGTTAAATAATATATATAATGATAATAACACACTTGAGAGTTGACTTTATAGTATTCGCAAACTTCATCTCGGTGAGGTATTACCTACATTACCGCCATGCCAGTTAAATAATATAAGTATCTATTAGCTTTTACATACTTTTTCCTTTGCTGCGTACTTGTGTTGTGTTTTAAAATGTGTTCAGTAAGAAATTATTATATATTTTACATCATGAAACTTCATTAAATTCATCATCTTAATACGCACCAGTTATTTTTAACGAGAAGATATAGTATTAATGTTTTTTACAGCAGTAATAAAAATATTTACTTCCACAGCTGATTATACGGTATTAAATAAATTATTTTGTTTTGGCATTTTTTCCTGAATTAGTTACATGCGATATTACAGAATCAACTTTCACTGTACTTTTAAGTGCAGTACATTGTACTTGTAACGTTTAACAGAATAATAGGAGAACCATAAATTCATACATATTTTAGATTACATTGTTGTTAGACATTTACATTAAGATAATAATATAATATTACCGTTGGTAGTTACAAGTAAAATACCATACAATTTCTAATAATAGTCCAATCAGTGAAGAAAAAATGGGATAACTAATTCGTGTAGAGGCCAATTTTTGTACAGTTGTCGGAGGAGTGCCATGAACAACATACTAAAAGTTCTGATCCGTGGATGGTGAGCGGGAGTAGTTTAAAGGCACATAATCTTGCAAAGCAAAAAAGTGTCTATATACAATATTAAACTACATGAAATTCCCTACATAAGTTCCTATTCTTTTTTTTCTAGGATCAATAATTTACGATTTTCCGCCTTCTGCGTCTACAGGGGGTGGAGAAATCGCGAATTAAAATAATTCATGTTTTAATGATTGAACTTATTAAAAAATAGAAAAACTATATTATTAATAACATACGAACATTATCTTAAATTAAAACATTTGAAAAGTCAACTGAATTAAAATCATCATCATTATCGTTGTCGTCTAATGGTGCACCATTCATGCACGTACCATGGCTTGTGCCGTACACCATGGAGCATGGAATGCCAGATTTTCGCCAGCCACCCCCCCATACCCAGTAGAACATCGACAAAAGATGGAGTTCAAGATCGTTTCAGGAGTTAATGGTAGTTTGGTCCAGCACTGTTGCACTTAGATCTTGTACAGACATTAATATACGGTCTGAACCTATATTTCATTTAACATCAAACTTTCATTTCATACCATTAAAACGCGATTTTTTTTAATTCTCGATTTTTTCAGCTACAGATGCAGAGGGTGGAAAAATCGTTAATTTATTGATCCTAGAAAAAAATTAATAGGAACTTGTTTATAGGAAATTTCATGTAGTTTAATATTGTACATAGGCTTTTTCGCTAGTGGGCGTGGTTTTCGAGTTATTCAAGAAAAACGTGAAAAGGGGACCTTTAAACTACCCCCTATCCCCTCGCTCGCCATCCACTGGTCAGGACTTTTAATGTGTTGTTCAGGGCACTCCCTCCCACAACTGTACAATAACTGACCTCTAAACGAAATATTTCCCCCATTCAGCCTCTTTTTGGGCTTCGTTGACTGGACTATAATACTTCGTATGTATTTTTTATTTTAGGAAATGCTGTTCAATAAAGAATATTGCGTGTTTTACCAAATTTCTGTTGTCTTGGAGATATTTATCTCCCTCAATTTGGGGTTACTTAAAAATCACTGTATACTGTTCCAATTCACACTAGGGAGCAACTTTGGCAACGTGTATGATGAATTTAGAGGGATTTTGCATATTTTCCAACGAATCCGTTTGTCGTTGATGAATAGAAATAATTTGTGTACTGAAACAGGTGTACGTCATGTGGAGCATTTGTTATGAATGTAACTTTTGAAAATAAACTGTACTTTTTTGCTATTGCAAAATTTTATTTTAATGCTCTAATTTCTTCTATTTTGATTGATATTACAAAAAAATTAGGAGTACTTTTTTTGCAGTTCTCTCAATGCTCTGTAAAAATGTTCCATAATTTTACAGGGCGATAAAAAACTTAAGGTAATCAAAATATTAATTATTTTGAAAAAAAAATTGAGAAACCAAAAATATTTGGTTGTAATCAAGTTTTCATAGGGTACTTATAGAAATATAGCTCCCATTAAAATTTGAAAATATTATCTTCAATATAACTGAAATTATTGTAAGAAATGTTTCTTTCCTCTCACTTTAAGATGATCTACTTCCTCAGGTATGCATTGTTGGACTAAGGTAAGTTGGGCTATATGGACCCGATATGAACTCAGGGATAACACTCAGTTCTAGGACATCCTGTACAAAGCACACAATCATTACATTCTATTTTATACATTCCGGACTTTTCTGCATGCTTATTTTTTTTTATTGTTGATTATTAACTGGGCTAAATTATTTGTATTTGTTCCTATACCTAGTACTAATAATACAGTTACTTATTTTTTTACACAGAGCATCGGTGAATTTTCTTACATAATTAATTCTATGCCATTTTTTAGGATCATTTTTGTTTATGGCATCGATATAAAAATGCTTTTGAAGTAGCTTACGTTGTTTTGATTAATTGGTCTAAAAAGGAAGGATGATGACTATTATTTCTAGCAATTAATGGTAAACGTAAATATGGGACGGTCTTTTCCTATGTTGTGCAAATCTCTTGCTAAATCTATTGTTAAAAATTTAATTGCGTTTGAATATGTAAGTTCCGAATCCTACAACGGAGGGCTGCTCAATACAGGTTCTAGTACCCTTGAAACGGAGGCGGAGGACCTGCTAGGCGTAGCTTAGCAAGCCTATTTGTTAAGTAAATTAAGGAATCTTCGTAAACATTTGATGAGGAGGTTTCAGCTGCTCTCAATAGCTGCCGATTATTTTAGCTTCTTTTTGCAATAAATATCGGTTTAGATTTGAATCTTCTTATGAACTGATTGACCTGATTTTTCCATTAATTAGCTAATGTATCTGTTCTCTAAAGGTAACTGAACATTCTGCAAGTATACACAATTTTCAAAAGTGCCTACAAATGATGGTATTAGCCGCTAGTTAATGTTTTAAGTAACATTCTTTTCAGAGCTGGTCGTCAGATTGCTTCTGCATAGGATTTCACCACCTGTGACTATCACACACTTAAGAGCATTAATAATATATTCAATATAAGTCGGCAAGTTGATGCCTTAAGGATACACGTCGGTATACATTTAAAAAAATCGAAACTTATCACATTCTGTAGCCTACTTGCCTAGTTCTTGTCAATTCAAATGCGAGAAAGTGGACTTGTCAACATCAGTTTTTCGCAACAGAAGCAAGAGATCCGATCAACTCACCTGGAAAAGACAAAAGAACAAAATTAATTAAGCGTCTAAAACCGGATTAATGAATAGATAATAAACTATATCAGAACTAATTCATTACTGTTTTTTTGTTATGCTTTCATATGCATTTACTAAACTTAACGAGACGGGACAGTTTTCTTTAAAATAAGTTTTTTAAATTTATTTATACACAGGGTGATTCAAAATTATGGGATCCAATACTGGACAAAGAATAAAGTGAAACAGGAAATACAAAAATAGAATATTTACATATTTAAATAGAATAGCGAGTAGAAAATCGTAGCGGGTACATTTCTATGTCAAAACGTCGCACTGTGGGAAATTATGGACTTTTTTGGTCAAAATTTGTCCGACAAGCGAGAGCTAACATTTGCTTTTCAGTCACAGGGAAAGGTTGTCGCTACAACATGGTACAGCTATAAAGTGACTGAAATTAAATCTGACCCACAAAATCTTAAAACAATTTCTATTAAACCTTTCAGTTTAGTCAGTTTTGGGTGCTATGGACGCTTTATTCAAATTAATTATTTCAAGTAGAAATGTCTATTGTATTAGTAATCAGCGACCCACAAAACATATAAATTTGTTGAATTTTCTTAAATAAAGATATGTCATATTTGAAATCATTGGATAAAAACGACAAAAAATATAATTAAATGCAAATGTAAATTCCCTACAATGTAAGACTACTCTAAAATAGAATCTGAGGAAATAAATATATTACTAGCAAAAAAAAATGTTCGTAATTATCTCAAATTCTTACTAAAGACTTATCATAGACAAGTACAGGAACATATATCTTTCTAAACAAAATACTGTGCTGGCTATTTTTCTTAATTCATCGTTTTATATTTATTGAAAGATCATCATTTGTTTTATTTTGCTTATTCAATTTCTTCTTCCACAATACTTTGTTCAAGGAAATCTGAACGGTCTATATTATCAGATTATTGAATTTCTATGTCGTTCTTGGCTTTTTGTTCCGATGGATCGTCTTCAATTGGCACAGCATTTGAACAAGATTGGTCATGGTAACTACTGCAAACTGGTGAGCAATGTAGTCCCAATCTTCGACAAGTACACAATGGTCCATAACCTTTTGCGCAATGGCAGAAAATCATGTTCAAAGTACAATCAGGTGCGGGAGGTTGAGATGCTGTCTTTGGACACAAAATATACTCTTTTGACACCCATTCCAACCCACAGGATTCAATTCTTTGTCCAACCACTTTTGTATCTGATAGTAGACACGGTAGATATGCTGTTGTGATGTGTCGAAACTGGGTGGTAATAAATTCAATTAGACTGCTTTCACTTTGCTCACAGACTTGGTGAAACATGAACAGCGACAGTTATTCATAGAATCTTGTTTAAGTGGAGCACCATAGATTGCGAGGAAGAACTTCATTCCATTTGAAGAAATTAAGTCTTTATTTCTCTTTATTTAAAAGTTCAGCTACAATTTGCCGATCTTTGATCTTCTTAATGAGTTGTAACGTTGCTGCCTTGCATTTATGAAAAAGAGCAGTAGTGGTATCACACCCAGAAAATGCGTGCAAAAATGATGATTTCGAATATTTCCATGTTAATCAAAGCCTTGCGAAAAATAAATTTTCTGTTCGGCCTTTGACTGGTTTGAGAAAAAAATTCTTTGCCGATGGGTGTATGAGCAGTTAGACTAATACGGAGATCTACATCTTCTCCAACAACTATATAATTCTAATGAAACATATTCTTTATAGGATTTTGCAAACAACTATCTATGAGAACTAAAAGAAAAACTATATGTAAAAATATTAATGAAATCTTTGCATTCTTACGATAACCTGACTTCTGGTTATGCTAACAAGTAAAATTCTTATTTGCCATTCTCATTATAACACTAGCATCCAACATAGTCCCCTACGGCTAGGCAGGGTAAACTAGTATTTATATGATCCCCTACGATATGTAAATTCATGTTGAATGCTAGTGTTACAATGAGAATGGCAAATAAGAATTTTACTTGTTAGCATAACCAGAAGTCAGGTTATCGAAAGAATGCTAAGATTTCATTAATATTTTTACATATAGTTTTTCTTTTAGTTCTCATAGATAGTTCTTCTTTCCGCTGTTTGCAAAATCCTATAAAGAATATGTTTCATTACTATAAGCAAACAAATAATTAATAATTCACTTTTAAATATATAATTCTACTCATAATATTCCCCAAATGCATTAAAATCTTTGAAATAATATTTATTATTGATTTTTTCTTTATATTTTAGACTTCAGTATGAAAAAAGTGGAGAAAAAATATTTATTTAACATAATTTTTCACGGGAATTTATCATGAAAAGTATTGCTGTAAAAAGAAAATGTCATAGGCCCTTTTTTCTGTAGAATTATCGCGTATTCTTAGATTTGAATCGAGGTATTTTGGTCGTAAAATCAATAGGAATGGAAAAAATCGAAAAAAAAACATTTCAGAGCAAGATTATTGACGCTTACACTGTTGCCAAATGTCTGGCATAGCCTCCTACCTCGAGGACTTTTGAGACATTATTCAGGACATTAAAATATACCTAAAAACGCACTAATACCTTAATATAGAATTATTCAATATCAAGGCATCACCAATTTCAATGGACTATTACGTGTGGTTGACACGTCAGTGCGGTAATCGTGTGAAAGAATATGTCATTGATATGGCTTTAGGAGTGTCCAGTTCAAAATCAATTTTATTCGGTGTTCTTATTTGTCTATTCCATAAACGGTCATACCAACAAAACGACGATGAAAAATTGTAACGAGGTTACATATATATGGCCGTAATCCAGTCCCATTTACTATAAGTAAATATATCAAAGACCATGGTCAAGTGACTTACAATGATGAATTTTACATTTATACAGGTTTTGCGAGTTGGAGCTTATAAATAAATCATCTGCTATAGGATTGCAATTAAATAAAGTTTACTGTGCTAATAAATTTGCACGGCACGATAAATTATTGTGGGTTGATGCTGTATATCATTTCTCATATTATTGAACACTCACTTTAGAAATATTTCAAACTTTAGCAACCGTCTGGCGAGAGGAATATTCGATACTAACCATATTCAATATATTATCAAAAATGCCCTAATGTATGTACTTCCTTGAGATTAGACAGTTAAATATGTACATACCAGGTAAATAAACTAACACATGATTATTATAATTATTTTTTCGATATATAATAATATAATTGCTTATATTAATCAAGATATTTTGTCAACTTCCAAAAATTCCAGACATCATCTAATTCAATAATTTTATGCCAGATATAGTCCAGTTAAAATGCGAGTTTTGCTGTGAAATTGGAAACCAAAACGAGCTTACCTTACCGGTACATTTTTTGGGTCGCTGAATCCGAAAATCGGGGTCCCGAGGGCTGGATTCTGTCCGTTCACCCTTAATTTGCAAAATACACCACTTTTTAGGGTGTTTTTGTGAAATATTCTGCACTTACGTCATAAATACTAACAAATTCATGTATTTGAGGTCTCAGATTACATTTTTTGGGTTGCTGAATACAAATTTACGGGTCTCGAGTATTGCCAGCGCCCTTAAATTTGCAAAAACTACCCTTAATTAGGGTATTTTTGCAAGATTCTTAGTAAACTGTATCCTACGTGTAAAAGTTTGTTGAAATACAGTTTACTAAGAATCTTGCAAAAATACCCTAATTAAGGGTAGTTTTTGCAAATTTAAGGGCGCTGGCAATACTCGAGACCCGTAAATTTGTATTCAGCAACCCAAAAATACATAAATTTGTTAGTAACCCCCTAAAAAGGGGTGTATTTTGCAAATTAAGGGTGAACGGACAGAGTCCAGCCCTCGGGACCCCGATTTTCGGATTCAGCGACCCAAAAAAAACGTACCGGTAAGGTAAGCTCGTTTTGGTTTCCAATTTCACGCCCCCCCCCCCTCGCATTTTAACTGAACTAATAATTCAACCCATTTATATTATAATGTAATTGAACATTGTATAAACGTTTCATTCGTTCATTATATGTTGATCCTTTCCATAACTAATTTGTTGGAGAGTGCTAAAAAAAGTTAAATACAAAAGTTGCAGGGTTGCATCTATATTTTTTTAAATACCACTAAAGAAACAATAGTCTGCATAGATCACATGATTGATTGATTGATTGATTGATTTGCCAGCGTAAGGTGGGCATTGCTGCCAATTCCGGTGCATGGAGATTTGTTCCACCACACAGCCCGATCGCCCGCCGAACGTCCATCTGCAGTCGACCAGTCGTCTATTACATATTCATGCGGCTCTACCCGACCGACCAACGGATCATCCCACCGTGTGCCGGAACAAACCCCCGGTGCTTTTATATACCGCCGGACCGGCTGCATACGCTGGATTGGACATTGGACATGCTTGTTGTCAGCAGCGAGAGCCGCATGACGCATGGGGTAGGAGTATAGGATGGAGCGTGTAGGTGTTTGTGAGATGTTTCTTCTTGTTTTCCTTCTGTCTTCATCGGATGGAAAGTGTAGGCGTTTCTGAGATGCTTCTTTTTGGTTTTCGTGCTTCTTTTTACTTTCAGGTTTTTGTGAGATGCTTCTTTTTAGTTTCTGTCTGTGATCATCTTCTTATTATATTCTTTATATTTCTTTATTGTATTCCGTTTTCTTTTGTTGTGCTGATTTTTCCCAGTGTGTATAATCCTTACCTAGCTTATTCATAATCCTCTCGATTGTTGTTATCCATGTGTAGTATGACCTCCCTATTTTCAGTTTGTTGCTGTTCAGTCGCAGCACTTTCTTTAGTAGGTGTGTTGTGTCTCGTCTTTTTACAGTCCCCAATTTCATTGCGTATGATTCTATTCTTTTGATTATTGTTCTTCCCTCTAGTAATGTTGAAATCTGTTAAAAATGGAACGCTCTGTTTATTACTTCCACATCAACGTAGTGAAGTGGAGGTATAGTAATCGTTAGAAATTTCCAATTTCCATTTGTTTTTGTTGACATAGGTTTAGAATGTTATAAAACGTCGGGAATTTAAATTTAAACGAAAAAAATTTATATCTGTCTGTACCTTTCGTTTGTGCGCACGATTACTCTGAAACGGTTTAAGATATTCACTTTAAATTTGGTATAGGTATTTACAGTGTATCTAGTATCAATTTGAAAATCATAAAAAAAGACCGGACAAGGAATAGTTCATAATACCAACGATGCCTTAAGCGTTGGCCGACTATTTCTAGAAATTCTTTTTAATGATTGTAATAAATTGAATATTGTTTTACTACTTTATACTAATTGACAGGCATGATGTAACTTATTTATTTATAATACATTATTTATTTATAATAAATAATGTCAGTTTAATGAAAACTCCATAAATGACTCAATAAAAGTAAATAAATATCATTTAACTTACGGCGATGCTATCGGCAATATTAAGAATGAACTAGGAGCAGGTAACGGACTTGTAACGGTGAGCCAGGTAAACAATCGACTACTTTCGTTTGAGGTAAGCGCATAACATATCTGGTTAACTATATTCATATACGGGTATGGTTTGTAATATTCAAGCACGGTCTCGATGTTATTCTATCACAAGCAGGCTTTGTAATGATTTATCCTGATAACAACGCTTTAGACTGAATTTCTCAATTGAGAATAGAAATACTATACTATAATGTGGTCTGGAACTAGATTATATTTTGAACTATTTTCGCAGAAGGGTTGGGGGATAAATAGAGATAAACATAGGAAAATATGTAAAGCTAGCTACTAAGAGTACAGAAACTTTAGATTTGGTCTATAGAAGATAAGGTCTCATATTCTTTTATGGCGTCTGCCCGCTGCAAAACTTGAATAAATTGACAGCATTAGGGCCATTACTTTCGGTCTCCGTTAAACTTTAACCGTGCCCGAGTTACGTGGAAAGAAGTTCATAAATGCAGTCACATAATATTTTATTATTTCTTGAATATTTCAGAGGGGTTACAAAGAAAGCCATATCTGTAGTCACTTACTATATGGTATGTTACACCTTCGTCTAGAATTTTGTAAACGCACAAAGAAGGATTCCCGAGTTACATGGAAAAATGTTCTTAAACGTACTCATATAATTAATATTTTATATTTTTTAAATATTTCAGAGGGGTTACAAAGGAAACCATATATGTAGTCACTTACTATATGATATGCTACACCTTTCTCTAGAATTTTGTGAACGCACAAGGAAGGATTCCCGAGCTACGTGGAAAAAAGTTCATAAATGCAGTCACATAATATTTTATTATTTTTTGAATATTTCAGAGGGGTTACAAAGAAAGCCATATATGTAGTCACTTACTATATGGTATGTTACATCTTCCTCTAGAATTTTGTGAACGCACAAGAAAGGATTCCTGAGTTACGTGTAAAAAAGTTCATAAATGTAGTCACATAATATTTTATTATTTTTTTAATATTTCAGAGGGGCTACAAAGGAAGCCATATATGTAGATACTTACTATATAGTATGTTACACCTTTCTCTAGAATTTTGTGAACGCACAAGAAAGGATTCCCGAGTTACGTGGAAAAGTTCACAAATGTATTCACATAATATTTTATAATTTTTCGAATATTTCAGAGGGGTTACAAAGGAAGCCATATACGTAGTCACTTAATATATGGTATGTTACACCTTACTCTAGAATTTTGTGAACGCACAAAGAAGGATTCACGAGTTACGTCGAAAAACGTTTTTAAATGCAGTCATATAATATTTCATTATTTTTTGAATATTTCAGATGGGTTACAAAGGAAGCCATATATGTAGTTACTTACTAAATGGTGTGTTACACCTTTCTCTAGAATTTTGTGAACGCACAAGAAAGGATTCCCGAGTTACGTGGAAAAAGTTCATAAATATAGTCACATAATATTTTATTATTTTTTTAAATATTTCAGAGGGGTTACAAAGAAAGCGATATATGTAGTCACTTACTATATGGTGTGTTACACCTTTCTCTAGAATTTGGTTAACGCACAATTGAGGATTCACGAGTTACGTCGAAAAACGTTTTTAAATGCAGTCATATAATATTTTATTATTTTTTTAATATTTCAGAGGGGTTACAAAGGAAGCCATATATGTAGTCACTTACTATATGGTATGTTACACCTTTTTCTAGAGTTTTGTGAACGCACAAGAAAGGATTCCTGAGTTACGTGGAAAAAACTTCATAAATGTAGTCACATAATGTTTTATAATTTTTTTAATATTTCAAAGGGGTTACAAAGAAAGCCATATATGTAGTCACTTACTATGTGGTATGTTACATCTTCCTCTAGAATTTTGTAACCGCACAAAGAAGGATTCCCGAGTTATGTCGAAAAAAGTTTTTTGGTGCAGTCATATAATATTTTATTTTATTTTAATATTTGAGAGGAGTTACAAAGAAATCCATATAAGTAGTCACCTACTATATGGTATGTTACACCTTTCTCTAGAATTTTGTGAACGCACAAGAAAGGATTCCCGAGTTACGTGGAGAAAAGTTCATAAATGTAGTCACGTAATATTTTATAATTTTTCGAATATTTCAGAGCGGTTACAAAGGAAGCCATATATGTAGTCACTTACTATATGGTATATTACACCTTCCTCTAGAATTTTGTTAACGCACAAAGAAGGATTCACGAGTTACGATATTTCAAATGGGTTACAAATAAAACCATATATGTAGTTACTTACCATATAGCTCGGTTTACCTTCCCCTAGAATTTTGTAAACGCACAAAAAAGGATTCCCGAGTTACGCCGAAAATAGTTTATTTCAGTTACTAAAGATTTAGGACCACACGGAGATATTTAAAGTTAATAATAATTTTCTTTACCAACCAATAGGCTCCAGCAAACGCCCAGCAAATTATCCGGCAGTGTTATTTTTTTAAATACTATTTTCGTAAAGTCTAGGATGATGTATGTAGAACGAAGCTCATCCACAGATTTTCACTATCTACTCCGACGCAGCCGTTGTCATCCACGTATTTTTTAGCTGACCATGTGTCAGCATCTGTGGCTGGAAATCTGTGGGTAACTTCACACAGATCCTTAAAACTGCCTTACAGAAAAAATTATATTGAAGAAAGAATAGGATGGTGACAGTAGATTAGTCTGAAGTAGGCGAAGCAGCTGCATCTGTTTAATTAAAACGAATATTATATTTGATTCCAAGAATGCCCTAATCAGAAACAAGTTCAATAATTTGTGTTTTGACAGGTAAAATAATTTGGTAATAGGATTCATTTTGTTGAACAATATTTTTTTCGCGCAGTAGGCTGTGACTGATCTGATGATACATTTTACATTATTATTTCATTAACATTTTCGGGAATTTTTTACAATTATGCAAATAACTAAGCATATCTGTGGCATGTCTAATGTCTGATAAATCATTAGCTATTTATGTATTAAGAACACAAAGTGCCTTATTGTCGTTCGAGAAAGTTAGTTAAGGTGGCAATTCCCTAGAAAGAGACATCCGATAGAGAGATATTTATTATTA
The DNA here is from genome assembly GCA_963583905.1 of Stenurella melanura. NCBI lineage: Eukaryota > Metazoa > Arthropoda > Insecta > Coleoptera > Cerambycidae > Stenurella > Stenurella melanura. The sequence goes on from OY757313.1 coordinate 43,711,444, forward strand.
TTGGCCATAACTTTTTTTTCTTAGTACACATATTTAAAAAAAACTATAAGACTACCTAAGTAGAACCATAATAACACTATGACTATGAATTTTCATTCAATAATTCCAGTGGTTTGCAAGATACTTTAATTTAAAACTATGAACTAGGAACATTAGTATAATTTTCAAATTTAAGTCTAACAATTTTGCAAACCACTCAAATTATTGAGTGAAAATTCATAGTAATATTCTTGTTAAGGTTCTACTTAGGTAGTCTTATAGTTTTTTTAAATATACGTAAGTACTAAGAAAAAAAGTTATTGCCAAAAATAGTAAATACTTCCCTATCGGATGTCTCTTTCTAGGGAATGGCCACCTTAACGCGCGTTATGCGTTCGAATTACACACATAATTTTATGTTATGATAATAATAAAATCTCAAAATTAAAAAAAAATCAGTTGAGTTAATGATTGGAAACAGCAAATCATCAACATTTTAGTGTGCCATTTAGAGTAAGCCAAGCATCTGACTAAAATAGATAGACGAATAAGACACTACTTTCGATCTCCGTTAACCTTTAACCGTCGGCCAAATCATTGTTAGACTCATTCAGTTACCATGGAAACAATTGTACCTTCAATTATTTGTGCGTTCAGAAAATTCTAGAGTAAGGTGTAACATGCCATATAGTAAGTGACTACATATATGGCTTCCTTTGTAACCCCTCTGAAATATTCGAAAAATTATAAAATATTATGTGACTACATTTATGAACTATTCCACGTAACTCGGGAATCCTTTCTTGTCCGTTCACAAATTTCTAGAAGAAGATGTAACATACCATATAGTAAGTGACTACATATATGGCTTCCTTTGTAACCCCTCTGAAATACTCGAAAAATTATAAAATATTATGCGACTACATTTATGAACTTTTCCACGTAACTCGGGAATCCTTTCTTGTGCGTTCACAAAACTCTAGAGAAAGGTGTAACATACTATATAGTAAGTATCTACATATATGGCTTCCTTTGTAACCCCTCTGAAATATTAAAAAAATAATAAAATATTATGTGACTACATTTATGAACTTTTCTCCACGTAACTCAGGAATCCTTTCTTGTGCGTTCACAAAATTCTAGAGAAAGGTGTAACATACCATATAGTAGGTGACTACTGATATGGATTCCTTTGTAACCCCTCCGAAATATTCAAAAAATATTGAAATATTATATGACTGCATTTAAAAACGTTTTTCGACGTAACTCGTGAATCCTTCTTTGTGCGTTCACAAAATTCTAGAGTAAGGTGTATCATACCATATAGTAAGTGACTACATATATGGCTTCCTTTGTAACCCCTCTGAAATATTCGAAAAATTATAAAATATTATGTGACTGCATTTATGAACTTTTTTCCACGTAACTCGGGAATCCTTTCTTGTGCGTTCACAAAATTCTAGAGAAAAGTGTAACATATCATATAGTAAGTGACTACATATATGGCTTCCTTTGTAACCCCTCTGAAAAATTCGAAAAATTATAAAATATTATGTGACTACATTTGTGAACTTTTCCACGTAACTCGGGAATCCTTTCTTGTGCGATCACAAAATTTTAGAGAAAGGTGTAGCATACCATATAGTAAGTGACTACATATATGGTTTCCTTTGTAACCCCTCTGAAATATTCAAAAAATAATGAAATATTATATGACTGCATTTAAAAACGTTTTTCGACGTAACTAGTGAATACTTCTTTGTGCGTTCACAAAATTCTAGGGTACGGTGTAACATGCCATATAGTAAGTGACTACATATATGGCTTCCTTTGTAACCCCTCTGAAATATTTGAAAAATTATAAAGTATTATGTGACTGCATTTATGAACTTTTTTCCACGTAACTCGGGAATCCTTTCTTGTGCGTTCACAAAATTCTAGAAGAAGATGTAACATACCATATAGTAAGTGACTGCATATATGGCTTTCTTTGTAACCCCTCTGAAATATTCAGAAAGGAATAAAATATTATGTAACTGCATTTATGAACTTTTTTCCACGTAACTCGGGAATCCTTTCTTGTGCGATCACAAAATTCTAGAGAAAGGTGTATCATACCATATAGTAAGTGACTACATATATGGTTTCCTTTGTAACCCCTCTGAAATATTCAAAAAATATTATATGACTGCATTTAAAAACGTTTTTCGACGTAACTAGTGAATACTTCTTTGTGCGGTCACAAAATTCTAGGGTACGGTGTAACATACCATATAGTAAGTGACTACATATATGGCTTTCTTTGTAACCCGTCTGAAATATTCAGAAAATAATAAAATATTATGTGACTGCATTTATGAACTTTTTTCCACGTAACTCGGGAATCCTTACTTGTGAGTTCACAAAATTCTAGAGAAAGGTGTAATATGCCATATAGTAGGTGACTACTAATATGGCTCTCTTTGTAAACCCTCTGAAATAATTTAAAAAAAATTAAATATTAATTATATGAGTACGTTTAAGAACATTTTTCCATGTAACTCGGGAATCCTTCTTTGTGCGTTTACAAAATTCTAGAGGAAGGTGTAACATACTATATAGTAAGTATTTACATATATGGCTTCCTTTGTAACCCCTCTGAAATATTAAAAAAATAATGAAATATTATGTGACTACATTTATGTACCTTTTTCCACGTAACTCAGGAATCCATTCTTGTGCGTTCACAAAATTCTAGAGAAAGGTGTAGCATACCATATAGTAGGTGACTACTTATATGACTTCCTTTGTAACCCCTCTCAAATATTAAAATAATATATTAATTATATGTCTACGTCTAAGAACATTTTTCCATGTAACTCGGGAATCCTTCTTTGTGCGTTTACAAAATTCTAGAGAAAGGTGTAACATACTATATAGTAAGTATCTACATATATGGCTTCCTTTGTAACCCCTCTGAAATATTAAAAAAATTATAGAATATTATGTGACTATATTTATGACTTTTTCCCACGTAACTCAGGAATCCTTTCTTGTGCGTTCACAAAATTCTAGAGAAAGGTGTAACATACCGTATAGTAGGTACATAAATGTAGTCACATAATATTTTCTTATTTTTCTAATATTTCAGAGGGGTTACAAAGGAAGTCATATATGTAGATACTTACTATATAGTATGCTACACCTTCCTCTAGAATTTTGTAAACGCACAAAGAAGGATTCCCGAGTTACATGGAAAAATGTTCTTAAACGTACTCATATAATTAATATTTTATTTTTTTTTTAATATTTCAGAGGGGTTACAAAGGAAGCCATGTATATAGTCATTTACTATATCATATGTTACACCTTTCTCTAGAATTTTGTGAAGGCACAAGAAAGAATTTCCGAGTTACGTGGAAAAAAGTTCATAAATGCAGTCACATAATATTTTATTATTTCTTTAATATTTCAGAGGGGTTACAATGGAAGCCATATAAGTAGTCACCTACTATATGGTATGCTACACCTTTCTCTAGAATTTTGTGAACGTACAAGAAAGGATTCCCGAGTTACGTGGAAAAGTTCATAGATGTAGTCACATAATATTTTATAATTTTTCGAATATTTCAGAGGGATTACAAAGGAAGCCATATACGTAGTCACTTACTATATGGTGTGTTACACCTTACTCTAGAATTTTGTAAACGCACAAAGAAGGATTCCCGAGTTATGTCGAAAAAAGTTTTTTGGTGCAGACATATAATATTTTATTTTATTTTAATTTTTGAGAGGGGTTACAAAGGAAGCCATATAAGTAGCCACCTACTATATGGCATGTTACACCTTTCTCTAGAATTTTATGAACGCACAAGAATGGATTCCTGAGTTACGTGGAAGAAAGTACATAAATGTAGTCACATAACGTTTTATTATTTTTTTAATATTTCAGAGGGGTTACAAAGGAAGCCATATATGTAGATACTTACTATATAGTATTACACCTTCCTCTAGATTTTTGTAAACGCACAAAGAAGGATTCCCGAGTTACAAGGAAAAATGTTCATAGACATACTCATATAATTAATATTTTATTTTTTTTAATATTTCAGAGGGGTTACAAAGGAAGCCATATATGTATATACTTACTATATAGTATGTTACACCTTTCTCTAGAATTTCGTAAACGCACAAAGAAGGATTCCTGAGTTACATGGAAAAATGTTCTTAGACGTACTCATATAATTAATATTTAATTTTTTTTTAATATTTCAGAGGGGTTACAAAGAGAGCCAAATAAGTAGTCACCTACTATATGGCATGTTACACCTTTTTCTAGAATTTTGTGAACGCACAAGTAAGGATTCCCGAGTTACGTGGAAAAAATTTCATAAATGCAGTCACATAATACTTTATTATTTTTTGAATATTTCAGAGGGGTTACAAAGAAAGCCATATATGTAGTCACTTACTATATGGTATGTTACATCTTCCTCTAGAATTTTGTGAACGCACAAGAAAGGATTCCCGAGTTACGTGGAAAAAAGTTCATAAATGCAGTCACACAATATTTTACAATTTTTCGAATATTTCAGAGGGGTTACAAAGGAAGCCATATATGTAGTCACTTACTATATGGTATGTTACATCTTTCTCTAGAATTTTGTGAACGCACAAGAAAGGATTCCCGAGTTACGTGGAAAAAAGTTCATAAATGCAGTCACATAATATTTTATCATTTTTTTAATATTTCAGAGGGGTTACAAAGAAAGCCATATATGTAGTCACTTACTATATAGTATGTTACATCTTCCTCTAGAATTTTGTGAACGCACAAGAAAGGATTCCCGAGTTACGTGGAAAAGTTCATAAATGTAGTCACATAATATTTTATAATTTTTCGAATATTTCAGAGGGGTTACAAAGGAAGCCGTATATGTAGTTACCTACTATATGGTATGTTACACCTTAGTCTAGAATTTTGTAAACGCACAAAGAAGGATTCCCGAGTTACATGGAAAAATGTTCTTAAACGTACTCATATAATTAATATTTTATTATTTTTTTAATATTTCAGAGGGGTTACAAAGGAAGCCATGTATGTAGTCATTTACTATATCATATGCTACACCTTTCTCTAGAATTTTGTGAACGCACAAGAAAGGATTCCCGAGTTACGTGGAAAAAAGTTCATAAATGCAGTCAAATAATATTTTATTATTTTTTTAATATTTCAGAGGGGTTACAAAGAATGCCATATAAGGAGTCACCTACTATATGGTATGTTACACCTTTCTCTAGAATTTTGTGAAAGCACAAGAAAGGATTCCTGAGTTACGTGGAAAAAAGTATATAAATGTAGTCACTTAATATTTTATAAATTTTTTAATATTTCAGAGGGGTTACAAAGGAAGCCATACATGTAGATACTTACTATATAGTATGTTACACCTTCCTCTAGATTTTTGTAAACGCACAAAGAAGGATTCCCGAGTTACATGGAAAAATGTTCTTAGACGTACTCATATAATAAATATTTTATTTTTTTAAATATTTCAGAGGGGTTACAAAGGAAGCCATATAAGTAGTCACCTACTATATGGTATTTTACACCTTTCTCTAGAATTTTGTGAACGCACAAGAAAGGATTCCTGAGTTACGTGGAAAAAAGTTCATAAATGTAGTCACATAATATTTTATTATTTTTTAAATATTTCAGAGGGGTTACAAAGGAAACCATATACGTAGTCACTTACTATATGGTATGTTGCACCTTACTCTAGAATTTTGTAAAAGCCCAAAGAATTATTCCAGAGTTATGTCGAAAAAAGTTTTTTGGTGCAGTCATATAATATTTTATTTTATTTTAATTTTTGAGAGGGGTTACAAAGGAAGCCATAAAAGTAGTCACCTACTATATGGCATGCTACAGCTTTCTCTAGAATTTTGTGAACGCACAAGAATGGATTCCTGAGTTATGTGGAAAAAAGTACATAAATGTAGTCACATAATATTTTATTATTTTTTTAATATTTCAGAGGGGATACAAAGGAAGCCATATATGTAGTCATTTACTATATCATATGTTACACCTTTCTCTAGAATTTTGTGAACGCACAAGAAAGAATTCCCGAGTTACGTGGAAAAAAGTTCGTAAATGCAGTCACGTAATATTTTATTATTTTTTTAATATTTCAGAGGGGTTGCAAAGAAAGCCATATAAGTAGTCACCTACTATATGGTATGTTACACCTTTCTCTAGAATTTTGTGAACGCACAAGAAAGGATTCCTGAGTTACGTGGAAAAAAGTACATAAATGTAGTCACATAATATTTTATTATTTTTTTTTATATTTCAGAGGGGTTACAAAGGAAGCCATATATGTAGATACTTACTATATAGTATGTTACACCTTTCTCTAGAATTTTGTAAACGTACAAAGGATTCCCGAGTTACATGGAAAAATGTTCTTAGACGTACTCATATAATTAATATTTAATTTTTTTTTAAATATTTCAGAGGGGTTACAAAGAGAGCCATATAAGTAGTCACCTACTATATGGCATGTTACACCTTTCTCCAGAATTTTGTGAACGCACAAGTAAGGATTCCTGAGTTACGTGGAAAAAACTTCATAAATGTAGTCACATAATATTTTATAATTTTTTTAATATTTCAGAGGGGTTACAAAGAAAGCTATATATGTAGTCACTTACTATATGGTATGTTACATCTTCCTCTAGAATTTTGTAAACGCACAAAGAAGGATTCCCGAGTTATGTCGAAAAAAGTTTTTTGGTGCAGTCATATAATATTTTATTTTATTTTAATATTTGAGAGGGGTTACAAAGGAAGCCATATAAGTAGTCACCTACTATATGGTATGTTACACCTTTCTCTAGAATTTTGTGAACGCACAAGAAAGGATTCCCGAGTTACGTGGAGAAAAGTTCATAAATGTAGTCACATAATATTTTATAATTTTTCGAATATTTCAGAGCGGTTACAGAGGAAGCCATATATGTAGTCACTTACTATATGGTATATTACACCTTCCTCTAGAATTTTGTTAGCGCACAAAGAAGGATTCACGAGTTACGTGGAAAAAAGTTTATAAATGCAGTTATATAGTATTTTATTATTTTTTAAATATTTCAAAGGGGTTACAAATAAAACCATATATGTAGTTACTTATCATATAGCTCGGTTTACCTTCCTCTAGAATTTTGTTAACGCACAAAAAAGGATTCCCGAGTTACGCCGAAAATAGTTTATCAGTTACTAAAGATTTAGGACCACACGGAGCTATTTAAAGTTAATAATAATTTTCTTTACCAACCAATAGGCTCCATCAAACGCCCAGCAAATTATCCGGCAGTGTTATTTTTTTAAATACTGTTTTCGTAAAGTTTAGGATCATGTATGTAGAGCGAAGCTCATCCACAGATTTTCACTATCTACTCCGACGCAGCCGTTGTCATCCACGTATTCTTTAGCTGACCATGTGTCTGCATCTGTGGCTGGAAATCTGTGGTTAACTTCACACAGATGTTTTAAGGATACATTTTCCGACATTTTTCTCAAGTTTTATTTTCAATCATTTTCGAGAACGGGTCAATTCCCATTGAAATTATTTGCAGTAATAACAATAATAAATGTATAAGAATACTACTAGTGACCTTTCATAACTGATTTAATTGTTTATAGTTATTTATTTATTTGTTCCAAAACCGCAACTAATAGTTAAATACTTTTTTTTTAACTAAAGTTATACAAAAAAGTTATATTATTGCAGTTCTTTGAAAACGGATTTACTGATGCACAAAAGTACATAATAAAGTGGCTTTTGATAAGTAACCTTCAAGTATTAATTAATAAAAACCACTTAATTTAAATTTAAAAATCATCAAGGATTGATTAAGTCTAAGGCAAATTTTAATGATAAATCATACTTAACGCCAATTAGCTTAGTCGTTCTTGTTCAAAATCATTAAAATTTACCAAAAAAAATCCAACAGTTGAATTTGATATGCAAGCCTAATCCTCCTAATCAATATGTGAAGATTCCCCAACATACAGCGTTATTTTTTACAGTTCATAATACAGACATCAATATCTATTGGTCCTAATAGTAATAATAATAATAATAACAATCTTTATTTAGCACAAACAGCTATTAGAGGTGTTTTAAAACCTCATGAGCCGTGACCTTCATATGCGCAGACATAATCCGTCCTGTTGACTCAGTTACAGTTCTTAAGAATATTATATTTATTGTTTACAATTTATCCCGAGCTCTTGTTTATGTATACAGCAAGGCAGCCTCCAGTGTCTTCAAAAACATACTTATAACTCAGATTAAACTTTGCCTTTTGCGCATATCGCGGCTCATGAGATTCTGAAACACCTCTAAACACAGTTGTAGTATACTTACTTAAAAATACATTTACAGTTATTACGTATTACAAAAAAGAAATACATTTCATTATTTAGTTTAAGATATAATATTTGTGGATTAATTATAATTAACTTAATATTTAACAATCAGCCTAATGCATAAAGTAAACTAGAATTATTTATTCATGAATTTATACAAATGTTTTTTAAACAGAAAGACATTTTTTGCTTGTTTTAGAAATTCAGGTAATTTATTAAATTCTGCCGCTCCGTTGTCGTATATGGAGGATTTTGTTTTCATTAAGTTTGAAAAATTAATGTTTATATGATTTCTTTGCCTTGTGTTATAATTATGAATATCCCCACGATGTTGAATATTTGATGACAAATATGTTGGTAGTAAATTATTGTGCAGTAGGGTGGAACTTAAACTGGCCAAATTTTTTTTGATTTTAATTCTATATTCTAATAGCGGGTGAAAGTTGCCTTTTACCCTCTTGAACACACACAAAAAATTTCGATTTAAAAAAAATATATCTTCAGCTGCCCCAATCGGTTTGAAATAATAAAAAAAAAAGAATTATATTTGACATTATATTGTAGTACATTTGCTTATTTTATATCAAAACAAAATAGAACTCACCATGTGAAGGTGTCTGCTAATTGATTTCCATCTCTGCCCTTCCCAACCACACTACCTACAAATCCTTAATAATTATTGTTTTTAATTGTCTTTGGATGTTCCTGCTTTATATTCAGCCTTTGTATGAAAGCTAGGAAATTCTAACTTGGGAGTTGTTATATCACTCAGTAATATTTTCAAGTCTTGATTACTTATGTTTCGTATTATTGGTGGTTCGGTTACTTCACATTCAGCCCAATTGATTATATCAATGTAGTCTGAAGCACTGAAATTTAGGGGTGGCACATAAAAAACACGAATTTCTTTTTGAACTTTTCTTGCTTTAATAATTCTCCTTATACCAAGTTCCCTTATTTCCCTTCTTTCGTCTGTTATCATACTTAGAAGAATATTCTCAGGATGGCCAAAATAACCATTCCTCTGAATACCAGGGTCAATGATTGCCTTTAATTCCTCTGTTAAATACCGAGAAAGCTTAATTATGGAAAATAAGTGTTTAGCGCCATCTGTGCACGAGTGTTTTGATTTAATTCTAAACCATATTGGACCATATACTTTAATTATATATTCTGTCAGTACTCGAAGATTGGTTGATGGGCTTTTAGTACTAACATATAATCGTAAGATACGGTTGGCAGTTGTAAGCCATCTTGCATATGATAACTTTCCAGGATTCTTCCTCGACAAATCTAACGAGCAATTTCCATTAGATAATAGGCACATACTCAATAAATACCTTTGATCAGTACTTAAATCTTTTTTATCAATATTAGTCAATTCGCAGTCAATTTTATTAAATCTAACTACCGGAAGGTTCTCACAATTTTGCAGTTGTTTACCAATTGGTCCCGACACTCCTGCAGGTCCAGTTGTATTCCCGTCTAAATGATGTAACAAATGCCGTAATGGAAGTTCATTCAAATGTAAGGGGCACACTAACCATTGCAAGGGTTTTCCAAAATGTTGTTCTAGACGTCTTATAACACCTCCTTTCGTACCTGTATTGAGAACAGTACCATCACATTCGACAGCTACAAGATGTGAACCATCTACGAGATTTTCTTTAAAAAAATTTAATATGCTGTCTTTCACAGCAGTGGCACTTCCCGAAGCAGGTGTAATATGGCCGATGTAATTGGATCCAGGCTCCTGAACTAAAGATATGTGTTCCTCAGTAATAGTTTTTCGGTATCGCTTTAATTTCTTGAACGGCCGTTTTATCTTTGCGTCCATCCTACTTAAATGGTTTTAACATATTCCTATATTTATCGTGATATGTGTGAATCATTTGCAATACTCTCGTTCTCGACACTACTGGGATAGTAGCTTTTAAGCACAAGCTTTCAAGTGTATTTGCGACAATTTCCGACACTTCACTAATAGAAGGCTCCTTATTATTGCTTTGAGATTTTAGGACATTTTTTATATATAAATAACATTTCATAACCTCTTCATAAGTAGGTAAAACTAAGTCACTTAAATCTTTGGGAGCATCGAACACAACACACTGTATTTTACTTCTTGTTTTTGCTAAAGCAGATTTTTGAGCTTCCATGTTTCTTACAACAGTAAAAGTACCTAACTTAGTGAAAAATTTAATAAAACACAATAAAACAAAACAGCACAAATATATGTTCAACACAGTACAAGGATTAGTAAAACTAGTGACAACGTGTAACGCGGATACTATTTAAATGCCACTTCTAGACTTGTTAGAACCTAATAAATATCAAGTACAGTCATGCTCATAAATTTTCGATTAACCTATATGAGCAGGACACTATAAATGTGTCAAATTGTTATATGAAAACGAATTATAAACACATGATATTTGTATAGTAAAAATAACATAAGACAAAAACTTTGAGGCCACTGGGGCAGCTGAAGATAATATTTTGCGTTAAAAAGATATTAACATTTTTTAATAAGGACATTATAAGGCAACTTTTTCACGCTATTAGAATTAAAAAAATAAATTTCAATTTTTAAGTTCCACCCTATTGTGCAGTTTATATAAGAATATCAGTGTCTTAAATGTTTACTTACACGATAGGCGAATCCAAGTTTTTTTGATATTTTTTTGCTTGTGTAATTTATATGGTCGTTAAATGTTAATTTACAGTCTATGATAATCCCCAGATATTTCATAGTTATTACCTTTTCAAGGTGTTCTCCGTTGTATTTAACACAAGTATCATCGATAGTGATAACAAAGCAAGATCCAGAACGTGCCTACAGAAAAAGTCCTATGCACTAGGCGATATTTTTGGCCATTAAACCGATGTGTGATGGTACGATGGTGCGTACGGCTTTCAATACGTCTATCGGTTCTCGTCTACGAATGCAAGTCGCGGGATCGGTGTTACAGGAAAAGCGCTCTGAATTTCAAGTACTATTATAATCGATAGTCGATCGATAGTATCGATCGATTGATCGATAGTATAAAATGCCCGACTTCTAATCTACGTTAATTTTGGGTCATTTGAGTACGTACATAACATACAAAATTGAATAAACTGGCTAGAAAGCCCTTTTTTTTTTTCATCATAACGCCCAGGGACGTTAAAAGTTCCGATCGGCTTCAAACTTTCAGAAAATATACCTAAGGCTAAGGCTAAGCATTTCCAGGAATCAGAATGATAGATTTTATGAAAATGTAATCCATTAGAATGAAAAATGTTTAAGACAAGGTAGGTAAATATATTAATTTTAGGCTTTTGTTCACATTCTTAACTAAATCTTCATGGCCGTAGGGGGTTATGTAGACACTAGTTTTAGAATGAGAATTTTCAAATAAGAAATTAGACAAATTCATTTTAGGATTTTAATTTGCTAGCATAACCAGAATTCAGGCTATCGAAAGAATGCAAAGATTTCAATAATATTTTTACACATAGTTTTTCTTTTATCTCTCATAGATAGTAATTTTTTCAGCTGTTTGCAAAATCTTATAAAGAATATGTTTCAATACAAATATACCTTTTGTTGAAAATAAAACACCTAGAAATTTGGACGTCCAAATATTGAACCCTATGGACACAAATGAATTTGTAATCTAAAATTTGAATTGCCTGCCATTTGATGCCATCAGTCTAAAATGAATCTTTTTTTTTTTCAAAATGTAGATTTCGATGCTAGCTTTCCGTTGACAGCGTGCGGCTCGCCCTGGAAGCTTGGAGAGACCCGCGGTCATGTAACGTACAAAATTTTTTTTGACCGACACTGTGATACAAAATCAATTTTTTATTATTCTGTAAATGCATTTTCTAACAAATGCAACGACAAACAATATAAGTTAAGTGCTTTTATTTTATCTGACACACTTATACCAACAATTAACACAAGTTCGTTTCCATAACAACAAGTAATCAAAGCCACCTATAACAAATATTGGCGGCATATTTTACCTTCATAGATCGGAAAAGAGAATAACGGGGATCGGAAAAGCTTTTGTCGATCTCTGATGCCCACTTTCCGGGTTAGCCCGGGACACGTTACTTTCTATCAGAGACAAGGTCACATCGCCACAAATTGAACCAAAGCAGGTAGAAATGTCGCAGTATGGGTACATCGAGCAAACTTTCTCTGAAAGTAAAATATTATATAATATGTAATAGATAAAAATTATTAATAAGCACCGTGAATATGTTTTTATAGGTCTGCATTTATAATGAGCTTTTATTATTCTCTTACCTTTCCAAACAGACTTTAGATGGTACTTTGTGGCCACCACAGCGCTAAAAAGCAATAACAAATGAACATGAATATCCAAACAAAATAAATGAAATTATGACACTTTAAACTACGCCGCACGTTTATGCCAATAATTACACATTTACTGAAATTATACGGTTTCGTGACCAACTGGTATCTTACAGTAATTACACTAGATGGTACTTTGTGGCCGGAACAGCGCTAAAAAGCAATAACATATGAACATGAATATACAGACAAAATAAAATAAAATATTTAAACTATGGCGCACGTTTCTGCGAATAGTTCTCATTGTTATTACCACGATTTTAATTTAAGTTTCCTAATAATTTTCCCTATTTTTTCACCCCAGAAGATATAAACGAGAACATTGTCATTGCAGTTTCTACTTTCACTTTAATCACAGGAAGCATCTGCGATATTATTTGTTACAAATAAATACTTTGACAATAAACGACATTATTTATAAACTATACCAGATAAGGATTATTCATTGACTGGATGCTTTTAGTGAAAATTTATGCCAACTATTTACCGGAGGGTATGTAAAATGCATAATGACTATTATCAGGCTGTAATCGAAAGGCAGCCATGAGGAGTATGAGGAAAATGTACGGTATTTAATGGATCGTCTTTACAAAAGCAGATGTTCGATTTACATTCATACATAAATCGATTCGTCATTTTACTTCCACATCCACGTAGTAGCCTGGAAGTATAGCAATCGTATAAAAAAACCAAAAATATTTTTGTTAATATAGATTTAGAAAGTCACGAAACGCCGAGATTTTATATTTGAGCGAACAAAAAAATTCTGTAGGTCTGTCCTTTTCTGTACACACATTTCCTCTGAAAGAGTTTAAGGTATTAACTTGAAATATATCTTTATTTTATTTTATTAACTCCTTTAATAACGGAGAGGGTGTGGTGGTGGGGGTGGCATGTCCTAAAAAAACTTAAGACCTTGGCCTATAGTATACATGCACCAAATCTCTGGTTTCTGGATTATTACTAGTTTGTTTTACTTATTTTCCCTTATTTAACCCCAACCTTCACCGGAGTAAGCTCAAAATATAATTTAGTTCCAGATTTCGTTGTAATACATACGTGTACCAAGAAAGGTAATCGAGGCCATGGAAACTGATACAAACGGAACCATTTTAGACAAGGGGCAATAAATAATAGCGTAAGGAGATGAGATCGCTATAGTTGGAAGATCAAAACGAGCAACTATGAAGAAATACGAACAGCTGAAAGAAGAAGCACAGGGTGTGAAACTAATGTCGATAAACAAGCGTAATGGTAACTACAACAGAAAGATTAGGACAGAACTGGAATACTGGCGAAAATAACATAGAGTTCACATACCTAGATAGGAAGGTGAACGAGACCAATGACTTAAACACGATTATGAAAGGGAACAGGGTTCCATGCACTACACGAAACCATGAAATCCAAATTCATTCAAAGAAACGCCAAAGTGGCCATATACAAAACCCTAATAAGACCAATTGTCACCTATGGTTGTGAAACGTGAACCCTTACCAAGAAAACAGAAGACATGCTAGCCATATTTGAACGAAAAGTCCTCAGAAAGGCGTTTGGCCTGGTGAGAGAAGATGGCTGGCGGATTAGTTACAACTATGAATTGATACGGCTGAATAGTGACATAAATATAATTGATTACATCAAGCTACAACAGCTTAGATGGGCAAGACACGTTCAGAGAATGAGCGAGGGTGCCAAAAACAATCGTGAGGGGGCAAATCATAGGCAATAGGCACAGGAGACGACCAAAGACCCGATGCACAGTGGGATATTTGACTCATAAAGCTGGCCAAAAGTCGAAATTTCAAAATAAATACCCCAACCATAAAACTTCTGAGTAAGACGCATAAATGTGACGTCATGTGGGCTGATTATTGTTTCTGTGCACGTGATGTATAGCCTAGACAGACAGCCTGAATTTCCTTATTCTGTAGACCGCACGAAATATTTCTGGCTGCTTAGCAATTTAGTAAATATAGTGGAATTACGATTTTTTTGTTTTTAAAATTTTAAATATACTATGGAACGTCTTCCTGAAATTATGTGCAAACGCTGCTTCTTATCTTAAATTGTATATTTTAAATAAGCAAGCCATATTTTGTATGCTAAATATAACATTAAAATTAATATACATTTCCCTAATATTTATAAAATTAAGTCTTTTAATTGGATTTTCAAGCTTGATCAAGTTAAAATTTCTTTATTAGCTTAAAGAATGTTTCAATCGGAAATAGAATCAATAAAGAAAAGTTCCGACTTTTTCCGACTTGAGTTTATAATAACTATATTATAATAGTGAGGAACACGTATTTTACTTACAATAGTGGCAAGTCTTTTTTTTTCTGTCAAAACATCGCAAAAACGATTACTACACTGACGTATCTCGTCCAAATTATCTTATTCAATATCACTTTAGTTTTGTCATAATTTTGTAGAAAAATACTTTTATTTTTAAATATTGAACAGATTGGGCCGTTACTTGATGAAAATCCATGATAATAATTGGGAAGAAAACTATATTAGTTTTTGATTTTCACTTTATTTCTTGTCAACATGACAATTGTTTCGCCACACAGTGGCTCCCTCGGATGTTGAGTACTGGTATACTAATTTTACAATGCACAAACTATATGGTTTTATACAATTTCGATGTAATCCTAATCTTAATTGCTAAGCGGAAAAGTACAATATAATTTTAATTACTAAATGGAAAGGTACATATATTTCTAGGTAATTTATTGAATCTAATTCTAATAGTCTAAGTAAATAAATTTAGTAAGGGAGATGAGTTTGTTTCAATTTGGTCATTTAATAAAATATCAGACGACTTTAGTTTATTTATTTCTAGAGATTCTAGTAAATCTAGTTTTAACCCTTTTTTCTCGGTGTGTAAAATTTTAAACTCTTCATTGAACACGTGACCTACTTCTATTAGGTGGTTAGCATAAGTTGAGTCTGTTTTATTACTGATGTAACTTCTTTTATGTTCTGATAACCGTTTACCAAAATTTCTTCCTGTTTGTCCACTATATACCTTAGGACAAGCACCACAAGTCAACTTATAGACGCCTGATTTATTTTCTGATGAAATTTTGTCTTTTGCATTTTTTAAATGTTTTCCTATTGTGTTATTAGTTTTGAAAGCTACATTAATATTACGTTTTTTTAAAAAAGAGGAAGTTTTTGCTGTTGGGTAGCCGATGTAAGTGAGAACTTTGAAACTGTTATTTTGATCTTTTATTGTTGGATATACTTCTTTAATGGCTTTATTGAAAGCTGTTATATGCTGCTATTTTGTGTTGGCGAGGATGTGCTGAGGTGTTGTGTATTGTTATGTCAGTGTGGGATGGTTTATGAAAAATTGAAAAATCGTGTTTTTTATTGAGTCTTGTAATAGTCAAATCTAGAAAGTTAATAGCGTTTTCGGTTTCAGTTTCGAGAGTAAATTTAATTTTAGGGTGGAGTGAGTTTATGAAATTTAGGAAATTGTTGAGTTGTCGTTTAGTTCCTGTGAAACAAGTTAAAATATCATCTACATATCTATACCAATAAAGAAATTTATTGCTTTCTGGGTTTTTATGTATTTGGTTTTCTAAATATTTATGGACTTTTTAGAAAACCAAATTCATAAAAACCCAGAAAGCAATAAATTTCTTTATTGGTATAGATATGTAGATGATATTTTAACTTGTTTCACAGGAACTAAACGACAACTCAACAATTTCCTAAATTTGATAAACTCACTCCACCCTAAAATTAAATTTACTCTCGAAACTGAAACCGAAAACGCTATTAACTTTCTAGATTTGACTATTACAAGACTCAATAACAAACACGATTTTTCAATTTTTCATAAACCATCCCACACTGACATAACAATACACAACACCTCAGCACATCCTCGCCAACACAAAATAGCAGCATATAACAGCATGATACACAGGCTTTTGACTGTCCCCTTATCAGAGGAAAATTATATCAAAGAACTACAAATAATAAAACAAATTGCATTCAACAATGGTTACAACCCCGAAGTAATAGACAATATCATTGTGAAAAAATCTTTCAATAAAGCCATTAAAGAAGTGTATCCAACAATAAAAGATCAAAATAACAGTTTCAAAGTTCTCACTTACATCGGCTACCTAACAGAAAAAACTTCCTCTTTTTTAAAAAAACGTAATATTAATGTAGCTTTCAAAACTAATAACACAATAGGAAAACATTTAAAAAATGCAAAAGACAAAATTTCATCAGAAAATAAATCAGGCGTCTATAAGTTGACTTGTGGTGCTTGTCCTAAGGTATATATTGGAGAAACAGGAAGAAATTTTGGTAAACGGTTATCAGAACATAAAAGAAGTTACATCAGTAATAAAACAGACTCAACTTATGCTATCCACCTAATAGAAGTAGGTCACGTGTTCAACGAAGAGTTTAAAATTTTACACACCGAGAAAAAAGGGTTAAAACTAGATTTACTAGAATCTCTAGAAATAAATAAACTAAAGTCGTCTGATATTTTATTAAATGACCAAATTGAAACAAACTCATCTCCCTTACTAAATTTATTTACTTAGACTATTAGAATTAGATTCAATAAATTACCTAGAAATATATGTACCTTTCCATTTAGTAATTAAAATTATATTGTACTTTTCCGCTTAGCAATTAAGATTAGGATTACATCGAAATTGTATAAAACCATATAGTTTGTGCATTGTAAAATTAGTATACCAGTACTCAACATCCGAGGAAGCCACTGTGTGGCGAAACAATTGTCATGTTGACAAGAAATAAAGTGAAAATCAAAAACTAATATAGTTTTCTTCCCAATTACTTTTATTTTTATTAATATCAAAATTGGGTATTAAGTGACACAACTAATTTTATTTTATTTTTAAAATGTGTAATAACCTCATCAAAATTGAAAAAAGTCCAAACATAATTTTGGCCAACTTTTTGGGTCAAATACCCCACCGTGCACTGGCGGAATAACGTACAAAATGATGCGGAAAAAATACTTGGCATAAGAAACAGGCAGAAAGCAGCGAGAAACCGAGGCAGATGAAGGCAAGGGTTAAAGTAGGTCAGGGTCCAATGAGGGAATGTAGAACCACGGGAAGAAGGAGTACCAAATTTGAAGTAAATATCTTACACCGCTCCAGAGAAAACGTGCGCACAAAAAAAAAATTACAGACAAACCGACCGACAGACAAAAATTTCGCTTTTCTCAAATTTAAAATTTCGACGTTTCATGGCATTCCCAATCGTGAAAGGGACTGTTTATAAAAAACTCTTTGGTAGAACATTCTAATGGTTTAATATTTTTCCTAGCAATGAAATATTAAACAATGAGAAAAGTTTTTTCAAAGAGGTTGTTATGAATAATCAATACCCTGAAGTCGTTGTAAATAATTAGAAAAACAGAAAATTTTACTCAACCAACGATCCATATTTTTACGTTTATTAATTAGAACCAACACCTTAATGAGCTCATTTGATAGTACGAGCATTGAAAGACTATAACCGTACAGAATTAATAATTCATATAGTAAAATACAAATATGATCAGGATCTCTTCACATTTAACTCACAATCGTTATAAACGAGATAGGAGTACAACCAGGGCTATTCACGGAAAGCGGGTATTAAACATTTCTTGGGATATGTCCAGTTTAGAGCTTTGAAAAATAGTCTAAGGGGTTTCTGAAAATGGTGGATCTAACGAACATGTTTTCATGCATTTATTACTTCCGCTTACACCGGATGTAGCACCTAACTTTGTCATTTTAAACGGAACACCTTATATTTTATTTCATATTTGGATTTCTCGTAAAATTTTAGCTTGGGTTTATGTGCCACATCTTAAACCTACCAGTTTTCGAGATATTTAATATTTTTGGAGATTTTTTATGGTTCCTACCCTTCCGAAAAAAATCGATATCTCCATGTGGCCGATTTAGAGACTTTCTTTTCAAACCCATACAAGTACCCTATGACCTAACTAAAAATTGTCTTATATTTTCACAATATCATACAGGGTATCTCATTTTCACAGTTGAATATTGTTTTAGTTCAAAAGTCCAAAAGTCAAGTTTTTCAAATGGAACCCCTTGTATATTTTCATATAATTTAATAGAGTATTAAATTCTGCATCAATCGATATTAACATTCCCTATACCTATCTCTCTTTGTTTTTTTATTATGGACGAATTTTTGTAAAATGTACATGCAAAGTCAGCACTGTTTGTTAGTAGTCAATACAAGTCATACCTAACGTGTTCCCTTTTTATCATAAACGAGAATAATCATGCAGATAAGTAATTGATAATTATTTGTTTATTATCAAGATACTAACATCAAAAACAAGATATTATATTAGATTTATAACAAATACTTTGGAACAAAATTTACAAAATTAATGAATACATTGAAAATACATATTTAATGCAACATCTGTTGAAAATGCCCTCCACATTGCTGCTGACAAGCCAATATCCGGGAATTTACCGCTCTTAGAGTGCCTCAGTGAATTTATTTGCTGAAATGCAGCCCGTACTCTGTTCTTCACAACTTCTTTGGTAGTAGCCGGGGTGGCATATACAATATTTTTTATATTATCCCAAAGGTAAAGTCTAAGGAGATCAAAGCAGGGGATCTTGCTGGCCATATCCAAGATCCTCGGTAGCCAAAGCACCTAAATTCGAACGATGCTACTAATCCATCATACACACAACACAACTTGACGTAAAAAAATACAGGGTGTTCCATTTGACCTAAACAAGTTTTCGCGGTTTGAAGTTGAAAAAACGTAACGCGAAAAGCGGAACACTTGGTATGATATTATTGAATTTATTTCAGTTGTAGAACGTAGTTACCGTTGTGTTCTTTCTCCGTGCCAAAGAGTAAGTGAGGACGTCCTACACAAAAAAAGTTATAACGGTTCTTGAAAACCATTGTACCTGTCAATTTTTTTATAAAATGTCAAATATCTTCGAAACTACTGGGTTTAGATATAGGGTTTGCGACATGCCTGAATTCCGAATTTTATTGTCATCTCGAAAAGTCGAAAATATATAAGATGTTCCATTTAAAATAAGCAAGTTGGTATCGACTTCCGGTATAACCGGAAATACCCCATGCTTCTAATTATTTTAGTTGGATTGGCCACACCGACAATAGTAACTATCTAAATTTTCAAAAATTTCTAATGCGTACCTTTCTCCATATCGATCGATTCAGTTCCCGGTGAGACACCCTGTATATGTAACAACACTTTACAACATTTCGTCCATAATAAAAAAAACCGAGGGAGATAAGTATAGGGAATGTTAATATCAATCGATGCGGAATTCAACACTCATTAAATTCTGTGAAAATATACAGGGGGTTCCATTAAAAAAATGACTTTTGGACGTTTGAACTAAAACAATGTTCGACTGTGAAAATAAAGTACCCTGTATGATATTGTGAAAATATAAGACAATAAGCCCAAGCCTAGAATTTTATGAGGAATCCAAATATGAACTAAAATATAGTGTTCCATTTAAAATAACAAAGTTAGGTTCTACGTCCGGTATAAGTATGCATGAAAATATTTTCGTTAGATCTGCCATATCCAAGAACCCCGTTAGCCCAATTTCCAAATTTCTAAGATAAACAGATCCCAAGAAACGTCTAATACCCGCTTTCCATGAATACCCTGTATAACATTATTTTCTTCTTTTCAGCCCATTTTTTAACAATGTTGGTTTTTAAAAGAGCATTTTGATATATTTTTAAATTATGTAATTATTGTTTGCTAGATACACTAATATGCCTAGAAATTCACTGCTTCAATCAATATTACGTTTTGACTATAAATGAGTGATTGAAGAAATTTAAAACTTCATCATAAATTAAATTAATTCTTGCATGCTACAATTTTCTCTAGGCCCTGAAACAAACTTATTTTCCTTTTGTAGCGGTTTGACCGAGTGCCTACAGAAATTATTACTATAACATATCTAGTCGCTTGTCATGTTTGTGGCCGTCTTTATATACTTTATCTAACTCTTCCAACTGTAACAAATTGCGGTTATGCTATTGTATTTGATTTCAGCTAAATATGTACCATAAGAAACAATCAACACATTATTATTAATGAGTAAAGTTTCTTGGAAATAAGTAACTTTCGATAAGAAATAATAGGTATATAGTTTTATAGAAAATCTAGACGCTATCAAACCGTCTAAAATCAATAAGACATTATTTTATACACTGACCTTGTTCTCACAACTCAGCAGACAATATGAAAATATTCAATAACTACACTTTTTTAAATTTCTTACGAGCTATTATTGAATTGCGGAGAAGGAGAATATTCTCAAACCAACCCGTACATTCGCCATTTTATGTTTGTTTAATCGCTATTGTGGATTGAGTTAGCTATGGAATATTTTGTAAATTGTATAGAGCACAGCTAGGCGATGGTTCCATTATAGATTTATCCATCTGCATCTAGTATAAGATGAGCAAAAATTAGAAGAAAAAAATCATAATCGAGAATTTGGCGAATGCGCCAATGACAACGGAAATTAATTAATAATTATATATTTTTTCTGTCGACAGTGTTAGATTAATCTATACAAAATTGTTTATTAATGACCCCTATCAATGCATGATTTCTTTATTAATAAACGATTTTTGTATAGACACCCAACATACATGAAATTAAATACTTAAATCCAGACGCCGTGTCACCAATATCTGTCAGTGTCAAGCTTGTCACTTCTGAAGTTGGTGTTGTAAAACGTTGAACAAATGGATATTGACGAAGATTTTACATTAACCCCGCCTGAAGTGGCAGAAACTGCAAATGTAGCATCATTAAGTTTACTGCCGAAAAAAAGCCGAACATTGTATGAGAAAACCGAATTTATTTCATGGTGCTATAGAAAACAAGTAAATAACGCGCTACTCAGAATCGGTGCTATTGACATATTTCTCGAATATTGCAGAAAGAGGCCTAATTGCAACTTTATGGGCAAAATATTCAATGCTTGAATCAACGTTAATCTTGAAGGAAGACATCGACATAAGTAAATTTAATAAGTTAATTATGTTTATCAAGAGGCAAAAAGTAGGTTATTCGCCGAAGAAGACAAAAGTACTTGAGAAAGAACACGTACAAAAATTTATTTTTGATGCTCCTAACAACCTCTTCTTAATGACAAAGGCAAACAAATAACCAAGATAAAACTATAATAATACATAAAATTTCTTTCGTAGCTGGCATTGATTTTCGGAGTAGCTGGCGCATTGAGAAAGGATGAACTGTTGAAATTAGAAACGAATAATGTTCAAGATTTGGGATCTACATTTTTAGATACAATTAAGATATCTAAAACACACACAAACAGAATATTTACCATAGTAGATCATGTAGAAAATACGCTTCTCAATTTGATTAAACACTATGTCTCATTAAGATCTGCACACACTCCACACAGACGGTTTTTTATTTTTTATAAAAATAATAAATGTTCTACACAGCCAGTTGGCATAAACACATTTTTTAAACTGCCGTCCATTATAGCAACCTTCTTAAAATTAGAGCAGCCGCATCTCTACACTGGGCATTGTTTTCGGCAATCTTCTGCTTCAATACTTTCTGACAGTGGTGCAGACTTTTCAGCCATAAAACGTCTTGGTGGCTGGAAATCCACTGCTGTTTCAGAAGGCTATATTGAAAATTCATTGCAAAATAAAGTTGACATAGCTGAAAAAATCTTCTGTAAAATTGTTACAAAAGCTCATACTAGTTCTACCAACGCCGAAACACAACCCATTATCCAAGATAATGATATAAACCTTAATTTAAATTCAGAATATCATAGAACTAATAATAATGTATTCATGCCTTCCCTTAATTTCAGTAATTGTACTATCTAAAGTAGATATAAATGTTTATAAACATATATTAGACACACTGGATTGAGTATGTGGTAGGTTCCTTGTGAAACATCTTTAGAATAATTATTTTTAGAAAAGGGAAAAACAATGCTTTTTGATGTTTCAAATAAAAACTGTACTTTTCTACACTCTACATATGTTTCGGCTTGCTAGGCCTTTCTCAAGAGTAGTACAGATGAATACTAAAGCTATGAGGGCGGTTGTTCTAAAATAAATGCAATAATACCCAAACATGTGAAATTACGGGGATTTCAAGTAATAAAACTAAGGATCTACCTACTCGGAATACAATTCAATGTGCTATTCTTAAAACCTTGTCTATTATAGTAGTGTTTCTGAAATTTTGTTGGTCATTGGTGGTACAAGTGTTGCTTTTAAGGGATTTTTTTTATTTCTAATTGTTCAAGGAGGTTTAAGCGTTTTCCTTTTCTTTCTATATGGATTAAATTAATATTCTCTGTGTCAATAAAATGATTATTTTCAATGCAAGTGTTGACATTCCTGTGTTTTTGTTGTTATTTAAAATAGATTGTTTATGTTCTTTTACCCTATTGGCTATACTTCTACCACTCTGGCCAATATATATCGCGTTACAGTCCTTACATTTAATTTCATAAACCCCCGATTTGTTGAGTTTACTTATTTTTTCTTTATTGTTGACCAAAATACTTCCCAAATTTTAATACATTGGGTTGATTCTACGGTTGGTTCCTTGTGAAACATTCTTCAATAATTTAAACATACAGGAAAAATTATGCTTTTTAATGTTTCAAAAAGTTTTATTAAAACTCTACACGTGTTTCGGCTTATTAGGCCTTTATCAAGAGTATAAGATATTATCTTGTACTCTTGATAAAGGCCTAATAAGCCGAAACACGTGTAGAGTTTTAATAAAACTTTTTGAAACATTAAAAAGCATAATTTTTCCTGTATGTTTAAATTACTTCCCAAATTTGTTTTGTTTATACTTATTGTGGAGATGTCTAACTTTAGTCAGTTTAGTGATAAAATAAGTAGAAAATTAAATAAGCCACCTATCTCCTATACTATTATCAAGTCAAACAAATAAATGAATACATAGGATATAAACGGAAACTGGAAGAAATATATCTGTGCCATGTATTAAAAATAAGTAACAGCCACAAAGTTCCACCTATAAGAATTTATAGGCTAGCTACCATCTGTCGTTAATTACAGGTATTTTTTCGAAAATTCTAATTATCTATAAAATCGAAGCTATAATAAGTATATAGAAATGTGTTTAAGAACGTAGAAGCAATTTATTTAGAAAACCAAGACAAGTAAAGTGCATTCCGTTCAGTGGCAGATCTAGGCGATGCTCACCGTGCCCAATAGCTGTGGAAGTGATTATATTTTCTTTTAAATCTTAGCCTGTAGATGTTTGTAAGACCAAATATTTAGAAACATTCTTTATTTTTAAATTATTATAATGTGACTATTTCATTCCCTAACATGGTAGCCAATGGAAAGTCGTTTTTTGAGATAATTGCGCTAATAAAGTGTCATTCCTACAGTAAATGAACTGATCGGTTACTGACAGCAAGACCATGCACTTTTATAGCTGTAAAGCAATATAAACATACTGTAAAACGCTTTAAACCCATTGATGTTATGTTTCATTTCTTGATATATTTTCCTCAAATGCCACTTGTACTTTTCAATTTGATCTATAAATTTTTTGCCAGTTTTCTGCCCAAAAATAATATAACTCGTGTAAACTTCAGTAATATACAGTAAGTATTTATAAGCTGATCCCTGACTATCTGTACGTATTTCAATTTCCCTGTTTCCAAATAAATCTGACAATATAGTATTAAACAAAAATTTATATAGCAAATGCAGACCACTGCTGCTCTTCAATAATTTTAAAATTCCAAAGTGCACTGGGCTTTTGAATTTGGATTCATGCCATAATTTCCTCTCCTACATAACGATCTTATCAATTCCATATTGCACCGATTTCCTGCTTTGCTGGAGAGATCATTTACACAACTATCGATACATATAATTTTAGTTCTGTCGTTCCGCTGCGTCAGCCATATATGCAAAAAATATCAATGTAACAGAGATAATATATTGGCTGCAGTATTAGCGAACTACTGCATTAGAACAACGATCCATATTCTTACCGAGTTAATGCAGCCATTGTATGCTCATAGGACCAGGAGTGAAGGAAAATAAGAACAATAGAAAAGTGCACTCGTGACGACAATTTATTTATGTACCACAAACAAAAAATGACATAGCTCAAACTGTACCGTTACGTAGGAGTTTCTAGATTATGCAATGATAACATCGAAGGTACAAGATATAGCACAGTTTTCTCACACATTCACATTTTATTATAGCATTATTGTGGCATTTGCTACATTTCACATACGATTGCAGACGCCGAATTGTAACCTTCTTTAGGCAATAACAAGCTTGAGTTAAGAATAATACAGGGTGTCCCATCTAAAGCAGTCCAAATTAAATAAATTCAAGGGAGTCATCATTATAACAACAATAGGTTCTCCTATCTTTATTTCCTACAGTCATCATATCGAACATCTCAAATGAAAAATGCAACGCTCTTACTTTACGGTACTGTGCAAACTTACAATCTTAGGATGACTCTAGAACGGGATTATAAACAGTGAAAATGTTTTCGGAAAGGCATAATAAAAATGAACATAGAAAATATTACCTTACTGTTCAAAGACCCCGCGTCAAATGCATGGGTAATTCTGTTGTCGACTGAATCGTTGCAAATTCAAGGCATAGAATACTTAGGTCATTCTCAATGAAAACCGTTATGGATAAAGTTCCAAAATATTTTTGTTTTAAAATTACAGCAGGTCGAAGCTCCAAAATTCAAAATTTTAAAAACGATTTTACGTATTTTTTATCGAAACGGAGTTATATATTATGGATTTTTCCTAAGTTATATAAATTAAATAATATTATTATGCTTTATTTATATTACTATAACGTGATGTGAATTTGTCCTCTGTTTTTTAACTATTATGTAATAAAAATGTCAATTTTACTTTAAATTGCGGATATCACATTTTTTAAGCTAAAGAACTTTTGTGGCCTAGAATCATTAAAAAAACGAAAACGGTATATTTATTTTCTGAGATACAACAATAAATACACTTTTTTCTATTGTGCACACAAACTTTTTTAATTTTTAGTAATTTTTATAAATATATTATCAGGAAAACGAATCATACGATCTCTTATTTGCGTATGAATCTTTTATTCGTTTATATGAATATTAGAATAATGTATCTTCATGTGTTACACTGTACGTCAGTATTATATTCTTAACATAAATTAAATATTAAAAGAATTTACCATTTCGATAAAAAATACGCAATATTGCGTTTTTAAAATTATGAATTTTGGAGCTTCGGCCTACTGTATTTTTAAAACAAAGACACGTTGAAACTTTATCCATAACAGTTTGCATTGAGAATGACCTAAAGATTCTATGCCTTGAATTTGCAACGACAACAAAATTACCCATGCATTTGGTGCGTGGTTCTTTCAATAGAGTCGGACTTTTCCTTAAAATATCGCGCTTACAAAAAAAAACCATGGCGGACGAACAGACAGACAGACGGACGAACAATTTGAATGTTGTTCTAAATTCGATCATCAACACAGTGATATGATTTTTTTTTCTCTACGAGGGATATTACCGATTTTAGAAATGTGCCGATCAAATGCCATATTTTCTACTGTTATATACTAAATTCGCAAGAGGATAGTAAAATGCATGTGACTAGTGCGTGCTACGAATCCTACTGGCATTTAAATGGTAAGAAACGTAAATTCAAATCATATCTGTTCAAAAAGGCCGCATCACCTATCTGCACCAGTGTACATTACCATATACACTGAATATTTGGCGCAGCGTTCAAAGAACTTGGTGCAACTATCGTTAAAAATACTCAGTATTCATAAGTTTCCAGTATAATGCACTCACAGAGTAAAAATATTTGGTTGATTCTACGGTTGGTTCCTTGTGAAACATTCTTCAATAATTTAAATATACAGGAAAAATTATGCTTTTTAATGTTTCCAAAAGTTTTATTAAAACTCTACACGTGTTTCGGCTTATTATCTTGTACTCTTAATAAAGGCCTAATAAGCCGAAACACGTGTAGAGTTTTAATAAAACTTTGAGTGCACTATACTGGAAAGTGAACACTAAGTATTCTTAATGACAGTTACACCAAGTTTTTTGAACACCGCGCTAAAAATTCAGTGAAGTAGTGTACACTAGTGCACACTTTTCTTAACAGATCTCTTAAATTTTACTACGACTTTGACACTCACTACCGATGGAATACACTTGAATATTTCTTTGAAATGCTTTGGTCAACAGAACTAACCGAATAAATTAAATGCAAATTTCTGACCAATAGTGGATTGTGTGAGTCGGAAAAAAGCACGAAAAACCCGGCTATTGTGTGATGCAACCAAAGTAGTTCTGCTCCCCGTTTTCGAGGACGTTGAACACCGTGGTGGTGGCAAAATTTTTCGTTGGGGTGACCCACCCCCGCAAATGGCCAAAAACCACCCATAAATGGGATCAACCGCGTATTGATTACGTTTCACGGAATCTACATTATTGAACCCCCGTTTTTGAGCATGCCAATCACGAGGAGGGCCCTGGGACGCGTGCCTGGCACCCACCCACCCGCTCAATGGCCAATAACCACCCTCCAAAGGAATGAGAGTGCGCTCTCCGCATACCATGAGCAAAAATTGATACCCCCGTTTTCGAGGATGCCTAACACGGGAACCATGAAAATCGTGTCTGACCCCGCCCACCCCTTCACCGGCTAATGACCATCCTCCAGGGTGAGAGAGCGCTCTCATTATACCACTGGACAAAAATTATTATAATTAGTCATTGTATTTTATAATGTAAGAAAAGCCAGCGTAACAATATATGCAGTAATTTTATGCGTCAATAAAAAAATTGTATATAATATATTATAATTAAATAAATCAGATGTTTCAATTATTATATAAACCCATTTTTCACAAAAAAATATACATTCAACTTTTTTCATCTCCGCAGTAAATAAAGATCTTCAAATACGGGGAGAGCGGCGAGAGCTTTGCCCAGGGGTATGGTGAGACGCACCCTCGCCCCTTTGAAGCGTTGTTATTGGCCATTTATGGGGGTGGGGGTGGGTCACCTCGGGAAAGACTTCCGCCATCACCATGGTGTTCAGCATCTTCGAAAACAGGGGATCGCCAAGTAAGAGTCCCTCAAACAATTATAATACACGTTATCCCTCATTTGAAGATGATTTTTGGCCGTTTGCGGGGGTGGGTCACCCCAATGACAAATTCTGGCACCACCACCGTACTCAGCACCCTCGAAAATAGAGGGGAGGAGAACTAATCTGATTGCATCACACAATATTCGGTATTTTAAACGCCATTGAAAGTCAAATGATATAGATTATATGTCTAGATCATAAATGTTTAAATACGTGAAAATAAGTCAGAAGTTAAAGTTAAATTACATTTCAAAAGTTCCATTATTTAGTGTTTGAAAGAAACATTTGACATAACCATGAAACAGCGAACAAGAATAACTGCTAAAGCGATTTAACTTTATGAACTAAATCATTATTACAGTAAAATCATGAAATCAAAGTTGTACAGCAATTAATTCTTGTTCATGAAACTAAGCCCTTGAAATTTCTGGTTAAAGTAATTTAGGAAAACAAATTTAGATATACTACTGCAAGAGGGTTTCGCATTGCTAGTAAACTCAAATCCAAAATATAAGGAGCATTTGCGGCTTCCTTTATTCTTTTTTTACTATTGTCTGGAGGTGTGACAAAAAATGACCACAAATTAAATTAAGTAGTTTTTTTATAAACTACCGCCGAGGGAAGTAAATAAGTTACGCCCACTAAATCTGATTGACGGCTAATTCTGCTACAGATCTACTGATTGGTCGAATTTTATTATGCGTATTAGTCTAGTATGTAGAGTCCACGTTGACTTGCAGAGCCGGAGTTAGAATTTCAGAGTTTGGTAAGTAATGAAACAATGAAAGTAAAATATTCCCTGCTTTCATAAATGTTGGATTTCACAGTTCTACCTTCTACCTATTATTAAATAAAAATACAACAACCCTACATTCGTTTTATTTAGGATTTAATTCTAGCATTATATTGAACCTACCTAACAATGGTTGTATAATTCTAATATATAAATGTGTATTGCCAAAGCACGTGTAGCTAAAATACATTGTTGTTTCTTTTTTTGGTATATGTAACAAAAATCTTTCTTTTTGTATATTGTATAAGACAACATTATTATTGGTATCTACATTAAACCTACTTACTGCAATGCATGCGCCAATAATTAAATTATTCTTCTTCCCCGGAAGATGACGATGATGAGGAATCATTGGGATTTACTATAATTGGTTGTTGTTGAGGAACTGTGGCAAAAAATTGATTTTCAATTTTGTTTAATATGGTTCACGCATCCCGTCCAATGCTTTTCTATTGGCTTCCCACTGTCTAATAAGTTGTATCACATTATGACTAAGTCGGGGGCTTGTGTTTCTAACGTAATTTTTTAATGCACTCCAAATTTTTTCAATAGGATTTAACTCGCAGTCTTAAAACTGTATGACCATATTGTTCTGCAAATTCGTCTATTACAAATGTTTTTTTAATGTTTGCATTTTTCGCCCTTTTTTTTTAAATTCAATTAATTCAAACTTTCGCGTCGAAGTAGTTGGTATTTTCTCAGCTTGTCGCGAATGATAAGAGGCATTATCTAACACTATGACCGAATTTGGCTTTATGTTACGCAATAGTTTTTCTGCAAACCGTTTTTCAAAGTGGCGTTCATATCTTGGTGGTAATCGGCCGATGACTTTGCTATGTTTTTTGCGGAAAGCATTAAACACCCTTT
This sequence comes from Stenurella melanura, assembly GCA_963583905.1. Classification (NCBI taxonomy): domain Eukaryota; kingdom Metazoa; phylum Arthropoda; class Insecta; order Coleoptera; family Cerambycidae; genus Stenurella; species Stenurella melanura. The sequence continues at coordinate 43,741,128 of OY757313.1, forward strand.
TACAAATCCATCTTAATTACCCGTGTGTACTATTATTATACGTTTACCTCTCGAGGAAGGTACATTTGGAGAACATTTTAAAGTGTCATCCGACCAAAAAAAGTTTTGAATTTTTTTTTTCTGAAATAGGTTTAGAATGCCATAAAACGTGGAAATTTTAAATTTGAGTAAAAAAAAAATTCCCATTATTTACTCCATTTAGACGGTCCACCCTGTATATTTTCCAGTGAAAGTGTAACCATTTCATCGCTGACAGCAGCGTCAGCTACCTACCAAATTTGACTGCTCTACGTCAAGTAGTTTTTTTAGATAATACACCAACAGACAGACAGACAGACTGACGGAATTGAAAAACCTATGTTTTCGTAATCTACGTGATCTGAAACGTGAAAATCCGAAAAAACCTCGGAGGGTGATTTTTTCTCGAATACAATACTTCCCTTTGGTATGCGAGGGAAGTAAAACATTTAAAAACAAACATATTTGACAGTAATAAAAGAAATGCTAAAAAGCTGAGTTCATATTTATAAAGCACATACGATGACTCCTTTGACGGCAATTTTTCATTCGCTGAATAAATATGAACCTAATGTTCTGTTATTTTTGTGGTGCGTGCTCTTTCTGTTGAAACTGCAGATAAGAAGAAAAAAAAACTGTAGTGTAGTGCTAGTATTTTAATGAGATTAAGTTGGAAAATTTGCCAGTAGTGTTTTTTGTGGTAATAAATATTTAAATGGAGAGTTGTCATACGACAAGTAAAATACGAATGTAGTCATAAAAATCTTGAATCCGGTTCTGAACGCATTAAGCAGGTGTTCGTTTGCAAGCGTGCGGCTCTCTGCGATGTAACTCTTAAGGGATGCCGCTTTGAATGTTATATTTTGGACACAACTTTACTAAAATACTATCAATTACCACCGCAGCATACAGGGTTGGCTAAATGGGTGGAAACACCTGATTTCTGGCTAAACTATAGTTCGAAAAAATACCCTTAACAAAAGATTTTGTAGTATTTTTATTCTATTCAGTGGCGTACTTTGATTTCCAACAACTACTCTATTTTTCGAGATATAACGTCATGAGCAGTCTTATAAACATATTTTTACATTTTGAGATAGACACTTTTCATCAATATAGGGTTTGGTGGGTGTGCGACCTGTGGATTTTTGAATATTAAATAAAATAGTAAAATATAGAGTAATGAATATTTATTAGTTAATGCAAATTAAATTTGTTATTACAAAATATTGAGCACTTTAATGTTGAGGGAAAAAGAAAATGTACATAATAAATGTTCAAACTTGAGATCTTCAGCAGCCTGACAATATTCTAATCGATCAACGGAGGCTCTTAAGGACTATTGAATGGCATGCTGTGGTATTTCTTGAACAGCCATCTTAATTCGTTCTTCCAACTCTTCTAACGACTAAGGCTTGGTCTTATAGATGACGGATTTTAAATGACCCCAAAGAAAATAGACCAAAGGACTTAAATCTGGCGATCGCGGTGGCCATTCAATATGTCCTCTTCGATTTACCCATCTCTGTGGAAATATTTCATTTAGATGCTGACAGCAAATTTCATCTGAGAGTCGTTCAGGATCTGCCTGGTTCGGAAATAAACGAAAGAATGATCCGATGATGGGTCCTCTGATCCTCACCATACATTTAATTTTTGAAGGTATTGGGTATTGTGACTTTCTTCCATCCAGCGAGGATTCTGATCAGACCAGTAGCGACAGTTATGTCGATTTTCAAAACCATTATGGCAAAATGTCGCTTCATCGGAAAAGACTGTATTATTGAAAAAGTTACCATTAATCGTAATGTTATGCATTTCCTGACAAAACTGCACCATTCTATCATGATCATCTTCATTTAGTTCTTGTACTAAATATACTTTATACGGATGGAATATAATTTTGGATAATATCCTTCTTATCTATCTTTCACTAGTATGGTGATATAAGGCTAAGTTTTGGCACTGAAGTTTTTGGTTTTTCTTGCAGGTGAAGAAGGACATCATGTGAAAGATCTTCGTTGAATAGAATTAAAATACTACAAAAATTTTTGTTAACCCTCTAAGTATAATGGTGTTCAAATTGTGTCAGGCTTCCCCTAATGAATATAAGCTTTCAATAAGCGAAACAGGGTTTCAGAAAATGTGTCTTTTGCTGAAAAATATTGTTCTTTTTTTTTACATGATTTGATCCTCTGTCATAACCCACATAGTTATATATATTGAAGGCATACCTTGACAGGTATGCCTTCAATATTTAAATGAAATACTTAACTAATTACATCATTCATTATTTTTATTTTTTATTTTATTCATACATCATCCAACAGTACATAACCATTTATAGGATGGAAATCTAAACTAACTTAACCTAACCTAAGAAGTACAAATATAAATTATACTTCCTTGATGCAATCAAATAGTAGTTACATTATACTCGGACATTTTTTATAATCATCGTAGAACAAAATTGATAGAAATCCATTTCATAACACGATGAACTCAAATATCGAATAAAATATGTCTGTACGTACGTGTGTAGACCGTTTCTTGAAAACACGATAACTTCTTTAAGACAAAAAATGTTTGTTTCAAATTTAATACGAATATAAAACGGCATTTATAGCATTTATAGGTCTTTGACACAAAAATATAAAAATACATCGATACTGTGTAATATAGTGTGTATATTTCGAATTCGAAAGAACTTTACGCATATCAATAAATATAATGTGTCATGAATTAAACGAAACCATTATGTGAAAGTGAGGAAAAATGCACGCGCAAGCTCAGCGACACGTTCTAAGCTGTTTGTGTTAAATGCCGAGGGATTTTGTTCTTGATTTTCTCCGGGCTTGATGGGAAGTTAATGTAAACTTTAAGGAAACCATTAAGCCAATAAAAACCTTAGGATACGCCGATAAAAATGCTTGCCTTATGGATCAGTCCCCATGAATTATTTTTAGGGATTTTCCATTTTTTGGGTCATTTCTATAATATGGACTCGTCCAAAAAAAGGTCAAGTTTCCACCTCTTTTGGAAAGAATTAAAATGTAAGAAAATACTGTTCCATCAAGGCAGCCATATTGAATTTACCGGATTTGGAATTTCTGTCATTAACCTTAGGTACAAAGGAATGCCTGGAGCTACGGTCCTTTTTGATAAATTCCTCATGAATAATGTACGCATTTTACCCACTGCTTTGTTCAAAATATTTTTTGAAACAAAAAATTAAAATTACATTTTTGGTACCATCCTCAACTTACCGAGGCTTTTTCAGATACCGATTGCCTCGAATTCTTATTACTTTTGCGAGGAATCCACCCTCCAAACACACCGACGTTATTACCGAACACCCTGTATATTTCTGTCTACTTACCTATATTTAGTCCATATCGTCAGCGGTTGCGTGAGTCCTGGTGATTATGCCACGGTAACTGAAAGTTCTCATAATATTGCGATGGGAAATAAAAAGAATTGCAATTTTGGTGATGGCACGAATCCTCTGGCATTTATTTATCAGTCGATAAACAAGGTTGGGTAGGCCGTAAGGTAGGGCAGGGTAGGGCGGTGGCTGATTCTGCTTGTCACAAAAGTCGACCCTAAATTAAAGTTTTTTCAATATACGATGACCTTTAAAAGTTCACTGAATGTATGTGTATTTTCAATACCTAGCTGAATACATGAATAGGATTTGAGGTAGTCAGATTGCTACTCTATTGAATACCTGCCTGGGAGCGAAATCTAATTTAAATTTGAAATCGAAGTACTTACTCTCTTTGTTAAAATGAACGCACTGCTTAGCTTCCATTTCAACGATTAACACTTGGATAACGACGTCACAAAATGGAACATTAAAACACGTACACAAAACAAAATTATATTCGTTTTATAAAACTCCATTTCCCATTACTGCCCTACATACAGTGTGTCCCAAATTGAAGCTACGCATGTATTGCTATCTCTGTTATTAAAAAACCGCTGCCTAAGGAAGCACTACTTCCACATCCAGATTTTCCTTCCTAGTATCTTTAAAGGAAAGTATCTTGACTATATTTGCACTCTAGTATGTGGAAATAAATGGTTATAGAATTTTATTAATATTTAAGGCATGTAACAAAAAAATTTGAGGCGCTGGTTTCTAGCATATACGTCAAAAATGAAGATTATAGACTCTTATTAACTTGCCCTACTTATTTTCCCCAATTTACATCCGCCCCCCCCCCCCTCCACCCCTTTTGAAAAATATAAAGAAATCTGAGGCCTTGGCTTCTAGTACGTACACCAAATCTCAAGTTTCTGTACTCTTATCAGCTTGCTTTACTCATTTTCCTCTATTTACCTCTTACTTACCCCCCACCCCTTCAATGGAATCATCTCAAAATATAATCTAGTTCCAAATGTCGCTATAATACATACGTGTCCCAAATTTCAAGTGAATATCTCAATTTAATTTTATCAGCGAATGTACCTAATAATGGAGTTGGGGTGGTGAAGGAGTTGAAAAATCTGAGGCCTTGGCTTCTAGTATATACACCGAATTTCAAATTTCTGTACTTTTACCAGCTTGCTTTACTTATTTTCTCCTATTTACCCTTATTTAACCCCCAACCCTTAAACGGAATCATCTCAAAATGTAATCTAATTACAGATGTCGTTATAATACATTCATGTACCAAATTTCAAGTGAAAATCTCAATTTTACTTTATCAACCCCTTTAATAAAGGAGTGGGAGTGGTAGGGGGAGATAAAAAATATTATAAAAAAATCGATTGGGTGTATTAAAAGACAAGACCTTGGTCTTGTCTTCTAATACACCCAATCCCAAGCTTCTATACTGTTACGGACGGACAGACGGACGATCACCAACACAGTGATATCAGATTTTTTTCTCTACGAGCGATATTACCGATTTTCGAAATGTGCCAATTAATACACGAGCGCTTTGTATTTGCAAAGAGCATAATAATCAACGAACTTCAACATAACTACGCCTCCAGCAAAAGATCACTACAAGATGGGTCAGTCAACTTGCCCCCCCCCCCCAAGTTATTTTTCTTCTTCAATTTGCTAGGACACAATGTTTAGACCTAGCACACATTAGCACAACTATTTTTAAAGCTAGCACAACCTCGCGCAATTAATAAATAGGGGATGCTTTCGAAGGGGAGGGGGGGGGTTGGCGCTGGCCCCCCAGTTATTTTCTTGGCTTGAATTTGCTAGCACACAATGCTTACACCTAGCACGCGCTAGCACAACCACTCTCAAAGCTAACACACCTACAGGGGCTGTAATGTACAGGGTGTATATTTCTTCCTCAGACCCCTCCCCCCGTTATTTTTTTTGTCTTGAATTTGCTAACACGCAATGCTTATACCTAGCGCACCCTAACACAACTACTTTCCAAGCTAACGCTCCTACAGGATCGATAATATACAGGTTAGAAATTTTGTCCCTAACAGATATATATTACATTTTCTATTATTACTCAGACTACCTTACCAAAAATAGTCACATATATAATAGAGGGTTGAAATAGAGAGGTTAATATAGAGGGCTGAAACTTTTTTGTTAGCCCCCATGTACTTTTTTTCTCAAATTTGATAACACACAATGTTAACACCTAGACAGCTAAACAACTAAATAATTAAATAAGTAAATTAAACTTTATTTCATGAATCATTTTTACAATCTTTTAGTAATATAATAACACACCACAATAATAAGAAGAGACATACTTAAAATATAATATACAGTGGTTTTCAAAAAGTCCTCGTTGAGAAAATTTGTATTATTGTTTCCATGAAAAATAGAATTATGCCAATTACTTTTGCCTATCTTGGAACAAAAAAAGGCGAGAAAAAAAAGGTTACGTGGCAGTCGTGACCTGTCAAATTTTACATTTATACGAGAAAATCATTAAAAATCACCTTCTATTTAGTGTTTTCTCGTACTTCGGTTTAAGAGACGGCAGCCATTTTCCAAGATGGCGGCCGTAGCATAATATGCACGAATGTTATTAGTGATATGCTATTACTGGACATTGCATATGCAGTACCTACTAGTGTCCAGCAATAACATACAGTAGTGTCGCGATAATCCGATCCCGCGTTAATCCGGATCCTTTTATAATCCGGATTGCCTTCTTGTTCTCTTGAAGTATTCTGTAATCCGGATTTTACTTGATTTTGTAATTCAAATTCATTCAGGTAACTCTTCTTTGATCTTGTAAAGTGTCTAAAGAACTTAAACTCACAACATGCTGTATGTTTGCTTCACAATGCTCGGGAAAATGTACCAGCCAGTTCCTTAGAAAAATGCTGGAAAACGATTTTAAAACCAATAAATGAGAATGACTTAGAAGATGACCCCGAGGATTTAATCCCTTCAAGTGCTGTGCAACAAAAGATACTAGAAGAAACTAATGTGGATTGATTGAACAAGAAAATTTAATTCATGCAAATGATAGTGCTGACTGATGATGTGATGGAAATTGCCACTCCGGTCAGAAGTAAAAATGAAGATGCTGTCAAAAGCTTCAATCTTGCTTTTACAGTGGGCTACAGAAAATGACATTCCTTTAAAAGATTATGATGCTACAAAATCTCAAGGAAATTGCTTTTGAAAAACAACAGCACGTAAGTCATCAGAGTAAAATCATTATTTTTAGTCGGTGCCAAAAACTGTAAAAGAGGGTACCACACAATTCTGATGAAGCCGATGAAATTAATGTACAAGAAAGTGATGAAAATGTTATGTATGTACATACATACGTAATTACATATTTTTAATATTTCGTTTTCTTGATATAGGATCCCCTTTTTTATTTGTCTTGTTTTTTTATATAAGTACAGTGCTTACTTTTGTTAAATACAGTCTTTTATTTATTTTTTGCAATTTTAAAAGCTGAATTTAAAATGTTTTGATAATCCGGATTAGCCTGGTTTTAATTGATCCGAATTATCGCGACACTACTGTATCACCAATAACTTTCGTGCATATTATGCTACAGCCGCCATCTTAGAATATGGCCTCCGTCTCTTAAACTGAAGTACGAAAAAAAAAAACTTCATAGAAGACGATTTTTAATGATTTTCTCGTATAAATGTAAAATTTGACAGGCAACGAGTGCCATGTGACGATTTTTTTCTTGCCTTTTTTTGTTCCAAGATAGGCAAAAGTAACTGGCATAACTCAATTTTCCATGGAAATATTAATACACATTTTCCCAGCATGAGAACTTTTTGAAAACCAGTGTATAATATACTTTAAGTATGTCCTTCTTATTATTGTGCTGTGTTATTATATTACTAAAATAATTGTAAAAATTATTCATGAAATAAAGTTTAACTTACTTATTTAATGATTTAGTTGATTAATTGTCTAGGTGTTAACATTGTGTGCTATCAAATTTGAGAAAAAAAGTACATGGGGACTAACAAAAAAGTTTCAACCGTCTATTATATATGTGATTATTTTGGTAAGGTAATCTGAGTAATAATAGAAAATGTAATACATCTGTGAGGGACAAAATTTCTACCCTGTATATTATCGATCCTGTAGGAGCGTTAGCTTAGAAATTGGTTGTGCTAGGGTGTGCTAGGTATAAGCATTGCATGTTAGCAAATTCAAAACAAAAAAATAACTGGGGGAGGGAGGGCTAAGGGAGAAATTTACACCCTGTATATTACCGTCCCTGTAGGTGTGCTAGCTTTGAAAGTGGTTGTGCTAGCGTGTGCTAGGTGTAAGCATTGTGTGCTAACAATTCAAATAAATAATTACATACTAGTAGTTTATAAGGTAACGATTTGCATCTTTTACGCTATAAAACCAAAAAATTAAATTAATAACAAATACTTGATAACTACCTACGATTGTATCAATTTATATTTAACTGTTCGAAAAAATGTAACAACTATGTCAATTCTACAGATTGTTGCACCATATGACTTCACACAAATTTAAAATTAATATTACCTAAACAGTAACGTGTTCACTTTATGGTATATACCTAGTCATACTGATTGACAATATTGATTTTCTTACATTCAAGTTTAAATTTACTTGTATAAAAGTTCCCTTGACAAATATGCATTAAAGATAAATATAAATTCAAAGAACACCACAATCACTAATAAAGGCCTTATTCTTCCAGTAACTAATACTACAGAACAATGATTTTTTCAACGGATTTACCTGACACAATATTTACATTTAAATAAATGTATTCTCCGTTTCCACGATAAAAGTTCTAAAACTAACCAAAAACCATAATGGAATTTCAGCACGAAGCAAAATGCGGAAAGTGGTACCAGTCACCCGCAGATATCCTTGACACGCAATTTGAATACTTCAAAAGAAATCTTTTAAGTGCCCGTTTCAAACCGGCTTTAATGTAGTCTTCCTGAAAACGTGAATTTCCTTGTAATATTGCAAAGTTATATAACACAAACCTTTGAATTTCTCACAAACGCCGATTAATCAAAACTGCTGGACTTACAATACATTTTCAAATATTCTTTTATATCAGTAAATAATAAATATTTTCATTCAAAGAGAGCGTTAGGAAAGTATAGCAAGTGAAATGATACCTAAAAAATCCAGATAGATAAATAATACCAAATAAAAGTATTTATTACGTTTACCATAAGAAAATGTTGTGCCCCCAATTGTAAAATTTACTCTATAAAAAGTTATGGGGTATAAATTATGTAAATAAATACAGGGTGATTTACCACAACATGCGGAAAATAAAATGGTGTACTAGTTTTCTATGTGGGAAACCACCTGCAAAATTTTAGATTGATCCGAAATGATTTTGTGCATTTTTTGCATTAAAACTTGTACGCTACTGAACCATGGAATTTGGCTACCCTTAATGCTTCATTTCTTTACGAATATTTACGCATGCGCCGCTTCGTGTCTTTTTCAAGCGATCAAAAGTTATTTACGTATGGTCAGTTTCTTTCCGACTTTTGTTTGGATTGCTACGTTTTGAAAATTGTATTCGTAGATCGATACAGGTCAATATGCCAGCGTTTACACTGCATGAATACTGAGAAAATTTTCCGGCAGGCCTGTGTCAAATGAAAGAACAATTTTGGATGCGGTGCAACGGCTTCGAGACACCGGGTCTTGTTTACTTGGCCACAGCGAACATGCATTAAAACGTCCTGTTGTAGTTGATGAAGAAGTTCTAAAATATTGGAACAAGATCCAACAATAAGTACCCGTGTTATTAGTCATCGGTTGGGTGTAACACAGAATATTGAGAATATGGTGTGGCGTATTATACGCGAGAATAGTTTTCATCCATACCACATGAGAAAAGAAGATGTCCTAGAGCCAAGAGACTTTGCACGTCGTCAGGAGTTTTGTGAATGGCTTCTGGAGTGTACTCGACAAGATCCTCAGTTCATAAGAAAAATGACAGACGAGGCTTCATTTACAAGGGAGGGATATTTAATTCCAGAAATAGTCATGTTTGGGCCCAAGAAAACCCACACGCTTTTCGGCCATTTAGGTCATAGCGACGATTTTCAGCAAACCTTTGGACAAGTCTGTACAATAACCAACTGATAGGGCCCTATCGTTTACCAGCGGGGCTGATTAGTCAAGCATATTTGATCTTTCTCAGGGATCAACTTTTCGAAGATTTGCCCTTGGGCATGAATGTGATTTATGCACAATCGAGCGGTTTTTTGGGCACCGAATGCCCTCGCCGTTGGGTAGGTCGTGGTGGCTACATTTCTTGGCCCGCAAGGAGCCCAGATTTCACCCCTATGGATTTCTTTTTATGGGGTTACATGAAGAGTTTGTTGAACGCTAAGCCAATAGACTCCCTAGAACAGTTACAACAAGCCATTGACAATGCCTTGAATCTCATTCGTGATCAAAGAGACACATGTGAACGCATACACAAAAATGTTATTCTGCGCTTAGAACAGTGCATTGAGTGTAATGGTCAAACATTCGACCATTTTCTCTGACTTTTCGTAACTTTTAAGTTTTCTGATGTGCCGTGTTCTGCAGAAATTATTTAAATTTTTGCTGTTTTTGTTGTGCGATTAAATCCAAAAAGTCACCCTAATCCCGCCAGCTTCTCTGTCAGTCCCAAGTCTGATAAAGGGAGAGGGGAAGTGATATGGTAGCAGCGCGTTACGTCAAATTTGTTAAAGTCATGGGCGGCGCATTTCTACAAAAAAATAAGGTAATTTTTTTGTCATATTTTTTTAATTTTTCATTTTTTTAACTTCTTTCGGTGGGAACAACTTATAAATTTTCCGCGTGTTATGGTAAATCACCCTGTATATCTTTGGAGTAATAATATTGTAAAGTTTGAGCGTTAATATTGTTATTTGCCAATTTTATCGGTCTCGACGAGTTGGTTTGAAATGATCCTGTATGAATTTTTCGCAAAATTAATTGTTATCCAGCAACATGGACTAACATGTAAATTTTCATAGGAGAGCTCGTAGTGAATCAAAACCTAAACTTCGTCTGTTCGGAAAAAGTTATATACCAAAACTATCCGCCTCGATGAGGCGGGTCGAAATGATTCTATAAGATATTGGCGTAAAATCGACCGTTATCGAGCAAAATGGGTGAATAGTGAATTTTCATGTCAGCCCGTAATAAGACGAAAACTGAACTTCGTCTATTCAGAAAATGTTATTTACCTATTTTTTCGGTCTCGACGAGTTGGTTTGAAATGATTCGGTATGAATATTTCGTAAAATCAATTGTTATCCAGCAAAATTGAATTCCTTTCAAAGGATTACGATTGCACAAAAATGCAGTACCGTTACCTACTTAATTTGTGGAACAAACGTCTTAACAGATTAGGTTAGTTTCTATAATTTGTGTGAAATTTTGAAATAGATTCTGAATGTGAAATACACAAATATTTTTTCTGTAAATGTTGTAAATCATTTTACCCAAAATATAATCTTAATTCAAAGCTGTTATTCGGTAACACATTAACTGGGGTTAGCTTTCTACAATTTATCAATTTGAAATCTTCAAATTGTACATTTGGTTCTGTTAATAATGAATTTGTTTTAGTAATGTTTGGCTACGAAGTCATGGAGTCAAAAATAATAAATAAATAATTTTTATTGGGCTTGTTATTCATTTATGTAATTACTATTTTCACTAAGTTATAAAGCTCATTAATTATAAAAATTCTAAAGATATAAGGTTTACACCGATAGGTCCTACATTAGCGAAATATAAAATTGTACATTGTACATATTGGATAAAAGGTTCGGAGCAATATGAGCCCTATATTAGTTAGGGTAAGAAGAGGTCAACACATATTTAGTGGCATCCAATACAGTGCACTCATAAGATATTCTTTCCATTGGATAAATTGTTATCTATTTCCACGTGAAAAATTAGCACTCCAGTGGCGCCAGTTAGGGATGGCAGGTAGGCAGTGTCCACCCAATTATCTAAGAGCGCCAAGGCCAAGTATTGGTCATAAAATTTTGCCTTTAATTAATTTTAATATTGCCTAAGGAATTACTACTTCCATATCCACATTTTTCATCCAAGTCTCTTTAATGGAAAATATCTTGACTATATTTGCACTCTAGTATATGGAAATAGTTAGTCAATGAATTTTAATAATATTGAGGCAGATGTCATGAAAAATGTAAGGCGTTGGTTTCTAGCATATACGTCAAAAATTAAGTTTCTGGGCTCTTATTAGCTTGCTCTACTTCAACGGAATCCGCACCTTCAACGGAATCATCTCAATCAGATGTAATTACAATACATACGTGTACCTAATTTCAAGTGAATATCTCAATAGGAGGACATGCCACACCTAAAGAAAACTTAATAAACTTATGAATAATGAATATTGATTTTGAATTATTGAATACAATATGTTTACATTTGACAATATATCAAAATCAAATTGGAAAATAAAAAATTACTAAATTATAAATGTATTAAAATTGATTAAATGCTTAATTGATTTCTTAATCTTATTAGACTATCAAATAGAATAATAACTGTATATACCTAATTTCTAATTTGATATTTGATAAATAACAGAAAAAAGAAGTTAATGCGACATTAACTATGATTATTATTATTATGAAAATAATATTATTTGTAAATGATGAAACGCAAATTCAAATGGATACCGGGCTTTGCAGTTTGTGGGTGGAATGTGGACACTGCCTGCCTTATTCCTATCTTTACTTTTACAATCGTAATTTCTCGCCAAATATAATAATAATAATAATAATAATAATAATAATAATAATAATAATAATAATAATAATAATAATAATACCTTTATTTATAGCTTATAAGAAATACATAACAATTATCACTAAGATAACAACTTTGAGACAATTGTAAACGGCTATTATATTCGGCACCTAAGTGACTAAACACCTGTATGTGCCGAAATATATATCGTTTCATTTTCGGAAGTATGTAACGTATTTATTACGATTTGTTATTTGTTTGTGTTTGTGCAAGTTCCCACCCACAGCTAAAAGCCGCAGGCCGCCTTTGTGTAACTCAAATACTTCGTATAAGCCATCTTCAGTAGTAACTAATATTAGTGATAAATATCAAATATTGGGCACTCATTCGAATACTGGAGCTCTTGGTCCAATATTTTTTACTTCTGAGGCAGGTACACCCCTACTTTCTTTCCTATTATTCAAGTTGAAAGATTTTGGCATAGAAATAAATGTTTTGACCTAACCAGGGCTAATAGTACATTTCCTGTTTAACCGGACGTACTGCAATATTTTTTTTACTGGAAATAGAATCGTATATATTTTTAAATTTATCTTATAGGAATTTGAATTAGATATACAACGGTTTATTATCAATGAAAAATGATCTTGAATAATGGATTTGCATGTAATTACTCAGTGGTCATAAAAATAATATTTAAGTTTATAACACTTGGAAAGTGCCTATAGCATTTAACCTAAAGGTATTTTAAAACATTTTTCACCTAATACAAATGACTGTTTTAGCCAACCGGCTCAGGATAATACAAAAAAAAAAACATTTGAAGTTACTGCACAATAATAGTATGATTAAAATGGAACCAAATATCTTACCGTTTCATATCAGCCTAAAGATAGTAGCAGGTACGTGTTAACACTTACCTGAAACAAACATTACTAATTATAACGTGCAATCAATATATGTGAAGAAAGATATTCGATCATGTATATCATTTTGAGAGCGTCTCGTAATTAACTGAACATAGAATAACTACATGTAGATTACGTTAAAATATGACGATTTAACCTAACTTATCTCTATAGGCCAATCAATAATGACAATAAATTAACAATTATTTTACAGGTCTTCAAATATCTATCTTCTACCACCTTCTACCGACAGGTTAAATTAAAAAAAGGGGGGGGGTGTCGTGGGACGTACGACAGAAGTAAAACGTCTTAGGCACTGTTGTGTAGATTAAATATACTATTGCATTTTGTATGATTCTATTACATTTGATTCTATACGACATTCGATTTGATTTCCCTTTATTTAATTGTATTCTGTTGTATTTTATTTCATTGTATTTGATTGTAAGTACTACATTGTATTTAATTGTACTTTAATGTATTAAACTGTACTTTATTGTATTATATTGTAATCGTAAGTATTACATTGAATTCTATTTAATTTTATTATTCAACCATTCAACAGGTGTTAACCCAAGTCGCACGAGTAGCACGTATTAGGTTTTTGCGCAGAATAGAAAAAAATCTATGGAAACACTCGGTCGATTTACTCTCATGTATTCTATGCAGTGGCGCACAATACGAAGTTTTACTTTATAGGCTTTTTAGTGGCAAAATGGCATATAAATCTGCAAAAGTTATGACATACCTGTTGGATTCGCCATTTTGAATGTTTTAACACATTTAGAATTGCTACCTCAAAAGTACCTTACTACCAATTTTAACAAAATTTTATCCACGGCATGTTCTAGCATATTCTCCAATATTAGTGGAGGGAAATAAGTTTTAAAAAAATGTATGAAAAGTGATGTAATCGGGAAGTTGAGTTATTTTGTTTTACTTTCTTTCATACATGCAAATGAGTCGAGAACCGAAAAAATTAGCAAAACCGGGTTGCGACTACACGAAAATGCGCATAAAAATGCATTTTTGATGCAGTTCGGGTACATCGCTACACTATTTTTTAAATAGGCTGTGGAGCTGTTGGGGTATAGTTATATTAAAAGTACATCCTCACCTTAAAAAATCCAAATTTCTCGATTTAATTATTTTTTTACTAATGCAATAAGTGAGGTAAAAATCATCAGATCTTTGCAAAAATTGGAGAAAATGTAGTTTGCGTAGAAATCGTTTAAGACAATCCAAAAGAATTATTATCCACAAAAAAAAAACAGACACACGGATTGAATTGAGAATCTCCTCCTTTTAAAAAATGTTCAAACTCGGTTAATAAGACTAATACATCTCATTTTGCAACTGTCTCCCAGTAAGGAATATGTTTAAAAAAATGCTATTTTGTAATGTTGATTTAGCAAAGAAATTTTGCACTTTCAACTATATGCAAAAGTTTTGCAAAATAAACTAAATATCTTCTTTACTGTGAATATGCATCCTCTTCGTTACTGTGAATATGCATCCGCAACCTTATCAGTGTGATGCAGAAGTTTGCTTAACAATTATATTTCTTGAAGGTCTAATAAAAGCTATTGCAAAAATTCTGCAAATTGAAAGGCCAATGTAAACTATTACAGATCAAAATATGCTCTCTAGGATTTTTGGGTAGAAAATGCTTTACAAAAATGTCCCGGTGGATTTTTATCACATCTATTACCGTTCTCGCATGTTAGTAATGAAATTTCAATTATTTTTCTCATAATTGTTTAAACAAATTGGATGGAGCTGAATCGACTAGCACAAAAAAATAATGTTTTCGAGTACCGGAACATTCATGCAAGTGATTGCATGGGGAACGATCTAATTAAAGTAGTCTAATGTGGACGTGCTTATTAAAGTGACCGTACGTTGTACAATATTTACATAAACATATTTCATAACGCCATCCTACGGAACCACAAATAAAAAGAAAATCAGAAGGATATTAATTAAATTATAATTACCCAATATAGTCATACTAAAGAAACTATGTTGCCACATATTTTGCAAGCATTTGGGCTTATCCTTTATCAAATCAGGTATATATAGAGGAAATCAAATTAATTAGCTACACATTTAATTCAATAATTTAAATATACATGAAAATTATGCTTTTTAATGTTTCAAAAAGTTTTATTAAAACTCTACACGTGTTTCGGCTTATTAGGCCTTTATCAAGAGTACAAGATAATACTAAATTTAAAATGTGTTCCTTACTTATTTATACCTAATGGAAGGTATAAATTATTCAAAGCTTTTAATCTATTTATTACATGCAACTAGTTATATGATTCCTATCCTATGTAAATATACTACAAATAAGTTCTTAATGTTAAATTATTTTTTCTAGAATATTATGACCCATAAATAATGTTTGATCATTAGTTACATTTTTATGCTTTTTGACAGCTTTCATGATCTCAAACTGTTCTAGTAAATCTAACTTCTTTCCTTTATTTTCTGTATGGAGTAATTCGACTTCATTAAAATTAACAAAATGATTATTTTCTATGCAGTGTGTTGACATACCGGTGCTATGTATACCATTCGTTATTGATTTTTTATGTTCAGCGAGACGGTTTTTTAATTTACGACCAGTTTGACCGATATATATAGCATCGCAGTCATTACATTTTAATTGATATACACCTGTTTTTTCTAATAAATCTCTTTTGTCTTTATTATTAACTAACATTTTCCCTAGATTATTTTTATTAACAGAAATAGTTTTACATCCTAGTTTTTTCAGTTTATGACTAATTTTATCTCTAATCTTAGGCCTATAATTAATACATTTATATATGTCAGTTCTTTGTGGAGTATCAGCATAAAATTCTTTAAGTAACTTTTTCTTTTGTTTATGTTTTATTAATTTGTCTATGAGGTTTTCACTATAACCGTTGTTTCTAGCTATTTCTTTAATGGTGTTCACTTCTTTCATAAAATTATTCTTATTTAAAGGGAAGGTTAGCAGACGATGGATAAATGAATGGAAAGATGCCATTTTTATTTGTGATGATTGCTTAGAGTTCTTGTGAATGACTGTGTCTGTGCAAGTTGGTTTACGGTAAATGTCAAACTCTAAGCTGTTGTTTCTATTTTTTAAGTTAACGTCCAAGAAGTTTAAACCTTCCTCGTTTTCTATTTCTAGAGTGAATTGAATTTTATCGTGAAATGAATTCAGAAGATTTAAGAATTTATTAAGTTGTCTTTCTGTACCTTGCCAAATACAAAACACGTCATCCACATATCTAGTCCAGAAAAATACATTATTTATTAGGTTATTTTCGCAGTTAAACAACTTATTTTCAAAGTCTGACATAAATATTTCAGCTAATAACGGTGATATGGGGGAACCCATAGGTAATCCGTCTGTTAATTTATAAATTTCATTATTAAATTGAAAGTAATTTTGATTCGTACAGGTTTTTATTATGATGTTTAATTGATTTTAGCTGAAATATTTATGTCAGACTTTGAAAATAAGTTGTTTAACTGCGAAAATAACCTAATAAATAATGTATTTTTCTGGACTAGATATGTGGATGACGTGTTTTGTATTTGGCAAGGTACAGAAAGACAACTTAATAAATTCTTAAATTTTCTGAATTCATTTCACGATAAAATTCAATTCACTCTAGAAATAGAAAACGAGGAAGGTTTAAACTTCTTGGACGTTAACTTAAAAAATAGAAACAACAGCTTAGAGTTTGACATTTACCGTAAACCAACTTGCACAGACACAGTCATTCACAAGAACTCTAAGCAATCATCACAAATAAAAATGGCATCTTTCCATTCATTTATCCATCGTCTGCTAACCTTCCCTTTAAATAAGAATAATTTTATGAAAGAAGTGAACACCATTAAAGAAATAGCTAGAAACAACGGTTATAGTGAAAACCTCATAGACAAATTAATAAAACATAAACAAAAGAAAAAGTTACTTAAAGAATTTTATGCTGATACTCCACAAAGAACTGACATATATAAATGTATTAATTATAGGCCTAAGATTAGTGATAAAATTAGTCATAAACTGAAAAAACTAGGATGTAAAACTATTTCTGTTAATAAAAATAATCTAGGGAAAATGTTAGTTAATAATAAAGACAAAAGAGATTTATTAGAAAAAACAGGTGTATATCAATTAAAATGTAATGACTGCGATGCTATATATATCGGTCAAACTGGTCGTAAATTAAAAAACCGTCTCGCTGAACATAAAAAATCAATAACGAATGGTATACGTAGCACCGGTATGTCAACACACTGCATAGAAAATAATCATTTTGTTAATTTTAATGAAGTCGAATTACTCCATACAGAAAATAAAGGAAAGAAGTTAGATTTACTAGAACAGTTTGAGATCATGAAAGCTGTCAAAAAGCATAAAAATGTAACTAATGATCAAACATTATTTATGGGTCATAATATTCTAGAAAAAATAATTTAACATTAAGAACTTATTTGTAGTATATTTACATAGGATAGGAATCATATAACTAGTTGCATGTAATAAATAAATAGATTAAAAGCTTTGAATAATTTATACCTTCCATTAGGTATAAATAAGTAAGGAACACATTTTAAATTTAGTATTATCTTGTACTCTTGATAAAGGCCTAATAAGCCGAAACACGTGTAGAGTTTTAATAAAACTTTTTGAAACATTAAAAAGCATAATTTTCATGTATATTTAAATTATTGAAGAATGTTTCACAAGGAACCAACCGTAGAATCAACCCAATGTATTTAATTCTATGTTTTTAACACAGTTAAAAGTTTTGGCGTGGTATAAATATTTAAAGAAAATATATTTAAAATTGAATTTAAACCCTTTCAGAGTGCATTTATACTGAAAATATACGTTTTCATTAAAATAATAAATCATTGCCTAATTTAACCTAATGCCCGCCCTCTACACCTATGCGTCTGCTGACTTACTTATGAGAAGATGGCATATTTTCTTTCATTTGATACGCATTTCACACAAAGCACTTTTTAGGCATTGTTAAAATAGTATATATGTATCACATCAGACAAAAGCACAAGTTTAAAAACAAACCACAGAACAGATTGCTGATATGTCAACTGTCATCAAGTACGTTGACCGGGTGGTTCAAATTGCCCAATCATAAGCCGGAAAAACGTAAACAAAATAATAAACACAACAAATAAGATTTTGGCTTGCAACATTCCTTGTTGTTTTCAATATCTATGTTTACTTCTTGATCTGTGGGTAGCACTGTTGAGCTATCAGCACCAGCAACAAGGGGGCGCAAGCGCGTAACAGTATTATGCCAGCATCATGCGTGAACGTAGAGTGATATTTGTGTCTGTGTAATGTCATGGGAGCAGTAGCGTTTGATACTAGTATAGCGCTATAGTATTTGTGAACATTATACGAGAAGCGGTGTCGAGTTTTTGTGTATGAATACTAATTGTATAATTTTAAATATTTGTTGATATTTTTTGTGTTCACAGGCAAGTGTTTCCTTTCAAGTGTTTCATTATGTGTGAACTATATAACACGAGAAAAGTATCTGAAGATGGAAACGAATCGTCGCAACGTGCACGGGCTATGGACAACGAAAAAAAAAGCATGTCTTAAAAGTGGTGCTTCGTCTGAACTTCTGAATGCAAATTAACACAATATTCATAATAGTATTGTAAAAAAAAATGCTCATACATAATTTATATACTTTTCTTTCCGGACAATGCGTTCGGTATTGTAAACAGAAGTTTCAGTTTCAAAATGATTTGAAAAATTCTAGTAGTTTCATTAGTTTTCATAATATTTTACTCTTAAAACCTATTATATAAGTTTCACTTCTCGCACTATTTCTTTTTAAATATGTGAATCCAGACTAACATGTTTTCTCTATTCAATACACACTTAAAAAACGCCCCTATGACTAAATGACTGAATTTATATCTTCTAATGTTGCATTAAGGAATATTCCGGTGGAGGAAATGCCACCATTGTAGATAATTTAATTTCTGATTATACTTCGATATCATTTACTAAACATATAGGGGTGCATGAAGTGGGTGTAAATAGAACGGTTGGTGCCTTCACGATAAAAAAAATGTATGTGTACTTATATTATATCTCTCTAAATGGCGATACCTCCTTTTAAATTATTCGTGTTGACAAGGTTTGCACTTGCAAGTTAAGCGTTCCACCCACATTTTGAATTAATTAATAGTGATAAAAAAATATTGATCCAATTAAATTGCTTGGCCAAAGTAAAATTTAATTTTATATTAAAAGGCGCCGTTGAAAATAAAAATATGGTAATTGTATCACGTATTTAATACTCCTACACTTAATGTATGTCTCTTCCCACAATTTTAATACAATTATTTTAAATACAAATTGAGATTTCACCATCGACATCGCGTCGTTAGGTTAATTCAACCTTATTACCTAATATCGATTTTGACATCGAACAAAAATTCTTTCAATTTTGTTACTTGGTCATTTTTACGCCAACGATCAGATAGAGTTGCCCGTTTAATATAGATTAAACATGGTATAGTTGTCTACAAATATTTAATCCAAATAAAAAAAGCCATAAAAACCGACCGTAACTCACTACCTTGTTAGCTCCCACAGAGCCGTACTTAAAATTTTTTGTAACTGTGTGTACTGTTATTATAGTAGAAATACTTACTTACTTGGTACAGTTTGCTTATTTCAAGATAAGAATAATATCGTATATATTTGTGGAGCATTGACAGGGTACCCGCCAACATTGGAATTTTGAATTCCCTGACTTTCCAGGAACATAATTTTAATTTTGCAGGATCAAAATATGAAAATATAGTACATTCTAATAAAACTTTACTTTACCAGGTTTCCAGATTTCCAGGTTTTTCCAGGTTGGTGGGAACCCTAATTGACGAATTAGTAAGGGGTCCAAAGCTTTAAAAATTGAAATGGCCCATTCCAACGAGGTAAATAATTTTTGGGAACGAATTCAAAAAGAGGGTCCTAAGGGACATTAGAAATGGCTTGTTGGACTTTTGTTGGCGATTGCACAAAATATGGCGAAATGTTATTTCAAGATTTCTTGTTTTTAAACGTAGACCTCTCGCTAGAAAACCATTTTAATGCTTATTGTTAATGCTTACTTATATTTGTAAAATGCTATGATTTATCATTTGTACCACAGCACAATAAAGGGTATACCTAATAAATAATATCTCCATATACAACACCTTCATAATATATAAATCTAATAAATCCTCTACCAAATGAGTTTCATTTTACACAGGTATTAATATTTTTGTAAAATTGTAAAAATGTGATAATAATAACGCAATTTCAAAAATGTATTGGTTCACTATATTCATGCATACAATTAGCCAGATAGCAGTACGCCGTCTATGATGACAAAAACTGTATAAGATATCGAGCTAATTTTTCTTGTAAAAATTGTGTTGATTTTTAAAGCATATTACATTCGCATATAATATACACACAAATTTCGTTCCTGTGATTTAGGATTTATTTGGAAAAAAATCGTAAGTGATTTTGAAATTTTATCAGTGCAGATAGATGTGCTCATGTCAGTATATACAATAATATACATATAAAAAATCACATCAATAGAGCATGTATATTTAATTTTTTAGCGAGGTATACGTCTAAAAACACGAATTCTTGAAATAACATTCCGCCATCTTTCTTTCTTGTGGTAAAGTTGTGCAACCGCTAAAAAAATCCAACAAGCCATCTCTGATGCCCATTAGGATCCTCATTCGATATGTGAGCTCAAAAATTATTTACCTGGGATACTTGGCGATTTTGACGGCTTTCGAAGGCGTGGATCCTCTACAAAATCCGATATTCCATGATACACTGACAATATTAAGTTCGACCCTGCCGCGGATATGGTTTACATACCTGCTGTAAACCGTTACATCCTACAATATTTTCGGTGGGATCGAGTCGGGCAACTATATCAAAATAAGTTGAAATTATAATTGAAATATGTGTGTTTCCGTTAATTTCATGCCAGAACATACTTTACATGAGGACGATGTTGTTCTATGTATTAAGTAATATATTATATTTATGCCACTCTATGCGAATAAATAGCATACCCCGCTCTCCCATCTATATATAAGCGGCACAGCTTTGAGGTTTTTTATGTACAATAAGTATATGGAGACATCTATATAATGCAGGAGCCAGCGTGCAATCACCTGATACATTTGTAATAGCTACAGACATTACTTATCCTGTTCCTTACAGCTTGGTAGACAAAGAAAGTGATATGAGAATTTCTTTAGTGGTGGAAACTTCACTAGCTGATTCTTGAAAGTCGACATGTTTTTCATAGTTGGTGGAAGTATTTGTATAAAGCTGATATTTTTGTATCGATTACTTATCACACAGTCAGTAAAAAATACTATTGGCATACCACAAACAAAACAAAAATGTTTTTATTTCAAAAATTAATAACTTTTTTATTTATTGATCGATTTTGTTCAAAAACAATAGGGTTCTTCCTCTAGCTAACACTAACTAACTGTCCAAATTTCAATACTATCGGACTTTTCGTTCTTACGTTATCGAGCTTACAAGAAACGTGACGGACGGACGGACGGACAGACAGGCAGACGGACTGACAGACAGTCGGACGGACATTTTAAAATTTATTCAGAATTCGATCACCAATACAGTGATATGAAATTTTTTTTCTCTACGAGCAATATTACCGGTTTCAGAAATGTGCCGATCGAATATAATATACTCTTCGTTTTGTATTTGCGAAGAGTATAATAATGTAATTGTATTGGTAGACAAAAATAGTGGTGCCTAAACGAAGGCAGAAAAAATATTTTTTTAGGACTATTACATCTACTATAAGTTCACCATTCGAGGTCTCCAGGTAATAAACTTTGTCACAATTCTATTTTATGGAATTCTAGCTAATTGTAAGATGAGAGCACTACTACACATTTGTTTCTGAAATGATTTCTAAATATATTATCAATTATTGTAATTAAAAATATATTCGATATTGTCAGATTTTTTTACAAAAAAAAAAAATCCAAAATTTCAAAAATATTGCAGGTTTTTTTCCAAAACTTCTTTACCGCTGGAGCGATTTTAATTTGGAAAGTTTCATAATGTAGGAATTTTAACTGCACACAAATCGTCTATTCTCCTTTACGGCCGATAGTGTTTTCAGTATTTTAAGAATACTGATTCTCCGCTCTAATTGTTGATAAAAAACAATGATGCAAATGAAGTTTATTGACTCACGATATGAGAAGCCTCTCCCAAAGCCATTACGACTACTAATTTATCTAAAAATTCTGTCTGCTTTCCCTTCATTTGCCTGGCCTAAATAGGTGAAGTTAAATAAATAAAGACTTTTAAAAAAGATAGGAGGTAGCGATGGATGAATTCTGACAGGGAACAAACAGCCAAGAGAATTTAGAAAAGTTGGTGGCTAATATTGATAATAGAAAGTTCATCTACTATGTTGATTGAATACAATTAATAGTTGTTTATCCTGCATTCTGGTACTGACCCAATTATAACAATCAAATACAGTTAAAGTTTGGAACTGAATTTATTATCATCCCATTGAAGCCAGAGTCCCTAAAAAAGAATCGGAAGGACACAGGAAGTAAGCGAAAAGTTGTATGTTGCGCTAAAGAATTTAGATTATAATATTGTTAATATTTATTGGCATAATTATCCAAACCCTCCCATGTTTTTATAATTGAATATTGTTCTATACATTGACGTTTTAATCGACTAAATTAAGAACATTTCACAATTTAGAACAACTTCCAATTGATCCATCACCTTAAAATCTCGCATACAGAGTAGTATACAAAATGAATTCAAAAGACCGAAAAAAAAGTTCGTGTTTGCATCACCGGCGACTTCGGCAAAAATT
The DNA here is from genome assembly GCA_963583905.1 of Stenurella melanura. Classification (NCBI taxonomy): domain Eukaryota; kingdom Metazoa; phylum Arthropoda; class Insecta; order Coleoptera; family Cerambycidae; genus Stenurella; species Stenurella melanura. The sequence continues at coordinate 43,764,242 of OY757313.1, forward strand.
GAACTCAGCTAAGTGGTAACGGAATTGGGTAAATGTTATATGAAATGCTAGATTTTTAGGCTATTTACATAATAATTTGCCTCTTTTTTGTTGTTACAAGATTTGACTTCACATGTTTGTCAGTCAACTTAGGTCAAATCCCGCAAATCAATTTTTAATGACTTCCACCTGAAATTTTTGCAAACAAATCTAGTAAATCTAGTACCGACAATACTGTTAACAGGTGTCCATGACCTGATACTCAAGCCAGGAGAGTCAGCTTACTATGCAATCCTCAACGGTCAATGGTAGACACACCGTTATTAAAACGGACATATGAAACAAACTTTAAAAAAAAGCTTTTACTAAAATATACTAAAACGAAGAAAATAAATATTATGCGATTTGATTGAGCAGGGCCGTAGTCCAATAAGTGTGGACAAGTGTGGATAAGTGGATCTTAACAAAGGTAAGTTAAAAATTACACAGGCACACAGAATGAAAAAAGGTCAAGTACTTTTGAGCAGCGTTTGATACCCCCTGTATTTTGAGCCTCTGAATCCGATGCCGTCGTCATAATTCCACCACGTCAAAAACTTGCTAAAAATCAGTGAAAATCTTAATTAGAAGAGGATTTGGAAAAATCCTGACGTGATGGAGTCATTCTGACGACGGCATTGTATTCAGCGGTTCAAAATATAGGGGAGCACCATGCGCTTTAAAGGCGGTTCAATTTCTTCAAACATTTTTTTCCTACATTTTCTAGGGGTTCAATTTCATGTATAGTCGTGGACAGAAAAAGGCTTCCGACATAAACCAACATTACTCCTGTTTAAATCAGGGTCCTCAAGATTATTTATTTTCGCTCCGCCTACCGAATGAGATGAATAACATGGCCGCGTTTTGATTATAAGTTTTTACAGGAGCTTTATGATTTGTTGATTTGTCTGTTTAAGGTGACCGGCACCGTGCTTAAAAAGATGACGCAGTTCAATAATTTCGGCTAACTCCCTACCGATTCAATAATTTCTTTGCCAGGCTTTTAGTAAAAATTCGATAGAATCTGACTAGACTATTGAAAACTAAATAAAAACAAATTTCCTTTGAGAAAAAAAAATTGGTTTTCGCAAATGAAAGGGTGACAAAAGTTCTCGAAATAAATTAATTTTAAATGAGCATAGTAGACCCATTTACTTAAAGACTTAATAGTCATTTTCTAGAGACTCAGGATTGTTAACACAGGGGTGAATTTTTTGAAGACAAATCGCAACAAAGAATTATTTATTTAATTATTACTTTTTTATCTAATTTCATTGTAGTATTAACTGATATTAACCAATTAATCGATTAATACGCTCAGATACGTATCATACATCATACATACATTTAATATACCTATTAACATTTACAATAATATTATATGCTCACGAAATTCAACAAGAAAAAGTTATTTCTTTACATGATTCATTCATGCATTTGCAGTAGTAGTAACTGAATGAAATAGTCGGCGCGTATGAAACAAAAACTCTTTGCGTTGCCGACAGGGAACTTCAATTATTTATTATTGAGGTATTAATTTCAAAAGCATTTCTTAGCGGTAGCCGCCTGGGCGGAGCTTAGGATACTTAAACGCAAAGTCATACAGGGAAAACTTATAAAATACGCTGTTCCGGTCGGAAACCTTTTTCTGGCCACGACTGTACATCTGCAAAAATTATGCCCCATTGGATTGACAATTTTGAATCTTTAACTTTTGATACCCGCACCTCCGCCATAATTAAATAATGAGAATTCTTTGCGTCTGTCTATTTCAAAATTGAAAAAACAGTAATAGGATAGAAAATGGGCATAATTTCTTTACTCTGAATATCTAAAAACTAGGCAAATCATACAGAAAAAAAATTGAAGGGACTTGTTCCCTTGTACTTTTTACAATATCCCACATTTTCTGAGTACGGTGTATTATTTATTAAAAAAAACACAGAGAAAAATGGTCATGTATTGCCGATGCCGTCGTCCGAAGTACCCCATCACATCAGGATTTTCTAATCCCCTCCTACTTAAAATTTTCACAGATTTTTAGCAATTTTTTGAGGTTAGGGAAAAATCCTGATGTGAAGCAATTCTGATGGCGCGCGGCGGCATCAGACTTAGCGGCTCAAAATACAGGGGAGTATCATACTCTGCTGAAAATACGTGACCTTTTTTTATTTTGTGTGCCTCTGTTATCGAATCAAATAAACAACATGCTTTTGTCAATGTGATGACCTGTCCTACAAGCTTTTCGCGAGACATAGGTACATTAAAAAAGTATCCTATTTCTGTCAAACTAAATACCTACTTATGAATTTATCGTCTTTATTTTCTTCGTTCTAGTTCATTTTAATAAATGCTTGCTTTTTTCTTATACATATTTTAATTTAATTAGTACTGCATACAAGGAAACTGCTAAGAAATCTATTCGTTTGGGACCGAGCCGATTACGTTAATTATTTTTTCCTTTTTTGAACTAACGGTAAAAATTTTAAAAGTACGAGGTTCTCAATTTGACCAGTATACAGGGTGTCCCAATAAAAACTCCCAGGCCGGATATATTTTAAACGAATAGAGATATTTTAATTCTGTAAAAGCCAATTTGTAGAGCATAAAGAGAGCTTCATTTTTTAATATCATAATTTTTTTAATATATCAGTATATAGATGGCGCTGTGCTCTAAATAAATATTTCGATGGGAGAATTAAAGTATTTCTGTTCGTTTAGAATATATATGTTTTAATTAATGTTTGTTCAATCATTACTCTGGAATGGCGATTTAAGCGATTTCTATGAAATCTTTTACCAAATGTAGAGTATAGCTCGGCTGTGGTTCTATATCAAGCTAGCTAGGTTGAATATAACGCGAGAACAAATCGGAAAAAGTTAGTCTATTCGAAAATTTGGCGAGTGTGCCAGTGATTAAAATCAAATTAATCGGAATTGTTTTAAAATTGGTACCATTAGGAGTAACTGAAACTAAATCTGATGTTAAAAGTTAAAAATTCAAAATGGCGAATTCAATATGATTACATGAATGTAGGATTCTTTTATATCGAGCCTAGCGTTAATGCTTAAAAATTCAAAACGATAGATATTTTTTTGTTTATTTTGTGGAAATTTTATAAGGGGCTGCTAAAATGGGCGAAGAAAAAATTGAAAAAAGTGATTTACATTTAAAAAATCGGTCACGAAAAATTATGAAATAATATTTCATCGTCGCGTCGCCCGGTTTATTGAACCTTATTGTCTAATATCCATATTGAGGTAGGTGTAAAAGTAATCCAACAACAACGGTATTATTTCATAATATTTTTTCACCGTTTCTTAAAAGCGTTTCAATTTTGTTGTCCGTATTTTGTAAAATAAAGAAATATTGGAGTTTCAGGGATTATTGCGTTCGTACTTGTGTTCCAATTTTGTAGTTTTATTTCATGTTGTCTGCAGGTTTTCTATAAGTTTTGACTACTGTAGTGTGCCGAAGGCAGGTCGTATAGGCGTTCTCCCGTCAAAGGGAAAATAAAACAATTATTCTCATAGAAATAAATTTTATACCTTCATTTGCTATATATATATCGTTGAAAAATAAATTTAATTCAATGACAGTAGCAAAACGGTCGCTCTAAACAATAGTTAAGCTTGTTGAAAGGCCAGACAAAATTAATACTCTCGCATGAAGAGTCAGGCTTAGAATACTAAACCTTATTCTGTGAAGCACCGTCTATTTCACTTTATAAGACAAATGAACTCTAAGGATTCTCTCTATAGTTTCCATGGAGACCGCCGCCGCGTAAGGGAGACGGCTGTCGCTATAAAAGCCGGCAACAACATTACATAAAACAGCAAAATGTCACAAACGACGCCTAAATCTCTATTACCTAATAGCACCCAAATTAATCCAAGCGCTTTAGACTTTTGCCACTAAAATTGTGCGATACGAAAAACTATTTCTTAATGTGTTTATTTGGATGTCTTGAATAACACTTGGTAGTTACACCACGATACACCTGGAGGATTTCGTGAATACCGCGGATTTGTGGTTAACTCAATTTCTATGGCCCAAACGGGAACAACATATATTATAAAAGTTGTACATCTGTAAATTCTCTATTTTAAAGGTCCTATACATACTCAAAAAGAGTACTCTAATTAAATAAATGGATCCTGACAGTGAAAACAAGATTTCTTTGACAACGCCAGAGGTAAGATAAGCTCCAGAAATCGCCGCATTAAACTTGTTGCCCGAAAAATCGAGAAAATTATATACCTATGTTGGCGTATAAATTTTTCTTAAATTGGAGAAATGAAACTGAATTAAATAACTATTACATATTTAATAGTCGTAGACAAAGCATAGTATTCTACTCGCCTATAATGGCTATTATTCACAAAGGTGATGTTTAAGGCATAAGTCGCAGGCGAGTGTCGTAAATCATCATTATTATATGCTCGTTGACCGTTAACCAATATAGAAATAATTGTTTTACAAATCATATTTGTAAAAAATGTTTGGAATTTTGTCGTGTCTCTATATTATAAACCAATATCAGCAAGAATAGTGTAAGTGCTCTTTCGAGAAATTTCCATTAGATTCTTTCAACTGGAAAGTTATAGACTCTAAATTAAGACTCTTTCATGCTGTTTCGATATTTTGCTAGAAAGTTTCATTACCAATACGTGATTGCTAGATTTATTTGACGTTAACTTAATCGTATGTCGACAACAATAAACAGTATAGTATTCGAAAAACAAATGCAGGACTTATTTGCAGAATTTAGAAAAAATGATGGTAGAACAAGAAAAAAACACCAGGAAGAGAAAGAGAAGCAATAAAAGACGACAAGAAGAACAAGAGGAGCGGAAAAGACAACGCAAAGAGAAACTAGATAGAAATGTCAAGAAAAGCAAGAGGAATGGAAAAGAAGACGTCAAGACAAAGAAATAAAGGGAGAAGAAGCAGAAAGACGACGCGACATCAAGAAGAATTGACAATATGGGCAGCGTAAAGGTAGAAGTAAGTAAGGTCGAGGGAAAAATGGACAAGTTCGAGGAAGAAGTTAAAAAAAGTGAACAAGGTTGAAGATAAAATGGACAATGTCGATGAGAAATACAGCGACTTAAATGACAGCTGAGGGAAAAAGGAGATCCGTTGGTAATATCATCATCGGATCATCGGTTACAACATCCTTTGACGGTCAAAGTACATGGACTACCTATAAAATACACAGTTTGAGGCAGCTGTGTGTGCGAATAATTGGAATAACGAAGACGCCTTAGACTTAAATATGGCGACCAACACCTTGTTCAAGTATGTCGGGCCCAGCTGGAATACCGTACTCAAAAAGCTGTGGAAAGTTTACAAGAATTTAAACCGGTTGTGGACAAACTGGCACACTTGGCGTATCCTGATGCACCAAGACAATTCCAAGAGTAATTAGCAGTGGGGGCTTTTTTAGATGTCATAAGGTACAAGGAGATCGGGCGAGTCCTCCAGTTATCTCGATAGACGAGTGGTAGCGAATCTCCGAGGTCAAGAGTGCGAGCTATGACTCTCGAAAAGTCGTAGTCGGAGAGAAAGAACATATACATAAAATATTCAGTCAGATACGAGCTCAATCGGATAGCGACTTGATTTTTTTTTTTAATTCTAACACAGCGAACTACTGGCTTCTGTGAACAATTCAGCGGTTCTAGTTCTATACAGTCGCCCAGATACTAGCCAGCGACATGCCATTAAATATCTTTAAATGATTCTGAAAGTTCTGTGATATTTTTTTTTTGCGATCTCGTATTTGTATGGCTCTGTTGTATGTTGTCTAAGAAATAACGTTCAATGAATCTCGTATGTTGCATCACTCCTTCTTTCGACGCATCAAGTTATTCAATAACAATAATTCAATAGGAACATTATCTGAAAGTTTATCTTAGTTATTAAAATTTTCTATTAATTAATAATACAATTCTCGCAACTGGTATCTTATCGATAAGCAATCTAGTTGGCTAGTGAATAACAATGCAATTATAAGCAATTAAAATGTTTTTAATTTCAAATATTACATTAATTTTAAATATTACAATGCATGTATCAGGTAAGCATCAGATAATATAACTAATTAAAAATGGTTTGTAACTGTAATGCATGCCGCCACATTAATGACTATGCTGGTGCTATAATAAAGTAGGAGGGTCTGAAATGGACAAAGTATAACGGAAGGAACAAATATACCTATTGAATAACTATGTAGACAAGAACTTGTTTTGTAGTCTACAATATGCTATTATTTCTATTACTTCTACAAACGTCGCAGTTAAGCGATACAAGTAAAAGTGATTCAAAATTACATGACCCTCTTCTGTAGAGCAATTAAGATATTTCTCACCCCTCCCTTTGATGGAACATGTACCGGGAGAAAATATAATTTCATCAATTAATTAATCTAAATAAACGGTATAGGTGATGAGCAAGGGTCGAAATCTCAGCGATAACAGGGTCAGACTCAGGAGCATTAAATGAAGTAGCATGAATTATATTAAAAATACGATGAAAAATAATATCACATAAAACACAAAGTAATTTTCGGACAAATACAACCCGTATTTATATTTGAAAAATAAACTACTAATTATTAAATGACAGAAACACGGTTAATATAGAAAGCAAACTATTAAAAAACATGTAGCAAAATACCAAAATAACATATATGCTGTGGTCGTGTGTTTACTGCTCAGTAATAGCTCAATGACGCCATCGACCTGAACGTAAAGTACGAGATAATACGAGAATACGAGTCAACCGGTACTGTCTATGAAAAAAGTTAAAAGACCTAACAATGTGTTAACTCGAGAAAGAATAGAAAACGTGCACTGTGATGCTTGTAAAACAGTGGTTGATTTTAAAAGAAAATGCAACTTTAACTACCACATCAATTCGATGAAACATGTATCGAATATTAGAGACTTAAGTGTGGATGAATTCAAGTTGAATTTAATGAATTTCATGATTTGGTCTGATATTCCAATCGTCCGCATTTTAGACAATTTTTAAAAAAATATTCGAATTTAAAACTTCCAAACGAATCATATCTTCGGAAATACTATCTTAAAGAAGAGTGTAGCCAAGGGCTGGAGGAAATTTGAGAAGATCTTCAAAATAAATACATATGTCTGACTATTGACGAAGCGAAAGATGCAACAGGCCGCCAAATACTTAATACCATTTTATGGGGTTTAGATAAAGGAAAAGCTGTGAAACCACGTTTAGTGTCGTGTAAATTTGTGAAAAAAAAACTGATCACGGCATGATTGTTCCCTCAGTAAAAGACGCACTTAAGTAGAGCAATGTAATAAAATAGTATATTATTCAACGAGCATATAATGATGGCTATTATTCACGAGGGTGAAGTTTAAGACACGAGCCGCAGGCGAGTGTCTTAAATCACCAGAGAGATTAATAGCCATTATATGCGAGTAGAATACTATACTTTGTCCACGACTATTAAATATTTAATATTATTTTAATTCATCTTCATTTCACTTCTATTTAAGAAAGATTCATATGCAATATACACAATTATTTAGATTTTTCAGGCAACAAGTTTATTGAGGCCATTTCTGCAGCTTTCTTTATCTCTCTCAGCGTCAAAGAAATATCGTTTTCACTGTCGGTATCCATTTGTTTAATTACATTATTCTTTTTGAGTACCTAATATTTAAAATTATTGGAAATACCGTTGGCGTTGAGATCGCACAAATTTTGACGTTTCAAAGCAACTACAGAATTATAATTTGACACATTGTCATGGCTTACTAATAAAGTAATACAGTTTGCAGACACGTAGATAAATGGTTTCAAAAACAATGTTGGGGATTGCTATGTGTTACTAATAGACGATGCTTTGAAAAAAACTTACTAATGTACTTTTTGAGTGTTAATTAAAGTACCTCCTCGGCATGTACCATTTGAGTGCTTCCTAGAAAACTTAGAGAGACAACACTTGTCTCTTGGTTGCTGACATTTTTAATTTTTAACAAAAGTCACTAACGTCATTTCTTATAAACAATTGACTGCACTTATTATTCACTGCAATCAGTGAATAATGAAATCACTGCAGGGAATATTGGATAGCATTATCCTTGAGGAAACACATACATAATGAGTATATTATTTAATAGTCGTGGACAAACATGTTTGTCCACGACTATTAAATAATGTACTCATTATGTATGTGTTTCTTCAAGAATAATGCTATCCATTATTCCATGCAGTGAATAATGATTTCATTATTCACTGATTGCAGTGAATAATGAGGACAGTCAATTGTTTATAAAAAATGACATTAGTGACTATTCACCAAAAATTTTAAATGTCAAAATTGCAGCAATCAAAAGACAAGTGCTGTCTCTCTAAGTTTTCTAGGAAGCACTCAAATGATACATGCTGAAGAGGTACTTTAATGAACATTCAAAAACTACATTAGTAAGTTTTTTTCGAAGCATCATCTATTAGCAACACGCGACAATCGCCAACATTGTTTTTGAAACCATTTATCTACGTGCCTACAAACTATATTATTTTATTAGTAAGCTATGACAATGTGTCAAAGCGTAATTCTGTAATTGATTTGAAACGTCAAAATTTGTGCGATTTCAACGCCAACGCCATTTACAACAATTTTACATATTAGGTGTTCAAAAAAAGTAATATAATTAGATAAATGGATATTGACAGTGAAAACGAGATTTTTTTGGCACCGCCAGAGATAAGAAAGCTGCAGAAATCGCCTCATTAAACTTCTTGTCCGAAAAATCGAAAAAATTATATATGATGACGTATGAATCTTTCTTAAATATGAGAAATTAAATGAAGATGAATTAAATAAATATTAAATATTTAATAGTCGTGGACAAAGTATAGTATTCTACTCGCATATAATGGCTATTATATGCTCGTTGAATAATATACTATTGTTTTGTTAACCACTGACGGCGTGAGATACCTTTGCTTAAGGCAGGGAAGGACTTGCAAGAGGAATATACCGATTTAATTCATTTTACATGTGCAGCACATGGATTTCATCGAGTAGCAGAAAAATCCGGGTTTTTTTTCAGGATGTGATTGACTTAATTTCAGAAGTGATCAAAATTTTCTTGAAGGCACCGAATCGCACAGTTCTATGATTATTGTCAGGGGATACCGCTGCCACCTAAACCCATTGTACCAGGTGGGGCACTTGGCTGCAGGCGGCATTTTATTGTGCTAAAAATTTAATCAACACGTTCGATTCCCGCGAATCTATTACAATAGGTAAAGCGCAAAAGATTTTTAAAAACGCAAAAGATTTTTAAAAACGCAACGCTAAAGCAAGAAATTAGATTGGCGTTCAACGAACTCGAGGAAGCAAAGGGAATAAAAGGTCTCAAAATATAACACAAATTGAGTCAGACGTCCTCGGAAAACCCTGGATTTGAAGGAATTGCAACAATTTCAAACTTTTGGAAGATCTGGGTAATACCGAACATCCAAAATAATTGGTTATGAGGTATGCGCGGCTTACTTCTGCCATTTCAGCATTAAAGTGGATATTTAACAGTAGGCATCAAGAAATGACTATAGACGATTTGATAAGAATAATGATACCTCGCAAATAAATATATGTAAATAATATAAACGAATAAGACATTTTTTATTACATCTTTCATTCGATTCCCATTATGCTGTACTGTATCTCTCTGAACTGGCTGTTGGCATCTTTTTTGTCGTCTGAATATGACCACAAAGAGGCAAACATCCGGAGTAAGCACTTTCCCATACATTTTCCCAGTTTTTTCAACTGACTGTTAATTCTTATTAAAAAAAATTATATTCAATAAAATAACTTTACAGAAACATACTTATAGAAAGATAGTATGTCATTGTTATAAATAGGGATAACATAAAGAAAGAAATTACAATTGCAAATTCACAATTGTCAAAACACAACATTGTTATGTTATAATATTGCTCGAAAAATTAAATATCAAGTTTTGTCCGACTCTGTTAACGTTGAAAAATTCCAAACCTTGGTGATGAGTAAAATTGTCTGTTTTTCCAGTGCCCCACGCTTTTACGTTTATTAACACAATTATTGTTAATATTAACATTATTTTCTTCTATTTAGTGCATTTTTTAACAGATTCAGTTTGTGTTTAAAAGCGTGTTTTTAATTTTTTTTTAATTATTTACTTTTTCCAGTTGTTCTTGTACGTTCAACGAGTATAACAACAGATACGGAAAAATGCATATGACAATTTCTGCAGAGAATTTTATAAGCTTTATTTTATATAAGTGACATGATTTTGATATTATTAATGGTTAGCGACAGATACACAAAAAATTGAATTTGAGCAACATTTTTCAAGATGGCGGTTCCAGAACGACAGATAGAGATGGGGACTTTTAGTATGTTTAATGGTACACCTTAATAAACGTCTTTTAAGAAGTTTCGAGATTTCATGAATTTTCTTCCTTCTAATTTTCTTTATTTTACTGAAGTAATAATATAACATACATTTGCAACAGCTGTCAAGAAATTTACACCGTTGTTTCCAACTAGCATATGCCATTCATATTTTACTTTGTGATACTGAAACAGTTGCCTGAAATAAAAAATTATTTTGTTGGCAGATGCTTCCTTACAGCCGATTAAAACTGTATCTTTATTATTTCAAATAATAATTTCAGTATCATTGTTATCAATGTAGTTGAACTAACTGACACCATAAAACTAGTGGAATTGCAAATTGCTATTTCAGAGATCATTTTTAACGATATCCAGCTGCCCATTAACCTGATGGTACAATTATCACATACTGCAGTTAAAAAGGTAAAATTATATTCGCAGCGTAATTATGAGAGCATTACTTTTTTGACGCGATTCGCTTGCACAGCTCTGTGTGTTACTAGGCCTAAGTAACGGGAAGCATTGTTTGCCTTAATGGTTCACTGTTCACGTAATAATTGATTACAATTATTTAAGATATTTGCTGCATCCTTAATGGATCAGAATGTTTTATGCTAGTTTAATTGCCACCTACCAACAAGACCGTTTTAACAAACAATTCAAAATTATTCTAATTAACATTTCTGTTTAATTAACCCCATCGTGCACGAACTTACAAAAATTATAAATCATGAAAATAAAATTCGAAAATATGTTGAAACCTTTATTATAAATAAATATAGATCATATCTTGTCATAAAGAAATGTAATCTTTTTGAAAAAAAAAACGTAAAAATATGTTTGTCCACTTCAGTGGACGTCATGCATTAAAAGATAATATCATTTTGTTGTACTTCGGTTCTTTTGGCAAATATTGTTTTATACTTATTGTATTTTTCAAAGGAATTACTTGTTCATCCACGGACATTCTTTAGATTCCATTGCACTCTGCACTCATAAAATTACCTTGAAATTTATCCAGAAAAATTCGCAGTTTCCATAATTTGTCTTCATTGTCTTTTGTTGCATCATTTGCTTTAGTTTTGGCCCTTTGACACAAAGGATTTTCAATAAAATGGAGGTTTCTCAGAATTCCTTCACAACTAAATCCATCCGTAAATCTTCCTTACTTGACATGCACAATCAAACACGTGGATAACGAATATAAGACATTACTAAATTTATATCAATTTAATAAGGTTGACGTTTACATTTCCATTGCGTTGACTATATAAATTAGTTTGATATACAATGTCATCCATCATATCGTCAGATATAAATGAGAAAAAATATATCAATTATATAGAGGTCACATTTGCATGTATGTTAGAAGTGACTAAAAATTTAATAAATTAATTTCATCTCTACTGTCATCTAAATTTTTGTGCGACAGGTCAATGCCAAGTCGTGTTTTCCGCGGGAAAAAGAGTTTTCCGACCGTGGAAGAGAGCCGCCGCGATTTTCTCTCTGTTGATGCTTTTCTTTTAACAATAGGTACCTTTTGACCCATTTTCAGCGCGGCAGCTCAACGCCAAGTCGAGTTTTCCGGGGGGAAAATGGTTTTTCGACCGTGGAAGATAAGGGCCACGAACTGCCGCGATTTCCTCTCTGGGGATGCTTTTACTTTAACAATAGGTACCCTTGACCTATTTCCAGCGCGGCAGCTCAACGCCAAGTCGAGTTTTCAGGGGGAAAAGGGTTTTCCGACGGTGGAAGGGAAGGGCCACGAGCTGCCGCAATTTTCTCTCTGCGGGTGCTTTTCTTTTAACAGTAGGTACGTTTTGACCTATTTTCAGCGCGGCAGCTCAACGCCAAGTCGAGTTTTCTAGGGGAAAAGGGTTTTCCGACCGTGGAAGATGGGCGGGAGGTGGGCGGTGTTAACATGCCGCCCTGAAAATAAATCAAAAGGTACCTATTGTTAAAAGAAAAGCATCCACAGAGAGAAAATCGCGGCAGCTCGTGGCCCTTCCCTTCCACGGTCGGAAAACTCTTTTCTCCGCGGAAAACTCGGCTAGGCTTTGAGCTGCCGCGCTGAAAGTGGGTCGTAGGGTTCCTATTGTTAAAAGAAAAGCATCCACAGAGAGAAAAGAGACTTGGCGTTGAGCTGCCGCGCTGAAAGTAGGTCAAAAGGTACTTACTGTTAAAAGAAAAGCATCCGCAAAGAGAAAATCGCGGCAGTTCGTGGCCCTTCCCTTCCACGGTCGAAAAACTCTTTTTCTCGCGGAAAACTCGACTTGGCGTTGACCTGCCGCGCTGAAAATGGGTCAAAAGGTACTATTGTTATAGGAAAAGCATCCACAGAGAATATCGCGGTAGTTCGTGGCCCTTCCCTTCCACAGTCGGAAAACTTTTCCCTCGGAAAGCCTGACTGCATTGAGCTGCCGCGCTGAAAGTGGGTCAAAGGGTACCTATTGGTAAAAGAAAAGCATCCGCAGAGAGAAAATCGCGGCAGCTCTTAGCCCTTCCCTCCCACGGTCGGAAAACTTCTTTTCCCCCCGGAAAACTCACTTGGCACTGAGCTGCCGCGCTGAAAATAGGTCATAAGGTACCTATCGATAACGGAGAAGCATCTACAGAGAGAAAATCGCGGCAGCTCTTGGCCCTTCCCTTCCACGGTCGGAAAACTCTTTCCCCCGGAAAACTCGACTTGGCATGGAGCTGCCGCACTGAAAATTGGAGGGCGGTTAGTTTACACTGAATCATGATGATTGCCACAACCTGAATCGCGGCAGCTCTTTACATGTGCATTTCAGAGCCGGAAATTTTTTTTACATCGGAAAATTCGGTCCGGCTATGAGCTGCCGCTTTCCACCCCAGACAAGCCTCTTCTACTCCTCAAAACAAGATAATCCACGCCAGCGGCAGCGCGGCCGCGCTTTACTTTGCTGTTTTAGACCTAGTGTGTATCTGAAGTGCTAACTCTGGGTGCCAACTTTATGTTCATGGTGGTTTCGATAGGGGCCGTCAATATAATAATCCTTTCAACGGATTTTCAAATTAAAAAAAAACATCTTTTATTAAAAGTAATGTATTGTACTAATTTAAATTTATTTTACAACAAATTAAATTTTAAAAAACATATAAAAATTATAAACTGATACTTGCAATAACTTTTGTTTTCGTAGCTTACTTAGGTCCTTCCTGAAGATTATTTGTTAGAAAAATGGTAGATATGTACGAATTAAAATTTTTGCCATTTCAAATAAATTATTATTTTGTTGTAAATCCTATTCAAACTAGTACTAGTATTCTGAACAAAAAATGATTCTAATTTGAAAATCCATTTCACAGATAAAAATAATTTGTAGTTAATTTTTTTTTTCTAACGGCCCCTATCTCAAACGCATTTGAACCAACTACGATGTAATCTTGTACAAAGGGGTTTTTAAAAGTGCTGATGAAGAATATCTTTCTAGTTATTTTCTAAAAAAACCGCTGTAAATAGTTCATTAAATATATATCGGCAAATGAGAATAGCTAATGTATTGTTGCGTGTTACCGCCCCTAGGAAACACCCTGTGAAAATCCGTAGGTTCTAAATAATTTTAACAAGGGGTAACCACTAACACTTTATTTAATAACTTCTCAGAACTACACAAGATTTTCTAATTTGACTAAAATAACCTTTACACTTTGTTTACTACTTAATATTTAACCTCACTTGTCACTTTTCAACTTCTTCCTCTTGTGCCGGGAACCTCGCCTTATATACTCCAAAATTGCCTCTAGAGTTATCTAGAACACAATCGTGAATCTTCTTTCACCACACTCCAGAAAACTCGATCTCTTTCTACAAACTTCCAGGACAGTCACTATTAGTCATGGGCGTATCAGTCTCTAGTTTCAAGGGGGTGCAATGCATAACAGTATCACTAAAGATCAAATCCTCAACTATGCGTAAGAAAAAGTTGGTACTAAAACTGTATTTTTTTATTCAAAACTGTTTATTTCTTAATATGTTTACTGTTTGATTGCTCTGCAGTACATCGTACAGAATTAAAACTTTATGTCAATTAACTACCAAACTACTTGTCGTTTAAACGGCTAGCGACGAAGGTGTTAATAATTAAATGAAATAAAGCAGTCGTTTTTTTTATAATTATTCGATTCTAAGAACATATGTCAATTTGAGGTAAACATAAAAACAGAATTAATTTATCCTGCTAGAAATAACATATTATTAAAATCATATTTGTATATTTACAACCGCTAAATGTCACTGAGTAAATTATACTTAATAAATGATTATTACAGAGGAAGGTCATGTAATACTAATGAACGATGTGAAAAGGACACTAGCAAATCTGAGATAAGAAACGTAGAGGTTTACCTGCCAAACTAATAAGGTTAATTAATCCGGCACGTTTCGCAAAGATTGAGACAATAAATAACTCTAGCTTCACCTAATTAGTCCAAATATTGTATTGTGAAACTACCTTATATGACTTGATTAAATGATGCACCAATGATTAAGTCGTGCCAGTTATATAATGACTTGCAGATTTAGTGATTTTTACATCAAATTATCTTAGATGCTATCATAATTAAATAGAAATTCTTTGTGTATTGGAAAATAATCCATATTTTTAATAGTTGCTCTGACATATATTAGGTTCTCCCCAAACAAAATTGGGAACAGGACCAAAACAACGAAATATGGCCATCATTCTGCACCATACCAGTGCAGTGCCACAAATGTTACGGCCGGCCTCGCTATAAGGGTTACTAATTATCTTATTACTTCCACATCAACGTAGCGGATTGGAAGCGTAGGAATCATAAAAAAAATGTCAATAGGCTTAAAATGTCATGGGAACGTCTAGATTTTAAATTTGAGAGAGAAAAAAATTCTGTCGGTATGTTTGTAACTTTTTTTTGTGCGCACGTTTTCTCTGGAACGGTTTGAGATATTGATTTAAAATTTTATACACGTTTCTATTATAATGAGATCTAGAACTGGATTGTTTTCTGAACTTATCCTGTGAAGGGTTGGGGGGTAAACAGAGGTAAATAGGGAAAAATAATTAAAGCAAGCTGGTAAGAGTACAAAAATTTGGGATTTGGTGTATATACTTGAGATTTTTCCAATATTTTCCATCCCCCCACCACCACCACTCCATTATTAAATGGATTGATAAAATAAAATTTGGATATTCACTTGAAATTTGGTACACGAATTTATTGTAACGACGTCTTATTGGGATAATTTCGTTGAAGGGGTGGAGGGAGAGGGGGGTGTAATTGGGTAAAATAAGTAGGGCAAGCTAATAATAGTCCAGAAACTTCATTTTTAGTGTATATGATAGAGGACTACGCCTCAAATTTTTTTTATGACATCTACCCCAAATATAGAAATTCTATCACCAATTATTTCCACTTACTAGAGTGCAAAAATAGTCAAGATATTGTTTATAATTGTTTATTTGTGGCATATTCAGAGTTTCCTACTTTTTGTCGGTATTTTGCCATTGAAAAATGTTTAAAAATTTTAATGAACACACTTCTGTCAAACGAATCAGGCAGAGGTTGGTTCTTGAATTCTTGATTATTACAAAATGAAATGAAAATAACATTGTTGTAGTTTATATATTTTTGTAATAATATAGACATTTTGTAATAATCAAGAATTCAAGAACCAACATCTGTCTGATCCATTTGGTGCTGAGAAGATACAGAATCCACACAGAAAATAGAGAGAGGCTCCCTACACTGAACCCTATATGGCAAGCGGAAGTTCAACGTCCATACCTATAGCAAATATTAGAGAACTAACAAGATAGGACAGTCAGACAGAGAAGACGAAATAGACGAAGACAGTTGTGTACTCCAATTTAAAGGGACACGACATCCAGCGGAAACGGTTTCGGAATTGTCGGTTACGCATTAAACGAATTTGACCAAGCTTACTAAAGGCCAGGTTGGCTCATTAAAATCGACAAGTGCTACGTCACGTATAGACCTCGATGACAACTGCGTGTGGCTGTTTTTTTCTCATTTTATAGAAAAAAGTTTCAAAATTATTCATTCAATGTACAATTCTATCCTAACCGAATAGATACCTTACATATAAACATAGAAATACTTCATGTGACATATTACAAAACAACCTGTTTTTTTAATGACCTTGGCTACTGACAGTCAGCTGAGTTCGGTCGTTCTATCAGCACAGTGTTATCCATTATTCACTATTGGCCTCTCTTTCTAATGTTACCTTCTCCGTCTGATTGTCACATTTTGTCAATTGCGCGAGGACTTCCAATTTAAATGTCGAGATCAATGGCGCCATTGCTAAAAGATAAAAGGATTTCCGCCGGCTGTCCCATATCTTGTTAATTCCCTAATCTTTGCCTATAGTAGCGCCAATAAGTCTAGTCAGTAGAGCAAAAAATAAGCGGCATCCTCATCAAAGGATAGTAGCTGTTACGTAATACTTAAGCGGTATCTCATTCTTTATAATTATTTTTAGAAAAGGGAAAAACAATGCTTTTAGATGTTTCAAATAAAAACTGTATTTTTATACACTCTACATATGTTTCGGCTTGTTAGGCCTTTCTCAAGAGCATTACAGATGAATACTAAAGCTATGAGGGTGGTTGTTCTAAAAATAAATGCAGTAATACCCAAACATGTGGAATTACGGGGATTTCAAGTAATAAAACTAAGGATCTACCTACTCGGAATAATTCAATGGGCTATTCTTAGAACCTTGTCTATTATAGGAGTGTTTATGAAATTTAATTGGTCATTGGTGGTACAAGTATTGCTTTTAAGGGATTTTTTTATTTCTAATTGTTCAAGGAGGTTTAAGCGTTTTCCTTTTCTTTCTGAATGGATTAAATTAATATTCTCTGTATCAATAAAATGATTATTTTCAATGCAATGTGTTGACATTCCTGTGTTTTTTGTGTTATTTAAAATGGATTGTTTATGTTCTTTTACCCGATTAGCTATACTTCTACCACTTTGGCCAATATATACCGCGTTACAGTCCTTACATTTAATTTCATAAACCCCCGATTTGTTGACTTTACTTATTTTTTCTTTATTGTTAACTAAAATACTTCCTAAATTTGTTTTGTTTACACTTATTGTGGAGATGCCTAACTTATTTAGTTTTCTACTTATTTTATCACTAAACCTAGGAATATAATTAATAAAATTGTACTTTGTTGTTTTGTTGGTTACAGTAAAAAATTCCTTTTGAAGTAATTTTCGCTGTTTGTTTTTAACCATGTTCTCTATTAGTGACTCCTTATATCCATTATTTATTGCAATCTGTTTGATTATGTTTAATTCTTTATTAAACTCATATTCGTCTAAGGGGAAATTTGTGAGTCTATGTATTAGGCTATGAAAGGGAGAGAGTTTAATTTGCCAAGATTGTTGTGAATTATAATGTATGACTGTGTCTGTTGTAGTGGGTTTTCGATAAATACTAAATTTTAATTGATTACGATGTTTTTTAATATTCATATCTAAAAAGTTTAATTGACCATTTTTTTCTTTCTCTAATGTGAACTGTATTTTACTATTAAATGAATTCAAAAAATTAAGGAAACTACTTAAATTCCGTTCTATACCAGTCCATATGCAAAAAATATCATCAACATAACGAGTCCAATAGAAAACATGTACATTTAGGTTGCTATTACTACTAAAAATTACATTTTCAAAGTTTGCCATAAATATCTCTGCTAACAACGGAGAAATAGGGGAACCCATTGGTAAGCCGTCTTTTTGTTTATAAAATTCACCGTCAAATTGAAAATAATTTTGTTCAATGCGAATTCTTAATATATTTTTTAATTCTATTTTTTCTGTTATATCAATCTGTGAATTATCTATTAAATTACTTAGAATTAATTTTAGTTCCGTAAGCGGGATAGAGGTAAATAAACTTTTAACATCAAATGAGATTAATTTAGCGTTGTCCGGTAAGATAAGATTTTCTGTGTTTTTAATAAATTCGAAGGAGTTTTTGATTGAATATATAGATTTGAAATTCTTTATATAATCCCACATACTTACTCCAGATAAACATTTTACGTTTTATCCGCCTACTAGAGATGAAAACCACGACTAGGTCATTATGTGTAATTCGTACAATCGATCAAATAAACGTTTGAATGTGGTGCCTTTATACTTAATTATTTGTTCAACTACTGGCGGAACTCTGATAAACAAACTTCACGAGGCTAAACTACGTAAATCAATGGCGCCACATATATATTTATAATACTAACGGTTTTATTTTTTTTATATTTTAAATTTAAGACATATACTTAGTAGCACATAATTAACACATTTACGAATTGCGTAAATCCGTACGCCCCTGGCTCTACTGACAAGACTTCTTGGCCCTAAAAATTGAACCTCGCGCTAGTATGGCGACCAGGCAGAGACGCACAATCGCACTGTGGAAAACGCTAGCTCCGGCCTTATTTTTATTGGAAGTGTTTTTAATTTATCTTTACCCCGATTTTTGCAAAGCATAATGTCTTATTTAATATATAATACTCTATTTACAATATACATAAAATACTACATATGTAAAAATGAACAAATAACAAATAAAAGTCGAAATGTATTTTTAACCAAGCTCAATACCCGTATTAGGCAATAAGGTTCAATTATCCGGGCGACGACTTTTTATTTCAAGATTATTGGTGATCGTCTTTTTGAATAAAGTTCAACTTTTCCAAAAAATGTTATTTAATCACGGTATTTGCATAGGCCTATGTATAGAAAATAACACCTATGGCACATAATAGGAATAAGCAAAATATGAATATTTCAAATTAACTAATTTTTATCGTAAATCTATACATGCACCAGCTCTTTGACATTGTTGGCGCTCTAGATTATATCACAATTAATCACAAAATACGCTTGTAAACTGTCCGCAGAGAGCGCCGATGAGGGCCTTATATTAAATTAGAAAGCCCTGCATCGACAGTTGTGGTCAATAATGCGAATTGATAATTTTTCTATAGTTCTGGGAAAATTCTATAATAATTTGGGGAGATTCAGAGTGACATCCGAGCATTCTCAGGAAGATCCGAGCATCAGGAAGATCCGGGACTCTCATGGAAATCCGGAGAGATACCAAGGTGGTCAAAGGGTGGTCAAGGGGTGGTCAAGGGGAGATCAAGCGATCTTAACGAAAAAGGCTATCTTCTGTACACAATCATGCTGAAATACCTTTTGGAGCAACCACAAATTTGATGAAAACACAAAAATGTTCTTTTTCTGATACAAGTGGACTGTCCGTGTAATGTTTGGTCTTGATGGAAACTTGGCATCGGAGTGAGGAGTGAGTATAATCTCAATGTAGTAAACAAACCTTCTACTGAAAGTTGAAAGGTGAAGGTTAAAATATGACAACACCTGCTAATCATAACATAACAGCTTCCTGTCTCTGACGTAGTGCTAAAATATAAAACTCATTTCCTGTATTTGTGTGAAGGCGTGTGGTTTAGCGTCAGTGGACTGGAAATGGGAAATTTTTTAATAACTGCTACTCCAGTCATGTGCGAATCAGACGAACACAAAAACATCGATAACATCATGAAATTAAAGACAATGTATTTCATAAACAATAAATAATGCCACTAGATCAATGATGTATTCACCGAATTACAGTGCGAATTTGCACAACGTAATTTTCTGAACATTGTTTTTTTTATGTGAAAAAGTGTAAAATTTTACATTTTTATAATTATTATCATTATCGTTCGAATAGTTGTAAGTATTGCAAAACATAAATCTATAATTTTTAACATGTATTAACTTCTTAATTAATTTTATTCAACAAATTGTCCCTGAATATCTAATTCAAATATATTTTAGGCATCGTTTGTGACAGAGCAACTCAAGTTCATTCTCATTGGCAATAGCAGTCGTGTTATGGTGTCATCTGGTGATGATTGACACTAAAGTAAACTGAAGAATGCATGCTGTATTTACAGTATAAAGCGAGCTATTTAAAATAAGGACTTTGCCACTATTATCCTATTTTTGTTTGTAATTTCTAAGTTTTAAAAGAATCCCACTCTTATATTCCTAATTAATCTTAAGTTTTTAACTATGGAAAAATCAAAAGACAAAACAAAGTCAAACAAATGGTCCTAGAATATACAAAATCAGTTGCTAACACTGTATTGTACACTAATGAAATATGTATGTTGGACAAACGAAAAGTCCAATGATAATTGGATTCAAGGAGCATAATCACCATTTCCGATTGAGAAGAACTGAAAAAACTAGTGTTGGTCAACATATCTTTAATAACAATCATAGGATATATATCAAAGCTTAAGGTTTATTAGAAATGCACAAACAACGAGATCCTTTTGAAAGCTTAGAAATTAAAAGATGTAAAATTAGTATGATTTTCATTGTTAAATGAAAAACACATATTCTAAAACGCATACAAAAAGTTTTAAAAAACGTTCAACTCCTCTCGAGCATGAAATTATTACAAATAACCTTGTAGCTTCACAGGTACATCATTGTAAAAATTAATTACCGGTTTAAATAAGTCTTTCCTACAATCTCGATATCCTTGTAAAGTGTTTCGCCATCACCATTGTCTTAAAACCAACGAAATTATTTATTTATTACTGTTATGTTTTGTCTAATTACACGTCACTTAATATTTATTACGCAAATTAACGTCACATCAAACGACACAAATTAAAACATTAGAATTAATGACTGTTAATTATTACAAAAAATTGTCACTACACTATAACAACATTCGATTAAAGCTTGGAGTACATGTGGACATACGTAGAAACTACACATTCTACTGTATTATTTATTTATAAGTATAGAAAATTTATTATTAACGATTACGTTAAAATTTCACATAACTTCACTCATTTTTATATACCGGAAAGGCTGCATAGTGGCCTGTCGAGATGCATGAAATAAACTACATACAATTCTATTCAAACCTAAATCATTCTGGATTTTTGCTAATTAACAGTCTTAATCGTATCCACGTGTACTCTTCCGTTCCTTTTTCAATCAACATAAAATTATTAAGCATGAAAGAGATACAATATCGTATGAAATGTTCTATAGTAAATAAAAACAACATACCTACCTAATGTAATTACTATATTTACACGCATGGATTTAATTATTAAATGTGTTATGTCACCATGTAATTAATGTTGATTTTTATTTTTAATTGATAGTGCTACTAATTGATGATATAGTTTCCAATACAGAGTGTCACAGAGATTTAGCACATGATTCGTTATTAATTCACTTCCCTGCAGAAATTGTAACCACTTCCACATCCACGTAGTGGAATGGAAGTATAGTAATCGTGATGTATCTCAATCTCCTGATCCGTTAACTAATCAAGATTTTCATCACCCTGCTCTGGTCATATTAACTGAAATAAGTACTGTTAAGAACCTTAATAATAATTTTCCAATTAATCATGACGTTAGTTATAATTTCCGAAAATGTGATTTCTCCAAATTGTATGAAAACCTTCTCAACATAGACTGGTCCTCACTCTCTTCTTTTATTGACGTCAATGGTGCATGCACTCATTTTTACAACAAACTTGACTCTGTATTTGAATCTTATGTACCTAAGAAATCGACTTCTCGTAGCGGCAGATATCCTCCGTGGTTTAATGGCAGTATCTTAAAAAAAAATTAGCCTTAAACGTCTTAGGAGACAGTATGCAAGAACCAGTGATCCACTTATACACAATAACCTCAAAAACATCAGAAGGGAAATAAAATGAAATTTTGTGCACAACTCTGAAGATAATATAAAAAATTATCCCAATAAATTTTGGGCTTTCATCAAAAGTGGAAAAGGGTCGGCCAGTGTATCTGAAGAGATGATCTTCGCTAAACAATCCTTCTGATATACTAAATGCATTTGCCAATTATTTCGGTCAATCTTATAACGAGTCCTCATTAGATATCGAGGAACATCACATTGAGACCGATATACCTAACAATAACCCTATTGTTAGCATAAACTCTTTCAGTGAAGATGAGGTTATTCGGCCTCTAAAACGAATTAAACCCAAAATGACGACCGGTCCTGATTACATTCCAGCTTTTTTATTAAAGGATTGCGCCATCATCTTTGCATAGCCTCTAACTATAATTTTTAACTTAATCTTAAAAAACTGCCTATATCCTGACCTATGGAAATATTCCAAAGTATGCCCCATCTTCAAAAAGGGAAACAAACTAGATATTGAGAACTTTAGACCAATCTCTGTAATTTGTAACTTCTGTAAAGTCTTAGAAATATTACTTCACGGTAGAATATATCATTCGATTAACACCAAAATCTCTATTAATCAACATGGATTTATGAAAGGGCGTTCAACAACAAATTTATTCTGTGTAACTCAATATATTTCTGAATCCTTAGATGAACGTGGGCAGGTAGATGTCATATATACCGATTTCTCCAAAGCGTTTGATAGACTTGATCACCAGTTGTTATTTAATAAATTAGAAAAAATCGGCTTCTCATATTCTTTGCTCCTTTTGTTTAAATCTTATTTAATGAATAGAAGTCAGTACGTTGCATTAAATGGGTTCAAATCGATCGAATTTGCTGCCACATCTGGAGTTCCCCAGGGATCTATTCTGGGGCCCTTGTTTTTTAACATATTTATTAACGACATAGTGTACGAAATTAATTTGCCTCACCTTTCATATGCCGACGATCTAAAAATTTTCACAGTAATTGATTAAATCGATGACTGTTTTCAACTTCAGACTTCTCTTGACAAAATAAACACCTGGTGTATAGTAAATAAATTATTCATGAATACTAGTAAATGTAACGTAATTTCCCTTTCTTTAAAAACATCACATTTTATTTTTGATTACAGGTTAGATAATGTCATACTTCAAAGACCTATAACATTTCGCGACCTCGGCGTAACTTTTGATAGATAATTATCCTTCACTGATCATATCGATACCATTGTGTCTGAAGCCTCCAAGGCCCTTGGATTCATCGTTCGTACTAGTCGAGAGTTCACTAATACTGATACTCTGAAAATTCTTTATCAATCCTTCGTCAGATCGAAACTTGATTATATTTTGAGATGATTCGCTTGAAGGTTGGGGGTTAAATAGGGATAAATAGGGGAAGATAAGCAAATCAAGCTTGTAAGAGGGATATGATATATATACTAGAAGCTAAGGCCTTAGATTTTTTTTAGATAATTGTATGGCCTATTATTAATGGTTCACCCTTTTATACAGTTTCAAATTTTATATACAGTTCCTATATTCATCTATGCTCTGCGGTGATTTCTGTTCCCGCTCTAATGATAATTTCTGGGATTTGCTCTTTTAGCAATCCCGGTGCATAGTGCAATAATTCGTTGTTTATTTTGTCTGTTACATTCTTTTATTTCAAGAAATATCAAACTTTTAAAGATTATTGCCTTCGTTTTACAGTAACACCAGCTCATTTATTTTCACTTTCTTGGATTTTCTAGCAATTTATATTATAATGCAATTCATAGGTGAAGTTCGACTTTGTATGTACTGAGAAAAATGAGGGGCTAAAAATTGAACCAAGGAGGAAAGTGCAGGGGATTCCTCACGTCTCGCCACATAATACAACCTACTGTGTTGTTCAATATAAAATATTCCAATGGCAAAAATGACTCAGTACTTTATTATCTAGCAAAAAAAAGTTCTACAAAAACCATCCCATTATCTACAATTAAATCAAATTAAATAAGAATATATAAATATTCCGGTATTATGCTAATAGGCCGCACCTAGAATGGTATAATTAGCACTGTCATACATAAACTAATTATAAATATGTGCATAATAATAAATCAGTCGGAAAACGGAGATTTTGAACAACTGTACCATTATAATATATCAGGAACTGTTGCACATTTTCTACCGTATCTGATAACTCGATTGCTCTTTGATATACTTGTAGGCCGAATTTCAAGTCAGTTTGCCGACTTGAAATTTGGCAAGTTGTAGCATTTGAAAAATCTACATTAATAATTTCAGTTTGAATACAGTTAATTAACCCATTTGTTCATTTGTTTGAGAGGAGAGGTAGGCAACCACTCGTACTTTAAAGGGGCATAGCAGGTCGCATATCTGAAATTCTCAACAAGGAAAGAAAGCGTGTTTTCTTTTATGTATTATTTTTGAGTCAGAGGTGTTACTCACATGTTCTTGTTGTTGGGATATTACACAATGGTGTAATTCAGTCTTTAAATTACAAGCCCTTTTGTTGGCGCATTTTTATTGGCTAGAAAAAGTGTTCTCTAGATGTTCAAGTTGGCAACGCGGAGGACTGTCAAGCAGATTTCCGTCGGGGATTCGTCTTTGAGACAGCCACGAGTGAACAGCGGCGGTTCCGATTTTGTGTGGAATTTTTGGGTTTTACATCGTTTACACTGAAAAGGGATTTGATTGATGTACCCAATGATCCTCACCGCCTTGCTGTGAAGATTTTGTGAATTTCCAACAAGGAGTTCTGTTGATTGCCACAAATCTGATCGCCACGTGTTTCGCGAGGTTATGCAATACTCTCTATAGGAGGTAAGCTTTTATTTTACTTAGTTGGGGTTTTATTTAGTTCTTATTTATTGTAATTATTACAGAGTGTTTGGAGGGACTGGAAAATAAGTTATGCTTGGAGAGGCTTATACTTGGTATAGGCATATATTTTGGAGAGGTTTATGTTCAGAATGAATGGTGCTGCCATTTTGGTTACGTAAGGGGGGCCAGTATTTAGAGGAGTAATAGGAGGAAGTGTATTACTCAGATGTTTGGTTTTATGTGGGTTCCGCTGATACTTGGAAGAGTCGTTCGTAGCAGTCTCCCGGAGATTCAGGTAGAAATTTGATGCAGCACGGAGTTGCAGTTACCGCCAACGTCGAGAACGTCCATGAAATGGTGACAAGTCACACTGCAGTCGTCACAGAAAATGCCAAGGCCTTAACCAGGTTTTTTTGTTCATTTTAGTCAAATATTTTTAAAAAAATATTATAGTTTAATTCAGTGGTTTTAGTTCATATGTTGAAGTAAGTTATAACACAATCTTGCAACTATAAATTAAGTTTATGTGTAGAATGATGATATATTTAAGAGTTTTACTGTAAAACACCCATGGTACCGTGAGATGTTAATTTACCCACTATTACGTCACACATATAAAAATTTAATTCATGGTAAATTTTTAATTCGTGGTTGTAAGTTATAATTCATAGTTGTACATTGGCAAACTCGTAGTTGCAAGAGAATCTCAGTCAGATATCGAAGTTTGAATTCAAATTAAGTTTTTTGATTAACTGCATAGAATTTCTTTAATACGTATGAACCACGATCAGGTAAAGTTTAAAGTTTTTTATTTTTACTCTTTTTACTGTTGTACATCTCATGTGTGTTGTAATAAATGTCTAATGTCTACATGTTCTTATTATTTGCACTGGTACTCCTGATATTTGTTTAAATTTTGAGATTTCATAGAGTAAAGTAGAGTTTTGATATTACAGATATATTGTGAGTATTCCATCGCATGGTTGCTAGTGACTTAATTTTGTTCTGAGCTGGCAAAATTATATGTTACAAAGTGTCTATGGTTCGCATGATAATACAATGGGGTTTCTAAAGGAGCTGATTAAGAATATCGTATTAGTTTTTTTCTAAAAAAAATCGCTAATACTTTCTTTGGGAAATCGCTTCCTTTTTTCATCCTAGAATCGAACACCTCTAACTAAAATCAATTGTGGTTACGGCTATAGATTCACTTTATAGGTATATATTCACCACCAAAATTTCAAAGTATTCGGAAAACATATGAGCGAAATATGAGGGTAGCTCCATGAAAGTGGAACGCTGTGTATACTAAAGCCAAGGCCTCAAACGTTTTTATAACATTTGCTACCCTCCATCACCACCTCCATTATTAAACAAAATGAAATTAGATATTAACTTGAAATTTGGTATACGTATGTATTATAGCGAGGTACGCAGCTAGATTACACAGAGAGATCGAGAAAAACTGAATATGCCTCTTCCTAAAGATTTCTTGTGTGCCACTCACACTATTTTGTAGTACTTTCAACATTTGTATGTTGGCGATAGTGATTCAGTGAATTACATAAGTCGTGTGCGCGTGACGTCACAAATCTAAACATTTGTTTAGGGAGAATAAACACAAATTCCCAAGATGTTAAATGGAAATTGATCTAACTTTTCATTATATTAGTACTTTTGTGGAAATTATATCACACAAAATGTCAAGTTTTGGCTGTTATTGATTGTGGAAGTGTGGCAATACGAAATGACGGCAGTTTTTACTAAATTACCTCGCTTTTTTAATTAGGAAAAGTCAAGGTTGGAACACGCCAACTTCGTAAGCTTCGACTTTTGTATACCTTGGACTTATTCTTTTCATTATACATTCCTTTCAAAAATCATGTAATTGCAATATATGTATGTGCAATATTCGGAAATACATCGGCATCTGTACTAAAGTCTTTATTTAATATATAGGGATTTAAACTGATAGCACCTCTAGAGTTATCTAGAACATAATCGAGAATCTTCTTCCAATACACTACAGAAAACTCTATCTCTTTCTACAACTTTCCAGGACGTCACTATTAGTCATGGGCGTATCATAGGGGGTGTAATGCATAACAGAATCATCATTTTAAAGTCGAAAGTTCTTTAAATTGTTTTATTTTTCTGTATCACATAGCGATGTTTTGAATTATGACCCCCATGTCTATAATTTAATTGACATCCAAATATAAAACGTTATCGTGACACTACAAAGGTATTCGATTAACCTAATCACTAAATCAAAACAAAAATCAAACTACCCTTGAGAGTTTACACCAAACTTACACAAACATATGAAGATTTTAATAAAAACGATGACTTGCAACATTTCAACAGCTGTGTGTAAAACACCACATATTTCTAATCTCTCTTTTATTTATTATTACTATTTTTTAAAGGGATTATATGAAGAGTGGCAACTGTATATCTACAGTTAATCGTATTATAGCAGCATATAATGTATTTAAATCGTATTCGATGAAGCCTTTTATTATATTCGATAACGATAATCTTCAACATGAATTTCAACAGAGTTTCATTATAAATTATAATTATAAAAGATACCTAAACACTACACACTGTACAGGGCGTGATGTACTAAGAGTTTCAAACTATATGTTCTCCGGTATACTTGCAATTATAAAAGACCTCCTAGAAATAAAAATAAATAGATAATCTTTATATGAATAATTACATTCAATTGAATCGTGGAAATTATGGAATTAGGAGGAAAGCAAATAGCCGGAAAGCGCTAATGTTGCACTAAATCTAGACTACTTCGTCTGCTTTTTGATCTTGTCTTGATGGTAAGACTTATTGTCTTGATAAAACATGTTTTTCAAGTGGTTAGCAAGTTATTCCGACGAATTTGGTTAAAAAATTAATGGGTTCAGGAACTAGTATTGTCTGTTCCATTAAAATGACCCATCTATCTTAAAATCATTTTTCTAGTGAATTGGCAAAGGAAAAATACCTTTTTAAAAACCATGTTGACTAAAGTAAAAATATTATCAGCTACAATGGACGAAGTGCAAAGATTCTGAAAACTTTCTAAATATCTGACACAGCGTATTTTTCTAGCTTCTACTCTTATTTGGCTAAATTCATATTCGGCTAACTTACGTGCATCAATGTTACCACTGGTTCCTTTCATAAGCTTACGGAGAGTTCTATTAGTTCTATTACTTCCACATCCACATAGTGGAGTGGAAGTAGGTATAGTAATCGTTAGAAGAAAATCTTTTTTATTTATTGAAATAGGCTTAGAATGTCATAAAACGTCGAGATTTTAAATTTGAGCGAAGAAAGATTTCTGTCAGTCTGTCTAGCAGTCTGTCGGTCTGTCGGTTGGTCTGTCGGTTAGTTTCTTACTTTTTTGTGGGCACGTTTTCTCACGAACGGTTTATGATGTTGACTTGAAAATTGGTACTCATGTGTATCATGAATCATGACCAGATCTAGAACAAAATTATATTTCCGGCGAAAGGTTGGGTGTTAAATCGGGGTGAATAGGGGAAAATAAATAAAGCAAGCTGGTAAGAGTACAGAAATTTGGGATTTGCTGTATATACTAGAAACCAGGGCCTCATACTTTTTTATATTACTTTACTCTCCCTCCCCATCACCTCCACTCCATTATTAAAAGGGTTGATAAAGTAAAATTAAGATATTCACTTGAAATTTGGTACACGTATGTATTATAACGACATCTGGAACTAGACTATATTTTGAGATGATTCCGTTGAAGGGTTGGGGGTTAAATAGGGGGAAATAATTTAAGCAAGTTGGTAAGAGTACCGAAACTTGGAATTTGGTGTATATACTAGCAGCCAAGTTTAACACTTCCACCACCCCCAACTCCATCATTAAAGGGGCTGATAAAATAAAATTGAGATATTCACTTGAAATTTGGTACACACATGTGCAGTAACGACATCTGGAACTAGATTATATTTTAAGATGATTCCGTTGAAAGGTTGGGGGGGCGTGGGGATAAATAGGAGAAAATAAGTAAAGCAAGCTGGTAAGAGTACAGAGACTTGAGATTTGGTGTACTTACTAGAAGCCAAGGCCTCAGATTTCTTTATATTTTGCAAACTATAGCCTGAATTTTTTGGGGCTCTATTGGGCCCCACTAAGGCCATTAAAAATATGTTTAAATTTTTTAAAGCCGAATATTTTTTTTAACGAAATCTCACGTTAATTAAATAGGAGGAATTTAGCTTTCAAAGCTTCGGTAATGAAGCAACCCCTGAGGAAAAGCACACTGCCCTGGGATCAATAGTCACCCCGTTGGGTTGACCCCCTGGGGACCTAAGACCACCTTCTTTAGAAACAAGTTTCCCTCTTGGGATCAAAAGTCATCCGGCATGAGTGAATAGTCTCCAAAGAGTAAGATGTACGCACTGGGCAAATAACCCCCCCCCCCCAAAGTAAGTATTCATTATGATATACAAGAAATTAAAAGTAAGAAACAATTTTTATTATAAAAAACATTAAAAAATTAAAATATTTCAACACTTAAAATGATACATATCTAAATATTCAAAGATATACTTATATACCTTGTTTACGCATACTTTGGCTGTTCCCATACATCTTTTAAAATGAGAACTCAATTTCATTTGATTATTAGTTATTGCCTGAAATTAATATTTAAAAAAATAAAAATACAATTAGTATTGTGGTACAACTTACAATATTATACAGTGAGCTTGCTTGCTACATATGCTATAACCTCAGGGATTACTATTTACCAATTCTGAAGGACTTCTTACCTCGGGGGGGGGGGTTGACCTTCGGCACCAGGGGATGATGCTTTTTGACCTGTTTACCTTTTTGCTGTCTGGGAGACTATTCAACCTTGCCAGGTGACTTTTGACCCAAACAGGATAAAATTTTACACAGGAAGATGGTCTTTGGGCCACAGGGGTATCCTTTTACCCCAAGGCAGTGACTTTTGGTTCCAGGGGAGTGTCCCTTGCCCTAGGGATTGATTCATTACCCAAGCTTTCAAAGCTACTCCTTCTATCTAATTAACGTGAATTTTCATTAAAAATTAAAAAAATGAATTTTGGACCTGACGCACGGGGTGTGGAAATTTTCAAATTACCTTAAAAATTGCTTCATTTGGTCGCAAATAATGTGATGAAATAAAATTTTGCGCAAATCTTTATCATAACAAAAATATTCGACTTTAAAAAATTTTAAAATATTTTTAAGGGCCTTAGTGGGGCCCAATAAAGTCCCAAAAAATTAAGGCCATATGTCTTTGGGATTACTACACGCATGATTTTTTTCAAAATTTTAAATTGATTCTATTTCTGTTAAAAAGATTAAAACTGAAGGGGGTCCTCTCTAGGGCAGGGGTGGCGGCAATTTTGATATACGGACGGACCCTCTTGACCTTATTTTTTAGTCCCAAGAAATGATCCGTGATTCCAAGGTAGCTTAAATTTTTTTTCGATTTTGTTATTGTCATGTACTATATCTTGTTCGGTATTAATAACTACAATTTGGTAATTAAAACACACAACTAAAATTATTATATGTATGCTTCTCTGATAATACATACAA
The DNA here is from genome assembly GCA_963583905.1 of Stenurella melanura. NCBI lineage: Eukaryota > Metazoa > Arthropoda > Insecta > Coleoptera > Cerambycidae > Stenurella > Stenurella melanura. Next base: position 43,794,921 of record OY757313.1, read on the forward strand.
CATGTGTTACGTTACAACTTACAACAGAACGTTGATATGCTCTTCTGTCATGCCGGGTATGCGGTTTATAAATCTTAATACATCGCAGTTATTTGTTCATTTTTACACCAACTTCAAAATTGATATTAGGTACTAAGTTCAATAATTAACCGAATGACGGGAAAAATGTTTAAAGAAGCAGACGGTTCAATTTCTTTTTAAACAATTATTTTTATCTTTTTTAGTGGCCCAATTTTCCTATAAGTCGACAAAAGTTATGCAACTATGGCAGCCCTATTGGATTCGCCATTTTGATATCAGATTTAGCATCACCCCCGAAAATATCTACCTATTTAACTTTAACCGGCACCTCCGCCATATTCTCAACTATTTTCAAAGAAGTACTCCTTTCCTGTTTTTACTCCTTATACTAGACATACCTTGATGGATTAATATGTGACTACTGCCGAGACATGCTCTATAGTTTGCAAAAGATTTCATAGGGAACGCTTAAGGCCAAAGGGAAAAACATAAAAAAGGACATTCTTACTGGTCGACTCGAGAACCTCCTATAATTTCTTTTCGGCTTTAATCGGTTATGTCCTGCTGTTTACACCCTGAATATGATTTTTATCATTCCAATGCAACATAGATAATGTTCATCTAATTAAAATCACGAGTATTAATGCTGTAAAGCATGTTTGTGAATAAGGTATCACCTGGATGTAAGCCTGCTGGGTTTGTATACTAGTCAATACTTCCTGATCTTGCTTGTCAATGATTATGCACAAAATGCCTCTTTCATGTTTTACCACTCAGAAATTTCAATAAAAATCAAACTAACAACCATACTATAACCGTTAATACCACCTTCCAGACATAAATTATATATTTATCTGTATATAAATAGTTCCACGTTCAATGTTCCCATTTAAATTAAATCTAAGTATTGTGATTATACTATACTGAAAACAACACTATTTGTGGAGAAACTTGATTATATAGAAACATTCCATAGTTGTAACTTTTAAAGGTTTTAATGAAACTCGTTCATTATTTCCAGTAATTAAATCTAGCAATACAGTAAAAATAATACATCTAGGTACGTTAAATTATACACTGAAACCTTATGTGCTGTCTTTAATTAAAATCGTTACGTCAGAAAAATATGATTTGGTACATGTATGCATTATAACGACATCTGAAACTAGATTATATTTTGAAATGATTCCGTCGAAGGAGTGGGGAGGGTAAGTAGATGTAAATAGGAAAAAATAACTAAGGCAGGCTGGTAAGAGAACCGAAACTTGGAATTTCGTGTATATACTAGAAGCCAAAGCCTCATATTTCCTTCAAATATTTTTCATTTAAATTTTCAAAAAAATATATTTTTTTTAAATGGGTTCAGAATGTCACGAAATTTTCAAAATTTCAATTGTTTTTTCTATTTAACATTAAAAAAAAAAATTGGATAGGTTTAGAATGTCATGAAACGTGGAAATTGAAAATTTGAACTAACCAAATTTTTTTCCATTACCTATTTATTCCCTTTAGACGGTTCACCCTGTATATTTTCCAGTGACAGTCTAACCATTTCTTCGGTGTCAGTGGCGTTAGCTACCTACCAAATTTGACTGTTTTCCTTCAAGTAGTTTTTTAGTTAATGCACCAACAGGCCGGTAGACAGACAGACAGACAGACAGACTGACGGAATTAAAAAACCTATTATCGTAATCTACATGATCTGGAACGTGAAAATTCGAAAAATCTCGGAGGGTGATTTTTTCTCGAATACAATACTTCCCTTCGGTATGCGAGGGAAGTAAAATGCATTGATATCATTAGTCAGCCCCCAGGGTTAAATGGGGATTGAAATACATGAATACTTTACAGAAAAAAGATTATATTTTAATGTATATCTCGCGACTGGGTCCTCTTATTGGACTAAGGTCCTGCCCCAGTCAAATCACATAACATTTATTTTCTGCGTTTTAGTACATTTTAGTAAAGTTTGTTTTTAATTTATTTTTTTTTCTTATATTTGAGTCCATTTTTTGTTAAATCCACTTTATGTGTCATTGAATATGAAGAAATCAATTTTCATATAATTGATCTACCCAACAACTTGGAAAGTAGGTTAAAAAACTGGATCTAAGTAAAGGAAAAATTGAGACCAGTACATTACCATTTTCTTACAGTTAAGGATAAATTTACGCGAAAGGTTCATTCCTAACTGCGTTATATCACAAGAAACTAATTAAAGTAATTAATGTATTTTATATATTCAAACTACTTTTTTAAATATCATACATATAATAAAGTACCTGCAACTACCCAAGTATATATCCTGTCATATAGGTCAGTAGAGCGTTTCGTAATGATGTTAAAATTAGGGTAAATTTATTGTTAACGGATGCAAACGATTATTATTTTTATAGACCACGTGCTATTTTTATCTAGGTAATTGTTAAGTCGTTGTTATAGAGAAAAATTGCTAAATGTATATGCATACATCAGCCGTACGCCATTATTATGTAGTCATTGCCATTTCACTGTACGTTACACATTTTATATAATATCATAGTCTTAATGGAAGATAGAGTATATATTCTTGGAAATTTTATAATAAATACAGTATTTTATATACACATGCCGTACGGCATCCAACATTAAGATTTTATTACAATTCCAGTTGGTGTCATATATTAGGGAGGGCCCAAAAAATAACATGGTAAAAAGTGGTAATATCTTAAAAAAGTACGTAACTTTGAACGACTGTATTTCAGCCAATTTTTATCAAAAATACTTTTATTGGTTACCATGTTGACGGGAATTACGTCAGCTATTTTTTGTGAACCGATGCATATAAATACCTAAATCCACTGAGAAAAGAGTTGTACCCAAAAAATTTTAAAAAATAAAAAATTTAAATTTTTCGGTTCTTTTTCAATAGTTAATATTTGATTTATTTTGTTGAAAAAGATTTTTTTTTACTTTTAAAGGGCCACTTCGATAGAAAATTTGATTCTCTACAAAAAATCGTTTTAGATGTATATACTAGAAATGCATAATAATAATAATAATAATAATAATAATTTATTCATCGAAACGACCATACGCATGGTATAGGCAAGTCAACAAAACACAATTGATAATAAAATAAATAAATTAATAAATAAATAGATAAAAATAATTTCAGTTCATATACTCATCTATGCTATAGAAACATTTATCTATTAAGTAAGTAATTCCTTAGAATAATTTTAAAGGATGCCTTTAGGCTTTACTGAACCTCGCCCAGTAAAATCGTTATTATACAGTGTAATATTAATTTGATTAATAAAGTCCTTTATTATTATTACTATTATTATTATTTAAATTATCAATGGACTTAACACTTTGAGGCAATTTATTACAAAATAACATACCCAGATAAGCAGAATTTTTTTCATAAATAGATAATGCATGTATTGGTAAACACAAATCGTTACCCTTGCATTGAAAATAATCATTTTATCGACACAGAGAATATTAATTTAATCCATTCAGAAAGAAAAGGAAAACGCTTAAACCTCCTTGAACAATTAGAAATAAAAAAATCCCTTAAAAGCAACACTTGTACCACCAATGACCAACTAAATTTCATAAACACTCCTATAATAGACAAGGTTTTAAGAATAGCCCATTGAATTATATTCCGAGTAGGTAGATCCTTAGTTTTATTACTTGAAATCCCCGTAATTTCACATGTTTGGGTATTATTGCATTTATTTTTAGAACAACCGCCCTCATTGCTTTAGTATTCATCTGTAATGCTCTTGAGAAAGGCCTAACAAGCCGAAACATGTGTAGAGTGTATAAAAATACAGTTTTTATTTGAAACATCAAAAAGCATTGTTCTTTCCTTTTCTAAAAATAATTATTCTAAAGATGTTTCACAAGGAACCTACTACATACTCAATCCAGTGTATTGAAAATATGTGTAAGTTGTACATAAATAAATACTACAGGATTGTTGAAGACTATTTTTTGATAAAATTTGATTATAAGGGAGATATCTCCTAATTTGGCGCTTTATCCCCCTCCCCACTAGCCTTACGTGGTGTTCCCTCTTAATATGTGAGAAATCATCTAATTGCACTGATCTATTAAATCTTGTGTACTTATGGTTTTGATTACGAGTTTGCGTAGTCCAACAAAAACATATGTACTTTTCTGGAAATATGTGACAACTTCGGTAAGTTATAACGACTCAAGTATACCTGTTCACCTTTATTCTTTTTATTGCAACTCATACCAAGAAAACTGCACCAATAAAAATTGCAATATCATGAGGTTACACATAACAGTAGTATATTTTATCATTCACAATAAAAATATTCTAAGCATTTGCTTTGGGCAGTGATATGTCAATGTATCGCGCTAACAATCACGAGGCTCGTAATGTACGAGTTAAATAACGGCGTGAAGACTAATATGTGCTTGTGATCGTACGGCATTTCTGTTTATAGAGACAGCAAAGATGAGACGATAACGAGGAACAAATTTCAATAGTGGTTAAATTTTTCTTTATCCAATTTATCCGTATTCTTACATAATAAGTGATATGCTACCACTCTTTCATCACAACCCTGGAGTATTAATAAATATGACTGAAATCTTGGTTTTAGAGAAAGCTCACAGGAACAAACTAAAATAGGAATATTAATTATGCTTAATAATAATAATAATAAAACATTTATTTTCCATAGGACAACATTACATTGTATATGAATGGTCAAACACAGTAACCTTACAAACTAATTAGAGACAAAATCAGACAGAATATAATCAATTTAAAAGCAAAAACACTTTTAAATTTGATTTAAATTCGAACAAATTCCTTGCTAACTTGCATTCTGTGGGTAAATTATAGAACATTTTAGGTCCCACATAATTTGGGGAAATACCAGTAATATTGAGTTTTGCGAATGGTATACGAAAATCTCGGTTTCGCCTATTTACATTATGTATTTCCCTATTCTTATTAAACATTTCTCTATTTTTAAAAACATAAACACAATGAAACATATTCTTTATAGAATTTTGCAAACAGCGGAAAGAAAAACTATCTATGAGAACTAAAGGAAAAACTATATGTAAAAATATTAATGAAATCTTTGCATTCTTTCGATAACCTGACTTCTGGTTATGCTAACAAGTAAAAATTCTTATTTACCATTCTCATTTTAACACTAGCATCCAACATAATCCCCTACGACTAGGCAGGTTAAACTAGTATCTACATGATCCCCTACGATATGTAAATTCAGTTAAAAATGAGAACAAAGGGCTGAAATTAATTTATTTACCTACCTTGTCTTTAAAAATTTTTTCATTCAATGTCAAATATAAATATTTCATACTTATTCATGGTTATTGTCTTGGTTTTGCATGGAACATTATGAGTGGCTTTGGGCTTTTCTGATGAGTCCACAATAAGGACGAAACACGTTTCAAAGACTAAGCATTTCCAAGTAACTGAAATAGATTTTATGAAAATGTAATCCATTAGAATGAAAAAATTTTTAAAGACAAGGTAGGTAAATAAATTAATCTCAGCCCTTTGTTCTCATTTTTAACTGAATTTACATATCGTAGGGGATCATGTAGATACTAGTTTAACCTGCCTAGCCGTAGGGAACTATGTTGGATGCTAGTGTTAAAATGAGAATGGCAAATAAGAATTTTTACTTGTTAGCATAACCAGAAGTCAGGTTATCGAAAGAATGCAAAGATTTCATTAATATTTTTACATATAGTTTTTCTTTAGTTCTCATAGATAGTTTTTCTTTCCGCTGTTTGCAAAATCCTATAAGGAATATGTTTCATAAACACAAATTTCAAAAATAAATAGAGCTGATGAAGTTAAGATTTTGTACTCTCCAAAAAATTCTTTACAAGTCTGAGTACTAGAGATACCTGCCATACAACGTAATATACGTTTTTGTGCAGCAAACACAAGCTATGAAAGACGAGTTATTCCCCAGAAACAGACACCGTACCTTAACCTAGAGTCTACTTGAGCAAAATACAAATTTATTATATAGCTGTTCCTTGGTTAATATCATTTTAATATTTCTGAATAGAAATGAGATTGAAGTTAATTTAGAAATCAGATGAGCACAGTGCGATTTCCAATTTAAATATTCATCTACATATAGCCTTAAAATTTTACGCTTTCATTAGAATTAGTCAAAGATGCATTGTTAATATTTAGAGAAATAGATTTGCAATGTTTTTGGCGATTATAGAATTGAATTACCTGAGTTTCTCCCAAGCGTGTTTGCAAATCTTGAAGCTCTGAATGTCATTTTTTGTGATATAATTTTTGTGTTCACCCAATCTTACACTACACGGTCTGGATGACTCACCCACGTAATGTTTGTTGCACTCACATGGAATACTATAAATGCAGTTGTTTGACTTTTGCTCGTGATTCTTCGGTTTCGTCTTTGTCAGAATAGATCTTAAAGTGTTGTTTGTTTGAAATACCGTCCTAATATCAAATCTATCACCGATACGGCGCAAGTTTTCGGATAATCCGCATACATATATCTGGTCGAGGTTGCCTGTTATGTGCAGAGCCTCTCCAAAGCTCTTGGTGACGTCAACTCGACGGTTTGAATAACGACCTCTTCACTTATTTCCATTTGGTTTTCTCTCAACTTTCAACTGTTCAATATTATTCTCCATTCAGTTGATGTGGCTAACAAATTATCCGAGTTCCCATTCGGATGTCTCTATAGAGGGGTTAACATTGATAATAGCACTTCCTGTTTTTTGTCTATTTTATCTGTTTGCTCGTCATTAGAAATAGAAGAAACAAAATCTAGAGAATTTAACAAATCGAATATGGATGATATTCGACCAATTGGCATTCACAAGTGTAGAACAGTTTTGCAACTTGCAGAAGCCGTTGTACCGAAACACCATTTAAAGCACCATATTAGGTAGGTATTCAAAAGAGAAATCGTTTAATTTAAAATTCAATGGCTTATTATTATGTTAAATTAGCGTAATATCAGTACATTGCTGTTATTCTAATTTTAGTGTCAATATACCAAGCAAAGTTCATCCAAGCACGGCATATGCGGGTTCGTTGTATACACGGTGCACCACCACAGATAAAGGCACTTGACTGTGACTGCCTAAGCCACTTAACTTTGAATAACATCCTCTTCTTCGCAACAATGTCATTGTTTCCATTTACCAATGCCGTATTTATTTTATTAACATAATGTCTTTTAAGAGACAAATGTTCCTCGAAATGATCTTAAAAACCCTCAAGTATATTCTTCGTAATTAGAAATGTATTAAATAATTGTAAAAAAAATATTTGTCTTAGATTAACACCACGTTCAGGCGTTTTTTTCTTGATCAACAAGGAATTAAGGGCGAGTTGAAAACATGGTTCAGATGATTCAAGTAAAATCGACTTATTAGAGAGTTATTGCAAAACGAAAAGGGGTTGACTTTATTAAAAGAAACTTTAAATAAAGTATCCTGTATTCCTATTTATCATCCATTTTTAAAGTGAGTTATTGCAACGGTGTCCTCCTCATACCTTATGTTGATACTTTATTTTGACAATTATCCCTAACCTAAAAAATCACAGTTGGGCATTGCCGGTATTATAATTTGTTCTAGTTTATAATGAATATGGAAGAACAATATAATTAGAAGTAGCTCTCCTAGCTGGTGTTAATGATGAAGAAATTGAAATGTTACTTCTACATAACATAATTAATATTTATATCGGTAATGAACAAATTAACGCTGTAGGCCGCGTGAACTTCGATTTAAATAATGTGACTGACGATGAAATAGAAGTTAATTTTCGTTTTCAAAGATGGGATATACCTAATACGATTGCGAAATTACGTCTCCTCATATTTGAATATCACACGTTTTTTTATCTTTTTCTTGTGCCTTGTGCCATTATCGCCAACAAAAGTAACAATTTCCTTAGGGAATTTTCGTCTGATGCAAGTTTCGACAAAAAGTTCCTAAATGTGTAAAAATTAAGGTGCCTTAAATAAAGGAAAACTTTGCCCGTATTTAAGTTAAATACGGGATGCCTGTATTTTATTAAAGGAAAATGCTTAACGATATTTTAAATGCGCATGCGTACATGTCAATTTAAGGGAAACTTTTATTAAAGGATCGGTAAATCGAAGTTGCAATATCTCTCTATTGGCTATGAAAATGGCGGCTAATGAAATTGTCACTGCGCGCATCTATACGCGCATTTTAAAAGGGAAGAATTTCAGACTATGATGCTGAAAGAGAAATCACGAAAAAAATAATTTTTAGATTCGATATTGAATATCAAGAAGGTATAAATTAGGAGTATCGAACAATCTCATCACAGAATTGGCCTCAGAAGATCCAGAAAAGTACAGAAATTATTTAAGGACAAGATCGATTTAAAGAATTGGTCTTAAAAGTGACAAAGAACAGGAACACAAATATGTAAGAAGAAATCTGAATATCTAGAGATAAAAGTCGAGATTTCAAAATCAACTTTTCATTTTTAGTTCCTTGCATTTCCGGTATGTTCGTCCGTATGTCCATGTGTCAGTATATTACTGCTCTCCCATTTTCTCATTTTTATAACTATTGAAATGAAATTCAGTTTATACAAACGTAAATTGAGACCCAAAAACAGAAATATAGAGATTTTAAAAAAACGTGTTTTGGATCCCCCCACACAGTGAAAAGTGAAAAAAACATCATGTACACTTGCCCTATAGATTGGGGTATCGTTGGATAGGTGCCCTAAAATGAAACAAGAAATGTTTTAGGGCAATGTAATTTGAACCCTTCAATCACGAGATATTCGCTTTTAAAGACGTTAACAACGCCCCCCCCCCCCCCTCCTCTATCTTCCAAACTATTGATATAAAAGGTCTGAAAAAATTCTTGAATATAGATTTTCGTTAGTGCTTTCAACGAAATTTATAACGGTCGCTGTAAAGACACTTTCTGAAAAATGTTGAAATCACTGTTATTAGAGAATGAACAAATCTGAATCTGGCGTTGCGATCTCTCAGTCAATCTCTCCGGTAACTTAGTTATCATTTGCAAATTCAAACATCATAACCAGGTTTAGGAGGTTTTTTGTAGTTTATTAAAATGATTAATTATTGTTAGGTACTTATTATTATAGAAATATTTAAATAAGTTAAAGAACGGACGTTTGTTTCATATAAAAACAGATTTATTTTGAAAGTTGCTTAGTCCACAAAATAGGTACTTAGGTACTTATCAAGAAAATGAATTTTTCGCTTAATTATTTCTTTATACATTAAAGGATCTTATGGAAATTGGGCTTCTGCCTTTGTTCATATTGTAGTAATTTGTAGCTCTTGGAGTCCCGATTAAAAGCCTTCAAGAGCACATTGCCTCAAATGGCTTACTTCTAAAATTACGAATGCTTGAATGTTAATAACACAGCCCCACAAAAAAAAGGTTCTGATTCCTGAATGCGACCATATTATTCCTATGTATTTTGAGACGTTGAAATCGAATCTAATATTCAAAACAGTCGTATGCCCCAATTTTTTTCCATATAGCCAAGAACAACCCCCAAAATGAGATAAAACCATCCGATAGGGTACAAGAATGAGTGCATATAAATTGTGAGAAACGTACATGTTTTGTATTTGTCAGTCAACCTCCCAAATAATGATCCAAAACTACCCCTATAATTGGGTCCAAGCCATAGAAATGAAGTACATAAATGCCAATAAATCGAAAAATGTTGAAGAGTTTGTAGTTTGAAAACCTGTACTTCGTAACTCTAGAAGTAAAACATTTGAAGCAATGTGCCCATGCAGACTTTTCATCGAGATCCCAAGCTCCAATGCCCTCGGCCACGAAGGACTTAATATCAAAATATCATGAATGTGTTGTCCTTATATCATGCTATATACAGCACACAATAAATTTTCGTTTAAAAAATATTATTTTTCCAGATGCTCGGAAGCAAGTCCTTAAACTGCTTATTCCAAAAAATTATAATTTCCCTGAGTTTTAGGACCTCAGGCTCGACCTCAGGCTAATCAGCATTTTACCAACACTGTCAAAAGCTCTAGAAAGAGCAGTAGAGTCGCAACTTGGTGAGCACCTGACAAAATTCAATGTGGTACCTGATATAAAATCAGCGCCTATTTTACGGTTGTGAAACGCCACTGTTGAACATTACGAAATATGTGTTAAGAGGGTCAGATGAGGAAAACGCTATGGTGTTAATTCTCATTGATTTTTCAAAGGCATTTGACGATATAAATCATAAATTACTCATGGCTGTGCTCTATTTATTGGTTTGAGTAATAAATTGGTTGATTCTTTTCGTAACTATTTGATGAGTAGAACTCAGAGAGTAAACGTCAATTCTGGACCTCTTATTGTGCACACTATATAAATTTGAAATAGTTGTCAAGGTCTTGTTCCATGATATTCTTTTTATATGGTTTTTATACTTTTTCATATAGTACTCGATATTCTCATTATACACTTAAAATTTCGTATTATTAACTTTTTCCGTTCTCGAGATATAAGGAGTTGAAATTGGTAATAGTTGCAAAAACCGAGCGCTCATATGTGACGTCACTATACGTAAGTGACGTAAGAAAAATGGCTTTCTGGGACCTTTCAAATTTAACCTGAAAAATCGAAAAACATGGAATTTTTAAACGCTTGTAACTAAATAAATACGTCGAGTGAAAGTTCGTTCTATGTCTCTAAGGAAAGGAGAAGGTCGGCGATCAATTCTAATCGTAAATTGCATGGTGAAAATCGAAAATTCGTCCCGGCAAGAGCGATAGAAAATTGTAATTTTTTGACATTTCACCAAATTGTACTCCCCTACTGTCAAGTAGTAAACAAAACAAACAATACTTTGAAAACACTTATAATTATAACAAGTAAGGAGCATCAAGTCTATTGAGATCGAGTCTATGCGTATAGTGACGTAGCGCCTGGCCACGCCCCATTTTCGCGAGATGGAAATTTGTAATAGTTTTTAAGATACTAAATGTGCGAATAAGATTCTAATTTTTTGCAGATCTATTAATTCATACTTGCACTTTCGATTTATGAAATAAAAAAAAAATGCTGAACAAGCCCATTTGTATGCCGGTGACACCAACATGTACCTATCTTTCTATCCAAATCAGTGTACCTATAGATGCGATGAATAAAATTAGCCAAGATATCGACTACTAACTTGGAAAATGAAAAACCGAGTGAAAAACTCATTTGTTACGTGCTAATTTCGTCAAAGAAAAAAAAACAACAAAAGTGTTAGATTTCAGTTATCAAACAGAATACTTACTAATAAACGTAGGAGGATGCAGTATAAGCCCTACTGAAAGGTCAAAGAATTTAGGGTTAATTTTTGACACTTCTCTAAGATTTAAGCCCGATATAAATAATTGTATCCGACTGGCCCACTTGAACATTAAAATGATTTAGGTAAAATAGACATTGCCTTAATAGAAGAGTAAAAACATTTTATGGTTGAATTGTTATTTATGCGGAGAATAATAATCGTAGACTTCGTATATAAAGTTCTTCTTTTAGATACATTTTTGCAGTACGTCGTAAACATTATATTCACATAAACTGCCAAATATTGTGTGGCTTAATATTTCTAGGCAACGACGCATGCTTTATTTTGCTTGTTAAAATGGACATACATAATAATTATTAGTTATTTTTTATGGTCCTGTAAATAATTAGATGCACAAAAAGTCAATAGATAACTATATTATATTGTTATTTTTATATACTAATAAATATCAATAGCCCTCAAAAATGGCAACTCAAGACAGTATTTTATATCCCCTTTAACACCAATTTTGATTTTTCTTCCTAGCTTGTTTGGTTTTCGAGCAATTCTATTTTTTTTATATGCCGCGAGCAAAAAAATTCAAATAAACGAAAATTCGTGCGCATTACAAATACAAATTTTGCAATTTTTGTCAATATCGATTTTCTCGACAACCATGGCACACACAAGAAAATTACAAGAGGACTTTTTTTTAGTAAATTAGTCAGGCTTTCTTTTTTATGATGAGCATTTTTTTACATCTTCAACGGTTAACGAGTTATCAGTAAAATAAGGCTTTTTTCACCGTAGGGGTTGTTTTTTGGGGGGTTGCGCGACACCCCCAGAACTAATTTTTCTGGTTTTGTGATGTTTAATCCTCGCACTAACAGTTACGGAAGGAAAATCTCGGATAACATTTTTTTCGAGCTTCTGGTGTATTATATACTTTACCGACTGGACTAGTTACAAAATAATAAAAAAAAGTTCGGTGTACAGGAGTTGAACCCGGCACCTCTCGCACCCAAGCGAGAACATACCCATTTGCTAACCATTCACCTGACAAACAGCGCTATAAATAGCACGAAATAAATAGGTTGACAAGGCGGTATAATAACCAACCGTTATTCGTCCGCCGTAGAAGCACTAATGCGCATGTGGGATTATTTGTGTTTGCTTGGGGTGTAGACGCTACTCAAGTTTTGTACCGAAAAGACATTGGTACATACATACATACTAAGATAGCAAATTAAGTGAAAGCTTTTAATAATAAAGTATATAAAATATATGTAGGGTTGTATCAATACGCAAAATTCTAAACTGTTTTACAATTCTTCCTGTGAATATTCTTACGAAATGACAAAATGGGTTATTTTTATCCCTCTCCCCCTTCCATTGTAACACTTTGTACGGTTGGCGAGACTCCCTGTATGCGATCGTTCATTTGCAAACTCACCCTCTACAGTTAAAAATTAAAATTGAATTGAAATCCAATCAATTTTTTTCTTGTTCACGTTAACTTTTTATGAACCACCCTCTCCCTGATCATTTTGTTACATTTGTGGTATCCCCCTAGAGCGAATGTATTTGGTGAATAGCCCCTAAGCTTGGCCAATATTATGAAGTTCTATTTTCTCTATTGAAGATTTCATGTATTTAATTTAAAAAATAAAACATCAAATACTTAACTACTTAAAAGAAACAATACATATTTTTTTTAAATCAATTTTTTGTGTTTTTCCAATTCCGATAAATAATACTACAAGTCGCCTTAAAATTGCGGTAGGTTTTGCAACTTTTCGTTTTCAAATGGAACACCACGTACACTTTTTGGATTCTCCGTTTATTTCCGAACAAATTTTGTTAACCATGTCCTATTTTAATTTTGATTCTGCCATGCTCCATTCTCTTAAGTTAATAAGGCTGGCCTTCACTGTCTACATCTAATAAATATGTTAATATGTTACTTATTTATGGCGATAGCTTAGGAGGCCAGTTCCCTCAGGCAATCAGGGACCTGTTAAGTGGCCTGCACGGTCGCCTGATATGTCGTCCCTCCAAGTTATAATATAAGGAATTCTTATACACGAGAACTTTTAAGGCGGTGTAAGTTGTGCCAAATAGAAGATGCGCGACAATTTGAGCATCTTTTATAATAATCTTAATAGTTACTGTTTTTTGTATTGTATTATTCCTTATGATTTAAGTTAATACTTAAAAGAATGTTATCCGAAAAATTTAACTGCTAATGTCTCAACGATGGTTAATGATAGGTATCGGACAGGGTTAATACAATTTGTTCGGAAACAAGTAGAAAGAAAATCCAAAACTATAAAAATACACAAGGCATTCCATTTGAAAAAGTAACGTTGCATAACCTGCCACCGTTTTAAGGCACCTTGTACATTTAAATAAACTGACTGTATTCGTCTTTTTACACGGGATAACTTTTCCATTTAACATTTCCGAGAACATTTCTTTCTGTCTCGCCGTTTTCCAGATAATGTTTGTTTAAATAGAGCTGGGACACCCTGTATATCATTCTCCAGCGTACCAGTGCAAGTTTAGTATATAAGAGTTGCCGGTAAGTAAGTTATAAAAAAAATTCAGAAGAATACCTATGTAGAAGACAGCAAACAATTAAATACCTATACCTGTTAACACAACCAAAAGGGTTTTGTTTACAAACAGAAATTCAACATTTTGTTTGATGTTAAATTATGTACTGTGTCGCCCTGGGCAACAAATATTTAATTATAATTATATTGATAATTTTTCGTGGCAAATCAGCCAACGTGCTGCCATATTCTGTAGGTACTAATTACCGATCTAATTGCATAATGATTTTGCATACTAACTAAAAAGAACTAAGTAAGTAGGTACATACCGTATATAAAAATGGGGCTCCAGAATTATAATAACCTCTATTGCTCATTCTTGATTAGGACTAGGGCACTATTCTCTTCACTATTGTTTAATATCATTAGTCAGCGTACACTTAAATCACACACTAGATATTTTGTTTATTTTAATATCGATACGATTCATTTGAAAACATATTTAATTATCCAGTTAAACAAGGTCAAATAGTAATATATTCAATGGAAGTAATAATTTCATTATAATATCGATTATATTTTGGGTAATTACGATTCGTCTCTTTCACTATTTTTTTTATGTTTACTATTTTATTTATCTTTCATTGATTACATTGAAAAAAATAAACATAGGATGTCGCAATCCAACAACACAACTCTCAACCCGTGACTCACGAGACAACTGGGATTCGCGATTTTTCGCTGTATCTGTCAAAATTAAATCGTAGGCATCTAGCGGCGAATAGCTGAATTAATAGATGGAAAGAAAAGAACACATGAACATTGAACGTCGTCTTCTGGCGGTTGATTCGAAAATATATTTGGAAGCATTGGATCCAAATAATAAATAATGTTTAAATATAATGAATTTTATGTACATCAGAAATACGTAAGCAAATGCTAACAAATTATTAGTATGAATTTTGAGTTTCGAGTATTAGTGTAGTGTAATTGTTGAAATTAATTACAAGTAACTGAAGAATTAAGTTTTTGGTGTCATTAGATTCAGTTCGATGGGGACGGTATTTTTGAGTACTTTTAAAGCTGCCCAACTTATTTAAACAAGTACAAAACAATGGATGAGATTTCAAAGATGGTGTTTTTTGTCTTTCATTGCTTACGTTACGTAGCGAGAACTATCATAGATATAGGACAAAAATGCATTAACCTTTTAGAGAGTATCAAATTTTCGACAAAAAAATCAGCGCTAGCATATTTCGAACGCAGTTTTTTGTTGGAATCAGTTCAGGAGACACTACCGATTACGAAAATTCATGTTGCCAGACGGTAACCTGATATGACAATGTTTAAAACAATTTTGTTTATAACAAAAACAAATATTACATTTGTTCAATCAAAAGAATTTTTTGTATATTTTTTGACCGATTTCCAACAAAAAATGTTCGATATCTTTTTTTCGTAGTTAATATTTTTATTGTTATTAATTTTTAAAAATTGAACAATCGCCAATTTCGCGTTTCTTGACTCTCTAAAACTAGTGTTACTTAATCGATTTGCTTGTGCATGAATGCACATCTTTGTTCCTAAATGTATATTACTCTTTTCCTCTTTTTTGTAATCTGTTTTGTCCTATCCAGTAATTGGGTCTCTCGACCTGTTGGATGGCGTATGTAAAAATAAAATTTTTTATTATTATGAAAATAATATTGTTTGTAAATGATGAAATGCAAATTCAAATGAATACCGGGCTTTGTAGTTGGTGGGTGGAATGTGAACACTGCCTGCCTCATCTCTCCCACACAGCACATGACATCCCTAGGATATCCTCATTTGGTCCAGTATATCCCAATCGAGGACAACATTCCTCAGGATATCCTTAGGATATCCCAGTAAAATATATACAACCTGAGAATATCCCAAATGAAGATGTCCTAGACAAATCCTGGCAGGATGTCCTAGTAATATCCTGCAGAAAATATCCACTGAGCACCTGAGCAAGTCCTAGAGTCGTCCTATTATAGGTATTATTATTTAGGAGATTTCAACAACAAAAATAATGAAAAGTATATATATTATTTTGAGGCTATTTATTTATAGTGTCTTTTATTGGTTTGTAAAATTTGTTTCTAAAAACTTATTTGTTTGTTCTATTTGATAGTCCCCTCCAGTATTAATAATTCATTAAAAATATATTAAAAATGTATATCTTATTTAAATAGCAGTTATTTATAATTTGGATTTAATACATTTACTGGGTTTTGAATTAGCTGCATTTTGTGACAAGTCGGGAGTTCTAAGAAATCCGCTGGGCGTCGATGTCTTTTCCACGTTCATTTTAAAGTTCTTTCGACAAATAAGATTACGTTAAATATTTCATAAATATAATGCTGCTATGTTATATCTTTGTATTTATTATATTATCTAAAAGGAGGAAATGTGATTGGTTATTGTCCGTAGATGTTATTGTCTGATACGTAATCCTTGATATTTTTCTGAGGGAATAGAATGTTTTTTTAATTCATTATAACTTTTCAGCACGCCATGATTTTTTAAAGTTGTACATATCATCATTCCTTATAACTTCTAACCACCATAAACTCTGTTGATTTTAATAATACAAAAAAAGGGCAAGAGATCATTTTTATATAATATTTCATGCTTTTACAACTTTTATTTGAAACTTTTTTTACTCTCTTTTACACATTTTGAGTAATTTTGAAAAAACACTCCGTTATATTTTTTTTCGCCCCTTCTTAGGGTTGAAAAAAATTCTTTCATTAATCGTGTTCAAATACTTCAAAGTAACATGAAAAATTCAAGTATGTACCTTAAAATTTTGATTTGTCGACCTATTTCATTGGACTATATATAACCTCTATAGTTTGGTAGATTTAAAGCGATATAAGCCAATTGATAGATACAAATATGTGTATATGGAGTTATACATACAGATTCAGAAAGTGTTCGTTTTGGCATGGTAATATTTGGCAATAAGAGCAAGCGAGAGCGAAGCAACTAGGTTATTCTTTTCTATCGTATAGGACAAAACGAGAACTGACGTGTGTAAGACGGAAACAAATTTAAACTCTAGGGATGTCCACACACATGTGGTGGAGATAGCAGGTGGCGCTTTGTACGATATGTTATACATACGATAGAAAAGAATAGCCTAGTTGCTTCGCTCTCGCTTCCACTTATTGCCAATTATTGCCATACCAAAACGAATACTTTCTGAATCTGTATATGTATCACATTTTTATTAGCCATTTTACCTCTGCCATTATATAAACTTGTATTCCTTTGTCTTCGCTTATTGGCTCAGTTTAAAAGTAATGATCTTATAAAATAACATGTATTTTTTGTTGTCTTTAGAAATACCCAATAAACCCTAAAAGAACTGGGGATGGCATATATAAAATCCAATCAATGTCCTCAGGTTGTTCATAGTAAAGCCCAGGCATAACCCATATAAGAGCTGATGATGTCCTGTACACACTCGTACTGATGTCCTGAGAACGTCATCAGCAAAGCCCGAACTGTCCCATTTAGATATCCTACGGACATCCTAAGGTGATAATGGGATCTTCCCAGGATATCCCATATGATCTGAAAAGTTGTCTCCAGTATGTTCTGAGGATGTCCTTGTGCTGTACGGGCTTTGTTTTCTTTTACAATTATAAATTCTCGCCAAACATCGTTTCATTTTCAGAAGTATGTAACATATTTATTACGCTTTATTATTTGTTTGTGTTTGTGCAAGTGCCCATCCACAGCTAAAAGCCACAGGCCTCCACTGTTAAATATTGGTAAATTAGGGAAAGTAAATAAAGCAATATTATGTTAACAATACAGACATTTGGGATTTGGTGTACAAACCAAGGCCTCAAATTTTTTTACAACATTTTTCAACCCCTCCACCACCCCCACTATATTATTAAAGGGACTGGTGAAATTATATTGAGATATTCATCACTTGAAATTTGGTACACGTATGAATGTATTGTAGTGACATCTGACTGAGATGATTGCGTTGAAGGGGTGTGTAGAGGGTGGTAAAGAGGGAAGAGTAAGTAAAGCAATCTAACAAGAGTCCAGGCATATATGCTAAAAGCCAACGTCTCAATTTTTTTATGACATCTGTCCCAAGTATTATATTATTAAAATTCTATGACCAATTATTTCCACATACTAGAGTGGAAATAATGTTTTCCTTTAAGGAGACTTGGATGAAAAATCTGGATGATTTTTATAGTTTTCTTCCGACGAAAACCTGCTTTTACGCAACAGTTCACAATCACAGTTTTTGCCGCTATTTCTTTCTGGGGACTGGGAACTTAATAATTTAATATTTACTTAGATTTAAGTTTATGGTTTTTAAATAGAAGGAAAAATATTTATATCTTATTTAACATGTTTATTATACAACAAAAGTAATCGATTTATAAGACAGTATTCGAGCTAATTCTTCTTTTCTGATTTTGCCGATTTTTTCGCTTCTTCTCTTGTATCTGAAAAGCTTAAACATAAAAGTACTTTATAAGTTGTTACGGTAATTATTACTTTTGTACATTATTACATTAAACAAGTATGATAGTATGATAATTGAGTATACAGGGTGTTTGGTAAAGCGATACCGAAAAGGGAAATATAGGGTAAAAAATACAATTATACGGAAAAATTGTAAAGGTAACTCAAGACGTCGAATTTCAAACTTCTCTAAAAAAATAATAAAAGTTGTTTAGGTGTTACAGTTATTTTGAAAATTTATCTGTTTTCACTACACTCCATCATGGTTTACCAGTTATTAAAAAAAACAAAGGGATCGGCAATAATTTTTCATTCAATCGAAACTTAATAATATGAGATTTTCAACAAAAGCAAGTTTATCATTTCAATAATTTTCTCCTCGTAACCTACGTTCACTACTTCCTCCGGCACAGAGCGAGTCAGGAGTCAAGACAAGTAATTTTCTAGAAACAACGAAATGAGTCAGCTGCGTGAATGGCGGGATCGCACGTAGCAATCCAAGGTTTTTTATACGGATTCAGATGTACATACATCTGAATTCGTATAAAAAAACTTAATTTGCTACGTGCGAACCCGCCATTCACGCAGCTAACTCATTTCGTTATGTATGTATGTATGTATGTATGTATGATGTGTTTGCTAGACTGTAGTTTGTTACTGACGATCTGTCAGCGCACATGATTTTTGTAGCCCTAAAAGTCTCCAGATTTGTCACCAATGCGTAGGATGAAATAACTTATACGTATACATTGAGAAAACATACAGCCGTGCTCATCTGATACCTAAAATATAGTACGAACAGGAATAAGACTAAAGAAAAAAACGGTTGAAACAAGAAGACGAAAACGGAAATCCATTAAAAGCAATAGCACTGATTTCAAATAGAAATAATAATTTTGTTACGTTGTAATTTAAATTTTTCAAATTATAATTTTGTTTTTGTTGAATAAAAATTATTACCGAGTGACATTCTTTTGTTTTTTAGTAACTAGTAAACCTTGATGGCATACGCGATAATACCCCATAAAGAGTTTTCATAATTTAATTTAAAAAATTGTTTTTAAGACTATGAAACTCGACGGCTTAAATTACCATTACAATTTCTTCTCTAAAAATGTATTTTATGTTTTCTTTTCGTAGCCAACAGAAACTTTTCTTTGTTGAAATTTATTTCGAATCACGAAAAAAAATTTTCAGAATATCAAAAATTATGCTATGTGCGTATTACTGACCTAAGTGATGAGAAATGAAGAGTTACAGAAAATGTAAAATCGGCATTATAAAAGAATCATGGCATTTTTCATTTAGGCATGTTTGGTCATATAGATGCCGCATGACCTCATATACCTCCATGTTTAAGATTGGCATAATTTTATCAAACACCGTGTATATGTCAAATAAATCGAAAACTGATAGTCTCATACTCTGATGTATAGAAATGGTAACTGGAAAATGGTAACTTAATACCAGTTCTGTTAAAAAAGTGAATGAAGTGGGAATTTTGATCCGGTGAAGAGACCCGTTATAAATATTTTGAGAATAAATAGTGTGATATGTAGTTAAGAAGGTATGCGTACTTGCTAGCCTGAAAGCGGAGCCCTTTTACAGGTAACACGTACAAAAGGTGCAGGAAAACCTCACCAACGTACGTTAAAGCATGATAGCTGGTTTTCATATATGTTTGACAGAATACTGTTAAAATCCTACATTCATTATTGTCAGACACTTTCCGTGGGCCCTAACTTCCGCCAGACGCTTTAGAGCTCGAAAAAACCCTAACCTAACCTAAGAAATTTTTTGTTTTGTTCTGTTTCAAAATAACTGTGGAATCATATCTACTACCAACTATGTAAAAAATGACACAAAACAATACATTTATTATGTTAGGTTAGGTTGGGTTTTTCTCGAGCTTTAAAATGTCTGGAGAAATTTAGAGCGTACGGAAAGCAAATGTTGGATTTAACAGTATTCTCTCAAACATATGAAAACCAGCTAGCATATGTTAATGTAGGTTAGAGTCGGGTCTGGTTTAAAATGACCGATGTATACGATTTCACTATCTCTTGCACACAAACTTAAAGCAATAGCCTAAAGACATTGTCAATGTATGTCTACCAAGATTCTTTCCCACTTCTTTTGAGAATATATGAAATGTACACTGAGGAAAAAGGAACATAGTCATAAGCTTAGCGATTCTCAAACTGTGCGATTTGACGACGAATATTATATATTTCTGTGAACCAACACCACTCTAAATATGAAAACGTCATTATATGAAATATTTAAGTTGTTTTTAGTGGTAAATAGTGGATATTCATCCGCCAAAAGAACAATGTCAAATCATTATGTCTTACAATTTTCTAGTACGTACATATTACACGCTTTAGAAGAAAATGAACATAGGATCGCGTAGCTTAATCGGTAAGATACTCGAGCAGCAATAAATGTAAATGAGGTTGTTGCGAGTTCGATCCTCACCTTGTACTTTTTTTCATTTGATTAAACTCTATTAAAATTTAATAATTTTCCTTCTAAAATTTTTATTTTATTAAGCCGCGCCGCGAGTTTTGTTAAAACTTTATTTTCCCCAACAATGTGTCTTTTGTTACTACTAGCGCGTGTTTATCTCTAGTAAAATCGTCTTTCTTACGTTACATATTAACAAACGAATGGTCAAACGTGCGTCGAGTAGATAAATTGTTCAAGTGCATTGATTATGAAAAGGTGTCGTAAATTGCTCAAGTGTAGTATTCAAATTATTGCTATTTTTTTTTAATATTTGTTTTGTCAACCAGTATTTTCATTTATTATCGCTAAAGGAAAAATAATTTATTTTCGTTTTTCTCAGAGATTTTTTTTTTGTTATTATATGAAATATTTTATTTTTACTAACATCATTTCCCCTATTAATACTACGATACTATCCATCCAGGAAGGAAATGCCCATACCTGGTTCTTGCTGGACTGTAACAATATCAGTCTTTGATTCATTTTTCTAATAACTCATTGTTATTGTCGGGTTTGGACAATTCAGTTTTTTGTTATGAGTTTCATTTGTGCCCGAGCCTATATACCTACAGTGTCAGCCATAAAGTTGGCTACATATGGGAAAAATTTGTATTATTGAGATTTCTAAAGAATAATATATTGGGGGTTCGTTTCTTCTTTTACATGCAAATACTTTTATTCAACTAAAATACATAAAGTTTTTGTCGAAACTAATCAAATATTTGTGAAATAGACACAACAATTTATGATTTTTCATATAGTAATTAATGGTAGGGGTAAAATTTGCACTTTTTTGTGTTCCTCACATCTGCTTCAAAATTGATATATGGGGCCCTTGTTGCATTCGAGGCATTTTTTCTTAATAAAATTTTTCGATAAAGATATTGTTAAGAAACAATTTTACCCATTTTTCGGTACCACCGTCAACTATTTACAGTCCTGCCAAACCGGTGATTACATGATGTGACAAAATGTAATTTTTTTGTTGTCGGACATGCATAAACGAATCCCAATAGATTTTTTTCAGAAATGTCAATAATACATTTTTTCCCATATTTAGCCACCTTTGTGGCGGACACTGTATAATCAGAATTCCACTTAAATGACGAAGTTACTAAATTAATAATCTTAACATTTTATGATAACATCTTTCCTATTTTTCTATAATTATTTAGCGATATTATTGTTGTTACAGGAGAAAACTGTTTGAGAACTACTGGCATTTCTTATGCATCAAAGAAAATCTTGGTTCAGACATTTTAGCGGCCATGGCACAAATCAACTTAAACTGTACCCGACTCTAGTGAGGTTTCTTGTACCTCTTGTACCAGTTATCTGTAAAAGGGGCCCGCTTTCAAGCTAGCAAGTATGCATACATTCTTAACTACTTATCACACTGCTTATTGTCAAAATATTAGCTTTGCTAAAATGACGTAAACTTGTTTTTAATTCACCATATAATGTTAATGAATCTGTACTACCTGTTTTATTAAAACTATCCACAATTTGATCTTCAAAGATATTGGTTAAGCTGGGTATTTGGGGCATGCTTTTAAAGAGTTGTCTCGCTATGAATGACATGGACATGATTTTATCATCATTGAAACTAATACATGACTTGTGAGAAGCTGGGTTCAAATAAGGACTTTTGTAGAGAAGAGGTAGGTTCACAACATTAAACAATTCGGAATCGGTAGACTTTAAGGTTTTAAGGGAATTCGTTCCTTTGGCATTTTCCACTGGAATCAACTGAGAAGCAAATGAACACTCTGTTGAAGGTTTTATGTTTATAACATCTGATTGTTTGTTATCAATACAATGTTCGGTAAATTTTAAATCCGGACCAATAGAAAAGTTATTAGCAGGACCTTTTCCGGAATGGAACAGAACTTTTCCCTCGACAAAATCCATACGCAAGGTAAACTCCTTGGGACATCTTTTCAGTTTTCCTAATGCTTCTGCAGAAATCTCTGACAGACAGACTGATATGTGAGAATCGGTTCCGTTTGGCTGTAGGCGGTTGAACGGGAATGTTATTGTTATATCTAAACCAGTCGTTTCCTCTTCTTCCTCCATGTTCCTTGGCGGTTCACAAGTTGGAATAAAAATGCCATCCATTGAATCTGTCTCTTTTATTTTGTTTTCATCTTTGATCTAGAAAGTGAATAATTCTCTATTTAAGAACAAAGATATAAAAGCTAATATTCTACGTTATAGATATTGATATTCTTCGTTAGGCATTTATCACATAATGTGACAATAAGATGTCATTGTAAACAGATTCAATGATAATATACATAATAATATACTATCTGCTGCAAAATAAATTGAGCCGCGATGTACACGAGTGGTCCTCAAATGACACCAAGAACTGTTTTTTTTCTTCAAAGTGCCTCATTCTCCCACAAAATAAAATGAGTTAAAAAAAAATTAAGTTAAACGGTTTCATTGTAAAGAAACATAATAATGATGCGGATAATGTGCTAAGAGCTAAAAAATAATTGGGTAGGCACCAGGTACCAGTCATCACACCACTCTCCTGATCAATCTAGAGCATTGATCAGACTAAAATAAAATCGTGGGGCGAGTCGAATTTCTATTATCTGCAGTCAACCGCTCATATCATTATAGGTATGCTTTGGATGCATCTTCTCAATAGACAACGTATGCAAAATGTGTGTAAAAATAAATCCGTCACTATCATCGTGCGACATCACAGAACCACAGAATAATAAAACAATCAGAAGGGAAACTCTGAGCATTGCCCATATACAATTTAACTCCAGAATCGGCCATCTTGTTGGGGTTATAATCAGGGGCGTATTCTATACTGTTGTAGTCAGGTCCGCACTTAGGAATTTGTAATTTAATTTTGTAGAATACACTTTTCAGCTTTTCTCAAGAAACTCTATAAAATAATTGCCTCTGAATTTTCTAAAGGTTCCCTTTGTATGTTAGTGCTGAACTTTTAACTTTTATCGTACTAATTTTGTAAAAAACAGTGGATCACACTAACGCCATGTTAAAAACAAATTTTGACATCTTTACACAGCGTTTAAATAATATCTCATTTCTCAAGAAATTGAATTTGAAGACATTTGATTACTGCAAAATGTACCACATGAATATTAATGCTTTTGTGACAAAACTATACAATTATTTATTCCTAGTTCATCAGAAATTATTGTACATCTGGCAACTCTGTATAGAGCCTACGATTATCAGTTGTTTTACCCCGGGAACATGGCGAATTGGATGCGCGCCTAGAAATGCGCGAAACTTCCCCTTCCCTGAAAGATTCCATGCTGATTGTTTTATTATTCTGTGGTGTAATACTAATAATGATCTGGAAATAACAAGGGCCGTTCCTCGGTCTTTTCCCACCCCATGCAAACAAAAATTTTGCCGCCCTATAAATTATTTCAAAATAATTTTTTGTGTAAAAGTATATATTTTAAATATTGTCTAAATGTTATTTGAGGCATTTTCTTAATTCTTCTGCTTCTCTCTTTGGGACTTCTTACCCCAAGTATTTTTACTTTGAACCATAATAGAACTTTTAACTATGTGTGTCAAACAACTGTTTTCAGTTGAAAAATGATTTCTATCAGCAGGATTTCGGTGTGGCAATGGACTCTCCATAGTCACCAATTTTAAGCAATATGTTTATGGAGGATTTTGAAACCAGATATGTTCAAAATTGTACATACAAACCGGTTATCTGGTGGAAATATGTAGACGATGTCTTTGCAATTACTTTAGAAAAGAAGACTAGAAATTAATAACCAATTTCTAGGTTTCAATTAAAAGAGTAAATAGTACAGTTAATACCAGTGTTTATAAAAAACCGACAAATACCAACAGATATTTCAATTTTAATTCAAATCATTGTGGGGGTGTTATAAAATATTTGTATGATAAGGCCGAAATAATGGTTCTAATTATGAAATATTAAACAATTAGAAACGGTATATCACAGAGGTCCTTATAAACAATCAATACCCTGAAGCCTTTGATAAAACCTTCACAAATATTAAAAATAACGATCAGTACGACAAAAACCTGAAAAACGTTAACACAGCGTTAATTCCTTATGTACACGAATTATGCAAAAACTTACGCCGTACAGGTACTACATTTGACATTAGCACGGTATTTCAGGCAAGCAACACTATTACGCACACGCTTGGGATTAAAAAATGATACATTTCGGTGTCAGACGTTTTCATTTATTTTCACCCTATTTTTGCAACATCTAAAGTGATCATCAGTGCTTTATTAATAACAAATCTCACTTATATTACGATAATTTTCGCAGTAGTATACATTGAAGCATTTTCAACCTCCGTGATAAGGATTGAAAGGTGCTAATTACACAATAAATGCGGTAAGGCATTTTATAGTGGCCAAAATGGAATTAGGGAGAAACATCCGTGCTAGTCAGTGTTACCATTTGTGTGTGGACAATGGATGAGAGACATTGGCGAGAGGAATGTTACACTGAGTGTGTTCGTTGACGCAGCGCGCCTTTGAAACGATAGACAGGTCTAGGTTATTGTGGAAATTGCAGAAATATGGTATAAAATCGACTGCCCTAAGATGGATGGCAAGTTATTTAGAAAATAGGTGTCATGAAACTAAAATTAATAACAAAATATCAAACTCAGTTGATAATATATACGGGGTTCCGCAGGGAAGTGTGCTAGGGGCACTCCTCTTCGTGCTATACGTAAGTGATATTCGTAAAATTTCAAAAAATCCGTTTGTCAGTTTATTTGCAGACGATACACTAATATCTGTGTCTGGGTACGACCTGAAAGATATAGTGCAAACTTTAATTGTAGAACTTGATATTTTGTATAACTGGTTATGTGTTAATAAATTAAAGTTGAATTCGGTCGTAACAAAATTTATGTTGATTGGATCTAAACATAATTGTCAAACATACTCCGGAGCTGATAATATGTATGTATGAAAAATAGTAAAATTGAAGTAGCGTCTGAGATATTTTTATTTATTTATTTTTTTATATTATTTTATTTTACATGCCACTATCCAACGGGCTGAACTTTTAACTTTTATCATACTAATTTTGTAAAAAACAGTGGATCACACTAACGCCATGTTAAAAACAAATTTTGGCATCTTTACACACCGTTTAAATAATATTTCATTTCTCAAGAAATTGAATTTGAAGACATTTGATTACTGCAAAATGTACCACATGAATATTAATGCTTTTGTGACAAAACTATACAATAATTTATTCCTACTTCATCAGAAATTATTGTACATCTGGCAACTCTGTATAGAGCCTACGATTATCAGTTGTTTTACCCCGGGAACATGGCGAATTGGATGCGCGCCTAGAAATGCGCGAAACTTCCCCTTCCCTGAAAGATTCCATTCTGATTGTTTTATTATTCTGTGGCAGAACGTTCATTTATATATTTACTCAGGTTACGCTACTCTCCACGATTTTATTTTCGCCTGATCTATGCCCTAGATTGATGAGGAGAGTGGTGTGTTGACTGGCACCTGGTACCTACCTAATTATTTTTTAGCTTTTAGTACATTATCTGCATCATTATTATGTTTCTATACA
Organism: Stenurella melanura; assembly: GCA_963583905.1. Taxonomy (NCBI): domain Eukaryota; kingdom Metazoa; phylum Arthropoda; class Insecta; order Coleoptera; family Cerambycidae; genus Stenurella; species Stenurella melanura. Next base: position 43,821,472 of record OY757313.1, read on the forward strand.
ATAAAACCGTTTAACTTAAAAACATTTGTTTACTTATTTTATTATCAACTTTTTAGATTATTAATTTTTTATTTTATTTCATTTGATACACATATTGAGGGGAGTGAAAAAAAAATCCGCCATTTTGTGCTGGCGGCCATCTTGAATTTTGAACTCTTTCATGATGTACTGTATTCTACTAGTTAGGCCCTTTCATTTGATACCCATATTAAGGGGGTTGAAAAAAATGTAATCCGATATTTTGTGGCGGCAGCCATCTTGGATTTACAATGATAATGAAAACACATATTTGTATTGTCATCAGAACTAAAGGTGTGTACCAAATTTCAGATCAATCGGTCAACAGGAAGGGGGTAAAATTTCAATTACTCGATTTGACCCACACGCGACACAAACAAAGTAAGCTAAATAAAACCGTTTGAGAATACTAAAAAAATTGGAATTCCACTCCTTAATTTTTTGTTTTTGGGAGAAGGAAGCATTTTGGAAAAAATACCAAGAGACAAAAGATGCTTACTGTTATCTAAAAAATCATCCTGAATTTTTCAGAATTTTCTACCAACATTTAAGCGGCCCTTTGTTTTTTGCCTCTCTCTAGAAGAGAGCGAGGTCGCGTGAACTGCCGTTGCGGGGAAATAGTAGCTAAAGATGCCTACAATAGCTCCACCAAACGGCGACAACTGCGGTGCCCGAAGCCACTTTTGTCGATGGGCTCCCGTACTATAAGGGCTTGCAGATTATTTCTCAGAGTGCAACATGGCCAACTTAAAACCAGAAGAACGCATACTTTGTGGAAAGTAAACATGCAGATGTCAAGAATGCCTTTCTCTTTCATGTTAGTGGATTTGAACTTATCCCGAAACAAATAAATGTTTAATGAATTTAGTGCCTTTACCATCCACCTAGTGTGTTCAAGTTCAGCTGGTGCTTGAAGAATATTTATAGACAAATGAACCGTGATCAGGAACTCATTAAATCTATTTTGCCTTAGAGTTTAGGGGAATTAGCAAAGATGATCTTTCGGCACGTCAGCACGATTTTTGGTAGAAATGTAGGTCTTTTCGTGTTTTTCGCAGAAAATTGAATTTTATCAAATAATACCAAATTGAAAAAAGTTTCCTTATAAGAAGATAATATAGTATACATTTCATAAACAAATAAAAATAAATAAATAAATAAAAATTGTTGTAGTTCTATTTAAAAAAAATGCCTTGTATGATCTACATTTTTATGAACTTAGAGGTTTTCGTAAAAAAAAAGACGAATATGTTCATCACTGAACATGTTCGTCATCGAATTTTGTTGATAAAATGCATAGGTTTCGAGATGTAATCGATTTTGGTTGTTACATTTTAAATATAGACATAATTGTTCCTCATTAATTGCGGAAAACGATATCGTTCAATACAATCAGAACTCCTTTATAACTATTCTCATTTTGTCCGATTCACAATCCGTCCTATGTGCAATTTCAAACCCAAACAAGCACATTATGAAATACAAGATAATGACAGATATTTTGGAAAAAGTTCTAAAGTTGAGAACTCTAAACAAGAAAGTTGTCTTTATTATCTAGAACTAACAAAGGTCCTGAAATCGAGTATTTACCAAACTGCAAAAATGGATATGAGAAAAACATGGGAGGAAGAATGGATCCACACAAGGCAAGACACTCAGTATTGTCGCATATATAGCCGCCTACCTTCTGAACTATCCTTCGTCTTGTTTCCGTACAACAGATAAATGTTTGTAACATACATTCGTTGCCGATTTGGTCACGGAGCCTTCAGATCAATGCTGTTCAAGATGAAAATCGTTGATACTCCAATCTGTGACTGCAACGGAAATATTGGAGACATTAGTCACTGGCTATTTGAGATCCATTTTAACTCAATTGGTGAAATTGGAGAATCGTACTCCGCTACCATTGGATAATACCCACAAACGAAAAGTTTAAATATACATTTTGGGAGTTTATTAAGTTGTCGTGTCAAAATATATGTTTAGATGAGTTCCTCTGTCCTTACCCATTGTTTTTATATTACCTCCTTACCGTTGCCCCATGTGAGTTACGTGTTACACAAAGGCATCATAAAGGGCACTTTGACGTGAAGTGTGTATCCCTGTCTAATAATCCTTGAGTCTTGTAATACTAGTTGGTTCTCTCGTGTTAGGTTATAGGTCGATTAGTTTTTAGAATTGTAGATTTCAACCATAGCTTATTTGTGATATGTTTAATATTTAATGTCTATTTAATAAGGAACATCGTGGCTAAATGGAGACCTCCATAGCCAGTGAAGGAAAAAAAACATTTAGAGGCATGCCACCAATATGATAGTAGATACACGAAAAACCACATAGCACATGAGCTGGTAACGAAAAATGTTCCGAGAGAAGGATTGTCCGAAACCATGATAGAGTGGCATAAAAGAAGAAGGGGAAGCAACCGACATACCTCCGAGCGGTTGGGGTCGAGGCATTTCTCGGGAATTAAATTTGAAATTCTTCTTGTCTTGTTGGAAAAATATCAATTTCCGGAAATTTTCTTTCTGAAACTACAAACTTGAAGTTTTAACGTTGTAATTGGAAGGATTACAACCTACTAGTTTAAACATGGTAGTGAGTATGATCTGTAGTCTTATTATATTTATATTACTTATTTATCTTCAACACAGGTTCGATAATCCAAGGATAACCAAACACAAACTAAGATTTAATTATCGCCAAATTCTTTCAGACAATAGAAGACGGTAGTGACCTCCAAAAATTCTCCAATTTCATTTATTTACATGCGCATGTTTCTCGACCAGCAAAACTAACTAACAAGGTGGCAGGACAAAATTTCAAAAGTTCAATTTTAAGAACCACCCTAACACGCAGTACTACTGTTCTGTGACATATTTAGAGCGGGTTGCATCGACTCCAATTAAACCAAAACCAGCTTGATCAAAGATCAGAGTCCAGTGTTAGAATTGTAACCATGAATTTTGATCTTGTATTGACCCTACCGATACATATTTCTGCCATTTTTATTTATCTCAATTATTAAAAACACTCTCAGCGTTATAACTACTATCGAAATAGTGTTGACATCTGTTGTTCAGAGGCAAGTGACATATTTTTATAATTTTTTTTATTTATTTAATCGTCTTATTTATATTAACGTCCTGGCGGAGTTTAGCTAATGCTATTCCACCACTCAACCAGGACACGTACACATAGATATTAACACAACGACCATTCCCTGCGATATTGCCATCTACCGCAGCTGAGACTCGAACTCAGGATAGATATTAGCGACTAGACATGTTGTGCCGCCCAACAGCGGTCTAGTACACTGCTACCATCTCGGTAACACATGGAAAACGCCACTAAACATACATACCCTGGCCAGGATTCAAACCCGGGACCCCGTGGACGCAAGCCAAACGCCTTAGCATTGCGCCACCGAGCCGGTGTCGACTGATATTAATGTATGCCTACCACCATTCGAAAATAAAGTTATACACGAATTATTTATTAATAATATTATATTTTAATTGATTATTGACTGCTGTATCTGACTTGCCATATGAGTTATTTGTATCGAACATGGTGAAATAAATATTATTATTATTATTATTATTTTTTTTTTTTTTTTTTAAGCTCCTTAATGGGAAAAGTGCCTGGCAGTGGTCGGACACGAATTATGTCAAGACCACTACTGTTGTCATCAACTGCTGCAGAGAGATCGCATAATGTGTACTGCATCCAGAACTACTGACTTTTGCATTTTCTCATACGTTTATTATTATTATTATTATTATTATTATTATTATTATTATTATTATTATTATTATTATTATTATTATTATTATTATTATTATTAGACGGAGAGCTGGCTACGGTAATTAAAAATGATAAATTGCAGTGAAAGTTTTTGTGTAAAAACCCTCCTTACTAGCTGAAATGTACATAGTTCTGCAGCCAGAAGTTCATCCCGTGGACGGAAGCGTGAGCGGGCGGTCAAACGCGTTAATTTTTAATTAAAATAAAGTCTTTGAGTACAGCTCTGAAATTTTGTGTAGTTATTGTTATGTATTACACCCCCTTGAAACTGGAGATTGATACGCCTATACCTAAGAGTGACTGGAAACTTGTAGAAAGAGATAGAGTTTTCTAGAGTGTGGTGGGAGAAGATTCTCGATTGTGTTCTGGATGATTCTGAAGGCAATTTCAGAGTATACAAGGCGCGATTGCAGGCGCAGGAGAAGTTTTATAAAAGTGAAGAAGTTGAAAAGTGAAAAGTGAGGTTAAATAAGGTTATTTTGGTTAATTTGTTAATTAAGAAGTATTGTATATCAGTAAATTATTAAATAAAGTGTTAGTGGTTTACCCCTTGTTAAATTATTTAGAACCCACGGATTCATACAGGGTGTTTCCTAAGAGGTGGAAATACGCAACATTACAGTTTTTAACTGTAGAAATAAATAAATAAATGCGACGTAATTTTAGGATAAGAAATATCAGCCAAAAAGTTCAAAACGGATTAAAAAAAGTACACCCGTACAGGATTCGAACCGAGAAATCTGCTGTGAATGTTGTCGCTTAACGCGATGTGCTACGGTCGGGGTGGATTTGAAATTTCAATTAGTCTCGTCGGAAAAAGGGAAACATGAAGTTTTTAAATGTTCATAACTACGATAATAACCGGAAAACCCGGAAGAATATGGAGATTTTATATATAAAAATAAAATTAGCCTAGTCATTCCGTCTAAAATTGATATGGTAACCTCAGCTAAATGTACCCACGGAAACTTTGATGTAGATATTTGTCTCCCCGGTATGAGGGCCTGAAAGTGCAAAATTATGACAAAAAATGTTTGTGCATATTCCGCTAACTTTATTTTGGTGGCGAGATAGTTTTTGTCGATTAGCTCGCTTGTTATCGATTTGTCGATGAAAACTCACATAAGTGAAGTTGCAGAGAATAAAATTCTCTGCAATTTTGTTCCTTTGTCATTTTGCGAGAAAATAATTAGTGCCAGATGTTTAAAAAGTAAATTTTCTTTTAGCGTACTTCTAATGCATTGGATATTTGCATGCGGACGGTGCAACGGATTTGTAAGGAAACCCTTGAGGAGCAGGACGTCCCGAATACTACTCTGACAAAATATGGACGCAGAAAAATAAAACTAGGGACTTGGTGGAGGCAGGGCAAACTATTTTCACGTGTTTACGTTGCCTAAACTAGAACGTAGTTATACAGGGTGTACCCGAACTATGAGGTAATGTTTCGGGAGCGTATAGTTTGGGTAAAAATAATTCTAAAAATACCTATTTCTTCTTCTAGGGCACCCCCTTTCGGGTCTATTCATCTGTAAAGGATAATTTTGAAAAGGGTTTTTGCTGAGTGCTTGAAAACTACTTTGTTGGTCCTGAATCAATGATCCTTGTAAGTGAACTCAGACATATGGGTTTTCAGCTACCAATGAATGTTAACTATGTTCTTTCAAGCAAAAATGTTAATGCATTCCTTTTAATTTATAACTTTTTACTTCTATATGGTATAGTTGTTTACACTGAGAGAAATATGAGGCATGATATGTGAAAGAAGGCTTATTTTTTCAATTTAACAAGTATTTAGTACCTGTTAATATATTTATTGCACCCACATAATTATTTTGTTGTAATAAGAATATGCCACATATTCATTTAATTGGCAGAAGAAAATGATTTATTTACAGCGTATTTGTTCCTCGTAACTAAATTATCATACAAAAATAATAGATTTATTTGAGAAAAATATATTTGTTTCTTCCAAATCTATTATAATATTACATTTATTTCCTAGAAAGAAATATTTTATCACAGAGTCAACCAAAATAGCTGTGAAACAAATATTTATTTCTGACAACAAAATATTCATATATGGGGCTTTGCGCCGATAGTATGCGTTGACACCAATTTTAAAATTTCGTACCTATATACTTCTTCATATATTCTTTTACTTTATCAGGTATTATTGAATTTACTGCTAAATTAGCCGATTCTTTTATATCAGATGGAATATTCACATCATCATTGACTTAATTTAATTCAAAAAATTTAGTAGATTGACAGCAGAAGTTTGTTTACACAAATGTCAACCCATAGTAATGCTCAGGTAAAGCGATAAACACAAAATTTAGTTGTACGACTGCAAGCGCAGCTATGTTTGGAACCGTAAAATAAATTTCAAAATAAATTGCAAGTTCTTTTAGATTTTAGAGCGGGATTAAATAAAATTTTGTGCTTAACACGTTATGAAAACACGTAAATTGCAAAACTCGCTCGCTTCGCTCGCTCGTTTTGACAAATATTACATTCGTCAAATTAATATTTTCATAACTGGTTACGTAAATAACTACTACACATAACTTCCCTCTTTATTCATACAGGACGGTCACTCTAAAAAATTATTAATTAAGAAATGACATAATATGATAATTATAATCGTAATGTAGTTAGCCTTATTAACTGATAACTTTTTTCCATGATCTACTCTATAGTAGTGGGGGAAAAATTCAATATATATATATTTTTTATTGTCAATACATTCTTTTGTTGCAATAGGTGTAGAATGAAGACAATTTTTTTTTCATCGTCTGTTCTATTGTAGCGGTAAAAAAAGTTTTTCTTTTTTCATTTTGAAAACAATTCTTTTTTGAAATATGTTTAGACTGTCATGATACGTGGAAAAATTAAATGGAATTTTAAATTTGAGGAAAAAAGATGTTTTCCATTATGCATTCTATAGTTGGTAGTGGTAAAAAACATGTAAAAATATATTTTTATTAAAGAAAATATGTTTAGAATGTTATGAAATATGGAAATTTTAAATTCGAACAAAAAATAATTTTTCTCCATCTCCATCATCCATTTTATACGAAATTTTAAAAAAATTTTCTATTTTAAATTTTCAATAAATTCTTTTTTTTTAAATAGGTTTAGAATGTCGCCAAACTTGGACATTTAAAATTTAAGCGGAAAAAAATATTTCATCGTCCATTTCATACATTCTCAAAATTTCAAAAAAATTTTCTACTTTAAATTTTCAAAAAAAAATTTTTTGAATGTCATGAAATGCGAACATTTTAAATTTGAGCTAAACAATTTTTTTTTCATTATCTATTCCCTTTAGACGGTCCACCCTGTATATTTTCCCCTGAAAATTTAACCATTTCTTCGGTGGCAGCGGCGTCAGCTACCTACCAAATTTGACTGTTCTCCGTCAAGTAGTTTTTTTAATTAATGCAACAGACAGACAGACAGATGGAATTGAAAAACCTAAATTTTCGTAATTTACACGATCTGAAACGTGACGATACGAAAAAATCTCGGAGGGTGCTTTTTGCTCGAATACAATACTTCCCTTCGGTATGCGAGGGAAGTAATATAGGTACTTTCAGTATTATTTTAACTCAAACTAAACGCTTCCTAACTATTGCCCTGGCGTCCAGGGACACCCTGTATATTTAGATTTTTGAAAATACCTCCGTCAGACAAGTATCTGAATTTAGTGACTCTGATGTTAGTCTTGCACCTAAAGAGAGGTTGGCTTGAACTTCCTCTGATTGTTCTGGAAGTCCTTCCTTCTTTTTTCTTTTGCCATCCTGTTTCCTATCTTTAGTTTGCATGACCTTTATATAAATTTTGTTGTCTTTCGTACTGCTTGAACTTTTCTGACCTTTCTCTTTTTCTGCACTTAAACTATCATCGCTGTCTAGATTATCCACATTATTTAGTTGAACCTCATCACCTTCATGTTCTTGTAATTTGTCCGCAGTTTTTTTAATATCAGAGATATTTTTATATAGTTTCTCGATGTACTTGATCTGACCTTTGATTGTGTTAGTTTCCAATAAAGATGAAGCTATCTGTTTCAGCTCGGAAATATTCGAATATAAATCCTGTATTGTTTTTTTATTACTTATTGAAACGTATTTAATCGGGTCTGGCTCTTCCGATACATTGCTCGTATCACTCTGTCGAGGTGATAATTTACTACTGCTTTTATCCATATCAATCTTTTGTCTTAACATTGTAGTTGTTGCTTTAAGTCGTTCTTGTAAACTCAACATCTTCAAAGAAATTGCATTTCCAGTTACTCCATTCAACTTCGACTGGCTCTCTACTTTCGCGTTCACATTTCTTGGAGAATTTTGATATGTTTTCGATTCCTTTATTTTATTACTGGCAGGCGCAGATTTGCTGAAAGTTTTTGGAGTTGCTTCAGTTTTCACGTAACTCGTATTATCTCGTTTATCATCTTCTTTAGACAAGGGTCGAACTTTTCGGCTATTGTTATTTACCCGTGATAATTTTGGAATTAGACTTGGCTTCTTTGAAACCATTTTCATATCAGCACTTCCATTTTTTGTTACTTTTTGAAGCGACTGATTCGATTCTCTAGGGCTATTTACTACCTTAGGATTATTGCCGTCATGCTTTTCGTCAACAGCATTCTCTGAGTCCATTATTTTCTTATCAATTTCTTTTATTTTATGTGTTAGTTTTACCTTATCTTTCAAATTTTCTCTTTCTCTGCCGCTACTTTTTCCAGTAGTTGCTATTGTTTCGGAATCGGGAATTGAATCATTTCTTGCCATATTTAAAGTACTACCCTCTGTGATGTTGGTATTTTCAGATCGTGAGTTGAATGAGATCACAGTAGGTACAGCCGCCCCTGCAACGCTAGGTTCACATTCGCATAAAATATGTACATCATTCTTTTTATTTAAATCATCTCCAACATCTTCTCGTTCAGTGCTAAGACCGCCTACATCTCGTTCTGCATGCAGCTTTCTTAATGTTTTGGTTTTTTTATTTTCTCTTCTTTCATTTGCGATTTTGTCTATTTGAGTCACTTCCATTCGATTGTTAGATATATCAACTGTTTGTAAAATGCTTAAATCAACTGTTGTGTTCCCATCTTTTACCTCAGAATCAGATTTAACATTAGACAAGTTCAAGGATGTTTGATTACTGCTTTGGTTTTGACTCTTGGAAGATAGGTTAGGTATTGCAGGTAGAATTTCGGTATTTTCGGCCGTGTGCTCCTCATTTTCTGGTTGGTTACTCATTATTTAATTAATTATGTTTCACTTATTATAATTCTGAACAAATAGATATAATGACATTTGAAACAGAAACTGATAATTATTCGGTACAGAAGATTTATTTTATACTGCTGACAGATTTACGTAATGACAGATTATCAAAAAGTGACAGTGTGTAGTAATTTCGAGAAAAATCACTACCTTTGCATTTTCACTTATATCATGAAAGACATTTTATTAGCAGACTTTATGACCAATTTACTAAAATGGTAAGAAGAGATTGTAATACGTTGTATACCTGTCTACTTAGTATGTCAACTACTACTACTACTACTACTATTGATGCGGAAACTCAAACAGTTATAAGAGTTTTCCCTCACATTTTAGATAATGGAAATTTTGTTGCACAAGTGCTTTCCGACCGAAAATCGCAAACTGAAATATCCATTAAACCAGATGTAAGAAACGAAAGACTATACTCTCTCTTAAGATTTACACCGTATCGAGATATTCAAGAAAATAGTATACGCATTATTGACCTTCCTCGGAAAACTCGCCTGCAATTTACCCCAAGAGTTGAATATGATCAAATGGCAGAGACTGCAAGAGACTTTTCACTTGCTGATGATGACGGTGTTGGCTATATTTGCGCAGATCTAATTCATAGGCATTCACGCAGACCTAGCCTATTCGCGGATGCAGATGCACAAACAGATCTGAAAGTTCGGCCACATTTATTACAGGAAGATCGTGTTGCAGTAATTTTTGATGACTCGTCCACTCAAACTATTTTGACGGTAACATCAGGTTGTGCACGCAAAGGAAATAATAAACAAAGCTAAAATGGATTATCACACATCTGCACATCACATAGGGCACCGCAATATTTGTTATTAAATAAAATAGATTTTAGGCTTGTTTTAAAAAATATATGCTAGTTTTAAATCCAGATTTTCATTTGGGGGCCATTGCGTATGACATTCATCTTGTGACAGTGTATTATACAAGCCTATAAGAATAATTATTGGTAAAATGGGAGCTATTATATTTAGTGCAGTAAAACTAACATTTCTAGGGAACTCTCTTATAGCAATTTTTGTTGAAACTTGTTTAAAGTCAAATACCTCGTTAAAGTTTTATATTGAGCTAAAAAATGCGTATGTTGGATGTCACTGTTTAGGAAAATAAATTAACAGAAGAAATTCAATTTTAAAAAAATGTGGTTTCAGATTGGTCTGTAAGTACAAAATGGCTTCATTAGCAAGTCATAAAATCTATCAGCCTCTTAAAAGCACAAAAAAAAATTAAATTTAAAAATATCTAATTTAAAATTTACCCTGTTAAATATATTACTTATAGTCCACAGTACAGCGCCGTTTTTCATTAATAATTACTAACAATAATTATTTTTAGAAAATGGAAAAACAATGCTTTTTGATGTTTCAAATAAAAACTGTATTTTTATATACTCTACATATATTTCGGCTTGTTAGGCCTTTCTCAAGAGCATTACAGATGAATACTAAAGCTATGAGGGCAGTTGTTCTGAAAATAAATGCAATAATACCCAAACATGTGAAATTACGGGGATTTCAAATGATAAAACTAAGGATCTACCTACTCGGAATATAATTCAATGGGCTATTCTTAAAACCTTGTCTATTATAGGAGTGTTTATGAAATTTAGTTGGTCATTGGTGGTACAAGTGTTGCTTTTAAGGGATTTTTTTATTTCTAATTGTTCAAGGAGGTTTAAGCGTTCTCCCTTTCTTTCTATTAACTCCACTATTAGGAGTAGGGAATTTTATCGATCAAACACACCAGTTAAATTATAACAAAACTGAAAACAAGAAAATAAATAAATAGTTTAAACAAATTTAAAATAATTATGTTAATAAACGTAGGACGCTCATCAGCAGCTCCACGCTTTTATCATAATTACTATTACTAACATTATTTTTATATTATTAGTTTGATTTTTAAACGCATGTTTTTTTGTTTTTTTATATTACTTATTTATAATAATATAATCTTTATTTAGCACAAGAAAATTGCTATACAAACACATAGATGTTAATAAAAAAAAAAAAATTAGTAATAATAATTAAAAAAAATAATAATAAAATACTATAAATTCCACTACTATACCTAAACTACATACTTATCACATTACTATTTTATCAAATTATTTAAATATATCTCTTTTAGTTTTATTTTAAATGTATTTATATTCATTGCCTTTATATTATTTGGTAAGTTATTATAACTAATTAGAGTCCTAAAAAAAAACTGAATTTAGGGTAGATTTGTACTTCTTATGATCTAGTCTAAAATTATCGCGATTTCTTGTATTATATGGATGGTCAAAAACTTGCAAAATCCCTTGAAAATAATCAGGCACATTTCCCTTTGTAATCTTGTGAATAAAGATTAGGGCATTGATTTCACTTAAGTCCCTAACCCCTACCCACTGCAGCTTGTGCAGCATCTCTCTAACAGGAGTATATTTTGAACATTGTAATATTATTCTCATTGCTCTATTTTGGCATCTTTGTAGCCTTTCCATATCCCCTGTATTTGACAGATACAAAATTGTTCCAGCAAAATAAAAATGTGGCAGTATAATCGTGTTATAAACTGTACGTCTGGTCCAATAACTCAAATATTTAGCACTTCTGTACAACACCCCCAGCTTTTTTGGAATTTTTTTGCACGTATAGTCTACATGTTCTTTAAAACTTAATTTTCTATCAACTATTATACCCAAGTATTTGATAGAATTTAATATGTCAACTTGCTTGCTTTCAACAAAAATTGTAAAATCATTATCCAGCCATTCGTCTATAACAGTCTGTTTTCCTAAAACCATTGCTTTTGTCTTTTCTGCATTCAATTTTAACTTATTTATTTCTAACCAATTTGCTATATTGCTTATGTCTTCACGTATTTTCATTTCAATGTCAAGTTGATCCTTGCCAGATATATAGATCATAGTATCATCTGCAAACAAGTGAAATTTACAGTATTTTATAATCTGCTCTATATCGTTTATATACAATATAAACAAAAGGGGACCCAATATACTTCCTTGTGGGACACCGTTTTCAACCAACTCTTCATTGGATTCAACGTCTTCACATTTAACTTTCTGTTTTCTATCAGCTAGATAATTACTAAACCATTTTAAAACTACATCACTTAACCCATACTTTGATAATTTTTCTAATAATCTGTTTCTGTCAATGGTCTCAAATGCACGCTTAAAATCCAAAAATATTACTGCTATTACTTTATACAATCTAAAGCGGGCTATGCAATATAGCACACTGCATTAGGTTACATTCAGCTCCATATCTGCATTCGCTTAATTCGTAAATTAAGTAGGTACAGAGAAAATTTGTAATTGCATGTTTCCATTTTAGAAAATTATTGGGAAATATGAGGCCTGGTGTCCTTGTTAGTTGCACAATTTAGAAACTTCCGGATCATCTTTTTAATAGAACTTGCAAAGAATTGTGTTCAAGTACCATATATAAATATAGCACTAATGTATTATTATATGTACTCACTGAATCACATAGAAGTATGTAATATAAAACACGCAATATTCACAACATATTACGTATGTAAAATTGGCACGCGGTATGTAAAATTATTCCAGTAAGTGAAGTAATAATAATTATAATGAGATCAATAATTTCACGCACTGCCTTTTCATGTTTATTTACTTATTTTGGGTACAACTACCGAGACATATCAAATCCAATTACAGGGTAGGAGAGCACAAGCATTGATTGATTGTTTGATTAATTGATTGATTGATTAGCCAGTGTATGGTATGTAGGTACGCCACACAGTGGGGCAAAAAGCTATATTTGTGGACAAAAATCGTCTGCCAGCTCAAATTTTGACCAAATTTAATAATTTTTTTTAATGCTCGTGTAACAACCTATAATAAATCAATTTTATCCACAATCACATTATGATTGGAGTTTTATCCACACTTATGAAGCATATAAAGTACTACTTTATCAACTAGTGAAATAATAAATTTACTTTATTCCACTAGCGGAATAATGAAAAATATAATCTTAAATTAATCACGTTTTATTTAATTTTTATTAATATTAATATTAACATTTATATTAATAGACATTTCCTTAGTTGTTTTATCATATTTCACTTAAGTTTCCATTAATAACAAACTTGTAGTTGTCATCGGTTTCAGAACGCATAGTGCTTGTCGAAGTTTTTGATAAATCTGCAGAAACAATGGATGTCTTCTCTTGTAAGGAACGACTAGTACCAGGAGTACGATATCAAGCTTATTGGATATAGAATCCTCGATATAACTTTCTGCTATAGCGGAACTTCTCCACCCACCATGTTGTTTAATTGTTGTTAGGTTAGCACCTTTATTAGCTAGTAAAGTTGTTGAAGTGTACCTCATGAAATGGCCGCTATAAGCTCCTGCGTTTGTCAGATTCAAAGATGAAGCAACTCTTGAAGGAACTTTCGACATAGTGTTGATTCCAACAAGTTGTGAAGTACATTTTTGATTAGTGTATCGTAAAAAAGAATCTGTCGTTGGATAACTTCTTCGGATGTATTTTCTACACGTCTCCACAGTATTGATAGAGCATCGTTCTTCCATAATTGTGAATTTTTTTGGTATCTGGTATAGAAACAAGCAGATATGCGCCCCTGTCTTCTACATCATTGATGTTCAGATTCGTCAATTCACATTAACGACAGGCTTAGACACCCCCATTATTAGTGCAACCTAAAATATTTATTTATCATCTACAATGTCTAAGAGGTTAAGAGATATTACCTTAATCATCAAATATTCTTTATCGCAAGCCCTTGTCTTTGCTTTGTACCCTCTCGATTCACTCTTTAGATAGACGGTGAGCTTACTATATTTTCCAATGTCTATGTGTTTATAGACCTTTATAGCGGCCTTCAGCATCGAATACTTCGACCACATCAATGGAATTGCATACTTCTTCAAATTTAAGAAACAAGATAGCAGAACTTCCTCATTTATTGTCATTCGTTTTTCTTTCCATTCATTAAATTCGGAAAATACTTTTTCATAATGTTCCCTGGACTTCGCAGGCAACAATATCGCTTTCTTGCATTTTACACCAACTTCACAAATTTTTACAAATGGAATCGATAAACAATCAAGACTAAATAGCAACCCAACACCTTCCAAGTTTTTTTTAATTAATTTCAATAAATTTTGACGTTACAGCCGCTGACAGAGGGAAATGTCAAATCATGTTGTGGTGAAATCTGTTTCTAAACGACTGTAATTGTGGATAAAACGTTGTATAAGCATTTGTGGTTTAGTCGAGTTTTATCTACTCAAGAAAATTAAACTCTCGAACTTTGTTCTCGAGTTTAAACTTTCTTGCGTGGATAAAACGCTATCTAAAACACTTATACAATAAATAACTATTATTGGCTAACATCCCTTGTCAGCTTTATATTTAACCAAATTTCCTTTTTTTAAATGTTCAGGTTGAACGCATTTTCAATGGACATCTGCTACAAATTTAATGACAGTACCTAAGAAATCCAAAATAACAGCCGAACGTTTTGTAAAAAAAATGTTATGTATGAGCCTATTATAGCAAGAAATGTCCTATAATGGAATAATGGACATGTAAATTGGGCAAATTTCCCTACTCGGACGATAAAAATTTGAAAAAATGTCCCGATTTCTAGAAAATGGGCTTAAAAGAGCACATTTCCGTCGTCCTAGTGCGGAAATTGATAAAACTGGTCAATTTTACCATTTTCCTAAATGTGCTTATTTAAACGATCGAATTTTCTATAAATCGTGACATTTCACCAAATTTGCTTCGTTCGAGTGGGAAAATTTGCCCAATATACATGTTCGTTATTCCCCACTCCCTGTTCGACATTCCTCTAAAGTACCCTGCCAATAAACATGTTCCATGTTTAAAAAAATGTTAATCAGAAGCCTACAGTAAATTCACAGATATTTTCGTTTGTTTTTAGGTCAGGTTTATTGTAAGCCTTTAGTTCCTTCATTGGTTGACCAATTAAGTTATGTTAGGTTTAGAGCTTGTTTTATTACCTTTTTGGTCATTAACTATTTGACCTATTATATTAAATTGGGTTTAGGGCTTGTCGTGTAAACGATTCTGCACGTTTATAGTTCGACCAATTATGTTTTGTTAGGTTTTGCGCTTCTCGTGTATACCTTTCTGCTCTTTCATGGTTTAATCTATTAGCTTATATTAGCAGTGGCGGCTCGTCAGGGGAGGCAGGGGAGGCTGAGCCTCCCCTTGGAAGAACCACCATATCTTCAAAAGTAATATCTTAAGAAATTTCTATTAGGTATATCTCAATTTTCAATATTTTTTATTGTTTATTATTCATTAATTAATTTTCAGTTTATATATAACATTCTTGCATTTCCTTTCCACAAACATACCTATAACGTTACAGTCCGGATAGTCTTTGTATGCATATTTCCCGGTCGGCCGGTCTTTTACTGAATGAACACTGCGGTTCGCTGGAGGCTAATATGATAATAGCTTCCAACTTTACCGCATTTACTTATAACATGAATGACCTTGAATTTCTTTGCGCTGTGTAAAATAGCAACACTTGGAATAGCCAAGTATGAGGCTAGCCTCAGATCTCAGTTCGTTATAGCGCATGTGCACAGGTCATTCAAGAGTCAGGTGATTCACAAAGAAAACGAACTGACGTCTGACAGTTGCGTTTAGCCGGTTAAGAACAACTTGACGTATAAATACATAAAACATTTGATAGGCGGGCTAGAAATTAGTGCTCTAGGTGAAAATATTCCCAACAACATGTCTTGTTGTCCAGACGTGGTGGATTATTTGTTATTAAATGGATTTACTACTCTTATTTATGACGAAAAGGTAAGAATTAAAAGAAATGCCAGGCCTACACCAGCAATGCTTTCGTTAGTTTTTAAAAGTGGTAAACAAAACAGAGGGTTTTGTGATAACAATTATAAAAAAGTCGAGTGGTTAACGGCATCAACAGTTAGAAACAAATTATATTGTTGGAGATGTTTATTATTTACTAATGATCAATCCTCAATTTGGGGCAGGGCCGGGTTTAATAATTTGCAAAATTTGTCGCGAGGTTTAGAAAAGCACGAAAAATCCCAGGAGCACATTTCATCTTGCATTAAATTCGAAATGTTTGGTAAACAAAATATTGTAAATTTCTTGGATTCTGCACATAAGAGAGAAATAGAAAATGTTAACGAAAAGGCCCGTGAGAATAGGGAAATATTAAAGAGGTTAATAGATGCCGTTATATAGTTATCTTCACAAGAAAATTCTTTCCGAGGACGTGACGAAAAACGAGAATCGTGCAATAAAGGAAATTTCAAAGAGCTGGTAGATTTTTTAAAAACTTATGACCCAAAATTAGAGAACTTTTTGAATAACGCCACTATTTTTTGAGACAATTCCGGTAAGCTTCTGTAGAATGATCATTTTCAGCACTTAAACGCATAAAAACATTTTTACTAGAAACAAAATGAGTCAAGACCGCCTTTCAAATGTATCGCTTATTTCAATAGAAAAACGTTTTGTGTCAGAATTGAGGAAACACGATTCATTTTATGATGAAATCATCAACCATTTCGCTAGTTCCAAAAATCGCAGGTTACCACTCATTTATAAAAATATTCAGGCTTTAAAGCAGAGATTAATATAGGTAGTTGTTATTTTAGAAAAAATATTTATTTGTGTTATTTATTTTTTAGGAAATATTTTTTATAATTCTCCATAATATAGAGTCCCGCGGTTATATTTTTTTTTATATAATTTCTTTCTCAAAACTATTTTAATTTCTATTAAAACTTATAATTTTACACGCCTGGCAGTGATAATGAATACAATTTTTTGTTTGTAGAAAAACACTTTAATTTTTTTACCAAAACTATTTTTATTTTTATTAAAAGTTATATAATTTAATTACAAGTGGGATAGTAGGACTCCTTTGGATACCGATACTCGAGTCGTAGGAACGAGAATTTCATGAGAATGATTTTTTCATCTCATCATATTTTCTATTTCCTTTTCATTCTATTCTTTTATTAGTTCTATTCTCTCAAGTCGTGAATCGGTATCCCGGCGAACAACCCACGGCAAAAAAATGTAACGCGCCGTTGTAATACCTCAGCGGTGGTGGGGAAATGTACAAATTGTAGTCATATTGCACATCAGTTGTCTTTCAGAATATCAAGCCTCCTCTGCAGACAATATCACGAGCCGCCACTGTATATTAGGTTTAGAAATTGTCGTGTATACCTTTCCGCTGGTACATAGTTTGAGCCATTAAGTTTTCTTATATTTGGAGCTTATCGTGTATACCATTCTGCTCGTTCGTAATTTGATTCGTGAAGTAATGTTAGGTTTAGGGCTTGTGTATACCTTTCTGTCGTTTATATTTCGATATATGTTTTAGGTAAGATGTAAGACAAATTTGTATGTATTTTAGTTGATAGACTCGACCTTTACTTGGTGAAAATCCATTATAACTAATGAAATAAAAAAACACTAAACTGTTTTTAACGTTTTCACATATATTACGTCAACATGCCGATCGTTTCGCTAAAATATTAGCTTCATCAGATGAGCGCACTACTACACTACTTACAGATTGAACTTATTGGACCTTAAATACATGAAATTGAATTACCTGAAAACTAATTTACATAAAATTGTGATTATTTACTGATAATATAAAATGTACCAGTAGGAAATGGAATTAAAATAGATTTACAAGTGGAGAATTATGTATGTGTAATAGAGCAGTAGCAGCTGACGTCACAACATGGCCGCCATAGCTGTTTGGTTGACAATAACCTAGTTTTGCATTTGTGACCATATAAGATAATTTGAGTTTTTAAAGAGTTTTTTTTGCTTTTTTAAATGTTTTTCTTGTGTAAAATTTATTGTTAGTATTCTTTATCTATTATACATTTCGTGATTTGCTCAACTGACTTTTATCTAATGCTTTATTTATATATTCGAATAGGCATGTCATTTTGTTCACATGTCAAAAGTTATTTCTTTTCCATATTGTAAGTGAACTTTAGTGAACTTATTATAATTTTATTTATATTCTACAGTTTAGGAGTCCCCTCGTAACATTTCTAAGTTGAAATATATTAATGGAGTTAACCTATAGGATTTAAAAGTGGAAGATTCATACTGCTTCCAACTTAGTGTTGAATTAATGAACCATTGTGACCGTTCTTGGAAATAAAAATGCTATCTAAACTATAAGACTGTTATTATTCATACTTACCTTTATTATTATCTATAATGTGTACGATCTTAAACATCCTATTATGGTGGTTATGTTTATAAGCATCATTTTGAAGAACTTTATTTTACTCCCGCTAAAAATGTGTTATTTTTTAAGTTCTGTCTCGTTTTAGGTCACTTACCTTCATTGATATTTTATTTGTAAGCATTATCAATATTTTAAACATCTGTGATTATAATTGTAAGAATGAAAACAAATACCAAACTAGGTAAGTATGCTTATACATATAAAGTATTTCGAGCATATTACGTTGCATATTTGTTTATAATTTTAATTAAATGGAAACTGAAACGGTCTCACAGTCCTATCTTTATATTAGATTTACTATTACTCCTGCATTTTATAATACAAACATCTGATTATTGTTATTAATGTGTTAAACTATTAAACTTATTAGAAACTGTTGAGCCAAATGAAAGTAAGATATAATCAATAAAAAGTTCATGGGAAATGGTTTGAATTGTCTAAAAACGCTAATTTTACAAAAGATTTATAAAATCATTAATATATGATTGATTGATTGATTGGCATGAATCAACGAATGTTGTGACAACTTTTAACCTACGCTTAGCTGTAACCATACATACATACATAACAAATTTATTCAATATTAAAATCGTATAAAACATTGCCTCCCCGGATCGTGATCCGGAGTCAACCGTACAACCACGTCGCACAGTGCCGTAGTGTTAGTGCGGTTGGGCGGATCGCGACCGGTTCGGCTTAATAAAATTAAGTAAAATAGACAAAACTCCTGCCGCCTGTGGCAGCTTAAAATCGTCATTACAATTTTACATATTTAAAACTTAAATTTAGGAACACTGAAACTAAGAAAACACTGAAAAATTTGGATAAAAACACTGATTTAATTTTGGTTGCTGAGACGGGAATAAACTCAATGGAAAAGGCCCGTTCGAGGCAATTTTGCCCCAACAGTCTATTCGCCATTGGGAAGTTGTGATTAGGATAGCTTTAACCGAGCCTGTGTTAATTAAACATTTATTGAAATATGTCGTGATATTATATATGTACAGAAAAGTTCAAAAATCCAATATAGTCTTTATTTTCACTATATTATGGGTTCACAAAGATGTCAACGTATTTGACATCAAATTTTACACTTGGAAAAACAGCACTAATAAAGTATATATAAAATTATTTCTCACACTAGGCTTTTAAAAAAACATTAGCAAACATCACTACACATAGCTGATATTCAGAAATCCTCCACTTTAATTTTTATCAAGCGAAAACTGACACCTACTCTTATGTCAAATTTCGAAGTTTGTCCACCAATCACGTGACAGCTGGCATAACTGTGACGTCACTGCTAGTAGTAGGGGAGCCCAATAGGGGATTTTGGGATTTACTCAAGCGCGGCAGATTAACATATAGGGAATACCTTGCACCCTGTTGAGTACCTCCACCATACCTAAGCCATCTATATAGGGCCGCGCGTGTAGGGCAGCCGATCAGAATAGTAAAAAAAAATTCATAGTTGGAAATACTCGAGCGCGTCAGATTAAGGTGTGATGGGTTAATTACATGCTGAAAAGTGTGCGTTTCAATAATCTGACAATTTCAGCGTGACGCAAGGGAGTGGGAGGGTCACAAACTTGCAAAAAAAAAACGTCACCTCGACATTCTCGAGCGCGGTCGAATTTTTTTTGTTTTGAAGGAAATAATTCAAGGATAATGGGAAAAATATAATCTGCCGATTTCCACAAGCCAAAGTAACAAAAATCGTCTATAAAGTTTAGCGCGTGCACCGCAGTGAAGCACGTATTCCCCACTCCGCGCATCTCTCTCCCTTTCACTCTTTCTCTGTCTCTCACTCTCTCGCACCGTCCCCACATGCCAGCCATCACGCCATTGGTGATCAATTACCAGAAGTATATGAAGATGTAGTCATAACACCAGATATTCTAGGGGATACTCCAGATTCAGGTACATTTACATTTCAATACTTTAATAACACGCTTTTCATTGAATAAAAAATATATTGTCAAGTATTATAACGATTTCTTGTTACAGATATGCAAGCTGTGGATGAAATTGATGATCAAATCGAACCAGACTTGCTGTATGATGATAATTCCACGGATGAAGATAAAAAAAAATTAACATGTTTATTTTGTTTTATTAATTTTTTGTGAATTCTGTAAAGTTATTACCCATCAATAAAATTATCAAAAAGTTTAAAAATATCGTTATTTATTAACCTCGGCCATATTTTTTTTACCTGTTATTTATTTATCATTTGTAATTTTATCAGAGAAAGAAATTACCGAAAGTATATATTATACATATAATATATGTGTTTATATGTATTATAATTAAAATAAATAGATTTACGTGTGCAGAAAATAAAATAAAAAACTTTCTTTACAAATTTCATAAAATTTGTATTTTTTTTTATTTGCATGCTATTTTCCGTGCATTTTATTTGTCACATTCAGTGGTTTAAAAAAAAATCATAAAAATAATTTTTTTTCAAACCGTCAGATTAAGGAAATACCACCAAATAATCGTCAGATTATTGATCAGCACGATGAAGACATCAAGCTAAACCATCTGTATGAAAATTTGACGCGCTCGAGTATTTCAAAATGGCGATTTTTCTTTGCATTTTCAAAAAGCCGCCACGAGCTTGCGTAACATCCGAATCGTCAGTCTTTTGAATGGGAGCTTCATTCGGGTTCACTTAACCTCCCCTCTGAATATCTGACGCGCTCCAGTAAATTATTATTTTTTCCATTTTTAACACTTCCGTACGGCCGCCCCCACCATGCAAACCGGCAGATTAACATACCTCCGTCTTCGGAGACACGTGGGGCATATACACTATGAATATCTGACGCGCTCGAGTATTTCCATGTAATTGTTTTTTTTATACATTTTTGAAAGCCTGTAGACGCTTCCCCCACCGGTGAAAGGGTATACATCATATTACCTTTTTTTCTTTCTACCATCTAATCTTCAAAATCAAATAGTTCCCTACGACGCTCGAGTAAATCCCCATTTAGCATCGTGGGCTCTCCTACTATAGTGCTCTATTGCAAATCTTGCCGTTGAGTTGATATCCTTCGTCGCCTTGATCGAGAATTTCTATTAATCATACTGTTTTTTAAAACGTTAAACACAGAATTTTTGTTAATATTATAACGCAGTGCAATTCGTCTCATTGACATCCATCTTCTGCTTTAGAAATAACTCCACTTTAACCAAATTGCTTATATGGGGCATATTAGTTTTGACAACTAACTGACAATGTCACAAAAATTTCAGTTAGATGTAGGTACACAACTAGATTTTAGAAAAAATACGTTATATGACTTGTCTTATTTTTTTTTTGCTCACGACAATAAGGATTGCATACCACTCCAGGTGTTATAAAAACAAAGGGTGATAGTTTTTGACCCTATTGGGACAATAGTAGAGTATCGCATAATTTTGACATTTATTTGTGATTCGCTAATCAAATTGTTTAAATAATTGCATTTTGCAATAAATTTGTAACATTTTTATTTCATTTCCAAGGAATACGAATTAGTAATTCTTTTTCAAACTATACCTCATAAGAACTATTGAATTTGAGCTTCAAAATGACCTCATGAGGGTAAAAGTAAAGCATCATGTATTTTTGACGTTTATTTGCCATTGTAGAAATTATTTTTAATTAGTCACATTTCAGTTTGTGTTGACATATTAATGTTTTTTAAATTGTTTGAACAATTATAATTTATTTAAACAACTACATTTGGTCAGAAAGTGACGGTGCCACTTTTTTTAATTTCACAAGTTAGTTTTTTAATATTGTTGATTAAGAGTTTGCTAATGGAACATGCAAATTATTTAAACAATTTATTACACTTCAAGCCAAAGGTAAGCGAAAAAGTTCATAACTTATTTGACAAAGATTACCACAAAACTTCTAGAACTCTAAAAGTTTGATTTAAGATTGATGACAGATCTTCCAACAGGCCGATGCTCCTTGAGATATCATCTTAAGAATATGGGCAAACCAGAAAATTTCAAATGCAGATAATGTGATACTGCAGAACACATACTTTACGAATGCAAGATGTTAACCCGCATATTAATCTGCATTATGATAAAGTACCTAGGTAAGGCGAAATTAACATCTGAAGACATAGGAAAATTAGCTCTCAAGAAAATCGCAAGCTTTGAAAAAATCTTGGGAGCCCTGGTCTGGGCAACAACTAAATCAACAAAAAACCTTTCAGGTTCAGAGCAGATAATGTACATATCAGTATATAACACATTTCATCGTTTCTTAAAGTAGTCTTGTGTTTTTCTCATTTAAAAAATTTTTCTTATTAATACAAAATTGTTCGTATATTTGGTTTTTGTGGAACATTTCACAAGCCCTAAACCTTAGCTAAGGTGTATTTATGTGCCAAATAAAAAACAACTGAGCATATTTTTTAAATTGTTTCATTAAAGACAAAAACTTACCTTTTTCCTAGGAGCCTCTGAACTCTCTCCCATGTATTAAGAATCCTTTTTCATTGCCACTGCGAAGCAACTACAAACAACACAATATACAGAAAAATCACTTACACGAGCCACCACAAAATCACTCATATCTCCCGAATTCGTCATTTTATCCGACGTAACAAAAAGGAAAACAAAACCGAGTACCTGAAAGCTTACATATGAGTTGTTAAAAAATCTATGATTAGACATACTTTCAAACAACAGCAAAACAAGTGGTGGAAGCGCGCCCATAGTCATTTAGAGATCCGCCAAATCAGCCAACCGAAACAACAGTTCGCATGGAACGCGTGTGTTTTTACCTTGTTGCAAGAGAAATCATATTGTTTATAGATATTGCGGTAACCCATCAATAATTGTTATCATTAATCTTTTTCTTATAATTCAGAGTACAGGATGATTAGTTACGAACACATAGTGGGGCATTTTGAAGAAAGAAACCCTGTCCAAAACGCAAGTAACAAGATTATTGCATTTTATTTAATAATAATAATAATAATAATAATAATATTCATTGGCAGAAAGAAGATATAGATAAACGTGGAATATGCTATTAATATGAAATGTATATGCAGACCAACAAACATTATAGAATACAGCATGTGAATAAACAAGAGGATCGTGGAAACAGTGCCAAAACTACTGCTCATAGTTGAATAGGTGATATACCGGGTAGCCATGGGGCAATGTATTTAATTGGTTTGGAATTTAAAAATTTCGTTTTCAGTACACATAAATTAAACAAAAGTGAGCTACTTTTAAACTAACAGGAACCAAAATATCACTTCCGGTTGAACCGGTTTCTCATTAAGCATAACATTCTAAGTGCTATAGTATTTTCCGATTTGAAAAATTCCAAATAATAAGTGAGATATGAACAGTTTTCACTTTTTTTCAAATTGGTCGGTACAGAAGAACGCGACGTATGAAAATTACTAAGTATGCTATGGCCATTTGTTTAATTTGTGTTTACATTTTAAAAATAATTATATTATTACGAAAGACATCGTTAAGAAATGATTAATGGCAAAAAAATATAGTTTATGAATCATTATTTCTGATTAATAAAAGAAACTAGCACGATCCCATTAAGACATCTTCTATAGGATCCCTACGGAAACGACAATGAAATTTAAATTTTGTCTTTTTAAAGAAACCTAAAAGTAGTGGTACCTGTCAATAATTCAAATACTTAGTAATTTTCTTACGTCGCGTCACTTATTTTTTGGAATTTTTTAAATTGAAAAAAGCTGTTGTACTTATAAGAATTTTATGCTTAATAAGAAACCACCAAAAAAAAATTGATGTCACTTCCGATTGAACGGAAGTATTATTTTCGTTCCTGTTAGTATGAAAGTAGCCCACTTTTGTTTTATTTTATGTGTACCTACTGAGAACGAAATTTTTAAATAAAAAAATAACCAAAAAATTTGCGGCGTACATTGACTCGTGGCCACCTGGTATATGTAAAATTATAGTTAAGTATAATAATTACAAATACTTAAATACAGAATAAGTAATAATAATACCCTGACTCAAAAAATAATGAATCATTTTTGGAACAGGAGTACCAGACAGAATTAGATATTTGGGTTATAAGTTAAAATTGGGTAGTGAATCAAAGTTGGGAAGTACAATTAAATATTACATCAAAGTGGAGTAATTATATATATTTAGATTTAGGTTTAAAGTGAATAGTGACATTGATGATTTTGTATTCTGAGAATGTATGTTAGTTTACAAAAATATTAACTATATGACATTTGTCAGTAAATAAGGTTGTCACTTTCAACAAACACGAAAACACTACTAAACTCTAACACTGACAGTTTCGCTAACCACGATAATATCATCGGGAGATGATTAAAACTAACGCACAATTCAAATAAGCGTATATCTATACTAAAATATTGTCATGGTGGAATGATTTCAACCAATTCCGTCATCACTGCCTAAACTCTGTCACGGTTCAACGAAACGTTGCTTAATAAAAACCAATGAAATTCACTCTTTGGTAAAAATCCATTGTTACTATTCATACTATTTCAAAATTTTGCAATTTGTAACCTTTCAAAAGCATTCATATTTATTATTTGTTAGATTTCTAATCAGCCTTATATTACTGAGCGCTATTCTATTATAGTTGTTATCAAAAGCATGTTGGGAAATATTAGATTTCTTAGTTCTTCCCTTTTTGAGATGGGTTTCTTGAATCTTGTTACAGTTGAGCATCTCATCTCTCTGTACTTCAAATTACAACTCATTTTCGTAAATACTGGACTTTTTGTATGTTTCAGTTTTATCATTTGGCTTGCCTAAGATGTGTTGCAATTTACTTTTTGATAGAGGAACAACTGTTATCTCCAAGATTTTAAAAATTATGCTTAGATAATAGGTAAACCGTGGTTCATAAGGAATTCACACAAATTTCAAATCCCCTTCCGTTAGGCAGATTGAGAAGAAATTCCCTAAACCTATTGCCTTTTAGCTATACCCTTATTTGAAGC
Source organism: Stenurella melanura (assembly GCA_963583905.1). Lineage (NCBI taxonomy): Eukaryota > Metazoa > Arthropoda > Insecta > Coleoptera > Cerambycidae > Stenurella > Stenurella melanura. The sequence goes on from OY757313.1 coordinate 43,846,940, forward strand.
TTCCTTGCAAATTTCTGTTAATTGAGAGAGACACTTAATAGACAATGAATCAAGAAGCATAGTCTAGTAAATTTATAAATGCAAAGTTTGCAACATTCATTTCAACTCATGTGAATTCTTAATAATCGTGTACACTGTTCAATAGAGGCTTGTCCACCTGCTGTCAGTAAATGAACTATTTAATTTCGAAACAAAGTTGTTTACATCTGCAACCTTTTGTATCGAATACTGCGACTATATTATTCCTATATTTCAATTATTCCCCACGGAAATTCTCGAGTGTTCCTATATCTCTATTTGCGTTCTACTCATGAATAGATTGAAACCGAAAGGTGGTAGTGAGTTAAGCATTGCAGTCCTTTCATGTTGCTCAAAGAACGTATTGTGTTGTGTTTTCACCCCCAGGAAACTGCCCTTTATAATCCTTAGATTCAAAAATTATAACAAGAGATAAACACTAACGCACTACTTTATTAAATAACTTACTGAAAACTTTACAATACTTTTATGAACTAAAATGCACTTTTACTGGCTAAAATAACCTTTAGCAATGTTTATAACTTGGTATTTACACTCTACTTTTCACTTTGTATCATTTCGAATTTTCTAAAAATTCTAACCTTACTTCTTTACTTTCTTCCCTGCACTGAATTTCGCCTTATATATCCCACAAATTACATCTAGAAATCTTCTATACCTTTTCACATGGCCATCTAGAATAATGATGACCATAATAATTGACCATAAAGTTTTACGTGGTAAATTACACTATTATGGTGTGAGAGGAACTCCACATAAATGATCCACATCATATCTGACTAGTCGTTATCAGACAATATGGTGAAACGATGAAAAATCCGACCCAATGCTAATAACTCAAGGTGTGCCACAAGGCTCAGTGTTGGGACCTATATTATTCATAATATATATTAACGACTTACTCTTTGATGTCAATAGTTATGGGACTTATTTATATGAGGCTAATACAACTTTTATACCTATCAAAAGGAAAAAATAAAATTGAATTAATAATTCGGTCACAAAATATATTTCATGAAGCAAATATCTGGTTAAGGGCGAACTCATTGGCATGAAGAAGAGAAAAAACACAAAATATAATTGTATCGATATATAGGGATATACTGAGAATGCATCTTTAAAGTTTTTGAGATTATAGCTTTAGACAGCAAGCTAAACTGGAAAGATCAAATTGACGAGGTCTGCAAAAAACTTGCTTCGGCTATTTACACCATTAGTGTACTAAAAAATGTGTCTGCCTACCAAACAGCTAAAGTTGCCTATTACTCAAATTTCCATAGAATTGCAGCATATGGAATACTCCTTTGGGGAACAGCAATCTGCATTCTACAAAAGTAGGCAGTTAGAAAATCATGTGGTATGACCAACAGGGCGAGCTGCAGAGATGCCTTTAAAGAACATCATTCTGAAATTCATCACTACAACACAAGAAACGGAATAACCACAAATTCCGCACCACCGTTTAAGTATAACCCAACAGGGACTATTGGGATCCAAAATTAATCAACAAAATCCCACTCGAGATCAGAAACAAAAATTTTATTGTGTTCTCCTACGGGGTAAAACAATTACTGACCACCCAAGTGATTTAATCTTTAACTGAATTTCACCATTGTTACCTAATTCCGGCTTCTACTCATGATCTATCAGCCTTTGAACCCCTAAGGGGCGTAACGCATAAGAGTATTATTGAATTGAAAGCAACTCTGCTTCATGCAAAGTTTAGTAAGATCGATGCATTCTTTAAAAAAGCTAGGAAAACATCCTTGCAAATAAAGCAAGGTTATCATGGATTTAATATACGATGATAGGAAAGTTTTCCTATCAGTGCAATGATTTGATGATAATTTGACGAGCTGTCACTGTCCTAAAATTTTAACATTTGCCAAACGTCGAAAAAAAGTTGAATAAGTTTAGACTCTTTCCGATATTGTAGTGATCTTAACCTCACTTTCTAACCGACGTTATAAGATTCTAACCGTCGCGTCGATTGAGTTCCCAGTGGGACACTGTATCGTGTATAACTTCAATGAACTGTTAAATACTGTCGAACAATTTACAAAGTTCGACCACTATACCTTAGAGTTACTAAAATCATGTTTAAATGCCACCGAAATACACATAAATAAATTTAAAAAAATATTAAATAATGGTTTTCCTTTAAAACTGAATTGCACTAAAAAGTAGGAAATAATTTTTATTCAGTGATTAAATTACAAAGTGATGATGAAAAAGAAAACCATTGATTAAAAAAATATTTTCTTTATTTAATTTTTACTTTATAGTTTCCTGTCTGCCTCATTTTCTTTATCAAACGCCATCATTTCGTTTTCTCTTGTCAAACTCTTTCATTTGATACCCACAGAGGGTTGTAAAGAAATAAGTAATCCGCCATTTTGTGTCGGCCGCTATATTAGAGTTTGTTAACTATTTATTAAATTGAACATTATTCATTGAATCAATAGATATAATTAGATTTGATACCCATGCCGAGGGGATTGTAAAAACTTAGGTAATCCGCCATTTTGTGCTGGCAGCCATATTGGATTTAGAATGACGTCACACAGCTTATTGTATTCTACTTTATATAGCCTTTTATTTGATACCTATGTCGAGGGGGTTGTCAAGAAAAAGGTAATGCGCCATTTTTTGTGGCCGCCATATTGGATCTACCATAATATTAAGTATACTATATTGTATTGCCATCAAAACCAAAGTATTATTGGGGAAGTGGTAAAAAATTCGATCACCAGATTTGAACATAGGTATATACATACATACACACAACTTTTCGAGCTAAAGAAAACTCTTGAAAAACGTACAATTCCGGTTTTATTTTAGATGTCGGAATCATGAGAACTTAGCTTAACCCGAATTGGCCACTGCTGCCATCTACTGGATATTTAGTAGTTACGTGGAAAACTCCATTGTCGCAAAAAAGTACATAAATATAAATTTTTGTGGTTGCCGAGATAGTGCTCGTCAAATACGTACTGTCACTTTAATTTTTATTTTATTTACATTTTTTAGCAAAATGAGTTTCTATCCATCGCCTGTAGATCGAATCACTTTGTTGAATACTCCGCCGAAAGCGAGTGGGAATAATTCTAAATTAAATACGTTTAGAAGTGCTTATGATCCGTATTCATCACAATCTTCTTCCCAAAGGGTAATTTACAGTGATATTAATTACATATAGTAGAAGATATATCTAACTTCTGTGCATTGTAAGGTAAAATTGAATTATGTCCTATTAATTCTCCGAAAGCAAAAATATGAATGATTTAAGTAAGTTAATATTAAGATATTGAATTAGTCTCATATTCAAGAGAGTAAGAGAGATTGCAATCAAATCGAAAGTATATGCGAGATCATCAATGACAAGAATGGTCATTTTTTCAGCCAAACTCTTCAAGAAATGTTGAATTTTACCTTGGCATCTTTAATGAAGATATCAGAATACTACCTGGTAACATAGAGATAATTTCGCAGAGTATTTTTTTTAAGGAAGATATTTATTCCCAAAACCGCGTTTATGGTGTAGGAGTTGCATGGCTTTTTGGAAAACTCATAGTTAAACAAATTTTGTAAGTTCATTATTGTCGAATACAAATAACGATAAAATAGACTTCTGGCATATGTCACCCTGTCAGTTTAACCATAGTTCAATTAAGGTAAACGTCTTTTTCGCGTAAAATCGTACAAATCGTTTTTAAACACATTAATCCATGAATACAGGGTCGGCGACCATAGTGGTGATCGCAGACTCGAGCACCACATGTAAAACAAAGTGGTGGTGCTGAGCACCATACGCCTAGCAGCAACAACTAGATGCGTTTCTGGAAAAAAGTACACATAGTTCTCAACTAATATTAAACTTGTATTAGAATTTACACTTTCTAAAATTTACCTCGCCTGCGTGAGCGTGTGGTGCCATTTAAAGTTGGTACAGTTAGTAGGATCATACAGAACGCGCCCAAGCTCGCATATGTTATTACCAACCCTGTTTATTAGTACCCCGATAAATAACAGCCATCGACAATCGCACGAATTAAGAAATTGTTAGGTTAGTGTTAATATCTGAAAGGCCATAAAAAAGATTTTGAATGGAATTTGGAAACTCTCTACTAGATATTTAATTTTGTATTTTGTTCCCATTAAGTCATGGTAGTCCGAGAAACATATAATAATCATTGAAATTCTCCATTTTATGTAAAACAAAGCGAAATTAGTAATCAACAAATATCTTGACGTAATTAACGTATTGTTTACTCTAAATTACATGTTTTTGTTTTCCACGGCTGGCTAAATTATCAATTTATAGTAAATTGGACAAACATTTTTTAAGATAAATAATGTATTTTGTATATCATTAAAAAGCTTTATATGGCTTTCAAAATGGTGTAAAAAGAAATGAAAGCAAAGTTCATATCTCCGAAATGCGACTTTCAATTGTGTTTCTGAAACAATTTTTGGAAAACAGGTGATTTTCTATACCTTTTATTTTTGAACTTTTTTACGTAATTCCAAAACTAACGAAGTTAAAAGAGGTTCTAAGGTTCCTGTGATCACTCTATACTTGTATAACTATAATAAATAACTAAAAAAGTCTGCAAAGTTGATTTCTCCTTCTTCTCCTTCTTCCTCTCTGAATAATTACTACTATGCTGAGCACGACACCTTAAACTGAAAAGATTCCGGCCCTGCATGAATAGATCCTGCATGTACAACTATAAATCTTTTACCTTCTTTTTTACGCCTTTTCAATTTACTGGAATCATCTTGGCAAGAACGTTTTAATCCTCCTCTACTAAAGATCCAAGTCTAGAATACTATATCCTTGGGGGTCATCACTTTTCAAATTTTTTATATTATATTTATATATTTTATTTGCGTAAAATCTCAAGCAGTTTTAGATAAATTTGTGGTTTTTCACACAGTATTTTTCTATTGTCATCTTTTTTAAAGTAAAAACCTCCCAGACAGCACGTGACATCCTAAGGATATCCCATTAGTCCCGTTGTCCCAGATTTGGGATTATCCCACAGACATATCCCTAGGTCATCCCAGGGTTGACTTGACTGGATATTAACGTCCTGGAAAGATCCAATTATGGATAACCTATGGATATCCGCAACTGATTACCTTCGGATATCCTGACGGGATTTCGGAATCCTATAAAAAATACGTGTATCCTACGGATATAATAGAACCGATATTCATGGGTTCTCTTGTCCAGTTTACCCACGGATACCCATACACTGGAAGATTTTCTCCATCTTGTTCTCTGAAACATATATCTACAAAACAAAATTAAGTATATTTATTTACTTGTATATATTTATTAAACAAATTTAACAACAAAAAAAAAATTAAATAAACAAGGTGAAATCGAACCACGGACTTCTTGAATTGTAAGCAACAATAAATCAATAGAGGTGTATACCAGTGAGCTGTGACATAAATAACATGTCAGAATTAGCTTTAAAGTATATTGATAACTTCAATAATGACTTTCTTTTATCTTTACTACTTATTGATCATTTTATTCAAAGTTACATATAAGTATAAGTAATTACTAATGTAATAAGTAATTAATATTATTTTTTACTTGTTAACCGTTTTGCCTTTTCAACATATAGGTACCTACTTTATCGCAAACCAAATATTTCTAAATTTGAGCACACGCACAATGCATCACACCATCACGATTGATGATCGTTGCTGGTTTCTGTCGCATCAATTTATTTGTTTATGTGAATATATAATTGATGAAAGTGCAGCAATTGGTCTGCGTAGTGTAAAGCAAGGTATGTAATATTGCAATTATTTTATTCTCAGTTTTGGTAAAATGTAAAATTAGCTTTTATAACAACTAATTTCGCCTACATTAGCTAAAAAAACTTTTTTAAAGCTAAATATAAGGTACCATTTGTGTACATTGATTCTGTGTCCATCCCGATATCTATTTCGATATAGTACTTGCTATGTTTATTGTTTTTACTCTTACATTAAATTATACAAAGAAAATTTACTAACATGGTATATCAAGTTAGTCCCGATATAAATATAGGTAGGTATGTATTTCTTTTTAGAAGCTACCTCTACAGGAATGAGGTTATCTCTCAGAAAAGGATAGAGAAGACTTCAAAAAACATGGTTGGGGCACGCAACTGATAGAAGACAAGGGAAACAAGGAACATATTAATTGACGTAGTTGTACAGAGCAGTGCAATGGTTGCCGGTGAAATTTAGGTTAGCCATATCGCATTATTGAATCATGTGAATACAAGTCATACTTTGGAGTGTAACTATCGACGCCGAATGAAGAAGTTCTTTGTTTTTGATAAATAAAATTTCAAAATGTATCTTCATAAAAAATAAAAATATTTAATGAAATTTAAAATGTAAAAAATAGTTTTTTAGATATTTTACCACATGTTATATGTAATTAACCTATTCTAAGAACAATACCCTACAAAATAATTCAGAATTTGTAGTGATTTTTAAGATATAAATGTTATAATCAATCTGCTAAACATCAACACATTTATTATCATAGAAGTGAGGTAGTAGAGGCGACTTTTCAGAACTCCGATAATACAAATGTTACAAAACGATCCCTAGGAAATCACCGTTCAGTAACCTAGTAACTTAAATAGCTATCAGACTGATTGGAAATTTGGTTTCAAACGATGTTACCAGCTTGTCACTCTATTATACTGGGTGGTCCCTGGGAACGGGAAGTTTTGAAAGCATCATAATTTTGAAAGCAACTTTACTTAATTAAAATTAGATATAACAATGGCTAGGTAATTATATGCATTTTTTTTTCTTAAAAATAATTCCTGGTAAATGTCTTCCCCTTATCTCTACTCACTCTTGAATACGATTGGTGAAATCTTCTATTACACGATGCAACATGTCTAACGGAATATTGGCAATTTCTTCACGGATTTTTGTTTTCAGCTCCTGAATATTTCTTGGTTTATCAACAAAAACCCTATGCTTCAAGTAGCCCCAAAAGAAGTAATCGCATGCCGTAAGGTCTGGTGACCTTGAGGGTAGTCGAAATTGCCACTGCACAGCAACTACACTATCGTTATTTTTATAATACGATTTTATTGGAAAAGCATGCTGCTTACCGGACCACTGTTCCATGATTACCAAATGGCACATAATGACAGACAATATGACAAATAAATCCAAGGCCAGCTATACATGTTACAAAATAACAACATTTTCAAAACTTCCCGTTCGCAGAGACCACCCGTTATCTTCAGATGCGAAGGAAACTGTTAGCATTTTATGCCAAAGTAATATTTTTGCTACTTACTTTTAAATTTAAATACCCCAGTATTTCCAAGCAATAGTGTTAACATAAAGCTTACAAATGCAAAAATATTATATCGGAGTGAAATGTTAATTGTTTCCTATGCAATAGTGAATGGAGGACATAGCGTACCAAGTTGTTAACATTGTTTGAAAGCAACTTGCAGTCTGGCTATTTAGGTAAACTACGGCCCTGAAAGCCTACAATGACATTCTAAGGATAGCATAAAACAGATCCTCTAAGGGTCCCAGGTTAATCCCACGGATATATAAAAATACGTTTGTGGGATATCCTGAGGATATGGAAAATATTGTAAATTCTGGATCCAGGGATGCTCCTGTGCGTATTTTGGGATATCCTCAGGATATTACTAATCCTAACTTTTATATCCGTAGGATGGCCGTAGGATAACTTTGTGCTGTCTGGGCTAATTTTTTAAATCACATTATATAAACTGGTACGGCCAATATCAGCAACTATTGCTCTAGATTTTAGCTCTTCTAAAAGGATATAGACAAGGAAATACGTTTATGATCAGACGCCATATTTTACAGCATCAGGTAACTCTTTTCTGGACTGGTTACGATTCCTTTTAACCGAAGCTTGTGATTCCACATTTTCTTTGTCGCTTTTAGCTATTTTTCCTACAGTCTCTTCGACGATTTTTAAAACACCACTCGACTTTGAACAGCTTTTATTGACAATAAAAGTCCACCGTTTTTATTTTCCTTTTGAAAATGTTCCAACAAACTCAAAATTTAAAAATTCACCAGGATGCATGTTTACTATTTTAATAATAGAACCAAGACTAAAATTGGGCACTAATTCAAATAAGTGCACTATACCTGCTATACCCGCTTTCCGACAAAATAGACCCGCCTCTGAAATCGCCAGCCGCATTCTACTACGACACGCGTTACGCAAATTGGTTTGCTCTTGAACAATAGGAATGCCACACGTCGATCATATCTTGACCACAATTAAAACTTACGTTACAGATTAAGTTACAAACAATATTTCAATAAAGACAAGGAAGGATAGAGCTCCGGACGATATTCCTTACACTATACGACCGGGATTCTATCAGTGAACAGACTTTAATAAAATATTACTGTAGAGCGTTGAAAAGAGTCACTACTTACAGATCTGCAAAAATGACAGAGAAAATTAGTACAAGGATGAATACAATGAAACAGTATTCTCAGACCCCCAGCCACAAATAAATTGCCCATCGGATTTCAGGGGGTACTAACTCCTTTATAATTTAAGAAAATGTGCAAAATATGACACAGGCAATGTCTAAATTTCTTCAAGGGGTGCTCAAATGTTCCTAGAGAGTGTCGGGTACCCCCTGACACCCCGCTGGCTGGCTGGTTTGAATATTCTATATATTTTCTTGAATGGAAACAGAACATTTCCCTAGATTGTTAAAAATGACATATGAATGAGTATAGGATGTTCTTCATCAGGGTTATCTGGTCTATGAAAGTTGGTAATTCATTAATGTCGCCGTTACATTTTCTTGCCATGTCTCTTCTCGTCCAAAGGCATTACTGTAACATACATCACATATGTTACTTATAAATGCATGTTGCGGAATTTTTTTTTCCACGTAACTAGTGTTTTGTAAGTAAAGTTACAATAACAACATTCATTACTTTTTTCCTTACAGGATATATTAGATGACACGATACATTACTTATCCCCAGCAACCACTAACTCCGTACGCACAGAATGCGAAGGAGACTTCTTTTATCAGCAATTTATTGGCTACCAACCGATAACACCTTCACCATCACCTGGCTATGTAAGCTCCACTACATCTACAATTTCTTGTGAAGAACCAGAACTCCAGCAGACATTGGCAATTATAAAACCAGAGGCTATGAAATATCAAGACGTCGTTTTAAGGGCCATCAATGAGTCTGGCTTAAAAATTGTCAACGTAAGTTTATTAGAATAAAGTTCTGATTTTTGTCATAGTTTATCATAAATTATATTACCTATATTTTCTTTACTTTCATGTATTACATTCTTTCCTAAAACGAATATTTTTTATGTGGAGCCCAAAACAATTTTTTGCACATCTGCCCTACAACTCCTTGCTCCGCCACTGCTATACACAAATATCTATATATATCCGAACTGATGAGCAATTACATTAATAGTTTAAAATAATCAGTGCTTAACTGTGAAAGTAAATTTAATTACTAATATAATTTTAACTGTTAGAGAGTCACACACACTTATAATTATATCATTCAGTTAACAATAACATATTACACTTTCGTTTTTAATAAGTACCTAGCTGTTTGGTATCTGGAAGTTATTAGAAAAATATGAACTCATTTTGACGAATTGAATAAATTGTTCTGAGTGGGTAATTAGCTGAAATATATTGCAAACGCGGATTTCTCAAATTACACTGCAATCGCGTTAATGTCGAAAATGTTACTTGTGTGTGGTGGAAATAACACCTATCGATTAAAATCAGGATATGAAATGAACAACAAAAGAGGAAATCGACAATGATTAGGTCAGCAGCAATTTCTCTGACGGTCATTACCTCACCTTCTTGATATGTGCTTGAATTAAAATAATTGACGTGATTCCTGGGCTCGTTCCTATCACAACGTGCCCTAGATATGAAAGATGTGGTAATTGCGAGGGCCATGTTTGTCTGTTATATGTTCCCCATCTCATCTTCAAGAGCCCCAAAGTAAGTTTTGTGTAGCTGAAAATGTTTTCTTTCACTTCCACGAACACTATATAATTCTATTTCTAGGGGCCATAGTTTCTTATATCTTTCACTACAGGACAATTGTTGAATTTAAAAAAAAAATTAAATAAGAATTCTGAGTTACAAGTACATAATATAATTCAAAATTCTGACTTATAAATGAAAATTGGACATCACCACACAACAATGTGAGTTAAATTATAGTGCCATCCAACTATTCGATACAGAACAGAATTTCCGATGTGTAAACGATAAGTCATATAAGGCTTAAAATTGACTCTTAAGGTACAATACAGACAATTTTTTATACCCCCGCGTATCCCAAATGACACTGTAATATCAAATAGTTTAAATGTAGGTAAATTAAATTTGCAAAATTCGAAGAATCAGTTAGACATAAAAAATACTTTAAATATTATGCATCAAAACGTACAGTGCCTTTCTAACAAAATTTTGCAGGTCGAAGTAATTTTAGTTAATTATAATATAGATGTATTTTTAGCCACCGAACACTGGCAATCGAAGGAACAAATCTCATTGCTTACTATCAGTAATTACACCCTATACTCATTCTATTGCCGTCAGAACACTAGTCACGGTGGAACAGCCATTTATTTAAAAAAAGACCTCACTAATGTAAAAATAAGTAATTTAGATGGGTATTGTAGAGAAGGTATTTTAGAATGCTCTTGTGTTGAGTTAATTAGTCACAACATGATTATTATTGTCATATATAGGCCCCCAACAGGAACTTTTAAGGCCTTTTTAGAATTGTTTTGCAACCTGCTTCATGCTATTTTTAAATCTAATAAACTTCTTGTCATAGGAGGGGATTTTAATATAAATTTCAATGTATATAGCAATAATGTATCCTTACTTACTGACCTACTGACCACTTTTGGTCTCGAAATAACAATAAATAGTCCGACGCGAGTAACCCCCACTACTAAATCTTGTTTAGATAATTTTTTTATAGGTCCTTGCGCTATAAACTATGTGATAAAAAACGTAAATTTACATTTGTCTGATCAACTCGAATTCTGCATTTGAAATTTTCAGTAATGTAATCACTTACTATTTTGAATTATCGTTTCCTTTAATTCGTTTTGTACACAAAAAGAAAAATTCTAATCAAGAGTGGATAACAGATGATATAAATAATTTTAAAAATAAAGTTCAACTAATTTCGGATCTAACACATAAGTATCCTGATTTGGAAAACTATAGTAAGCACCTAAATAATCAGTACAAAGAAAAATTACGTCAAGCAAAACAAGAATATTACGATAACAAAATTAATGAGTCGAATAATAAAACAAAAATCATGCGGCGTATTATAAAAGAAATACAGGGAAAACAAAACCTCAGAAGGGAAATAAAGATAGTGGAAAACAATATTAAGTTAAATAACAATATAGTAGCAAATAATTTTAATGAACATTTTACGACCAGTTTGATACCTAATAATCAAAAAAGAGATTTTGATTTTTTGAATGCTAATGTGCCCTTAGTTAATGTTTCCTTTTTTCTGTCACCTTTAAGTGAACAGGATGTAGTAGCCCTAATAAACAATATTAAATCCTCTAACTCTAGTGGCTACGATAACATATCGAATAATTTATTAAAAAACTGTAAATATCTTATCTGTCAACCTTTGTCGTATCTCATAAACTTATCATTTGAACAAGGAGTTTTTCCTGAAAAACTGAAGCTCTCAGTGGCTTGTCCTTTATATAAGAAAGGCGACGCTAACTTGTATGACAGTTATCGAGCAATTACATTATTATCAAGTTTCTCCAAGTTATATGAGTCAGCCCTAAATGGTCAGCTAGCAACCTTTTGTATACGTAATAACATAATTTCGCCAGAACAACATGGTTTTGTAAAAAATAGAAGTGTGGATACGGCTTTAAGTAATTTTCATATAGAAATTGTAAGTGGATTTGACAAAAAAATGTGCCCGCTTGGTCTATTCATTGACTTTTCTCGAGCATTTGATTGCGTAGACCATCAATTCCTCTTAGAAAAACTATGCAGGTACGGAATCAGGGGGCCGCCATTAGATTTTATAAAATCATATCTAAATAATCGAAATCAAGTTGTTCGAATCAATGATGTCAAAAGTGAACCTAGGAAAGTAACCCAGGGTGTTCCACAAGGCTCCATCCTGGGCCCTCTCCTATATATTATCTTTGCTAATGATCTAGTCCATTTTTTAAAGCCAACTGAGAACTTACAAATAGTATGTTATGCTGACGATACAAATGTTTTAATAATGGAAAACAACGGGACTGAAGCAATAAATTCGGCAGAAAATATATATAAAAAATGTATTCTATGGTCTGAAAAAAATTTCATTAATTTAAACAGGCAAAAAACCTGACCTGTTCAATATTTACAACTCAGGTAAAATTCTGGGAGTCACTTTTGACTCTGGATTAAAATGGGATATTCACATCGATGAGTTATGTAATAAATTGCGCACCTGTTGCTATGCGTTACGATCACTAGTAAACCACTGCAGTCAAAACATCGTAACTAGCCTATATTATGCAAACTTCCACTCTCAGATGCGATACGGTATTATTAACTGGGGAATAAGTAGTTACTCTCAACGTGTGTTTATTCTACAAAAGTATGCATTGCGCATATTAACAAAGATGTCAAAAAGGGAGTCTTGCAGAGCAGCATTCAAAGAATTAAAAATTCTAACAGTAACCGGCACCTATATTTACGAACTGGGTTGCTTTGTTTACAAAAATTTGCCCACTTTTCAAAAATATCTGACTAACCACAATTATTCCACAAGATTTAAAAACAATCTTATACCCAGTCAACATTCAACAGCACGTTATCAAAAAAGTATGTACTTTAATGGTTGCAAAATATTTAATGCTTTACCAATTGAGATAAAAAATTCTCAAAACATTTTTATTTACAAAAAAAGACTTAAGGCATTACTCATCGATAAAACCTGTTACTCTCTTGATGAATTTTTCTCTAATTAATTGTATCTGTTTGTCCTTATATGTATATACACAATATACCTTAGTTTGTTTGTACCACTTTATGTCAGAACGTTATATACACCCACTATTATGTTTCGTAGTATTTTATAGTTACATTATATAATTCATGTATTGTTTGTATTTGACGCTCTCTTCAATTATTTGTATAATTATTATACATTTACTTGAGAAATAAAGGAATTATTTATACCTGGCAATATATCTACAGTTGGAGAGGAACATAAATTTATTGTGTGTGTCCATTTCAGTAAGAAGAAATAAGTTTTACTGCAGATTGTTCAAAACCTTAAACGTTAATTTTTGTACATGTAAGTGACTTGGGCTTAGTGGATAGTGTTATATGTTATTAGACACTCAGGCTACACACCTAGGGATCTACAGTTTAGTGAGGACTTCAACCCATGCATGGTATTCGACTACCAACTTACTAACCCACTCCAGTTCGCATATAAGCATTCCTTACAGTCATACGGATATGGCAGTATTTGGCTGTTTTACGGCTACGGTTTGGTACCCACGTAAAATGTTATATTCTATTTAACTTCGAATTTGCCTCATGTAAGTTCTACCTACTATAATTTTTAACAGATAATAAGTTATATGTAACACAACAAAGTTGATTTCTTTATTGTTTTTAAATTAGACAAAAATATATTTGGCGAAACGTTTTGTTTTGAAAATTTTCAGGTAGGTCAAAGTCGTCTGTTGACAGTCAGTAGGTGGTATCCAAGAAGGGCAAGGAACATTGGCGTCGTTGTTGCAATTGAAAATAAATTGAGAAAACGGAGCAAATGTTCCTTGTCCTTCTCGGATACCATCCACTGACTTTCAAGGGACGATCTTGACCTAGCTCAAAATATTCTGTGATAATTGTAGAGTAGGTACATACTTACAAATTTTGTACACTTACCAACAAAAAGACAAAATAAAAATTATGAAGAAAATTAATAACACAAGAAACAACCAAAAAGATATCGTCATGTGTCAATAGATTTTGCGCTATTTCATCGCGCATGGATTTTTAAAGTTCTTGAAACGGCCAATGAAATTGGCGCAAATACTGTCATATCCCTACGACTGTAAAGAATGCTTATATGCCTTCGGTTCATTCCACTGCCTTTCTGGTGGGTTACTTGCCCTGAGGTTATCACGGTAGACAGCTCGTGAGTCATCAGCTCCACCTCACTAAATGGCTTAACGGCCCAGATTTGTCTTAGTTGATAGCCTACCGGCTGTTAGAAGAGCTCTCTGGTCACCTATTCAAGTACCGGACTCGATCAGTGTCGGAAATTAAATCGGTGACCGTACCTCATCCCCATGTACATATAAGTTTACTATTATTAATTGTGTCAAAAACTTGATTTTATTAGTTATGAATGGCCATAAGAGGCTAAATGATAGCTGAAATTTCAAATTTAGCACAACTAACACATTGTTTATAATTGTTTCAAATAAGACATTAGATAACATCATAGTTTTGTTTACAAATATACAATGGGCAAATTTAATATATTGGGCAACATTTAGGTATAGGTTTCAAATTCAATATATTTAGGAGCTGTAGATAACGATATATTGTCTTGTCTTTAAAAAAATCTTAAACAGCTAGGAACTTTTTTTTTAAACATCAAAGGTACTTTAATGTGTAGTTAATATTTCAAACAATTTTGGAATTTTTTGTTTTTGAAATTTTATGGACTTTTTTTAACAGTGTTCAAATATAGGCTTACGAAAAAACTAGGGAGCATTTACCCCAACATTAACAAATTTGTAAATCAATTGACGCCTCTGTTTTTTTTTACATATTTTAACGTTGCTAAATGATGGTATAACCCACATAACATCGCGCGGATATGTACATCCTTAGCATATACATTAGATGCTGGGTTCTGAATATGTATTTTTAAATATACATACGATATGAAATGTATTCAGCTACTGACATCCATCAGTGTCATATACAGTGTACATTGCTGGAGGTATATACATAATAATTTATACATACCATGTCCATTAAGATATAATTAAGTATATATATAATTCTCTGGATTTTATATTTGCCTATTGCTATATTATGCTGTTACATTTACATGAAGCTCCCATAATGTATATTTATTATAATGCAATTCTTTAGATTTAGGGTTAGAAAATTTATATGCAACTGACTGTGGCAGGTGTGTGTTTAGTTAAGATGGTGCAAAAGTGACAGAGGCCTAAAAATTTGCTGTTAGGTCAAGTCATATTGGGTATGTATATAATAATATAGTGAATAAAAATTAAATACGTTCATGTTATATAACTTACTGATAATTGAGAATGTTTTAAACACACATGTAGGACATGAGTAACTATAGTATTATACATATGCTTACAATTTGTTACACTACCGTACCGGAAGGTATAAAAGTATACGTAAATATTGAAAATATTAAATATTATGCAATGATTTAGGTTATTTTGTAAATGTAAAGTTTGTGTATGTTTAAAATAGTTATATAAAATATATTTCTTGTTAAATTTATTTATTACCTCTTATATGGATACCTCTAAAGTAGTTCCCACGAACATCAAAACACTTGAACACTTTCATTCGACGCGTGCTGCACCAATAGTGTTGGTATCATCGAGACGATTAAACCTACTCGTTTTAATCATCTTCCGATGATGCCAATATGACTGGAGCAACACGCATCAAGTGCGGTGTTCAATAAGTGTTTTGATGTCCGTGGAAACTACTTCAGAGGTATGTAATGTATATTCATAAAATATGCGATTGCGTATATATGATGTGTGTTTAATATCCAGTGAATACATACTGCATATGTTTATGTACATTCACTGGATATAAAATAGATATGGAAGTCGGCGATAAACGTATATATGCTAGGAATGTTAATTCCACATCCTTTAGATGTACATTAGATATACTTTCTCCATCTTGTGGATATACATATCCATAGATTAAATATACAATGTATGTACATTGCATATCATTTTGTTATGTGGGAAGTTTCGCTATCGGTATACCAATGGTTATAGTTCCAAATTTGTAGACCAACTTCAAGCATAAAACACCTCATATAATGAATACTCACTTTATAAAAGAATACTTAATACTAGTGCATTTAAAGGTATCTAAATATCATCAAAACTTATCTCTGTTTTAGCAAAGAGTACTACATCTCAGCCCAGAACAAGTGTCTGAAATTTATGCACAGCATTACGGGAGCGCAGTATTTCCTCATATGGTTGTCACTATGAGTATTTCCCCTCTCATGGTTTTATCCCTGGCTGGTGTAAATGCAGTGGAAAAATGGAAGGTTATGATAGGACCTTATGGCATAATACGAGAAGAATGGTTCTTCCCCTATAGTGTACGAACACGTTTCGGCTTACAACATGATATTCCGGACAGACTACATGCTTCTGGAAGTACAGCACAAGCTAGGCGGGAAAACCGATATTTCTATCCTAGAAGTAAGCGTCGATGAATTCACTTTTTTTTAAGTCGAAGAATGAAATAAAGTAAAGTGTTTCAGTTAACAGTTTCTAGGCCATTATCTCGAAACAGATATCGTGCGCACAAAAAAAAGTTACAGGCCGACAGACAGACAGACAGAAAATGTTTTTTCGCTCAAATTTAAAATCTCGACGTTTCGTGTCATTCTAAACATATTTCAACAAAAAAATCGACTACGTGGATGTGGAAGTAATAATAAAGATATTTGATTTTTGCAAATGGAGAATGATCGACACCAATTCATTTTTTTTTTCAATTCAGTATACATAGATTTATTAAAATATTGTAATTTATTAGAATGTATTTCCGACAACCGTTCCGGAGCCAGCCAGACGTCCGCGACTCTCAGCGTTGCGATAGTTAAAGAGCTGGATGGACAGGAGCTTGATCAACTTAACGAATCTAGATGAATAAAACCAACACTCCTCCCGTCGAAGGAAAAGAGGTTGTGACATAAATTTAAAAAAAAATGATAAAATCTTTATGCTAATTAAGTATGCCATACACTGGCAGATACAAGAAAAGTGAATAAATCGAAAAACCTGCTTTATGGAATGATGATCAATATCAAAAGACACTGAATAACTGTAGTTAACATGTTTATTCACAATCATACAGAAATAATCAAATTGTCTTACATGTCAAGTTGCAAAGTCCCACATAACATCTCATGGATATGTACATCCATAGCATATGCATTAGGCGTTGGAATTTGAATACGTATTGATAAATATACATATGATATGAAATGTATATTCAGCTACTGATATCCATCAGCGTCATATACAATGTATATTACTGGAGGTATATACATAATGATATATACATAACATGTCCATTAAGGTATAATTAAATATACGCGTACACAAATTTTATCTCATTATCTGATGCGCATGCGCTACTAATTTATGGCACACTACGTCAGCGCACCAAGCATCATTTGTTTACGGATTGTAGTTCGCAACAGCCGGCGCCAGCAGCCATTAAGCCCTGTAGTGTTGTGTGCATAGTGTTTATGTGTGATGGAAGTTAACTCTTTCTCATTCTCTGGATTTTATATTTGCTTAATTATTACTATACCTATTATGCTGTTACATTTGCATGAAGCTCCCATGATGTAAGAGTATATTTATTATAATACAATTCTTTAGATTTGTAATTACATACTCTTTTAGGGTTAGAAAATTTGCAAGTTTCATATTTAACTGATTGTGGCAGGTGTGTGTTTAGTTAAGATGGCGGAAAGTGACAGAGGCCTAAAAATTTGCTGTTATGTCATATTGAGTATGTATTTTATAAATATAGTGAATAAAAATTACATACGTTCATATTATATAACTTACTGGTAGTTGAGAATGTTTCAAACATTGTATGTAGGACATGAGTAACTATAGTAGGTATTATACATATGTTTACAATTTGTTAAACTACCGGAAGGTAAAGAAGTATACGTCAATATTGAAAATTTTAAATATTGTGTAGTATTAGGTTATTTTGTAAAGCTAAGTGTATGTTTAAAATAGTTATATAAAATATATTTCTTATTAAGCTATCTGTGTTTTATTACCTCTTATATGGATACTATTGGATACCTCTGAAGTAGTTCCCACGAACATCAAAACACTCGAACACTTTCATTCGATGCGTGCTGCTCCAATCATGTTGGTATCATCGAGATGATTAAAACTGTTCGTTTTAATCATCTCCCGATGATGCTAACATGACTGGGGCAACACGCGTCGGGTGCAGTATTCAATAAGTGATTTGATATCCGTGGAAACTACTTCAGAGATATGTAATGTATATTCATAAAATATACGATTGTGTATATGATGTGTGTTTCATATCCAGTGAATGTACATTGCATATGTTTATGTACATTCAGTGGATGTAAAATAGATATGGGAGTCGGCGACAAACGTATCTGCTGGGAATGTTAATTCCACATCCATTAGATGTACATTAGATATACTTTCTCCATCTTGTGGATATCCATATCCATAGATTGAAGATACAATGTATGTACATTGCATATCATTTTGTTATGTGGGGTATGACATTTCAACTTCATCCGACAATTAGGTCTTTTCGCAAATTTTAAATTCACTTTCACTGTGAAGATAATGCTTTATTATAGTTAAAAATACTTGAATTTTGAGAAACAGTCGAATAATACCTTAAAATAAGCCATTTAAATTTTGTATTGAAATTGTTTCGCCAAAAACACTACATCAATTCACTATGAACTCATGACGTCATCAGATATATTGTCAGTGTCATTTTGTGTTATAAACACGTTATTTTGCAGATAAATTTCCTAAAGTAGATTTTACAAATCCCGTATTAGGTAGGCGTTACTTATTTAATCACATGTAAAACATAAATAAAGTGAATAAAATGTTGTGTTTAACAATTTTTAAACGCCATTTAGGAAACTAATAAAACCGATGACGTCACCGCGTGTTTTGCGTACTCGTTCAATTACTAAAACTTCATGTTGTTTATTTGTTGAAATTTTAATTTCATGGGCGATATAATGCTGTTTAAATATCAATAAGTGCTTTAGTATAACAAGTACTTCATTTTGATAACATCAAAAAAGCATGCACATAGTGAAAACACCTAATTGAATCTGAAATGTGACATTTCGAATTGGAAAGTAATATTTCGGATTGGACAGTGATATTGTAGGTTGGAAAGTGGCCACTTTCTCACCAGTATATATTAAAAACGACGCGACGTCACTCATTTGTCCTTTGGCATAACAATTTTAAACGGTTTATTGGATTTTTGTTCATTAAGGAGGATGATTGCGAATAAAATAGTATACAAACCTTGGTGAAAAGTTTCATTGCTGTCTCGAGAATTAGTCTCTCGACAACAATAATGAAACTCTTTCCACCTCGGTATGTAATATACTATTCCTTTGCAGTGTACGTGAAAAAAGTTTCAAATAACTAATATTCTAGAATTATTAGAAACATTCTAACTACAGTCCCCTTTGGTAGCGATTATTCTCCATTTACAACTAACTAAACTCAACATGGATTTAGGAGTAAGCATTTAACGGAAACAGCGGCAGTGAAGCTGGTGCAGGTGAACGATAAATTAAATAGGAATGAATACGTGACAGGGTTATTCTTTGAAGTGCGTTCGACACTTTAAACATACCGTTTGTTTCAGATAAGTTAAAAAAAATTAGGATACGTGGAAAAGTAAATGACTGGTTGATTCATAAGTGTCGGGCAGAACACTTTTTGTTAAATTAAGAGATTCATTATCGGACGAATATGAATTATCAGTTGGAACTCTTCGGGGCAGTATGCTTGGCCCTTTAATATTTCTCTTATTTATTAATGATCGATCCGAGTTATCAACCACGGAAGATGATTTATGTATGCAGATGATGATGATACATCTATAATCATTTCAGCAAAGACTCTTGAATAACTAGAAATTGTAACTAATTTGACCCTTGGTAAATTCAATACAAGGTGCTACAAAAACAGGTTGGTCATCAATTATGAGAAAACTGTATGTGTCTCTTATTCAAAATACGGACAAAAAATGTCTACAAAAGTGTTAATCTTCTCTTAAATGGCAATCAGTTAAGCTTAGAAAAAAATACTAATTTTCTAGGTATAATTCTGGATAAACATGTTGGCCTCAACATACTAATCAACTTTGTACTAAATTAAGTTAATCATCTTTTGCAATTTCAATGTTGACAAATAGTTTAAATCCAAGCTCTCTGATAGATTCTATTCAAAACTATCTTATAATATAATTGCCTGGGGTCAAGGTATAGGTCTGCAAAGGGTGTTTGTTCTGCAAAAAGAGTACCGAGATTTCTTTTTAATTTGAGGTACCGACGTTCTTGTCGTAGTACATTTAAAAATAATAATATTCTCACGGTTACATGCATTTACTTATAAAAATTATGTTTATATACAGGGTGTAATCAGTTTCATGTCATTAAAAAAACTGATAGACCGACTAGACAAACAAAAAACCTTTATGACTTTTCCCTCTAGAGGCACTTTGAAAAACACTGATCTAGCTTAACATATTTAATATTATGGTAGACAACTATTGAGAACCACTGCTTTCCTTGGTCGATGGACTTGTACTTCCCAATTATACAACTTTTAAATTGTCATAAAAAAGTGCTGGCCGGCACACGTGGTGTCAAAGAATCATCGACCGCCTTTGATGTACCGCCTCAACTGAACTGAGGCAAGTATAAAGAGGTAAATAATTCGTTCTATCTTCGTGCACAATTGCAAGCAAATAATGGCCATAGAGGTTTAAACAGAGCATTTCTTTACATGTGTGTTTTTTAATTTAGAACAAAATATTGGATTGTTTTTAATTTAGAATATTTAAATGTGGTTTATTAACATTTGTAACATAAATGAGTGTCCTGGGTTAAAAGCTTACTACCTACCTAAATGATTCAAAATCTCTGCATCTGTATCAATACACAGTTCGGTACGTCGAATTAAGTACATACGCACTTCGTTCAACACTAAACATTAAACTACCATCTAACGTTGTCAATAAAGAAAAATAAAATAAAAACTTGGTACAGAAGCCAAAAAGGAGCACAAAAAGAACGAACAAGTAAATTGTGTCTGTACGTAATCAAGAATTTGACAACTTGAACGGTAAGTCAATAAAATAAATCTTAACTATAAATACACAATGACGCGAAATTCAAAAATAACAAAAACAACGAACGGCGGGTTGGACGTGTGTACATAACGAAACACCGACAGTAACTAAAATATTGCACAAGGGAGAGTTAGAGTATAGTTTTCTTCAGGTCAGATCTAAATCTAAACCTACCTCAATATTCCAGCAGTTCTCAAAAAAATTTTATTGAAAATTTGCAAAATTTTTGTTTATTTTTTTTTCTCCAAAACTATGAGCTTTAGACCCCATGTTATATAAGGTTGTTTTGTTTGTCTTGTCGTTCCCTACCACCATTTTTTTTTAATGACATGAAATTAATTACACCCTGTATCTATAGTACAAAAAAATAGTTTATCAGCGCACCCTAACAAACACGAATACAATATAAGCAACCGTAATAATTGATATGTTAATAATTTCAATTTAGCTCTATATAAAAAATCTTTTGCTGGAAGCTACTTATTTATTTAATAAATTACCCTCTAACGTTAGACTAGTCAAGAATTTAATCGAATTCAAATCTAAATTATTTAGTTTCTTTATCTAATAATGGTTTTTACTCTCTTCATGAATTTGAGAATTTTAGTTAATAGAAAAACTCGTTGGTCACTATATATCCCAAAACTTATTGTTTTAGTTAATTTTTAATTTGACGTCTGTTATTATTATTAGTTATTCGTAAATTGTACGTGTGTTATTACTGTATATAGGTATATGCTCCCAAATTATTATATGTTTGTAATTTATTGTATTTATTACATATTTTACTTGACATATTCTATCCAATTTTTGCAACTGACACACAAAATCAAATAAAATCTAACTATCTGTCTATATACAACTTTCAAATCTTTTTATTATTTTTCGAGATAATGGCCTGGTAACTTTTGACTGAAACATCCTGTATATTTTTTATTATTTTTAAAACTTCTGAGTTACGTGGTAGAATAGCTCCAGTAGCTAAACTTTGCTCTTGATGTATTGTTATTTATTCATATTATTATACTTAATGTAAAATGAATGAATTAATGCATCAATTAGGACCATTAAAGTGTATAAGTATTATAGATTTACTTTCTTCTATAAAAATAAAATTAATAATAATAGTAAAAGACTTTATTAACAAAATCAGCAATACTAATATCAAACAAACGTTTTTACTGGGCGACTTTCAGTAATGCCTAAATGCTTTAACACCCTAATAATATTTTTTTAAATTTTCCAGCTATTTTGGAACCAATAATCATAGATGAAGAGAAAGTGACCGACTATATTGGCCTTAATATTAGACCTACTTTGTTAGATGGTCTAACACAGCTTGTTAAAGTAAAACCTCTAGACCCAATATTGTTTCTAGCAGAATGGCTTTTACTAAATAATCCTTACCAGCCTAGATTTCCAGAGAGGGTTGCTCTTAGTCCACTTTAAACAAATTACCAGGAGTGAAATGAGAATATTTTTTTATTGTTTTGCTTTTTGTAAATAAAAATCAACATTATTATTGGTTTTACATATGTATACATATATGTGCATATTACTTGACACTGGGTACGTTATTAAACATTAATTAATGGAGTAGTTATAGTGGAGGCAATAGAGGTTTTCACTTCGGAAAAATTCCAGGAAGCGGTAACTTTTAAGAATATATCTCTGAACATGTCAGGAACAACATACCAAAAGTTGCCAACAAAAAAAACTTCATATAAATTTTTGATGTGAAATTTCCCTTACTTTCGAATGGCATAATTCGTTTTAAAAATAAATATTCTAAAAGACATTTGACAAGAACTGGTATTTTGTAGCTAATTTGATTAATAACAAACGACGCTCAAGGACTATTGTTGGTAACTTTTGGTGAGATGTATTCTAAAAAGTTACCTATTTCCGGGATAATTTCGAAATAGTGCATATTTTCAGCCTCTATTAACCCCACTGTTACAGAAAGTTTGCAAATTATAAAAATATTCTATTTCCATTTACTTAATTTTCAAGAATAATGTAAACTATGTAAATACAATATGAAAAGGATTATTTTGTTAGGAATATTAATTTTTCCATAAAAACAATAGAGAAAACTAATTTATTTTTCACCCCCAAAAGAGAGGTGAGAGAGGCCAGTACAGAGGTTGAAGACTTTGGAATGTTTTCGGACATTCACTTTGATTCAAGTTGAGAAAACTACTCCGCTAATTAACATTTAAGTTTGCTAATTTTTTAGCTAATTCCAGTAGCTCATAGAGTATTTTAAAATTTGAGAGTATTTTAATGATCCTAGTAAGACGCTATTTAAATCTTTCTAAGTAGATTTGGGAGATGTTCCAAACCACACCTTTTCTTCACAATGAGGTCTTGCCTATAACAAATAATTCTTTATTATACTAGAATAGACGATGATAAACCAAAACCTTACTTCGCATTCATCTGCATTTTTCTCACTTTCACACCAATAGGATGGACCCCATGTGCAATGGTCAGCTCCCAGAAGTTGCTCAGCATTTCTTTTTGATATTTTGTTCCCCCAAACCCTAGTTTCACAATGCCTTCTTGCCTAAAGAGGAGTATATAAATAAATATGAAATTACAAATAAGCTTCGAAGTACCGCTGGTCCACATTCGTTAGCTGTTGCTTCAGTTTGACACCAATATACTGGGCCACTGGTGCAACGGTTAGTTCCGACCGTTCGAGGGCTTCGCTTGGGTCTGCTGGCTCCCCAAACTTTACTTTCACAATGTTGTCTTGCCTATAATAACAAATAATTGTTATATTATAACACGAAAATTAACCAGAACAATCGTAAGCAAAAACTTACCCCGCATTCATCAGCATTTGCTTCGCTTTCACACCAGTATCCTGGGCCCCACGTACAATGATCACTTCCCAATAGGTTGGTATTTCGTTTTGGTCTTGGACCTCCCCAAACTTTAGTTTCACAATGCGATCTAGCCTAAAACAGATTATTTCAAATAAATATTTCGAATAAACTAACGAGGAAGAAAAACATACTCCTGATCCACATTCATCAGCAGTTGCTTCATTTTGACACCAGTATCCTGGGCCTCGTGTACAGTGATTGCTTCCTACAAGATTGGTGCTTCGTTTAGGCCTTGGACCACCCCAAACTTTCGTCTCGCAGTGTGATCTAGCCTAAAGAGTATTATTTCAATTAAATAAATGGAATGGAACAATGGAAGAAAAATATACCCCTGATCCACATTCATCAGCAGTTGCTTCATTTTGACACCAATATCCTGGCCCTCGTGAACAGTGATTACTTCCTACAAGAGTGGTGCTTCGTTTAGGTCTTGGACCTCCCCAAACTTTGCTTTCGCAATGCGCCCTAGCCTAAAAAGAGATTACTTGAAATAAATATAAGATGAGGCAAGAGGAAAGGAATAAATACACCAGATCCACATTCATCAGCGTGTAATTCACTCTCACACCAATATTCTGGACCCCATGTACAACGATTACTTCCTACAAGAGGGGTGCTTCGTTTCGGTCTTGGACCTCCCCAGACTTTGCTTTCACAATGCGCCCTAGCCTAAAAGAAGATATATTTATTTGAAATAATCTTCTTTTAGGCTAGGGCTATTTCATATAAATATAAGTCAAAAAATGAAGGAATAAATACCCCAGATCCACATTCATCAGCGTTTGATTCACTCTCACACCAATATCCTGGACCCCATGTACAACGATTACTTCCTACAAGAGGTGTGCTTCGTTTCGGTCTTGGTCCTCCCCAAACTTTGCTTTCACAATGCGATCTAGCCTAAAAGAAGATTATTTTAAATAAATATAAGGCACAAAATGAAGCAATAAATACCCCAGATCCACATTCATCAGCGTGTGATTCACTCTCACACCAATATCCTGGACCCCATGTACAACGATTACTTCCTACAAGAGGGGTGCTTCGTTTCGGTCTTGGTCCTCCCCAGACTTTGCTTTCACAATGCGATCTAGCCTAAAGAAGATTATTTTAGTCATGAAGTCTACGCCGATAGAAGCTCTCAGAGTTGAAACAGGGGAACCCCCTTTACGTCTTAGAAGAGAATATTTAAGCAAAAAATTTATAATGAAGTTAAAGACGGCGCAACAAGATCAATTTTTGGGTAATATCAATAACCTAACAAGACATGATCTCATAAACAAGTACTGGGGAAAAAGGAATTCCCCTCCATTATCTACCGCATTTACCGATACTGCCAAATTCGACCATAGAATCATAAAGGCACCAGTAACCCTTGGTTGTTTAGACTGGACAAGTTTATTTGTTCGGGTAGCGGTAATCTTTCCCAAGTTTGCGGACAATAATAGCACCATCAATAAATTTATTTTACTGGAACAAATGAGCAATTTTGAAGATTTTACCAAAATATACACCGATGGCTCAAAAAGTAATTTAGGTACTGGATGTGCATTTTTAATTCCCTTATTAGAAATCCAACAAAGAATTAATCTACCCAAAGAAGCGTCTATTTTCTCAGCTGAGGCGTACGCTATTCTGGATGCATTACTATTTGTTTCAGAAAATAATATTAAAAAATGTCTAATTCTATCCGATTCCATGTCGGTACTTAAAAGCCTAGAAAAAATTAATACAATTACCTCGCCCATAATAATGAATATAATTAAAACATATCACGATGTACATAGAAGGGGGTATATAATACATTTCATGTGGATAAAGGCACACGCAGGACTAGCTTATAACGAGCAGGTCGATCTACTTGCGAAAAGAGCCTGTACTGATTATGATAAGGAGTTAAACGAAATTCCGGTGACAGATTTACTTCCAATATTTAAAAAGGAAATAATGTCAAGCTGGGCTAGGATTTACAACAACGCTTACAAAGAAAGGCCAACCAATTACTTCCTTATACACCCGGGTATATTGCAACACAAATGGTATCATGATGTAGCAGTACCAAGAAAAATGTATACCATAATAGCTCGACTAAAATTTAATCATGGTCGTTTTCCGTATCATCTGAATAAAATAAAAATTATAAATAATGACTTATGTTCGTGTGGAAGAGTGGGGATATAAATCACATTTTTTTTGAATGTACATTGTACTCAGCAGCACGAGCCCAACTTATGGATAAGCTCCTTACGTTGGAGCTCCAGTTGCCAATGAACATGAATTATATCCTGTGCTCGGAAAATTTGCCAGCATATCAAGCATTGTTCGAATTTGTAAACTCTACTGGAGTAGTAATATGATAGTGTAATTTCTTTGTTAAATCTGTAATATATATTTAAAAAAAAAGCGAGGAAGGAAAAAAAAGAAAAAGAAAAAGAAAAAAGAAAAAAGAAAAAAGAAAAGAGAAAAAGGAAAAAAAAACAAGAAAGAAAAGGAAAAAAAAAAGTAAAAAAGAAAAAAAGAAAAGAAAAAGGAAAAAAAAATAATAAAAAAAATGATATATGTATAGAGGAAAAAAATATGTAATACCGAACTAAGAACTTGTTATGGTTATTAGCATTAAATGTTTATTTTAGTAAAGCCAAGTATGTAAATATTTGACCGGGAATGCTACGGTTACAGCAGAGTAGTAGTGGTATTTGCCTTAATTCGGTGACATTGGCTGAAGGAAAAACCAAGGCCAAAAAAAAAAAAGATTATTTTAAATAAATATAAGGCACAAAATGAAGCAATAAATACCCCAGATCCACATTCATCAGCGTGTGATTCACTCTCACACCAATATCCTGGACCCCATGTACAACGATTACTTCCTACAAGAGGTGTGCTTCGTTTCGGTCTTGGTCCCCCCCAGACTTTGCTTTCACAATGCGCCCTAGCCTAAAAGAAAATTATTTCAAATAAATATAAGTGAAAAATGAAAGGAATAAATACCCCAGATCCACATTCATCAGCGTTTGATTCACTCTCACACCAGTATCCTGGACCCCACGTACAATGATTACTTCCTAAAAGATTCGTGCTTCGTTTTGGTCGTGGACCTCCCCAAACTTTAGTTTCACAATGTGTTCTGGCCTAAAGAGGTATATTTCAAATAAATATTAGGAATGAAGCAAAGAGGAAGAAAACTTACTCCTGATCCACATTCATCAGCAGTTGCTTCATTTTGACACCAATATCCTGGCCCTCTTGTACAATGATTACTTCCTACAAGAGTGGTGCTTCGTTTAGGTCTTGGACCTCCCCAAACTTTGGTTTCACAATGCGCTCTAGCCTGAAAGAAAATTATTTCAAATAAACATATGACTAAGCAATGAGGAAGGAAAAGATACCCCCGATCCACATTCATCAGCATTTGCTTCACTCTCACACCAATATCCTGGACCCCATGTACAATGATTACGTCCTAAAAGATTAGTGCCTCGTTTCAGTCTTGAACCTCCCCAAACTTTAGTTTTGCTATTCGGCCCCGTATTCCTTTTTAATTCCTTACTTTTCGAAGTTTTTGCCGTACATCGTCCCTTTTTCTAAAATAAAACTATAAATAAATAAGAAATTAGAGACTTGTTTCAAGATACCCCTGGTTTATTGCGACAAGGAATAGTTGCCTCTAATTGTGCGCTTCGTTTAGGTCTACCGCCTCCCCAAACTTTACTTTCACAATGGTATCTCGCCTAGAAGATAAACCAGATATTGAGATCCACATCTAGATATGATTTTATCTATATGTTAAAATATCATCACTTTTGTTATTTTTGTACGGTTCAAAAAAGTTTAGACTTGTTGAAAATTTATTGTTTTATTACTATTTAAACTTCTCATATCATGCTGTGACTCTTATAAACATTTAGGAGACCTTTAGGGCCAAAAATTGGATGCATACATGCATTCTATAGATACATAATAAATTAATACTTGAAAAAAAAAACCGTTTAATAATTAAAATTTTTTGGAAATAATTATAGTCGGGGGGTATTCAAGGTCGCTGATTACAAATCTGGTGTGGAAATTCAAAATAGCCAACTCGAAATATGGAGCGAATTTCAAACTTGAAAATGAGATTTCTGACGTTATTTTCGATTTTAACTGATAACCACGAGAAGTAAATGTGTTTTGTGTACGATTTTACTTAAATTTTCATTTTTCAATTTTTTTATGTGAACCCTCAAATACCTCATACTTACTATTAACAAACTGATAGAATTTTATATTTTTTTTATTCTCAGAAAAAGGATAGCTAGACATAAAATAAGCGAGTAATAAATACGAAAAGGGGAGGGTAGACGGTTGACATAAAGTGAAATTTTTGTTGAAACCTGGTAAAATTTAATATTTTTTAAATTCCTATTAGAGGGGTTGTTGCAGTGAAAGGATGAAGGTAAGAGGAGGGGTGGGGTACGAAGGTGGGGGTGAACATAAGAAAATGCCAATTTACGAAAATTTATATACAAAACACATTTTTTTCCTGTAGTTAAATTTAAATCAATCGAGAATAGCGCCAGGAATAGCATTTTCAAGTTTGAAATTTGCCATTTCGAGTCAGTCATTTTGAATTTTCCAATTTACACAATAGATTTGTAATCACCGACCTTGAAAATCCCCGACTATAAATTTTTTCCAATGAATTTTAATATTAAACCATTTTTTCCAGTGTTAATTTATTATGCGTCTATAGAATGCACCTATGCATACAATTTTGTGCCCTAAGGGGCTCCTAAATGCTTATAAATGACACTATATGTTAAGCAAAGCTTAAATAATACATTTTCAACAAATCTAAACTTTTTTGAAGCGTATAAATTTTAAAACATAACTAAAAAAACCTAAAATCACGAAAAATGCATTTTTTGCATAAAAGTGCATATAAATATATGTTCCATGACCTACCAAATGTCCGCGTTAGTTGAACTTGCTTCTGTAGATCTCAAACAACAATTTAAAAAAAGAAAATAGAATGGACCTAAAATTACGGCCTCAAATGTTGACCCGGCCGAACTATATTGATTTGGTGACATTTGTTAAAAGCATTCATTTAAAATTATCAATTACCACACAGCAATGCAGTTCGTAATTTTAAAATTGTGAAATATATTTTTAATCTCTACATTAGAATGTAGCCACCATTTATGTAACGTAAAAATTGTACAAGAATTTTATTTATATGTTTTTTTAATAACTTATTAATCTTCTTACTTACTCCACATTTATCTGCATTTTCTTCGCTTTGACACCAATAGCTTGGTCCATATGTGCATTTGCTGGTTCCAATCAAAATTTCCACTTTCATTTCAGAGCACAAGCCGATTTGTTGGCAAACATGTTGTGGGTTGTGATGCTGAGTAATTAAATTGAATATATCACTACCATATTTCTGGATAACTTGTTCGCACTGGAAAGCAGCAATATAATTTCCTTGAGTCATAGCTAACTATACAGTGACATAAATGTTTCTATTGCATTGACAGAGTTATTGTATTTTTTCAATAGTTTTGTTTAGCTCGAAATGTATGTGTGTATGTATGTTCAAATCTGGTGACCGAATTCTTGACCACTTCCCGATATGTAACCAAGCTAAAATTTTGCAAGCAACTTTGGTTATGAAGACAATACAATATAGTATATTCAATATTATGGTAGATCCAATATGGAGACCACCACAAAATGGCGGATTACCTTTTTATTGACAACCCCTTCGACATGGGTATCAAATGAAAGGGGATATTAAGTAGAATACAATAAGCTGTGTGGTGCCATAGTAAATCCAATACGGAGGCCAGCACAACATGACGGATTACCTTTTTCTTGACGACCCTCTCGGCATGGGTATCAAATGAAAGGGTATGACAAGTAGAATACAATAAGCCGTGTGACGTTATTTTAAATCTAATATGGCGGTCGACATAAAATGGAGGATTACCTATTTCCTTACAACCCCCTTGATACGAGTATCAAATGGCAGAGTTTGACAAGAGTAAACGATTTTTACAACCCCCTCGGCATGGGTATCAAATGAAAGGATATGACAAGTAGAATACAATAGGCTGTGTGACATTACTCTAAATCGAAGATGGCGGCCAACACAAAATGGCACGTACCTATTTCTTTACAACCCCCGAAAATAAATAAAATCCTTTTTTTAAAAACAATTATTTTCTTTCAAAATTGAGTTGCACTAAAAAGTAGAAAATAATTTTTATTCAGCGATTAAATTACAAAATGAGGATGAAAACGAAAACCATTGGACGCTCATCAAATATAATATATTATATACCTTTCTCAATAATCACCATTGTGATAAAACGTTATGAACGCCCAATGGTTTTCTTTTTCATCATCATTTTTAATTTAATTATTGAGTAAAAATTATTTTCTACTTTTTACTGCAATTCAGTTTTAAAAGATTTGTTTTTTATTTATTTTTAATAATTCATATTTTTCTTCCTCTTAAATTAGTCAGTATGGTTGTCAGATGATAATCTTGACTAGGACCGTCGCTCGATAGGAAGGTCGGCTGGGGTAACTGCCCCGGGTTCGGACACAAACATTTATAAACCATACCTATACATTTTGAACATCTTATAGATACACTTGCTACTTGTACACAAACTTGAATATGTAGTGTGGCCCAGAAATAAACTGTCCCAGGGCTCGGTGCGGTTCTCGATGGCCCTGATCATAACATACAAATATTCAGATAATATAAAATAAGTATTCTTTTAGCTAACACTAACCAGCATTGAATTACATGACTGAAATCATAGCCATTCTACAGCAAGACAAAAATGAAGCAAGCCAACTCTTCGCCGATTTACTGCACTTTTTATATAATTGTTGTACATTCTGTAGAATATCCTTTGCAGTTTTTTGTAAGTAATATTAGTTTTAGACAGTTTTTGTTTAATTACAAAACATTAAAAAACTTTCTTTCTATTAAATTTAAATAACTAATAACTATTTATGTACTCATCAATTTTGTTCAAAAACAATAGGGTTCCTCTAGCTATCCTTTCAATACCATTGGACTTTTTATTAAGTTATATCGTGCTTACAAGAAACGTTATGGACGGACAGACAAACAGACATGCGGACAAACAGACAGACAGACGGAGGGACGGACGTTTTGAAAGTTGTTCAGAATTCGATCATTAACAGTGATACGAAATTATCTTTCTTTACGAGCCATGTTACCGGTTTTTGAAATGTACCGATCGAATGCAATATATTCTTCGTTTTGTATTTGTGAAGAGTATAATAAGGTACCTACTTAAAATATACACTGTGTTTCACTTTTCATGAGCATGCACCCTTGTATCTCTGGAATTAAAAAACGGCTTAATTTCAAATTAGGGTGATATGTAAATACAATATACTGAAAATGTGATTATTTTGACGAAATCAAGTTTGGTGTCACTGACTAGCGTGTCACCTTTGGGGGGAAAATTAGGAACGGTTTTTAAAAAATTTCTAATTTTTAACTTTATTTTAAATATTACAAAAAGAAGTTGTTATATGCTATCAGTGGTTAGCAATCTTCAATTCATTTCATGGGTGAATGCTGCTCAAATAAAATGAAGTCCGACAGTAAAAAACGTTTTTTCATTGTCAGATCAATCTCAATAGATAGAGGAGGTCTTAAGCTTCATTAAAAAACAAACAAAAAATGGTGCCATGAGACGTATTTTTCATGGAAAAATTAAGGTGTAAAAAGAAGGTGTTAATTAACAAAATTGGTCAGTCAGACACGGTTTTTCAATAACTATATATTCTTGTCAATAAATAGTAAAAACTTCAATTTAGTGTTTTCACTTGTAAATGTATTTTATTTTCGTCGATTTCAAAACTTAAAAAAAAATTGAAAATAACAAATGAAATGTAGTCTGACGGACTTTTTTAACAGGTTTTCCTATCATTCTCATGTATTAATTACTTCCACGTCCATGTAGTGGATTGGAAGTATAGTAATCGTAAAAAATTTTGAAATTTTTTTTTTGTTGAAATAGGTTTAGAATATCATGACATGTCGAAATTTAAAAAAAAAGACCATTTCTGTCTGTCTGCCTGTCGGTCTGTCTGTAACTTTTTTTTGTCCGCACGTTTTCTCTGAAACGCATTAAGATATTAATTTAAAATTTTACACACGTAGGTATGTATTATAACGAGATCAAAAATTTACCTTTTGATCGTGAAAAACTGTTACTAAAAAATTACATGAAATCTAAATTTTAAAGAATATATTAACCTGTACGTCTGAATTTTTCCAGATTTTTAAATTTTATACTTTACGAGATATTCCATTTTCCGCTAAGGGTCCTTTTTCGCGTTTTTCCGGAAAAATTTGGACAAATTGCACTTTACGAAAAAGTGATAAAGGAAAAAAGTTTTGTATTTTACTAATACATTCACCAAAATTTGTCTGGATTTTGTCTCGACTGCCGTTAATTCCCCTTCTCCCTTTATGCAAAAATTCGAACCGCTAATCTCGGAAAATACGCATTTTTTCGAAAAATTTACGAGAGTAAAAAGTTGTTTTTGTCAAATTATCTAAAAATACATTTTGTTTTTTTAATTTACATCCACAAAGTTTCGTGAAAATTCGTTCATTAGGTAAACTTTTTCAAGTTTAGCTCGATTTTCGTCTAATTCTCCTACACTAACATCCATTTAAAATTTGATATACGCATTAGCCCAGTTGTCAGAGATCGAAATTGATAAAAACCGGTCAGTAAATTTTATATGGCTGAATTTTTCAGAATAAGTATTTTTGTTGGTGTAGAATACGATAAAAAAAGTTTACAGCTGTAATAAGGTGCCGGCGAATCCTAAAAAAATCGAAAATATTGGCCGAGATTCGGTTTTTGGCCAACAACTCGAAAAATTATAAAAATATATAAAAAAAACTAATAGTACTAGGCGATGGAGGGGGAAATTTCACATAAAAAACTTATATAAATTTTTTTTGTACGATCAGTAATGTAGGCTCCAGATCTTTTTGTTCAACACACGAGAATGGAATGTGGCGACACATAAGTACGGCTCGCGAAGCATGCGCGGTCTCGGTCACGCTACACTAAATTTGTTATAACTTTTGAATTAATTAATGAAATTGAGCTCGACAGAGCTTAAATGAAACGAGAAACATGTGGCTATTGGATCATCATCGTTTCAAATATAAAATAATTGTATGTAAGAATAGTACATATATATGAAGTCGGAATATAAAGAGATTTCCGATGAAACCGGTAAAAGCTCTACCATTTCTACAATTTTTGAGACAAAAATCTGAAACTTTCACATATTACTCTTAAAATAATGTATTGTTACGTGTTTCCGCCTCTTAGTAAACACCCTGTATGAATCCGTGGGTTCTAAATAATTTTAACAAGGGGTAAACCACTAATACTTTTATTTAATAATTTACTGACTACACAATATTTCTTAATTAACCATAATAACCTTTGCACTTTGTTTACTTGATATTTAACCTCACTTTTTTCGCTACCAAACTTCCCTATAATAAAACTTCCCTTGCGCCGGTAGTCGCGGCTTACATACTCTGAAATTGCCTCCAAAGTCATTCAGAACACAATCGAGAATCTTCTCCCACCACACTCTAGAAAACTCTATCTCTTTCTACAAGTTTCCAATCCTATTAGGCATAGGCGTATCAACTTCCAGTTTCAAGGGGGTGTAATACATAACAGTATAAAAAGATCCGATGGATAGGTATGGCAAATAATTTTTTTAATAAAAGTTATTAACGTTTGGTTTACCCCTAGTTTCAAGAATTTTGGAGCAAGGAAAATTTTTCCATTAATTTTCGTAAAATAAAGTGGGTTAATTTAATTTTTAAGGGTAAATCCCCTTGAAACATCTTAAAGTACATATTTCAAGCTTTAAAAATCGCACCTACTGAAATCCAATAACGCGATTTAAACCAGAGTAATAGACGGTTAAAGTTAGTTATACATATCAAATTTTATCACTTTCTCAAGATTTTGAAATTTTGTACTTCCTTCAAAATATTTGTTTGAGATTTTTCTCACTCATCGAATCTTTTTATACATTACTCCAAGAGTAATATATGGAAGTTCCAGGTTGTTATCTTGAAAATTGTAGAAGTGGGAGAGCTTTTACCGATTTCATCCGATATCTCTTTATGTTTCGACTTCATATATCATATACTATTTCCACATTCATTCATTTTTATACTTGAAACTATAATAATTCCCTAGTCACATGTTTCTTCTTTCATTTAAGTTTTGTTGAGCTCAATTTCACTAATTAGTTCAAAAGTTACAGTAAATACAGTGTAGCGCGTTCGAGACCGCGCACGCTTCGCACTTTGTACTTGTGTCGCCACGTTCCATTCTCGTGCGTTAAACAAAACAACCTGGAGCCTACTTTTTGATGGTACAGAAAAACTTCATATACGTTTTTGATCTAAAATTTCCCGTCTATCGCCCAGTGCTATTAGTTTTTTGATACATATTTTTTATTTTTCCTGTTATTGGTCAAAAACCGAATTTCGGCCGATATTTTCGTTTTTTGGGGGGTCGCCGGCACCTTGCAGCTGTAAACTTTTTTTTTTGTATTCTACACGAACAAAAATACTTATCCTGAAAAATTCAGCCATATAATATTTAATGACGCCGTGACGCCCTAAAACCCCTGACTGGGCTACTTGTACGCATGTATTATATTATTTAATGACATCTGATTGAGATGATTCCGTTAAATGGGTGGGTGAGGTGGTATGTAAACTGGGGAAAATGAGTACTTAGAACAAGCTAATAAGATTCCAGAAACTTAATTTTTGGTGTAGGTAGGTAAGTATATGCTAAGAACCAAGCCTCAAATTTCTTTGTGACATCTACCTCCAAGTTATTATTTCCACATAGTAGAGTGCAATTATAGTCAAGATGTTTTCTTTTAAAGAGACTTGTATGGAAAATCAGGATGTGGAAGTAGTGATTCCTTAGGCAGCGGTATTTTTGGTGTTTTATACAAGTTTGTGTTACGGGAGCTTGGACTATTTGGACCTTCGCTAACTAGTACCTACGTAGGTATGTCTGCCTCTCAACAACCTCCAGTGTGATTAAAAAATGGCGTCGGGGTAGTTATCCCATTATTTAGGGATTTTTAAAACAAAGTGGCTACAAAGTTTGCTTAGTTAGCGAATTATTGTTGGGTCAAAACCTACAGCAAATGGACAGATGCTAAAAAAGAACACATAAAGAATTGTAAAATAAAAAAAACTCTGACTGATGTTTTTAGATAATATCAGTATCTTTAATAATAGTAATTGAATAACACAAATCACATTCAAAGAAATCTAAAAAAAATCTTGTAATAATTGGTAGTAGGTATAAATTTAGAGATTTGTTTTAACTACCCAAAGATAGATGGCGCAATATTTATTTCTTATATAATTTGGCAACTAAACATACACGTGTTTGATACAAGTAATATAAAAACTATTAAATTAAGTAACCAGGTAATATGAAAATCGATGTATATATTTATTTACAGCCCTGTATCTTTTTATACTTCAAATGAAAACTGATTTAGTACTGTGTTTACTAAGAACCATTTAATTATTGTTTGCTTTTATACTGAGAAGGGTCACCGAAAATGTGACAAAATAAATGATGAGGGGTTCACAAGAAGTAAGAAGTTAATATCAAAAAGCAAGTGATGGAGAAGTTAAATTTTTTATATTTCAATGTAACGGGTAGACTTGAAGTGGAACATTTGTGAGAATCTCACAAATGGCGTTTATAAACGTTTTTAGATAGATAAGCATTATTTGTGTACAAATAAATTGAACCTGAACGCTGCTGAAGTTTGCCTATTACTCGTTATAAAACGCGTGTAGTCAATCGTGCGATATTTTTTAATAAATATATTTTTTGTGTGTTTACAATCTGATTTGCGGAAACGTTTACAGATGGAGTGTATAGCCACAGGTATGGGCATTTATATCAACATAGTTTTATAAGCCTTTCTTTAAATATATACTAATGGTTACGCAATATTTTGAGTGCAACTTCAAGAAAATCTTACATTGATCTGAGTGCAACCTCAAGAGAATCTCACATTGAGTCATATAATAAAAGTACCACTTAGTACCGCTATCTTGCTTTGATAATATACTCAGTAATGTTTCAGCAAAAACATATTATGTAAAAAAGATTTTTTTTTTGTAAAAAAATAAAACTTTAAAAACTTCTACTTATTCAGAAATTCAACATTTCTAACTAATTATATACAGAAATGGGGCACAAAATCAAACAACATGCAATGGCAATGTAATGATTACTGAAACTTCAGTATATATGTCCAACTAAATGTGAGATGTTTCCGTGTGTGCGATGTTCTTTGTTTCAATCATTTTATTTTAGTATTTTAAACAATATATAAAAAAATCGAGAGTGGGATAGCGCCGTACTGTGGTGTTTAGCATATTTAGGAGGAAGATATTATATTAACCTATATTTGAAACAATTGATATATATTTTTCTTTTAAATGTGTTATATCATTTAGCATAATACCCATTGGATTTAAGATATTTTGCATGCAAACTTATATATTGTTTTATTATTCTGTGCTTATATTTTGTTACCTTGTGACAATTTATTCCTGAAATAGAAACCTCCTCTTGAAATTAAAAGAAACCAAATGAGTTTTAGTTTATGTATAATTTTATATAACAGATTTTATCTAAAGTATTTATATATCATACTAAACTATTACAGGTTACATTACAATGTTATATCTATCTCTTGTAGATTTTATTGGGACTTTGAGAGTTTCAAGAACAGATGTCTTAACTCTTCTGCTAAAGATCCGCCTATTCTCTTTGATAAATGTCGAACTACTCATAAGTGGATCGCGGATCTCAATAGGCTGTACCTTACGAGGGCAGCTTTTTCTAAATTTTCTTTATTACACAAGCAACAACACATTTTTCACTTACATGATATGCGACTTGAGTTGCTAAGCTAAACTGTTCTGCAAAATGTTCGAGTAGTGGTTGCCCTTTTTTTATTTTCGTTGTTTGTCCACCATTACTAAACTTACATTAAATTCATATAAGCTGGCTGTTTAACCAGGTCAAATATATTGTTATAAAACACACATCGTAGTTTTAATTAAGACGGGAATCTTATCTCAGTAATAAGCAGCAACAAATGTTGAACAAATAGAATAAATATAATTGTGGTTTGTCACAGTAAATATGTGATCTAACACAAATCAGTATTGTAGGCACATACAAAGAGATAAAATTATGTTTAAGCAAGTCAAATATTAAATGTTAAACTGTAACTACGCTAGATGTTAGCACGAGTGCATAATAATATACGTGAATAATGAAACTTTAAACTAATCAAAGAAGCCTGATTCCATATAAAAGACACTTTTATTAACATTGGGAATGTAATTACAAATATTGTTGGTAAATTTAATTTTAATAAGAAACTTACCGTAAGCGAATAAATTTTTCTTACATGTAACCTATGATGAAAATCATCAATGTTAGTTTAAGTAGTGTATAAAGAACCTTTGTGTACATAGGGCAATCAAGGACATGAATTAAGCTCATGCCAGACAGATACGCTACTGTAAATCTGAAAATAAAAGGAAATCTATTATTAATTTTTAGAATTATAAATAAAAAAAAAAATAGGAAAATATGAGAATAATAGACACTAAGAAGCTATCCTCATAATAAAAGGTGCGAACAGTGAGTGCAAAGTGGTACATGGAACTTAGAATTTTCAAGTAGCGTAAAGTACTTCCGGAAGAAGTGAACTTTATAAAATTTAACATGAAAGTGCTTTGTAATCAATAAGAACTACATAATTGTTAAAGGTACTCACCTTATGAGTGATTGCCACGTAAAAGCTCCCATGCACATGAACTTATAAAGGGGCCAAGTACCAAAATAATATGAGGTAGTACATGACCTAGCCTATAATTGCTCATATTTAGTCAATTAAAATTGCTCTAGATAAGATTTTCTTCATATTGAAGGAGTACAATCCTTTTATTGTTTGTATAATGTTAGTTTTCATAAGCAAGTTGTATTCGTTAGGTTTACTTAAGGATCCATGCCGGTGAACCAACGGTGCGGGAGTAAAAGATGATTCAGCCACTAAAACACCATGGAAAATAGTCTGTTATATATTTTAGATATAGAAATGTTAGTTTAAGTATATAGTTTGACCTGGTATGCGATGTACATGAATAAAATTAGGTTTAAGATTAAAAATTTGTAAAATTTCATGGTATATGGAAAAATTTTGAAATTCAGAGAAGCCCTATGTATGGCATATCAAATTGTTGGAAATTTAAATTAAAATGTCTTGGTATAAGCAAATTTTATCATTAAATAATAATAAAGCTTAAATTTTAAAATAAAAAAAATCAATAATTAAAAAGTAAAAATCAAGTAGTCAGATATCCTGAGAAACTTCAAATTAGGCCAATAAAAAGCCAAAATTCATTAAGTAGTGTGTTATCAGAGCTCAAAGCGAAAGCATGATAAATTTTCAAAGAAAATATAACCTAAAAAAAAAAAAATATATTAATAATTCAAATATAAAGTTCCTATTTGTACGAGAAAGCTCAATGTTTGAGTCTTATTATAAGGGAAAGTAAACTCTAATAGTGAAATTCAGAATTTTGTTAGTAATAATAAATCATTCTAACCGAAATTAAGACTAAAATAGTCAAATTATAACAAAAGCAAGTCCTGAATTTAAATTTATACATTCACCATGAAAGTAAACAAAAATTGTCATCTAACCTATGAATAGAAATCAAGTTTGTGCATCGAAAAGTGATAATAAGGGAAAGTACCTACCTTATTAATTAAATCCTATGTGCTACGTATTTTAAATAAAGTGTTTCGGCCGTTCAATGTCCAAAAACAAGTTGAAGAATTTGAATGTGAAATTGCTGTAAGGAATGTCAGCTGATTCTGTCAAGTAGAAGGAAGAATCGCGCGCAAGTCTGAACATCGATCGATACGTCTACATCGAACAACGAAAAACCCGAAAGGTAAAAGTACGTACAATATAAATCCTAGGTAAACGAACTTCGATCTTTTGAAAACGGTTTAAATTTAAATTAAATGAAAGGCCATGCTTAGTCATTAATAAAACTTTATTTAATTTTAAGATATTTGTAATTTATGTAATTTATAACATAATATTGCGAAAAGAGTCCATACCAAACAAAATTTCGATAAATAAATGTAAGTATTCTGTTATAAAAGGTTTTTTTTTTGGAATCAGTACAGATTTGAGATGTAAAAGAAAGTTTTAAATAACAAAGCCCAAAATTGAACTCACCTTGACCCTGAAGAGTTCTCCTGCGATACAGACATTAATATCATTACAATTTGGCCCGAAATGAGGGGTTTTAATATCATAACAAAATGGCGCCATAACGTGGAGGCATTCGCAATAAATTTAGCACTACAACGTAAATTTGAAACTAAAATATGAAATTTTCCTTCATCATAACAATTTAGCGTAGCAACATAGGGCGATCGAGTGCATTTATCCTAAAATTATAATTTCACTTCATATATCTTATTACAAATTGGCACTATGGTATAAATCTTGAAGCAAAAATATAAAATTGTACTCAATAATAAACTTTATTCACAGGATTCATCATAGAATTTGTAGATAGCGGGTACATGGATTTAAGGTCAGGTAAATCAATCATTATGGCTGATCAAGAGCAACAAAGCACCTCAAAACAACAAGACACTACACTTCAGGGGGGTAACGACACGCATAACACAATACAACAAGCTGGGGACACAACAGAAACACCATCAGTAGACACATCCATACTACAACAATTGTTAACCATGATTTCTGATATGAATGAAACAATAAATAACAAATTGGACCAAACAAAACAAGGAATAAATCAAAATATGGATAAGAAATTCGACGAAAATGAAAAGAAAATGGAAAATATCGCTAAGAAATTTGAAAATATGAATAAAAAACTTGAAGAATATAATAACAAAATCGAAGAGTGTAGAAATGAAATGTATGAAAGAATGGGAACAATGGAAAACAGGCTAGAAAAGTTTACAGATGATATTGAAGTAGACATTGAGAAAAAGATGAGAGAAGCGACAAGTGGAATGAGAGAAGAGGTTAAAGAAGAAGTGAGACTAAATGTAGAAAACTTGTTGGTTGTAGGTTTTCAAGAAGTCGATGAAAGAATGACAACACAAGAGAAAAGAATAGCAGATAAAATAAAAGAACAGGATAGACAGATGAAGAAAAATACAGAAATGTTGATGGAAAAGGATAGGCAACAATTTAATTACATGAACACACCCACATGCACAAGATCACAATTTTATTTCTACGGGGACTCTAGAACACACCCGAAAGTTTTTATGACACGCCTTAGGCAAATCATGAGTACACAATACACTGAGACAAATTTAAAACACACCATCCAAAACATGCTCAAAGACGAGGCTTTGATTTGGTATGAAATCATAATTGACAAGTTTCAAACATTAGAGGAATTTGAGTCTTTACTCCTTAAACAATATTGGAGTATTTTATCTCAACAAAAAATAAGATTCAATCTCTTCAATGGGAAATATAATGAACATTTTGGGCTCAGTAGGGAGAGTTATATTTTGAGAAAAATTTATAACATTAGATATTTAGAGCCAAATTTCACGGAAAAAGAAACAGTAACTTATTTATCAAAACACTTCTCTGATGATATACACAGCGTTATCATTACGCAGAGAATTGATACAATAGACCAGCTAGTTGAGTATCTTAGGGAAATCGACGATCATAGGCCAGGGTGGAGAAAACCAAGAGACTATATAAATGACAGACAAAATTTCGAAAATGCAAACTGGGATTCATACAGGGGAAATGATACATACCGATATAACAGGTATGAAAATAGAAATAATAATTTCAATCAAGGAAACCGATATTATAACAATAGTAATGCAAACAGGGGAAATAATTTTAGGAACAATAACGAGCAATGGAATTATAACCGGTATAACGACAATAAAAATATTAATAGAAATAACGAAAACAAAATTTATGAACAAAGAAACAGGTATTTTGATAACGATTCACAGAATAAAAACAATAGGCCTAGTAATAAAAATGTGAGATGGGATGACCAAAGGCAAGATACCC
This sequence comes from Stenurella melanura, assembly GCA_963583905.1. Taxonomy (NCBI): domain Eukaryota; kingdom Metazoa; phylum Arthropoda; class Insecta; order Coleoptera; family Cerambycidae; genus Stenurella; species Stenurella melanura. The sequence goes on from OY757313.1 coordinate 43,888,440, forward strand.
AAAATAAGAGAGATGACAGGACTTATGCGCACATGACAAATACAAACGTACAGAATAGAAATAGGGAAAGGACAGGTAGTTTAGACGACGTGAACAAAATTACGACGACGGCACAAATCAACAGGAGTTCATCCGAACAGGATTTTCGGAACAGGACGTTTTAGTTTCACTCTCCACTTATCAGCACATGCGGGAATTTATAAAAACGGGCGATGAAAACGGAGTAACGAAAAATGATTTAAATCAATTACCTATTTTAAAGCTAAATATTAATAATCAACAATATAATAGTCTGATCGATACCGGATCTCAGGTTAGTCTTATTAATCAAAAGTTATACGACAAATATTTTAATGAAAATCATAAAAACGAGTATATAAAAATATCTAAGATAAATTTAGTAAGTGCAGGGGGGAAAAAGTTTGCAGAATGTAATAGAATTTTAAATTGTAGATTTAAAGTGAATGAACATGAATTTAGAGGTAATTTTATTATGATAAATGATATGAAATTTGACATTGTGATTGGGGAAGATATCTTATCGCAACTCAAAGCAAAAATAGATCTTGAAAAGAAGTTTATCGAATTAGAGGGAAAAATGTTTCCTATTTATTGTATGAATAATTTAAAAAATAAAATTAATAAGGGCCAAAGTGCCGAAGCTAATAAACATAAATTTAATAATGGTCAAGAAACCAAAATTAATATTGTTGAAATCGACAAACGGGTCGAAGAGTGTATGTGGAATGATGATAATTCATACGTAGTGAAATATAACGGTAAACTGTCTGTAGAATATTTTAATAAATTGAATGCGGTTATGAGAGAATGCTTGACAGAATGTCGTAGAGAAAAGCAAGAATCTAAAGTTAAAAGTGAATATATTTGCAAAATTTTAAAAGAAAATCGAAAAAGAAATAAGAATAAACTATTAGGATATGTAAAAGGTCTTAAAGTAACAATTAATGAAAAATATAAATTAAATAAAATATTCAAAAATAAGGTAATTGAGGATAAAAACTTAAATTTTATAAAGAACACACATAGCATATTCAAAACTAAAATAAATTCTAAAAATAAACGTAATGAAAAACATGTGCAAAGTTTACAAGAAACTAAAACGTATAGTAAAAGGCTAAACTACAAAAATATGACCATGATCAAAATCAAATTGTCTAATGATAGGGACGACTTAAAATATTTTAGTAATTGTGGATATTTTCTCAAAATTTGTTAAATTATACCCAACAGCCAAATGTAACACCAAAACTGTACAAGAAAAGCTAAAACATTATGTCAAAAATATAGAAAAACCAGGCAGAATACTTACAGATAATGCCACTTATTTTAACAATCAGAGATTTAAAAATTTCATAGCAAAACAAGGTAGTAGACTGATATTTACCACTATTAGGCGACCACAAGCCAACCCGTCAGAACGTTATATACAAGAAGTGATCAAGTTTCTTAGACTGTTAGTGCAAGACAACCATACTACATGGCCTTCAGCAATCGTAGATGTGGAAAAATTCATTAATAATGTTCCTAATGTAGTGACACAAATGTCACCGATTATGCTAATGTTCGGTCGAATGCCTGTTAGACCATGGACTAACAATAACATGACAAACATACAACAGATTCATCAACTAGCGAAAACTAGATTAGAGAAGGCTGCAAAAAGATATTTAGCAAGGGCTAATAGGAAAATAAAAATAAAAACTAAGTTTGTAGTAGGGGATTTAGTCATTGTCAAACGTCTAAAAGTTTCAAATAGAAAGCAAAACATATGTGCGAAGTTATTATTGCCATTTGAAGGACCTTATGTCATAGTGAGAGTATTAAATGATAACACATACGAGTTAATGCACTTAGATACTGAGAAAATCAGGGGAAACTTCCACATAGAGCTATTACACCCATACATACCAGAATAAAAACATGTAACAGATATCTGCAAAATTGATGATGTGAATTTTATAACTTTTGTTTCAAAATATCAAATTTTATCCGAGATGTCAAAAATTTTATATTTAGGGGGGGTATTTGTTATAAAACACACATCGTAGTTTTAATTAAGACGGGAATCTTATCTCAGTAATAAGCAGCAACAAATGTTGAACAAATAGAATAAATATAATTGTGGTTTGTCACAGTAAATATGTGATCTAACACAAATCAGTATTGTAGGCACATACAAAGAGATAAAATTATGTTTAAGCAAGTCAAATATTAAATGTTAAACTGTAACTACGCTAGATGTTAGCACGAGTGCATAATAATATACGTGAATAATGAAACTTTAAACTAATCAAAGAAGCCTGATTCCATATAAAAGACACTTTTATTAACATTGGGAATGTAATTACAAATATTGTTGGTAAATTTAATTTTAATAAGAAACTTACCGTAAGCGAATAAATTTTTCTTACATGTAACCTATGATGAAAATCATCAATGTTAGTTTAAGTAGTGTATAAAGAACCTTTGTGTACATAGGGCAATCAAGGACATGAATTAAGCTCATGCCAGACAGATACGCTACTGTAAATCTGAAAATAAAAGGAAATCTATTATTAATTTTTAGAATTATAAATAAAAAAAAAAATAGGAAAATATGAGAATAATAGACACTAAGAAGCTATCCTCATAATAAAAGGTGCGAACAGTGAGTGCAAAGTGGTACATGGAACTTAGAATTTTCAAGTAGCGTAAAGTACTTCCGGAAGAAGTGAACTTTATAAAATTTAACATGAAAGTGCTTTGTAATCAATAAGAACTACATAATTGTTAAAGGTACTCACCTTATGAGTGATTGCCACGTAAAAGCTCCCATGCACATGAACTTATAAAGGGGCCAAGTACCAAAATAATATGAGGTAGTACATGACCTAGCCTATAATTGCTCATATTTAGTCAATTAAAATTGCTCTAGATAAGATTTTCTTCATATTGAAGGAGTACAATCCTTTTATTGTTTGTATAATGTTAGTTTTCATAAGCAAGTTGTATTCGTTAGGTTTACTTAAGGATCCATGCCGGTGAACCAACGGTGCGGGAGTAAAAGATGATTCAGCCACTAAAACACCATGGAAAATAGTCTGTTATATATTTTAGATATAGAAATGTTAGTTTAAGTATATAGTTTGACCTGGTATGCGATGTACATGAATAAAATTAGGTTTAAGATTAAAAATTTGTAAAATTTCATGGTATATGGAAAAATTTTGAAATTCAGAGAAGCCCTATGTATGGCATATCAAATTGTTGGAAATTTAAATTAAAATGTCTTGGTATAAGCAAATTTTATCATTAAATAATAATAAAGCTTAAATTTTAAAATAAAAAAAATCAATAATTAAAAAGTAAAAATCAAGTAGTCAGATATCCTGAGAAACTTCAAATTAGGCCAATAAAAAGCCAAAATTCATTAAGTAGTGTGTTATCAGAGCTCAAAGCGAAAGCATGATAAATTTTCAAAGAAAATATAACCTAAAAAAAAAAAAATATATTAATAATTCAAATATAAAGTTCCTATTTGTACGAGAAAGCTCAATGTTTGAGTCTTATTATAAGGGAAAGTAAACTCTAATAGTGAAATTCAGAATTTTGTTAGTAATAATAAATCATTCTAACCGAAATTAAGACTAAAATAGTCAAATTATAACAAAAGCAAGTCCTGAATTTAAATTTATACATTCACCATGAAAGTAAACAAAAATTGTCATCTAACCTATGAATAGAAATCAAGTTTGTGCATCGAAAAGTGATAATAAGGGAAAGTACCTACCTTATTAATTAAATCCTATGTGCTACGTATTTTAAATAAAGTGTTTCGGCCGTTCAATGTCCAAAAACAAGTTGAAGAATTTGAATGTGAAATTGCTGTAAGGAATGTCAGCTGATTCTGTCAAGTAGAAGGAAGAATCGCGCGCAAGTCTGAACATCGATCGATACGTCTACATCGAACAACGAAAAACCCGAAAGGTAAAAGTACGTACAATATAAATCCTAGGTAAACGAACTTCGATCTTTTGAAAACGGTTTAAATTTAAATTAAATGAAAGGCCATGCTTAGTCATTAATAAAACTTTATTTAATTTTAAGATATTTGTAATTTATGTAATTTATAACATAATATTGCGAAAAGAATCCATACCAAACAAAATTTCGATAAATAAATGTAAGTATTCTGTTACAAAAGGTTTTTTTTTTGGAATCAGTACAGATTTGAGATGTAAAAGAAAGTTTTAAATAACAAAGCCCAAAATTGAACTCACCTTGACCCTGAAGAGTTCTCCTGCGATACAGACATTAATATCATTACAATTTGGCCCGAAATGAGGGGTTTTAATATCATAACAATATATTCTTAAACGAATATACTTATATTACATTTATAGGACCTCCAGCACCTAAACAAATTACTGAAAAAGAGCTAATAATTCGGAGTTTATCATTTTCTCCTAATAACTCGCAATAATTTTTTTCCATTCGATACATTCAATCATCTTGTGGATTGTCCTTACAGATGCTCCATCAATAATTTTTTTCTGGATTGTCTAGATTTCATTAACTTTACAGCAATATCCCCAGCATATAATACCATAGTTAATAAGTGAATGTGTACGTGCAAAACAATGTGCCATGAAAATATCTAAGTTAACTTTACTTTTCATTTGCCATAATACAAGCAATGTGTAGCTAATTTTTCCAATAAAAAATCAATTCGAATGCTCCACGTTAAATGGATAGTAAGTAGAAATCCCAAAAACTTGGCCGAGTTATTTTACTGAATGCTCATTTTATTAACTTTACAAGAAGACTGGTTAGTTTCTTTAGAAGAAATGGGTTTTTGTGTTGTTTAATGCCATTGTTAGAACCAAATGTTGCCATATTATTTACAGCAGCATTTGCATATAAGCTGAGTTTAGCCATACTTGGTACAGAGACAGCGGTAGATGTGCCATCCGCAAATAAAGACACAAATGAATCATCAAAAGGATCAACGATATCATTTATAAAAATTATAAAGAGCAATGGTCCCAGCGCACTCCCCTGGGGGACGCCCATGTTGACCAAGCTAGTATCAGATTTATGAACACCGCTTTTCCTTACAACAGCTTCCTCTAAAAATTCAAATTTACTGTATCGAAGGCATGCTTTAAATAAAAAAACATGAATGCAATGTTATTATTTAAGTCCAGATTATTTAAAATAAAATGATATAATGATAGAATAGCATGCTGGATAGAAAGGACTTTCCTAAAGTCAAATTGTGTCCCGCTTAGTATGTTTGCATCTTCTAAATAAACTATTGGTTTCCCATGCAAACATTCTTCATAGATTTTTTAAAACGCAGATGCAGTCAGTTAATTTCAAACATGGGACATAGAGATAATGTAAAACGAATTTCTCCCACTGTATTATTATTTGTACCCATATGCTTATTATTTATTTACAAGAATGTCCACTTGTTTGAAGGGAAGGGCTTAAATCATAATTATACTACCAGAAATAAGTTTAACATAAAACTCAACTATAACAGATTAAAGTCAAGTGATTATGCTTATAATTATTTTGGATCTATTTTATATAACAGGCCTCACTTACACCAAACCTTTACACCTTTCTCTTATTTTGAATATCTTCTCCAATTCTAGTTTGTTGATATCTGTCTGATAGGTAATTTTTAAATCAGTTATTTGCTTTATCTGCTATCCCATAACATTCTAATATTCTTATTACTAAGTCTCTATTTATCGTCTCAAATGCACGTTTAAAATCCACAAATACTGTTACAATCACTTTATTTTGATCTAAAAATTCTTTCCATTTCGATATTACTAGCTGAATAGACCACTCACAAGAATGTTGATTTCTAAATCCAGACTGATTTTCAATAAGTATTTCATTTCCATGTAAACAGTTTAAGAACCGTGTCTTTATAAATATCTCCATTATCGTTTCTGGTAAGCGTAGTGTATTAATGCGGGTCTATGTTCCTCACATTTTCTTGTATTGACCACTTTTTAAATTCATATAATTGTATATGTCTTCCATTGTAAAGGCACATTTCTTCAATGGCCTTATTATTTTTACAAGTTCTAACCTTAATTTTCATTTTACTGCTTTTATAACATCCATGTTTATATCAAGTGATCCATTTCTTAAATTTCGTTTATTATTATTATATTTACTACCTATATCTTCTTATGTTATATTGTTAAACATTTTTAGTTGTCTGTAGGTATAGTTACTTCTTATCTCGTCATTAGTTGGTATGTTTGAATGACTTTCTATAATGATTTCTATGCTCTTTAACAATATATATAATACATATTAAAGTTTTGTGCTATTTGTACCCTCTGTGAAATATTTTGGTCACCAAAGTAGATATTTTCAATTATCATTATTTTTACAACTAATAACTTCTTTGATAAAAGTAAATAAATACCATTTAACTTAAGACTATGCTACCGGCACATTATACAGATGAGACCAGGACTTATAACGGTGAGGCAGGTAAACAATTGACTACTTTCGTATGATATCGACTACCACAAGCGCATAACATATCTGGTTGACTATATTCGTATACGGGTATCGTTTGTAATATTCAAGCACTCAAGCACGGTTTCCATGTTATTGTGCCACAGGTAACTTTTAATAGGTTTGTTATTTTAGTGTATTTTTTGTTCAATGACTAGATATTGGAATATTTAATTATCATTATTTTGTGTACCTGTCCATATATTTCCTTATTTTATAGTTTAGTATAAATTTTATGTATTATGGTTTGGATTATCATTTTCTCTCCGATTTCAGATACTTATACACATCAAATTCTATATTATTATTTCCATATAAGGCATAAAATAAATAGATAGTATGCAGTCTAATAATAATATAGGCATTTGTACCTCATTGCGCGATACTTTGCGTTTTCAATACATTATGCATCTGCAATATGTAGATTCGTTGTAAACTGTATGAATATTTTGTGTATGTATAAAGACTATTCTATTCGCTATATTAGTCCACTTACCTATTTAAATTAGTTTCATGAGATTCAGTAAATTCAGCTATACAAGAAAAGAAAAGAACAGCATAACAACGAGCTTGTTCGGCACTTTTTTTTATTTCATAAATCGAAAGTGAAAGTATAAAATAATAGATCTGCAAATAATCAGAATTTTATTCGCACGTCTAGTGTTTTAAATACAATTACAAACCTCCTAGACTCGGCGATCTCAGTCGACTCGTTGCTTTTTAGTTGTTATTATCTATATACTAAACGTGTTAATCTGCGCCCCTCTAAAATTGTGGATCGGATCTATCAAAGGCTTTTCGTGGGGGCAGTTTTTAGGGACGCGGCTGGTGTCATTCGACTCGGGAATTAATTCTACATTGTTTAGGATAAATTCGGAGGGCTTCTTTTTAAACGTTTTTGAGTAATTAATGCGTAAAAGTCGGCTATCTCTCTCGCCTCTTAAATTTAGGAACGGACAGTTGAGGGATCATAGGTGATATGAATTGGAAAAATGTTACCAAATGTCAAAAAAAATGACGTTTTGCCTTCACTCCTATCGGGCCGAATTTTCGATTTTGAGCTTGCAATTTACAATGTCAATTCATCGCCGACCTCGTCCTTGTCACAGAGACATAGAACGAGCTTCCAATCGCCGTATTTATTTAGTTACGAACATCTGAAAATTCAATGTTTGCGGCGTTTTAGGTTAAATTTGTAAGGTCCCGGAAAGCCACTTTTGTATCGCTCACGACGGGCCGAATTTTCGATTTTTCTGACAGATAGATAGATACTTTATTCATTCATTAATTTTACATACAAAGGTAAAACTTATCAACTTGGTATCATGAGAAAGCGCCACTCTTCTTTTTTCCATGAAAATGTCGAGCGCCGTTCCACTCCGAGTATTTATTTAGTTACGAATTTTTTAATTACTTATGGTTTTCAATTTTTTCGAAAATATCAATTTTTATTTTGCACAGACCGACAGACCTAGCGGAAATTCCGATTTCTACTGTGACACGATATAGATAAAATGCCTATCTTTCTTTTCATATAGAGACCAAAATCGATCCTCCACTACAAGGATTAACATAGATATGAGCGTTTAAAGATTTTAAGTATTCAAATTCTTTTCTCGTTCTTGCAGAGCCGGATTTACGAATTTCCCTATATAATTTGCTATTAAGAGGAAGGGCCAACCTTGTTCTTTCCATAGAGACCTAGAACGGACGTTTATTCCACGTATTTCCTTGGGTGTGAATTTTTTTAAATTCGATGTTTTTCAATTTTTAACAGAAAAGTCATCTTTCGTTTGCCCGTGCCAAGCCGGATTTCAGGTTTTACCCATTCATTTTGATATCAGAACAAAACAACACTCTTCCTCTTTAATTCGACACCTAAAACGGTCTTCAACTCCACGTATTTACTTACTACTGAACGGCTGTTAGTGGTCGCGGTATCTCGGTAGATCTCCGAGTTCAAAGTTGCGCATAGTGACATCACAAACAGACGTACTCTTTTTGCAACTATTATTAATTTCAACCCCTTATATCTCGAGAATAGGAATAGTTAATATGAAAACTTAAGCGCATAATAAGAATATCGAGTACTATATAAAAACGTATAAAAATTACATAAAAGAATATCGTTTTTCACATCATTATTATCGATAAATGAAGCGAGCACTAAAAAGCATTTATTTATTAATGTTAGTATGACATCCTTATTAAGGTATGATTTACAGTCACAAACAAACACAAAGTCATTTCTTATCACAGTTTACGATTCACAAAATATGGCATATCTCCCAATGTCTGCTTAATCTTTCAATATTGTTTATTAACTTCTTTTCCTTAACTAAACTGTGAGTAAACACTAAAAACTAAAAGTTACATCTAATATTAATTTTAGAAATATACAATGAAACTTTGGTGACATTTAAATTATAAACTAATAAAGAGCAGCAAATGCCAAGTAATTTGTCATACAGAACCTGAAAAAAAAAGAAAATTAAAAATTATGGTCAATTAGTTGGTATGAGAATGTAAGTTAAAAAATACATAACTAAATTGAAACAATACTGTTTAATTAATGCCCCAGTTCGTAAAGTCCATTTTTTTCCCTATAATTCCCTGCATACACATGATATTGGAAGCACTTATTTCTATAAAAGTGTCAAGTGTCAACTCGAATTTGAAATGTCACTTTGACAGCAATAAAAAGTGCAAGATAGTGGGCTCTGGGAATACCACAGGGCATTAAGGTCCACTGCTTTTCATTAGTTTCATAAGGTAGATGAGTTTCTTGGGAAATCAATGAAATTTTGTGTAGGTATTCTTCTATATTTTCTATGGACGGCGCTGAAATTTCAGATTTTTTGACTATAGAGAATGGGAGATATTCACTGTTGAAATTCGGTTCTTTAGCATTACATTGCCTATGAGTAGAGAATGAAGCATTTAACCCCAACAAGAGATTCCGCCCCACCTGATTTTTATGTGAGACGGTGCAAAATGTTCCTAGAAATGTATGGAATACAGTCAGGGTTATGGGAACTGATGCTTTTTCGATTTCCGGTTGTAAACTGGGACAGAAGTTCGGTATTTCTGGTCATCAACATTTTTTTTTTTTTTTAAGTGGAAAAAGAACCATAAAATTTTATATTTTGGACAATTCTAAGCATTTTTTGACTCTCGACATTTTTTACCTAACCTCACTCTTCTCGAGGTATAAGCGTTTAAAAAAAAAAAAAACGAATACTTATTTCAGTTTTTTTTTTCTCTCAAAAAATTAGTATTTACGATTATTTATGGGCATTTATTATGGATTGAAACATGCGTACTTTATAACCTAACACCATCCTTCTCGAGATGTAGGCATTTAAAGGAAAAAAAAAGTCTATTTAATTTCTATATTTTCTAAAAGTAGTATTCTTGGTTGTTTACTGTGAATTAAAACATATGGACTTCATATTTTCGATAATTCTGAGCATTTTTTGACTTTTGACATTTTTTACCTAACCTCACCCTTCTCGAGATATAAGCATTAAAAAGAGAAAAAAAAAAGTTTATTTAACTTCTATATTTTCTAAAAACTAATATTCTTGATCGTTTATTACATAAAATATAAAGTCCACGTGTCTTAATTCATAATAACCGCCCAAAAATAATCGTAAATACCAGTTTTTTGAAAAAAAATCCTAAATACATGTTTTTTTTAAACGTTTATATCTCAAGAAGAGTGAGGTTAGGTAAAAAACGTCAAGAGTCAAAAAATGCTTAGGATTGTCCAAAATATAGAATCCAATGTTTTTTTCAATTTAGAAAAAAAATTTAGTGAGCGGAAATAGCACACTTCTGTTCCAGTTTACGACCCGAAATCAAAAAAAGCACCAGTTCCATGACCTTGACTTTGTTCTATACATCTTTAGGAACATTTTGCACCATCTCACATAAAAATCAGGTGAGACATAGGCTCATGTTGGGGCTTGGGCTTTTTCCTGCTTTATTCCCTCGACTATATATCAGGTGAAAACAGAGCCACATTGCTTCTTATTACTTGCAAACGCTTCTTACCCGTTTTACAAAAAACAAGTATAAAGTGAAATTATGCATGAATATTTATTTTGGATTATTCGCGAAAATTTTGGCCATAAATCTGAAGTATATGGCAACACCGCAAGTTGTCGGTTGGCGACTCTTGGGCGTGAGAATTTTCGAAAAGTGTATACCTTACTCACATAAACTTCTCATCTAAATCATATTTGTTGTATGCAGCAGATATGGACCATAGATTGACCGACCACTGACTACCTTGTTGTCAAATTGATAAATGAAATGATCCACTGCTACCAGTGTAGGAAATTCTTTAATTATACCTAACAGAAAAGTATGCCAGAATTTATACATCACTTGGGTTTTAATTTAATCGATAACACTATAACAATATATAATGTAAATGGAGTTTTCTGTAACTAGTAATAAGTAAATAAATAACTACACCTACATAGTTTCAGAAAGGCAGCTATAAAGCTGTGTTTCTCTTTGCCTAACAGAAAACCATCCTAGATTTTCAAGGAGTTACATCAGTGACTTGAGAAACGGTTAACAAAACAATTTAAAAAAAAGCAGCTCTAAAAAATTTGACCTTGGAAGAGAATTATAGAGAAATAAATGGATATTACATTAGTAGCTCAACAACGTAATGTCTGAGTACTTAGTACCCCCCTTTTCATCAGAAAAGATACATCTCTTCCTTTTAGTATTTTAACAATTCGTGTAAATGAAATAATGTATTTATAGCAACAGGGAATTATGGATTTTGTTGATAAGACATTTCTGAATCATTCCTTGCTCTAATGCATTATTAATTTCAACACTAGTTATAACAAACAAACAAAAAACAGAAAATACTCACCCATTAAAAAAAACTGTTGTAAAATTAAACAATTAATATATTACTACTTGCTGGATTGTATACTTGCACATTCCTATATCGTGGCATATTATTTTTTTATCAATTTTATGTACCATAAGATCTATCATCATATCTCCATATTTCTCGATTATTTGAGTACACTGAAATAAAATACTTCCTTATAACATAAATTTGGAGGTGGGCAATGGAAAATTTTTCAGTTTTTAAATTTCCAACACCGGAATGTTTATATAATGCTTCGCATGAAAGTGCTGTCATAACCTTTACTAAAACCTGTCATGAAACTTTGGCAAGCAACAGTCTTAAACTGACCGACTGTGTGATATATTTAAATATTGTCTAAATGTTATGTGGAAATATCTTAATTTTTTTTCCTACCACATGTATTTTTTATCTTTTTATGCGGTCCTTGGGATGCACCGCTTAAAAATAAACAAAATACATGTGGCAGGAGATCCCAAAGAATTAGGAAAAAAAAATAGATATATTTATTTAGTGAGTTAGATTGGAGATTTTTCCACTATATGCCATCATTTTTCTTAGTCTTAGTCTCTCCATTTTTGATGGCATTATGTATGAAGTACTTCCAACATATCAAACACTGCTCGTCTTTATTGCAAATATTTTGACATCATAATGTGCCAACTCAAATTTTAATGAACATATCGTCTGCTAAGAGTGTCAAACTGTTAACTCCACTTTTTGAGACACAGAGGCATTTGGTACCGTTCGACAGAGGGGGTTCTTTTATGTCAGCTGCGAAGACCACCTCATTGTACCATTTTGCTAAATATTAATATTTTCAAGATGAGTATACATGCTATTTCCAAGTGAACCAACCACTGTGTCGAAAAACTGCTATCTCCAAAATTCGTAACGATTTGCAAGGAGAAACGCTGGTCTATGTGGCTATTCTTGGGGCGAATTATAGTTTTACGTTTATTAAGTGGTTTACTGTGTTTTATTTAATATTTGGAGAAATTTTAACTTTACAGGTATGTACACATTTACGTATCACATGAATTAACTATAAATATCAGTCTATTGCAAATAAATCAAGCATTAAAATGCATGACAACATGAAACATGTAGTTTGCTGTTTTTCAGTATTATGTTTCTTTATTTGTGCGGAGATAGCAGCTCAGCCGGAAAAGAATTTGATGTACTATGCGACTATAAATTAAAGTAAATGATAATAAAAAGAAGGGGGATCCGAAGGTATATTGCACGGTACATGGTAATTAACAGTTTTGTCTGTATTATAAATTGTTTTCACAGGTGACAGATATGTGTGCTTTGAGGTACACCCCAAATGGTGAAATATTTTGCAAAGTTAGGTTTGAAGATCCCAAGGAACTTTTACCTCAAAAACAAATGGCTAATAACGGACCATGCTCTTGGGACGAGTTAGACAGTCTCCAGAAATAGAAATAGTTTATTGATGTTACAAACTTATAAAATAAATGAAAATTTTACAATACATAACATCTGTAGTAATCAAAATAATGAATGGTATTAATTTACATTGTTCCTACCAAAGCGAATAAAGTTCAAAACCATATAAACGTAGGATGACCTGAAGTCACATCTCAGCAGTGACATGCATTGCTTGATATAATGGAATCACTATATACATTATACGTTATACTGTGTTTAATGACATTATGAATATTTGAGGTTATAGTCGTCAGTAAAATATTTGTTACAATCGGTAATCACTTTATCAGTTGCCTATCACAACATGGTTTCTAACAAAGAGGGTTGTTTTGCCTTTTGTATTGATAATTGAGATACGTTTTAGAACATTTAAAAATTGAAATTTCTCCATTTATAAACAAGTAAACGATTAAAGGATTTGAGGCAGATACCATAAAACAATTGTTTTATTGATAGTCTTGTAGTATCTGATTCAGAATTAAAGGCTGTATAGCCTCTTAAATAATATGAATAAAATATCAGGAAATACAATTTATTTCCTGATATTGCATGCAAATTCATGCAATCAATCAGTTTGCACAATTTTTTTTTAAAAATTTCATTAAAAAAATTCTATAAATGATTTAGAATAATTACTTCTATTTATATTGTTTATAAGGAATTTTCAAATTATTTGTGCAAATCCAAAAATGTACATATAAATCGGTATTTTTGATAAAATAGATATCAGCTTAAATTAACTTTTAAGCTTTTCTTCTCAGTACCTAGAAGTATAAATGTTTAATTTTATACTAATAAATAGTTCGTATGCTACAGCAAGAACAGTTAAACAGAGATATACTGTGGCGAAAACCATTTTATTAAATGTCTTCAATAACATAAAGTAAACGTGTTATATCTGTAAAATAAAATAAAAAAATGTTAAATCTTTTACTATATAAAAGAAAGTTTAGAAGCAAATTACAAGCTAACACAAATTTTCTAGTTATTTTACATCTCTCCATTTTTTAAATTTGTTTGCAAAATCTATTTTATTTTTACCCCCAGTTTATACTTGTCAAAATCGCTGCTACGAATGCGCAGACTACACATATTTAAGGATTTGTTTTAGGACACCTACACATCCAAGAAAACTTTACTAGCTGAATTGGACGAACTTGTCTGTTTTTATAAAACTTAGTTTACTTAATTATTATTAGCAAGAACTTTGTCAATAAATGATCATTATATATTTTACATTATGATAAATATTGGATTAGTAGTTATCTTTATGGTCGGTTACATGTGTAAAATATGATAGTTTTCTATTATCATCAATTGAAGTAACATCAGGTGTTCCTCAAGGATCTCCTATTGGTCCTCTATTATTTAGTCTCTTTGTGAACGATTTAGCTTCAGTAATAAAACATTCTATTTGTTTAGTATGGAGGCAAAGACGTGGACTTCGAAATAATTTATTGACGACAAAAGTGTGGAGACTGTTCCCTCAAACTGGATCCAGGGAGACTTTAATCATCGGCCATCACTTACTGCAGACAAATCGTTACAAACAATAAAAAAAAATGTGAACCGCTGAACACTTGTTGACCATCCAGGCCAAAAGAAATGAAAAAAAAAGCTGATTTACGGACATTAAACATAAAATTGTATTAAATAAACAATCGACACGCTTTGTAGAGCAATGTACTTACATTAATAAAAACTATTTTTTTAATTCATATAGTAATAAATTTGCATAATATAAATAAGGAAAGACCTCTGAAACCACAAAAAAAATTGTACAAATGTACATTTGTCTATTTCAGGTCTGTTTTAGGTCTATTTCAAACCAACAACAGACCTTATAAAGACGTCTGTAAGACGTCGTGATTTGTAACATAAGGCCTAAATAAGAGATGTCTTCCAGACATCTGTAGGGCATACATGGACGTCTTTAAGATATCGTGAATGTCTAAGGAAGACATCTTTAAGACTTAAAGGTGTCTCTGTGCTATCTGGGTAGTTCAGCCTAGTCCAATGACGATATAGACAAGAGGATGCAATATACTTTTCCACAGTAAGAGTCTAGATAAGTATTATGAGAATGAAAAGACTTAAATGTTTTGACAACTCCATCAGTTGACAACAAGTTTATACAATTCATATGTGTAGCCTAGGGAGTGGCATGCAAATTCGATGATGAAAGGTTACCGTCTACCAGTTGGTAATCGAAGAGAGCATATCACTACAAAACTTTTTTCTCTCTGGAAATTTTTGGTATGGTGAACGGATATGGAGGGGGGGGGACAAATTTTTTTAATCAAATGGTTACCGATATCTTTCCGCATAGGTAGTTAGTATATGTACTTCACATACCCCAATTATGCTGGCAGACGAAACTTCCGGTCGGTGCACGATAACCGGAAATTGAAAAAAAAAAATTTCAGTTACCGAACCAAATATAGCGCATGTGGACTACTATACTGTAGTGGCAGTTTGATGGTAAATTGCTCAAAAAACGCCCGACAGAAATATCTGCTACAGTATACTCATACTCATTTTATTCGACTACATTACCTACGTGTCAGGTACATTTGTAGCAGGTCAAAATACAATTATTTACAGATAAAGATAAATATAAAATTTTATAAAAATATAAAAAAAATTTCAGTCAACTGTAGATTAAAATACTACGAAACAAAAATATATAAACCTATCAACACAAATAGAAATGCAAGTAGAGATACTTAAATGCATTCCGCACCAATATACGTACCATGCTATGAAAAGGTTTTTAATCAATGAATTTAAAAAATCAGGATTGCGTCTAAATAATCAGCCACCGAATAAAAACAGTTTCTTAAAATAAAATATTTTATTTTATGTTTAAAACAGCCATAATTCAATGATTTAATATTCGTCGGCAATTTATTATGTATGTATATTTAAATTTAGTGAATTTTTTGGGGATTTAGTTAATCTAAAACGAATTCATAATAAGCTACCAGATCTAGTAGAATAATGATGAATATCAGATTGACTGTTGAAGTTAGTTATATTTTTATGAATTTCTAAAAAGGTAAAAAAAATAAATAATGAAGGAACAGGCATTATGCCCAATGTAATAAATATACGATGACAATGGTCAGTAATTCCTACACCTGCTATAATGCAGATGGCTTTTTTTTGCAGTACAAAAAGTTTTTGGGCATGAATTAAATTACCCCACAGAATAGTTGCATAGTAGATATGACTGTGGAATAAGGAAAAATAAGTAGATTTCAGAATGCCAGGACTCAAAACATTTTTCATTAGATAGATAGATTTTATTGGCCATAAAATGCACCGTGGTGTGTTTCATTCAACGGAGCAAAAAGATCATACTGGACAGCATCCTGCCCAACTGATCCACATGAGCAGACCAGTTTAGCTTGTCATCCAAAGCCACAATGACAGTTGGATGTTCTTGTCCATTTTTTTACAGTCTTGAAGTGTGAGATTCGACCGAAAACTTGAAAGATTTTTGTCGTTTTTCAAGATTCATTTGGGCACGAAGGAATGAATGTTGGGACTCAAGACTTCACTTATTTGTTCTTGGGGGTATGTGAGGCAGGTTTGACGGGTCGCCAGTCGGGTTCGTCCCCTCCTCCCCTTTTCCGCCCCCTTTAAAATGCGCCTTTTGTGGCAGGATCGTGTTTGGAAAAAACACCTTTTTCCGAGTGTTTTTGATGAAAAATTATTAAATAAATAGTAAATTTACACTACCACCTTCAGTGATATTTCACATTTGAGGAAAAATGAGATTCTGTGTTTTCTCTGTTTATTAGCTGTGAATCAATTCTCAGCTTTTTCTTAAGTTTATTTGCAAATTTAGTTAGGTTTAACACATTATTTTCTGAACTTAACAAGGTGGCGTCATCAGCAAAGAGAACACACTTTTTGAGATACAAATAGTAATACAGGTCATTTATATTATAAAAAATATGGGTCCAAGAAAGGAACCTTGAGGCACACCAGTTGTAACAAAATTTAATTCAGACGTGGTATTATTAACTGCAACACATTGTTTTCTACTGTTTAAGTAAGAAGCGAAAAGTAATAGTGGAACACCTCTAAAACCATAGCATGACATTTTCTTCAGCTGAATGTCGCGAGCGACACAGTCAAGGCTCTGGTAAGGTCACACAGTTTAATCATTGCGTGATTTCCCTCTTCAAGGCCATCGACTATGTCACCCACGATTTTTAATATAGCTCGTGTGGTTGAGCAATTTTTACGAAATCCAAATTGACGGGAACACAAAAGGCAGTTGCCACCCAGGTATTTGATCAACCTGGATTTTAAAATTTTTTCATGATTTTTGAATTTTTGAAAAATAGGAATATAATGGAAATAGGACGGTAGTTATCTAAAGAATTTGGATCTCCTTTCTTAAAGAGAGGTATAATTTTTGAAATTTTAAATGAGTCAGGATATTCGCCTGAGATAAAACTAGCATTTATCAGTATTGTTAATATAGGTGCAATTATATCTGCAGTTTCTTTTATAATTGTATTATTTAGCTCATAAATGTCAACAGATTGAAGTAATGGAGTAATGTTTTTTATTAGCTCCGTGGCTATTAGATTTATATCAGGTAATGATAGAATTATGTCATTTGCAATTTCCGAGAAAAAATCGTTAAAAGCATCATGAGATAAATGGGACGTAAATTTGTGCGACCTGTTTATATTTCTTTCGAAATTCACAAGTCTCCTATTATCTTTTGCTTTATTCTCGGATGACGAAATGAACAGGTCAAATGTTGATTTCTTTTGCAGTTGTAATTGCAAGTATATATTCTTTACGACAGTTGTTGTGAGCGGTTAGAAACTCTGGATCTCTACTGACATTACAAACATGCTTAATGGCGAACAACATATCTCTCATATCGCGTAATGATTAGTTATACTAGTTGACCGGAGGTTTAGAGATGGTAGGATCATATTCAGTTATCGGAAAATAAGTATATATAAGATTTTTGTAGGTATTGACAAGAAAATTAGCAACAAAGTTCCAGTCTATCGCCAATAAAGCAGATCTCAATTTGCTAATACTATCCTTAGTGATTCTTCTCCTACAGATTTTCTTGGAAGGAACGCCTGTCTTAGAATTTTTTACTGATATATATTGACCGAGATGGCCCGAGAGGCAGGGATCTAATACACCCGTTACATATCCATCTTCCAATTTGTCAGAATACTGTCAATGCAACTAGCAGATTGCTGGGAAATCCTTGTAAAATCAGAGATTGTTATAATATTTAAGCCATAAGAAGTAATTAAACTTATCAAATCGGTCAAATTAGTTGAAATATTTTTGAAGTTCACATTAAAATCACCAGTCAGTATGATTTTTTTACCCTTATCACATATAAATCCCATATGTGGCACTGAAAAGGACAGCCATATATTGTGCAACACTAACAGGGATATATCCAGGTTAAATAGTCGAGAGTCATACGCATAAACACTTTAGCTGCAATAAAATATTGAATTTTCGCAAGACGTACAAATTTCACTATTATTTTAAAATAAGCCTTACAAATGATACAAACAGGTAATGTAAGGAATTATGCGATGTAGGTAAATGTATTATATGATGCAGATATTATAATTATACGATTAAAATCCTCTATTACCTACTTCAGTCAGGTACTAAAATTCCGATTCGGATTATAGAAATCATCCCGACCGTATTTAATCTTCACGTGTCACATTCACAATAAAAGTCCGAGGTCATCGGTGGCATTTCTGCTAGATCAAAGGAGTGTCGCACATGGGATTTGTATGTGCCCTTATCTAAAAATTTGTCCAAGAGCCCTTCAGAGTTTTGCAGAAATGTCTAAAAATCACCCAAACAAGACCTATAAAGTGATATAACTATGGTTCCGAGTATTGTATATGTCAAAACAAACATTTTACGCTAGGTTTGGTACGGTAACTAAACACATTTTTTTTTCAATTTCCGGTAACCGTGCACCGACTGGAAGTTTTGTCTGCTAGTGTAATTAGGGTATGTGAAGTACATAATATACTAAATACCTATGCAGAAAGATATCGGTAGCCATTTGATTAAAAGTCCCTCCCCCCCTCCATATGCTCCTACCATACCAAAAATTTCCAAACAAAAAAAAACTCGAAGTTATATAATCTCTTTGATTACCGACTGGCAGACGGCAACTTTTCGTCGTCGTCATGCCATTTTAACTAATGAATTTGACAATAAGGTTATTGATATGTTTGCTAAAATTTAAAAGATGCAAAAAAGAGCTACCGCTACTGCCCCCAACTTTACAACTACTGTACCGAGCACACCACTTTTTAATTTGCCTTCCCAATAAAATTTAATGCAACCCACCACTAGCTCAATGATGTTAGGCGAGTTAGATAAATCCTAAAATAACGATTAAATAAAAATATATTTACTTTGTATGTTCTGCTCTAACAAACATCTGAAGTTATTTAATTAACCATTAGGAAATACCTTTTAACTAGCTGGCAGTGTATAACTACACAAGTGACAGTTACAGTGCATATCTTACTGAATAAACATCAGCCATTGCAAGCATTAATTTCTGCAGTGTCTGCAAGTTACTTTGTCAGATGAAATTTTTGTTTATGCATTTGCTTCATGCCATTCACAATAAAATAATAATTTTGCCATGGTTCAAATGGCATTAAGCCTGCAAAACTGAGCAAGCCATTCAATACATATGACAGCTTTCCTGAATGGAATGGGGTAAATAAGAAACAACATTTATATATCCAACTTAGTCTTGTTAAAAGTTAGTCGCTATTTCTAAATTCCTAACAAATCTATCGTATTTAGAACACTCAATTTAGTTATGAAAATGTTAGATGTGAACAGAAGCCATTCAAAATTGATTTCAATGTTAGCTGTTGATGATAATGAACATTTTAAGTTGCCAGCAATAATTTCAGGTACTTACCAGGAAAGGATCACACCAGTAAAACAGTGGTCCAAACATTAAATAACAACACACAAAACAGCTATATACATTTTTCCAAAACATTTGGAAGTTGGACAAAAAACATGGTTAATTATTAAATTAGCACATACGAAAATCAAATTTTTAGCGTTACTGCTTGAAACATAACCTTCTTTTCACATTTTGTGAATGTTGGATTGAAGTAAATATTTACTTTTTTATCAATAAAAGTATTTCAAACCAACAATACTGGCTTTCTGATTTTGTATACTATACATACCTTAGTTCTGTACTGTATAGGTAATCCACGGCACGTTTTTTCGAGAACGTGTTCAACATCATGGTCAATATTGGGATTATCTAAAATTTTTTCCATTGCTTCTACAGCCAACTCGCAGATAGGACAATCCACTATTTCAACTAAAAAATACATTTTTCTATAATATTTCAGAGTTGGTCATTATAGTCCAGTTGTCGTAACTTTTTTTTGGTCATAAATTTAAAACAGCTTGACTATTCTCATAGGAAAAATTGTGCTGAACACGATGGTGACATTAAAAAAATTATAAAACACATGCTTCATTATTCAAAACAATAGTTTTTAGCGAAGATTCTCATATTTCGATTTGACTTTTTAACTAAAACAGACAAAAAAGTTAAAATATACAAAAAAAAGATTTTATCAATATGCGTCGTTTGACACTTGTAGTGACCTTTTATCTTTAACCGTTCAATTGTTAAAAACACATTAAAGGTTCTAAATTAAAAATTCTTTTCTGTTCAACAAAAGATCATACTGATATTTCATTGTGGTCAAAATATTGCATTTTGTCGTGGAATTTATAGTTTTTTTGGTCAATATCTCGATTATTTTGCAATTGTTTAAACAAATAAGCCCAATTTGTTTATTAAAGATTTATGGCTTTCCATGGCATTTTTTACACTCTCCACCCCCCAGCAATCGATAAATATTGATAAAAACTACCATTTTTATGCGAGCTTGGCGTATTTTGGTTTGCCGCCCCCCGCCAACGTTTTCAAAAAAATTGCTAAGTAAATAAATGTAATATCTCGGCTCAGATACGTTGCATCGAAATGCAATTGTCGGCAAATGAAAGATAATAAATAAAGAAAATTATGTGCCTAGATAGACCTCCATCCATTAACCAGAACCGGAGATATAGATCACTTTATGACAATATAAAGTTAATATATTAAACTAACTAGTCTTCCATTGTCACAAAAATCAATGTTTTTTTTTTCATACATTTTTTGTTTTTATAACAATTAATTTATGCACTTCGATGCGACGTTCCTGGGCCGAGATATTTCGTATATTTACTAAGCAATTTTATTTAAAAACGTTGGTGGGGGGTAAAAAAAAAAACAAAAAAAGTGCCAAAACCACATTAAAAATGGTAGTTTTTATCAACATTTATCGGTTGCCAGGGGTGGAGAGTGCAAAAAAATGCCATGAAAAGTCGCAAATCCCTAATAAACAAATTGACTTATTTATTTAAACAATTGCAAAATACGCGAGATATCAACACAAAAAAAACGTAAATTCCATGAACAAATGCAATATTTTGACCACAATGACCTTTTGTTAATTTAGGACCATTAATTTGTTTATAACAATTGAACGGTTAAAGATAAAAGTCCCAAACGACGTGTGTTGACAGAATCTTCATTTTTTATATCTTGAGTTTTTTTGCCCGACGCACCATCTTCGCTAAAAAGTAAAAAAATGTGAGAATTTAAGGATGAAGCCAGCGTTTTATATATTTTTTTAGTGTCACCATCGTGTTCGGCGCAATTTCTTCTGTAAGAATAGTCAATAAAATTGTTTTAAATTTCTGACCAAAATCGATGATTCTGACTTTACGATGACTGATGTTTGAAAAACATAATTGGTATAAAACTGACATTGAGTTTTTGTGACTACATACCCAGCTAACAATTTAGGTGTCGGCGACTTCAGCTAAAGGAAATTAGACCAAAACAGGTCGAAATTAGGTAATGTTTAAGTTCACTTGGTGGAAGTCACTATGGTACCTATCAGGTACAGATACAGGTCAATTATTGGCAAAATTAATGCTCTAATAGGTTATGAAAAATATTTTTGTTACTATTTTTACCTAATAGGGTAAGTAGGTAGAAAGTGACCTATTCAGAAAAATTTGGTAAACTTAATAAGGGGACATTTGTCACCTAATAAATAATATGATTGTTAAATAACTTATTAAGTGATTTTGGTTAAGTTATCATTAGACCGTAATACAAGATGGAGGTGAAGTGTACTGAAATGACTAAACAGGTAATCGAATTTCTTGAACCAGACTTCTTAGGTACCTAATAAGGATCCTAAAAGTCCATAAACTTCCACCAAAAAGACGAAATGACTTCATTATTCAACCACTAAGTTATTTGAACCTATTGGTCCAAATTATCACTTATCAAGTAATATAGGCAGAGAGCAACTATATTTATTTTAAAATGGCATGGCGAAAACTCGCCATGAAAATGTAAACTTTCTGAAAATATTTTAATATATAAATAATCGTTAAACATATTAATAGTTATTAAATTTTAAATTAAAGCAAAATGTATTACGAAAAATATACAAAAATGAAAATTGAAAATTTAAATTGTCACAATTTATATTTATATATTATATATATTTAGGATAATTGATTTAAGGTGTTTTGTAATATTTCAAGGTACAATATATAACATTAACAGAAAAAAATCTTTCCCTAGTAAATTCATGCGAATCATGCGTAAAAAACGTGCTGCAAATGAAAGAACTTGTCATATAAAATTATGTATCTTATAATATATTATGAACCATTTTATCATATTAAGTTATGTTTTTGACCAAACAAAATTTTGAAGGCAAATAAAAGGTGTGAATGGTAAGAAGTAAGTAATCGATGGCATTAATTACATATTGTCGACATTGAATGGGTGTCTGGCGACCTAGCCTAATAGGTCAAAGATACCCATTTCATTTATTTTGCACGTCAATACGACATGTCAAAAAACACCATTTAGGTTGTATTGACATCGAATTTATGTCCAATATCACCTATCGAAATTGGTGGCGTCACTTGTTAGACGTGCAGTCAACATCGAATGATACCTAAATTTTTAGTTGGGTATTATTTAAATTCAATTTTTTAGAAAACATTGAAAAATTAAATTTATAACTGGAAATGAAGAAATACTTTTGGGTGACATGCAACTGGTTGAGAAGGACGGTAGTTCAGAGAAATTACAACGCATAAGTAACTTTTCACAACTTACGTTTCAAAGTCTCCATTTGTGTGGTACACAATTTCATCATTGTGCATATTTCCTCAGGTTCCAAAGCCTGGATTAATAACTGAATGATAGTGTCTGCATACTGGTTAACAAAATCATTGCACTGTGTCTTAACAGACCTGGGCATAACGTTACAAATGCTAGTAACTACATTCTTAATTTCTACCTAAAATATAAACAAAATAGTAATTATATTTAAAAAAACAAGTGATTGAAAAATCTTACGTCAGTTTTCTTATCCTTAAGTTGATCATCGATTTCCTTCATTACAAATTCGCACATAATGCATTGGGGATCTGTATTACGGACTGTATCTGTTTCTTCAACTAGCATACCGTTGACTGTATTGTCGGGTATGATGTTAGTTTCTAAAATAGGTTAAAAATGTAATAAACGTGGAATGCGTTCTTATGATCTTTCAAGTTACAAAATATTTGGAAAGAAAATATTGTTAATATAATCTATTTTAATATTTACGATTTAACAGTTATTTAACAAACAAGTATGTTCTTGAGAGCATTAATAATTGAGGCATTTTAAGGTGCGAGCACCAGTGAGCGCGTTAATTGTCGAGACTAATAATTATTATTTATTAATAGAAAATCAATCATTAATAGGGGTTATTATTGAACGATTTTTTATACATTAATCAAACCTATAAATAACCCAGCAAACATTTAAGTGTTATTTGACGTCAAGACTACCTAATTTATGTATAATAAATTTAGTCGCAAAATTAGAATTAACCATATTTTGGTAAAATTAACGTTCATGCTACGTGGAATCGACATAAGTGGAGAATAAGACGACGTCGAAATTAAGTTATATCAACTAAAACAGGTAAAATTACATATAAATCTTACTTGTAATCGCACAGTACATTTGGTTACTAATACCTGTTTAGGTAAATTTTACTTAAAATCAACGTCAATTTGACATCAAGTTGACTAGTTTTAGGTAGAATTTACGGACATATGTGAAATTTAAAAATGACACCAAGTGGAAAAAAGTAAGATTTTTACACTTATTTGGTATTTTTCTCTATAAGTAGTCGACATATGGTTGTCAGTCACTTACAAAACTGAAGAGATACCTAACTCACAATAACAATACAAGATGAATGCCGGTAACTAAAATAAATACAATTTATGAGGAAAGTATTTGCAGTTCTCGCTTATTGAAATCAATGCGCCGAAAATTTTTCTGTGAATAATAGCAGCTGTACTCCATAAAATACTAATGCGCCTCAAAAATATTCATCTATAAGAAAATTTATGTTACCAAATAAAAAAATTATTGTAATATTTTGAGCCGAAAGTATACTATACTTGTTAAATATTAGTTTACAGGTATAATTATGTATTTTCTTAAACTTTTCGTCAGTTTGTTTCCATATACACTCATTTTACAAACTACAATTTGGAATCATACTTCAACTGCGCCGAGAAAATATGGCGTCTTGTGCTAATTAGACCTCCAAGTTAAAATTACCATGACAATCTACGTATTTTATAGGTGGAAATTATCACAGGTCAAGTTACACGAAAATTTACGACATTTTGGTTAACTTTACCTATTGAAAGTATTATTAACTCTGTTGTTATATCAAATAATTACTTGTAGGTAAATATAACCTATTTATATTACCTTATTTTGAATATACTACCTATTGGTAAATTCTACTTATTATGTGTAAATTTTAACTCGACTAGTGTATTGTGTTGACGAGCGAGTTGTCATAATGGAGCCATATGATACTGCCTTGGTATTCGACAGCGCCCGAAAGTTCTGGAAGCTCGGCTGGCATTCGGCAATACCCTTTTATTGAAATTCTATAGGCAATTATTTCCACATACTAGAGTGCAAATATAGTCAAGATGTTCTCCTTTAAAAAGACTTGGATGGGAAATCTGGATGTAGAAGTAGTGATTCCTTAAGCGGTGGTTTTTTACCTTTGGCATACTTCATTTGTACATTGGCATCACGAATTATCCAACCATGCTACGTTAATGGCCTCTTTTAATGACTGAAATAATTTTTAGATAATAACTATACCACCTAAGTACCTAATGGTTCAAATAACCTAAATAATATGAATTCTACAAACAGGTTAGACGGGGGTTAGCTTCTGAATTACTATTTTATAGTGAAGTTTACTTTGAGGTCGATTTGCCAGGTTACTGCAACAAAGAGGTTTAAAATGTATTTTTTTAGAGTAACTTTAAGGTCAGTTTAAGGGTAATTGACTTAATTGGTGAAATTAGGTAGATAATCTAGGTAGAATTTACCGATGTTGTCTACCTAATATTACTTCAAAGAAGAGTAATAAAAGTGACCAAATAAGTTACTATTTAGGTATATATTACGTAGGATTTCCAACAAAATCTACCTAGAAAGATATTCGACTATTAGAAATATTTTTAGTCGCTAAAAAGGTAAATACTACCTAATTATATTACCTATTTCGACCTTATTGGAAATTTACCCTTGACGTCAATTTTGGTAGATTTTTTTAGTAGTTTTCCACTTGCTGTTTTCGTTAAATTTACCTTCAAAGAAAATTGTGTATGAGGTAGATTAATTGGTATTATTTACGTAAACTTAAATCTAAATTAAGACTAATTGGTCAATTTTTATCGGAGGTCTATTTTTCCAGTCAATTTTACGTTATAATTACTTTAGTAAGTAAATTTGTCTTGTCCCAAGTCGAATTGGAGCTAATTTTGACAAAAATGTTTGCTGGGAAACAATCAATGGAAAAAAAGTTATGGCATTGTATTTAAATCACTCAAGATTTTAGCCTAGATTTTAATTGGACATTACAAATACCGTGAGACGCACAAATTTGTTATAAATATAACCTAAGTGAAGATATTTAAATAAAATATTTCTGTCAATTAGCTCTTGTTTTTCATAAGACTGCTAATCAACAGCTATTCTCTGGACTATATGTATCTCTCCATGTGCTGGATTACGAAAAATTACATTTTACCACAAAACGCTTGGTTCTGATTGCAGCAAATACCTGCCAAAAGACGTTTCCTAGTTAAAAGAACTCTCGTGCCAGCCGTCTCGGGCCACTTGGAAACTGTCTTTGAGCTACTGGCTCTCATCAGTGCAAAGTGGGACTGTGACAACTTTTCACCTTAGCTCGGTGCTTGCCTTGAGTTCATTTGTGGTAGGGTATCGTTGCTCTGAGGGCGGTGTTTGTGGTTTGTGTTAGTTTAGGTTAATATGTTATTGTGTTGTTTATGTTTGGTTGTTTTATATGTAATTGTGTTGGCTCTTTTGTTTGTTCGTATTTGTTGTTTGAATGGCTCTTTTTTGGTTCTTCTGTTTAGCTGAATGCGATGTTTTGTATTTTTTGTTTTTGTATTTTTGTATTTTTTTTGTTTTTATTATTTTTTTTGTTGGCATTTTTGTATTTTTTCTGAAATAAGTTTATTGGTGGTCTGGGGTGAAGATGTAGTTTTAAGGCAGTATCACCTGCGTACATTGACAGGGTGATTCTGTGGTCGAGAGGGGCTGGTATGTCATTTATGTAGATGTTGAATAAAATGGGGCCAAGGGATGCCGGAGTGGATGGGGCAAAGTGGAGAGCACTCCTGGTTTACTATTACTCGGAATTGGCGGAGAGAGATGTATGATTGTATTAGTTTAGTAATACGAATCGGAAAACCCGCGATGTGGAGCTTATGAAGCAAGCCAGGGTGCCAGACTTTGTCAAAGGCTTTCTCGAGGTCTAGGGAGATAAACCCTGTGTATAGACCTCGGTTAAAGTTGGTGGTTGCTGTCTTGACAACCCTAAAAAGCTGCCGGGTTGTGGAATGACTGTTGCGGAAACCGAATTGAAATTTATTGAGCATGCCTGTGTTGTCAAAGTGCTTCTAGACACTCGTATCTAGTACCTTTGCCAGTGATGGGAGTAGGCTAATTAGGCAGTAATTGGCTGGGTTATCGTGGGGTTTGTTGGGTTTTGGGATGTTTATGATATTGGCGATACGCCGTGTTTTAGAGTAATATGTAGATCGCATACAGGAATGAAATGGTTTGGTTAAAAAGAGGTAACATGGTATGGGGAGTTTTTTAATGGCAAAGGGTGGGATTTTAGCGCGTTCAGGAACTTTTTTAGGGTTAAGCATGTTTACTGCCACCCTAATTTCGGATGGGGCATAGTAAATAGGTTCCACGCCAGTGGGGAGGTGTGTTTGATTGAGGTGGTGTATTGTAGAGTTAACTGTATCTATGATTGGCTACGGTATTATGTTGGGTTGAAAGATGGCTGTTAGGTATTGGGAGGATGCAGCCGAATGGTGAGAAATAAGTAATCGACGACGTTGATTCCATATTCTCGGCATTGAATAGGTGTCTCGCGACCTAACCTAATAGGTTAAATATACCTGTTTAACTTATTTTACACGTCAATACGACATGCCAAAAAACACCATCTAGGTTGTATCGACATCGAATTTATGTCCTATATCACCTATCGAAATTGGTGGCGTCACCTGTTTAACATGCAGTCCATGTCGACTGACACCTAAATTGTTAGCTGGGTACAGGCTATTAATGTGTACTGCCTCGTAGGGGTTGCTGTCATGTGATATATTAAATGAGTGTGTGGGTAACTATAATTCGTTAGAATGGTTAGTTTGGTTAGTATTTGAATGATGTGCCTCAGAGTTAGTATGTGTTGATTAGGTGTATATCTGTGTTCTGGTGTTTTCTGTGTGTTTTGCGTGGTAGATTGGGTGGTGTGTGCGTTTTCGGTGTCCTCTGTAGGATCAGGCGGCCTGCCTTTACGGCGTGTCATGTTTCTCTCGACTAGCGTTGTTTTGCTCTTTGCAATATCACTTATCACTATTCACAGTATCAAAGATTAAGACAGAACGAATGGGTAACAGACCGGTATCGCTAAGCCAACTCTTCACAGGAATAATATGATATGATGTGTGACAACTAGCCTGAGATTTCCTCACGCCCTATGAACATCTTGAAGTAATCAAAGTACGAAATGGAGGAAGCGGTTGTTCCTTTAACTGGAGATAAATCTTTTGAGTGGTGTTTGCTGTACTGGAAACCAAGCGTTTTGTATTTATACACTTAACGTGCCAGGCTCACAATTCGTAATCCAGTGCTTGGGGAGGGACATATAGTCCGGAAAATAGCTGTTGATTTGCAGTTTCGTTATTACCCTTATGAAAAATAACGATTCGTAACTTTAAAAGTGTTAAAATTGGTGTAATGTTTGGGACTGGGTATCGATGTAGTAGACATTCTTAGACTTAAATTGTAGGTTTTTTCTATTTTCAACATATGAATGAGAAATATTTAAAAGCATTTTTTTAGTATTCTTATTTTACTTTAAAAATTTCCATTAAAATCTCTATAAAGTCATAACTTTTTCAAAATTTTGTTTCTGACAGTTTATTAAATTTTATTAAAACATACTTTAAGCTTTGGCTTTTTAAAATATTGATATTTTTGAGTAATAATTTATTGTGAAGAACCTAATAACATTTTGACATGGACACTTTTAACTGTGATTAAATGAGTACATTTTTTTTCTTGGTATCTCTGAAGTTTTGAGGTTAATGACATCGGGCTTAAAGAGAAGGGGTGTGTTAGGGAATCCATTATGAAGAAATACATAAACGGGCCATTTAAATGCCACAAAATATTTAAAATTCCTCAGAGGTAATAATATTAATAATAATAATAATAATTTTTACGGTAACATGGTTAAAATCTTCAGAAGATGCCACATAATTTTGATATTTACAGTTTTTTCACATCACTAATGAGTAGAACTCTACACAGATAAAAATTGTATAGGATTATTTCTGAGATTGAAAAGAAAAAAAAGAAAAACTTACCAATGTCTCCATGTTGATCAGCAGTAAACAAATATGGAGGAAGAGTACTACCAGGTCTACTGTCTGTACATAATTTCAGATAAACACAAACTTCTTGCGGCTTCAAATCAGCAATGAGCATTTCTACCAACTCATCAGTATAGGTTGTTACAAAATCATCGCATTCTTCTTTTAAATTACTTGGCAAGTGAATGCAAAGTTTATCGAGAGCAGATTTGATGCTTGCCTGCATATTTAAAATTAAATACATTACACTTTTTTTTAATAAACAAATGTATGAATAGTGCAAAATAATGTTAAATTACCAAAGAGCACAATCAGTTAATATTAACATGTGCCTCCGAGACACCGAAGTATTCTTTGTATTTCTTATGGGTAAAAGGCATTTTTTCGAAAATTTACAATAGATCTGTTAAAATGTAGTGAAATGAAAATCTCATACACGTCTCCTCTTCAAAATTGTCCAGAGAATACAAATTAATAATTAGTTTTCAAATTAAACACTCATATGACCATTTTATTGCTCCCTAAAACGATCTCATAAGGGCAAAAGTATAGTATCGTATATTTTTGACGTATATTAATTAATAATCTGCGCAAATAAATCACAAATAAATAATAAACTTCAAAAATACGCAAAACTGTATTTTTGCCCCCATGAGGCCATTTTGGGTTCCTATAAATGGACGAGGTTTTAACATAAAAAGCAATTATTAATTCTGATCAAAAGTCTCCATGTAGACAAAGTCCAAAAATGGATAGATTAAAAGTTACCGTGTGGAATCAGTAAAAAAAAATCACTGAAAAAATGCAAAGGTCTTTTATGATAAGAAATACATGGAAAAATTCATGGTCTTGGAGGTACATGTTAATATCAAAAAAGAAAATAAAAATTTATTTTTTACAAGTACCGATTTGAGCCACCATGTTAAACACATAAGTCTTTAACTAGCCTGTTACCAAACGGATGTCAGCTTATTGAGTATTTGAATATCAGTCTCGATAATATCAGTGGCGTCAGATAATTTTATTAAAAAGGGGAGGCGTGTAGCTTCGCTGTGCTACTGTCTGCTGAATAATAAACCTAATACCAGGAGGACATTGAAGCTCAAAAGAGATTAATAGACCAGAAATTTAATTTAAATATTTTGAACCATTTTTGCAATATTGAATTTTTTTTTTTTTTTATTTAAAAAACATCCCATGCCCTCTGTATCTGATAATATAGGAGATGAGGGACTTCTTCGGCATGTCATTGTTTTATGCTCTATAAGATATTTTTATCATTTTATGTCAGGTACATCACAAGTTATCAAAGTTGTAAAAAAAAAAATGTTATAGATAGCATGTGATGGTTACAAGATTCTTTTCAGGTTGAAATACTTGTTTAAACATTTTGAACACAGATATTCCAAGAAAAAAACTCCTGTCAGTTTCCAAATATAGAAAGAAATTCATATACTCATTGTTACTACACCTTTTCCAGTTGTATTTCAGAAAATATCAATTTAATTTCAGAAAGCATCAACTGTATTTCAGATTAATCAATTTAATTTCAGAAATGGTCAGTTGTAATTCAGATTAGTGAGTTGTATTTGAGAAAGTGTTATGTGTAATTGAAAAAATGTGATGTGAATTTCAGATAGCGTTAAGATATCCATATTTCTACATAAACTACACTACAACTTCTACATCAACATATCTATGAAAATGCATTAAATACATACATAGTAACATAATAGCATATTATATACCTAGGTTAAAAAGTGAACTATTATTTACCGAGCACTTTTATATCCTGAGGCACCGAAGGATGTAATGTGCGAGGTCTATAATGGCCTTCTAAACACAAGTGTATATAGAATTTTTTTTACTGCTAACATTGATATATTACCATATTTGATTTAATTATATTTTAATATTAATTAGTAATTTCCCATTTATTTTAAAATATTTCGAAATATCAAGTAGTCTGGGAGGTTAGTTGTCAAACTGACAAAATGATACTAATGGAATAATTTTAAATGTGATTTTCCAGAAAATGGATGCTATCTAAAAGTTCTACGTAAAACGCGTGAATAAGATTGTAAAATGGGTGAAAATTTTAGTGATAGTGATTTAGAGATGGAAGTCTGAACTTAGAGAGGTGGCAACTAGTGTAAGTAGCGATTTGTTGCCAGAAAAATAAAAAAGATTGTACATGAATGCATCTCTTCTTCTTCTTCTTCTTCTTTTAGCGGGGCGCCTGGAGGTCGCCGCACTCAGGCCTTGTGGCCCATTGTGCTACCGCTAACAAATTAAGGAGCTCCCCCGTACAGACCGGATTCCAGCCCAAAGGCTGAAATCCTTCCCACGGGAGAACTCCTTATTTCCTCCAGCACTGGAAAGCCAGCGCCGAAGTGCTTGTGCCTCAGGTACATCAGTCCTGGGCAAGAAGTGAGAACGTGGATGGAAGTCTCCTCCTCGTCCTCACAGAACCTGCAATCGGGGTGGTCAACCACCCCCATTGTGTGCAGGTGTTTCCTAAAAGAGCCATGTCCGGTCAGGAGGCCTGTTACGGCTCTAATTTGCTTTCTGCTTAGACGCAGAAATTGCTTTGTTCTCTCCGGCAAGGGTCCTGAGGTTAGGAGCTTCGCTTGCCGGAGTCCTGGATAGGAATCCCAGAGGTCAATGAACTGCGAGCGAGTCCAGTTATCTATCAACCTCTTGGCTTGGGATCTAGGGTAGCCGAGAGCCGGCTCCGGACCGAGCAGAGGTTCACGAGATCCCCTTCTGGCCAGAGCATCAGCCCGCTCGTTACCCTCAATGTTGCTGTGTCCAGGCACCCAGAGAAGCCTGACCCAGTTTGATGAGCCAAGTTCACAGAGGGCCTGTTTACAGTTTTGGACCAGTTTTGACTTGGTCCGATTCGATGCAAGGGCCTTGAGGGCCGCTTGGCTATCGCTACATATATATATGTGTTTATTGGAGTATTTCCTTCGGATGTTCTCCTGTGCGCAGACCAAAATAGCGAAGATCTCGGTCTGGAATACCGTGGCGAATTTGCCCAGGGCATAGGAAAGCTCAGCCCTGGGCCTTTCCCCAAATATACCCGCTCCGGTACTTTCCTCTAGCCTCGATCCGTCTGTGAACCAGACAATATCTGCAGGCCTTAGTATGTCCTCGAGTTGTCTCCAGTCTTCCCTTTTCGGGAAGACTACCTCGAAGGGTTGTGCGAAGGAGAAGGAAGGCATCACGTCGTCACTCCTGGCCTCCAGAAGTGAGTGGGCTCCTATCGCATCAGCTAGGGCCCTTGTGTGACCTGATTGTTCTCCTCCTTTCTTCCACTGACCTCCGCATTCCAGTCTGTAAGCCGCTTTCCGAGCCTCGGCCACAATCACTAGGTGAAGGGGCGCAAGGTCCATAAGGACCTCCAGAGCTGCTGTGGGGGTCGTGCGTATTGCTCCTGTGACTCCTAAGCAGGCAAGTCTTTGGAGTTGTGTTAGCTTCTGTCGTATGGTTGACCTGGTTGTGGCAGGCCACCAGACAACAGAGGCATACGTAATCATTGGTCTAACTATGACAGTATAGTACCACATAGCCACCCTGGGGTTTAGCCCCCATGTTTTGCCAAAGGTTCTTCTACATACCCATAGGGTTGTAGTGGCCCTTTGTACTTGTCTCTCTATATGATCTCTCCAGGTCAGCTTAGAGTCCAGGATGACCCCTAGATACTTCACTGTCCTTGAGATCGTTAGAGTAGTGTTGTAGAGTACGGGTTCGACGAAACCGTCTAGCCTGCGTCTCCTAGTAAAGATGACCATTTGCGCCTTTGAGGGATTGACTCTAAGGCCCTGGTCATTGCACCATCTTTGTACGATCTGCAAGGCCCTTTGTAAGAGTCCGCTGACCGTATTTGGGAATTTTCCCGAGATGATGATTGCAAGGTCATCTGCGTAACCTTGCGCAAAAAGATCCTCGTTCTCGAGTTCCTGTAATAGGCCATCGAGAACGAGGTTCCATAGCAGAGGAGATAGGACGCCCCCTTGTGGGCAGCCTCTCCTTACTGAAACTTTGACTGCCGTTTCCTCATTGGCAGCTGTTATTTGCCTTCCCGCCAACATGGCCCTCAACCATCTAATGATGGTGTCTTCGATGCCATGATAGGCAGCGGCGGCGCAGATTGAATCGAAGGAGGTATGGTCAAAGGCTCCTTCGATATCTAAGAAGGCTCCGGCAGCAAGTTCTTTGTGGTGCAGCGCCTTCTCGATCCTCAGAACGATCGGATGAAGGGCCGTTTCCACTGACTTACCGGCCTGGTAAGCATGTTGTGACGGATGCAGAGGTACTGAGGTCAGTGCTCCGTCTTTGACGTACCTTTCAACCAACCTCTCTAAAGTTTTGAGAAGGAAGGATGTTAGGCTGATAGCTCTGTAAGAGTTGGCAGTGTCGTACGACGTACGTCCTGCTTTAGGTATGAAAACCACCTTGACGGCCCTCCAGGGTATGGGAATATACCCCGTGGCCAGGCAGGTTCTCAACAAATGATAGACCGGACGGATGAGTGTCTCTGTCCCCTCTTGCAGAAGTGCCGGAAACACCCCATCCGGTCCTGGGCTCTTGAACGGCTCAAACGTGGAAATAGCCCACCTGACCCTTTCCACTGTTACCACCCTCGAGGCTGTCCTCCAATCCGCTGCCGTGACCGCAGCGCGGGAGGGCCGAGGGGGTGGTGCTTCCTCCGTCTCCACTACGGATTCGGGGAAATGAGTTTCTAGTAGATGCTTGAGGCGCTCCTCATTGGTAGACGTTAGTCTACCGGAAGGAAGCCTCAAGTCCTCTAGCTGTGAAGGTCTATCTTTCTTAAGGGCTTTGCAGAGCCTAGCGGCTTCTGGAAGATCTTCAATGCTTTCGCAGAATTTCCTCCAGGCTGCCCTCTTATTGCTACGAATGTGGCTTTTGTAGAGGCGTTGGGATCGTTTGTAGTCGTCCCAGTCCTCCGGGAGTTGAGTGCGCATAGCCCTGTTAAGGAGCCTGCGTGTCTCCTTGCGTAGGTTCAAAAGTTCCCTGTTCCACCAGGGAACTTTATTCTTTCCCTTGCTTCTTTTTAGAGGACAGCTGCTCTCGTATGAGGCAGTGATCGCTCCATTGAGAAGTTTGGCGGAGGATTCTATCTCCTCTGTGTTTCTGGGTATAATAACCCTGTTTATTTTGTCCGAGAGGGCTCGTCTATAGGCGTCCCAGTCGGTGTCTCTGGGGTTCCTGTACCAGCTCTCCTCTGAGGAGGGAGCGCAGTCCAGTTTGAACCTGATGTGTCGGTGATCCGACAATGAGGGTTCCGTTGATACGTACCAATTTTTGAACAGAGGGACCGCTAGTCTGGATCCCAGTGTGACGTCGATGACCTCCTGCCTCCGTTGGGTAACGAAGGTTGGAGTGTTGCCCCGATTTATTATCTCTAAATCGGTAGTGTACAGGTACTGTAATAGACTACTGCCTCTAGGATTGACCCCTGTGCTGCCCCAGCAGATATGGTGAGCATTGGCGTCACATCCTATGATGAGAGGCAGTCGTCTATCAGTACAGAATTGAACCATCTTCTCCAGTTCGGTTGAAGGTGGCGGTGTTGGCGAGTCGTAGGGAAGGTAGACAGAGCCGAACACGATTTCTGCTCTGTCGGTTTCCTCCCTAAGGCTCACCTTAATAGCAACCGCGTCCCTGGAACAAAGTTCGGGAATTGTTGTTGCTTTTATCTCCTTCGAGACATATATGCATGCTCTAGGTATGTTGTGTGCGGAGGAGAAAATGACTCCGTGCCGCCTGTCTAAACCTCGAATGGAGCCATGGCGAACCCAAGGCTCCTGAATCAGGGCAATGTGTATCTGTCCCGCAGCGGCCTGTCGTCCTACTAATGCGGAGGACGGCTCACTGTGTTGCAGATTGATTTGGAGTATTTCCATTTTTTTTTTTTTTTTTTAACTACTCCTACTACTCTTACTTTACTTTTCCTCCGAGCCCGACAGCCCCTCCATCGCTGTGTCCGTCGTGCTCGGAGGCGCGTTGTTGCCGCCGCTTGGGCCGGCCTCTGCTACTTTCCACCGGGGATGTTTTGGGTCCCAAAAGGACACCTTAATCACCCCCGCCTGAGCGCGGTAACCCAGGCTCGCAATTTTCGCTGCGGAGGCCTCATCGACGCCCAGAATGAGTCGAAGCCCCTTGGCCTCGACAACCTGAGTGCCGTGGACCTTCCACAGCTCTGTCCGGAGCTCCGGGTTATGCCGCGTCAGCCTACTGAAGATGGTGGCCTGGTCCATGGGTTTGCCTGGGACCGTAGCCACCATCTTCTTGTATTTGGGGAGCTTGTCCCCTTCCAGGAGCTGGAGTGACACGCCGTCAACGGGAGAGATGCCGCCTATGGCCGATCTAAGCCATGACAGCGACATCTCGTTCCCGCAGAACAGCTGCACCACTCCTAGCTCAGTTAGCCTGAAGCCGTCGAACTCGGGGAGAGGCCCCCCTGCGGGGAGCCCATCCATCCGAGTATCAAGGGCTTCTTGTAAACTGTCGGTCAGGGCAGCCGTTAGCCGCTCTTCTGGAAAACCAGCTGCGGCCACCGCCACCTTGACCCCTTTGCTTGCCACCTGACTGTATGAAAGGTCAGGCCTAGCTCTTTTTGTAGGTTTAGAGGTGCTGGGGGGGGTGTCTTCCTCGGGCCGTCCCCTTTTGGGAACGTTTACCCCAGGTGTACCCTCCCCAGAAGTCCTCTCCACCCGCAATTTTCTGGCTCTCTTCCGAGCCGCGCCGCTGCGATTACGTCGCTTGGGTTGCCCATCCGTAGGGTTGAGCCCTCCAGCGACGTCCGAAATGCATACACTCAATTAAAAATATGGTGTGAAAAAAAGGGAGCTGTTAAAATAACAGAAAATGTTTTATTGGCATATTTCAAAGAAAAAGCTGACTGCAAAAAAGTATCAACATTGTGGACAAATTATTCTATGCTAAAATCCACTGTTGCAACAAAAGAAAACATTGGCATTTCAAAGTTTTTCAAACTTACAGCACTTTTAAAGCAGAAAAACAATGCTTATAAATCCAAAAAATCACGTGTATTTGCAAAAGAAGAAATCGACAAAATTTTAATTGAAGCTCCTGATGATGAATATCTATCAAAAAAGGTACATTTTAAAATTATTTTGTGTTTAGTGTTTTACAAGAACTATATTCTAGGCTATTGTGGTAATTGGGGTGGCAGGTGCCTGCAGAACAGACGAACTGTGCAATATGGTTCTTGATGATTTAGACATCCGAGATGATATTATTGTAATAAATATTCCTAATTCAAAGAATGAAACATCTAGAAAGTTTATTATTGTTGAGCTACAATGGATTAATATTGTCAAAAAATACTTAGCTAACAAGCCAACTGACATTAGAAAACTTTTTATTTTATACCGTAGAAGTAAACATGTTAAACCCAATATTTTATTGGGCACAACACTGTTAGTAAAGTACCCTATTGTCATGACTCAATATTTGAAATTAGAAAATCCTAAATGTTATACTGGTCATTCTCTAAGGCGCAGCTCGGCAACACTTCTGGCAGAGAATGGAGGAGACTTACTAAGCTTAAAAAGGCACGGTGGGTGGAACTCAGCTACAGTGGCTGAAGGGTATATTGAGGAATCGACAGCTGACAAAAAGAGAATTGCTAAATTAGTAGAAAAACCCACCTTACACAATCAAAATTTAAAGCATATCTTCCGTTTCCTTTTTGTTAAGATGGTGTCTTAGAAAACTTCCAGGCTAGTGATGATTTAGTGTCAAGTGTCAGTGAATGTTCACAAAATACCAAAACTATTCATAATGAAGAAGTAAATATATCTGTTACAAATGTTAGATCTATTAATACAGGAAATGCAGGAATACACATGATTTGCCATAACTGTACAATTAACTATAATTTGAAATAATTTTTTATAATTTTAATCATACCACTTACCAGTGTTGAAGAATTTATTTTTTTTTACTTAGTTAACAAGTTTCTATTCGTTTCATTAAAAATATAGAATTTTTTTTATTATTTACCTAGGTGGTTTTTTTATTATAATTTTTTACCCTAGGGAGAGAAATACTACTTCTCATTAGAGGAATGGAGTAAATAATGGTGATTTCTCAGGTTAGTAGTAAAAAAATAAACTTATTTAAGTCAACTGGCTTAGGCATTGTCTCTTTTTAAAAATTGTAAATTAGAATAATTATGAACTTAACAGATATCTGTGCAATTCGTCGACTTTCAATGCCAAGATATCCTTTTACAAAATTAATACCATATGTCATCACCTTCTCCACACCAAATGTGCTGAACCTGTGATAAATATACCAGACGTAATTTGCCCCTTGTGCAGAGTTGTTACTGACAATGAATCTGTTACAAGTGAACGATATGGAAAATATACTGATCGGAATCGCCAGAGGATAGTAATATGTGCCAATAGAGGGGACGATTGGGTAGCTTTGGCAGCGAGTTTGGGCGTGAAGTATAAAACTGCATTTTATTGGGTGCGATCTGGCAGAGACGTAACGTTAGCAAAAGGTAGTAAAAAACCGAAGATTATGACTGAAGATGAAATAGAGTTAACTATTTCATGGATAGAAGAGAAATCGACTCCACGAAGAAATAAATAAAGGAAAAAATATTGCACTTTTGAAAAAAATGTTTGTTTCTACTATAGGTAACTACTTGGAAGGTAAGCTCTTTACAGTAAAGCAGTACACTAAGAGCCTCTTACTATGAATTCTGAAGAAAAGAAAATAATACGTGCAGAATATATTCGAGCTCTTAACATTTTCATACAGCAAGGTGTTTGTTTATCTTGTTAATAAAGTAAAATTAGTCTCGTCCATCCAAACAATTTGTTTAAATTTTGCCGTCGGACAAGGGGCCAAGCTCGAGCTGGTGTCACAGTGGTTCAAGACATACCAGCATCACGCGATCCCAATGTGCATCTAATAGGAGCTAGATCAGCAGGTGTAGTAGCTATGGAACGTCGAAGAGGATCTTTTACTTCAGTTTTAGGCAATGCTTGGGTTAGGAGGCTTCTACAGCAGTGGGAGGATATCGCAAATCAGCTGGCAGACTTAATTATTATTTGTGACAACTGACAACTCTCCTTGCCACTCAACCCTCGAAACAGTAAGTTATTAATGGTACAGCAGCAAGTGTTTTACGACTGGCACCTTACTCCCCAATGCTAATTCCAATTAAATGCATTTGATCCAAAGTAAAATGTTATGTTAAAACTCATCTCCAAGGTCCCCATGTAGAAGCTCCTCAAGTTATTGAGCAGAGATTGGTGCACTTGGAAGCAATTATTGACGAGGCAAAAGATACAATTGTCGGAGGCGACTGTGTACATGCAGCGCTCAACCTATGATTGCACACCATGCTGCGGCTTTAGCCATGAATGACATGCCAGTAGGACGTTAAATATTTTAAAATACTTAAAAATTCTGTTAGTAATTTATTAACCCTCTCGCTGTGGGTGGCGTAAAATCCCTCAAACTATTTGTGGTCTTGTGGTGGGGGTGACGTATTTTTTCACTGGCTGGTTTCAGGTCCTGGACTGTGGCAATCGGACGATTACGCTGTTGAATATGCTTTGCACATGTGTTAACTTTCGTGTAATCGCCAGCGATCCCCACTCCTTTGCATTCTACCTCCTCCAAATACGTGGGACTGCGTGCTCTTTTTATGCAGTTGTTTACGTTTATTTTGGCGATTTATTAGGTGACTTTACATTACAAATATGTCTTACAAACCAAAAAAGTTTTATAATGAACAAGAATTATATAACATTCTAATGAATAGCGAAGATAGTGACTTTGAAGGTATAGAATCAGAACATTCGATAAATACTTGTTCAAATTGTTCAAATAACGACAGTGAATTTGAACTTTCCAACTTGGACGAAAATGAAAATAATGAAAATTATGAATTATATGAATCAGAAAGCTCAGACTCTTCTGAAGAAGATGAAAATAATAGTGCTTCTCAAAGAGATGAGCAGGAAACTGTTCCACCACCTAAACGGACAAGAAAGAAAACAAAATCTGTGACTGATGAACAATTTACTTGGAAGAAGATAGAACAGGGTGAGTTTATACCGGAAATTCATACACTGAAGTTTTTTTTTCAAATGCGTTTATTGGCAATATAGTTAGCGAAACTAATAATTATTACCAATATCTATTCCACAAAATACGATTTTTTTCCTCATCACATGGTAGACGCTGGACTCCTGTGGATCGCCAAGAAATGTATATAATTTTAGCTTTGTTGTTACTTATGGCAGTTACAAAAAAGCAAAGAATCAATGATTATTGAACCACGATTTTTTCCTTCTCACACCTGCATTTGGACAAATTATGCCACGTGACCGGTATTTACTTCTGCTAAAAATGTTGCATTTTGGTGATAACAATAATCCCAACCAAAATGATAAGTTATTCAAAATCAGGTTGGCAATTGACCATCTTAGAACATTCTCCAAAAATTCACTTCAACCATTTCAAAATATATGCATTGATGAAAGTTTGATGCTCTTCAAAGGAAGATTAGGGTTCAAGCAATCCATACCATCAAAACGTAACCGTTTTGGTGTCAAATTGTTTATTCTTTGCGATTGTGACACAGGTTACATACTGGACTTTATAATATATACTGGCTCTAGCACCGAGATAACTCAATTTTCCGAAGTTGGAATTTCAGGAAGTATTGTGCTGACACTATTAGAAAAATACCTCAATATTGGGCATTCCTTATATGTACACCAGTCCATCATTATTCTCAATATTACACGAGAAGAACACAAATGCTTGCAGAACCGTAAAGATAAATCGAAAGCACATACCACCGCTAAAAGAAAAATTGGAAAGGGGTCAACATGCACGTTACGCAGCAAGAAATATATTGGCAACAAACTGGTTAGATAAGGGTGAAGTTAGGATGCTGTCGACAATTCATACTGACAAAATGATAGTTTGTGGTAAAACCTTAGAAAGAGAGGATAAACGAAAGCCATTGTGCATTTTAAATTATAATGAAAATATGGGAGCCATTGACAAAACAGACATGTTGCTCAGTTCCACAGATTCCGTAAGGAAAACTATCAGGTGGTACAAGAAAATGTTTTTCCACCTCTTAGACCTCAGCGTCTTAAACGTTCATGTTATACATAAAACGAAAACGGGCAAAAATATTCCGTTGTTGCAGTTTCAAATCAAATTAATAAGTTAATAAGAAATTGTCGAAAAATATCAAAAGTTTAGGCTTAGAGCCAGCAGCAGTAAAAACATAGGTCAAGATGCTTCAATGAGGCCGGTAGCGAGACATTTTCCCAGCCATGTGGAGAAGAATGAGAAGACAAATAAACTAATGGCCAAAAGATGTGCGGTGTGCCGGAAACACAAAATTAGAAAACTACCTACAAATGTGCCCAGTCCAATGTGCCACTTTGCATTTTGAAATGTTTCGAAAAATATCATACCCAAAAAAGTACTGATGCTTTGAAAATTATGTTTGTTTTTTATATATCTTTTGCCAAAAACATTATATTTCTGTTATATATGTATAATATTATTTTTTGAGACACGTCTGTTTTTTATGTTTTTTGTCACATACATTTTATTACTGTTTGAATTTTTATAATGTAACGAACAAAAATGATTATTTTTTTTTAAATGCGTTTCTTTTTTATTGTCAAAAGCAATCCTACGCGCACACTAGTGGTGCATTAGCCACCCAATAATTTTTCATTCACATGTTGCAACTGCGGGAAGCGTACATATCAGCGAAACGTGTTTACGGTTCAACTGCGGGAAGCGGACGAATACGCATAGGCTGCCCAATGCCGCACACGGAATGTAAAGTCCACTCCCGCAGTGAAAGGGTTAACAAGTTACATAATCATTTAAGAATAAATACTTTTATAATTATTTTATCTTGACAAGTTCTGAATTACAAAAGATGTTTTCTCCATTACAGTTGACTAATCTGAATTCCAAATCATGTTTTCTTTAATACGTTTGGATAATCTGAATTAAAACTGACGATTTCTGAAACATAATGGACTCAATTAGTTGTGACGTCACAAGTTAGGCAACCTATATACTAGAGTCATGACACACAGGTTGCCTGCCAAGCACACTGGAACTTGAGCCTTAATGCATATGTTTATAAGGCGACATTTTCGAGGATAGAAACATAGCATAGAACTTTATTTTATTTCTCCTGTGGAAGAAATATTTAAAGACTTCGAATACCCATTTCGCATTCAAAAAATACGTTAAAATGGATATATCCATGTATGAGTTATAAAAACTTTATGTTAGTTTTTGTTTACAGTTTTTGTAATACTTTATACTTGTGTATATTTACCGATGCCTTGT
The DNA here is from genome assembly GCA_963583905.1 of Stenurella melanura. NCBI lineage: Eukaryota > Metazoa > Arthropoda > Insecta > Coleoptera > Cerambycidae > Stenurella > Stenurella melanura. The sequence goes on from OY757313.1 coordinate 43,929,943, forward strand.
CCGTGCAATAAATGATAACTGAAAGCTCTTAAATATGTCTTACATGGGAGAAATAAAATAAAATTCTATGCTATGTTTCTATGCTATGTTTCTATCCTCGAAAATGTCGCCTTATAAACATATGCATTAAGGGTCAAATTTCAGTATGCTTGGCAGGCAACCCGTGTGTCATGACACTAGTATATAGGGGTTGCATAATTATGTGGCGCCACACTAATTGAGTCCATTTACTATTCTGAAATACAAATGATATTATCTGAATTACAGCTGGAAAAGGTATATAGGCCTGGATAGATAAGTGTTAGAATTAAAGAAAAAAAAAAAAGTTGTTACAGTAAACTGATAGAATATTTTAGAACATATCACAACTAAAGAAGGAAAAATAGTCTGAACCACCTGCGATTTTCTGGGATGAAATGGGGTGGATTTCTAGAGGTGAAAAATGGTTTTTGTGATTTCTGGCTAAACTACGTATCCTATCGAAAAAAGTTTAATGTAAAAGTTGTAGGTAATAAAAAGGTCTACAACTTATGTAAGCAATTTTATCCTAACCTCAAAATTTTTCAAGAAATATGCAAAAAACAGTTCTTTCGGTTTTTTTTTTCTTCTACAAAAATAATTCAACTTAGCTCAAACTTGGTGAAAGTATACCTTTTGGTATCTCACATAAGCCTAATTTTTTGTGAATAAAAATATTCAACGGTTGTTGCTCAATTCAATAAAAAAAAAAAAAAGTGAAATTTTCAACCGAGATTCCTCATAAATGTACTTATCCGACAGAGTTCGGATAAGGCTCGTTTTTCCTGTCTTTACTTTTACTTTCAATAAATAAAAAAACAATATATGGAGTAGGGACCCGACATAGTAGTCCGTATGTATTTCGATGTGTTGAACATGAATCCGATGTCCGTTTAACTCCATCACCTACCGATTTTTTGTAAATCGCGGAAATAACCTAAAGAAATTATTTCTCTTAGAATATTTTCGCAATTTACAAAAAATTGGTGGATGATGGAGCCAAATCGACATTGGATACGTATTCAGTATATCGAAATACATGGGAATTACTATGTTGGGTCCCAGCTACACATCACATTTTTTTTGAGGGCCTGTGCATATAGGCCCACACAAAGTTGAGTTCCTACTGCATCATTACTAAAATTTGTTTGATGTTTCCTCAATAAAATATTATGCATCTTAAGACTAAATTTCGTATGTATGCTTCCAAGCGGAGAAATCATATCAATTTTGAACTACGGCCAAAAAGACGAGCTGATATACGCCAGAAGTGAATTTTTATCATGATTTATGTTCAATGGAATTAATTAACTCGCATAAAATTCATGTAACGATGAGTTACCAAAAAAGCCATCTAGTTCCCTGACTATTAGATTTGAAACAAGCAAACCACATGATACGCCAGTCAACTTATACACAAAAAAGGGCTTGACCTTGCAAAAGTTCATGTAGATCGATTTGCTTAATATGTTGTTAGAATCTATGCTTATAGTAAGAAACCAAGTTTGCAGCTTTGAAAAAATTAGAACTACATGACCTTTGCAAGGTTGGATGTATAAACTGACTGGGTTATGAGTAGAATAAAAACACACATTTTCAATGAAGACTAATTATCAGACAAACAGAACTTTAGCTCTGCTTACTTAACCCTAATTTTATTGCATATTTTTATTTCTTCAACAATTCGATACAAGTACTTTTAAAGTAAATCAGAACTTATAACTTATAACAAAAATTAAAATCCAAATTGAAAACAATACTTTATTTCTACCAAAATCTCCATAAATCTTATGGACGCATTACAGGATTATTACAATTTCAATAATTGTGCTATATAATAAGAAATCAAAATCACATAAACATGCATAATGAAATATATAATCACTCACCTCAGTTCTTTTATCTTTTAACTCGCTTTCCAATTGTCCAACGGCCAACAAACAAAGAGGACATTTGGCTTCACCTTTGACATGCATAAATATGTCCACATCTTTCTGCTCTGGACAGACCCTGATCATAGGACATATTTGTGAGGGATCAATTTCTTGAGCCAAAATGGCAACTAATGCTGGTTCATATGTGTTAACAAAATCATAACAAGTGTTGTTGACTGAGTTTGGAAGTTTGGTGCAAGCCCTTTCAATTATATCTTTAATTTCTTCCTGAAACATACATTCAAAGAATCCCTTTGAGTTAGCACCTTTGCCCAATTTTTATTTTTACTATTATAAGGTAGCAAAACAATGACACTATCAACAATATGATCATAACATTGCGTAGATACGTTGTAAAATGTAATAGGAAATTTTCCATAGAATGGGCCTGTTCAGCATTTTTTTTTTTATTTTATGAATCGAAAGTAGAAGAACTTTTAAGCCAATTTTCAAATTTTGAGGTTTTTATTTAAACGTTTAAGCCTTTATAATAATTACCAAAGTTGGATCGTTCGAAAACGGGGCGGAGCTTCGCGTGACGTCACTTTGCATATTCTGATAGGGTGACAGTCAAGATTTAATAAGCATGTGGCGCGTGTTGTGTATCTGTATGGAAACGGTGTTTGATTGTTAAATTATATTGTTGGAAACAAGCACAAATACATTTTTTCTTACTATGCCTATTGAAAATATCCGCATATAAAATGAGATATCAAAAGAGCCAGAATAATTTTTATTTGTGCCATCTAGCAGTTTGCTTAGTGCCATTCAAAAAACGATTGATGTTGAAAAACAAAATTTCAAAATTATTTAACAAAGATGGCTCTAATAATAACAATTTTTCATCATATTTTTGTCTTAAAATTTGTGTACTTTTACCTAATCTTTATAATTATTATAACACTATACAAGAACAAAGATGGCTTTAATTATCATAATACTGGCTAGATATGTCGCTAAACAAAATGTGATGGCAAAAGAGCCAGAAGAACTTTTATTCATTCAAAAAGACAAACATTCAAAGTTCTATACAAATCTATGTTAACCATTTCGTCATATCTTACCTCTGTCTTAGGACTTGTTATTGCTTCTTGAATATAGTGCAAGAAATATTCACAAAATACACAAACCTCACTATTGTACACCTGAGAGTGGGGTGGTACAAGAAGGTCAATAGGTAATTGCTCTTCTACATTGACTGGTGGTATGATTCGAACAGTATTTTTGGTTAAACCTGCTTTTATTACAGGATTCTTGGATAGGATTCGAAACGCCTGCTCGCCCGTTTGTACAGGTAATAAGGGAACTATAGGCCCTACTTCCTGAAAATAAAATATAAATACAACTATAGCAAATAAATGTTCATGAATTTAGATCACAAAACTTTTCCCCACCCAAAAAAATAAAGTTAACATTAATCTCTCATCTCTCTACTTTGAATTTATTTACCTGTTCCTTCGAAACCTTACATATTCCCATCATATTACACACAACTGTCGAATTCAGGTCACGTACTAAGAAAGAATAAACTTCATCGTAGTATTGATTGACCAGGCTGAGGCATTCTTGGGAAAATTCTCTGGTTTGCTTACAAATTCCATTTAATACAGTTTTAAATTCATCTTCTGTTGTATTGGCTACTAGCAGTTCCCTCAAATGTCCAACCAGTTGTTCACAAAGTTCACAGGGCAAGTCATCGTTGACACTAAAAACAAGTGTGTTTAATTAAGAATCATTTAGATATTTTACTTAACAATTCATTTATTAGGAATAAAATAAGTGGACTTTATATTTTGGACAATTCTAAGCAATTTTTTACCTACCTTCACCCTTCTCAAGATATAACCGTTAAAAATCTCATATGTCGCTACGGGTTAGGTAAAAAATGTCAAGAGTAAAGAAATGCTTATAATTGTCAGTCCATGTTTTAATTCAAAATAAGCTAACCGTTATGCTCTTCGCCGATTTATTGCACTTTTTATATAATTGTTGCACATATTCTATAGGATACCCTTCGCAGTTTTTTTTGTAAATAATATTACTTTTAGACCTTTTTAGTTTAATTACAAAACAAAAAAAATACAAGAAACATTTTTTTTTTTTATTTAAAAAATTTATAACTTTTTTATTTATCAATCGATTTTGCTCAAAAACAATAGGGTTCTTCCTCTAGCTAACACTAACTTATTGTCCAAATTTCAATACAAGCGGACTTTTCGTTCTTAAGTTATCGTGCTTACAAGAAACGTGAGGGATGGACGGACAGCTAGACAGACGGACGGAGGATGGACAGACGGACGGACGGACGGATGGAGATTTTAAAAGTTGTTCAGAATTCGACCACCAACACAGTAATATGAAAATTTTTCTCTACGAGCAACATTACCGGTTTTAGAAATGTGCCGATCGAATGCAATATACTCTTCGTTTTGTATTTGCGAAGAGTATAATAATTAATTACTCAATATTTTCTTGTAGAATGGTGAAGTAGTATTAATATAAAATAATCACCAAGTGAAATGATTTTGTGACTAACGAGTACTTATACCATCTAGATTTATATGACCGAAGAAAAGGTCCAGTTAATTCAAGGGTATTTATTCATAAACATAGACAGTTTAAAAGAAGAATATTATAATGTTCTAACCTCACAGAAAATACGTTTCCAGGTCATGGCCTAGTGAACAGCAACATACCCAAGTAACAATTGTAATTTTAAAATATTTGGAAAATACTTTGGAAACTTATTTCCAAGACTACTTATTTATAAACATAAATAGTTTAGAAGGACTCTATGAAGCCGATTTAAAACCTTTATAAGAGTACAGGGGCCCATCTAGAGAAGGGCCTCTTTTTAAAACTACTATTAAAACTTTCAAGTTTTAATGAATTATCTAAGGAAGTACTTAGAGAGTAACCGAAGAGTATTATAAAACTATACTTGGTTTAGGACAGGCACTATATCAAATCTTAAAATACACACACAAATGCTTTGAGCGGACTTTCTGTATTTAATGAAGTAAAAATAAATGCAAATAAATCTAATCTACATGCACTGTGGGCCGTTATAGTTATTAGCGGAGTCAATAGAGATTTTCGCTTCACAAAAATTCCGGGAAGAGGTAACTTTTAGGAATGCATCTCTGAATATGTCAGGAACAAAAGTTACCAACAATAGTCCTTTAGCGTCATTTGTTATTAAACAATTTAGTTGCAAGATACCAGATTTTGTCAAATATTTCTTAGAATTATTTTTTTCTTAAAAAAACTAATAGCACCATTCGAAAGAACGTGAAATTTCACAAGAAAATTGTATACAAAGTTTTTTTGTACGATCAAAAATGTAGGCTCCACGCGCACAGCTTCAGACGCGCTACTCAAAATGTGTTGAAACCTTTGAACTAATTATTGAAATTGAGCTCAACAAAACGTAAATGAAAGAAAAAACATGTGGCTATTGGATTATTGTATTTTCAAATATAAAAATGAATGTATGTAGGAATAGTACATATCTGAAGTCGGAACATAAAGAGATTTCCAATGAAATCGGTAAAAGCTCTACAATTTCTACAATATTTAAGACAGAAACCTGGAACTTTCACATATTACTCTTGAAGTAATGTATAAAAAGATCCGATGAGTGAGAAACATCTAAAACAATTATTTTTGAAGATGTACACTTTCGAAATTTCAAAATTTTAAGAAAGTGATAAAATTTTATATGTATAACAGTATAACTAACTTTAACCACCTATTACTCTGGTTTAGACTTGAAATGTGTACTTGAATATGAGGCACTTTTTGACATAAAATTAATTTTTTTTTCACTTCCGGTTTCGCTGGAAGTGACACTAACTTTCGATTTTAAAAGGGAACACCCTATATATTATTGCATTTTTGAATTCTGCATAATTTTCTGAATCCAATGATACCAAATAAGTGACATTTCAAACATCAATTTGTTTTATAATACAATTTTTAGTTTTCCATTTAAGTGTGCCATGACGTTTCCGATTTATTCTAAATGACAAGTGTAATGATACAAAAATCGAAATCCCATTAAAAATACTAAATTACGTGATTTATGAGCAAATAAAATTCACCAAAATTGTTTTTGGGGCAAAACTCAATTTTTTCAAATGGAACCATATCGGTACCGTGGTACCATTTATTACTACTATTAATAAGGAATTTGTTCATATGTCGTATTAAAATGTGCAATAAATACAGTACAGCTAAAAGAAAATAAGGAAATACAAAATTTTGTTCTAATTAAATGTTAAAAAGTAACTAAGGTGGCTTTGAAAACAATGAAATATTTAGCTTGTCAAACATTTGTTGGTTTAACGGTGTTTTTATTGTGCCTTTAAAAATTGTTTAAAATTCTTGTTAATGGGATTGTTCCATGATATTCTTTTTATATGGTTTTTATACTTTTTCATATAGTACTCGATATTCTCATTATACACTTAAAATTTCGTATTATTAACTTTTTCCGTTTCCGAGATATAAGGAGTTGAAATTGGTAATAGTTGCAAAAACCGAGGGCTCATATGTGACGTCACTATACGTAAGTGACGTAAGAAAAATGGCTTCTGGGATCTTTCAAATTTAACCTGAAAAGTCGAAAAACATGGAATTTTTAAACGCTGGTAACTAAATAAATACGTCGAGTGAAAGTTCCTTCTATGTCTCTAAGGTAAGGAGAAGGTCGGCGATCAATTCTAATCGTAAATTGCATGGTCAAAATCGAAAATTCGTACCGGCAGGAGCGATAGAAAATTGTAATTATTTGACATTTCACCAAATTGTACTCCCCTACTGTCAAGTAGTAAACAAAACAAACAATACCTTGAAAACACTTATAATTATAGCAAGTAAGGACCATCAAGTCTACTGAGATCGCTGAGTCTATGCGTATAGTGACGTAGTGTCTGGCCACGCCCCATTTTCGTGAGATGGAGATTTGTAATAGTTTTTAAGATACTAAACGTGCGAATAAGATTCTAATTTTTTGCAGATCCATTAATTTATACTTGCACTTTCGATTTATGAAATAAAAAAAAAATGCTGAACAAGCCCATTGTGTTCAAAATGCCGCAAATTTAAACAAGAGATGAAAAAGTGGACATGTTAATTATTTATGGGGAAAGTGTGGTTCGGTTTGAATGTTTCGCTTGGAATAATCGGTAGTAGAATCATTGGTCCAATAATATTTGAAGGATCTCTGACTTGTATTTTCTTATTTTCTTTTAGCTGTAGTAATTTTGTTTGTATTTATCGCAAATTTTAATACGACATATGAATAAATTCCTTATTAATAGTACTAATAAATGGTACCGATTTGGTTCCATTTGAAAAAATTGAGTTTTGCCCCAAAAACAATTTTGGTGAATTTTATTTGCTCATAAATCACATAATTTAGTGTTTTTCGGGATTTCGATATTTGTAGCATTACACTGGTCATTTAGAATAAATCGGAACCGTCATGGCACACTTAAATGGAAAACTACAAATTACATTATAAAAAATTGATGTTTGAAATGTAGATCCTAAATTTCAATCAATTATCTTCAAAACAAAAGGAGAAAAGGGGGTATACCATGACCCCGTTACACCCTGTATTACTAAATTAAAGTTATGAAAATTTTTTCTACGCAACAAAGGGGTTAAGGGCAATATATGTTGCAGTAACTGCGAACTGTATTGGTGCATTATAGAAAAGAGTTTATTTTCATAAAATAAGGCCTAAATTTCAGAAACATATGAAGAACTGTTTCAGAGCACATTTTGGTTTTAAAGTGTTTTCAGTAATGGTGTTTGTAACGATTAAATGACAGCCTGCAGCTGTGTGGTGGGAAAAAGGGAGCAAGTTTTGAGAAGTAAGTAAGTGTTTCGGTACCCAAACAAAATTTTACAACAGTCTTGTGAAGAATCTTTAATATTACTCGGCAATTCAACTTAACAATATGTAATTGTATTAGTAAACATTGTAATATTAAAATACATATAGGGGTAAACCACCATTGGCAGTCGCTGTAAAAATCGTAAGCAGTCAAGCAGTTGTTAAGACAATGTAATTGGTAGACACGCAGGCGCAGAGTCTAGTCGGCAGTCGTGGAAGTTTGTGTACAAATCTCTTCAGATGCTTGACCCCCGAACACATACATTTAGCAATTACTTACCCTACTGGAACGTAACCAATATGAGATATCGGGGTAATTTCGACCTTAGCATGCTGGTGGAATTGTGCACTGCACTCTCCTGCCATCAGACAAACATCATTGGAATTTAGATTATTTAGTAAGTGTTGATATATTTCGTTGAAATATGTAACCACAATATTACTGCAGCCATCGGAGAAACTTCCAAAATTTCCACAAACCTAAACAATATCACATATTTATATTACTACACATTTTTACACATAAAACCATAAATAGACCTTGACCACATTTATTTTGTTGTGAAAATGAGTTTTAACACGAACATGTGTGTTATGGAAAAAATTTTATCCTGAGATTTGTACAAACCCTTTAGGCATATACAAGGTGGACCATTAATAATAGACCATAATGCAGGGGTAAACTCTTTGGGCCAAAATATGAGGATATAACCAAATATGCTTTAGTAAAATATTGCATTGTGGAAAAAGATAGAGGGTGTCAAAATTCAAATTATTTTTTCGTTTTTTTGCAAAAACTCAACAGCCTCTTGACTGATCTTCGCCAAATTTGCTAGAGGAACTTTTGTTATTCTAAGAAACAACAATTTATGTATTACATCACGTTAGATCATAGAGGGCGCCGCAGGAACTATATCTGATGATGAATTTTTTTTTTTTTTTTTGATGAATCGTTGTGGTAGTTCTGACGAGAAAATCTGATTTGGGCGACATTTCCACGCATAAAAGGTACACTTGGTAGAATTTGATAACTCCAACCGTTTTCAAGGAAATTGCCGTTAAACATTTGAATAATGTTTTGAAAGACAAATTCAAATTTAATGAAATAAAGTGTATTTATTGAAAAGTGTGCTTTGGTTACGTTTTAGTTCTGTCATGTATGTCATTTAATCATTTTATTTTGTTCTTGTGTTCCTCGAGCTAATTTCTTTAACTTCTTTATTTAAAATAATGCCTTGATACAATAATTTTTCAAATATGAATTTATGCGGAAGTGCTGAAGTGAGGAGATACTCATTTCAATATCCAAATAGAATACAGCCAGACCATAAGATTTCCAAAGATCTGTTTTGTCGTTTGGGAGAAACGGGTTCATTTCACCATAAAAATGATGTAGGATGACCGAAACGAATTACTCCAGGTCAAGAACTAGAAATTTTAGTCCATGTGGATGAAGATCCTCAAGTCAACTCAAGTCATTTATCAGCGGTAACAGGGGTAAGCAATCTGTTCTAAGAGTCTCACGCAAAGAACGCTTCTACCCATATCACTTCACTCCTGTACAAAACTATGCACTTTGGTGAAAAATATCAGGAGAGCATTGTAGAGCATAAAAGTTCCTAGAAAGGATATGGTGCAGTTGGCTAAACTATTAAAAAGGCAATAATCACAGTAAATCGAAGTTAGGTTTAGCATGGCACTTATTTCATCTAAAGTCCATCTGCGTAGAATTTATTAGCTACCAGATGAGTTTTACAGCAACGATCCCCCCCTCGGGTATAAACATTTTTTTCATTACAAAAGCTTGATGCGTAGCTTCACGAGGTATAACATGGATATTTACTTCTGATTGGAATATAATAATACAATACTTATGTGTAGAGACGACTCGCCTTATAGGTTACTCTACGTAATTATTACAATCTATACGAGACAATTTCGGAATCAGTTTCATTTTCTACCTCGTCCCCACTACTCAAGCTCTGTTCTTCTCTTTTTTCTATTTCTGCAGGATATTTACAACTGGAACTTCAATATGGTATTAATTGACATTTATTATCGTTATACTATTTGTGGTTTAAAATACTTATAGCAATAATAAAATAAAAAATAAAAAAAGAAACAAATAAGGAGACTATACCAATATTTCTATTCAATCCTATTATTTAAAAACTCATTAACTGTGTAGGGTTCCAATTCACAAAGTAATGATAAAAGTGTTTTTTTTTTAAATTTTATTACATGGTTCGTTGACTTTTATATCATTTGGAAGATGGTTGTAGAGTTTTATACAGACATATAATGGGCTGCTTTCGGTAAGTGAGAGCCTATGGTTAGGATAGGTGTACCTCCTACCATGTCTAGTGTTATACATCGGGTTCATTAGGTGTATTTGAAAATTGTCTCTATTGTTATACAGAAATTTAATACATTCATATATGTATAGGTCACTAAGGGTTAAAAAGCCAAGGTTCCTAAAATGACCTCGGAATGACTCTCTAGGCGGCAATTTTCTTATTATACGAACTGCTCTTTTTTGAATTTTAAATGTGCTATTACTATTGGTACTATCACCCCATAGAATTACCCCATAACGAATATGTGAATAAAAATTCGAATAATAAAATGTTCTGGCTATATTGCCATTAGCGTACTTGGCAAGTATTCTCAATCCATAGCAGGTTCGACTTAATTTTGAATTTTTATATTGGACATGTTCATTATAGCTTAATGTTTCATCTAAGTATATACCTAGGCATTTCATATGCTTTGAGAAAATAATTTTATGAGAATTAAGAATAATATCAGAAGGAGTTTTGAAAAATATTGCATTCATCTTATTCTGATTTAATATTTGTTTATTTTCATTGCACCAGGTTTCCATATCCTGCATAATGCGTGTACCATCAGTAACTAGGTCAATAAATGATTCATATTTTATGATTATATTCGTGTCATCTGCATAGTTGGTTTATCATTAATGAATATCAAGAAGAGTAATGGTCCTAATGTGCTCCCCTGTGGGACTCCTCTGGTTACATTCAGTGCTTCTGAACTTACATAATTAGCATTATTAATATCAATCATTTTTACTGAGTGTTTTCTATCTGATAGATAAGACTTAAACCACTTTAGAGCTGTATCTCTTATACCATAATGGAATAATTTAGTGAGTAATATGGTGTGATCAATAAGGTCAAAAGTTCTAGACAAATTCAGGAGAATACCACAAGTAATGCAATCCTCCTCTAATGCTGAATATATATAATTTGTAAGTTCAAAGAGAGCAGTTTCTGTACTTTTGCCTCCCAGAAAGCCGTGCTGGGACTTACTAATTAATTGATGATAATTAAAAAAATTTATAACTCTATTGTAAATGCATATTTCAAAGAACTTGGAAAAAACACTCAGTAAAATCAGGGGGCGATAATTTTGATAAAGGCTTGGGTCATCTTTTTTAAACACTGGTTTGATAATTGCAAATTTTAAGTTTGAGGGGAAAACGCCAGTTTCTAATGATTTATTAATGATGTCACACAATGGAGCTACGATATGTTTGAAACATTTTTTAAGTATGACCACAGAAATTTCATCATAACCTGAACTCTTTTTTGCCTCCATCTCATTCAGTATTTCCCACAATTCATTTATAGTGACTGGTTCAAATATAATTGAGACTGGATTTATAGGTATGCTACATGTGTAATTTGTAGGTACTTGTTTGTTAGCAGGTAAGTGCTATTTTATTGAAATAAATATTCATGTTATTAACACACTCCCTAATGTCTTGGTATGGAGGTTGATGGTTGGTTTTTACATTTCCTACTATATCAGATATGATTTCCCAACTCGCTTTGGATTTATTTCTGGATTTCCCAAGTTTTTGTACATAGTATTTTATTTTTTCATCTCTTATTAGGTCTTTCATCCATTTACAGTTTTCAAGCACATTTTTATAACATCACTATATAAGTTTACCTCATTTTTCATCTTTCATGACTTTGTTGCGTCGAGGTTTAATCAAAGAGAAATTTGGAAGATTTGCATTTAGACATTTTTTAATAATTCAGATAACACTCAAGTAATATATTTAAATAAAACCACAAACTTATCACTCACTAGATATATACACGCTTTTTTCTGAATCACTAATCTAACTGACACTAGTCGGCATAGCCACGAGTCGCCAACATTAACTGTATAGACTTGTTTGAGCACTTGTATAGACTTATATAAACACGCATTTCGCCAAATTGTGTACATCACAATAATATGAGGACGTTAACGTTATACCAACTTTTAACACGTTGAGCTACCACACACTTCAGGGACCGTGAGGTACCAACGTAATGCCACACAGCTTAGATATTGTTGGGACCGCGTGAGATTAACGTGATGCCTCTTAGCAATGAAATCTAAATGGGAATAGAAAGAGTGCGGTCCAATAAGAACACAGCTATACCCTTTTTAGCCAATGCACAGTGGTCGGAAACGAGCCGGAATGGGGTCAAAACTATTTTTTGCGTATTTCTGCTAAGGTTTCAAGTAGTTTTGGTATCAGGTAAGACAACATAAAACAAACCAGCAGTATTTTGTGAGTAATGTATAATATATAAATAATATGTTACAAATTTGTAAATAAATACATGAAAATATTGTACTTTCAAATTACACACAAAGTCCTTATCTAACCACTAATTTTTTGTTAAAAATCTATCAGATTTCCTTCCACACCTATCAAGTCTGCGAAACAGTTCACTACAAAACCTTACAACATCTCTCCTTAAAACTTTAACGCGATCAGGTAACTCTTCCACCCCCACTTGGTTCACGATGTAATTTATTAAATGTTCTTTTTGAGTCCCTCGACCTCAGGTTTTTTCTTTCAAAATTCGAAACAGATCAGCTCGTGACCATCTACGTTCATTCATAAATCTGAAAAGAAAACCGATTTAAAAAATTTTATTAACCTTCTTAACTGAAGAAAAAAAAATGAAGAATTCAAAATCAAGAAAATGCCAAAGAACATATATTAAAACATTTATGATCTGTTTAAACAACGTTCACTTTGTATTCTTATCACTGAATTTATTATAACCAAAACGTTACTTTCAAACGTTCACAAATGAATGCGAGAGTCCAATGGTGTGTCACAGTACTTAAAGCAATTTACCTGAAAGCAGGATTCCATAATCTAATTTAAAAGGAGATTATGAAAATTTACCTACCATATTAACATAAACGATTAATAGAATTTGTGGAAAAGAGGATTATGAACATTTAATGTATTTAAATGTTCATAATCCTCTTATGATTATGAAAATTTACCTGCCATATTAGCATAAACGATTAACAGAATTTGTGGATAAGAAGATTATGAACATTTAAATACATTAAATGTTCATAATCATCTTATCCACAAATTCTATTAATCTTTCATGTTAATATGATACGTACATTTTCATAATATCCTTTTAAATTAGATTATGGAATCCTGCTTTTAGGTAAATTGCTATCTTGTTAACATCTGGTTTTTAAGGCAATTTTGTCGCGAACTTTAATTTTATGGTCGACAAATACAACCAAATACAACCAAATACAACTGGAGACATTCAAATAATAAAGGAAGAGAAATTGTACTTTAAAAAATCCATGGAAAACAAAATGGCTTGCGGTGTTCGGATTTTCCGGAAAATTTATGAGTCAACATATTTTGATGCCTTGAATAAGTTAAAAAAACTCCTCCTTTTCCTTTCAAAAGTGTAATCTTCCTCGGCTATTTAGACTAATGATGATTTTGAAACTATGCAGGGTGAACTATTTTTAAAATTTTCAGGGAAAGGCGCAAGAAGGGATATATTTTTTTAAGTTATTCGTGAGAAAACAAATTAAATCGGTGCTCATCGATACTTTTTGTAGATCAAAAAGAAAAATAAGTTAGGATGCCACGATAACAAAAAAGCCATGTTTCGATCTAAATTTTTACCCATACATTTCATAGAAGAAATGGTATGTAATATTTATATTTGTATTGGCGAACCTTTAGTACTAAACATGTGAAAATAAAACTTACCTTATGTTTCAATAAGTAGCTCGAGAATATATGATGAACTTTCACAAAAAAAACACAGTCACCTTACACAGAAATTCATTTTACACGTCTATTCACTTCAAGTGCTTTTTACAAACTAATAAAATGTTAAACTTTCCAAGGGGGTTGAGAAATTTAGCCCTTTCACAATGCCGAAAAGAACAGCAGGTACAAACGATCTTAATTGGAAAGTGGATTGCATTGTTTATAGAATTCGACCACTGTGCAATGCAGAGAATTTCCTAAACAAAAATCTAAATGCATCAGACTAATGTTGTTAATTGTCCAAATGAAGAAAATTATGTATTCAAATTAAACATAAAATACTTATTGTTTTGACTCACCGCCAAGAAACTTTGAAGGACTTCGTCCCTAGACATTTTATTGAATTTATCTTCCATGAGACCAATAACAGTGTGGCACCCATTACATGGATCTAGTTTGTGATCCTCAAATTTCACACGTCGTTCAGCATCTTGTAGCATTCTGTGTATCCTATCATTGTTGCACAAACCTGCCACAGAGCATACAACTTGAGGGTTCATTTCGGAAGCTAAAGTGTCGATAAGCTCAGGAATAAATTCATCAGCTACTTTATCGCATTCTTTAACAATGGGCTTCACATGTAGAAGAGCACAAGAACCCTCAAAGACTTCTTTTACAAGTTCCTAGAGCAGAAAATAGTTGTAATGTAAAACTTGTTAAATGGCAACATAGAATGGACTATGTCAAATTTATATAAAAAACTGAAAATTATATGCTGTATAATTAAAACCACGGGGATCTTTACATGTTCATGCTGTTTGCAATATAATTTTTGAAAAGTTTAGGTGTCTTTGATCTTTACCAAACCGTCAAAGGCGCCAACACTTTTCATACCCGTAGATAGATGAGAAGTATACTTACATCTAATACAGAAGTTTTTTTGTTAATTTTTAACCTATTTTTTTTTTTGTTTAAGTATGGTCATTGATGTCTTGGCTTATAAGTTAGGGAATAAATATTTTATATTAATAATTGAACACATTTTGGTGGAGACTTTCCGTTAGTATGTTGTTTGGTTTCAAATATTATTAAAACTTATAATATTGTTTATTATATTATCTATGTGGTATGTACCACGACATTTTAAAAACATATATTTAGCCAGGTGCTATGTCACTATACACATAGACTCGGCGATCTCAGTCGACTCCATGCTTTTTAGTTGTTATTAACTATATACTAATCGTGTTGATGTGCGCCCCTCTAAAATTGTGGATCGGATCTATCAAAGGCTTTTCATGGGGATGGTTTTTTGGGACGCGGCCGGTGTCATTCGATTCGGGAATTAATTCTACATTGTTTAGGATAAATTCGGAGGACTTCTTTTTAATGGTTTTTGAGTAATTAACGCGCAAAAGTCGGCTATCTATCTCGCCTCTTAAATTTAAGAATGGGCAATCAAGGGATTGTAGGTGAATATGAGCTGGAGAAATGTTACCAAATGTAAAAAAATGACGATTTGCCTTCGCTCCTGTCGGGCCGAATTTTTGATTTTGACCTTGCAATTTACGATGTCAATGCATCGCCGACCTTCTCCTTGCCATAGAGACATAGAACGAGCCATCTTTCGTTCGCCCGTGCAAAGCCGGCTTTCCGGTTTTGCCCATTCACTGTGGTATAAGAACAAAACGCCACTCTTCCTCTTTCAACTAGACAGCTAAAACGGTCCTCGTTTCCACGTATTTACTTACTACTGAACGGCTGTTAGTGGTCGTGGTATCTCAGTGGATCTCCGAGTTCAAAGTTGCGTAAAGTGACGTCACAAACAGGCGTACTCTTTTTTGCAACTATTACTAATTTCAACCCCTTATATTTCGAGAACGGAAAAAGTTAATATGAAATTTTACATGCATATTAAGAATATTGACTGCTATACAAAAACGAATAAAAATCATATAAAAAGAATATTATGGAATAAGCCTATTAAGACAGACCTTCGCTTGTCCACTGGAGGCTATTGTACTTGAATAAAATTGAATTGAATTATCCAAACATAGTAATATTAACAGAACATTGGCTGAAATGTAATAAACCTTTGTTTGTACCCAATTATGTGTTAATGTCAAAATTTTGTCGACAGGAGTCTATACATGGAGGCACATTAATACTTGTTAAGGACAGTTTTCTAAAAAATTATAGCTTTATAAATATAGATAAATATGATGCTCTATTGGTAGAAAAAGAATTTGAATTTTCCATCACATTCTGCTCAAAATTTCGCCTTTATATACTGGGCATCTATAGACCTCCCACCTGTGACGTAAGGACTTTTCTTTGCAGGTTGAAGTTACTTTTAAACCAGTTTCCACAAAATGCTAGATTAATTCTGACGGGAGACTTTAACACTAAATTTAATGACACCTCATCGGGGGTCACGAATATACTAACAAATTTACTGTCTTCCTTTAACCTAGTAATGCATGTTGAGAGTGCAACACGTATTACATCTCATTCGGCTACTATCTTGGATTATATATGTACCAATTTTGATAGGGATGCAGTAATCTGCTCGAATGTTAATGCAGGTCTGTCGGATCATGAGGCCATTCTATGCAAAGTGTCAACGATGAAACGGCGCGGCAGGCTATTTACCCGGAATAATTATGAGAAATTTTCACGGTTATGTTTGGAATCAGACTGGGGTAAGGTTAGAGGGTCTAATAATTCTTTAGAATTATTTCACACAAAGCTTATACACATTTTCAATATGGTATTTCCAATCAGAACCATTAACCAGAAAAAGAATAAACAACCTTGGTTCACTAAGGGTCTTAAAATTTCATCCAAGAATATGCGTTCCTTGCACTCAATTAGAAAACATGCAGTGGATAATCTTGACTTTATTGCTTACTTTAATAGGTACCGAAAAATTTACAGGAAAACTATTCTAGCTGCTAAAAATATTTACTATAGTAACAGAATTTCACAGTCAGCTAACAAGCAAAAAGAAACGTGGAAAATTGTAAAAGATCTTAGAGGAAAAAATAACAACAAAAAGGTAAATAGTAATCTAAGCGCTGATGGAATTAATAACTTTTATTGCTCTATAGCAAAAAAATTAAGTGACAAAATTACTCCAAATTGCGATCCTCTTAAGTACTTGAATAATCTTTCTGTACTTGAATCTTTTTTCCTGACTCCTACTGATACCCAAGAAATTAGGGAAATATTAAACGGCATTAGGAATAAGAATACTAGCGGTTGGGATTGTATCTCTCTAAAAATATTCTTAAAACTGCCAGAAAATATTTTACAGATTTTTGTAGAGGCTATTAATACGTCTTTCGAAACAGGAACCTTTCCGTCTTGTTTAAAAATTGCAGAAGTTGTTCCGCTATTTAAGTGTGGAGACCATGAATCACCTTCCAACTATAGGCCAGTATCATTGCTTCCTACGTTATCAAAAATAATAGAGAAATTGGTTAAGAAAAGAATTTTAGATATTTTGTATCGGGATAAGGTCCTCTGTGCAGAACAGTTTGGTTTTCATGCCTCGAAAAGTACAAACGATGCTATATTTGCCTTTTTAGAGAAACTATATCTTCAGATTAATGATGGGGAGTTGGCTGCAGCAGCATTCTGTGATTTGGCTAAAGCATTTGACTGCGTAAATCACAGGATATTGCTGGGGAAACTACAAATCTACGGGTTTAAAGGTATAACACTGGATTGATTCAAGTCATATTTATCTGGTCGCTATCAAAAAGTTATTTTTAATGGTAAAGTGTCAAAACAACTGGAAGTGACGTCTGGCGTGCCACAAGGTTCTGTCCTTGGGCCTTTACTATTTCTAATATATTTTAATGATTTGGCTTCTGTTAATATTCAAGAAAAGTTCACTTTTTTGCGGATGATACCACGATACTCTGGCATGGTAAATACATCGAAGAACTCCATGAGATCGTGAGTAGCGATTTAAAAATGATTAAAGATTGGTGTGATGCTAATTTATTATCTTTTAACGTATCTAAAACTAACATCATTACATTTAAGTGCGACCTGAATGAGGTATACTTGGACGACAAAATTATAAAAAACCAAGCTGAATGTAGATTTTTAGGCCTACATATCGACAGTAAGTTAAAATTTGAAAACCATATCTCAATATTAAGTAAAAAATTAGCTACTAATTGTTAAGCAATTAGAGTGGTGGCAAATGAATTAAACTTCGACTCGGCAAGAAATGCATACTTTGCCCTTATAGACTCAAATTTACGTTATGGTATTTGTTTCTGGGGTTCTTGTTCGCAATATTTATTTAATAAAATTTTTGTGCTGCAAAAAAGGGCTTTAAAGTACATGTGTAAGGCTAATGTAAGAGACTCGTGTAAACCACTGTTTTTGAAGCATGGAATTATGACGCTCTCGTGTATATTCATTTTTGAGCCTGCATGCCTCATGCATAAAAAGTTTGGATGTGATATAAACGGGGAGTCGGTTCGCTACACACGGCTCACTCATAACATCACACTTCCTATTCCATCATCGGCTCAGATAAAAAACTCAATTCTCTACAATAGCAGAAAAATGTTTAATCATCTTCCTGTAAATTTGAGGCAAATTATAAGCAATAATAAATTTAGAAGAGAACTTTAGAAATTATTGGTTAGCAAGGCTTATTATTTACTGAATGAATTCTTTCAAGACACATTTTATTGACCCATTTTTATCACTTTTTATACATAAAATAAATGTAATCCTGTTTGTTGTTTTTTGTTTTTCTTTACTCTTAATGTCTGTAACTTTTATTAGTATTTAAGTTTGGCTTTGTCAACAAACATTTTTTGTATTTTTTCGGACAATAAAGTATATTCTGATTCTGATTGATTAATTGATAGCCACGTTTTTTTTTTTTTTTTCTAAATAGACCTTAAGAGGACTGCAATCTTTATGTGGTATCAAGACTGAAGCTGTCCTCTAAGAGGGAAATCTTTTTTATTTGTATGTTTACAAGGAAAAGTGGTAAATATTTGCAAAAATGTGAAAAACTAAAAAGAGTGAAGCGACTTAATTTGTGAACATTTTGAAAAGCTATATTTAAAAAATCGGTAAAGGTATTTACACAGTACTTCCCTCATTATTTTTTGTGCATGGCGGTCACTCTAAAAAATTATTAATTACGAAATGACATTGAGAATAATAATCGGAATATAATTATTGCTATTATTACAAAGAAAACCTGATAACTTTTGGTCAAAGAAATATGCAGAGTCCTCATCCAACAGCAAAAGTTCAATACTAAATATGGAAGGCTTGCGCAAATACCTTTACAGGTGTCCACCATGACTGAATTATTTCTTGGGATGACCACCCTGTACATTTTTCAATAAAAGTATAATAGGTGCATATGCCAAATATTATTGCCATCTGTCACATTTTCAATCCCACATTCACGTAATGGAGTGGAAGTAGTGTTGGTTAAAAAATTTCATTTTATTTGAAATTTTTCAAAATTGTAGGTAAAAAAGTTTTCAACATTTTTTTCTTCTAAAATAGGTTTAGAATGTCATGAAACGTAGAAATTTTAAATTTGAGCAAAGAAAAAATATTTTTCCATCTATTTTAGTGGTAAAAATTTTTTTTTTCTGAAATAGGTTTAGGATGTCATGAAACGTGAAAATTTTAATTTTGAGAAAAAAAAAATGTTTTGTATCTATTCTAGCCTTAAAATTTTTTTTTTCCAGTGGTAAAAAGATGTTGCCAATTTTTTTCCGAATTAGGTTTGGAATGTGGAAACGTGGAAATTTTAAATTTGACCAAAAAAAAAAATTTCATGTATTCTATAGTTTTTAAAAAAAAATTTAATTTGTTTGAATAGGTTTAAAATGCCATGGAAACGTGGAAATTTTTAATTTGAAAGAAAAAAAAATTTAGTGGTAAACAATTTTTCAAACATGTTGGTAAAAAAAAAATTTTAAAAAAGATTTTTTTTTGGAAATAGGTTTAGAATGCCATGAAACGTATAACTTTTAAATTTGATCAAAGAAAAAAATTTTTCATCTATTTTAGTAGCAAAAAATTTTTCAAGAATGTAGGTGAAAAAATTTTTTTTTTCTGAAATAGGTTTAGCGTGTCATGAAACGTGGAAATTTTAAATTTGAGTAAAAAAAAATTTTTTTCGTTATTTATTCCCTAAGTAGTGATAAATCAATAATTTCGATTCGTACATATGACATACATAAAATGTCACTTTTACACTTCGCAATGAGACACTGTTCGGCCGTCTAGCTGCTGCGCTTTCATTGTCACAAACGCATGAAATTTGGTAGGTAATTATTGGGCGCAGCCGCCGCGGAGCAACGTGAGCGTCGCCACAATATACACTGGGAAAGCATATGTATAGATCCTTTGAAATTCCATAAGCTAAAACCAACAATAACTAGATTGGGGCTACCAGGTGAGCAACTATAGGAAATATTCTCTCCCAAACCATGACATTTAACAATACACATTTTTTTCCTCCTTAGCATTTCTAGAAAGATATTATGCTATGACAAATATAATGGCATGACACTGACAACAAGCTAATCGTCATACTCTTCTACTGCTACTGCACTTTTTATATAATTGTTGCACATTCTATAGGATACTCTTTGCAGTTTTTTTGTTAATAATATTAGTTTTGGACATTTTTAGTTTAATTACAAAATATTAAAAAAATGTATGCAAAAAAAATTTATGACTTTTAATTTATTGATCGATTTTGTTCAAAAATAGGGTTCTTCCTCTAGCTAACACTAAGACACTGTCCAAATTTCAACACAATCGGACTTTTTGTTCTTAAGTTATCGTGCTTACAAGAAACGTGACGGACGGACGAACAGACAGATGGACTGACAGACGTTTTGAAAGTCGTTCAGAATTCGATCACCAACACAGTGATATGAAAATTTTTTCTCTACGAGTAATATTACCGGTTTTAGAAATGTGCCGATCGAATGCAATATACTCTTCATTTTGTATTTAGGAAGAGTATAATAATAAATACTGTTGATGTACAAAATAGATTCGATTTTAGTAAGACAGTTAAAAACTGTTTGTACAGGCGTCAATAACTGAAAACAGAAAAATAATGAGTGACCGCAAAATTAGCCTGTTCTTGCATACGTCATAATTTTGCACCGAAAAAAGCTAATAAAAAATGTAGATGCCGGTATTTTTTTATACGGATTCGGGTTTAGAATGAATTTAACTTAATTTTATGGTATGTTGACGATACGAGGTCTTGATCTACCAATGGTAACTTGTTGAAATAACTAAACATGAATGAATTATATGAACAGCTATCTAAATATTAAATAATATACTCGTAATGTTGCATTGTTGTAATTTTTATTTATTTTTATCTTGCTCCACCGCATTAATAAAACTGTAACTGTTATATGTTATAGTTTAAATACATATTATATCAAAATAAGGTAATAGTGTCAAACAGTCGCCCTTCAGGCCATTGACAAAATGTCTAATTTTTTTTAATGCATAAAATCATCGTAGAAGAGTAATGTTTTTTAAAATAAACTATCCTAACACTAATACTATTTGTGCCAAATTACAAAGCAATCCGTCAAATAGGAGGTGAGAAAAAAAATAAAACATTTAGGGGTAAAAAATGTTTTTCAGTCCACGAGCTTAAAACTTTGTACACAAGACAGGCAGCATACGAGTCATCTTATGTCTCTTAAGTCATTTTAGTTCGGTAGGTGCGGGGGTACTTTTTACATTGCTATCCACTCACAAAAATTTGTTTTGCACCAGCGTTAATTAAACAGGTAATATTAGGTATCTGGTTACCATTTTTATTTTATTTTACAGTCATTTGATAAACAAATAAATAATTTCTTTATTGGATATTGCTAAATGGCCATCGACCGATGTCCTTCAGTCAGTGAAATATTTCATCACATTAACATACAGACTGTCTATTTTACGAGGGCCACACCAAATATCTCGCTTAATATCTATTGTAGAAGAATAAAGTTTTAGAAACAGTTATCCCATTTTTTGTGAGCTTGATATTTCAGTAAAAAGAAATTTGAAATCCATAGCCTACTTTATGAGATATATTACAAAAACCTGAAAAATAGGAAAACCACAAACGGTTATAGCTTCCTTATTTGAGGAGATACGAAAAAAGTTAAAGGAATGAAAGTTGACTGCAAAGACAATAAGAATAATAACGTGTAACAAAAAAATCGAAAAATGCAGTTGGCTTTGACATACGCTATTGTGCAAAAATGAAAAATACATATCTCAAAGTAGGCCATGACGCCATTAATTCCGTTATTTTTTTCTCATTCCAACGATATAAAATATGTCACAGAAATTTTAACCGATAGTGTCAATATTTAATATTTTACGAATACCACAATTCATATAATTGAATCGTAACAATCAGCTGTGCCATAATAGTAAAAATTCACTTTATAATAATTATAATTTCGTAATTATTTATTACAATTTAATACAAACCAATAAATATCTCGTAAATAAAAATACAAGTACAAAACGAACATCCAAAGAAAAAAACGAAAAACTATGTATAACAGTACTACCTACTACTATATTGAAAAGAAATTGTGTGTATTTATTTTTCTAACTACAAATGCTCAAATTGTGCACCATGCATTCTGACACATAAACGTGCTCTACGAGACACGTCACGCATTACATTTTGGAGCATTTCAGGAGTAATTGCCTCACATGCGTTTCGAATTCTGGTTCTGATGTCCTCAATATTTTCAGGGGCAGTTTGAAATACCTTGTCTTTAATGTAACCCCAGACGAAAAAATCCAAGGGAGTAATATCTGATGATCGAGCTGGCCATAGAATGGGTCCATAGGTGCCTATCCAGCTATCTGGCATAACTTGATTTAAATAATTTGTACATATTACAGCAGTGTGAGGTGGAGCCCCATCTTGTTGAAAATATGAATAATTTAATCTTTCTGCCACTGTTAATTCATAAAGAAAATCTTGAAATTAGTTTTGCAGGAAATTAAGGTATCTACGAGCGGTTAATTTGCCATCATAAAAATAAGGTCCAATTACTTTAGTCCCTAAAAGACCCAACCAAACATTCGTAGAAAATCTTTCTTGGAAAGCAGTCTCTCTGCACCAATGTGTATTTTCTCGTGTCCACTTATAATGCATATTTCTATTGAAAAATCCATTATTAGAAAAATTTGATTCGTCCGACCAAAGAATTTTGCTACATATCAGCGCGTCATTCCTTTTCTTATTTAATAACCATCTACAAAATCTTACTCTCCTTGGCTTATCTCCCTCATTTAAATGTTGAACTTTCCTCATTTTGTAGCATCGAAATCCGTTTTTTTTTTCAATATTTTTCTTGCACTGTCTTTTTTTATGCGACAGTTTCTCTGAATTTGTCTCAAAGAGGTTTCCTCATTTTGGTTAACATAATTCATTACTCTATTCACTTTTCTTACATTATCCGCAACATGCGCTCGCCTTACTACTTTTTTTGAAAATGAACCGTGCGTTTTTAGATTTTGAACTAACTTCCTAAACATAGTTCGATTTGGCTGCGGAGCATCTGGAAATCTATCTCCGTAAACCGTGACTGCCATCTCAGCGTCAAAATTGCACTAACAATAAATGCTAATCATATCGAATTTGTTATTATTGGTGTACACCATAATTACTGATATAAAATTTGTCTTAGAACTCGACAACGCAACATACAACATACAACAGTGACAATCTGTCAAATTTATTAATAACTGTATACATTGTTTTTCACTAATTATGGCACAGCTGATTGTTACGATTCAATTATATGAATTATGGTATTCGTAAAATATTAAATATTGACACTATCCGTTAAAATTTCTGTGACATGTTTTATATCGTTGGAATGAGAAAAAAATAACTGAATTAATGGCGTCATGGCCTACTTTGAGATATGTATTTTTCATTTTTGCACAATAGCGTATGTCAAAGCCAACTGCATTTTTCGATTTTTTTGTTACACGTTATTATTCTTATTGTCTTTGCCATCAACTTTCATTCCTTTAACTTTTTTCGTATCTCCTCAAATAAGGAAGCTATAACCGTTTGTGGTTTTCCTATTTTTCAGGTTTTTGTAATATATCTCATAAAGTAGGCTATGGATTTCAAATTTCTTTTTACTGAAATATAGCTCACAAAAAATGGGATAACTGTTTCTAAAACTTTATTCTTCTACAATAGATATTAAGCGAGATATTTAGTGTGGCCCTCGTAAAATAGATAGTCTGTATATGTAAATCTAAATTCACTAGAATTACAGTTTTTACACCCATTCAAGATTTGTTAAATTTAACATATAAATGTAAAATTCAGGAAACAAAGAGCTGAAGCTAGACTAGTCGGATTTATAAAAATGATATAAATAAACTAAAAAGTCTAATCCCTATACACTGTTGTAATAAAACAGTATAGTAAAAATAGTATTGTTACGCCGTCTCCAATATTGTATGTGGATGAAGAGTTAATAGTAGGGATGACAAGTCACTGCAATTATTAATAGCATGCAGTTCAACTACCACATCAGAGATGGCGCTAGTAATAAGATTCGGATGAGTTTTTAACGAAACCAATCGAAAACTGTACAAAATGCCAATTCAAGATTTCCATACTAAAAAATTTGAGGTTCTGTACCCGAATGAATTAAAATGCTCAAGACCGGTCATCTGTGGGGTATATAAGGTTATATTAGTGTAGGAACGTTTTGTGAGCTTTAGTCAATAAATAGTGTAATGTTAGTATCTCGTGTTATAATTTCCGAACGCAAGATTTTCGGGGGTGTTTCTCAGGGGGTAAAAACATTTTACAGTATAACACATTACTTTTACGTATTGTTTCTATTTCTATAAATGTAAGTAACAAAAATCACAAAGCATATGTTAAACGTTTTAAACAGGATGTTGGACATCCTTCTCTAATAATGAGTTAAATATAACAAAAAAGAAATTCCACTAATTTAAATGTTAAAATGTAATCTTGAAAGGAAAATATTCATTTGGTAAACGTTTACAATAGACTAATGTAAGATTTTATAATTATTTTGACATTTGATTAATTATTTCCGGATCTTTGACCAATTATTTATGATTTAGTGTCGTTAATATTACTTACTTCATTACCATATGTAAATTTTAAATCACCTTTGATTACACACATTTTATAGACTGTTGTCATAACACACGATTTTCACAAATAAGTTATTCATTGTCTCTAAAAGTATAAAACATTTTATAAATGTTTAATCTGCAGTCATTTAAGCAATTTGTGACAGAATTTTAGACTAAGAGTGATTCTGGGATATTTTTAGTAATGTACACAGATAGCTTCCTTTCATATACAGTATGTCTCACTTTTCATGACTCCCATATCACAACTCTCTTATTAACAATGCAATTTTTTTTAAATTTGGTTGGAAGGTACCTACTCATCAGGAGATTGTGTCACGATAAAATATTTTAAAATCCATCAGTGGCGTCCACAGTTATGAAGAAAAATGTACCTAATTCTCCAAAAACAGATATTAGGCAAAGTTTTAACTGTAAAACAATCTCATAATCTTATTCGTTGTTATCAAAAACTTACTAAAACCGAATTTTAATAAGATAGTGTACTTGGTGTTCACGTAATAGGAAAATAAAACTTCCATTTTTTAAAGTACCAATGATTACAGTCAATACTTTATTTTTGGACATATTAAGAGTTAATTAAGCTGGAGGAAGACAGGTTTTTCATTTAGAATGAATCACGTGACGTCAGTCAGTTTACTCAACAGTCAAAATCAAATAATAATTGATTTGGAAATTAAAAAAAGTTCAATTTCAGACAAACTTGATTCACGAACAATTCAATAAACAATACAATTTACATACAGTGTGTCTCCTTAATAATGTAACAACTTTTGTTTATAACACGCTTTTATTGGCTTCACCTGTATCTATCAATGTAATGGAATCTTTCAATGTAATTTTCACCCTCTTCTAATTAGGTGTTTTCACAAATTTTAAATTCACTTTCACTGTGAAGATAATGCTTTACTATAGTTAAAAACACTTGAATTTTGAGAAACAGTCGAATAATAACTTAAAATAAGCCATTTTAATTTTGTATTGAAATTTTTTCACCAAAAACACTACATCAATTCACTACGCACTCATGATGCTATCAGTTATATTGTCAGTGTCATTTTCAGTCACAAACATGTTATTTTGCAGATGAATTTCCTAAAGTAGCTTTTACAAATCCCATATTAGGAGGCGTTACTTATTTAACCACATGTAAAATGTAAATAACGTGAATAAAATGTTGTGTTTAACAATTTTTAAACGCGATTTAAGAAACTAATATAACCGATGACGTCACCGTGTGTTTTGCCTACTCGTTCAATTACTAAAACTTTATATTACATATTTGTTGAAATTTTAATTTGATGGACGATAGAATGCTTTTTAAATATCAATAAGTGCTTTAGTATAACAAGTACTTCATTTTAATAATATCAAAAAAGCAAATTTGCACATAGTGAAAACACCTAATTGTTATATCATCATGAAACTTGGTATACTCAATATTATATGTTCAAAATGGCCGCCGCCCCAAGATGGCGGATTATCATTTTCTTTACAACCTCCTTGATATGGGTATCAAATGAAAGGTTTGACAAGTAGAAAACAAATATGTCATCTTCTTCTTTCTCATTTCCGATAAGGTTAGAATAGACAGAATGACTTTCACAATACCTACAGTTTGTCGTGGCTATACGGGTTACGTTCCCAAAGCCATTTCCTTAGGGGAGAATAAAAAAAAAAGTCATCAACACTTAAAAATTCAAAATGGCGTCGTCATGAATGAAATAATTTTAGGTCTGTTGTCACATATCTGTATTAAAAAATCCCGTCTTCTAGTTACTATAACATTTAAGTTCGTCTTAAGACAAAAAATAAAAAATAAATCATAGTTTTAAAAAAAACTAAAGAAACACGCTTTAATAGCAAACCGAACTAAAAAGTAAAAAATAATTTTTAACTTAAGATTTTGTTTAACAGCGATAGAAAGTCCACTCACTCAATACAGTTAAAAAAAAGTTTAATAAGTTTAAAATAAGAATAAAGTGGTTAACAAACCTCCTCTCTGGTTACCTCATTCTTTTAAGATCAGTTTGATTCAAATCTGACAAAAAACAAAAGAATTATTATGCTGTTACACTCCTAAGTGAGACACACTGTAGATAATTAAATCACAGTTTCCTCAACATACCACATGATTAATTCTAAATGGAACGTCTTTCTTCCTTCAGCTTAATTGACTCTTAAATTACTTCCAAAAATAAAGTTATGACTAATAATTGGTACTTTAGAAAGGAAAATCTAATGTTCTCATTTTATTGAAATTCGGGATTGGTGAGTTTTTGATATGAGATTGTTTTACAGTTAAAACATTGCCTAATATCTCTTTTTGGAAAATAAGGTTCATTTTTCGATGATTTTTCAATATTTTACCGTAACATAATCTCTTGATGGGTAAGTATCTTCCTTTCAATTTTTAAATCGCATCGTTAATAAGGGAGCTTTGATATGGGAGTCATGAAGAGTGAGACATACTGTATACAAGAAAAAAAATTAATAAAGCAAAACATGACATATAAAATAAGAATTACTCTTCATGACTAAGTAGTAGAAACTGCTTAATTTTTTGATTATTATATTACACTTTTATGATGCTTCGAACATGGGTGTCACATGTGCTGCTATTGGAGGAAGTGAGAACATTTATTTTTAATTAGTACTATCAGCATTATTTATGATTATTTCCCACGTTAATATGGAAGCCAAGAAAATGCCATTTTTTAGGATCACTGCACCAATCAAAGGTCATTATTAGTAGTAAATCTAGTGTCTAGAAACGTACTATCACTGTAATTCTTCATTAGACATATTTGTTGCTGTAATTGTAATATGTAAACACTGACATATGTCATGTTTTACTTGAAATATTGTAATATTTTCCTCAAATATCACTTATGCTCTTAAATTTTATCTTTTTATTTGTTGTTTTTTTTTTATCCAGAAACTACTAGTTGAAGCATAATCAGTATTTTGACATATGATTCTTGACTTGATACATTAGTGCCTAGTGCAATGAGTGAACTGCATCAGCTTCATTTTACTGTTGTGTCTTATTGCTAAAACCACTATGTTGTTAACACATAATATTTTTATAACCACTTTTTAAAAAAAATGTTTCCATTGTCCTAAATTTAATGTTTTCAATTCCGTCTGTACATGATCTGGCAAGATCTGTGCCACTCTGTAAATGTCGGTAACTAAAATTTTCGCGGATTATTTTACTATAAACTTTTATGCTATAATTGTGACAAATTTTTATTGAAAAACAGACTTAACTTGTGACAAAATACAAACACAGCTAACATAGGAAATTTTAATATTAAAAATATGTTTTATGTATTTAATTATTAAATTTATTTATTTATTTAATTTATTCGTGAAATATTCTCTTAAATATTACTTCTGTTTTCAAATTTCATCACATACATTTTTTAAATTGCCAAATAGTAATATAATTTTTAAAAATTGACAATGTCTTAATCGAGCACTAAAGCACTCAAGATTTGATCAGATAAAAAAATGCCAGTTTACACTCTTTATCTTACTAGGCAACTAACTACGCTTTCGAAAAAATATTATCAAGAAAATTCTAAGCACTAGTCACATTAAGTACATATGATAAATTACACAAGCGTACAAAAATAAATTGAATTGGCCTGTATATTACACTGTTAGTTCCCTATGTATTTTGACGCACTGAAACAGAATCTGCATTTAGAAATAGTTAATTAGCTATAAATTTCAACATAACCTCAAAAACAGTTCAAAGTCCGGGGAGGGGGAACGTCCAGTACGGAAGTAAACGGTCGGAGGACGTACGTTGGGTGGAGACACGACTTAAATTTTTAACTGTGTTTTGATGAGTTTATGTCAAAATTGGTAGCAAATTGACCAACTCCAAACGCAGATTCGGTTTTAGCTGGTTAAAATATTTAGAGATACATACATAGTGTACTATAAATACAGGCCAATCAAAATTTATTTTTGTCACCTCACTACGTTTGGGGACTGATCTTACATGCAAAAATAATAAGAGAGACTATCTGCAGAAAGGCGGATCTTGCTATTATCGCTAGCAGGGGCGCTAGTCAATAACTTACGTGCAGTACCTTTTCCCTAATGTCAAAAAAGCCGTTTTTGATTCGCTCATGCTGAGCCATATTTCCGATTTCGCCGTTGCAATTTATAATGCCAACAAAATGTTAATCTACCTTTTTCCGGAGAGACGTCATACGACGTATTTATTTGGATATTAATGTTTGAAAATTTGATGCTTTCGAGATTTTACCTTTTCTGCCAAGGTTATATTCATATTTAAAATTGGGATCCATAATAGTCGATCACGTTAAGTGATGACCACCCAAGAGATTTTCTGGCTTCGAGTTCCGTTATCGGAGTATATTTTACTTCCACATCCACGTAGTGGATTGGAAGTATAGTAATCGCAAAAAAATTTTCAAAAATTTTTATTCGTGAAATAGGTTTAGAATGTCATGAAACGTCGAGATTTTAAATTTGAGCGAAAAAAAAAATTTCTGTCTGTCTGTCTGTCTGTAACTTTTTTTGTCCGCACGTTTTCTCCGGAACGGTTTGAGATATTGACTTGAAATTTTGTACACGTATATATTATGACGAGATCTGGAACTGGATTGTTTTTTGAGGAAATCCGGTGAAGGGTTGGGGGTTAAATAGGGGAAAATAGGGAAAAATAAGTAAAACAAGCTTGTAAGAGAACAGACACTTGAAATTTGGTGTATGTACTAGAAGTTAAGGCCCAAGATTTTTTTATAACATCTTTCAACCCCCCACCACCCCTACCCCATTAATGGGGTTGATAATTTAAAGTTGAGATTTTCATTTGAAATTTCGTACACGTATGTATTATAACGACGTCTGAAATTAGATTATATTTTGAGATGATTCCGTTGAAGGGTTGGGGGTTAAATAGGGGAAAATAAGTAAAGCAAGCTGGTAAGACTACAGAAACTTTAAATTCGGTGTATATACTAGAAGCCAAGGTCTCAGATTATTTATAATATTTTTCAACCCCCACCACCCCTACTTCATTATTACAAGGGTTGATAAAATAAAATTGAGATATTCATTTGAAATTTGATACACGTATGAATTATAACGACATCTGGAACTAGATTATTCTTTGAGATGATTCCTTTGAAGGGTTCGGGGTTATTTAGGGGTAAATAGGGAGAAATAAGTAAAGCAAGCAGGTATGACTACAGAAACTTGAAATTCGGTGTATGTACAAGAGGCAAAGGCCCCAGATTTTTTCATAATTTATTTCAGCCCCCACCACCCCTACTCCATTATTCAAGGGGTTGATAAAATAAAATTGAGATATTCACATGAAATTTAGTACGCATATGTATCATAACGACATCTGGAACTAGATTATATTTTGAGATGATTCCGTTGAAGGGTTGGAGGTTAAATAGGGGTAAATAGGGGAAAATAAGTAAAGCAAGCTGGTAAGACTACAGAAACTTGAAATTCGGTGTATGTACTAGAAGCGAAGGTCTCAGGTTTTTTTATTAGTATTTTCTATTTCTCCCCACCACCCCCACTCCCTTATTAAGTTGATAAAATTAAATTTAAATTTTCACTTGAAATTTGGTACATTTATATATTATAATTATATCTGAAACTAGATTATATTTTGACATGATTGCGTTGAAGGAGTGGGGGTAAGTAGAGGTAAATAGGGAAAAATAAGTAAAGCAAGCTGGTAAGAGTATTGCAACTTGAAATTCGGTGTATGTCCTAGAAGCCAAGACCTCAAATTTTTTAACAATATGTTTCAACCCTTCCACTACCCTTACTACATTATTAAAGGGGTTGATAAAATAAAATTGAGATATTCACTTGTAATTTGGTAGACGTATGTATTATAACGACATCTGGAACTAGATTATATTTTGGGATGATTCCGTAGAAGGGTTAGGGTTAATAGGAGTGACTAGGGGAAAATAAGTAAATCAAGGTGATAAGAGTACAGAAATTTGGGATTCGGTGTATATGCTAGAAACCAAGGCCTCAGATTTCTTTCTAATATTTTTCAAACTCCACCACCTCCGCTTCATTATTAATGGGATTGATAACATCAAATTGAGATATTCACTTGAGATTAGTACACGTATGTATTGTAGTGACATCTGATTGAGATGCCTCCATTGAATGGGTGGGAGGTGATTAGTAGAAAATAAGTAGGGTGAACTAAAAACTTCATTTTTAACGTATATGGTAGAAACCAACTCCTCAAACTTTTCTATGACATCTGCCCCAAATATTATTAAAATTCTATGACCAATAATTTCCACATACTAGAGTGCAAATATAGTCAAGATGTTTCCTTTAAAACGACTTGGATGAAGAATCTGGATGTGGAAGTAGTGATTCCTTAGGCAGCGGTTTTTAAAATGCTTCTTAACTTTTTGGCAGATATTTTTTATTTTAAAATTACCTTTCGTTTATTTTTACTCAACTAGTGTTTAAAAACGTTATCAATTTGCCTCTCTTTTTGACGGGAATACGTTTTACATTTATTTTCAACTTTTCCTAACGATTATTTTTACTTCTTTCGGCGACAATTGGTCAAATCTGTGTCACTGTATTCAAAAATATTAACGTTTAGTAAAGGAGCTGCAAACAATAACCTATAAATATAATAATTTCAACGGCTTCGACACAATAAATAAATACAATTCTTATGAAATTTGTATTTACTTTGTAAGAAATTTTATGCAGGTACTTACGACTAATAACATTTGCAAAAAGAAACAATGTGTTTTTTATTCAAGAAAACAAGAAATCAAATCGACGCATAGAACACAATTTAAAAGTCACTGCACAATTATGCGGAAAAATTCTGTATCCCGGCGCTGCTAATAATTCTGCCGAGTCTATAAATATTTAGCAGGAAATGTTTTTAAGGGAGGCATTTCTAAGGATAGCAACTAAATAAGGGTTTACATTGATTATTATTTACTGAAGGTTTGAAATGCAAGTGATTTATTTATTAAGTTAAATTAACCACAGAAAAGTGTATCAAAAGAGCTATGACAGTTTTGGCATGGTATGTAAGAATATGAAGGGCACTGATATTATTTATCAGAAATGGTGCTATTATGTATTTTGTTATTTTGACTAACGCACAATCTTGTAAAAGTGAACCTCCATTTCTTCAAAATTAATGCGGCAGAAACATCACTAAGGGGCCGTTTATAAAATACGGTAACAAATAAGGGGGAGGAAGAGGTATTGCTTAGCGTGACGAGATGGGGTCCAAAGTTATTCAACAAAATCCCGCTCGAAATCAGAAACAAAAATTTTAATGTGTTTTCCAACTGGGCAAAACAATTATTGACCACCGAAGTGTTTTACTCTTTGACTGAATTTTTAGAGCAGTGATAATAGAAGTACTGATTATTTATGTGATATATTGTTTGTCTATATACATATTTTTTTATTGTGTTTGTAATATACAATACGTGTTTATATACATTTTTTATTTTTTTATATTTCTTGTGACAAAATACAGTACCTAGGTATTGTCATTTATTTATGCTTTTTTTTATTATTATAATTTTTATTGTAATTTATACACTGTGTTGACGTTTCTTGTAATATTCATTTTACAGAATAAAGCAATATTATTATTATTATTATTATTATTATGACAAGGGTGAGGCGGGGGTTTAAGGAAATGTGACGTTCGCAGTTCATCAATTTTATTTTAATTTTTTTCTTAACTTGGCAGTTTTTAAAATGTTATCATTACGATAGAAAGTCATTCTCAAGTACTTAAAAGCCCGTAAATAAACATATGCATAGTCAAAAATTAATGCATTTATACTAATGCTTTTATATTATGCATGATGCCCTTTATAAATTTATTTTATTCGTTACTTAGCACTCAGTAAATGCAGACGCTCTTTTCGTTTTTCGAAATAAAAAATGTTTTAAATTATTCATCTATATGCTATTTTTAATCACAAAAAATCGTTTATAGGGGGTGGGCTAGCTTTTGTGACGTGATATTTGTTAGGGGAGGAGGGGTCCAAAAGGATGAAATTCTGAGTGACGCATTTTATGGACGGCCCCTAATGGGCATCCCAAGTGATTTTGGAAAATGGCTACATAAAAAGTGTACCAAAATTGGATGTCTAACCATGAATAAAAAGTTATTAGGGCTTAGACTACACTAAGACAAAATAATTTTCTTGTAATTTATATGGGGATTTGAATTATTAAAAATAATTTCATATTTAATATCACTCTAAAAAAGGGAAAACATGTACTGTATTAGTACAAGGTCAGTGCCATTACATATATATTTTTTCAAACAGCACAACAAAAAAAAGATAATATAGTTTCCTCTATAAATCAATACAAGGTAGTCGCAGAAGCATATACTTATTTGATATATTTATATTTAGAACCACCCGTTGGTTTATTAAGAAAAATCCGACACGCATAAAAGGTGCACATTTAATCAGTGTAAAAGAAGTTACCTGCGTATCGTTACTCAATAACTGATCTCTAGCCTGTTTAACCATATCAAGACAAGTCTGGCAAACGCTGCTGGTATCTGGGGGAAGCTGTTTGTGTACCCAAACCGTCTGAATACAATGTTTCACAGCTTTGCAGCCAGCTGCAGATCTATAAAAAATAATATGCGTTATTCACAAACATAATCATGAAGTTCGAAGTTGAATTAGTAAAATGTTTTCCTGATATACATTTAAGTCTAGTTTAGAAAGTGATATAGGATAATCCATTGTTACGCATTTGCACCCCCTAGGTGCTGGTAGCATAAGCAGCCTGAATTAAATAACAGGGATGACAGGCCACTGGATCTGCTGCTATGGTTCAACTGTCTGTTCAGAGGTGGCACCAGGGAATGAATAGTTTCCTATAATTTAAATTGTGGGTTCTAGAAACGTTAGTTCGGCACTTTACTAGGAAATTTTCAAGTTTTTAACTGAGTTCGAGTTGAGTGAAGTGATCCCAAGTGAATAGAAATAAAGAAATAAACAAAATAACGAAATAAAGTGAACACATCAATAATAAACATTGCATAAGGTTCTGTTAGTTAGTAGACGTGTCGCAAATAATAATAAACATATTTTGAGGTTAAGCAAATTATGTGTTAGTGATTATCTCTTATTGTATGTTACAAAAAAAAAAGCCAACCGGGGTTTTTCAACGGGAATATGTACCTCTTTACACGTAGTTTATGTTTAGTTAACAAGTTACAGAAAACGGGTTTTTGGCCTGTATAAATTTTTCTTTCGATTTTACGAAAATACGTCCTATAAGATATTGTAGATATTAAAAATATCTACAAAATGAGGCCAACCTCATTAAAATCAGTTAATTAGTTTTTTAACAAAATGCAATAAATAAACTACTAAAAAAACTCTGTTCCTCAATTCATTTTTAACTTCAAAAATAATGAGCGTAGACGTAACAAACTTTGGTAGATTATAGGTTTTGCTGTGGAGAATAAGTCCTATTTTTTTAAATCCTATTAAAATTGGGTCACAAACACATTTTTTACAGGGGTGTTTCTATGTGTCTCACATTGTATATTAAGTTGAAACAAAAGAATAGCAAAAAATTTATATAAGGAGCCATGTTATCACACAAAAGGATCTTGGTGTATGATGGGAGGTCAATGCCTTGATAACATATGAACATATTTTATAAAAACTGCAGTCCTAATAGAAATTACAATATAGTAAAGTTAATTAAAAATAGTGATGAAGTATAATTACATGTATTGGGAAATACTTGTATGTCAATGAATGTTTGTTAACGAATAACAACAATTAAATATTAATTACATTTCAAAATGTTTATCACAAGATAAATAAAAGAGGAAAAAATACATAAAATAAATAATTCAAGTTTACTGAAAACTAGCATCAGAATAAAGTTTTTTAATTAGAATATGCTAATTGCGTTTATTTATAATCAAATTAAGTTATTAATAAAACTGGCATAATTAATGATATGTTTACAATATATTCAATAAATTTTATTGATTCGTAAAAAAATTGAAGGTATTATTTGGAAAAATCTATAATAGAATGGAGATTCTTATGTAATAAACATGTATTGTTGATTAAATAAACTACATATAACCATGTTAAACTATAATCAAGGTCAACAGTTCCAATAATTTAACTAATGTTGTTGATTTTAATACATACAAATAATTGTAAAGTGCAGATAAGGGGCTTCACCATAATTAATATTATTTCAGGCACATGCAAATGATTTTTACTTCAACCTTTCTGAGGCCTCTTATTTATTCAGCTGTTTCTAGGAAAACATGAGAAAATCTGTAGTTAATTGGAATAGCAAATTATGTCACTATTTATTTACAAAATTTTGTCAGATTTTGAAATTATATTCGAAATTTTATTTTTATCTATTTACTTATCAGTGCAAATAATATTAATAATAATAACAACAATAATAATTATCTGTCACGTATGCTGCTACATAAGAACAGACATGAAAGTCAAAAGAAAAAGTAAAATTACATGTAAATACACAATAGTAAAAGACAAAATAGATATATAACTATAGACATTTAAACAAACTCATTAAAACTATAAACACAGTTTTAAATTAGATATTGTTTTAATGATTTAAAAGAATTAAAATTCCTAGCATTTAATACATGCGTAGGTAATTTATTATTAATTTTAATGTCTGAGAAATAAGGTGATTTTTCATAGAGACAAATTATGTCCGAGAATTGTTAATGAAGATCCATATCTAGTGGTATACAAGATGAAAGCTACCATTATTTTTAAATGAGGAAAAGTTTTTCTTACATATCTAGAAATGTATATATAAACTGATGGAACTGTTAGTATTTTATGATTTATTCAATCTCAAAAAGGCTAAAGAGTATTCCGACTAATCTGGTATATTTGGATACTTAGTGCAAAAACAAAGGATTTTCGTGTATTAGACACCGTTGAGATGCAAGATATCACATTCCTCACATTGACATCTGATTGGTTGGTTTAAGTTGTTAAAGATCAATAGCAGTTACAAGTCGTGAAGTACAGAGAGCAAACACGGAAGCATTGTATGTCATCAGTGGGCTTGCAATAGCAAATAACATGTCAAATAAAGAAGATAGAGGAAAACTCTTTCAAAGGGTGTAGCAGAATAGATAAACAGCCACAATGGAGTAGTGGTGTTTATATTACAATTACCAACTTTTTGAAAATGGTCATCATCTTCCTCGGTATCTGTTTGAACAAAGGTAATAGCCCGGAAGGCAGCGACAGATTTTTCGCGTTGATATCTATAAAGCTAGATTTTTTTCTAAAGAAAGTTTAGATAGTATCTATAATGAAGGTGCAATTCTACCAAACTCTTAGTGGTGCATAAATGGGTAAAAAATTAAACATGGTGAAAAAAATGGATGGACGAAAATTTCGTTTTTCGAATTGTCAAAAAATGACGATTCGCCTTCGCTCCTGCCGGCCCTAATTTTCGATTTTCACCTCGCGATCCACGCTGTATGGTCATTGCTGACCCTCTCCTCGTCATCGAGACATAGAACGGGTCTCCGATCGCCACATTTATTCAGTTTTTACGTTTGAAAAATTGACTTACGAACGTGCCAATCGGCGATTATTTTTAAGTGGTTTCCAAAGTTCGAGTCCCGCCCGGGATACTTTTTTTTTTCATTTTCAATTTCTTGGCAGATATTTTTGATTTTATATGCTGCTATTCGCTCCGTTCTATTGCACTTCTTGGAGAAATTTTGCATTTTTCACCGCGGAATATTAATCTGCATTATTTCGATTACTGTTAATTAAATACCAAAATTAATACAAGTTATGATTTGAACGTAATTTCAAATTAGATCGGGTCTCTAGCCTTGAGCCTGTCAAATTATAATAGACTGTTTTTTTGTACTATAACGTAATGTGAAATATAGTACCTACAAAATTTTGTTTTACCTACGGTCAAAAATAAATGAAATTTATTCAGAATAATTTGTGGTTTTACTCGGCATAAGTTCGACAAAATCGTCGGTTAAATTCATAAAACAATTATCCAGGCCACCAGAAAATTAGTCCTATAAGGTTATACTGCTCTCGAGAACCATGCACACCGATATTTCACTAAAGGATGAGAATCAATGGTGCTTTTCACGGCTTAGCTATATTAGTGGCATGTGAAGCACACGTGCTTCTTATGGCAGTCAACGTGTTAATAATATGTGCAAGTAAAAAAACGTACTTTCGATTCACTCAAAATAAGACTGCATTATCTCTAACATTTCTATCCACGTCTGTATACCATCTGAAATTTTGATACATGCTTTTTACTATCGAAAACTGAATTTTTTATTCAATTTTCGATAATAAAAAGGGAAGAAATTGAAATGATAGGAACCAAATTTCTTTATGCAATCGGGAAATAAATTCAGAATGTTACAAATCGTTTTATTAAACTATTTTATGCCATGTAATTTCAGCAACGTCTACCAAAGATATAGCCACCTTATAGTGGAGGTAGAATATGATTTTTAATCAAAAGAGTGCAGATTAATATTCCGCAGCGGAAAATGTAAAACTTCTCCGCGAAATGCAATAGAACGGAGCGAATAGCAATTATAGAATCAAAAATGTCTGCTAAAAATTGAAAACGAAAAAAAAAAAAAAATCCCGGGCGGGATTCGAACTCGGAAAACCACTTAAAAATAGTCGCCGATTAGCACGATCGCAAGTCAATTTTTCAAATGTAAGAAATGAATAAATACGGTGATCGGAGACTCGTTCTATGTCTCGATGGCGAGGAGAAGGTCGGCAGGAAAATCAAAAATTGGGGCAGTCAGGAGCGAAGGTGAATCGTCATTATTTGACAATTCGTGACAATTTGAAAAACGAAATTTTCGTCCATCTATTTTTTCCCACATGTTTAATTTTTTACTCGTCTATGCACCACTAAGAGTTTGGTAGAACTGCACCTTCATTATAGATACTATCTAAACTCTCTTTGGAAAAAAATCTAGCTTTATAGAAATGATTTCATGAAAAATGTCGCTGCCACCCGGGCTATAAGACATATGGATACATAAATTGAAGCAAGTGGGGATAGTTGATGTATGCCACAAAAATTGATTACCACATTTTATCATTACAAATATCTTACTAAAAATTCATTTTACATTACAGGGTAGAAACTAACTCCTCAGACATTATTTATTCCTACTCTTTATTCCACTCTCAAAATATAAACTTTTTATAAATTATCTCTTTTATTTTCCTTAATTTGTGTTGACAGTCCAGGTTTTCATATTACTGTAATTTTATTTTTTTTTTCAATTTAAAATTAAAATTACCCAGTTGATTGCATTTATGCGAGCACTTCTATTTTTCCTGGGAACCATTAAAAACGAAATGGACTATTCATACTAAGTTTGTCGTTATCTTAACTTCTGATAATTTTAGCTTATAACACTTACGTTAGATTTTGACACCAATAAGATGGTCCCCATGTGCATTCTTTAGCTCCCAATAGCTGTTTATGACCAGGACGAGGTGGAACAAAAACCCCACTTGTTATGGCTAAAAGAGAAAAGACAATTATTATATGTATATTTAATTTGTAAAGAAATGAAGAACTACATAATTAAATTATTTATAATTTATTTGAAATAGAGTTAATCCTCACGTTTTAATCAATGAAATAGTTATCATAGGGTCTATATCTTCTTAAATGGTATTGTGCGAATCGCTTTGCAGACACAGCCGTATATTACCAGTATAGATAGATAGATAGATATTTCCTTATATAAACACTTATTACTGCTTATACAAATTGATATGGGGATTGAAAAAAAAAAATAAATTTAGGACTTATTTACAAAATGACCTGATTTTGCTTCACAAGCATACAAATTAAAGACGTATCTAAATTTCCTAGTAGGTGCTGCAATTATATGGAAAACAGTATTCAAACATTATAGAAAATGGTTAACAAGAAAATAAACATAAATTAAAATTAAATAGTCAGTGTGACATGGTGGTATTTTAAATATGCAATATCAACAAGGAAGAGAAAAATCCCTGGGTATTCCAAAGTAGTTGAGGACTTAACTCAATAACAATTACTAGTGGATAAATACATTTATTGTTAAGCATTACCTTGAGCCTAGTTATTAAGTTCATGTGAATGATGAGATTTATCCTTTTTTATTGAATTACAATTTTCTAAGAAATATAAGTATTTCATCATTATAAGAATCAAAGACTTTATTTATTTAGCAATTATAAAAAAATAAAATTTTTTGATAGACATTTTAAGTAAGGAATGAAAACAATAAGATTATTTAATTAAAAGC
Organism: Stenurella melanura; assembly: GCA_963583905.1. Taxonomy (NCBI): domain Eukaryota; kingdom Metazoa; phylum Arthropoda; class Insecta; order Coleoptera; family Cerambycidae; genus Stenurella; species Stenurella melanura. The sequence goes on from OY757313.1 coordinate 43,969,488, forward strand.
ATGAAGCTTCAAAATATAGTTTTTTGTTTAATTTTTGTTACAAACAGAACTTAGAAGTGTTGGAAACAAGGTGACATATACTTTCAGCATCTATTAATTTGTATAATGCCATGTAAGGATAATAATAATTTAATATAAGGTATCGAATGACATCTTGTTTAATAGAAACCATACAAGACTCGCTTGTTTAACTATATAGGTAACTTGAGTTTATACCTTTTTAAAGCTGGTTACTATACACGCCAGTTATTATATCCTTATATCCTAGCTTATAATGTTTGCTTCAAATTATATAAAATAATAATAATAAAAGCTTTTTATTGATATATACAATATACATATACATATCAAAAGGCCATCGACCGAGGTCCTTCAGCCTAATATAAAATATTTTACCACAATATTTTATTTAGGTAAATATTTCTGTGGATGACGAAACAACACGTTTCAATTACATCTATGAAAGCAAAAGTACTAATAAAACGTAATTAATTCGAATTAACAAACTGTTTTCAATCAATGAATCATAAAAACAAAGCCAAATAGTACTGTGAAATAGTTTTATTAGGAATTGCTAATTAAAAAAAATAAAATTATAAATCTGTTCAACCTGAAGACATATTTTTTTTCTCTTTACCATTGTCTTTGGTTTACATTGCATTATATTGAAAAGTACAATAGCATTCCATGGAACATTTGATTATTTTAAACTATCATTTCTTACACTAGTAGCAATTCTGAGGCTTTTCCAAAGCATTAGCGCAGAAAAAAATTAATATAAACACAAATACAAGCATAATAATCAATTTAAGAATTCTTTTTATGCATGCCAACTTCTGAAATGTGACTGTTTACATGAAATGTGACTTGTCTGGAATACAGCCGCTTAGAAACTATCTTTCGTCAGATTTAAACTATATAATATGTACTATGATTATATGTATTTTTCTGATCGTCACAATTTGGGTACTTATTTTAAAATAAAGGTAAAATTGATTTTCCATGACATAACTAGCTTTCCAGAAAATTTTCATTTCATTTTTTAATAAATAACTGGAAACCACTATTAACAATTAATATTTATGTTACGTTTTTGAATCCGATAATAGACAATTTCAACTATTTTCGAAATTCCCCGACATCTCTTTGACTTTCAAACGAAATTTTAGAATTCCTGACTTTCATCAATTTTCCTGGTTTTCCCCGTCACTACAAACTCTGTCAATAACGACTTTGATTAAAAAAAAATGTTTTAACAATTCTTTATATTTTATAATTTTATATACAGGGTTTGTTAAGGCGATGCCGATCTGGAACAGAGTGGTAAGGGGTCACTTGGCATCTATATGAATTAAATCTATATGAATCAAACATACCTACATGGAAAATGCTACGGTTCTTTTATACTGCCGATTTTGTGTTTTTTTTTTTAAATCTCAATTTTTTATGCACTAAATTAAACTTTTGATGTTCTGATTTTTTTTTCTTTATCCGAAATACATAAACTTACAACAAAAAAAATTATTAGTTAGAAAACTATTTATTGGAAAAGAATTGTAATGGTGATTTAATGTATCGATTTTCAAAGTCTTATACAATGTTTAAAAAAGTCTTCTAGCTATATTACAATTACTTTTAAAACTTCTCTATTTTATCCTCTTTATGTGATATCACACATACCATCAAATTTCACCAATCACTAAAAAATGATGAAAGACTACCAATTGACAACAGTTTTTCATTTAATCAAAAATTAAATTCTTTCAACAAAAACGAAGTCATTAATTGTTTCAAAAACTTTATTTAAAACAAAAATTATTATTTGAGAACAAATGTATTATTTCTGGTATTTAAAATGAGATCCATTATTATATTCTTCGCAAATACAAAATGAAGAGTATATTGCATTCAATCGGCACATTTCTAAAACCGGTAATATTGCTCGTAGAGAAAAAAATTCATATCATTGTCAAAATTGTCATTATCACTTTCAAAATATCCGTCTGTCCGTCACGTCTCTTGTAAGCACGATAACTTAAGAACGAAAAGTCCGATTGTATTGAAATTTTGACGTAAGTTACTGTTAGCTAGAAGAAGAACCCTATCGTTTTTTTAACAAAATCTATCAATAAATAAAAAAGTTAAGAATTTTCTAAATTAAAAAAAATATATATTTTGTAATTAAACTAAAACTGTCTAAAACACATATTATTTGCAAAAAGTGAAGAGTATCCTATAGAATGTGCAACAATTATATAAAAAGTGCAGTAAATCGGCGAAGAGTATAATGGTTAGCTTGTTTCTAAAGCATTTCCTCGCCCGTCTTCTAATTTCAACAGTAGTTGTCTTTAATTGTATTTCTTATCATAGTTGTAGAGCAGCTCCCTCTATTTTCGCTACTAGTTGAACATGGCATTGTATTTCCTCATTCTATTCAAATGCTTTCATCCTACCGCATACGTGATACTCCAGTGGCGTTAAATCTGAGGACCTTTCAGACTACACCCAATCCACTAACCGGGGTATGTTATATATTAGCAGACTGTCAAGCGGTAATCAGTTGGCCATCCGTCGTTGTTTTGGAAAATGATACAGAGGTGAAGGTACACTGGCAAATCTTCCAGGAACGGAGGAAGATCGTTTTGCAAGAAGGTCAGGTAAGAGTCTCCATTCAGACCATCTGGACGGTAATGAGACCCAACAACATGTCCAACAATTACAGCCATACATTAACACTAAACTTATTTTGAAAGGTTTGTCTTTTCATTTGCGGGTTGTCGCCCTTGTCCGCCCAATAATGGAGCTTATGAAAATTGGTTATGCCTTCACGGGACATTTTGATTCATTCATCCCTAAAATAGATTTGAAGTAATGGCAGTCTACAATATCAACATTCAATAGAAAGCGAGAAAATGCTATTCTTCATAAAGAGTCTTCCTTTTCTAGGCCCTGTACTGAAGTATAATGGTAAGGATGTTTCATCTCTGTATTCATCAGTTCATCACTGATCAAGCATTCCAAATTGAAACTTTGCAACTTTTCCGATGCTTGTTGTGGGATGCGCAGTAAATGCAGATAAAATATTTTCGTCATAGTCGGGGTAAAGGTGTGCTGGTCCTGCAGAAGGCTCACGACGATGTAAATTACAGGTTTCTGCCATTCAGCGATAAGTGTTGCTGAATACATGCGGTTCTGGAATCTTTCTATATGGATGAAATCATACCTGGTATAATCGTTCAGCAAGGTAAGCATTCCCATCTGTTTCACCTTAGTGAAAGAGTATGTTAGCATACTCACGGTTACTATAAATACCCAATGATATTAATTTTACTCAATACGTCAGAAAGTTAAAACAAATTTTCATTAGATAACGACACAACCCTAAGGCTAAAAACTTATACAAGAAATTCAAAAGCGTGCGCGTTGACAGCTGTCAGTGATATACTAATACACAAGTGACTAGTTCTGGTTGTCTTCGAAACGAGAGAACTTTCTTTCTGTTGAGAGAACATGAATATTTAATTATTGATTAAATGAATAGTAATTTATGTTATAAGTCCGGTAGGTGACTTATAACAGTACGATATTTTATGCAGATAAAATCGGCAATATAAAAAAACCGTAACATTTTTTATATACAAATGATTGGTTCATATAGATGCCAAATGGCCCCTCTACCATCCTCTTCCAGGTCGGCATCGCCTTACCCAACACCCTGTGTATTATGAATTATTATTTAAGATGAAGTATTATTATGTTTGATTCATTTACAAAATAATTTTTAAATTAATATTATGTAATTAATTTTAGTGTTAAATTATGAATTTTATGTTTCTAATTTTACGAAGGTTTCTGGTATTTAATTAATGTGATAATATCGAAAATAAACAATGAAGTATTGACCAATTCTTAATTTCCTTCCTGCAATAAATTATTACTATCCCACAATTTTAAGATCAAATTTAAGTATATAAGTAAATAAAAACCTCTCTGTAAATAATTTATGACTAATTGTGAGTGTAACATCAATTTATAATGTTGATTATTTACTAGTGACAATCATGTGAATCACTATAATAACAAATTGATAATGATTTCATAAGAAAAATATGTGAATATAACTATAAAAAAAACAGAAATAGATATAAAAATGTTTTACTGTTCTGAAGGATTATACAAAGAGTTGTTAGTCATAAATATCATACCCATGATGTATATATTTAAATTTTAAAAAGTCCCTATACCCTGTGCTAACAGCTTCCCCTTTTAAGGATAAAAATGATATTTTCTTAAATAACTCGGTTCCTATCAATTTTGCCGAAAAGAAATGAAAAGTAAAAATACTGTACAGGAAAGAGTGATCGCAAAATTCGCCTGTTTTTGCATTGTACATAGCGGGTCAAGGGAAAGAACAAAATAAATCCTATAGGGCTCAAATTAAATTTTAAGATGAGAATATTTTTTAATTTTTTGAAAAAATGCAAAAATCGAGGGTAGAAAATATTTAAAAAAGGCAGTATATAATGAATATTTAAAAAAATAAAACTGTCGTTACTCAGATTTTATATTGTATGAATTTTTTACGGATTATATATTATTTTGTAGCGTAAGAGTTTAGGAAATTGTCCTACAACCCTCCAACACCTTGTAATAATTAAAATGCAAACCCCAGAAAACGAAAAAATTAATAGGTCCTACCCACATGATACAATCGTCATAGGATTTTCACAAGAATTGTTATGACTAGTCGAGTTCATATCTACAGGGAAATTGTTGTTTTATTTTTTAAAATATTCATTATATACTGCCTTTTTTAAATATTTTCTACCCCTAATTTTCCGATTTTTTTCGAAAAAGTAAAAGACATGCTCACCTTAAAATTTCTCAAAGTTTAATTTGAGCCCTATAGGATTTATTTGGCTCTTTCCCTTGGCCTGATATCTACTAAGCAAAAACAGGCGAATTTTAGACCTTTTTTGCGATTACTCTTTCCTATAAGAAACTCATTTAAGGAAAGAATTTTTTATATATATTTGTCAATAAAAAATGTAAATAAACAATTCCTAGTCTTGTAAAAAAATTACCAAATGTTTATAACTAATGTTTTCTGTACAGCCATTAAGAGAAATTTACTAAAAACATCATTGTATGATAATACCATAATTTTATAATTATGTTCGAACGTTCCTTCACATTGGTCAAGGACAAATTCTTCCTGTATATAGAATTTAAAAATAATATGGAAGTAAATACTTTCGCAAAAGAACATTATTTTCTAACAAAAACAGTAAAATGTATTTTGTGACACAAATTGAATTGTTATACAGAGTGATATGGATATGGACACCATTATCCTGCAAACGGTATTGAAAGAAATAATTAATAATGACTCCTTTCATAATTAGTTAAGATGTTGATTTATTAATGCTGTTTCATTTTATTCATTTATTCTTCAAACTGCTGCAAGAGTGAAATTCTAAAATACGCTAGGTACATCTACTTGCTTTTATGAGTAGTGACACCACATTTGCAAAATTTAATAAGAGTAAAATCGATATTTGTGTGCTGCTGCAAAATAACAAGAAAATTATTTGTTTTGTTTCAATTCACTATTGTTTACACAGGAAATAAAAGTGTATATTTATAAATCGATTTATAAGATTTGATAAGTTTATTAAGTCAAGCCTGCTGGAACTTTTGTACTTATGGCAATAACAAATTAGTCATTTGGACACAGGTTCTAATTGGAGACATCTAGTCAAATTTACAGAAATATTATGGAATATTGAAATAAATATATTTATTAGTCTGACAAGTCACAAAAATTAGAATTAAAATATGTAAGTTTCATATCAAAATAAGGCAGAAATGTTTGGTCTTTTCCACTTAGTTACCTCTTACATTTAAAGAAATCTGTTATTCAGTAATTTTTAGTTCCTTGTCATTATCTTCATGGCCGTCATGATATCCAAGTGGGCTAGAGCGTTTATTATCGCGAGCAAGCTTGGCCACACTATCTATTGTGTACTTCATTCGATTCCTAGCTCGGACACTAACAATGTCCACGAAACAAGGGAAGAGCACATTATAAATGAACTTCGTATAAATAAGACCTTTTTTTATATTATTATTAATAAATGACTGTCTGTTTGTTCAAATGCGTAAACGTCTTCCGGGCAGCTTTGGCTTTGGGGGTTGCCTAACATGTATGTTGTGTTTATGTTACGGTCAGACAAATACAAATTCCCCTCTAATACTCCATTCATCCCACTCGTATTTGTTACTCAAACGGTCCACTCAACTTATTTTATTTTCAGTTTATTCTCGTATATCTTAGATCTTATCCTATCTTTCATCGTATTTCAAATATTTATTTCTACTATGTCTCGAGATCCAAATATCTACAATGTGAGATAAATACTCTTATAATAAAACATATTCTTGTTTAAAAGTGAATTATTATTTGTTTGCTTATAGTAATGAAACATTTTCTTTATATATCTATAAAGAAAATGCTTCAAAACATATTCTTTATAGGATTTTGCAAACAGCAGAAAAACCTATTTATGAGAACTAAAAGAAAAACTATTTTTAAAATTATTGATTTACAATGTTTGCATTCTTTCGATAACCTGAATTCTGGTTATGCTAGCAATTAAAATCCTAAAATGAATTTGTCTTTCTTATTTGACAAATACTGGTATTCGCTCCACAGAAGTTGCTTAATTGAGAACTTGATTGGCTTGATGAAGTAAAGTTTGACTTGGTCAAAATTTCACTAGCGAATATGAGTACGAGGATGAAAAAATATATCTTTATGGTTCAGATGATGTAATAGGCATCTATGTAAGAAAAGCTACTTTGTTATTTATTTTATTATTTGGTTAACGAAATTATTTATTTAGTTGTTTTTTTAACCGTTGACAATAGGAGAGGTGTTATGCATTTTTAATGCATATGTTTGTCTGAATGTCCGTGACTTAATGACTCAAACAAGTGTAGACCAATTTTGACACGGTTTCTTGTAAATGGTAAAGCATTCTCCCAGGTACGTTCTTAGGTAAGAATCATCATGCTAGCCCTTTTGGGAGCACAAAAGGGTGTGTACATGAATTGAAAATTTTTTTTAAAAACTTTAAAACATAATACAATAAAAAATCTTAGCCACAGTACACTTCTCAATCTCTTGCTAGCAATTTTCTGTTTTAAATATTCTCTACAATGTATTATGTTCACTCTGCTCCAATAGTTTTTTGACAATGGTGTTTTGTGTATTTATTAAAGTCAATGAACAATATTTCATTTAAAAAAATGTTCACGACAATCTGATTAATTGATCAAAAAGAATTTGATTGATTAATAGCACAACCTTACTAATGAGGGATTAACTGTGGAGCAATATGGCATAAAAATGTTATGAAGTACCCAACGAAAGCAAAGAACGTACAAAACATCATATGTGAGGTCCACTACGAAACATTGTGAACATTATAGTAGATACTTCATGTATTTCATTGATTAACTTATACGTATTTTTTGTAAGTATTTAAAATATCTGTACAGCAGATTGTCCAGCAGTTAATCCGTCAGATGTATATAATAGTTCTCCAGAAGTTGACTCTCTGACTAATGAGATGTTATCTTCTGGTTTTACAGTTAAAAATTAAAATCTGGGTATTCCCCAAAACAAGCATGAATAATCAGATAAGAATGTGGTTAAAATGTGTTTAAAGTTCCTTTGGTATCATAATTCTAGATAAGCGTTTTCTTAATAGGTGACCTTAACTATATTTGAAATTCTAACTAATATCAAATTTTCGTGCGTAATTGTGAAAAATATGTAATAAAGATGATTTTACCAAATAAGTATAGAGCTAACTGGAAAAGTAACTACTATTCCATCCAAAAAGGCATAGCATGTGATTAATAAGTGTATCTTTCACTTAATTGTATCTCCTTATTTAGATCAATGTCCTGGCATAGTGATGCGATATCGAACTGAAAATATCGATATTTTATATCGATGGTAACATCGAACCAAACTATCGATATATGATATTTATCAAATTAAAAATATCGATATTTGCCAATTATCGATGTTCGACAAGTTGAGAATAAAAGAATGCAGGCGTTATTTTCTATACTCGAGTTTCTTTTCCGTAGCGTTGCATTTTTGCCATAGGGATGGCAACGATGCATCGATTTAAAATAAGTATCGATATATTAATCCTAAAACATGAATATATTCATATCGTCCTTTTGTTGCAATATATCGGGTTCAAATATCGATATTTTTTATCGAAATGGTTCAACTTGCATATCACCCTTCGCTTTTCGAAATTTTAATTGAGTTAAATATTGTATTATTGTATTGTAAGGAATGTCCCCGCTTCCCGAAGTTATACCGAAGAGCGGAGGGTGAGGGGCTGATTTTCTCCCAACATTATTGCGTAAAGTGGCAAATTCTTTAATCCGTCCTTGGTATACTATATAGTTTTTAGGTAATATTCATTAATTTTTAACATTAAATGTTAATCTAAAAAATATATCAGTACAAAAATATCGATAATTTTTTGTTGATATATCGATCTGAGTCTTGTGACGTATCAAATGATTCATATATCGATATATCGATATATTAATTTTTTTACTCTCTATACAAGCGAACACCTTTGGCGAGTGTGGCGCCAGCTGTTTTTATAATAATAATAATAATAACCTTTATTCAATAATGCCGTCAAACGGTGCAGAACAAGTCAAAAGAACATGATATTACAATTACCTGGTGTATAACCAGCAACAGTACATTTAAAGTATGTAAAAATAAAATAAAAACATTTAAATAAAGACAGTACACTGACAGGTCAAAATGGTGGGTAAAATATTCTGAAACACTGTAAAATGACTTTTTACATAAATAGGTTTTCAGCTTTAGTTTCAAATCTTTTCTTGATAGGTTCTGATAATCTTGTGGTATTTTGTTATAAACTTTTACCAGCTGCGTTACTACATTATGCTGTACTTGAGTGAAATTCGTTTGGGGTTGTCGTAACACTGATCTTGCACAACTTCTAGTGTTAAACATATGGCTGGTTTCATATCTGCTAAATAATTCTTGGTAATGTTCTTTAACGAAGCAAGCACATTCATATATATACAAACACGGTACGGTAAGTATATATTTCTTTTAAATATTTGACTACAGGTCTGTCTTCTTTTTAGGTGGAAAATACTTCTGACACATGATTTTTGGAGCTTGAAAATTCTAGATGAGTCAACCGAGTTTCCTCAAAAAATTATTCCATATTTTATTCTGGAGTTTACATAGGAGTAATACGCCGCTATTGCTGCATCCTGATTCACGGAGTTGGGATATTTAAGCTTAATCTAGTTATTTATGCAACGATTAATACATAAAGTAAGATTTTTTTCCGCGAGTGGGAAGATTGATCAATCCAATGAATGAAAAAAGAAACTGAATTTCATGTAATATTTTATCTAGCAGGACTGTCATCTACAATTAGATTTTTTTTTACCAAATAGTAAAAACTGAAATTTTTTTAACACCCAAGTATAGCAGTCTCTACTAGTCTGCTACGGTGCTACCGGGCAGTGGCGATCATTTCATATTTATTTGTTCTATTCAACGCATACATGTCTTTAATCGAGAAATGCATGCAGCTTTCAGTAGTATAGTCAGTAATCGATACGGATGACAAAAAATGTAATATATCGATATATGAATCATTTGGACTCGATATATCACGATATTTCTATGTATCGACAGATTTTGAATATTCCTCGCAATAAAGTTTTGGAAAGCTGGGGGGTAACATTCCTTCATTCCTTTATTCTTCTTGGCATCTTGACATCAGCGTCAGTTGCAGATTGCGTTTAGCAGCCAGTTCCCTTCGACATATTTAGAAAAATATCAATATTTGCACTCGATATATTGCAACAAAGATTAACATATCGATATTTATTTTATATGGATACATCATTGCCATCCCTAGTAATCGATAGATGGCTGAACTAATAAAGTATAATCGACTATCGTATCAGACTCTAAAATAATCCAAATAGTGATTCAGAGTTGTTTCAGTTTAATTTTAATATTCTGTTCGATATATTTCAATTTTATTGTAATATCGATATCTTATCGATGTTTAAGAATATGATTTATCGATGTGAAAATATCGAACATCGGTCATTTCAACATCGATGTTTTCGATACATCAATATATATCGCGCATCACTATCCTGGCACAGTTTAGCCATAGGTGTTCCATTCCTCACAATACTCCCAAAATATATCAACCACACAAAATGTACAGGAATGTTATATTTACTGCATTGTCTTCTATTTATAATAGTGAATATAATGACAAATTAAAATGTTTAAAAATTATATATAAGTATAATATATTTGACACAGAATTCTTTTTTAATTACAGATCTTTGTTCAATATATGTACATATTTTAATAGAAAATAAATGTTAAGTAAATATTTCAACCACATATGACATTGATATGAAATAGTGCCAGATATTTTAGTATGACTAGGCAAATTCCAAATATAACAAATGATTGTAAGAGAAGTCCCTGAGAGTTTTCAGATTTTTTAATCTTACAAAAATAAACAAAGCTTTTATTTTATTTATCAATGCATGATTAATTTGCAGTAAACCAATTATTTGCAGACAAAATAACATTTTAAGATATTATAAGAACCAATAATACATTAAATATTTGTTATTTATATTGAAAATATCTTATTAACACTTATCACTATCTTATATACCAATAAAACATATGTATTATTCAAAAGTTTTGATAAAGCTACCAGCATATAAAGTTTTTTTTATTCACTTATTCAGCGGTGTCACAAGACGAGCTACCCCCAATCTGGAAATTGTGCACATAGAATTTTAATGATATATTTGTAATCATTGTCCCAAAAACCCATAAAACAATGCCACTTCAATACCTTTTCGATCGACTCGCATTTAATAGGGGTGGTAATGGGGTAGGCTGATACCATAAAATTTTAACACTGAAAATATTTAAGAAATCTGTGCAACGCCAGATGTTAGAAAAATAGGTAAAATCTCATAGGGGAACAGTTCCTTGAACGGTTACCGGTTTAGGTGCCGGCACTCGATCGGCGAAGTTAAGCATCGTCGGTCGGGCCCAGCACATAGATGGGTGACTCACGTTCTCGTCAGAAACCTCAGTCCATGTCATGAGCTGAATAGCATTGGACTGATTCGGCTTTGTGAGAAAATAGAAATGAAGGGATGATAACTTTACCAAGGAGCTTCTCATCAACAGACTCCAAGTCTAGTAAGGACCACGTCTGGATAAGGAGCCCTAAGGTACAAAAAAAGGAGTACTACAATAGACCTATAATCTAATCCAGGGGAACCATAAGAGCTACCTACATGCAGTATATATGCTGTATAAGTCCTGTGCATAAGGGAGGTGTAAATGTTTAAAGTGTTACAAATGTTTGGTCGCGACTGCTGGATGCAGTGGTAATTCGATCGGAGTGTTTTTGATATCATTATGTAGGTTGGATCTTTCTGCTTTGCAGTAAAGTGGTCCGGACGTTCCAGGATGACTGGGGTGGCAATAGGCAAGGAAAATGTTTCTCTTATGTTGGATCATTGGGATTCAATTCATTTTATAACATTCATAAAATATTTAATGAATGAGAACTGTATATAAAGTAAATAATATAATAAATATATATGGAAAATTGAAACAAAAAGTGTACTATTTTTTTCTAAACATAAATGGAACCATAAACAAACAATAAAACTACAGTTTATGGTTAAGAAATAAAACTTTAAAACTTGTAATGTAAATACAAACACAAGAAAAATATAAATAAACCGTTTCTACAGCTGGTTATTCCAGTTTCAAGAAAGCGATTAATATTTTGTATCTAACATTTGTTCTTCTCTTCATTTTATTCAATAATGCAATCACACCTGCATAACTAGAAACTAGAATGAAGTAAACAAATTTCAGAAACAAGATTCAACCTTTTGGGTAGTCAATTACGAATCGATCAAATCTTTTCAAATAGAACAAATGACATCTCTAAATGAATGCAATGGTTTCATTCAGAAGAATCACTGGTAACTTTACAGTAACTTTTCATTGAAACCAGTCAATACACCAGTAACTCTTCTGAATGGCAACAACAAATGAAGTAACATTGCTTTAAAAGATGAAGGACTGTAGAGTAGGTAAGTATCTATATTTCAGTTACCAAACAGAGTTCAAGTACATGGTTGAAATAACATATGATATCAAGCAGCATGCGATTTGAAATCTTGATTGTTCTTATGATGACCTCATGTTAAAATCAGATAAAAATGAGCACGAATTCAATGATTGAAGTAATAATTTATCATGAGATTCTAAATTTATAGTTTTCTCTTCGGTGACAAAATTAGTGTAAACTCGTTGCACTTTTTCTTATGTCATTTTACGTCTATGACTCAAATTTTCAAAGTTGCAACTTTCATCAACAATATTAGGTACCTGGGGCGCCACTTTTATATGGTGCATACCTAGTTGTCTAATTCTATTACAGAAACTATATAAAACTACTCAGACTATGAAGCACCTAAATCTTAATTATCATAACTACCTAATTTAAGTTTATAATTGTTTAAAAAAAATTGAATCTCATTGGCAGGATGGGGAATCAAATGTCATCAATTTGACCGATAATAAATGAGGGCAGATAATGCGAATGGAGCTTTAATCATATGAGGCAACCAAGTACAAAATAACAAAAATAAGAAGCATTGGACGATGGATCAGAAATTACTTTATCTTGCAAAGAGGTAAAGGTCGAGTTATTTTAGATTATAAACATAAACAATAACATGTTAACAGGATAAGAAAATTGTAGCAAACAAGGGGCTTCTCTTTTATAGGGTCACAAAAATCAGGCTATTATTTCTTAATCATATTGCTTGGGGATAAACCAAAATACGCAGAATTCAAATATAAGAGTATTAATGACGAGTTAACAAAAGATGCTTTGCTGAGTCATAAAATTTGATTTTCTTTGTAGAAATAATTTAACTTATTCGGCTTACCGATTACTTATAAACTCATTAAATTAATTTTAATTAAATAATATGCATCATATTATATTATATTTACTAAGATATAGGTATTTATTTATATATAATTATAAATCCGAATTAAAAATTATAAATAAAAACAACACCAAACCAAAAATCTTAACATAAAATAAAACTTAGAAGTACGTCATTTAAAATCAAGGATACATACCAAATAATGCCGTTAAGGCAATGAAGATATAAATCTTCATATTAATGTGGAATTTCTTCTAATTTTCTTTTGTATACTTCACAATCACGTTAAAAAGGTATGAATGTCAAGCTACTCAAAGACAGCTGATAATTTGCGTTTCTTTTCTCTGGCGATGATCTGTTCGGTGTGATTCGGATAAACTCGGCAGGACTACAGTGGTCGAATAACCTTTAAAAGAATAATTATGGATAATTATCTGAATAAATATATTTGTATTCTAATGTGCTGATGATTATCAGTAAATTTATTGAAAAGAAATACTTATTTATACCCTTTATTAAAAATATATTTATTGAGCATTTGAAACGGACTACGAGTGTTCCATCCACTGTTGCCGCTTTCAGTAGATTCGTAGATTGACTACTAAATTAGTAGATTTTCAAGAAAAATGAGGGTGCGCAATAGAATTTTAGTAGAGTTAATAATTTTAGTAGATTTCAGTAGATTTCTAAGTCCTAGTTTTAATGCTACATTTTATCGCCATCTATAATAATTTGAGCAAGTAACATATAAGTGGCACCTAGCGCCACCTACTGGAATAGCACCGAACTCAAGCAAATGACTATAAAGACAATTGCTGCAGTCTTTTAGGTAAGTTCAGTCCTTCTTCGACAGATGTCCCTAGAATTAACCAGGTATATCGAAATTAGGAAACTGTACTAAGTTTAAACCTAATTTTGACATGCAAGGTAAGTTTTAAAGTATGAATATTTCGTTCAAAATGTTTTAATATTTTTGTTTGCTTGTTTTTAATGAATATTTCATTTCATTCTAGTAAATATTTAGTCTTCAATGTTTTCATTAATGCTGTTATTTTTGTTTAAAAGTAGTGCTGCTCCATCTAGCGGTAGAACTGTTAACTCACGGCAAACAACTTACAGGTGTCTCCTAAACAGGACTTGTTTCATAATATTGCCACCCTATGGCAGATGGCAGTAGATTTTTAGTAGAAACTAATTTTAGGTTAGTAGATTTTGGTAGTCTGTGATCGGAATGGACTCTATTAGTTGTGACGTCACAAGTTAGGCAACCTCTATATACTAGTGTCATGACACACGGGTTGCCTACCAAGCACGCTGGAACTTGAGCCTTAATGCATATGTTTATAAGGCGACATTTTCGAGGAGAGAAACATAGCATAGAACTTTATTTTATTTCTCCTGTGGAAGACATATTTAAGGACTTCGAATACCTATTTCACATTCAAAAAGTACATTAAAATGTATATATCCATGCATGAGTTAGAAAAACTTTATTTTAGTTTTTGTTTACAGTTTTTGTAATACTTTATACTTGTGTATATTTACCAATACCTTGTCCATGCAATAAATGATAACTGAAATCTCTTAAATATTTCTTACACCGGAGAAATAAAATAAAATTGTATGCTATGTTTCTAGCTTCGAAAATGTCGCCTTATAAACATATGCATTAAGGATCAAATTTCAGTATGCTTGTCAGGCAACCCGTGTGTCATGACACTAGTATATAGGGGTTGCATAATTATGTGACGTCACATTAATTGAGTCCAGTAGGTAGAATACGGTTTCGGTTAATAGAAAACGGTAACCCTGCGGGGTCAATTCTCGAAATTATTCTTATGGGAAATGATACTTTTGGAACGTGCAAATTGTATTCTTGACTGATCCTATGAGATTGTTTTCCATTCAAATCAGCGGAATTACTTCAGCTGATCATTTCCAGCAGAAAATAATATCATAGAACTAGTCAAGAATACAATTTACACGTTCCAAAAATCTTATTTCCCATAGGAATAATTTCGAGAATTGACCCCCTGGGGGTCAATTTATTTTTCGATATTAGTCGGTACCTACGCAATATAATTGGGAAAAACATTTTAATTCGTTATTATTTTGAATATTTGAATACAATAATCAGGAATTCAGAAGTTCACGCTGTTCTCGGAATCTTCTTTGAGGGCATAGGAATACTCTGGCTTTTCCTATGAATTGAGAACTAGGTACCATTCAATAATCTCTAGAATTTCGCGTTTCTTTAGGGCGGATAGACTGAAATTTTGACCTATAAGGGGCCATCCAACAAATACGTTTGCAAAAATGGGTAATGGGTAATGAGACACCCCCCCATACATGAACGTTGTTTGTTTGCAAACACCCCTCTCTACATTTAACGAACTTAAATTTTTGTTAAGGTCGTTAATTTTTTGAGAATACTGTAGCGTACTGACCTACCCGTATTCAGCGCTACATGTTACCTAGCGATATAAAAATTTATTGATTTTTGATTTTATTTTATTTTTATTTATAAATACCCTCTTCCCCATCGCTCACTTTGCCACATTTTCGGCGACCCCTCCCCCTAAAAGCGAATGTATACCTACTAGTTGAATGGTCCCCAATGGCCCTAATTACGTTGGAATACCTATTCTTTTCAAGTCGTTTTTGTAATTAAGTAGGTAGTTGTTTATAGCGTACTGTGATGGTAGCAAACAGGGGTTATACAAAGGGGAATCAGGGCGTCACGACCCCTTGAATTAAAGAGATACACCAGATGTTATGAGGAAACCTGAAATTTAGTTATATAAAGTAGAAGACCAGTGACTTTGGGACAAAAAATAAATTAAAAGTGTTGTTGCATTTAGCACGCCGATTTTTTCTTTTTTTAAATAGTAAAAAATTAACCACATTACGGGAATAATATACTCTTGATGTAATTCAGCCGCCGCAGAATTTGTTATTGCAAAATTATTGCAAAATTCATAATTGTTTATAAGCCTTTTCTTTATAATGTCCGTTCTAATTGTCCGATTTGAACTTTCGGAAGCTCATTTTACTCGGGAATACATGTATTTTTAAAGTAAATTGGTTCCATTATGCTTGAATAAATAATACTGTTTTTACATAGCAAAAACTGGCGAATTTTTGCAAATTCCGTATTCAAAGTTGCACAACAATACGAATTTTTCACTTAGATAGCTCAAATTTGTTTTGTGTACACTTCAATGGTTACCAAATAGACTCTCCGTATCCGTTTTATCATATGACGTTTTGCAAGAAAAATTATTAAAAAAAAATTTTTCGATAAGTAAATTAACATTATTTATTTAGGTATGAAGAATAAAATGAGTAACTAACAAAAATTGCGATAACTTTGTTAATTATTCAAAATTTATTGAGATTCAAACGGCATTAAATTCGTCGAAAAAAATTACGCTGATTTCGCCTTATGTGGACCCTTTTTAGACCATTTTAAGCCGAGATATCAACGATTTTAGTTTTGGCACTGTTAAGACTTTTGTAATTAACATTTTGGAACAATTCGAAAGGGAGGCGATATATCAGAATCTTTACTATCTGAAGTTACATTATTTATATTTTTTTGTACATATTACTCTAAAAGAAAAAATTATTATGAACAACTACGACTGCTCGTACAACAATACGCATATTCACCAATGCTTAAAATGGTCTAAAAGGGTCCACAAAAGGCGAAATTAGCGCATATTTTCCGACGAATCTAATGCCGTTTGAATCTCATAAAAATTTACATACTTATTTAAAAAAGTTATTGCAATTTATGTTACTTGCAAATGTTATTTTTCATAAACAAATGTTACCTAATTTACAGATTTTTTTTTAATAAGAATAGGTAGTACTAACCAAACCATATAATTTCCCACAAAAATCATGATAAAAAAGTGCTTTGATTCAAAGTTATAAGCAAATTAATTTTTTCTTGCAAATATATATATTGTCACGTTTATTCGCCTTTTTGGAAACACCCTGTGTGTATCCGTGGGTACTAAATAATTTCAACAAGAGTTAAACATACTAACACTTTATTTAACAATTTACTGAATATACAATACTTCAAAATAAACTTTATTTACTTCTTATTTAACCTCACTTTTCAACTTGTTCACTTTCTTAATAAAACTTCGTCTTCCGCGCTGGTAATCGCGCCTTATATACTCTGAAATTACCTCTAGATTGAACCAGAATCTTCTTCCACCACAATCTAGAAAAGTCCTTCCCAAGCAGCACAAACATGCAATTTAGCCAAGATAACTAAAATTTAGTCACAAAAACGTTTTAATTCCTTTCGTTTAGTTGCATTTTGGTCATATGATTTTAGCCATGGTGTAATATCGAAATTTAAACACTAAAACGTTATGATGGCCTATTTTTAGTTATATACTGGTCATATTCTAGTAGCCACAATCTGGCCATACAAGTTTGGTAACACCTAGGTCTTCGATAGGCAAGTAATTAAATAGCAACAACACGTTGTTCTAAAACAGTCATTCTAGCTATAAAAATGGCCAGAATATGTTGACATGGTTTTAGCTATTAATTTAGCGTTGATAACCGAAATATTGTCAAAAAAATATCCATGATATAACTATTTTAATTAGGCTCTATTTTGGCTATTGTCTTAGCTGATATTTCCGCAGCATGGCGAAAATACAAACAAAAAGGTCATTACTAAATGACCTATTTGGTAGACATAAGAACTTATGTTGGTACCAATGAGACTGTTATTGCGGTCGAAGGTTGGTAATAGCAGGGTAGGTTCTCATAACCTTAAAACAACATAAAAACAGAAATAAAAAATACTCTGTTCGCCTTGTGATAATTCTAAATTACTGGATCTGTACCCTGCCTTAAAAAAATAAGAGCCAGAGTCAACATGAACAAGAAATATTTTTCAGACAAATAAGGAAAAAGACAAGTGGTTTCTGACTAAAAATAATAAAATTGTACAAATGACATATGCAACTAAAAGTACTACATATTTGGAGGTGATATGAAAACTAAAGAATGTTTTTTTGAAAAACCAATTCGTTCTTCTCATTTAAACATATATGTGACGGGTAGTGAAACTATAATCCATTAAAACAATTTTCATTGAGTGACATCAAATGTAAACTTTTGTCTGTAAAAAATGTCAGATTTTTGGTTGTGTTCTCGCCAATATTACCAGTACAATTTGCTATTCCGCTAAAAATGTTTGTTAGTCTCCTTTTGGTAATACTAGAGCTTACTTCCAGCATCATTAGCAAAAATATATGCCAAATTGTGACAACTTGCCGCCATGACACAGAAGATTGTTGCCATGTTCCGGACGGCCGCCATTATGTTGAATTTTCAATATTTCATTAAATGTGTTTCTAAAATAACGTTTTAATATGCTAATTCCATATTTTAACCATTTCTGATAACTCTACCCTCAATTGAGTGCCTAAAAACTATAAAATGTGTATGTGTATTATATGTCGAATGAATTTAATTCAGTTAAAATATAGGTATTATTAGGAGGCCACTTTATAATTATGAGTATTATATGTAAGTTTACAGAAATTATGCCTGCGTTTATAAAATTGTACCATCTATTGGTCCCAAACACACAATTTTCAATAAGTTAGTGGATGTCCATGTATAAATACTCTACCTACATGACATTAGGCCAAAACATAACCATATAATCTACTTTTATTGTTTTATGCTTAAAAGATATATTTGTCACAGTTATTACCAGTTCACCACCAATAAGTAATATTTGTAACAATTTTATAACCGATTTCTAGCTTATTAATTTCCATTAACAGAACTTTAATTTACGGTTGTATATGGTCATAAAAACCATTTTGTAGCTAGCGATGAAACATGGAATGGCCATTTAGCATCGGTTTTGTTTCGAAGGCCAGAATATTATTCCCCATTTTGGTCACCATTACGTGTTTAAAGTGTAATCATGCAGTTCTTATAGAAGCCATTATAACCAAATAGCCAATCCTATTTAGCTACTGTAACGTCATGATGTCCAAAGTACAACTTTCTGTGCTGCTTGGGTTGGCTCTTTCTAGAGTCTTTCCAGTCACTATCAGTAGGCATAGGCGTATCATCTCCAGTTCCAAGGGGGTGTAATTCGTAACAATATCATATTTTCCGAAATTTTGCACTTATGATAAAACGGATACCGGGAGTTTATTTGGTAACCATTGAAGTGTACGAAAAAACAATTTGAGCAATCTAACTGAAGAATTCGTATAGTTATGATACTTTGAATACAGAACTGAAAATTTGTAAAAATTCGCGTTCTTTTTTTTTTTTAACATCTTATTTATTTTAATGTCCTGGCGAAGTTTAGCTAATCAAATCAAATCAAAAACACATTTATTAAAAATTAAGAACAATCTGTCCCACCCGAACACCCAAGTCCGGGGCCAGCCGAACATCTGCAGCGAGAAATGCCACAGTACTTGTAAAGCTGGACGGAATGAGGTCAGGTAGGATTACAAAAAATTATTAAAAATACCATCTCCTTTTACAAAAAGTAAATTAAAAGGTAAGTAAAATTAAGGTTTATCTAACTATGTAAATTTAAAATAATTTGTAAATAAATAAGTAGTGTAAAAGTATAAAGTATTAATAAAGTTGGTTTTACGGGAAAATTATTAACCAAAAAACCCGTTTCAGGAAATTCAACAAGAGCGAGGTATGGCTATATCAAACCACTTCAAAATTAATCAAAAATATAATTAGGAAGAACAAAATTTCGATAAAGGACAAAAATTACAAAAAGAAACGAAGAGAGGGATAGGAGGGAATGAAGATTGAAATTGTTTCAGATAGCAATTAAAGAAGAAGAAAAGTTTCGGCTACAGCTGTTGCCGAAAGATGAGCAACGCTTGGTATGGTAATTTGTGTTTGTTTAATGCGAAATGGTGCATTATGCTCTCTGATTTGTGTGATGTTGTTTGTAAGTGGACTAGGACCAAGCTTGAATAGATAAAATTTCTGTGATGCAGTTTTGATGTAGCTAATGCTATTCCATCACCTAACCAGGACGGCGAAATGAGATACGGTCACCCATCTAAGTAACGGACTCTCCCGGTGTTGCTTAGCTTCGCCGATCGAGTTCTCGCCACTGAAACCGGCACCGTACCTCGCCTTGCTATGCAAAAATGGTATATATTATTGAACCATAATGATATCTAGTTTCTTTAAAAGTACATGTATTCCCGAGTAAAATGAGCTTTGGAAAGTTCAAATCGGACGATTAGAACGGAAGTATAAAGAAAAAGGCTTATGAATAATTGTGAATTTTGTGGTAATTTTGCAATAACAAATTTAGCGGAGGGTGAATTACATCAAGAGTATTTTTTCCGTAATATGGCTATTCTAAAAAATATTTTTACAAGAAAAAAAATAAAAAATCGGCGTACGCTAACAGCAACAACACTTTTATAAATTAAAGTCACTGGTCTATAGTCAGATGAGAACTGACTGTGTTCAAATCACTATCTATTGATACATTTTTTACTACAAAATCATTTGAATACATATTTTATGATAATTAGCTGCCTGACACGTATAACTGAAGATTGACATACTATTTTTAACATAAATAATTTTGAACGTCGCTAAAATAATTATTTTATATGAGTCATAGGAAATTGATGTGTTTTCATTTCTTCTTGCCACATTGCGCAACTCTCTATTATACCTTTGTTAGACCAAGACATATTCTGTAAGCTCTTATACAGAGAATCCCAGAATTTTTTATTGCGAAATTGGTGTGTTTAAAATAAACAATTAATGCAATTTCAGTCAAGACACTGTTTGTTAACTAATATAATATCTCGAAAATAACAGAGCTCTAAATAAATTTTGATTTTCAAATTATTAATCAGCAAATCTGTTTGCATAAGTGAACTCCTGTTTGATCATAAGTTCTGGAGCACCCTGTATATTAATTTCTTTTTTTTGCAAAAGCTAATAAACGATAAAATATTTTCAAATTTATTTCACGTTTATTTCACATTTAGGTATATGCTGCTATTAGACAGTTTTTTCTGTATGACCCCCTCTGATAGCAAATGAAATGAAATATTTAAAATGTTTTTAATTATTTTATACAATAAAATAAATTAGTCTATAAAATTAACGGTTATCACAAAAGGATGCTCGATCCTTATTCAACCACTGTTACCCTTACCTGAATTGTGGGTTGCCTATAAATGGAATATTGTCAGTAATTATTAGATAATAGTCATTTTTAATGGAATTTATTATTTTACGATTTTGGTTGGCATGCAATATAATTCAGAGACACATTTCTTACATTATTATTTTGTATCTATTTGATTCAAAATAATTTAATAAAGGTATTTTTACTTATTTTGATTTTTACTAGTTATAGCAATTTTGGAAGTGCGATTGATTTAATTTAATCAAATAGGTACCTATTTCATAACCGGACAATATTTTTTAATAATCATAGTAAAAAAATGTACAGATGTTCGTTTCATAACATGCTGAACTCAAGTATCACAACAATCACACGATAAATTAAAAAAACATATTTGTAGATTGGAACATATGTAAATTCATGGTAGAAATATGTTTCTACCATGTGTAAATTGTAATACTTAGAAGAATGCTCCCTATTATAGAAATTAAGTCGTATCCGTCATACAGGGTGATTGCCAAATGCTTGTAAGCTAACATGTATGATTTGATTCAAAATTATATTGTCTTTGAAAAATGGATTTCGTGGGTACAAGTTTTCGGTTTTCTTTAACACCAGTGCTACAACTTTGAAATGTGTGGTTGTCAAATAGAAATACTTTTTTCCATGTATGCTCATCTTCTACTAAATGTAGCTTGATGAAATTAATAGGGGACCACCGCAACGCCGGAGCCATGCTCTACAGTTTGAGTTTGTATAGAAACCGCGTAAGCCAATTTAGAGAAATGATTTAAAAAATTTAAAGAACATACATACGGGCCAAATTGAGAAATTCCTTCTTTAAATTTTTTTTAAATCGATTAAAATGTTCATGAAAAGAGTTGAAAGCTTTAAGAAGATTTTGCAAAAACAAAAATAATGCATAGTGCAGTCACAAGCGCTTCGTCAACCACGCTGTAATTATTAGGAGATCACTCAAATTAAAGTGAAATAATTATACTTAAAGATAATAACTTTTTTTCAAAAAACTGTAAAGAGTATCCATATAGGTACTATACTTGATCATAATATATCTAATACATACTTTGAACTTGAGGTGTAATCTTATCAGCGCGTTTGCTGAGTAGTTCGCCATTATGCGTCTCCTATGTTCATCAAATTTAAATTTTTTTTAGATCAACAAATGAACTCAAAAGTATAAGCATATACGTAACGTGATTTCGTAGTCAAATTAAATATGCAGAATATTGAAGATAATTTTTTTTACAGTTTAAATTTTGAGTTAATTATGAACTACAGTCGGACCGAAATGGGTAGTTAGTCAGAGCCAGGGGCGTGTGGATTTACGAATTTCGTAAATTAGCACGTACGTAATTTGAAGAAAGCACTCGGACTGTGTTAATTATGCATGAGCTGCAATATGTCTTAACTTTAAAATCTTATGCTTAAATCTGGAAACATTATCTCTACGTACCCTAATAGCACATGGACGTCCCGAAAACGTCCCAAGAACGTACTCACAGGACATGAAAACGTCCCGAGGACGTACTCTACCGACGTAAGACGTACCGAGGACGTTTGAGGGACGTTCCGTGTCAGCAAAACGGGGTGTCCCGGGGACGTCCCACCCAGGACGTATGTGGGACGAATGTAGGTCTAGAGAGGACGTCCTGAAAACGTTGTTGGGACATACTATGCAAAACATATAGGTACCTCCCCCTCCACCACTTTTAAGGTGTATTCACAGCAGAGGGTATTTATGTTCCTTTTTGGGTTTTCTAACCACATGCATTTCTTTCGAAATAGAATCCAGTGATTGGATTCTATTTCGAAGGGAATAAATGTGGTTAGAAAAGCCAAAAAGATAAAAAAATGACAATATATAATTACCATGTAGAAAAATTATTCAATTAGATTGATTTTAAAACTTAGTACTTTTATTTATCAACACCAAATGACAAATTTATGCGAACATTTTATTTCTATTGTGCTATTGAAAAATAAGTTATGGCAATTGCATTTTTTTTAAATTAACTTCTTTACAAATTCAACTGTCAAAAATACAATTTTTATGGGATTTAAAAGTTATATATTAGAATACCTAGTACAGTATAATATAGTTATATATACATTAAGTCAAATTGAATATTATAAGAAATAAGCCAAGTATGCAATAAAACGTAAGATAAATGTATATCTCACCTTTTCTTAACGTTTCACACACTTCGTCTTTTTATAATTATCTTAGTTTAATAGTTTATATTATTTTCTAATATTCTCTCTTTTTTGACACCCTCTCTGTTCTTTCTTTTGCCCTCTTCAATCACGATGTAATAGCCATTTCGGTGTCCTTCCAAGACTTTGAAGCGTTATTAGCGACTGCAGCAGCCCCTGTGCAAATAAAAGAAAAATTAACATTTCAGATGAAATCTTGGCAAAAAACATTAAGACTAATATATGCCACTTGATGGCAAGCTTATATTTAAAATAAATTGTTATAATTTTCTTGGTGTCCTATTTTAAAAAAATCACAGTTTAAATGTGAACATTTTTTTGTTTAACTGACTTTTGCATTTGAAAGGTTCCCTTGTTCATTTAAAAATTTTAAGAACACCTCTTTATATGAATGATTGATTCTACAAATAATACCAAAGACCGAGAGAAGCAGAAATATATGTTGACTAATGCTACCGCAGATTAATAACATTATTATAAGTTTAACGTTATATTTTTTGGCAATATTATTAGAGAATTCAAGTAAAGAAAATGGCTATGGGTTAAGATGCATTGATGATGTATAAAAGTCTTTGTATACGTACGTACAGCATAATTTCAGAAAAATATAACAAATAGAGGGCATATAAGTTACAAATTTGTAAATATTCCTCAAAAAGTACCTTTATTAGTTTTTTCCTTATATTAATTTACTGAAATCCCTAAATATACTTTACAAGTTTGTTGATGTTTTCTGGCGAATGTTTTTATTACTCGATGTATCAAACCTTACCTATTAAAAGTTTCATCACCTCCACTTGTTCATCAGAGATGTCGAACCATATATAACACTTCGTTTAACACACCACACTGCATGAGTAGGTACTTCTTTCCAATTTTTACTTCCCTCGCATACCGAAGGGAAGTATTGTATTTATAATGTTTAACCAACAATCTTCTTTTAAGTGAATAAGTTCGCTCCATGATAAACAACTAAAAACTACATACTCAGGTTCACAGGTGATCTCCCATAGAATTTTAACAGATCCAAATAAGGTGGTGGTACTGGTGGTAGTATATTTATTATAACCTACAAATAAGCCGCACCAAATTTATCTAGAATAAAATATCGATCTAAATACTTATATATTAGTAAATCAATTAAATAGACTTACCTGTTTTTGGTACTTTCTTTTGTAGCCGTTAAAAGTGACTAGTGCCAGTGTGCGGAAGAAATAAAAATGAAAAGAATTTATATAAATTCTTTGCAAAATTGATGCAATGCCTGCCAAATTGAATTTCCCAGTTTGACGTTTGACAGCAAACATTACATAAGCTCTGCTTAATTATTGCGGTGAAAATGGCTGTAATATAACCGAAACTCATGAAAAAAATAGTTGAAATGAATATAAGATTTCTGAAATCAGAAAAATCAAATTGACAAAATTTAAATGGACCATGAAATGTGAAAATATTTTGTTATCAAAAGAAATTTTGTTAGTAAAACTTTTTAAGGATTGTAATTTCATTTTTAGTTTTTAATTTCCTTTTTTAATCATATCCTCATCTGCTCAAAAAAAACATCACTCCTAGAGGTTATTTCACAAATGTGTTTAGGTTTGTCTTGACTAGACTCTAGCAGGATGTCCTCAAAACGTTTTATTCAGAACGTTTTAGGGACGATAGCAAACGGACGTCCTTGGGACGTACCATGTAAACCCGGGACGTTCAGACCAAACGAGGACCTAAATGAACGTCCTGGGGACGTTTGGTGTTATCAGGGTATTATAGCAGCCCAGCCGCAAATATTTGTCCGTTGCATTGACACAATTACTATTCTATGAATTTGCAATAAGTATTATAGTGTGTTAGTTTATGAATGTGCAGTCCTTGCTGGGCAGTAAGAACAACTGTCATGGTTGAAATTTGTGTAAATTTTTATAAATATCAAACATTCTACAGTTTTTAGGTCAGTTTCCGTAGATATTCCACTCCTAAACAAAATTATGCGTGCCATTAAAAATGTTCTTAAAAGAACTCTAGTTTTTCTTTTTGGCTGAGTTGAGTGTAAAAACAAATTTAATTATATTAATTTTCTATTTTATGGAATATGAATACTATTATTATTTTATATATATCTATATAAATATACATGTGCCGCCATGTTCGTTTAGAATTGTTCTTCCAATTTCACAGCAGTTGAACAAATTGCTAGGTATAAAGGCACCACATTCAAACATTTAGTCTACTTGGTCGATTGTGTCAATTACACATAATGACCTAGTCGTGGGCTTCATCTCTGGTAGGCGGATAAAACTTAATATATTTCTCTCGATTATGTGGGATTATATAGTAGAACGAGGTGCCGCTTAAGTATTACATAACAGCTACTATCCTTTGACCAGGAATGCCGCAGATTTTTTGCTCTGCTGACTACTTATTTCGGCCCGACTATAGTAATTTCTTTTACTTTCAACATATGTATTTGTTATAGGATATCCAAAGTCAGTTTGAAATTCATAAAAAAGACCGACATAAGATAGCACTAGCGATGCCATACGCGCCGACCAACTATTTTCACTACCACATTTTAATTATTTTAAATATTGTTTTACTACTTTATATTAATTAATAGGCATGATGTAAACTATTTATTTATAATGCATTATTTATTTATAGAATAGAATAAAATAGAATGGAATGGAATGGAATGGGATGGGATATGGGATATGGGATATGGGATATGGGATATGGGATATGGGATATGGGATATGGGATATGGGATATGGGATATGGGATGGAATGGAATGGAATGGAATGGAATAGAATAGAATGGCATGATGTAAACTATTTATTTATAATGCATTATTTATTTATAGAATAGAATAAAATAGAATGGAATGGAATGGGATGGGATATGGGATATGGGATATGGGATGGAATGGAATGGAATGGAATAGAATAGAATGGAATAGAATTTTATTCATTTATACATAAACACATAGGTACATTTAAATAATATTTGCACACGTCAGCTGTAAATAATTAATACTTAATTTAAAAACAATTGAAAAGTTAAGAAAAACGTAAAAATGTAGTTACAAAGATACAATGTAATATAAGTAGTATTAATAAACATAGTATTTAAAGTAGAGGAAACACGAAAATATAAAAATTGTTTAAAACAAAAAACAGATAATGCAAAAATGCTAAAATATAGCGTTGACTGTAATAATCTAATTGGATACACGATAAATTAAGCAAGGAGTAAAAAAATTCAAAATATTCATCATATGAATAAAAGGCATTTTGTAAAAGAATAATTTTTATTTTCTGCTTAAACGTGTTTATGCTTAAACGTGTTTACGCACATTTCAGGATTTTGTAAGTCTAGATAACACATTAAGAATTTTTATAGATAGATATAAGTAAGAATTTTGAGACTTACTCAGTCTGTATTTGGGCAATCTTAAATTTGTTTTCGTTCTAGTGTCATGGTTATGTATGTTCTCTTGCTTGGTAGCTTTCTTATCATTTTTTAATTTATATAACATTCATATATATACAACACGATGGCGGTGTTAATATACGGAGACTTTTAAATAGGGGTTTGCAATGACCATCGTAACTTTTTTTTGAAATTTAAAAATTTTATCCAAATGACATGATGACCCCCATACTATCACTCTATATGTCATTTTGTTGTGAAAAATAGAAAAATTGGCGATTCTTAAGCAGTCTGCAGTCATTTTGTTGCTAAGTTGTATTAGTATATAAATACAAGTCGATAACCGTTTTGATAAGTTTTGAATTTGGAGCAGAAAGTTTAATGAATTGTCCAAATGCACTCAGAGGGCTTTAATAGGTTCATTTATTTCTCTATTTTTCGTTTCAAAATTTATGGTTTTTGTTTTATCGTTATTTATGGTAAGATACTTATGTCTTGACTAGTTGTTCTTTAAATTGTCAGCTTCCTTTTTATTAATGCACAGGTTGGAAAATAGTTTGTCGCTGAGTAAAAATCATCAGCATACATTATTGACAGCACTTCAGGAGCACAATTGAAAGATATATCATTAATGTAAATTATGAACAGCACAGGATCCAGAACAGGACCCTGCGGCACTCCATTATCAACACCAGATCGTTTTGATACCATTAAACTTAACACATTGTTGACGGTCCGCAAGATAAGAGATAAATAAAGTTAAGGCTTTTCCTCTGATCACGCAGTATTTCAATTCTTGTATTAGAACACCATGGTTAACGGTATCAAATTCCTTAGACATGTCATAAAATTTTCCAGTGGATAGTTTATAATAAATAATAAGTTTAATAAACAACTCCATAAATGTAAATAAATGTAAATAAATATCATTTAACCTACGGCTATGCTACCGGCAATTATATGAATACACCAAATCAGACAACGGGCTTGTAATGGTGAGCCAGGTAAACAATCGACTACTTTCGTTTGAGGTAAGCTATCTGGTGAACTATATTTGTAAACGGATATCGTCTGCAATATTCAAGTACGCGCACTCGGGTGTTTTCTATCAGATCAGGCCTTGTAATAATTTATCCTGGTAGCAATGCTTTAGATTGAATTTCGAAATTAATAATAGAAATACTATAACATCATATTTATATTATCATTTCCAAAATAAAGCAAATTGCTGGAAGTGTACTGAATTCTTAATTAAAAAGAACCCTTTTATTTCCCGAAATGCTGCTACATCCGAATATGAAATGAATTTCTACTTGAAATGCAAAACCTGCAGAATATCTGCGAAATAAATAAGGCTTATGAACGTTTTGCATTAACTTAATTATGAGTTATTATAGAAAAGATATACACAGCACACAGATGTGAATAATTTTGTTTGTATTAACATTTACTCTTATCACTTCTAATGATCGTTGGCTGTTTTCACTAGATAAAAAGAGACAGTAAACGAAGATGTGGAATAATCTTTATTTGGAGAATTGTTGGTTGTGTAATATAGACAAATCTGAGGATTATGTAGCATTATTATATCTTACGTTTATGATGCTTATTCACACAGAGTATATTTATTTACGTTCCAGTTGAAATTTAGATTGATAAAATGGTTCTTTATGGTAACTGAAATTTTATTTTCTAAAATATTATCTAAAACTAAAAACAAGTATTATTTTAATTCACTATCACCTTTAGATATAAGGTACCTATTTCGTCATCGTCCCGGTAGATCGCCATGGCGCGGCGTTGCAAGGATGGCAGTGGCAGTTAGCTTTACAAAATTATTACAAGCGTAAGAAAACATTCTGTTGTACTTTTGAGTTGTTATTTTATAAAAATGCCAAAAACCTTAAGGAGAAACATGAAGAAAATACAGCAGCAGTATTAGAAGCAATAAGAAATAATCCCCACACGGCTATAGGCCAGTTAAATGTTATAAGTAACGTTTCTGCCGCATCGTGTAGAAGAAATTATAAAAATAATAAATTTTTCGAGTATAAAGTTCATTTGCACATCATTTAAGAGCAGGAGGTAATGAATGCAATGGTGCTAACCATTTTCAATTCTTTTAGACAGAAATTCTAATTTTTTTGGACTAAATTATGTAGAGTGAAGAATCTCGATTCTATAATAATGGAATTATAACCAGACATATAACTATCGATACTGGTATCAAGAAAATCCTAAGTGGGTGAGACATACCAGATTCCAAACACGATTTGGGGTAAATATTTGGTGTAGCGTTGCAAATGGATTCATAGTTGGACCATATCTTCACGATGGAAATTTTGATGTTCACTACTTACAGTTCTTACCTCGGCTGTTACATAATTTACCAATTCAATTAGAGAGATTGTGGTTTCATCAAGATGCTGCAGGTCTACATATAATAGCAACAATGTCAGTAATTATCTTCACCATACTTATCCAGGAAAATGGATAGGCCCAAACGGAGGATACAAGTGACCATCTAAAGCTCCTGATTTGACTCCGTTAGATTTTCATTTGTGGGGTTACTTAAAAAATGAGGTGTATAAGGAACCAATAGAAGACATGGTCGATCTTCATAATAAAGTATATAAAATATATGCTAGTGTTGAGGCCATCAACAGGATTGCACTACTGAAAGTATGCAGAGTTAAACTGATTAGTAAATTTTCATTGTGCATAAATGAAAATGGCCATAATTTTGAATCTTCCATATATTTGTTTTTAGTTTTCTTTGTTCTTTGTTTTTGCATAAAATTTTTGTTTCCGTTTTTTCTATTATTTAATAAATATTTCCATTATGACTTAATTTATCACCATAGTTATATTGTACAAGGTAATATTCGGTTAAACCAAAAGTTGAAAATTTTTAATTTATTGTCGCATTAATTTTTCACGAAGAGAGTTTCCAGTGACCTATCGTCTAAAATTTATTTTAAAACGGTTACACAAATCTTAGTTTTAAAAAAACGACAACATTTAAAGTCAAATATCTCGAAAACGGTTGTATTATCGAAAATATTTTATATAATGAAATTTGAAAGCTTTTTTAAATGCCGTTCGTTTCAAAGTGCAGAATTTTTTTTGCAGCACAGCGCCATTTACATCTTAACAGGGTTCGAAAAAATCGTGATATTTTAAAAAAATCAAAAATCAACGATTTTTATTAAAAAAGTCAAAGAATTAGTGTTTTTTTGATTTTTTAAATTGTGAATATTGTGGTATGGTCTATTTTTACCTGAAAACAATAAAAAATTGGTATTTTCTTGTTTTGAGTTTTATCACTGTCTCGTATTGATTTATTTAATCAGACCTGTCTCAGAATTTCAGTTCCCCACAATCAGTATCTATATTACTTACATGTTAGGACTAAATTTGTTTTTAACTTGTTATAATTCAAACGTAAAATTTGTAATAACAGATACTTAATACTATTTAATGTTAATGTCCTCAAGTTTATTTTCTATCAAACAGCATGTTTTGCAGATTGTTAAATACTTCAGAAATAATCATCTGGTTAGGGCAAAATACGTGCAGGCTGGTGGAAAATCATTAGTGCTTCCGAGTGACGTAAGATGGAATAGTATGTCAGATTGTTTAGAGGTATATGTAAGCCAATGGGAGATACTATTAAAAGTATGTGAGGAGAATAAAAAAGAAGTTGATTCAACAATATATCAAAAAGTTTCAAACATTGATCTTAAACGATCAGCTGAAGAATATCTAAAAATCTTAAAGCCTATAGCTGTGGGAGATAAATTACAGAAAAAAATGCTTTTCTGTCTGATGCAGTAGAAGTATGGAAGGAATTAGAAAGAATATTCCAGGAAGAATTAGACTTATCTTGTCTCAAATACAAATGTTTGAAAAACGATATAAACAAGCACTTGCGCCTTTTCATTTTGTGGCTTATATTTTGGATACACCTAAAACCAAATTTAAATTTAATAGTGTAGAAAAAGATCAAGCATTGAATACCGTACAAGAAATGTATGGAACTCTTGAAAATGGTGAATTAGGATTATCATCACTCATTATAAAACTTGAAGTCAAAATGGAACCATTTTCAGTAGTTATCTTTTCAGAAGAGGCAATAAGCAATGTTAGTGCCTTACAGTGGTGGGTTTCACAAAAAAAACCATACCTGATATTGCTAGATTTCTTCCTTTCGTGAAGCAATTTTTATGTGGTTTCTTCGTCAGCTTCAGTAAAAAGAGTATTTTCTACATTTGGACTTGTTCACTCAAATTTAAGAAATAGATTAGGAGTGGAAAAGGCAGGAAAATTTGTATATCTGTACAAATGGTATAACGAGAACATTGAAAACCAGTAATATCAATGGTTGATGTAATAATAATAATAATAATAATATTGGTAGTGTGTAGTTAGGTAGTTATGTATTGTTGGTGTTACATAATTTAAATTTTTAAAATATTTTCTATTTCTCTGATTTTATCGTAATTATATGCCGGTAACGACCAGATGTAACGAGCGAGAAACAAATACTATTCGTACCAATGCAGAAAATGATGATGGACCAAGAAAAGAAACGCCAGGAAGAGAAAGAAGAACAGGAAAAGAAACGTCGGGAAGGTAAAGAAGAACAGGAAAGAAAGCGCCAGGAAGAGAAAGAAGAACGGGAAAGAAAATGACAAGAAAAAGAACAAAAACGTCAACAGGAAAAAGAAGAACAAGAACAAAAACGTCAAGAGGAATTAAGAAAAATTCTTGAGGACCAAGAACAAAGACGTCAAGGATAAAAACCAGGAGAAGAGCAACGACGTCAAGGGGAAAACAAAAACAAAAGAAACGACGTCAAGAAGAAGAGAAGTAGCGACAAAAAGAAAATGACGGATTAAGGAAAATTATAGAGAGCCAGCAGAATGCCTCCATTTTAGCCACTGAAGATCTCAAAAATAAGATCAAAGTAAAAATGGACAAGGTCGAGGAAGAAATAAGTGGAATCAAAGAATAAGTGACCGGAGTTAAAGAAAAAGTAGACAAGGTTGAATGGAAAACAGACAAGGTCGAGGAAAAAGTAGACATCTCCGAAAAGGAAGTCAAAGGAGAGATAGACCAGCATAGAAGACAATTGAGGGATAGAGGAAGCCAGCACGTGTTATCAGGTCAGGGGTTCGATCCTCCCTCCTTTGACTACCAAAGTTCATGGACCATTATGAAGACACAGTTTGAGGCTGCTGCGTATGCGAATAGTTGGAGTAACAAAGATAAGGCTTTGGCGTTAATCGTGGCATTAAGAGCCTAAGCATTAGAAATACTCCAGACAATCCCAGCAGAGCAACAACAGGATTTTAAAGTTTTAGAAGCTGCCCTAGACTTACGATATGGTGAACAACACCTTGCCCATGTGTACCAGACACAGCTGAAATCACGTGTTCAAGAGGCTGGGGAAAGCTTGCAAGAGTTCGAAGCTGCCGTGTGGAGACTGGCTCACCTGGCTTACCTGGATGTACCGAAAGAATTCCAAGACCAACTGGCAGTTGGGGCTTTTCTGTATGTTATAGAGGACGAAGAGATCAGGTGAGTCCTCAGGTTATCTAGATATCAGAACAGCAGCGAAGCGTTGGTGCGTGCACTCGAGGTGGAAGCTGCCTTTCAGGATATCCCGAGTTCAAGAATACAAGCTCCTAGTCTCGGGAGATCCCAGCCAGAAGAGGAGAACCAGAACCCTACGTTGACCAAGATGGAGAAAATGTTTACTCAAATACTGGCTAAATTGGATACTGCAGGAAGACAAGGAAAGCCAAGCGGGGGTATTAAATGCTACAACTGCGGCATAGCAGTGTATATCAAACGAGACTGTCGACAGTGGAACTCGAGGAAAGTGCATGTTGGAAACATGAAAGAGACACAGAATAAGCAAAGCAGTGGAAGGCCAAGTGGACGGCGTACGAAATGTTATAGGTGCGGAGAACTAGGACATATCCAGCTAGAATGTCTATGGAGGAGCTTGAAGAGAGTAGAGGCCGACGCTGTGAAGCCGAGGGGAAAACCAGAGGAAGCCGGTACGAGAGAGGCTGTTTCAGATGGGGAACGTGGTGCCTCTAGAGAAGTAAAGATTTCCCAGCTTCGAAGCGTTCCGAGAAGTCCACCACTACAAGGATGTGAGAATAAAACAACCTCAGGAAAATACAGACATTTTATCTGGAAGAAGGTGCAAGGAAGATTGCAAGTACTACCACCAGGAGAAAGCGCAGGTCATGGGAACAGTCAACACTGTCGAGGTGAAGGTACCGGATGACAGGACAGATGAAGCGCCCAGACAAGAGCAACTGAACGACGCGGAAATTGGGCCTAAGAAAGGGGAACTCATCCAAAATGGAAGGATGTTTCAGGCAAAAGAGTGGAACTGAAAGCACTATGGGCGTAGAACTGAAAGTCGTAAACGGGCTGTTGCGGAGAGCATGGGAAAGCCTGGATGGAAAGCAGATGGTTATGCGTCTAGTGATTCCCAGGTGTCGAGTAGCGAAAGTGCTTCAGGAAGTGCACAATGGAACATCGGATGGACACTTCGGTGTTAATAAGACCCTGAATAAAATACGAGAACGATTTTATTGGATAAAAAGTTGTCAGGATGTGGAGGCTTGTATCACAAATGCAAGATTTGTGCAAAGTAAGGGCAAAATAAAGCAGTTTAACGCCGGAGCTCCATGGCTAACAATATAGCGGAGCGATTACCAGCCAGTGATCGAATGAAGGCTCGATATGACCGGAAGGGTAGTTCAAAAGGGTTCACCAAGGTTGGAGAGCTGGTTTGGCTGTACAACCCACAGCGAAAGAAAGGAAAGTCTCCGAAACTACCTTGGGATGGACCGTACACTGTTATTACCCGAATTAATGATATCTATCGGATTCAACAAAGCAAAAAGTCCAAGATGAAGATAGACTGGCGAAATGCACTGATGATTCTAAATTGTCTACGAATTTTTACAGCGTTTCCTAGAGGTGAAAACACGCAACAATATTTTCTATTAATCTATCTAAAAGATGCAATAACGCTGTCATAAATAAAAAAAAGTAAAATTGACTATTATAGTGAGATACTTATTTCCTATATTCCGTGAATGTATTAAGACATAATCACTTCCTACTATGCTATCATCAATTTACGGCATGTGTACTAGCTAGAATTACAGTCAGTATTGATATTTTTAATGAATAGAAGATGTTATCTAAAATGATATAATATGTATTTTTTCCTTATTCGAAAGCAAATTCTATTCTTTCCAATGTTTATAATGTTTTTATGATTAATTATTTTCATTGAAATGTTACCTATTAAATTTAGTTGATTTTTGTCTCATATGTGTGTTGTTCCAATCTTGTAAATGGTCTTATGCTGTCAAATGGTGTATGAATAAAATTAAAATAAAACCAAAATAAAATCTCACGTCGGTGCTAATGTGATTAAAAAACTGTTGAAGATGAAATAATTATTATATCACACAAATTTAGCACTGAGGTTTACCATCTGTAACCATTCCCTTTGTTAATGATTATTGTTTTAAAGGGGAACGAAATCGGTACCATTTATAAATAATACATAGCAAGTGTCGCCACTTGCATAACGCGAGGCTGTGAGGGTTGCAGAGCCTATTCAGGGGTGTTTTCCAGCCCGCACCCTATCCTGATGATTAATTACAGCTTGATGAATATGCATGAGCGCAGCAAAGCGCGTTATCTGAATACTAAATACTTGGAACTCTGCGACAGCGCTTCTGCGTTTTCATACGATTAGCCCCAAAAATATAAGGGCGCGATAAGGGGATAAAAAACAGCGTATGTGTGTCAAATCGATCATTATCTTTATTGTGCAATTAGCTAATATACTGTATGTATATGGCAGATTGATATATCTACCTTTTATCATCGACGGATAATAATAATTAACAAGTATTTTCAAACAAACAGGCATTTTTAATTATGTTCACTTGTATCAAAATAAAATTGAATTAAATTGAGAAGTGGGAGAGCAAATTGAATGCTATGAGCTTGCAAAATTACAAATAATTTTGATCTACAGATTTTGTATAGAAAACAATTTGAGCTCTCTGGAGTACTGCATGCTATACCAATAATTGGTACATTTCAATTCAATGTTTAATGCAATAAGGTCAAGAATAGCTAATCTGGTTTTAGTAGCATATAAAGGTATTTTTATAAAAATAAAAATAAAATATAAATTTTTTGAAAACCTTGCAAAAATTTATTCGAAAAACTAATGTGCAATATAATTCTGCTAACAAAAGCTAAAAACCTTTATATGAATTTAAGTAGGCAAACACATAGACAACTATGAAACTGGGTATAAAATACCTAAACAAACAGAATGACATATGTTATTCAGTATGAATGAATACTATTAATTACCTTTTCGAAAAGTTGGTGAGGGATCGAAAACCGCTGACTAAGGAATCACTATTTCCACATCCAGATTTTCCTTCTCTTTAAAGGTAAACTTCTTGACCATATTTGCACTTTAGTATGCGGAAATAATTGGTAATAGAATTTTAATAATATTAGGGGTAGATGTCATAAATTTTTTTACAGAAGTTGCAATTTACCAAGCTTCGTTAAGACATTGAAAATGAACTTGGCTAACTTTCAAGCCAGACATGATATTTACAAAATCTGTAAAATGTACAGCTGATAGAAATAAAGAAAAGTTTAATATTACATTAACGTTAATATTCCACAAAAAATGAGTTTGGTAGCAATGCGAGAACGTTAATCTAGGTATCAAAATTTATCAAACACACAAGTTTTATAAAAATGACGCTAGGCGTCGGTCGACGTCGAGACGTAAAAATGCAAGAACATGAATTTAGATATCAATATTAATCAGATACCTGTTTGACAGAAACGACGCAAGGCGTGGGTTGGCGTCGAGACGTGAAGATACAAGAATATGAATCTAGGTATAAAAATTTATCAAATTCAGAAGTTTTACAAAAACGATGCTAGGCGTCGGTCGGCGCCGAGACAAAAAAAATGGAAGAATATGAATCTAGGTATCAAAATTTATCAAATTCAGACGCTTCCAACAACGACGCTAGGCGTCTGTCGGCATCGATACGTAAAATTGCAAGAACATATATTTAGATATCAAAATTTATCAAATACACAAGTTTTACAAAAACGAGGCTAAGCATCGGTCAGCGTCGAAAAACAATATAAAGAAATCTGAGGTCTTGGATTCTAGTATAGGTACGCACCAAACCTCAAGTATTTGAACTCTACACAGCTTGCTTTACTCATTTTCCCCTATTTACCTATACTTACATCTCCACCCCTTTAACGGAATCATCTCAAAATATAATCTAGCTCCAGATGTCATTATAATACATATATGTACCAAATTTCAAGTGAATATCTCAATTTTCTTTTATCAACCTCTTTAATAATGGAGTAGGGGTAGTGGCGGTTGAAAAATATTATACGAAATTTGAGGCCTTGGCTTCAAGCACATACACCGAATTTCAAGTTTCTGTACTTTTATCAGCTTGTTTTACTTATTTTACCCTATTTAAACCCCCAACCTTTCAGCGGAATAATCCAAAAATATAATCTAGTTCCAGATGTCATTATATTATAAACGTATACCAAATTTCAAATGAATTTTTCAATTTTATTTTATCAACCTCTTTAATAATGAAGTGTGGTGGTGGTGGGGGGATGGAAAATATTATGAAAAAATTTGAGGCCTTAGCTTCTAGTATATATAAACCAAATTTCAAGTTTCTGTACTCTTACCAGCTTGCTTTACTTATTTCCCCTATTTACCCCTATTTAACCCCCAACCCTTGAACGTAATCATCTCAAGATATAATCTAGTTCCAGATGTCGTTATAATACATACGTATACCAAATTTCAAGTCAATCCTGTTGTTTCATCAAGCCCTTTAATGGGTGGGGGTGGTAGGGGGTTGAAAAATTTTATAAAAAAGGCCTCAGCTTCTAGTATATACACCGAATTTCAAGTGTCTGTACTCTTACCAGCTTGCTTTACTTATATTCCCTTATTTACCCCTATATAACCCCCAACCGTCCAACGGAATAATCCCAAGATATAATCTAGTTCCTGATGTCATTATAATATGTACGTATACCAAATTTTAAGTTTACTTTCAAATACACTTTCAAGTATACCAAATTTCAAGTTTTTATTTTATCAACCTCTTTAATAATGGAGTGGGCGGCGGTGGGGGGATGGTAAATATTAAAAAAAAAAATTGGGGCTTCTAGTACATACACCAAATTTCAAGTTTCTGTATTCTTACTAGCTTGCTTTACATTTTTTCCTTACTTACCCCTATATACCCCCAACCCTTCACCGGATATGTTAAAAAAATAATCCAGTTCCAGATCTCGTTATAATATATACGTGTACAAAATTTCAAGTCAGTATCGTAAACCGTTCCGGAGAAAACGTGCGGACAAAAAAAGTTAGACAGACAGACAGAAAATTTTGTTTCGCTCAAATTTAAAATCTCAACGTTTCATGACATTCTAAACCTATTCCAAGAAAAAAGAATTTCATTTTTTTTTACGATTACTACACTTCCAATCCACTACGTGGATGTGGAAGTAAAACGTGATCAGTCTCGCTCTAGCCGCTACTTTTGGTTTGGTGTTGATGGGTACAGAACTAGTATGGAGAATTTTTGATTTCAAGTTGGTACTACTCTTAGAAAAATAGTGACGAACATGATACATAGGACAATTGATTTATTGTCGAATTTATGTGAGGCAGCTCATACTAATGAATCGAAATGATTGTCGTTTACACTGCACAGTTTGGAAATTTGGTACTCTTCTGCATTCTATACAAAGCCCACAATTGTTTGTAGGAAACGTAAGTAAAAGACACATATTTTTTTAAATAATAATGAAGATACAGGTACATATCAAAGTATTCCATTTCGTTAATAATTTTCTATACATAAGCAAACCAAGCTAAATTAACTAACATACAAGTTTTGTGAGAACGAATTGTTAAATAAACAAGCTAACCATTATTGCAAATAATATTTGTTTTAGACATTTTTTGTTTAATTATAAAATACAAAAAAAAACAGTTTTTTTAAACTTAAATAATAATTAATAACTTTTTCATTTATTCATCGAGTTTGTTCAAAAACAATAGGGTTCTTCTTCTAAATAACACTAATTTACTGTGCAGACAATACAGTCGGACTTTTCGTTCTTGAGTTACCGTGCTTACACGAAACGTGACAGACAGACAGGCGGACATTTCGAAAGTTGTTCAGAATTCGATCCCCAACACATTGATATGAACATTTTTTCGCTACGAGCGATATTATCGGTTTTAGAAATGTGAGTTCTCTAAAACTAAACCAAAATTTCAAAGAAATGTTTTGGTAAATAAACTTCTTTGATTCATTGGCTACAAGTTTGTCTTTAGAGTACCTAGTTATCTTTAATAATAATGAAGTTAACAATCGACAATATTTTATGCTGCAAATTACAGAAAGCTACGGTACTTCTTTTTTCTTTTATTAATAGGGCATTAAGTATCTTAATTTTTTTTACTTTGGTCATTTCAACGTGATTAGCAGTATTTGAATATTAACTGTTTTAGATTTCAGACTAATAAACTTAGCAATAAAAAATAATATGACAAGTTAAACAAATAATACCAAGAAGTCTCAAATAAAAAAAAATACGAAAACCCCACATATCACCAACCAAGTTGCTATCACCGTGTGATGAAACTTCAGTCATCTCTAGATGATACCAACCGAATTGAGGAAACGTGTGTTAAGTGATAATATTCGAATGAAGTGTTTAAGTGTTTTGGTATTTCTGAAATTACATCAGACAGTTTACACCGAAAGATCGAGCCCCCTCCAGAAAAATCCTACTCTACGGGCAATGAAAATGTAAATAATAATAAAGTTGTTGAATATTAATCAATAAATTAATATTTGCAAAAGAAATTACAGGAAATAAGAACAGAATAATGATTATCATAATGTTAGATGACTTCAACACTCACGCGGGCCAAGACAATCAAGTGCATACAGATAAGAACATTATTGGAAAACCCTACTTCACACACAGTCAATCGTAAATAAAACCCACTAAGGACTTGGCACACAGCTCTTCGATGGGACAATCAGAAACACACGGAGCAAGAGCCAAACCTGTCTGAACACATGGAGCAACGCAAAGACCAAGTCCTAACTACACTATATCCTGGTGAATAGAAAAATAAGGGAGAGGGTTAAAAATGTTAAGACAAATATAACCCCAAAAAGCAACACAGTCCTTAATATACTATATGGAAAACTAGAGACA
Source organism: Stenurella melanura (assembly GCA_963583905.1). Lineage (NCBI taxonomy): Eukaryota > Metazoa > Arthropoda > Insecta > Coleoptera > Cerambycidae > Stenurella > Stenurella melanura. The sequence goes on from OY757313.1 coordinate 44,008,850, forward strand.
AAGAAACTGGAAGTACGTAAAGGATACAACAAAACACCAAATAACACTTGGAACATTTTCTTACTATTGAATGTGGAATATAAAAAAAAAGAAACACCAGAAGGAAATGGAAAACAATTAACAGTGGAAGAACTGAACTAGTCGACAATCAGTTCAAGAATAAAACTAGCTACGGTGAAAACACTGACGCGGAAGAAATCACCCATGAGCACACAATAAATACGAACAACTAAAGAAGATGAAGGTCGCAGGAAAACAACAACATATACCATGTGAATGAAGATTAGAAAAGCATGGGATAAACCTTAGCCCACACATGATAACACTAGAATGGAGGCTCGTAGAAGGATACGGCAAAGCAGCAAATAATGACACCGGAAACTCCTCCTTACTACAGAACAAAGAATTCCACGAAGGAATACGATAAAGAAATATCAAGAATATTCACACTGCTAGATTCAGAAAAGGAAGATACAGAAGAATCACACGAAGATAAATAAGGCAGATGAAAATGATGAGAGATGAAAACTTAAATGAAGCATGTCACAAACACCTACACATCACTTGCTATATTCTAACACCATGCCTCCGCTGCTGGCAACAAACATGTCCCATATCCATTTCCGGCGTGCGTAGAAAGTTCGACGGTATATAAAAATATCCAAATTTGATAGCCGAAAGTGATAGCAATGCTTACCGAACGCTAGCTAATAAATCAAATCAATTAAAAATTGTTTTCTTAAAGTAAAAATCTAGTGGGAATTTAAACCACTCACTGATACACTTGATGCATATTTCGCTAAGCAAGTCAGATTCAGTTTTAAATAGACGGTTTTGATCTCTCCTGATGGTGCCAACTTGCATGGTGACACATGTGCAACTGCGTAGAGTTCAGTGGTTTCATGTTATGAAAACCATCAAATTCTTCTTCGGGATATTTGCGATTACTATTAATTTACGTTTATATTAATTTCACTAACTGCAATTTTTGATCCTTCACTAGATTTTTTTTTACTGAAAATTGTGCGAGGTCTTTCGTACAGTTATCACCTCTACCAAACTAATTCACAATTGCAGTTTACTATTTCTTATTCTTCTGTCGGGCTTAATTCGATTCCAACTGCATTATTAAACAGCATTAACATGGAATTGGCATTAGGGTACACATAATAAGGAGCATACGTATTACCATGTTAAATGCATTTGACTTGTTGATAATATTACTTGCCGTGTCAGATGCAATTTCTAGCTAATATGTCTAGCGGGCCAAGGCAAAGGGCGCAACGCACCCCCATGCAAACATAAGCCGACTTATCTTTCATCGTTCGAACTGTAAGCCAATTATAGTTGTTATGTAACCAATGTAATCAATGTGTTTTAAAATTGCTTTTAGTGCGACCTTTTAATCCGTTTAGAAGGAATGATATACGGGGTCGACATCAGTGACAAATAAAAAATAAAATAGTGAGGGATTATTAGTTTGAAATATAATTATATTTAAAAAAAAATTGAAAACCTTTCACACTCGTATAGATTTTGTAAACAGCAAAAAAAAATAACTATCTATGAGAACTAAAAGAAAAGCTATGTGTAAAAATATTAATGAAATTTCTGCATTCTTTCGATAGCCTGAATTCCGGTTATACTAGAAAATTAAAATCCTAAAATATGCTTGTATCATTTCTTATTTGAAAACTCTCATTCAACAACTAGCATCCACACAGTCCCCTACGGCCATGCAAATTAAACTAGTATCTACATAACCCCCTACGGCAATGAAGTTCTCATAGATAATTAATTTTTCTGCTGTATGCAAAATCCCATAAAGAATATGTTTCAATACAATTAAGCAAACAAATAATAATTCACTTTTAAACAGTATGTAGGCTCAAATACTAGTTAGCTAATAGTTAGGTGAAGATCTGTTGTTTTCATCAGTCAATATCAAATATAATTTTTCATACTTATGCATAGAAATTGTCTTAGTTTTGCATGGAACATCCTTATGAGTGGCCTTGTGCCTTTCTGATGAGCTCCAAAATAAGGGCGAAAAACGTTTTAAAGGCTAAGCATCTCCAAAAACAGAATTATAGATTTCATGAAAATGTAATCCATTAGAATGGACAATTTTTTTAAGACAAGTTAGGAAAATAAATTCAATTTAGGCCTTTGTTCTCATTTTTAACTGAATCTTCATTACCGTAGGGGGTCATGTAGATACTAGTTTAATCTGCATGGCCGTAGGGGACTGTGTGGATCCTAGTTGTTGAATGAGAATTTTCAAATAAGAAATCATACAAATTTATTTTAGGATTTTGATTTTCTATCATAACCAGAATTCAGGTTATCGAAAGAATGCAAAGATTTCATTAATATTTTTACACATAGCTTTTTTTTTAGTTCTCATAGATAGTTATTTTTCTGCTGTTTGCAAAATCCTATAAAGAATGTTTCAATACAATTAAGCAAACAAATAATAATTTACTTTTAAACTTTCACACTCGTTATATAGGGTATCCCAAGCAAAAGCAATTAGTTATAATGCAAAATGAGAGGAAGGCATAACTTTATCATAAATAAACTAACTTTATCGGCACTAGCGGCGCGGCGTTGGGCCTGAATCTGCTAATGGCTTTTAAAATAATTTAGGCCCAGTCGCCCAGTAATGAATATAAAGTTGAAAGTGAACTCCTGGCTAATTCTATTAAGTATTGCTATAAGTGTAAAATTACATCATCGTTAGTATTGCATCCAAAAATGCTTATAAAATAATTGTTAATAGCATGCAGGCGTATTTCCCAGAGAGAACTTTTGCATTCAGAGCATGTGCTCGGAACATACTTTATCTAACATGGAACTAAAAATGAATATTCATTTTGCATGTCATGTATATAATCTGAATGTCAGAGAGACCTTCAGGTGACTGCCTCTCTATATACTAATAAAATTCCCACAACATACCCATGAACCAAAACGGTACCTGATATGAACTAAAAACGTATATTGAGATATTGATAGATACACGAGGTATATAGGAGGAAGGTCCACGCTATATTCATAATGTACATTGCACGTTCACGGTATATGCATACTTCCTTCGTAGGAATTAAACCGTAGGTACCTGGTATGTACATGTACACGTGGATCATAAATCCATGATGCACGCATATTGTAGGAATGAGCATTATCTATCAGTGGCAGCTATAAGTACTTCACTCATGCCATGTATTTTTTTCAGAGTTTAATTATTGAAATAATTTATTAGTTATTGTAATCATAGATGAGTTGCTGCTTCATTCTGAATATGTTCAGAAGTACTTGCATACAATAAATCCAGTAACTAATTTTAGAATTTAATTGTTAGAGTCAATTATTACTTATTCTAATTTTTCACATTACACATTCCTTGTGAAGAACATTATGTAAGTAAATGTGTAATGTACGCACAGAAAATTTGTTTTTACCATTAGTTTTCAACTGAAGTCAAACGTGTTCTATTGATCAAATTTTGTTGAATGGAGCACACAAATGCTAAATAAACTTACCAATAAAACTGCATTTGTTATAAGACTATTTTACAAAGGTCCAAGATTATCATATGTAAAAAAATGACATTTACGTTTATATAAGATCTATATACTCTATGCATGTTTAAAAGTGAATTATTTATTATTTGTTTGCTTATAGTAATGAAACATATTCTTTATAGGATTTTGCAAACAGTGGAAAGAAAAGCTATCTATGAGAACTAAAGGAAAAATTATATATACAAATATTAATGAAATCTTTGCATTCTTTCGATAACCTGACTTCTGGTTATGCTAACAAGTAAAAATTCTTATCTGCCATTCTCATTTTAACACTAGCATCCAACCTAGTCCCCTACGGCTAGGCAGGCTAAACTAGTATTCACATGATCCCCTACGATATGTAAATTCAGTTAAAAATGAGAACAAAGGCCTGAAATTAATTTATTTACGTACCTTATCTTTAAAATTTTTTTCATTTTAATGAATTACATTTTCATAAAATCTCATTCAGTTTCTTGGGAATGCTTAGCCTTTGAAACGTTTTTCGTCCTTATTGTGGAGTCATAAGAAAAGCCTAAAGCCACTCATAACGTTCTCTGTTCTAAACTATTTTTAAATGTATCAAACATTTATCACTCTGAAAATTCCATCTTTAAAAATCATATTTAACACGTTATTTACGAAACAATCTGATCATATTACGTTACCTTAAAGTTTTATCTAATTCAAATCATATTTTAAATCGTCCAGGGCAAAGCATGATTTTATTCTATTAATTACTTTACCTTGTTGTAACAATTATGCATCTTAAATTACAAAATAGGAAGAGGTATAAATAAAACAGTTGTGTTACTTTAAATATATTTTTATTTTTTGTTATAGTATATAATAAAAAACAATTTTGCCAAGAATTTAAATGAATATTTTTTTAACAAAAAAAATGTTCTTTGCAACTTATGAATTGTCACATTTTATTATAACCAATGTTTTGCCAGATAATAGAAAACAGTAAAAATTGGAGGACTCACATTTACAAAACTGTATCTAGATGTTGCTGATACTGATACTTGTAATTGCGAGACTTCAGTTGGCATTCTCAACACATTATCTGTGATTGCTCCTATTGGCTGAATACTTTCTTTTGGCTTTTCCAATTATTGGGAGAAGGTATTTTCTTCCTGTCTAGAGGAGGTAGGGATACAGGTGCTAGTTCCAACTATAGAAGAAACAACGATTATATTTGAATAGGTACCTACTTCACTTTAAAAACTGGCCATGATAAAGTTGAGATACAAAAACATCTTACAAAGATCTTACAGAAAAAAACAAAAACAATATCAAAAATAAATTAAACAAATTGATATTATCATTAATTTACAAAACATATTGGTATTTTTTTTTTGGATTCGGAAATATTTGTGTTTGTGATTTTCAATATTTACCAGAGTTATTAAAAGAACAACGTATTTTCTTTCAACTTCTAGTAAGGGCAAAATTTCTTTCACTTTGGGAAGTCGATGGATGATAATAATCTTTTGGTAGGAATACTATGCTTAGTCCTTGGATTTGTTTTTATTTACTCTGTATATCGGATGTGTGTTCTGCTCTTTTCAATTTAATTGCATCTCATAAACTAGGTATAAAGCAAGCTGCTAACCATTATACTCTTCGCCGATTTACTACACTTGTTATATAATTGTTGCACATTCTATAGGATACTCTTCGCAGTTTTTTCTGCAAATTATATTAGTTTCAAACATTTTTTGTTTAATTACAAAACAAAAAAATTATTTTTTATTAAAAAAATTAATAACTTTTTTATTTATTGATCAATTTTGTTCAAGAAGTGTTCTCCCTCTAGGTAACACTAAGTTAGTGTCCAAATTTCAATACTATCGGACCTTTCGTTCTTAACTTATCGTGCTTACAAGAAACGTGGCGGACAGACAGACGGACGGACAGAGGGAAGAACAGACGGACGGACATTTCGAAAGTTGTTCAGAATTCGATCACCAACACGATATGAAAATTTTTTCTCTACGAGCAATATTACCGGTTTTAGAAATGTGCCGGTCGAATGCAATATACTCTTCTGTTTTTGCGAAGAGTATAATAAATTAGCACAAATATGACAAGTTATATATGTTCTAATCAAAACCAATGGTTGTGATTTAAATAAACAAGATCTCCCTAATATTGAAATAAATCGAACCTACCTTCTTGAAAACAAAATTTAAACACCCCATAAAGTGTCCACGTTTCATCTGGAATTTCTTGATTTCAATGATTTGTCAAATTGTTTCCGTTTGAATGGTGACCACCAAACTTCCTTTTCGTGGAATGGGCCACTTCGAATTAGATCACCTCCGTTTTTTTCCAAAAACCAATGCCTGCAAATGTCGTCATTATTATAACTAATATAGTAGCCTATTCTTAGTATTACAATATACAAAGGGATAGTGTCTAAACATAACATTAAAATATCTGCAAATGGGGCCATCTCTTAAACTATTTGGTAGTATTTTATACATTTGTAAAATACTTACTGGTATGCAATTAAAGTATACTTGGATTAATTAATAAGTGGTAATAATCACTGGCAAACAAAACACAAACAAATTGAAACCGATATTTGACAGCAAACGGAATGAGCATGCGCACTAGCGTAGGGACCGTGGCGCACATAAAAAAATTCGCATACCTGGATAAGGAAAACGGAAATCTAAATAATTAAGGAAAGCATATAATTAAATAATCTTTGTAAATTGAAAGTAAGTAGTACCTACTTGAGAAAGGCCGATAGTAGTGAACACAGTAAATTTAAAAAAAGTTTCAATAAATTGCAATTTTTATCATCCATTATTTAATATTCGATCACAAGTCTAAAGTTTGGGTTCTAAGTTCAAATCATATTTCACATGTACAATTTTGACGAATGATTTAAATTTTTTAAAACGTATGTTATTCACCACAGGGTAGGGAATGATTATACAGACTGTCTATTTTACGAGGGCCACACCAAATATCTCGCTTAATATCTATTGTAGAAGAATAAAGTTTTAGAAAGAGTTATCCCATTTTTTGTGAGCTATATTTCAGTAAAAAGAAATTTGAAATCCATAGCCTACTTTATGAGATATATTACAAAAACCTGAAAAATAGGAAAACCACAAACGGTTATAGCTTCCTTATTTGAGGAGATACGAAAAAAGTTAAAGGAATGAAAGTTGACGGCAAAGACAATAAGAATAATAACGTGTAAAAAAAAATCGAAAAATGCAGTTGGCTTTGACATACGCTATTGTGCAAAAATGAAAAATACATATCTCAAAGTAGGCCATGACGCCATTAATTCCGTTATTTTTTTCTCATTCCAACGATATAAAACATGTCACAGAAATTTTAACCGATAGTGTCAATATTTAATATTTTACGAATACCACAATTCATATAATTGAATCGTAACAATCAGCTGTGCCATAATTAGTGAAAAACAATGTATACAGTTATTAATAAATTTGACAGATCGTCACTGTTGTATGTTGTATGTTGAGTTGTCGAGTTCTAAGACAAATTTTATATCAGTAATTATGGTGTACACCAATAATAACAAATTCGATATGATTAGCATTTATTGTCAGTGCAATTTTGACGCTGAGATGGCAGTCACGGTTTACGGAGATAGATTTCCAGATGCTCCGCAGCCAAATCGAACTATGTTTAGGAAGTTAGTTCAAAATCTAAAAACGAACGGTTCATTTTCAAAAAAAGTAGTAAGGCGAGCGCATGTTGCGGATAATGTAAGAAAAGTGAATAGAGTAATGAATTATGTTAACCAAAATGAGGAAACCTCTTTGAGACAAATTCAGAGAAACTGTCGCATAAAAAAAGACAGTGCAAGAAAAATATTGAAAAAAACAAACGGATTTCGATGCTACAAAATGAGGAAAGTTCAACATTTAAATGAGGGAGATAAGCCAAGGAGAGTAAGATTTTGTAGATGGTTATTAAATAAGAAAAGGAATGACGCGCTGATATGTAGCAAAATTCTTTGGTCGGACGAATCAAATTTTTCTAATAATGGATTTTTCAATAGAAATATGCATTATAAGTGGACACGAGAAAATACACATTGGTGCAGAGAGACTGCTTTCCAAGAAAGATTTTCTACGAATGTTTGGTTGGGTCTTTTAGGCACTAAAGTAATTGGACCTTATTTTTATGATGGCGAATTAACCGCTCGTAGATACCTTAATTTCCTGCAAAACGAATTTCAAGATTTTCTTTATGAATTAACAGTGGCAGAAAGATTAAATTATTCATATTTTCAACAAGATGGGGCTCCATCTCACACTGCTGTAATATGTACAAATTATTTAAATCAAGTTATGCCAGATAGCTGGATAGGCACCTATGGACCCATTCTATGGCCAGCTGGATCACCAGATATTACTCCCTTGGATTTTTTCGTCTGGGGTTACCTTAAAGACAAGGTATTTCAAACTGCCCCTGAAAATATTGAGGACATCAAAACCAGAATTCGAAACGCATGTGAGGCAATTACTCCTGAAATGCTCCAAAATGTAATGCGTGACGTGTCTCGTAGAGCACGTTTATGTGTCAGAATGCATGGTGCACAATTTGAGCATTTGTAGTTAGAAAAATAAATACACACAATTTCTTTTCAATATAGTAGTAGGTAGTACTGTTATACATAGTTTTTCGTTTTTTTCTTTGGATATTCGTTTTGTACTTGTATTTTTATTTATGAGATATTTATTGGTTTGTATTAAATTGTAATAAATAATTAAGGAATTATAATTATTATAAAGTGAATTTTTACTATTATGGCACAGCTGATTGTTACGATTCAATTATATGAATTGTGGTATTCGTAAAATATTAAATATTGACAATATCGGTTAAAATTTCTGTGACATGTTTTATATCGTTGGAATGAGAAAAAAATAACAGAATTAATGGCGTCATGGCCTACTCTGATATATGTATTTTTCATTTTTGCACAATAGCGTATGTCTACGCCAACTGCATTTTTCGATTTTTTTGTTACACGTTATTATTCTTATTGCCTTTGCCGTCAACTTTCATTCCTTTAACTTTTTTCATATCTCCTCAAATAAGGAAGCTAGAACCGTTTGTGGTTTTCCTATTTTTCAGGTTTTTGTAATATATCTCATAAAGTAGGCTATGGATTTCAAATTTCTTTTTACTGAAATATAGCTCACAAAAAATGGGATAACTGTTTCTAAAACTTTATTCTTCTACAATAGATATTAAGTGAGATATTTGGTGTGGCCCTCGTAAAATAGACAGTCTGTATATGTACTTAAACCAAATCTATAGATATAGAAATATTAATTTATTTACATTATGAGGTAGACCTTATATAAAACTAGTATACTGTCTCATCAGTTGTGATGCAGTTTTATTTTTATTAGTAAAAAAATCGGAACACTTGTTAACCTTGGTGCCTGCGTGGGCAATCCAAATATTTTTTCAGAAAGTATACCTGTGTTATACAAATAAAATCATTGGAGAGTCTTTATACGATGTACATGAACACATATACTAAGAACGTTCCCTAACATGTATACATAGTACATGCGACTATGAACATAAACTTTTGTGTATGTTCGATTCATATCGCGTATATATTTGTATTGTATATGATAATATTATTTCTAAGAGAATATCGGGGGAACATATATGGCAAGTGCAGAACACAGGGAATGCAAAATGTACATTCGTGGAACAATAAATGTACTCTGGGTTGTAAGGTGGGAGAAAGTAAACTAACGTTGTTTTGAAATGAATACAGATTTTAATTCTTAATTCCTTGCCAATCTTTTTCCATCGCTTTGATTCTGTGGGTAACACAAACATGCTTTCTTTTAACTTCTTATTGACGCTGCGTTTTTTTATTTGTAGATTTTCTATAAATCTTCCTTTTTGTTGCTATGGTTTACTTGAATCTACTTCGGAAGGGCAGAAAATAGCACGTACGATCTAGGTATTCACTATTGACATGACTTGAATGTTTATGCTCCATTATATTCTGCCAGCTTTATGGACACATTGGCAGAATATCCGATTAATATATGACTAATTTGTGTATTCTTGGACATTAAATATTTGAAATTGCTAAACTAAACCTAATCCAAGCAAACTTACAATGCATTAAAATGATTTCATTAACTTGAATCTAAAACCACGTAAGTAAATATTCCCAGAGGATATGTACCTAACTTGCAGACGGTCTCTGGGGGGCGTAGGGCATCCCTGTATATTGTCAAACAAACTGTCCTTTTTAACAACAGATGTTACTCATTACTGAGCACCGACTATAAAACCGCTTTGTATCTCGTAATGTGGCGGGAAATTGTATGTGTTGTTTGGCTATTTATTATATTATCTGTTGGTTTTGTTTGGAGGGGCCGTGATTTATGTAACACCGAGTAAAAAGATGAGCCATAAAAGATGTTTATTTTGTGCATACGCCGGGTGGGTAAACATGCACCAGTGTATAAATTAATGTCTAACTGTATGCAATTGCGGTTGTTCTTACGCTACGGTTCAACTGAGGAAATTTTTATTTTACATTTAAATTAACTATTTTTGATTGAGTTATAGGCGAGTCTGCCTGGGATTTTTCCCAAAAATTTTCTATACCATTTGAGTTATCCACGGATTCTTATAGGAAAAATTCCACTGAACAAGATTTTCTTATGAAAAATCTTCCTAAACAGCGAGCTTCATGGTCAAACAATTGTTTAAGAATGTGTTTGCACGCCACAGTAAATTCGTATATAGAAAAAGCGAACTAATGGTTATGCCGATATTACAGGAACCATAAATTGGCTAGCTATAAGTAGTGATTTCATCATCAGTTGTTGGCAACAGAATTGTGCAGGGCCGTACAGACACTATTGTGAAGCCTTGACTAGATTTGCAGCAGCGAATAAAAAATGATTCAGTTCCTATTCTACTAATAGGATTTGATGATTGTGAATAATTAAACAATTCATGGTTACGTTAGGCGGCAGCCACCGCAACTATCTACAAAATCTAATAATGCAGTCATAGTTTCAATTATTGTCAGATATTGTTTTTTGTGATTTTCTTTTTCAAATTTTAATGGTTATTCATCGATTTTCGTGTGTAGGTGCTTTTTGTGGAATTTCGCTTTCAGTGTAAAAGTGGTCATCATTTGGTGAAAAAATTTGATGTTTTAGGAAAAATCTGAAAAAATTAGGGGTGGTACTCAGTAAGGGGAGAGAAATCGAATGTCGCGCACCGGAGTTCTCCATCTGCGTTCTTTCTTCGGTAGGGTCCTCGGAAAATAGAACAGTTTCACTTCTTTCATGTGTAGGTGTTTATCATGGAATTTCACTTTCGTTATGAAAGTGGTCATCATCGGGCGACCAAATTTCGATGTTTTAGGAAAATTCTGAAAAAAATCAGCGGTACGCAGTAAGGGGAAAGAAATCGAACTGCGCGCAGTGGCGCTCTCCGTCTGCATTCTTTATGTGGATAGGGACCTCGGAAAGTGAAAAAATGTCACATTTTTCGTGTGTAGGTGTTTTTCATGACATTTCACTTTCGGTAAGAAAGTGGTCATCATCGGGCGACAAAATTTCGATGTTTTAGGAAAAATCTGAAAAAATCAGGGGTACGCAGTAAGGGGAGAGAAATCGAATAGCGCACAGTGGCGTTCTCCGCCTGCGTTCTTTATGTAAATAGGGCCCTCGGAAAGTGAAAAAATGTCACATTTTTCATGTGTAGGTGTTTTTCGTAGCATTTCACTTTCGGTATGAAAGTGATCGTCATCGGGTAACAAAATTTTGATGTTTCAGACAAAATATGAAAAATATCAGGGGTATGCAATAATGGGAGACAAATCGAATAGCGCTCAGTGGCGTTCTCCATCTGCGTTCTTTGTGTGGATAGGGCCCTTGGAAAGTAAAAAAATGTCACATTTTTCGTGTGTAGGTGTTTTTCGTGGCAGTTCACTTTCGGTATGAAAGTGGTCATCATCACAAAAATTATGTTTCAGGAAAAATCTGAAAAAAAATAGGGGTGCACAGTAAGGGGAGAGAAATCGAATAGCGTGCAGTGGCGTTCTTAGTCTGCATTCTTAATGTGGATAGAGCCCTTGGAAAGTAAAAAAATGCCACATTTCTCGTGTGTAGATGTTTTTCGTGGCGTTTCACTTTCGGTATAAAAGTGATCATCATCGGGTGACAAAATTTTGATGTTTTAGAAGAAACATGAAAAAAGTCAGGAGTATGCAATAACGGGAGACAAATCGAATAGCGCACAGTGGCGTTCTCCGCCTGCGTTCTTTATGTAAATATTGCCCTCGGAAGGTGAAAAAATGTCACATTTTTCATGTGTAGGTGTTTTTCGTAGCATTTCACTTTCGGTATGAAAGTGATCGTCATCGGGTAACAAAATTTTGATGTTTTCGACAAAATATGAAAAATATCAGGGGTATGCAATAATGGGAGACAAATCGAATAGCGCTCAGTGGCGTTCTCCATCTGCGTTCTTTGTGTGGATAGGGCCCTTGGAAAGTAAAAAAATGTCACATTTTTCGTGTGTAGGTGTTTTTCGTGGCATTTCACTTTCGGTATGAAAGTGGTCATCACAAAAATTATGTTTCAGGAAAAATCTGAAAAAAAATAGGGGTGCACAGTAAGGGGAGAGAAATCGAATAGCGTGCAGTGGCGTTCTCAGTCTGCATTATTTATGTGGATAGGGCCCTTGGAAAGTAAAAAAATGCCACATTTCTCGTGTGTAGATGTTTTTCGTGGCGTTTCACTTTCGGTATAAAAGTGATCATCATCGGGTGATAAAATTTTGATGTTTTAGAAGAAACATGAAAAAAGTCAGGAGTGTGCAATAACGGGAGACAAATCGAATAGCGCACAGTGGCGTTCTCCGGCTGCCTTCTTTATGTGGATAGGGCCCTCGGAAAGTGAAAAAATGTCGCATTTCTAATATGTAGCATTGCACTTTCGGCATGGAAGTGGTCATCATTGGGCAACAAAATTTCGATGTTTTAGAAAATATCTGAAAAAATTCAGGGGTACGCAGTAATGGGAGACAAATCGAATAGAGCACAGTGGCGTTCTCTTTCTGTGTTCTTTATGTAGGTAGGACCCTCGGAACGTGAAAGAATGTCACAATTTTCGTGAGTAGGTGTTTTTGTAACATTTCATTTTTGGAATGACAGTGGTCATCGTCGGGTGACAAAATTTCGACGTTTCAGCAAAAATCTAAACAAACTCAGGAGTACGTAGGAAAGTGAGAGAGTGGAAGCGGTGAAAAACTTCGATTTTCATTCTCCGCTGACTTTGAGCGGCCGTATCTCGGAAACGAAGGACCGCAGCGACTTTCGGTTTTCCCCACTCGATTTCTCGTTCGATTTTAAACAAATTTAATCAGCAATCGATTAAGCGTACAAGAAGGATCAATTTTCTCTAGAAAAAGTTACAACGACTATATTGCAGTGGCGTCGAGTGAAATAAAAATAATCGTAGGAATTGTAGTAATTATATTTGGATATCAACGTTGGCACGTGTGAGAAAAAAAACTGTAATGGAATTTTTTTAATGAAATTTCATTAAGAGGTCAGTGTTGCTTGAAAAAATTAAACTAAAACGTTTAGGCCTGAAAAGTCGTGAATTTAAAAATTCAGATGTATATAACTTCTATCTAAACAAACAGAAACTTTATCTCTGCAAAGAAAGTTGAAATTATTCTAAGGAGATTCAGAAAAGAAATACTTAACAAAAAGTATCAACTTTTCGATTTTAAACGATTTTTTTATTATTCCATTCATCCCCTAAAAATCAGACAGATCTTACAGCCAAACAATCAGAAATAGGATGTAAATGCATATGACCTTTCGTAAGCCAAGTTATTAGCTCTACATTTTTTATCTGAAACCTTTTCCATATCTCTCATCGTTCTCGATTTATACGCAAAAATAAACCATTTCGTCCTTTCTGTACCCTTAAGGAAAGTGTGTGACTAATAGTGTATTAGACTTTTTATTTTACATCTCAGCTCAATACAACTTTTCCCGTAGAGATCCTCCTCCGGTCACAATTTTGCGATTTAACCTACCTATTTGGACTAGTAACTAGGAAGGCGAGAGAAATCAAATGGCGTAAACAGCAGCTCTTTAACTCGTTTAGTTCTCGAGATATGACCTCGGGAAGAGGTAAAAAAGTTCGATTTTTACCTTCCGGAGTCTTTGAGCGGCCGTATCTCGGAAACTAAGGACCGATTCCCGCGATAGTATCTCGAAAACGAAACGAGATAAATAGTGGTTTGCGCTATTCGATTTCTCTCAACTTCATACCTACCAGTGAATTTTTCAACTTTTTTCTTAAATCATCGAAATTTTTGTCACCCGATGATGAACATTTTCACACCGAAAGTGAAATATCACGAAAAACACGTAAATACGAAAAATTTGACATTTTCCATTGCGAAACCGTTCCGAAGGCCCCTATTCAGAGAAAGAGCAAAGATGGAAAACTCCGGTGTTCACTATTCGATTTTTTTCCGCTTACTGCGTATCCCTGTTATTTTAAATTTTTCCTAAAACATCGAATTGTTTGTCACCCGATGATGACAACTTTCACACCGAAAGGAAAATTCAACGAGAAACACGTAAACATGGAATGACAAATTTTCAAATTTTTGAAGGCCCTATTCAGAAGAAGAATGCAGATGGAACACTCAGGTGTCCGCCAATCAATTTCTCTCGTCTTCCTACGCACTACGGGTGCGAACTTTCGCAGGCTTTTCCTTAAACATCAAATTTTTGTCACTTGATGATCACTTTCACGCCAAAAGTGAAATATCACGAAAACACATATACACGACAAGCAATGAATAACCATAAAATTATAATGTTTGAAAAAGGAAATTACAAAAACCAGAGGAAAACAATGGAAAGACCTTTTGCGTGCTTGAGGAAATGAGGAAATCGGAATTCTTCAAAACAATGTTTCTGTACTGCTAGTTTAGTTATCATTTTCAAAGACTAACGCGTCACTTTTTCTCCCAGAAAGAATGTAAGCTCTCCTTCGGAGAGTAAAAGAGACATTTTACTCTTTCAAAATAATAATTGATTATCTACAATCTACACTATTAGAGTGTATGCAAAGATAGTTTGTCTATATGCCACAAGATCAAAGTTCTTTTTAATCCCGCTTGGCTTGATTTTTCACAATCTGGATTAAAAATAGGTACATTTAGTTCATATAAAAATTACTTTTTACAGTAATGATATGTTTGTTATTATTAGATATGCTCCTGATTTATTAGCAATATTACTAACAAAAAGTTATTGAAGATGTAGAATAAACTATAGCCCGGGAGGCAGCGACAGTTTTCGTGAAATCATTTCTACAAAGCTAGATTTTTTTCCAAAGAGAGTTTAGATAGCATCTATAATGAAGGTGCAATTCTACCAAACTCTTAGTGGTGCATAAATGAGTAAAAAATTAAAGAAAAAAACAGATGGACGAAAATTTCGTTTTTGGAATTGTCACGAATTGTCAAAAAATGACGATTCGCATTCGCTCCGGCCGGCCTCAATTTTCGATTTTCACCCCTCGATTCACGTTGTACCGTCATTGCCGGTCTTCTCCTCGCCATCGAAACATAGAACAGGTCTCCAATCGTCGTATTTATTCAGTTCTTACGTTTAAAAAATTGACTTGCGGTCGTGCTAATTGGCGACAATTTTTAAGTGGTTTCCCGAGTTCGAATCCTGCCCAGGTATACTTTTTTTTTTCGTTTTCAATTTTTTGGCAGATATTTTTTATTCTATAATTGCTATTCGCTCCGTTCTATTGCATTTCTCTGAAAAGTTTTGCATTTTCCGCCGCGAAATATTAATCTGCACTATTTCGATTAAAAATTAGAAATTTCCTTACCAAAATAATTTAATATAATGGAGTAAATAAAAGCTTATTAACAGATCTATAAAAATACTGTCTGTTCATTAATACTAATGAGGAATATAATTGTCGAGATTTGACTACGTATTGCCGTTTTTGCAACGTCTACCAAAGATTTAGCCAGTGGGAGGTAGAATGTGATTTTTAATCCAAATAGATCATCTTTATATTCCGCGGCGGAAAACGCAAAACTTCTCCGAGAAATGCAATGGAACGGAGCAAATCGCAATTATAGAATCAAAAATATGTGAGAAAAAATTGAAAACGAAGATAAAAATAGATCCCCGGGCGGGATTCGAACTCGGGAAACCAGTTAAAAATAATCGCCGATTAGCACGACCGCAAGTCACTTTTCCAAACGTAAAAACTGAACAAATACGGCGATCGGAGACCCGTTCTATATCTCGATGGTGAGGAGAAGGTCGGCAATGACCGTACAACATGAATCGCGAGGTTAAAATCGAAAATTGGGGCCGGCAGGAGCGAAGGCGAATCATCATTTTTTGACAATTCGTGACAATTTGAAAAACGAAATTTTAAATGTTTAATTTTTTACTTGTTTATGCACCACTAGGAGTTTGGTAGAATTGCACCTTCATTATAAATGCTATCTAAACTCTCTTTGGAAAAAAATCTAGCTTTATAGATATTAACGCGAAAAATCTGTCGCTGCCTCCCGGGCTACTAGAAATGTAACAATTCAATTGGCAAGTTAATTCAAATTATTTTAAACTACATTTCAAATGGTAGAGAAAACAAAAAGTTCGACCCTGCAGTTTTTAGTGATTTGAAGCATGGTTGGTACTTCGAATAGCTACTGCTTCTCCCTCTATTAGTAAACCGTCCAATTAAATTGGCAAAATTGAATACATTTTTTCTAACATATTAATCTCCCTTAGGAGCAAATATTATGCCGATTTTTAACTTTTTTTTACATTTAATATATTTATTCTAGTACGTATCATATTTTATTTGAATATTTGAGTCCCATTAAAGAATATACAAAAATTAATGGTGAATTACGGACGATTGAGTGGCACGTTCGCGTGTAATAATCCAAAGGAAATATTTAATTTCATTTAGTTTTCAAATATAAAATATGATACGTACTAGATTTAAGTTAACTAGTTCTAATATTTAAATCCAATTCGATTTCTGTTGGTTTGTTTTTGAGAACAATATGTTGAAAGATTTACGACTGTGAACGCGGTATTTTGACATTGATAACACAGCCTTAAAAATGAAAACGGTTTGACGGATCATGGTGCTAGGCACAACTCATTTTGTCTACCCGTTCATTTGTTATAGACAAAATAAATTTCTCAATTAACGAATTGATTACTCCGAAACTAACGAGGTCTGGATATTGTTTTTTTCAAAAAATATGCCTTTTATACCAAAGAATATGCCATATTTTTTTTGGCCCGATATCTTCAATACTTTTCGATTGTTTAAACAATTGGCATAATTTGTTAATTAGCAAATAACTTATTTTTCGAAAGTTAGATCGACTTCAAACCAACTTTAAACGATAAATATTGAGGTCGGGCATAACCCCCATAGAAGTCTGCACGAATGCAACTTTTTGCTTTTGTTTATTTAAAGTTTAAATTATCTTTGCAAATTAACAAATAGAATATCTCGGCTCTGGGTAAGCGTATCGAAATGGGGTTTTGTGCATATGAAAGTTCTCGGAAAAAGGAAAGTTTTGAGATCAGAAAGAACTTGATCGAATAACCGGAACCGGAAATAAGTGATATTGTGTGAGAGGCTCTAATTCGTTTATCAACAACTTTTGACCACGAGGTTTGGTGCAAATGAATTGATCGATTGATTGACTTTTAATCCAAGGGTACTGGGTTCGAACGCCACCAGGCTTTTCCTCTACTACAACGTCTTTTCCTTCTAACTTTGATCTATCGCTAAAACTTCCCACTTTACATCTGTAAGTCTTTTCTGCAGCCCATCTCTTCGTTTTTATTTGTTTATTTTTGTTTCTTTTGTTTGTCCTTCTAAAGTTTTCCTAAACATCAATTTTAAAAAATGAAAACAATTTAAAAAAATATTTTTGACCGATTCCCAACAAGAAATAATTTTTTCCCGTAAAGTTGATATTTTCAATGTTGTTAATTTTTAAGAATTGAAAAATCGTTAATTTTTTGTTTTTGTTGCTGTATTGTATTTGTATTTTTACAATACATAGTTTTTTATAATATCTTTAGACTTCCAAAAAATGGAATTAACGATTTTTAATTTTATACCTCATAGCGACCACTTTTCTTAGACGATCCTTGAAAATCCATGTCGAAGAAAAGTTGTGATATGGATTTCAGCGTATAGATAATTGATTGCTGAAACACTTTGAGTCAAAGCGTACAGGGATACAAAGTTGATTCAAGTTCTACAGGGTGTTTTCCACGATTATTCAAATTATGATATTTTTAAATTGTATGTTTTGGGTTAAAATATTTCAGGAATCAATTAGTGACAACTTTCTTTCGACATGAATTTTTCAAGAACCGTCGAAGAAGAACAAAGTTGTTGTTTGTGTGTTGTCTCGAACGGGCTTTTATCGAAGTATTTCTTCCCGTACCAACTATCGACATTTTTCAGTGTACGATTACTTTTACTAGCATTTATATTATAATTATGTTGAGATTTTACCGATTGTTTTAATGTTATTATTATTAAAAGGCGTTAGGTATAACAGTAATTTCACTACCTCACTACCACTACGCTTAACGCCGCGGATGTCTGGCTGGCTCTGGTTGAAACCTCGGAGACGTGACTATATTTTTTAATTTTGAATAAAGATTTGTTGAATTAAATTGGCTCGAGCCCCAGTCGGTTTTGCTTCATTTTATATTAATGAGTGTTTCACTAATTAAATCGGAATTATAAAATTAAACATTAGAATATGCAACAATTATATTAAGGGTGCAATAAATCAGCGAAGAGTACAATTTCTTCTATTCTAATTATATATTATATATTTAGCTTTCAATTCCGAACATAATAATAATAATAATAATTTATTTTATCCATAAAGATCATAAAAATGATATTGGACAAGTCATCGTACAACATAAGATAATTAGAAATAAAATAGTATTTAAGTGTCTTAATAAAGATAAATAATTCATAATAGAAAGTAAAAACAGATGACTATCACATGTACATATCTGTGGCTTGGTTCTAAAAGGGCCAATGTTAAAAATAAACAATTTGAGAATATTGCACTTAAAGTTTTGATTAAACTATAAAGTCAAATAATGATAGGAAATAATTAATTTGATTATAAATTGCTGCAAATACTTATTAGGCTTATAAGTACTAGTCATATTTTCGAATTATAAAAAATATGTATTCTAAATTTACAAAAAAAGTGACATTGGCCCTTTTCCCTTTATGAAAAAAATCTAAAAGTGAAACATTGGCGATTTAAAAAATAACAGCTAAATAAAAATAAAACAACTTTCAAATGTCAAATATTTTTATTTGCTTACATCTAAAAATTCAAAAATAAAAAAAAACCTAATTGTCATTGTCTATATTATCATAAATGTCATCTTCTTCGTCCGTTAATGTGTCTTTTTACTGTAGACGAGACGGTTAATGTGCTGATAAATTGGGAATAGTATACTCTGTTATTTTCATCGATATACGGTTGAAGTTCTTGCAGGTGTTTGATTTATTTTCTGAAATCCCTAGTAGTTTTTTTGATATTGGTGTTAGTTGCGGATTTTGTAAATTTCTAGTTTTTTTTCTTAATAGATCTAGACTGCTGAACTCTTAGTCGCCATCAAAAGAAAATTTGTAAAATATATTACCTGGATTATTATGTCTGTATTGTATCCGTCTTATTTTATTCCATGAATCACCTTTGGTATTGATTTTGCTATGCTGAAAACGTGTTGCTAAAAGTGACAAAGTTTAAAAAATCGTCCAAACCCATATCAATATCGAGGATAGGGGGTTTTCGATGGATCATTCGTATTAAATTTGTCCAGTCTCTGGAAATATCGACTCAAGCAGTGGTCGTCTTCTTAGTTTTATCTGGACGGCATTAAACAGAAAGGAGCCAACCCACAAAATTTTAAAAATTTGTTTCTTAATTTATTTAAATGTAGAATATAGTAATGTGTGTTCAGCTGAAAAAGTCCAACTCATTTTCCTTATAAGAATTTAATGGTGTAGTTTTAATATTGTAATTAAGATGCAAAACCTTTCTTTGCAAGCTTGTTTCTTGATTTTAGCTGAGGGTGCTGGTTCCTTTCTGTTTAATGCTGTCCATCTATTAAAGCATGAATCATGTCAGCCACATTGGCCCTTTTAGTATATAATTGTATATACCGTCCAGAGCCTAGGTCAACATTGGCTCTTTAGCATTTTAATAGAAATATTTTTCACAAACGTATTTTGGTCCTTGCCATTTAAATTTTACATTCATTTTACAAGCCTTGACATTGGCATTTTTAAGTAAAAAAAAATATGTAAATATCTAGCTCGATGGTATATATAACTCAAATTAAGAAAATAGTGACATTGGCCCTTTTAGAATCAAGCCACAGATATATACGTAAAACATACATTTTGTAAGGCACACATACATACATTTTAAACAAACTATATATAAAAAGATACAGATGCACATATAAATATCATATATATTAGTAAATATAACTCTATCTCTTGAGGAAGGCGCCATCGCTATAGAAAGTACCATCTAGTAGCATGTATTTTACTTTTAATTTATAAGAATTAAAATTGCTGAGATTTTTTAGTTCAGGTGGTAAGGAATTATATAACTTAATACACCAGTAGAACGGTGATTTCTTAAATAATGTGGGATAATTCATTAAAAATGTGTACATTTTTTTCCACAATACATACGTTTTTATAAATATAAATTGAAGGTGTTGTAAGTAATTTGTTGGACCTAAAACTTTGTTTACAGCTTTCTCCTGGTTTTAAATTAAATATTAGTATAAGTTCTTTTTTTGCAAATAAAAACTCTTTCTCTTTCAGAAAACTTATGTGCGAATATGCCAGCGAATAATGCATACTTAGTAGAGCTTTGAGTTGGAATATATTTTTCATTTGTATAATTGCAAAATAGGCTTGGTTTAGTTTATTGCATGCTATATCGATTTGATATTTCCAAGACAAGTTAGCATCCAAGACAACTCATAAAAATTTACTCTTATTAGCAAAGCTAATATTCTGTAGATTACAGGGTTTCCTATTATAAAAATTAATGTAGGTTGTTTTGCATTTAAAATCAATTTGTTGAGGTCACTCCAAGCAGCAAATTCATCTAAAACATTACAGGTTTTTTCATGCAAGGTGGTCTGCCACCGTGATAGTACTATCGTCAGCAAACATCGTCACTGTTCCACTTTTTATGTAGTTTGGTAGATCATTGACGTATAACAGAAAAAGTAAAGGTCCCAGGACTGACCCCTGAGGCACCCCTCGAGCTATATTAAATTCTTCTGAAAAGTGAATACCAATCCTCATAGTTTATTTTACGATTCACCAAGTAAGAATAAATCCATTTCAGAATATTGCCCCGAATACCAAGGTTATAGAGTTTAGACGTTAAGTAATTATCAAGTCGGTTTTTACTTCATTTTATATTAATGAGTGTTTCACTAATTAAATCGGAATTATAAAATTTAACATTAGAATGTGCAACAATTATGTAAAAGGTGCAATAAATCAGCGAAGAGTATAATCTTTATTCTAATTATATGTTATATATTTAACTTTCAATTCCAAACATTATCAGTTTTTTTCAGTCCCTAATGATCATAAAGTGCCTCTTTCTTTTGAACAACTATTTTTTTTTCACTAAACTCTTTCTGCTCGTTATTAACAATGTATAACCGGATGCCGGACGTTAAACGTGAGATAATAATTTTTGTCCAGTACACCAACAAATCATATTTTTTCGTATACATGGGCGTGATCGGTTTGGCGTGTTTATTTACATTATAACGCAAAACGGAGCATTATATCCTCGAAGTACGTAACTGTAACTTCAAATACAATATATTATCACCCAATGTGAATTGTATGAGGTAGCGCTGTGAGCCACACAAAGGACTGTATTGTAATGGAAATGTGGGCCTGGACCAGAATATACTAGGATAGTGAAAGGATCCTCGCATTGTCCGCGTAACGCCCCGGATTACTACTGTTTATAACTTCTCCACTATTGTTCCTTTTACTATTATTATGTCTTTGTGTTATTGTGTTCATATTAATAACCATTAAATGAATTACATTGTAAAATATGTAAAATACCGTGTTCACGGCTGTTTGCTGGTCGAATGAACTATGTAATCCTGGGACTTATAAATCACATTATTAAGACAATTTAATTTTCATTGATTATCTAAATTAGCATTCAGGAATTTAATTAAAGTGTCCGTTACTTTGTGACTGTACATTGTAACAAATTGAAATAATACATAGTTTTACTTTGAAAATACATGAGTGTGACCGGGTTTCCTAGTTGTCAAATAATGGAGACGACTCTAGTTCTAGAACTAGAGTCGTCTCCGTTATTTGACCTGCTGTAGCAGGTAAAGTACTTTTATCCACGACCGCTATATTAGGAAGGTATAATTCGTCTATTTTCCGTGGATTGAAGGCCCTTTAATACACTAGTGACTGGTCCTCCCTCTCGTCTTTTATTGACGTCAATGGTGCATGCACTCATTTTTACAACAAACTTGACTCTGTATTTGAATCTTGTATACCTAAGAAATCGACTTCTCGTAGCGGCAGATATCCTCCGTGGTTTAGTGGCAGTATCATAAAAAAAAATTAGCCTTAAAGAACGTCTTAGGAGACAGTATGCAAGAACCAGTGATCCACTTATACACAATAACCTCAAAAACATCAGAAGGGAAATAAAATATGATACCAATTTAGCCTACATAACTTTCGTGCAGAACTCTGAAGACAATATAAAAAATGATCCCAATAAATTTTGGGCTTTCATCAAAAGTAGAAAAGGTTCGGCCAGTATATCTGAAGAGATGTTCTTTGAGGGATCTTCGCTAAACAATCCCTCTGATATACTAAATGCATTTGCCAATTATTTCGGTCAATCTTATAATGAGTCCTCATCAGATATCGAGGACCATCACATTGAGACCGATATACCTAACAATAACCCTATTGTTAGCATAAGCTCTTTCAGTGAAGATGAGGTTATTCGGGCTCTAAAACGAATTAAACCCAAAATGACGACCGGTCCTGATTCCATTCCAGCTTTTTTATTAAAGGATTGCGCTATCATCTTTGCATATCCTCTAACTATCTTTTAACCTAATCTTAAAAAACTGCCTATTTCCTGACCTATGGAAATATTCCAAAGTATGTCCCATCTTCAAAAAGGGAAACAAACTAGATATTGAGAACTTTAGACCAATCTCTGTAATTTGTAACTTCTGTAAAGTCTTAGAAATATTACTTCATGATAGAATATATCATTAAATTAACACCAAAATCTCTATTAATCAACATGGATGAAAGGGCGTTCAACAACAACAAATTTATTCTGTGTAACTCAATATATTTCTGAATCCTTAGATGAACGTGGGCAGGTAGATGTCATATATACCGATTTCTCCAAAGCGTTTGATAGACTTGATCACCAGTTGTTACTTAGAAAATTAGAAAAAATCGGCTTCTCATATTCTTTGCTCCTTTTGTTTAAATCTTATTTAATGAATAGGAGTCAGTACGTTGCGTTAAATGGGTTCAAATCGATCGAATTTGCTGCCACATCTGGAGTTCCCCAGGGATCTATTCTGGGGCCCTTGTTTTTTTAACATATTTATTAACGACATAGTGAACGAAATTAATTTGCCTCACCTTTTATATGCCGACGATCTAAAAATTTTCACAGTAATTGATGAAATCGATGACTGTTTTCAACTTCAGACTTCTCTTGACAAAATAAACACCTGGTGTATAGTAAATAAATTATTCATGAATCCTAGTAAATGTAGCGTAATGTCCTTTTCTTTAAAAACATCACCTATTATTTTTGATTACAGGTTAGATAATGTCATACTTCAAAGACCTATAACATTTCGCGACCTCGGCGTAACTTTTGATAGTAAATTATCCTTCACTGATCATATCGATGCCATTGTGTCTGAAGCCTCCAAAGCCCTTGGATTTATCGTTCGTACTAGTCGAGAGTTCACTAATACTGATACTCTGAAAATTCTTTATCAATCCTTCGTCAGATCGAAACTTGAGTACGCATCGCTAATTTGGAGTTCCAGTTATGATGTTCACAAGAATAACTTGGAGGCAGTTCAACGTAGATTTCTTAAATTACTGTGGTTCAAATCCGACGGTACCTATCCAGTGATTGGTTTTCCGCAAAGTAACTTGCTTGAAAGACATTCTATGACTACTCTTGAGGATAGGCGTACGTACTTTTCTCAAGTATTTTTGTTTAAATTACTACACAATGATTTTGACGCACCCGAAATAATTAGCAAGCTTAATTTTCACGTTCCCAGATTAACCTCTCGTAATCACCAAGTTTTCTATTTACCTACACCGCGTACCAACGTACTAAATAATTCAATTCATATTTGCAGTACTTCTAACAAATTATGTAGCGACTTCGATATTTTTAATTGCAGCCTTAGTGACATAAAACAAATTGTTCTAAATTAAATAACCAGTGAGTGTCTTTGTTTTTCTTAATTTGCTTTGAATCATATATGTGTATACATGTATATATAGTTTTTATATGTAAACATTTCCCATGTCATTTTTTTCTCTTTCTTCGTATCATTAGTTATTCATAGTTCGTACATTTAAGTAAATTTTTTCTTAATTTTACTTTCTTTCTATGCTGTATATTATGTAATTAATGTTTTGTATGCCTTTATTCCTGTTCTGTAATTGGGTATCTTACCTGTTGAACAGTGTATGCAATAAATAAATAAATAAAATAAATAAAAACTAGTGAATTAAAATTCATAATACCTCGCTTCTATTTGATAGAATTTTATTTAGAATTATTATTATTAATATTAACATTAACATTTATATTAAGAATGATCTTGTCATTTTGACTGGGATTAATCAAATTAACTCGATAGAGTGTTTCTGAATAAGAAATGGAGGGGTCCACAACTTCGCCGACATTTGTAACCGTGCTAGTCGATGTACACGGTAGGACCTGGACTTTCTCAGCGATTGACATCTTGCTGGACAGTGTTTCTCCTATATAACTTTCCGTTACCGTAGTCGATTTTCAACCACCGTGATGCTTGACAGTGGTAATATCGCTCCCAGCATTGACCAACAATGTTGCCGAATAACGCCTCATTCCATGTCCGGTAAAACTTTCTGGATCAAGGAGCCCAAGAAATGAAGCCACTTTTGAAAATATTTTTGAAATTGTGTTGATGCCTACATGTGTAGTACATTTTCCAGCCACATATCTCAAGAAAAATCTCCCATCGCCAATTTTAGGTCGCGAATTTATGTGTTTTCGGCACATTTCTACAGCATTGGCTGCAAACGCTTCTTCCATGATCGTGAAACTTCGGCTTTCAACTATGAAGTAAATTTACCATACTTTGAAATATCAATACCTTCGTGCACTTTCAACGCCGATTTTAACATGGAATACTTTGTCCACGCTGAAGAGACAGCAAGCCTTTCTCCACATTGAAAAAGTAGGATCATGTAATTTCTCCTTCTCCTATGCCCCTTTTTTTAGCTAGTTGTCGAATTCCGCCAATTCCTTCTCGCTTATAGTTTTGCTTTTAGCTAGTAACAGACGTAATTCTGCTTCTTGAACTTTTTGTATGATTTTAGCCGGAATGAAGAAATTCTCAGCGTTCTCTCTCATTTTTTCTGTCGATTTTGCAAATTTTTTCGCTTTCGTCAATAATGAACAAACTCATGTCATAGAAACGATTCAAAGATCTATTTTTTTGCTCAAAATCAAAAGATTCTTAGTCAAAACAAACTTGTCAAATCTGACGTTTCTCAAAATCAGAATTTTTGACCTGCTCTCATACGGCTTTCACACTCCTAATTTGGCCGTGGATACAACGTTGAATTACGTTCGGGGATTAATAACCATTCAATCCACTCGAAAAAAATGTGACTCTCGGCTGTGCCTCGAGTGCACATTTTTTCTCATAGATTAAAGGCTTGTTAATCCCCTTATATAATTAATAACTATAATATACAGTGTAATTAAATGCAAATGTGTAAATAAAAAAACTGGTGGCGGGGAACGACTAGACAAACAAAAAACCTTCTATAATATGGGGTCTAGAGTCCATAGTTTTGATGAACTACTTTTTTTAATTTCAAATTTTTTTAATGATGTTGTTTGAGAACTGCTGGCATATTGGTGTATTATTGTCGTCACGACTTGTGACATTTTTAGGAAATATTTTAGCTTATGTCGTTACTTGACTAAAAACTTACACACAATCTACCCGTTCGTTGTATGTTGCTTTTATTCTTTTTGAATTTTGTGCCACTTAAAATTTATTTTATTGACTGACCGTTCAAGTCGTTAATTCTGTGGTTACGTATAGACACTACTTACTTGTTCGTTCTTTTTGTATAGCTTTTTGGATTTTGGACCATGTTTTCCTATATTTACAAAGTTAGTTGATATATTGTGGTAATTTACCAAATGTGTTGAACGGAGTGCGTGTGTCCTTAATTCGTAGTGCCGAAATGTGTATTGATGGAGGTGGTGGCCATTTCGAACAATTTTTGTGACAAATTCAAAAGAAATATTCTGTTATTGGGTGTTCCCTTTTGGGCAATACATGTATTATTGTTATTATTATTCCTGTTCGCTGTTTTGTTCTGATCTGTTTATTATTGTTTACATTGATTTCTATAGAGACCAAAGATTTAATTTTTAGTTTTCGATACCAGATTGGAAAGATTTTCCCTAATTTAAAATAGACATAACTATTTTCTTGTATCGTATCTCGGACGTCCAGCTGTTTTCCAATTTTGTGAAATAATTTTTTCTTAAGCTTTTAACACATAACACTTATTTCATATTACAAATGTAACATATTGTATATTGTATTTAGGTACCTTCAAAAGATAATATGTATGTAGTTTTTATATTTTTATTAACTTTACAAGACAAGAGTAGCCTATACTTTTCACTCGACAAATTCTCAGTAGTCTGCTTATTGTCTTGACGTCAAGAGTCTTGATATTTCTTGTTGTGTTCGAATGAAATACGAAATCGACCAATTTCGTATTTTTACCTTTACCTTTTAATTTGTTTTATTTTGTTTAACTATGTGCAGTTTCAGACCTATAACTAACGTAACTAAGATATTTTATATTATATAATATACTACCTCAAGGGGTATTATTTATACGATGATAAAAATAGCCCCCCAGAGTGTCCATGACATGACAAGGGACGAAAGTAGGTCTGATTAAAATTTTCACTACAATCACCCACTTCTTAAAAATTAATAGGTATTTATTTTTGTTTTAATATTTCTTTTGAAATTCGAAATAATAATAAAAGTATTTTATTATGGAAGTGTGAGTAATGATAAAGAATGTACAGGAAAATATAAAAAGAAATGTAATTTATTATTTATGTAATAATAATGTCAGCGGGGTTAGAGAATTGGGAGGGGAAGGGTCGGGTTTTGAAGGCGTCTTGTGTTTGTCCGTTTCGTAGGTTTGCTGTGTTACGTCACCGTTTTTCGAAAAAGACGGGTAGTCTGGTGAATTTATTTATGAATATGTGTTGGGTCATCGTGAGCTTTGACGTCAGTTAGGTCAGCGGTAACTGTCGATTGTTGAATTTTGTTTGCAAAGAAGTTTTGACAGACGTCTTCGACATAATTTTTAATCATTTGCAGATTAGTTGCTCTGTGAAGTAAGTAGTCTGAGTAATTTATTTAGAGTAACCTGTATCCTCTTGTATTGCGTGTCTGAAGTTAAATTCCAAGCTGGGTACGCGTATATTATGAATTACCTAAAAATAATCTTAAAGAGCGTAAGTTTATTGTCAATAGATAATTTGCTTAGGTTTACAAGAGGATATAGCTCATTTAACGTAGCGTATGTCCTATTTAACGTTTGTGTTATGTGAGGAGCGAAACTCAGTCTCTTATCTAGAGTTACCCCTAAATATTTGACCAAGTTTTTCTTATTATATAATATAATTATTTGTCCGTCTATTGGACGTTTAGTTATGGTTTTGATATTTGTGAATTTTTTGGTAAATGTGATTGTCTGTGTCACTAATTTCGCATTGGAGCAGTTTACACCACTCAAAGCCGTACAATTCTTAAAACACGGATACTTATCGTTATTCCAGAGATGGATTTTCCAACGCAACTACCAGAATATCGAGGATGTCATAAATGTCTGATATAATGATAATGCAATGGTATTTGTGACTTAGGTACTTGGTGTTAACGAAACAGACTTAACTTAAGAGACATTTTTAGTAAAATATGAAAATCATACTGATGATATACAATTTTGGAGCAATGTTTCTAAATACTTGCTGGTTACTTTCTAAGCCTGCTCTGCCTGGAGTCTTGAATGAGCCAAACGTTTTTAAAGACAGTTTTTGAATTTATATGTTGTTATGATTTTATTGTTATTTTCATATTGTCCTATGAATTCAGTTTTTCTGTTAATAAACGTAATTTTAATGTCTTTCTTCATCAAGAAATTGTCTTGATTTAGCGATTCACTAATAATAAATACATTTTTATATATCTTCTTTAAACCAGGCGTAGTAATTTAGAGAGCAAAATTCAAATGTGGAAATTACGACCATTTTTATGTTCGCAGTGAAAATTTAATTTAATTAAAGCATACATTTCGCAACATATATTTATATTTATTCGACAGAATGTCTAGTGTGGTTTATTTATATCCCGTTATAAATCTATAAATTTAATGAAAATTAATAGCTATCATTTTTTAAAAGAACACAGTTGAAATATATCACGGACAAAAGTGGACACAATTTATCATTTTAATTTATCGTGTTTAAATCATTTAAATCAATAGCAAACATGGTAACTGAACGAAACAGTTTAGAATATAATACTCATTTATTTGGCAAATAAATGCTTGAAACAAAAAGGTAAAAATAGAAAAACTATTCCTTGTCAACTCATTAAAATACCAATAAGGCAAGCATTAGACCTCACAAGGCGTCATAAAAACAGAATGAAGTCATTTAATCAGAGTTCACATTGCATTTTTTAGTACGTGTAATTAAAAAACTGAAAATTCGAAATCAATTTGATAAGTGGGGTCAGAAAATATACTGCCTTAAACATGAACCGATACACAGGAAACTCTGACGTCATTTACTCCCAAAATTTGTCTCAAGTTAATGTGCGCCGGTTATTTAAAAACAAACTCTTCTACTAATAAAAATATTTGATCAATAATGGCTAATAATGTTAATGTTGTATAATGAACAAGATGTACATTAGTGAATTTGTTTCACTACAACACTTAGGCATCAAGGCCCAATGTGCTTGTAGGAATCTACGGCAGTGCGTGGACAAAATGTAATAATATATTTATTTTATATAAAAAATATTAACACGTGGAAAATAGGTTCATGACCACGTCGGTGCACATCGCATATCGCACATCACCCATCGCGCAGTGTCTGCACAAAAGAAATTGTACTAATTTTAAATTAGCATAGGAGCAAATTACGTCACACAGCTCTTAACATGAGAGCGCGTTCCTCGTTAATTTTGAAGTCTATAGAGACTGCAGACAATAGAAGGATACTTTTTGTGCTTTTCATCAATATCTTAAAACCCAAGCGAGATGAAGTAAAATAATATACCACTCTTTTTGGTAAATCATTCTCTAAAATATTAGTTGTAGCAAAAAAGCAAGATATAGTTGATAGTTATGTTTGTACCGGCCAACAAATTATGAAAAATGTGGATCCGAAGCGTTCGTTTTTATTTATTGAACTTTTACCAAGTTATTTATAGGAACCATTTTTCATCAAGTTATCTACTCTATTCTATTCTTAATAATCATCATCTAAAACAACAACCATATTATGTCAATTGGCTATTAATTAAGGCAATATCTCTCAAGTTGCCAAGTTTTATTACTGTATATATCTTTACCAGATATGTTTAAGAAAGTATTTTTTGGTCACACTTCTGAAATGCTTGCAAATAACTCTAAAACTAACAATCCTGAAAAAATGTGTCTAAGGTAACCGTTTGATACAAGTCGGCGCAACCGAAAATAATTCCTGTACGCCTGTGATTCTTAGGAACCCAGCACTAGTACTTGTGACTGTTTATTATTTTTGTTAATATAAACATTGTGGTTGACTTACCTACCCCAATCAATAACAGTTTGAGATTCGATGCATTTCCTTATATGGGCATGGGAACACGCTTAGGGGATCTTAAGCGAACAAAACGAATCGGCTAGCCCGGGGAACAAACAGGCATTCTATGATTACCTGTGCAAGAGTTAAGATTTGATTGTCGCGGGCTAGCGGGTAGCGGAACGGTTCCTTTGTTTTACTAGATTTATCCGATGTTGTTGAGACTATCTTGATTACTTGTATTATTCGTGTGAACATTAGACTTTGTTATTAAATTTTGTATTCAGTGAAATATTAGTGTCGTACTTGTTAACATGTCCAAGCGGTCTAACCCTAAACATGCCCCCGTGGTATCTGACATACATTTATTCTTTTATGGATTTTGAAGTTTTCTTGTTATTTATAATATTTGAAGATATTTGTCTTCTGCATATCTCTTTCATAAAACCAGGTAGGTGCCCAACTGAACTTTCAATATTTACTATAATTTCTTAACTAGCCAGAGGAAGATCGTACAAATATTAATCCCTTATTCAGAAAATTAAGTTCATCTTTATCAAACAACTGCGAAGAATAAATTTCTGCAACGTTAATGACTATCTGAGGATGATTATGTGTTGATCTACTATTATTGAAATCCGTTGGGATTGTATTTCGGAGTATGTTGGAGAAACGAAACGTCCAATTCTAATCAGATTCAAAGAACATACGGCCCATTTAAAAAATTGAAGAACTAAAACGTCTAAAATTGTCCTTCGTGCCTCTGATAACAATCATAAAATAGATGTCGGGAACTTGAGGTAACTGAAAAGTGTAACAAATGATAGGTGGATGCTCTTGATAGTTTAGAAATTAGAAAATGAGAAAATAGTAGGAATAGTGACAATGGGCCTATCCCAAATATTGCGTTGAACTGTGATAGAGTTTAGGTGGGGATGACAGGATTGATTGAACCTGTTCAACTGTAACATCACTTTAGTGTAAAGTGTGAATGTACCTACATTCTTAATTGTACTTTAGTTTTAATCCTGATGATACCAAGGTTGTTCGTGAAAAGTGTTGTGATTAAGCGTTTTGGTGATTGTGGAAACAACGTCAGTGGTATCTGTAACCAACTGACTAACACTTACTAAAGTAGTTGTAGATCTACCCACTGCAATTTCATAGTCAGTAAGATATATGAAATTTAACAAATATTAGACTTATAGAATGTATATATTTTAAGTAAAATATAAAAAACTTTATTTTCCCATTAGGATCTAGTATAAAACATTGGATGTATCAAAATACATAGCTAATAACTATAAACTACAACTAAGAATAACCGAACAAACTAACATACAGTAAGAATATCACATACTAGTATACGTAAAACTTAAAAATATGGAAAAAAAGGAAATTACCTAGAATATGAGCATGATGTTTGGTATACAGACAGTTTAGTTTATCACAATGTATTTATCATTATTTAGTACATAGCAGAGCAAAAGAGAAACATGCATATAAATGTGTGAATTTAGATACAATGACTGGGTAATTAGATATTCAAAAATTCCTCTATGCTGTAGAAACCATGTTTAAAAAGGTAATCTTTTAAACGATTTTTGAATTGCGTAATGGAGCGGTACTTTTCTATATTCTTAGGCCACATATAAATCCCATATGCGACACTCCTTTGATCTAGCAGAAATGCCGCCGATGACCTCGGACTTTTACTGTGGATTTGACACGTCAAGATTAAATACGCTCGGGATGATTCGGATAATCCGAATCGGAATTTTAGTACCTGACTGAAGTAGGTAATAGAGGATTTTAATCGTATAATTATAATATCTGCATCATACAACACATTTACCTACATCGCATAATTCCTTACATTACCTGTTTGTATCATTTGTAACGCTTATTTTAAAAGAATAGTGAAATTTGTACGTCTTACGAAAATTAAATCTTTTATTGCAGCTAAACTGTTTATGCGTATGAGTCTCGGCTCTTTAACCTGGATATATCTCTGCTGCATAAAATATCTCTGTCCTTTTCAGTGTCGCATATGGGATTTATATGTGCTTAGGCAATTTTTTTTAAAGTAGGGTACCCCGGCAGTATGTGCTCATCCTATATAGCTCAAGTCTACGAATGTCATATTGTGAATTGTTATTGTCTCTTGTAGCATAATCGTGATTCGTGCTATGTTGAGTAAAGTTTGTAAAATTCAGTTACATTAATAATTATTAATATTCTATAAATAGTCAGGATAGGGTAAGTATCGTTAATAATTTAAATTTTTCTCTACAGTTGTCTCTTAGATTCATGATAAAATGTAATGGCCCGTTTACGTAGCTTAAAGGTCCTTTCAGCCTCTGATGTCCTCCATAAAATTACATTGTACGTCATAATCGATTTCAAATTTGCATGGTGAGAAGCTTTCTTTGAGTTGTTTTAATGCATAACATATTGTTATGAATTACACCCCCTTGGAACTGGAGATGATACGCCTATGCCTACTGATAGTGACTGGAAAGAAGTGAAGAAGTCTATTAAAGAAGAAGTTTATAGAAGCGACGTTCGGTAAAAAGTGAGGTTAAATAAGAAGTAAATAAAGTTTATTTTGAAGTATTGTATAGACAGTAAATTATTAAATAAAGTATTAGTATTTATCTCTTGTTGAAATTATTTAGAACCCACGGATTCACACAGGGTGTTTCCCAAAAGGTGAATAAACGTAACAATATTCTTGATAATTTCGTACTCAACAGACTCATTGTTTGCTTTATTGTCTTATTGTTGACTCTTATGAATGCACTCTGCTGTGGTTTTACATTGGATGAGCGATGAGCGAATGCTCTTATTAACAGTCTTTTCCTGATTCATAATTAAATAATTTTTACAAGGATATGAAAATACATTAAGTTTTTGTTTTGCCTCCTTAACTAGCACTGAATAGTTACTTGAGTTTGGGATTAGAGGGATATTATCGGCGTCCTCTACCACATTACTCCAGATAGTTTGACTGAGATAATTAGTGAATATAATATATAGTACAGGGCCCAGGATTGAGCCTTGTGGAATCATGGTTACTAGTCACAGTTTTTGATTCCTGACCATTGCATATAACATACTCTTTTCTTTCCAGAAGATAAGATTTAAACCATTAATTGCAGGTTCCTCTGATACCGAGATTATCCAACTTGAGTAACAACATGTGGTTAATGCAATGAAAAGCCTTCGATAGGTCAATATAGCTTGCTAAGATGTTAATGCCTTTGTCAAGATTTTTATAAATCCCCATTATAAACTCTACTAGGGCAGACATCGTGGATTTTGCTTTCGTGAAACCATATTGTTTGGGATACATGAACTTGTATTTGTTTAGGAATGAGAGTAATCGATTTAGCATGGCTTTCTCATTTATTTTGGAGAAGGCTGATATTAAGGATATTGGCCTATATTTATCTATTAGGATTTTATCACCTTTTTTGTAAATAGGTCTAATTTTGCTTAGTTCTAGTAAATCTGGAAAAGTTCAAAATTGAAAACTGTTATTTAGACATAGGCAAGTACTTCTGCTATAAGATCGATACATTGTGTAATTAGTAATATATGCTTTAACTAATAATATATGCATATTTCATTAAACCATTGTTTTTTGTTTAAGTGGGTCGCGATACTTTATACAAAAAACTCTACATACCCATTTATTAAAGCAAATAAAATTGTGCGTCATATTTAAATCACAACAATTACGTAAACACTGTTGGATGCACCAACACGTGCCCAATTTTTCTTTTTATTGTATTTTAAAACACAAATTAAAGTGCATAATCCGTGCATAGATCGACACGTTTTCATTAGCATAAACATTTTATACCTCGTTTTATAAAAGTAAATAAAGGGTTTAGGTATATTTGTACATTGCTTGTGCGAACTGTTTAAAACTTTTTATTCGCCGTCTCAAAATCTGATATTCAGTTGTCAAGAGTGCTTTTTAAATGACAAATAAAGGCATATGCTTTTTCGCGTTGTGATCCTAAACAATAGAGATAATTGAATTTTAAAACCCTTGTTATTTTAACATGCCAATACAGATGTTTTTTTAAAATCGAGTAGCCTGAGAACTTTCTGGTAAATGTATAAGTGTATATTTGAAGTTGCTTTCGAAAGTGCAATGCACAATTTTTTTATTAATTGTCTCGCGAAAATGTTATGTGTTTTATCAAGATATTAACATATTAAAGAAAAATTATAATTTTGTTCACAACTTGTAATTACTATTCGTTACATGCAGGAAAATAAAAACGAAAGGATGGAAAGTGTAATCCAATTCAAAAACAAGATATAAATGTCAGTGAGAAAGGAAGCAAAGAAAATAAAGAAAACATTTCTGCCAAACATAACAGAAGATGAGGATATAGAAATGGAATATCAAAATATGAATGGCAACAAGTAGAGAAAGAAAGATGGTATAAATAAAATCGAGGCATTAAATATTGATATTAGTAGGTATGTACTAAAAATTCCACAGAAGAAGAGATAAAAGAAAGCAATATAAAAATGAAGTACTTTGCCAGATGATTTACCAGATAGTGTAGAGTATCAAGTTAAAGCAGTGGTAGAAGAAAGTAAGAAAGTACAACACAAGAAAAAAGAGATATTAAGAAATGTTCAAAACATGAGAGAAAACCGGACAAAAGTTTGGTGAAAGATTTACCTAGTACAACAAAACAAGTGAAACAAACTATTGACGATTGTATGAAAGCAGAAACGGAATATTGTAAACATTGCAAAAAACGACACAGTGGTACAAATAGAAACTATGCAAATGAGGATTTAACAAAGGATAAGAAAAAATGTTAAAGGCAATATAAAAGAAGAAAGAAAAAATATCAAATAAAGTAAAAACAACCCGTTGATGAGAAATTCTTAAATATCAGATGATCTGTGAAAATTATGCAAATGATTGGAAAAATGAACCCATTCTTATCAGTTCTCTTCCTTGCATAAAATCTGATTTTGCTTGCACCATTAATATTATCTTCTCCTCGGTTAGTGTGGCAAAAAAATTATAAGACGTCGGAGAATACGATGCTGGAGACTAGTTTTGGGGAGGGGGTGTATATATTGGAAAATCGAGTTGGTGCGAAGGACTGCTCAAGGTATCAGTAACAATCTCCATAGCAGTATATGCTTCAAAAGCATAAAAATAATTGTTAATAAATTAAACACTGCTTTTAGATGAATCAATCAATATATTATAAATACTCTACATATGTTTCGGCTTATTAGGCCTTTATCAAGAGTATTACATAGTGAATACTAAAGTTTCTGACGTGCTTATTCAATTTATACCTAAAAGTATTTATGTTTTAATCTATTTATGACTTAAGCTACTTAATATTTAATTTAACATCTTCAATTATTTGAATGTTTGGAGTGGACCTAAGCTGATTATATAAATCAAAGGATATTTCTTAACAATTGGTTTATTATAGGGGTGTTTAGGAAATTCTGCTGGTCATTTGTGGTGCAAGGGTTGTACTTGAAAGATTTTTTGATTTCTAGTTGTTCTAGCAGATCTAAACGTTTACCTTTTCTTTCTGAATGAAGTAAATTTATGTTATCAGTATCTATGAAATGGTTGTTTTCAATACAGTGTGTTGACATTCCTGTATTTTTATTGTTATTTAAGATTGATTTTTTGTGTTCTTTTACCCGGTTGACAACGCTTCTACCACTCTGACCGATATAGACAGCATCGCAATCCTTACAATTAATTTTATATACACCTGATTTATCAATTTTATTTAGTTTTTCTTTGTTATTAACCAAAATGTTTCCTATATTTGTTTTGTTCACACTTATTGTAGAGATACCCAAATTATTCAATTTTTTAGAAATCTTGTTACTAAATTTCGGAACATAATTAATAAAACTATATTTTGTGGGTTTGTTAGGCACAGTGAAAAATTCTTTTTGAAGCATTTTGCGTTGTTTGTTTTTGACCATGTTATCTATTAGTGACTCGTTGTATCCGTTATTTCTTGCAATTTGTTTAATTATATTTAATTCTCTATCAAAATCACTTTGATCTAAAGGAAAATTCGTCAGTCTATGTATTAGACTATGAAAGGGTGAAATCTTAATTTGCCATGATTGCTGCGAATTATAATGTATTACTGTATCTGTAGTGGTAGGTTTGCGGTAGATGCTAAATTTCAACTGATTGTTATGTTTTTTGATATTCATATCTAGAAAGTTTAATTGACTATTTTGCTCCGATTCCATTGTAAACTGAATTTTACTATTAAAAGAATTTAAGAAATTAAGGTAATTACTTAGGTTTCTTTCTGTACCGGTCCATATACAAAAAATATCGTCTACATATCGAGTCCAATAAAACACATGTGTATTTAAACTGTTATTGCTATTAAAAATTAAATTTTCTAGGTTTGACATAAATATTTCAGCTAACAAAGGAGAAATTGGTGAACCCATTGGTAGCCCGTCTTTTTGTCTAAAGAATTCACCATTAAACTGAAAATAGTTTTGTTCAATACAAACTCTCGAAAGATTTTTTAACTCTGTTTTTTCGGTTTCGCTAATTTGTGAATTATCTATTAAATTATTTAATATTAATTTTAGTTCTGTGAGCGGAACTGAGGTGAACAGACTTTTAACGTCAAAGGAGAATAATTTTGCGTTATTTGGTATTATTAAATTTTTTGTATTTTCAATAAATTCAAAAGAATTTTTTATGGAATATTTAGATTTAAAATTTATTAATTTTGGTAAAATATAATTTAGTTTTTTACATAATTTATAAGATGGAGCATTGATGTAAGACACTATGGGGCGTATAGGGTTATCGACTTTGTGAATTTTTGGAAGACCATAGAGAATGGGGGCCGAAGGGTTCATAACTTTCAATTTATACGCGTCATTACTTTGAATAACAGTATTACATTTCTTTAAGTTGGATACAATTTCAGACTGGAATTTATTGGTAGGGTTTTTATTGATTTTTTCAAAGTCTTCACTATTTAAGATTGTTTGTATTTTTTTGTTATATTCTGATTTTGTTAAAATTGTTATGGTGTTACCCTTATCCGCTTTACAGAGAACCAAATCATAATTTACCAGTTTTTGTTTAATGCTGTTCAACAGGTTTATTTCTCCCTTGTTAGTGTTACATTTTGTCGAGGTAAATATATTAGCTAAACTATGTCTTTCCAATTCTGAGATTTCCTCCACTGAGAATGTAGCTAGCTCTGTATTAACGGCAAGAAGTTCACGTTCACGTCAGAAACTTTAGTATTCACTATGTAATACTCTTGATAAAGGCCTAATAAGCCGAAACATATGTAGAGTATTTATAATATATTGATTGATTCATCTAAAAGCAGTGTTTAATTTATTAACAATTATTTTCAAGATGTTTCACAAGGAACCTACCACAAGTTCAGTTCAGTGTATTAAAAATGCGAGCAACGCAAAATTAGCGGTGTTTTACAAAAGGTGTCTACTAAAGTTTAAGAAGTGCTCCAATCATATCTGGTTTATCAAACAGTGTTTAGCGAACGGTTTAACACCTAAACACATGAAAATTCAGTGCAATCATAAATCACGCATAGCACAAGAGGCTGTTAAATCCACTTACAAGACTTGGCTACAAATGGAGGTGAAATACTGGTTTTCCAGAAGAGACAACATAGGCCTACATCTAAAACTGATACACACAGAATTACTCCATAAAGAGAATTACTTCGTTTTTGAATATTTAGACCGTCAAATAAGGGAATCCGTACAAGAAATAGTGCATGTTCTACAGCAGAGACAATTAGCCAAAATTAATAGTTTAAAACGGGAAAAAAGTAATAATATCGCAGTAGCTAGGAATTCCCCTCAAACTGAGGATCATTTCACATTTTTTGCCAGAGTAAGTAACTTAACCAATGTTAGTTTTTCGGACCAAGAATTAAACCTCCTTCAAAAAGGTTTAAAATATTCTCCACATAATGTAAGAAAAAAAGATTTTGAACTTCTTGCCGTTAATACAGAGCTAGCTACATTCTCAGTGGAGGAAATCTCAGAATTGGAAAGACATAGTTTAGCTAATATATTTACCTCGACAAAATGTAACACTAACAAGGGAGAAATAAACCTGTTGAACAGCATTAAACAAAAACTGGTAAATTATGATTTAGTTCTCTGTAAAGCGGATAAGGGTAACACCATAACAATTTTAACAAAATCAGAATATAACAAAAAAATACAAACAATCTTAAATAGTGAAGACTTTGAAAAAATCAATAAAAACCCTACCAATAAATTCCAGTCTGAAATTGTATCCAACTTAAAGAAATGTAATACTGTTATTCAAAGTAATGACGCGTATAAATTGAAAGTTATGAACCCTTCGGCTCCCATTCTCTATGGTCTTCCAAAAATTCACAAAGTCGATAACCCTATACGCCCCATAGTGTCTTACATCAATGCTCCATCTTATAAATTATGTAAAAAACTAAATTATATTTTACCAAAATTAATAAATTTTAAATCTAAATATTCCATAAAAAATTCTTTTGAATTTATTGAAAATACAAAAAATTTAATAATACCAAATAACGCAAAATTATTCTCCTTTGACGTTAAAAGTCTGTTCACCTCAGTTCCGCTCACAGAACTAAAATTAATATTAAATAATTTAATAGATAATTCACAAATTAGCGAAACCGAAAAAACAGAGTTAAAAAATCTTTCGAGAGTTTGTATTGAACAAAACTATTTTCAGTTTAATGGTGAATTCTTTAGACAAAAAGACGGGCTACCAATGGGTTCACCAATTTCTCCTTTGTTAGCTGAAATATTTATGTCAAACCTAGAAAATTTAATTTTTAATAGCAATAACAGTTTAAATACACATGTGTTTTATTGGACTCGATATGTAGACGATATTTTTTGTATATGGACCGGTACAGAAAGAAACCTAAGTAATTACCTTAATTTCTTAAATTCTTTTAATAGTAAAATTCAGTTTACAATGGAATCGGAGCAAAATAGTCAATTAAACTTTCTAGATATGAATATCAAAAAACATAACAATCAGTTGAAATTTAGCATCTACCGCAAACCTACCACTACAGATACAGTAATACATTATAATTCGCAGCAATCATGGCAAATTAAGATTTCACCCTTTCATAGTCTAAAACATAGACTGACGAATTTTCCTTTAGATCAAAGTGATTTTGATAGAGAATTAAATATAATTAAACAAATTGCAAGAAATAACGGATACAACGAGTCACTAATAGATAACATGGTCAAAAACAAACAACGCAAAATGCTTCAAAAAGAATTTTTCACTGTGCCTAACAAACCCACAAAATATAGTTTTATTAATTATGTTCCGAAATTTAGTAACAAGATTTCTAAAAAATTGAATAATTTGGGTATCTCTACAATAAGTGTGAATAAAACAAATATAGGAAACATTTTGGTTAATAACAAAGAAAAACTAAATAAAATTGATAAATCAGGTGTATATAAAATTAATTGTAAGGATTGCGATGCTGTCTATATCGGTCAGAGTGGTAGAAGCGTTGTCAACCGGGTAAAAGAACACAAAAAATCAATCTTAAATAACAATAAAAATACAGGAATGTCAACACACTGTATTGAAAACAACCATTTCATAGATACTGATAACATAAATTTACTTCATTCAGAAAGAAAAGGTAAACGTTTAGATCTGCTAGAACAACTAGAAATCAAAAAATCTTTCAAGTACAACCCTTGCACCACAAATGACCAGCAGAATTTCCTAAACACCCCTATAATAAACCAATTGTTAAGAAATATCCTTTGATTTATATAATCAGCTTAGGTCCACTCCAAACATTCAAATAATTGAAGATGTTAAATTAAATATTAAGTAGCTTAAGTCATAAATAGATTAAAACATAAATACTTTTAGGTATAAATTGAATAAGCACGTCAGAAACTTTAGTATTCACTATGTAATACTCTTGATAAAGGCCTAATAAGCCGAAACATATGTAGAGTATTTATAATATATTGATTGATTCATCTAAAAGCAGTGTTTAATTTATTAACAATTATTTTCAAGATGTTTCACAAGGAACCTACCACAAGTTCAGTTCAGTGTATTAAAAATGCGAGCAACGCAAAATTAGTGGTGTTTTACAAAAGGTGTCTACTAAAGTTTAAGAAGTGCTCCAATCATATCTGGTTTATCAAACAGTGTTTAGCGAACGGTTTAACACCTAAACACATGAAAATTCAGTGCAATCATAAATCACGCATAGCACAAGAGGCTGTTAAATCCACTTACAAGACTTGGCTACAAATGGAGGTGAAATACTGGTTTTCCAGAAGAGACAACATAGGCCTACATCTAAAACTGATACACACAGAATTACTCCATAAAGAGAATTACTTCGTTTTTGAATATTTAGACCGTCAAATAAGGGAATCCGTACAAGAAATAGTGCATGTTCTACAGCAGAGACAATTAGCCAAAATTAATAGTTTAAAACGGGAAAAAAGTAATAATATTGCAGTAGCTAGGAATTCCCCTCAAACTGAGGATCATTTCACATTTTTTGCCAGAGTAAGTAACTTAACCAATGTTAGTTTTTCGGACCAAGAATTAAACCTCCTTCAAAAAGGTTTAAAATATTCTCCACATAATGTAAGTAAAAAGGATTTTGAACTTCTTGCCGTTAATACAGAGCTAGCTACATTCTCAGTGGAGGAAATCTCAGAATTGGAAAGACATAGTTTAGCTAATATATTTACCTCGACAAAATGTAACACTAACAAGGGAGAAATAAACCTGTTGAACAGCATTAAACAAAAACTGGTAAATTATGATTTGGTTCTCTGTAAAGCGGATAAGGGTAACACCATAACAATTTTAACAAAATCAGAATATAACAAAAAAATACAAACAATCTTAAATAGTGAAGACTTTGAAAAAATCAATAAAAACCCTACCAATAAATTCCAGTCTGAAATTGTATCCAACTTAAAGAAATGTAATACTGTTATTCAAAGTAATGACGCGTATAAATTGAAAGTTATGAACCCTTCGGCCCCCATTCTCTATGGTCTTCCAAAAATTCACAAAGTCGATAACCCTATACGCCCCATAGTGTCTTACATCAATGCTCCATCTTATAAATTATGTAAAAAACTAAATTATATTTTACCAAAATTAATAAATTTTAAATCTAAATATTCCATAAAAAATTCTTTTGAATTTATTGAAAATACAAAAAATTTAATAATACCAAATAACGCAAAATTATTCTCCTTTGACGTTAAAAGTCTGTTCACCTCAGTTCCGCTCACAGAACTAAAATTAATATTAAATAATTTAATAGATAATTCACAAATTAGCGAAACCGAAAAAACAGAGTTAAAAAATCTTTCGAGAGTTTGTATTGAACAAAACTATTTTCAGTTTAATGGTGAATTCTTTAGACAAAAAGACGGGCTACCAATGGGTTCACCAATTTCTCCTTTGTTAGCTGAAATATTTATGTCAAACCTAGAAAATTTAATTTTTAATAGCAATAACAGTTTAAATACACATGTGTTTTATTGGACTCGATATGTAGACGATATTTTTTGTATATGGACCGGTACAGAAAGAAACCTAAGTAATTACCTTAATTTCTTAAATTCTTTTAATAGTAAAATTCAGTTTACAATGGAATCGGAGCAAAATAGTCAATTAAACTTTCTAGATATGAATATCAAAAAACATAACAATCAGTTGAAATTTAGCATCTACCGCAAACCTACCACTACAGATACAGTAATACATTATAATTCGCAGCAATCATGGCAAATTAAGATTTCACCCTTTCATAGTCTAATACATAGACTGACGAATTTTCCTTTAGATCAAAGTGATTTTGATAGAGAATTAAATATAATTAAACAAATTGCAAGAAATAACGGATACAACGAGTCACTAATAGATAACATGGTCAAAAACAAACAACGCAAAATGCTTCAAAAAGAATTTTTCACTGTGCCTAACAAACCCACAAAATATAGTTTTATTAATTATGTTCCGAAATTTAGTAACAAGATTTCTAAAAAATTGAATAATTTGGGTATCTCTACAATAAGTGTGAACAAAACAAATATAGGAAACATTTTGGTTAATAACAAAGAAAAACTAAATAAAATTGATAAATCAGGTGTATATAAAATTAATTGTAAGGATTGCGATGCTGTCTATATCGGTCAGAGTGGTAGAAGCGTTGTCAACCGGGTAAAAGAACACAAAAAATCAATCTTAAATAACAATAAAAATACAGGAATGTCAACACACTGTATTGAAAACAACCATTTCATAGATACTGATAACATAAATTTACTTCATTCAGAAAGAAAAGGTAAACGTTTAGATCTGCTAGAACAACTAGAAATCAAAAAATCTTTCAAGTACAACCCCTGCACCACAAATGACCAGCAGAATTTCCTAAACACCCCTA
Source organism: Stenurella melanura (assembly GCA_963583905.1). NCBI lineage: Eukaryota > Metazoa > Arthropoda > Insecta > Coleoptera > Cerambycidae > Stenurella > Stenurella melanura. The sequence goes on from OY757313.1 coordinate 44,051,307, forward strand.
TAATAAACCAATTGTTAAGAAATATCCTTTGATTTATATAATCAGCTTAGGTCCACTCCAAACATTCAAATAATTGAAGATGTTAAATTAAATATTAAGTAGCTTAAGTCATAAATAGATTAAAACATAAATACTTTTAGGTATAAATTGAATAAGCACGTCAGAAACTTTAGTATTCACTATGTAATACTCTTGATAAAGGCCTAATAAGCCGAAACATATGTAGAGTATTTATAATATATTGATTGATTCATCTAAAAGCAGTGTTTAATTTATTAACAATTATTTTCAAGATGTTTCACAAGGAACCTACCACAAGTTCAGTTCAGTGTATTAAAAATGCAAGCTACGCAAAATTAGTGGTGTTTTACAAAAGGTGTCTACTAAAGTTTAAGAAGTGCTCCAATCATATCTGGTTTATCAAACAGTGTTTAGCGAACGGTTTAACACCTAAACACATGAAAATTCAGTGCAATCATAAATCACGCATAGCACAAGAGGCTGTTAAATCCACTTACAAGACTTGGCTACAAATGGAGGTGAAATACTGGTTTTCCAGAAGAGACAACATAGGCCTACATCTAAAACTGATACACACAGAATTACTCCATAAAGAGAATTACTTCGTTTTTGAATATTTAGACCGTCAAATAAGGGAATCCGTACAAGAAATAGTGCATGTTCTACAGCAGAGACAATTAGCCAAAATTAATAGTTTAAAACGGGAAAAAAGTAATAATATTGCAGTAGCTAGGAATTCCCCTCAAACTGAGGATCATTTCACATTTTTTGCCAGAGTAAGTAACTTAACCAATGTTAGTTTTTCGGACCAAGAATTAAACCTCCTTCAAAAAGGTTTAAAATATTCTCCACATAATGTAAGTAAAAAAGATTTTGAACTTCTTGCCGTTAATACAGAGCTAGCTACATTCTCAGTGGAGGAAATCTCAGAATTGGAAAGACATAGTTTAGCTAATATATTTACCTCGACAAAATGTAACACTAACAAGGGAGAAATAAACCTGTTGAACAGCATTAAACAAAAACTGGTAAATTATGATTTGGTTCTCTGTAAAGCGGATAAGGGTAACACCATAACAATTTTAACAAAATCAGAATATAACAAAAAAATACAAACAATCTTAAATAGTGAAGACTTTGAAAAAATCAATAAAAACCCTACCAATAAATTCCAGTCTGAAATTGTATCCAACTTAAAGAAATGTAATACTGTTATTCAAAGTAATGACGCGTATAAATTGAAAGTTATGAACCCTTCGGCCCCATTCTCTATGGTCTTCCAAAAATTCACAAAGTCGATAACCCTATACGCCCCATAGTGTCTTACATCAATGCTCCATCTTATAAATTATGTAAAAAACTAAATTATATTTTACCAAAATTAATAAATTTTAAATCTAAATATTCCATAAAAAATTCTTTTGAATTTATTGAAAATACAAAAAATTTAATAATACCAAATAACGCAAAATTATTCTCCTTTGACGTTAAAAGTCTGTTCACCTCAGTTCCGCTCACAGAACTAAAATTAATATTAAATAATTTAATAGATAATTCACAAATTAGCGAAACCGAAAAAACAGAGTTAAAAAATCTTTCGAGAGTTTGTATTGAACAAAACTATTTTCAGTTTAATGGTGAATTCTTTAGACAAAAAGACGGGCTACCAATGGGTTCACCAATTTCTCCTTTGTTAGCTGAAATATTTATGTCAAACCTAGAAAATTTAATTTTTAATAGCAATAACAGTTTAAATACACATGTGTTTTATTGGACTCGATATGTAGACGATATTTTTTGTATATGGACCGGTACAGAAAGAAACCTAAGTAATTACCTTAATTTCTTAAATTCTTTTAATAGTAAAATTCAGTTTACAATGGAATCGGAGCAAAATAGTCAATTAAACTTTCTAGATATGAATATCAAAAAACATAACAATCAGTTGAAATTTAGCATCTACCGCAAACCTACCACTACAGATACAGTAATACATTATAATTCGCAGCAATCATGGCAAATTAAGATTTCACCCTTTCATAGTCTAATACATAGACTGACGAATTTTCCTTTAGATCAAAGTGATTTTGATAGAGAATTAAATATAATTAAACAAATTGCAAGAAATAACGGATACAACGAGTCACTAATAGATAACATGGTCAAAAACAAACAACGCAAAATGCTTCAAAAAGAATTTTTCACTGTGCCTAACAAACCCACAAAATATAGTTTTATTAATTATGTTCCGAAATTTAGTAACAAGATTTCTAAAAAATTGAATAATTTGGGTATCTCTACAATAAGTGTGAACAAAACAAATATAGGAAACATTTTGGTTAATAACAAAGAAAAACTAAATAAAATTGATAAATCAGGTGTATATAAAATTAATTGTAAGGATTGCGATGCTGTCTATATCGGTCAGAGTGGTAGAAGCGTTGTCAACCGGGTAAAAGAACACAAAAAATCAATCTTAAATAACAATAAAAATACAGGAATGTCAACACACTGTATTGAAAACAACCATTTCATAGATACTGATAACATAAATTTACTTCATTCAGAAAGAAAAGGTAAACGTTTAGATCTGCTAGAACAACTAGAAATCAAAAAATCTTTCAAGTACAACCCTTGCACCACAAATGACCAGCAGAATTTCCTAAACACCCCTATAATAAACCAATTGTTAAGAAATATCCTTTGATTTATATAATCAGCTTAGGTCCACTCCAAACATTCAAATAATTGAAGATGTTAAATTAAATATTAAGTAGCTTAAGTCATAAATAGATTAAAACATAAATACTTTTAGGTATAAATTGAATAAGCACGTCAGAAAATTTAGTATTCACTATGTAATACTCTTGATAAAGGCCTAATAAGCCGAAACATATGTAGAGTATTTATAATATATTGATTGATTCATCTAAAAGCAGTGTTTAATTTATTAACAATTATTTTCAAGATGTTTCACAAGGAACCTACCACAAGTTCAGTTCAGTGCATAAAAATAGATGGAGAAACCGGTCAATTTAATTTTGGCACATACCCTGTATAAGAAATTAGTAAACCTGCAGGCTATAATGTTTTCCTCTACGTGGAACATTTAAGAACTAACAACTAAATATGGTATAAGCTATTAGTGTAGTAGTTTTAGCGATATGGTAATAAAAATTATGGTGTAGAATCAATGAATAATTAAAAACGGTCCCATCAAAGCCTATAAACCGAAAGGAAAATACTGGGAAATGAAATATTCAAATATTCCATTTCAGCTAATTTCCATGTACAAATTCATTAAAAATCGATGAATTGTAAATAATCTGAATTGCATTAATTTTTTGTGGATATTAAAAATCAGTGAAGTTGGTTTGAAATTGATTTTAAATAGGAGGATTATTGCCTGTAATGGGATTCGAAAGCTCAGCTTTGCGAGCCGTGGCTTTTTAATCTGTTTCGTATTTAGTTAATCAAATCTGAATTCCATTGTTAAACTACATGTTTCTATAAATGTTTATATTGTAACAATTACTGCAAACATTTTTTTTGCTCAAATTTAACTCTCAAGTGCTACCGTTGCAAAATATATCGTTAAGACTGCGTGTCGGTATGTGGTACCACTATACATTTATTTTTCTTTTTTTTAAATAAGGAGTAAAAAACGTCGTGTTTGTTTTTAATAAAGAAAAAGTAAATGACAATATAAAATGATGAAACTAACATTATGAATATGAATTTTACATATAAAGCAAATAAAGTGAATAAGAAAAGCATTGCATTACAGGGCATTGGTAACATGTTATTTTGGTTTACATTATTTCATCATTTAGGACCCGATGGTCTTGAATACCATTGTATTCACCTATTTACAACATACCACTTATTTGCGAATAAAGTTCCTTTAGTAACGTACTGCTATTGGAACGTCTTGTAAGGTATCGTTAAGTTTTTTGTTATTTTTTTAAAAGTCTATTCGCTACATTCCCTCTGGATTTTTGCAGCTCTTATATAAAATATATGCATTGTCATAGGCCATCGTGTAGTTCTTCGGCTTGGTGATTAATTTGCACATTTTTTGCCCAAGCTATCTACTCCTACCTTTGTCATCATTTCTGGTGTATCTGCTTTGAGGCCATTGTCGAGTGGTGCATTGACGAAATAAGCACTACTACTGTATGTTTTTGGGGGACGTAAGGTAACAATATAGTATCCGTCGTGTTCCTTTTCCATAATATAATAATCATCACTTATAAGATCATCATCGTCTTCTAACTGTATATGTTAAACACTTTTCGTAAGATCATCTGGGTGCATTTGGGACATATTTGCACAGTTCTTGATTAAATATATGTTCAAAAATAAACAATTTATTTGTCTATTCAGAGTGGATTCCAAAAAAAACGTACATTAACACTATCGCCCGGTATCATATACCGCCAATTTCCGTTTCTCGCACGCTCTTCGATATCGGGCACGTAAGTCATACTGACGCTATTTACTTGAATATTCTTGAAAGGTATCTAGAGCATCGGGCTGGGCGGAGAAAGAGTTTTTGAAATACCAGTTGCTAAATTTTCATAGCGGTATGTGATACCGGTAGATAACATTTGCTGGTGCAAATCTCAACGATTCATGACATTGTAACCTATTTCAACAACAAAAATTGTGAATTTCTTTTACGGCTAGTGGATGTAGACGTAAAATATGTAAATTTAGTTGATTATATTTTGGATAAAACAAATCTTTGATTCGCTTGGTCACTCTACTCTATTATTTTTTGCTTATGCTACTATTTTTAAGCACACTTCTTATTTCTCAGATGTCATTGGCTGAGGACATGTAATACCATCTAAGTACTATTAACTTCACTTTGTGTTTCTAAATAATGTTACAGCAACTTCTATGTTCGGAGTAGCGATAGTAGTAGTAGAGCAAGTAGACAAGGCTATATATCTATTATAGGACAATTAGGTTTTTCACAAATGCAAAACGAAGATATTGAAAAAGTGATTGTATTCAATCGGCGCGTTTCTAAAACTGGTAATATTGCTCGTAGAGAAAAATTTTCACATCATTGTGTTGGTTGGTGATCGAATTCTGAACAACTTTCAAAAAATCCGTCAGTCAGTCTGTCCGTCTGTCTGCCTGTCTGTATGTCTGGCCATTTGTCACGTTTCTTGTAAGCACGATAACGAAAATACTATTGCATTAAAATTAGCACAACAAGTTAGTGTTAGCTAGAGGAAGAACCTTATTGTTTTGAACAAAATCGGTTAATAAATAAAAATGTTATTAATTATTAAAATAAAAGAAAAAAGTGTTTTGTAATTAAACAAAAAATGTCTAAAACTAATATTATTTACAAAAAACTGCTTGTTTAATTTCAGATTAATGGAAAAATGTAGATATATAAAAAATATCTCGAATTGACAAATTCCCGTATTCACTATGGATAATTTAGAATTTTTGTTTGGTATGAAAATCAGTATCTGAGAATTCTCGAAGTCACAGATTACACAGCCCCACAAAAAAAGAAAAATTTTATGTGTCAGATGTATCAGACTAGATCACCATATCCACACGTTTTAGGGGTCTCTGAATCAAAATTCGGGGTCTGCTTGACTCCATCAGATCAGGGCCATGGTCAACCCAAGGTCAAATTAAGAAAAAAACATTTAAGCGATGGTAACCACGATTTCTATACGCCTTTGGGGTCGCTGAATCCGAATTCGGGATCTGCTTGGCCGCATCAGGTCAGGGTGATGATCAATCCAAGGTCAAATTGGAAGAAAGTCGTTTATGCGAAGGAAACTACGATTTTTATAAGTTTTTGGGGTAACCAAATCCGAATTCTGGGTCTGTTTGACCCCATCAGGTCAGGGTCAAAGTGATTCCAAATTACGATTCTTATACATTCTTGGGGTTGCTGAGTCTACTTAGCCCCACCAGGCCAAGGTCAAGGCCATTCCAAGGTCAAATTTTGTTTATCACATGGAAACGCGTTTTTGACCTCAAATTTTGAAACAGCGGGATATTTTTTAGAGGTTACCTGAAGTTCAAATCACTCTCTTGATCTTCTCAGGCCGGTATCTCGTCCAGATAAGAGGAAAATAACCTGTGTGAAAGTTGTTGGGGTGATGGGGGGGCAACCATTTGGTAACCTTAGATTTAACCTTGAAGGTCATTTTCAAGGTCATTTCGCCTTGCATTTTTATTCTACAATATTGATCATTTTACACATCCAAGGCAATTGTCACTATTTTCAGCATCCTCTGAGGATGAAGGATTTTGAATTTCAATAACAGGATCGGAGTATTCCCCCAGAAATTGAACGTATCGCTCGGATACTGATGTTGGCCTCATCAGTGATGCTTCAGTACCTTCATCAGCCCCTATCACCGAAATGTTCTGATAGTCGGTATAAAACGTAGACGTTTCCTTTTCTCAGAGGATTAGAAGACGAAATTTGTTGGTTGCGAGTGGAAATGGGTGTCTGCTGTCTTGGTTCTCCAATCCCCCCGGATATATAACACGAGGCTAAACTATGCTCGATAAAGATTTGTAACTCATAGATTTCTCAATGCGAATCATTCTTTTCTTTTCAACAACTTTACAGGCGAAGCCCAATTACAAAGTTATAAAGAGACACGATTTACATGAGAGAATAAATAAAAAGTACCTACAATCAACCTATGAGAATAACAAACAACGATTTACAAGGAACGAACAAAAAGAGAAACACATAAATATATAATACCTTACAAAACATACAATCACATACAATGAACACAGTAGATATCGCTTAACAATTGCAATAACAATTAACTCAATTAGGTGTATACTAAGTAACAAGGTATAGATATAAGCACAAACAATAAATAACAGACCGGTTTAAATGCGGTTTACATTTCGTTAAGAGTGATTGTTTTAACATGTCTTAAAAAATTGGAAGGGCTAAGGGCAAATAAATCAAATATCTAGTGGGCAAGATTACCTAATATGCATAATCTTACTAAAGGGCTGGACAGGTACATATTCGTTTTAAACTGTGGAATATAAAAAAGGTCAAAATTTCTACCTATTCGGTTTGGTACATTAAACGGCAATTTTCAAAGAAACTCGGAGTTGTCAGAAAGGTGATTTAGTAGTTTATAGATATAGATTAATGAGGCATGAACACGCCTCAGCTCAAGAGATTAGTCATATCTAAGCAACAGTTCATTCTACTGAGCAAAATGATCATACAAATGCGTTTCTTTATATAGAAGATACTTAAGAAATTTTTTTTGAGTGTTTTCTACAAGATCAATATAATTGCGAAAGAACGGTGACCAAATGATTTGACAATAATCAAGGTTAGACCTAACAATGCTGTTATATGATACTTTGATACACTCTATGTTAGTGAAGTCTTTAGTACCTCTAACAAGGAAACCCAGCTTTTTTAGACTTGCATCGCTACACACTTTTTAATGTTGAGATCAACTTTGAACTCATTGCACCACGTAGAGATATTGCCTAGATCCTGTTGCAATAGGGTACAGTCGTTAGTATTTTCGATTCTGCGGTATAGCTTGCAGTCATCTGCAAAGAGAAGGCAACTTGAGTGACACAAGACATCAGGCAAGTCATTAATAAAAATGAGAAATAGCATAGGACCCAAATTGCTTCCTTGAAGTTCGCCGAAACTGATTTCAAAGGTTGATGACTGGTAGCCATATAGATTGACATAGACTTGTCTTTTATAGAGATAAGAGCATAGCAGACATATGATATCAGGGTTTGTGTCAAAATTTTTGTAATTTAGAAATGAGAGTCTGATGGTCCAGCCTGTCGAAGGCTTTAGCTACATCTGTGTAAATAACATCCAACTGTATATTACCATGATCTTAGATAAATTAATTTGAAAGAGTGATTCGACCTTCTAATGACCAAGGGTTACTTTGATCCATAGGTCAAACCATATGCGAACGTGAAATATCCCGCTCTTTCAGAATTCGCGGTCAATAACGCGCTTCCATTTGATAAACAAAATGGGACCTTGGATTGACCTTGGCCTGATTGGGCTAAGTAGACTCCAGATTCGGATTCAGCAACCCCAAAACCGCATAAGAATCGTGGTTTCCCCCGCCTAAATGTTTCTCCCTTTTAGGCCTTGAAATGACTTTGACCCTGACCTCATGGTGTTAAGCGGATCCCGAGTTCGGATTCAGTTACCCCAAAAACGTATAGAAATCATGGTTTCCTTCGCTTAAACAGCTTTCTTCCAATTTGACCTTCGATTGACCATCACCCTGACCTGATGGGGTCAAGCAGACCCAGAATTCGGATTCAACGACCCCAAAAACGTATAGAACCCTTGGATTTCTTCACTTAAACGCTCTTTTCTTAATTTGGTCTTGGATTGACCGTGACCCTGACCTGATGGCGTCAAATAGATCCCCAATTCGGATTCAGTGAACTCAAAAACTTATGAGTATGGTGGTCTAGTCTGATACACAGAACAATTTTTTTTGTGGGGCCATGTTATAAATATTTAGTCGAAATTTAAGAATTTAAAATGGCAACTTCATGATATCGAATAGGCTTATTCATTTATAGAGAAGGAATCTGATCGAACAAACACACTATTCTAATTGGAACAAAATTAAACAGAAGAAAATAAGTATATAATTTAAAAATATTTAAAAATAGCTTCTAAACACAACTGAAACAGTTAAAAAATGCATTAGAAAGCGGAATATAATATTAATAATAACTATAATTATGCTAATAAACGTAAAAACGTTGGGTGCTCAAAATGCCTCCAAAATCAGAAAACTTCATTCATCGGGCGCTTCACGGCCTCCACGCTATTACGTTTAACATAATTATTGTTATTATTACCATTATTTTCTTCTTTTTAGTGCATTTTGAATAGTTTCGCATTGTGTTTGAAAGCGCATTTTTAAATGTTTTAAAATTATTTATGTAATCCTAACTCAAATTTGAAAGTAATTGATTTTTGGTAAATTCTGCGATTCTACAAACATTTCAAATAGTCTTAATGCATACACCGCACAAGATTATTACTCAAGAAATAAGTTACTAATTTCCTCAAATTGTCTCTATCACATTTATAAGACTAATTAGGAGCGTAATTTTTTGAAATTGTGATCTTATCCAATTACACACATTATTCTCTATGTAGCCTGTTGAGAAACTATAGTTTGAAATCTAAAACAGAAACAATTTTAACCTAATGACTTTTATAAACACGCACGCTCATACCTTAATTAGGTTCCACCCGAATTCTTCTAAAATTTAAATGTAAGTCACGTATATAGATAGAAATTACCTTGCGGTCGCAAGGGTTGTCCTCTCAGGTGGCGGCAGTGGAGCTCCTAAACAAATCCTGGTAATCCTGGCCGGCAATTTACTTCAGCCAAGGCTTTGTCCGGCAAGGCTTAAGCACTGAGTTTTATTATCTTAGTGGGCTATGTGCCGGACACTGCACAAACTTGCCATCGCCATCTACAACTACCTCTGCGGGCTACTAAAGCTGTCCACTAACTTTATTATGGAATTTACTCTTTGAAATATCCAGGGATCTCGGCAGAAATTCATTCCTTCGACCTTTATGAATTATACCGAAAGTACAAGTATGAGGATACAAATACACTCTCTTGTGAGTTCTATTTTTTAGTGGAAACATGTATACTTTTAATTAATTTCCCAGAGTGTATTATATCTAATGAGTTTAGGAAAAGAAAGCCACTCTATTTTTTTGCATTCCTACATTAAAATTGGCAAAAATCTATGTCGCGGTCGTTGACATACTGTGATGTGAATATTAGTGTTTTAAGTTTCCACCCCCTGGGAACCACCGCTAATCCGTGGGTTCGGAAATTATAACACGAGATAACTACTAATACAGTTTTATTGACTTATTATTCACAAAATGTTTACTAGACTAACATAACCTTATGTACAATGTTTATTATTTAATACTTCACTTTACGGTTCACTTTGGATCACTTAAGCATCTTAAGATATATCTGAATTTTACTGAACTGAACTCATTTAACAATTACGCTCCCGCGTGAATCAGTCGTCTTATATACACCACAAGATGAGGACCCTTCTCTACCCTATGATAGGTAGACAGAGCCAACTCAACCTGAGGAGGATACAAGCCGTTCCCTCATAACTGTTCAGTGTTGCTAGTAAGTATATACATAATTATGTCTCAAATAGCGTCTGATTATTTTATGGCGTCTGTTATATTTTTTTATAAAAAATAATAAAAACATAATATAAACACATTTTAGAGAACTAAAAAATAAAAGAATTACTATCATGATGGCGAATGAACGACAACTGTCGTAGATTAGTTTAGAACCGTTGCCCAGTTCCATTAAAAATCATAGAGTTTTTCATTGCTATTTTTTAGATTCTAAGATTGTGCGTACAGCAATCGTTTACAATTAATACATTTTTAAAGAGAAAGCTGAATGTTATGTACCTATTTTATTATAATTAGGGAATTAAACAATTAAGTTCCTTAGTACCTTAGTTTCGTTTAAATGTTGTACAGGGAAAGATATTCATTGCTGAACAAATAGATAACATTTTTAAAAGGATGGCGATATTTGATACGTTGAACTTGTGAATTCTCATCTTGTGCAAACAAGAGTTTTTATATTTACCAATGTGTGAATTTTAAATAAGTTCTACGATTTATTTATTGACCAATCAATCACGAAATTTGACTGAAAAAATAGGAAACACAAATAGGATACGCTAAGTATTACACCATCAAATTATTTGTTTCTAGAAATATATTCTTAGATATTAGTATTTAACATACACAGCACAAAATATTTCTCAAAAAATCCTTGGAAAGAGAAACTGAATAGGTTTCCTAAACGGCGGCGAAATATTTCATTTTTGTATTTTTTAATACTTATTTGTGCCAGTTGTCAAAAAAAGGAACCTCTAACAGATCCTTTGGCATAAAAGTCACAGGTATAGGTTACTTCTCAGTAATATACTGGTTAATTGTATTATTTTGTAGATTCCCCGGACAGTTAAATAAAAATAAAAATACATGTGGCGATAAATTTCAAAAAGAAAAGTAGAAGAATTTCATGTGAAACAGCATTACAATGGAAACAGTTGTTGGATAAATTAGGAGTTGCAATTTGTGCTACTTTTATTGACCTTAAAAGCCTTTGAAACAATTGATGGCAACATATCATTAAAATTAAAGATATATGGATTCGATCGCACTATCGTAAAATGGATTGGAAGTTATATCAGTAGAAGTAGTAGAAGTATCAAATAACAAATAAGAATTAATGGCAAGTTATCTGAGACTAAGATGAATAACTTTGGGGTCCCTCAAGGCAGTGGTACCTTACTATTCATTATGTTTATAAATGACCTTGGGAATGTGCTGACAAAACGAAAAATTTTTCTTTTCTTTGGTGATACTGTTCTTTACTATGAGTATGCAAATTTTGAGGAGATGGTTACTACAGTAAAATTGGAGGTGGGGCTTTAAAAGCGATAAATTAAAATTAAATGAATTAAAATCTAAATTTATGTTTGTATGTAATAATTATTTGTACAAAAAATGTATCAAGTTAAATCTTGGTATTGAAATTAATAATGAAAACGCTGAGCTTGTTCAAGAAATTAAGTACTCAGGACTAATAATAATTGACCGTGAATTTAAATTCAATAAACATAGATTTTATGTCGAAAAAGATTGGCAAAAAAATCGGTTTTCTTAAAAGAGTGGTGGCTTCATTTATATCAATGTCCACGAGGTTTACAGTTTTCAACTAGCTAATATTGTCTCATTTGGGTCAGTGCTGTATGTAAGTTGTACAAATTTTAGTAGGTTACAAGTTCTCCAAAACAAAATGATGAGAGTAATATTGAGCTGCAATAGGTTCTCAAGTAGTCATCAATACATTATTTTCAACCTATGACATTTATTATTAAAATTATCAATGACAGTTCTTATCTGTTACTGATGTACACCTAAGTAATACACGAATGGCTACCAGACAAGCAGGAGAACATTATTTCTGTCGTCAAATCAAACCTGAATTTGTGGAAAAATGCATTAATCGTTACAAAATTAAAAAAAAATTTCGGCGTATCCAGGAGTTGAACCGGGGACCTCTAGCATCCTAAGCAATTTTCATTTTTCAATTTAGATATATAATCTCTTATTTCGGGACATGTACAGGGATAGAGAAATATGGAATGCAAATTTATTTTCTTTTTTTCTATATAACTTTCCTTTTTTTAAATTTTATTGGCGAGCAATTTTCCTACATTTATGAAATTATTATTAAATGTGTTACACATTTCAAGTTTATTTGTTATAATTTTATTTTGTTTATCTTTAATTTGTGTTATATTTTTATCTTGTCTGTTCGAATTTTTTATTTTATAATTTACTGTGTCCCACAATGTTTTCATGCTATCTTTACTTCTTTGTATTTGAGTTTTGTAGAAATTATACTTGTTTTTTTTATTAGCTGTGTTAATTTATTTCTATATGCATTGTATTCTTGTTTTAAGTTGTAGTTATTTGGATTATGTTTTACCTTTTTATGCAAATAGTCTCTTTTTTTAATAGATGTTATGATACCTTTGATGATCCACTCTTTCCTTTTCCCTCCCTTTTTTAAATATGTTTTCGTATGTTTATTTATTAGTGTTGTTAATTTATTAACAAAATTGTTTGTTTCAGTATCTAAATACTTACCAGTGATTACGTCATTCCAGTTATAATGGCTTAGCTCTTGTTTTAGCGTTTTATAATTTATGTATTTAATAAATTTATTTTCATTATTTTGTGTTTTGATTTCATTTAGTACTAATTGTAAGCTCGTCGGATAATGATCTGTTAAACCTGATTCAATTATTAAAGGTAGTATCTTCTCTTCTACGTCAGGGTGTTTAGAATATATAAAAATATGATCAATGCATGATTTAGACACACCGTCTATTCTAGTATATTTATTTATTGCCGATTTCTATTCATATTCTATATTATACAGGATTATACAGGATGTCATATCCTTCAATTTTATATTGGTTTATATTTTCAATTTTCCACGTTTCAGTAAGTACGATACACTCAAAAGGATCATCAAAATGTGAAAGATTTATTTCCACATACGAGTGCAAATATAGTCAAGATGTTTTCCTTTGTAGTGATTCCTTAGGCAGCGATTTTTAAATTATAATCCTTCAAAATGCCCCATACTTCACTTACCACAACTGTATCTTTGGGTTAGTTTTCAAAATGTTTAACATTTTCTAATACTTATTTCCTACTGCGCCTGCGCATTGTCATAAAGTGTTATCGAACAGCTTAGTTTAGTTTTCCTGGACTGAGAAATATTTTTAATACTGTAGCTGGAGCTACATCAGATTTACTACAATTCAATATTGTTGTGGTGACTGAGACAACACTAGGAAATATATTTTCAATTGTTCCTTTGGTAAGTGGAGAGTATAGGTTTAAGGACACGTGTAGTAGAAAAGGCACGTGCCTTAGGCCAATGTTCCAACGCCCTTCTGTTTGTTTTACGCATCACGCCGTTCATTGAATTAACTGGATCATAGTAAACGTGCTTGTCCGTTGGAATATTCATCTAATCCATCATTTATCCTGTGATTGAGCCTGTAATTCTTTGAAATGATATTAAATTTCACGCCTAATTGATCCTAATAAAAAATTCCGTGTGAGTGCCCTTTGAAATGATTTTTACATAAAGAAAGCAGATATTCCATTTGTAAATATTTAGGGTAAGTAGTCCAGGTGCATATTAGAAAATAAACAGTACCTTCCGAAATCCTTTAATTCAAATTTGATATACTTTTCGCAACTCGAATTTGGAAAGTCACACACAATAAGCGGCCTGTATGCTTAAAAGTGAATTATTTTTGTCCGCATGTAATTGTAATAAAGCATATTTATTTCTATTAAAATATTAATTTCCAATCTTTGCATGCTATCAATAAACTGATTGCTGATTATGCTCGCAAAAATTCAAAAATTAAGTCATTTATTTTTTATTTGATAATGCTCATTGCAACACTAGTATCCACATAGCCCCTTACGACCATGAAGAGGAAACTGATATCCACATAACCCCTTACCGCCATGAAGATTGAGTTGAAAATGACAGTCTGTAATATGAATTTTAAATGACAATAACAACGAAACCAATGTTTAGAAGTTTGACACCAAAAAATTTATACTTTAGCATGAACAAAGAAATAATAGTATTATCGGTTACACACTTTTCCTCGCTAAGCAAAACAATAGGAAAATTTAAGTCGTTGCCGATGATAATAACAATAACATGTTTCTTATTATACTTTTGGCAAATAGAAAACGAAGAGTATGTTGCCTTTGATCGGTACATTTCTGAAACTGGAAATATCGCTTGTAGAGAAATAAAATTTCATATCACTGTGTTGGTGATCGAATTCTGAATAATTTCCAAAATATCCGTCCGTCTGCATGTCCGTGTGTCTATCCGTCCGTCCGTCACGTTTTTGTAAGAAGAACTTAACAAATAAACCTTCCATTGTATTGAGAGGGCAGTAAATTAATGTTAGCTTGAGGAAGAGCACTATTGTTTTTAAACAGTATCGCTCAGTATTTTCACTTATTTAATGTCGGCTTATTTCCGCTACTAAAGCCAATTACCGACGCCAGGAGACGAGCTACCCCCAACCTGGAAATTTTGCAGAACCTCTTCTCTATCGAAGAGTAGGGATCTTTTACTTGCCTAACATTTAATAGACAAGGGACCGACTGCTTTACATCCCCTCTGAAGGATGGTATATCCGCTATGTAACCCCCGCCTAAAGTTACATACCTTCTACACATGCGCTGATATACAAGTCGTTAGAAGATGGAGCGAGAACGCTGTGTTTCCCTGGAGAGGTTTACCCATCCAAGTACTAACCGCGCCCGACGTTGCTGCATTTGCGTATCGAAATACGAGTATATGCAGAAATCTCTACGCTCACTCCTCGTTCGGTAAATAAATAAGTTAATTATTATTTAAATAAAAAAAAGTTTTGTTTTGTAATTAAACAAAAAAAAATGTCTAAAACTAACATTGTTTACGATAAAAGTGGAAAGAGTATCCCACAGAATGTGCCAGAATTATATAAAAAGTTCAATAAATCAGAGAAGAGTGTAATGTTTATTACATATATCTTCGAAAATATAAAACGAAAAGTATATTGCATTCGATCGGCACATTTCTAAAACCTGTAATATTGCTCGTAGAGAAAAAAAATCATATCACTGTGTTTTGAATTGAATTGAATTTTGAACAACTTTCAAAATGACCGTCCGTCCGTCTGTCCACCCTTCTGTCTGTCTGTCATCCGCTGGTCACATTTCTTGTAAACACGATAACTTGAGAACGAAAAGTCCAATTGTGTTGAAATTTGGAAAGTTAGTTAGTGGCAGCTGTAGAAAGAACCTTATTCTTTTTGAATAAAATCGATCAATAAATAAAAAAGTTATTAATGTCTTAATTTACAAAAAAATATATGTTTTGTAGTTAATCAAAATATGTCTGAAACTAAATTATTTAGAAAAAAACTGCGAAGAGTATCCTGTAGAATATGCAACAATTTTATAAAAAGTGCAGTAAATCGGCGAAGAGTATGATGGTTAGCTTGTTTTTGTTTGATTTTGTGTTTACATGGAAGAGATAAGATGTCCAAGTTACTATGAAGAAGGCTAATAGATTAATCATTGACATCAATACCCAGCAGAAAAGCGTAATGTACTACTATGATTGCGTGCATTAACAGGTTGTGATGTAACCAGTTATTCGTTTGGTAAGATAATAAACCTTACTACATAAATATAATATTTAACTTCTACAATACTTTGGTAAGTTCAATTCTGCAACAGATAAATCAGTTCAGGTTTGCTTTCTATGTGGTTCTAATAAACAATATGTTACGCTGAAAATCTGAAGCATATTTCTTAAGAAAGTTACACTAGGATAAAATTTCTTTCACCTACTTACGAAACAGTTAAACAATATTTTCTTAGAACACATGTACATTCATTGTTGTGGAAATCTGCAAGTATTCCGGCTTCTGCTATTTGTATTGTACTTAGGACTCCTCCTAAATTAATGACCATTATGGTTGATAATAATACACAAATAAGTATAAAAACTTGAAATTAAATATTTCGCCGACGTTTCGGAAATCTAATATGTTTTCTTTCTCAAGGCTTTTTTTGAAAAATCTTTTTTGCTGTGTATGACAAATACACAGCTCTAAGAATGTTTGTTATATTCAATATCCATAGATACTTACTATTTACATAGAACTGTTGATATAGTTAACAGTTTTTTAGTTTCTATACAATGTTAAGTTTGTGAAGTTCTTCTTTTAACATTGGCAGCCAAGTTGTACAGACATCTACGGAACAATTCGACACGCAATTATCCTCATTCAATAATATTATCGCGGATTCCTTTATTTTTCTTTTTTTGCTATCTGCCTCTTTTGTTAAAATTTTTGCCGAGTCCCAGTTTATTCTATGTCCGTTCTCCCACGCGTGTTCGCAGATCTTGGACCTCTGAATTTCATTTTTTCTGATATAATTTTGATGTTCGCCCAATCTTACACTAAAAGGTCTGGATGACTCACCCACGTATTGTTTGTTGCACTCACACGGAATACTATAAATGCAGTTTTTTGAATTTTGCTCGTGGTTTGTTGGTTTCGTCTTTGTCAGAATAGATCTTAAAGTGTTGCTTGTTTGAAATACCGTCCTAATATCAAATCTATCACCGATGCGGCGCAACTTTTCGGATAATCCGCATACATAAGGAATTAACGTTGTGTAACGTTTTTCAGGTTTTTGTCGTACCTGATTGTTATTTTCAATATTTATGAAGGTTTTATCGACAAAACCCCCAGGGTATTGGTTATTAATAAGAACTTCCTTTATAAACCGCTTCTCATTATTTAGTATCTCATCATTAGAAGAAATGATTTTGGCCCTATCATACAAACATTTTACAACACCCCTCTTAACGTGCATCGACTGATTTGAGTTGAAATTTAAATATCTGTTGGTATGTGTTGGTTTTCTATAAACACTTGTTTCAATTGTACCATTTACTCTTTTAATTAAAACACCTAAAAATGGTAATTCATTTCTAGTTTCCTTTTCTAAAGTGAATTTAATGGAAGGTTCTTTATTATTTAAATGATCCAAAAAATTATCTAGTAACTCAATACCATGAGGCCAGATTGCAAAGATATCATCTACGTATCTCCACCAGATAACCGGTTTGTATGCACAATTTTGAACATGCCTAGTCTCAAAATCCTCCATAAATATATTGCTTAAAATCGGTGACAATGGAGAACCCATTGCCATACCGAAATCCTGCTGATAGAAATCATTTTCTAATTGAAAATAAGTTGTTTTTATACACATACTTAAAAGTTCCATTATAGTATTTACACTCAATTTAGTTCTCGCTTCCAAATTATTTTCATTTAACAATTTGTCTTTGATTATTTTTAAAGTTTTGTCTACTGGGACGTTAGTGAACAGACTAACTACGTCAAAACTAACCATCAGATGTGTATTATGAATACTGTTTTCATAAACTTTTTCGATAAAATGTTTACTATTTTTTATATACGAGTCAGTATTTCCAGATAATGGATTAATAATTTTAAGCAAGAATTTTGCCAAATTGTGGCATGGCGAATTAATGGAACTAACAATTGGTCTTAATGGGACATTTTGTTTATGTATTTTCGGTGAGCCATAAAAATGAGGAGGCTTGCTATAATGCGGTGTAAGCTTCCGTCGTTCAAAGTCATTAAAATCATTTTTGTATTTAAATAAAGTTCTATAAATTTTGCCCCAAATTGATTTTGTTGGGTCTTTACTTAATTTTGAGTATGGTCCTTCATTGATAAGTGTCATAATTTTCTCATCATATGTATTTTTATTTATAATGACTGTGGCATTACCTTTGTCCGCTGGCAAAATTTTAATGGATTCATCTCTCTTCAAAGAGGATATTGACCATTTTTCTTCCGTGCTTAAATTTTCTTTAATTTTATATTGCCTCTCTAAAGCAATTTTTGCCCGCACGCGATATTCATTTCCATCATCTGTTGGCATGTTTTGTGCAGTTTTTTCTACGGCTGCTATTATGTCAAATTTTGGAACCAATTTTGGGTTTATTGAATAATTTAAACCTTTTGACAAGACCAATTTGTCTGAAATTGTTAAAATCCGTTCTGACATATTAATGAGAGTCTTGTTTGTCAATTAGAGGATTATTATTTATATTATTCAATTGTCTAATCTGTTTTTCTCTCATTAAATTTTTGAATTTATCTATATTCGTACTTTTTTGCAAATTAAAATGTTTGTTGTAACTAAACCTGATATTCCGGTGTATATAGTCGAAATCTTGTTCCACGACGCTGTAATATAATTCGTTTTCTCCGTAATTGATTTCATTAATAGTTCGTTCTTTTTGGTATCTATGATATTGATTTTAAGCAATATATTTATGGAGGATTTTGAGACTAGGCATGTTCAAAATTGTGCATACAAACCGGTTATCTGGTGGAGATACGTAGATGATATCTTTGCAATCCGGCCTCATGGTATTGAGTTACTAGATAATTTTTTGGATCATTTAAATAATAAAGAACCTTCCATTAAATTCACTTTAGAAAAGGAAACTAGAAATGAATTACCATTTTTAGATGTTTTAATGAAAAGAGTAAATGGTACAATTGAAACAAGTGTTTATAGAAAACCAACACATACCAACAGATATTTAAATTTCAACTCAAATCAGTCGATGCACGTTAAGAGGGGTGTTGTAAAATGTTTGTATGATAGGGCCAAAATCATTTCTTCTAATGATGAGATACTAAACAATGAGAAGCGGTTTATAAAGGAAGTTCTTATTAATAACCAATACCCTGGGGGTTTTGTCGATAAAACATTCATAAATATTGAAAATAACAATCAGGTACGACAAAAACCTGAAAAACGTTACACAACGTTAATTCCTTATGTATGCGGATTATCCGAAAAGTTGCGCCGCATCGGTGATAGATTTGATATTAGGACGGTATTTCAAACAAGCAACACTTTAAGATCTATTCTGACAAAGACGAAACCAACAAACCACGAGCAAAATTCAAAAAACTGCATTTATAGTATTCCGTGTGAGTGCAACAAACAATACGTGGGTGACTCATCCAGACCTTTTAGTGTAAGATTGGGCGAACATCAAAATTATATCAGAAAAAATGAAATTCAGAGGTCCAAGATCTGCGAACACGCGTGGGAGAACGGACATAGAATAAACTGGGACTCGGCAAAAATTTTAACAAAAGAGGCAGATAGCAAAAAAAGAAAAATAAAAGAATCCGCGATAATATTATTGAATGAGGATAATTGCGTGTCGAATTGTTCCGTAGATGTCTGTACAACTTGGCTGCCAATGTTAAAAGAAGAACTTCACAAACTTAACATTGTATAGAAACTAAAAAACTGTTAACTATATCAACAGTTCTATGTAAATAGTAAGTATCTATGGATATTGAATATAACAAACATTCTTAGAGCTGTGTATTTGTCATACACAGCAAAAAAGATTTTTCAAAAAAAGCCTTGAGAAAGGAAACAGATTAGATTTCCGAAACGTCGGCGAAATATTTAATTTCAAGTTTTTATACTTATTTGTGTTGTTTATTTATCAAAACCAACCTTTAACTGATCCTTTGACGTAAACGTCACGGGCGTAGAGGTTTTTTTACCAGTAACATACTGGTTAATTGTGATATATTTTGTAGATTCCCCTAGCACCGCTTAGAAAGAAAACATACATGTGGCAGGAAGTCCCAAAGAATTGAAGAAGGAAAAAAATTAAGATAATGCCACAAATAACATTTAGACAATATGGTATCTCTTGTTTCAACAGTCTGTGTTTTGTATCGTTCTGGAAATATTCAACAGAATCACTATCCAATAACCCACATACGAAACACACGCTTTAGAGGTTAAGATTCTGGAACATGAAAATGCTGTTAGTTAATATAAAGATGAGTAAAAATTATTAATAATTGAAATATCCCAATAAGACTACTTACTTACATATATATTTCATTGTTCACTGATTTTCAAACTTAGAAAAGTAATGTGAAATAATTTTAATTCATCATCCATTGATATGAAAAATGCTTATGAGCTTTATAAATAATTATCCACACATGAAAATTAAACATTTTTATTATACATACTTGATCCGCATATCTGTTATACCAGGCGCTGTCCATTCTCTGGCAGTCTATCTAGTCATACAGATATATTCTCTATGATCAAGCAAACCTCTCTCTATTCCAAACAGACAGTTATATGCTCCCGTCTTTTTCCTTAGTTCTCCTGGCGAAACGAGCGGCTAATTTCCTCCTGAATCTACCTCTGCCTTAGCCTAGCGTGCGGCAAAACCCCATCTGTCTCTCCCGCTCTCATTGGTCTCTTCCGTTTCAATTAACTTGCATGATTATATTTGACACTTTTTATTTCCCCCATCTCGCCCAGCCGTCGCTAGAGATGCTGGCCAATATTTACAGTAATTCTGACGACGGCATCGGATTCAACGTCTCAAAAACCATGCTCTACTCTATAGTACTAGTATACACCAGAACTATGAATATTGAGAAAGGCTGTGCATTTAAATAATAATAAAATTGAGAAAATAATCGCTCACATTAAATCAGACTGCACCATATAACTGACATTGTAAATGCCTCGTTGGAAAAAAAATATATTTTCCCAAAATTTTCAAAAATGCCCTGGTGGTTCCAGTACCGAAAACAAATGACCCGAACTCATATTCTCCGGCCTATAAGCATTCGCTTTCTATGAGCCTCTTCAAAAATTATAGAGCGTGTTATGTATGAACAAATTGATGTATTTCCTAAAACATATAATGTACTTCCTTTACAGCAATCTGATTTCAGAAAAGGCCACTCCACTGTCAGTGCTCTACTGGAAGTTGCTGATGATATAATCCGGGGTGTAGATGAGCGAAAAGAAACTGCGTTAGTATTGCTTGACCATAGTAAGAAGGCCTTTGATAAATTGGATCACAGCTTATTTTGTGGGATTTCATAAAAATACTGTAAATCTTGTTTGCAATTATCTAGCCAACGGAAGACACGGCATAATATTATCAAATATCGTATCAAGGTCCTTACCAGTCACCTCAGGAGTTACTCAAGGATCAATACCGGGACCGTTGTTGTTTATCATCTATGCCTCGGATATTGGACGTCAACTTAATTTTTGTAATTATCATCAGTACGCTTACCCACATTAAATTACATCGATATTATTTATGGTACATATCTTGATGCTAGAACCGCTAGCAAAATATAAAAAATTCAGAACAACTGTAAGATTAATTTTCAGTCTTGCTAGACGCGATCTCGTAAGTTGCAAAATGAACGAATTTGGATGGCGTAATATGCACAAACGCAGTCAACTCCACTATTAGTGTTTTTTACATAAAATGTTTGCCACACATTGCCCTGAATATCCAGTAAATAAGTTCAATCATCCATCGTCTTGTCACAATGTTATTATTAGACAATTAATAAACTTACTATACCTAAACACAGAACTACTTTTTTAAACAATAATTTTGTTATTCTGCAACAAAATTTTATAACAGTATATATATACATTTTATATTAAATCACGTAAGGCTACGCGCTGACTAGGGATTTTTTGTTTCCGTGACATTTTGTCATCGTGATGCGGTGTCGCTTGATGTCACCATATTTGTTCTCATTGGCGTCAAATTGTCATTGTAAACGCTAGTATAAATGATGAATTTCGAAGATATCTCAATAATCTGCGCTCTTGAAATACGTCGAAAAAAAATGAAACGTAAAAAACGACACTGTGTCATGTCACCCTCTTGTCACCGACATCCGAAACTTTTTGTCCCGTGATGTCTCGTCACGGCAGTGCGGGCATTACCATGGAAGTGTGCTCACTAGGCAACTTTTTGTCACGTACTACATGTGAATTTTTGGTGTATTGAAAATAACTAGGTTATTTTTGTGAATTATGGCTTCAACAATACAGCAAGAAGACATAAATAATAACATATTGATTGAAAGTCCTCATAGACATTCGAAAATAATTAAAAATTTTTATATTATGTTGACGCCACGTCACGATGACAAAATGTCACGGAGACAAAAAGTCTCTAGTCAGCGCCTAGCCTAACCCTCACAGTTTTAAAACATTGCTCCAAAAAGAATTGTTCACTAAACAGGTAGAGTCATAAAACTTGTAAATTACTTTTTGATTTACAGCAATATAATGTATATACTTAATCATAATCTACTCATGTTGTTTACCAAACTGTATTTATTATAATTTTTAATTGATGTACCTACTCTGCAGCTGTTACTGCTGATAATCTGATAAAGTGCTTATAACTATACTATGTAATATTCTATACTATATACTATACTGTGTACTATGTACATTATCACTCGGTTAAGTAGAACAGGGCAACTTGGGCTTCGCCGAATGTAAGATAAAGACGTTTATTATTATTATTATTTTCATTTATGTATGTTTATTTATAGGGTAACAGTGAATTAATATCAATGTTGTTGACTTGGGACTGCGTTCACGTAATTTTCATTTACTGACAAAGAAATAATTTTTTTGGACTTTGGCATCAAATTTCATTTCGGTTAAGATGGGTAGGGTTTAATCTCCAGCAAGGCGGAGGAAACCAGCTGCATTACTGCATCATCTGCTCGGGCTTATATAACATAAGCTTAGCTACCTGCTGCATGCAGGAAGTAAGCATAAAACGACGGTAGTTCCCGCTATATTCCGTTTTATTAGCAGGAAAAATACAATGATCGAACCTAAGAATTTAGCATTTATTATCCGGAATTGTTTAAGGTCGGTTAAATCTAAAAGGAGAATAACGAATTAATTGAATGCACTGCTTATCGTTTAACGCCTAAGTATTTGCTACTTGGATTTAAAAAAAGATTTAAGAGCTTTCTTTTTATAGTGAAAATCTGCCGTTTAAGTTTAACTTTATTGAAAACTTTGAGAAAGCAAGCTGTGCTAGAGCTTTGGGGTATTTTTACGGGTTTCAACTTAATTAGGATTTAAAGAAAAGTTAATTAAAACAGCGGATTTATTGAGAAATGTTTTTAATTAGAGTTATCAGAAAATGTAGTTTCTGTGGGCGATTAAATTGTTTTCTCATTTAGTTTTACTTTCTTGTACTTACCTAAGAAAGTACAATAATAACAACGATGTCTGCATAAGCAATTTTAATCATTACATATGTTTTGATTTGAGCATTCTTGAATTAATTGTGACCATTTTCCAAAAATATCGATCTATCTCTGTACGTATATCTACGATAATCGAGAAAAAATCACTCCTCCAAATTTACACAGATTTTTACATTTCAGACCAAAACTGGGTCATCAAAAAGAGTGAAAAGTAGATCCAAGGGCGTGCGGTTGTACGGGTTTCACAAATTTCATAATTTGTTTTGGTTATATTGGCAACCTTTCGCTTTTAATAAGTAAATAAAAATCGTTTACATAATATACAAGACTATCCAGAGCAACGCCACTGTAAGACTACTCGTGCTGGCAGAACGCCAATTAAATTTAATTTCCCTGTACACCAAGCACAATAATTATTGAAAAACAAGTGGTACATTTTCTCTTCTTTACTAGGCGGCAAATCCATTCAATGTTTAATGTAGCTCTATGACAAATACTGTCAATAATAGTATAGTTGTAGAGTAAAATACGCGAAGAATTCTGTCGTATGTTTCTGTTGTAAGTCATTTTCAATATGTACAAAATCAGCTTCGTTATCGCCAATGTACGTCGACGGAAATATTCGAATAATGATTTGAGAATACACTAATCCCAAAATTGGACGAATATAATATCATCGTAATAGACAATGCTCCTTATCAGTCTCAGCTAGCCGAAAAAATACCTAATAATGCTACGAGGAAGAAAGATATACAGATATTTCCTATATCACGTAATATAGAATCTTATGAAGAATTAACGAAAAGAGGATTATTGGATATAGTTAAGAAGTGTAATTTTAAGAAAAAATATATCGTCGACGAGAAGACAGAATTATACGGGCACATCATTTTACGTCTACCACCATAGTGTTGCGTATTTAATCCAATAGAATTACTATGGAACCAGCTAATCAGAAGAAACAACGTGCAAAGAAACAACGCATTTCCAAAATTTCACTCCAAATTAGTAGACCTTATTCGGGCTGAAATGCAGACCATTTCTTCAGAAAATTGAAAAAAATACATAGAAAATTTAGAGCAATTTGAAAATGGGTACATTTCGTTAGAGATGATTCGAATAGTGACCTCGGTAGTGAGTGACAGATAACGAATAGAGTTATTTAGTGCAAAGTGCTGTTTAGTGAAAAGTGTTTAATGACAACTATTATTTAGTGGAAGAAGCTGTTGAGTGTTAGTGAAAATAAAAGTAGTTTAGTAAAAAGTGATGTTTATTGAAAAGTTTTTCATTGCAAAATAGTTCTTATTGTTATTTGGTAAGAATATACCTTTAATTTATTTAGCTAAAATTCAAATTTTTTATTATTTTATTTTTCCTATCGAATACTTAATTTATTTATTCTCACTAATTTATAATATTGAGAATTAAGTATTAAGTTAAGTGGGAAGAATCATTTACGCCTACAGTATTAAAGTAATAATAATTTTTTTTAACACTTCTCTATTTGATATAAATAATTAATTATTAAAGTATCAAGTATGGTTCAAAGTTAATGATTAGGAAAAATTAAAGCCAGCCCTGTCCCTCCTCTACACTTGCCTAAATAGCCGGAACGCCAATTTATTTAATGTTTTTTTACCACGTTTTCAAATCTAAGTGAAATAAATCTTCTAATATACGATTCAAATGTATTGACTCTTCACTTTAACCGTGAATGTCTCAGAAACGGAGGAGCAAAAGAATTTAAAAAAAATTATGTGTTTACGAGTCTATTCTAAATCAGTCACTTAAATTTAAATAATGTACCTTGGACACTTTTGAAGTTCTGCTAAGTTATATTGAAAAAAGTCCTACTTCTTAAGGAAATTTTGACCAACCTATTATGTCT
The DNA here is from genome assembly GCA_963583905.1 of Stenurella melanura. Taxonomy (NCBI): domain Eukaryota; kingdom Metazoa; phylum Arthropoda; class Insecta; order Coleoptera; family Cerambycidae; genus Stenurella; species Stenurella melanura. Next base: position 44,076,613 of record OY757313.1, read on the forward strand.
TGGAAAATATGCATACTATGTAAATAATATTTTGGACACCGATAAAGCACCACGGTATGACGAAATTTTTTCATAATTTTTTGTTCTAAAATTTTGCAGTTATTCTCAAAAACGTGACGTCATGTTTATTCGGTTATTTATGAATGAAAATTAAGATCTTTCAATTAAGTCTCTCTGCTTACGTGCTTGTCGTAGTACTTCCGGTAGTTCAACCGAAAATGAAATTTTTGTGACCATAGAATTTTACTTGAAATAAACTCATATATAAATAATCTCTTCTTACGAACACCTCCGGTGGATTTAGGACATCCTTTATTTAAAATATTGTTTTGCATTACACCCCCTTTAAACTGGAGACTGATACGCCCATGACTAATAGTGACTTTCTATATTGTTCTGGAATCGCCGCCGAGAAGAATTCTAGATGTATATTCTAGAAAAAGGTCTATGCTAGATTTTTCTAGATGTATTCCTTTTGGATATATAAGGCGCGATTCACGGTGGAAAAAGCGAAGTTAAAAAGTGACAAAGTGAGGTTAGAAATCAGAAAGTGTGATAGCAAGTAGAAACATTGTTAAAGATTATTTTTAGTCCGCTAAAAGTGTATTTTAGTTCAAGAAAGTATTGTTAAGTTTCAGTAATAAAGTGTTAGTGGTTATCCTTGTATAGTTTATTTGGAACGTACGGAATTTGAAGGGGTGGTTTATCAAAGGGGCGGAAAACCGCAACAATATTATTTGTGTGCACAAAATTTACTTAGCAACTAATTCTTGGGGCAAACCTCATTGGAAATAGACTATCTATATTTTTCCCCAAAATAGACATGACCCCCAAGAAAACATGCAGCTTACCCTAATTGAAATAAAAACTTAATGGATAGTAGTATGTATAGCATATATGATCTCAACTGGGACAGCATAAAAACGAAAACTCGGAGTAAAGTCGGCATCTCCTTTATGGCACATAGACATAGGCGACAGTAGAAATGTAAAAATGTTTTAAATACTAAATAATTATTTTTTAATTGTTAAAGAAAGGGATTTCTATAATACCTTTATTCAATAGAAGTGGTTAATGAAAAAATATTTTTATCACATTTGATAAGTCACATAAATCATATATTAAGGCTACGTCTATTGTCTAGTGACCTACATCTCGTTCTGTCTTCTAGCGGCAAAGTTACGTAATCTTAGGCGGGAGTTGCATAGATGGTACATAATCCTTCCGAAGTAGTGTAAAGCAGCGGCCGTCTTGTTTATTAGATGTTAGGCCATGATACTATGAACTTTGCAGTATCATGATGTTAGGTAGGTAGAAAATTTCTATTATTCTATAAAGGAAAGATTCGGCAAAATTTTAAAGGGAGAACTCGTTTCCTGGCATTAATTGGTCTCAGTAGCGGAAATAGGTCGACGTTAGATAAACAAATTTCAAAAAAGCTTTATCTATGAACTTTAAATAAACAATATTTCATTCGTCACTATCCGAGTTTTCAGCACTTGAATCGGTTTTACATTAATACTAATTGGATTGATAGGTGGTAATATAAAATATTCATTTTTCTTTTTTATTAGTGATGTAGATATTTGGATGATGTCGATACTCGGATTGTCCGGAATCGGATAACAAGAATATTTGGATTAATCATTCGATGTCGAATTAATTTTAAATAATGTGCTAAATAGGTATCAATAATCAGGCTTGTTTTATACAATGGACGTATTCTGATTTGGATGATTTTCTATTCAAGAATATATGCGATATTATGGAGAAAGCGCCGATGTCAGGGTATTCCCGGAGTAGCTGATACTGAATCTGGGACTAGGACTAGCACTAAAAGCAGTGAATAGAATTTCCAAAAATATCGAACAGCCTTTAAAAAATAGCCACAGACATTATGAAATGAATGATAAGACTTAACCATTAAAAAGCGAACTTGAGTTTATTTGCATAATATTAATCCGAGTATATCATTAAGATGAAATTTTAATACTCGGATTCAACCGAGTATTTTGTTACCTACTCGGATTAACCAAGTATTTTGATACTCGGATTAACCGAGTATTTTAATTCGAATTCTCCCAACATTATTTTTTATCACATAAGATACACACTTCCTCCATATATCGCCCATTTCGTCTCTTTATATTCTTTAACACAGACTTACTTAATTGTGGGGATTGATTATATTGACGTAGTCCAGTTTTTACATCAGCTCCCACGCCATTTCAATGAGGCTGAAAACGCAATAATATGGAGGCAGACATAAAATAGTACGATCGTGTGCTTCAAAAATTTCTTGAACGGCATATTCCTTTTTAAAATTTTGCTTTCCAATCAGTTCTAATAGTCTTTTTGTGTTTTTTTTCTGGTATTTCCAAGCCTTTACATTTCATAAATTCAATGAAATCGCCTTTTCTTGTGTTGGTGTTTGGAATTTTTTTGTGTTGCCTCGAATGGCATGACGCATTGTTCATAACAATTACAGAATTTGGTGGGATATTTGGTATCCTAGTGGTAGTCTGCAGGGGATTGTTAGATATATTTAGCAGACAACAACACCGCATTTGGAATAAAACCATTTTTACTTCCAGCATGTAGAGTTATAATTCTTTTTCCCCTAGAGCAGGGAGCAGTTAAATTATACGCTTCGGTGTTATCTACCCAACCGTACTGAACTACATCCAGGGTGTCAAACCATGTTTCGTCAAGATAAATTCTGTCTCTATTTGCATCTCGGTATTCTTTTATATTACGCATGTACTCGTGTCGATGATCAACGATGCGTGCTGATTCCATAACTACCATTCGTTTGTCAAATTCTTTGTACCTAAAACAGCAATCGAGCAAAACGTTTCGCAAAGTGTCTAATGATTTATAGTTATAATCTGGACAATCGCGTAACTTATCCCTAATCATTTCCAATGTGGGCACTTTCTGTTCATTGTAAAAGTCATACACAAATCGACGAATGACATCTTTGGACGCGTTGTCAAGTTTTTTAAGCTTTATTTTCAAATTCCGCTTGTATAGGCTCTGTATGGAAATCAACCGTTTCGTTGTCATTACTATCGAAAGGCCTCCAAAGCGCCATTTTAAACAATTAATTGCAAAAAATCACTCAAACACAGTAATAAAACTAATAATTTGTTTAAAAATTCACCAGAATTAAGTAATTTACAAAGCTACCTGTCTGTACTGCACTGCCTCGTACAGATCATACGATACAAATAGTTGATACGTATTTTTTGCTTTATATATTATGGCATGCAAAAACTCTAAACGAGGTTGGTGTTGACAAATAAAATTCTCTAATCGTCTAATTCCACCTATATTTCTATGTGACAGGCGGATCAAGTCCACGTGGAATGTAGACGAGGAGTAGTGAGTACAAATCTGTAAAATTCTGTGTTCTCTCATTCAATGTGACGCGATATATTGACAATACCCCGTAAGATTCTCTAGTTCGTTGCTGTTTCAATCGAGTTCGTAAATACCATACCCTAATTGAAATAGGAATTTAATGGATGATAGTATGTAATAGACAAAATTCGTTTTGTAACTTGGTCTTTCAACCAGCAAGAAACTTAATTCAATTCATACACATCGTTTGGTTGGGAAGGAGAATAGGTGCTGTCGCATCCAAAATACACACAAAATGTGTGTATTACATCCCAAGTCTGTACGTATTATTTGCTAAGCCTGCACGATACATGTGTCAATAGACAGTAAAGTGCATGCTGCAAACACCTCACTCGCACGGTTAAGGCACAGCTCGTGCTCTGCTCACTTAGATAAGGATTATGCGGAATCCGTTCAATCCCTATATGCATCTCTGGATCAACTTGGTTCTTGATGCTACCGACGCGACGCCGACGATCCCATTGATATATCGGTCTATCACATGTTATTTTATTAAATATGAGGGCTTAAGTAGCTTTTCTTGAATATGTTTTGAGCTAAGCCTATTAAATAAATTTTAAATTATTTTAAGATATCGGTGAGCACATCAAAGGATGTGATTTAATTCTACTTCTAATTTCTTGGAATTAAATTTTATGCCTTTGATAAAGTACAAGCAACTAATTATAGTTTTGTAAATAGTGCAATTAGATAAACAAATCTTTATTAACTATTCAGAGACACTAAAAAATGTTATGAAAAATCTGAAGCCTTGGCTTCTATTATATACACTAAATCCCAAGTTTCTGTACTCTTATCAGCTTGCTTTACTTATTTTCCCATATTTAGTTCTATATAACTCCCAACCCTTCAATGGAATCATCTAAAAATATAATCCAGTTCCAGATGTCGCTATAATATATGCGTTTACAAAATTTCATATCAATATCTTAAACCGTGCGTAAAAAAAAGAAAGTTATAGACAGATGGACAGACGGACGGACGGACGGACAGACAGACAGACAGACAGACAGACAGACAGGCACGCAGACCGACAGACAGACAGACCGAATTTTTTTTTGCTCAATTTTAAAATCTCGACGTTTCATGACATTCTAAACCTCTGATCGAAGAATTTATCCTAGATACATAATGTGTATTCGTTTGTTTGTTGCTAGGATAATCACAGTCTAAGGCACTTCAGCTGTAAACATCCTATTCCTGATCGGTTAGTCGATCTATTCACGGCTATTATTTGAAAACATCAGTAGAAATCACTAAATTTTGTATCAATTTCGCATATACAGGGAGGGCGATAGTGCGTCGGGCCTCGATATCTCGAGTTTTACGATAAAAAAGTCTATAATTGGAAATTATTTTCGAGCATACAGAGCGAGCCAAGATGAAATTACAGGACCAAGAGCCTTTTTTTTAAATGGAATGCTGTGTATATCAGTACATTTTTTAAAGCCTCTTTCTAGGCTCTATTCATTCTTATATTAGCATTGAATATCTCCCAACCACTTGGGTGTAATTAGTTTTTTTGTTGAAATAATGCAATCTGCAGATGAATATTAAAAAAATCACTACAGTCGAGACATCTAATTAATGTTTTTGAATCATTTTCATTTCCTGAAACTGTATAGGGTGGCCAAAAATTATTTTTCAATTAAAAACTTTTTAAATTGAACTTCCTCAATTTTTTCAAATGGAACACACTGTATATTTTTCAACGATGTGATGTAGAAATGAAAAACGAACATTTTTTGTAAGTACTTTACTGTCACTTTACCATTGTGTATCAAAAGCCATACCCAACGATTTATATTTTACTACGGACCAAAGTTATATAATATGCTTCCAAAAAATTTAAAGGAAATTAAAAATAAAACTAAATTGCAGAATAACATAAAAAAATTTATTACTGAAAACTTTGAAATCATTAAAAAAATGTACTACTAGTGCAATATACCCAACCTCTAAATAAATCTACTATCACAACAACTATGTTTCTCTTAGTCTGTCACTATACTGAAAATGAGAGAAAAACATGAAATCTCCCCTTTTTTATCAGGAAAGTAAATAAATATAATTATTGTATCCATTACAAGATCTTAAACAGTCCTCAATACCCCAAAAAAAAAAAACTATTAAATTATTAAATTGTTCCTTTTTTCCTCTATGATACTGCAAACAAACTTTTATAGTTTAGGCAGGTCATAGAGGGAAAATTAGTATTGTACGTTAAAATAATACATATTAAAACTTATATAAAATTGTACATAAATATAGTGTCATAAAATTGTACTTAAATATTAATAAACTGAAACTGAAACTGAAACTTGCCTATGGCTAATTGCAACCAATTTCGTTTTATTGAGCAATAATTACAAAATCCAAAAATAAAATTAAAAAAAGAGGTTTCTTCAAATAATTCAGCAGAAAAAATTATGATAAATGTTCCACATGTTGCCTATTTTGATTGACACACATTTCTATGCGCTTTTGAAATGAGGTTCCCACTGTTCCTAAAACTGCCGCACAGTGGGAAATTTAGCACTTTCTTTGGAGAAAAGTCCATTTGACGCACAGTTGTTGACCGATTTTAATAATTTTTTTTTAAATACTCGTGAATGATTCTAGTTCACCCTCCGATTGCTACAATTTAAATATCTATTTTTCTGATGAACGTATCGGACCCAATATTGGAACATCAGCGCGCTGATGTTATCATATATATAATATAATTAAAAATAGCTATTATTTGAATTAAAAGCGCAGGTAAGTTAAAAAAGTAACTAAATTTCAATATTAGAGCTAAATAAGCATAAGAAGTTGGAAGTACAAGAAGCCCATGGATATGCAACCTCAAAGTTGCTTATCTGCTCCTTAATAATTGTAAACACAAATACATCTATTATATTTTATATAGCTTGAATTTAACGTCATCCTTGAGTAAATCTTCTTATTTTTTTTTATATTTGCTAGGCTTTTTAAAATTAATTTTATTCATACATACAATTAATTAAACAACCTAGAGTAATAAATTATATATCGAAAAGATCCTGAAAACCCGTATGTTCCGACATTGGGTCAGATACGTTCATCAGAAGAATAGATATTTAAATGAACTTTTGTCCAAAAAAAGTGCTAAATTTCCAACTGTGTGCCGGTGTGGTATATCTAAAGGCACTTAGTTATTATTCTTTTCTTCATATTTTGTACTGCTGTTGGTGTGTCTCTATAAACAATTTCCGTCACGTATCTCCATAAAAAGAAATCATTTTTTCTAAGATCTGGGGATCTAGCAGGCCATTTAGTGAGTCTGGTTCTTCCAATCCATTGATGAGTGTAGGTATTATTTAAGTGGTCTCTAACTGCATTTAACGGTGATGGAGTACCATTTTGCTGAAACCACATCCTATTTTGAATTCTTTCAGGGAGATTTAACAATAATTGTGGTAGATAGTTTTTCAAAAAATGAAGATAAATCCAGTTAATGTACCATCAAAGAAATGTGGCCCTATTACATGTTCTTCCCCAAACGTTTATAGACCATCTGTGTTGGTTATCAACTTGCATAAAAAAGTGAGGATTTTCCGAAGCATAATAATGAAAATTGTGCCTATTAACAAATCCAATTTTATGAAAAGTTGCCTCATCAGTGAATAAAACATTATTGAAGAAGTTGACATCATCTTGCATTTTACCTCTGGCCCAATTACAAAATTGTAGGCGCTTTTGAAAATCGTCATCAGATAATTCCTGGTGCATTTAAATAGGATATGCATGCAACTTATTTGTTTTTAAGATTTGACCCACAGACCGTCTACTTATTCCTAGTAATGACTCTTTGACTAACAAGGGGATTCTCAACGGTTGCCAGCATCACAGAAAATTCATTTTCTTCGTTCACAACACGTTTTATTCTATTCAGTTTTTTTATATTCGACATTGCCAGTTTCCAGAAATCTATCGAGATGGTTTTGGAAGCTGCTGACATCAGTAATCTTTCTTTCAGGATAACGTTGGTGATAAATTCTATTGGCATATAAACAATTTCTGTCTGACTTGCCCAAAACAAAAGGCATGTCTACAAGTTCCGCTTTATTAAAATTCATATTGTAAAATTCCAAATATTTTAAATTTGATACAAATTGTAACTAACGACCGATAAGTGTTATAAATGACCTCATTTCAAAATTGCATAAAGACGTGTGTCAGTCAAAATGGGCAACACGTCGAACACCTGTTATATTACGTAAGTACCTAATGTTAAAAAGATTTTACTCAAAACATACCACAATTTGTCTGATAACTTATTTCTGATATTTAATTATTCATTCATATATCATTTATATTTATAAATTAGAATTTTTTCGTTTTCTCTACTTTTCATTTTTCTCTTTTTTTTTTATTTTTATTCACAAACTCAACAGGCATTTATGAATCCAACTGTTCAAGAAGATCTGAAGACTATACACGGAAGTTTCTCGCGAATTCCTCTATCCATACGAAACCTTCAACATATGCCAACAACATCAAAATTTACTTCAGTTGATGCTAAACATCGTGTTCGATCTCCGGCAATTTTTTTTTGAATTACCTAGAAAAGCCGCTGAGAGGATTCAAACAAAATTTCAAAGAGTTTTGTAAACCAATCCCAGATTTGTAACGATGTCATCTGTAACAGACTTTTTTAAACGGTAAAGAAGTAGACGTTTTTTGCACCAGGCATCAATAGGGCGATTTTAAGAAATTTCACATATATTAAGTAGGCACCGATGACATTTGTTGACGTTGAGCGGTCTTTGTCTCATTATAAATGGACTTTTAATGACAGGCGGCGAAGATTAACTTAAGAACATTTAGAACAAACATTAATAATATACTTTTATATTCGTTATAGGTCGTGGAATATTACATATGTGTGTGTTATTTTAAGGTAGAGAAAAATACATGCGTGTTTTAGTTCAATGTTACTCTTCGAGTGAGTGTTTATAATTAACTGACCATATTAACTCCAGATATTACGGAATTCCCTAAAAAAGTACGAAATAAGATAAACTGATCATACTTGTATAAGAATCTTTCCGCGCCGGCAGAGCCAACCCTGATTTTTACGTCACCGATATATAATTCCCGATCTCTGATTATAAGTGAAAATATTTACCCTTCTACGCATACCCACCACTGTTGCTTAGGGAATGTTATGATTATCTATCCATCTTGTGGCTATCTAATGTGACTATGTTAGGAGCAAACAAGGTATATACTGAAGAGATAGCTGTTATGTATCTAGGCTTCTTCTTTGATCGGAGTTCTAAACCTATTTCAATAAGAAACATTTTTGAATTTGTTTTACGATTACTGTACTTCCACTCCACTACGTGGTTGGGGAAGTAATTTTTCTGTTCCAGAATGAATTCGAATTCAGTTCAAGAAGAAAACGCGCTCTGTGATATGTGTATTTTTATTGTTAGTATATATTATGTTGAGGTGCAGGAACCACCAATATCAAACTATGGATCGTGATTGTGTCGGCGATGAATATATAAAAGATCGAACATTTTTTTCCAAGTAGGGCACTGATATTTTTATTCACTTGTTTAACGTCGGCCTATTTGCGCTACATAGGCCAATCATCGGCACTAGAAGACGAGCTCACCCTAACATGGAAATTCTGCCGAACCTCTTCTTTATCGAAGAGTAGAGATTTTTTATTTGCCTAACATTTAATAGACAAGGGACCGATTGCTTTACATCCCCTTCGAAGGATGGTATATTCACTACACAATCCCCATCTTAAATTGCATAGCTTCTATGTATTCACTGATATATAAACCTTTAGAAGGTGAAACGAAAATGCTGTATTTCCTGAGATATTTACTCACTAAACATATTAGAGCGTATAGAAATTTCGTATAGAAATACCATTGTAATAAATATACAGGGTGGACCATTAATAATGCCCCATAGTGCTGGAGTAGATTCTTTGGGCAAAAATATGAGGATATAACCAAATACACTTTAGTAAAATGTTGTTGTGGAAAAATATACATGGTGTCAAATTTAAAACTATTTTTTCGTTTTTTTTTGCAATAACTCAACAGCCTCTTGACTGATCTTCGTCAAAGCTAGAGGAACTTTTTAATTCTGAGAAACAATCATGTATGTATTACATCACATTAGATCACAGAGGGCGTTTCAGGACCTGTATCTAATGATGAATATTTTTCACATTTATATGTCATATTCATTTTCTTGGACGAAACGTTGTGGTATTTCTGACAAAAAAATCTGATGAGGGCGTCATTTTCAGGTATAAAAGGTACACTTGGTAGAACTTGGTAACTCCAACCGTTTTCGAAGAAATTGCTGTTAAACATTTGAATAATTTTTTATAAGACAAATTCAAATTTAATGATACAAAACCCTATTGTTGCAACTTAGAGTAAATTTTCGATATGGTCTCCACTTACTTCTATGCTTTTTCTAATTCTTTTCATAAAAGATTTTCTTACATTGAAAAATATGTTTTCCTGTCGTCTAGTAAAATCAGCTGCGTTTTGTATTTTGTCCCACAGTTCTCCTCTTGAATTGATAGTATTTGCATAGGCTAAGGACTTCATATGTCCCCACACATAATAATCCAAAGGATTATAATCAGGACTCCTTGGTGACCAAGCAAACTCATTTTCTCGACCGATCCATCTGCGTGGGAAAGTATCATCAAGAGAATTCCTGATTTCGATGGAGAAATGAGGGGGAGCTCCATCTTGCATAAACCACATTCTATTCCGTATGTCTAGCATGAAAGCATCTAATATATCAGCAAGAGTATTTTGAAGAAAAAACAGATACGACTGTCCATTTATATTTGGAGGAAGGACAAATGGTCCCAATAACTGATCGCCGATAATACCACACCAAACGTTAATCTTAAATTCGTGCTGAAAATGCCTTTCTTTAACGGCATTTTCTACTTCCCAGTAATGGGCATTCCTCCAGTTAAAAACGCCTCGGCGATTGTTCTTAACAAAATTCCGATCCCTCTTGTGTTTATTTAGAACAAATTGACAAAATTGTAGCCTTTGTGGAAGATCCCTTCGAAGTAAGTTTTGTACAGGAGTGAAGTGATATGGGTAAGCGATCTTTAATAATAATAATAATAATAATTCTTTATTTTCGTTAGACTTACAAAGTAAGTGTAGAATATAGTCAAACAATATACTCATTTAATAAAATAAAATAATAAAATAAAATAAGATGACGGATACTACTAACAAGATACAAACCGAAAGTACAAGTAATCAACAATCATAAAATAATCTTAAACTTGGACAATAATACATAATACATATAGGTGAAATATAGACAGACATATTAAAACAATAAGATAAAATATATAAATTATATAAATTAATATTTTTGTCACTTATTCTTCCATATTAGGACATTCCAAGAACTCCGCAACAGAGTAAAAGTTATATTTTAACAGCATAATTTTTACTTTATATTTGAAAATTTTATTGTCATTCAGTAATTTGAGAGATAGTGGTAGTTTATTAAATAATTTAATTGACATGATCATGGGCCCATTAGCCATTAATGATAGTCTATGTTGAGGTACATCGACATTGTACGTTGGTCTTAAGCAATAATTATGAGATTCATTTCTGTTGGTCACGAACTTATGTGGATTGCACTTTAAATAACAGACACACTTTAGTATATATAAACAAGAAATTGTTAGAATGCCTAACTGTGAGAATAAGTTCCTGATTTAAACTAACATGACTTCTTAACTGATATATAGAGAAACATGGGATTTTAATTTTGTTTATTAAAAAGTCAATATGATATCCCCAAGATAGATGGGAGTCGACGTAAAGCCCTAAAAATTTGACATAATTACTTTGTTTTATACTTTGTCCGTCAATTCTGACGAGCAAACTTTCATTAAGGTTTTTTGGTGAAAATAACAGGTAATCTGTTTTTAAGTTATTAAGGGCAAGCCCGTTGTCCATGCAATAGTTTTGAATCGAGAATATAGCTGAATTTACTTGATCTCTAATATCATGAAAATTTTTACCTGAAACAGACGATGTGGTATCATCTGCAAATATTGTAATGTATGTCCCATCAATCATATCAGCTTTAACAATATCATTAATAAATATAATAAATAAAAGAGGACCCAGCACACTGCCCTGAGGTACTCCGGTGTGAGTGGGACTGGGAGAAGATTGAAATAATTTCCCGTTGTGCTTTAACTGAACCTCTTGTGATCTATCTTTTAAGTATGATTTAATCCAGCATAGAGGAGAACCTCTTACTCCATACTTGAAAAGCTTGTCAACTAACAAGTTATGGTTTATCGTGTCAAATGCACGACTTAAGTCAAAGAATATGCTTGCTGTTTTTTCTTTTGATTCAAAACTATTCAACACGAAATTATACAGCGCTAACGCTGCATCCTCTGTAGACAAACCCTTTCTAAAGCCATACTGATTATTTGTAAGTAACTTTTCATCATTTAAGAATTTTGACAATCTGTTATAATATGCTCTTTCACAGACTTTGGAGAAGATGGACAGAAGTACCACACCTCTATAATGAGAAATTTGAGATTTATCAGATTTTTTATGAATTGGTATCACTATAGATTTTTTGAGGACACTAGGGAATGTTCCTTCACAGAAGGATGCATTTATTAGTGTACTTAGAGGACTACAAATGTAATCAATTATATGTACTAGTAATGAACCAGTGACATAATCGAATCCGGCCGAATTCTTGGCGGCTACGGATCTAATAATATCCTTAACTTCATCATCTGTAACTGGCGTAAGACTCTTAGAACAGATTGTTTACTCACCCCTGTTGCCGCTGATAAACAACTTGAGCTAACTTCAGGATCTTCATCCATGCGAACTAAAATTGCTAGTTCTTGATCTGGAGTAATTCGTTTCGGTCGTCCTACATCATTTTTATGGTGAAATGAACCCGTTTCTCCCAAACGACGAAACAGATCTTTGAAAATCTTATGGTCTGGCTGTATTCTATTTGGATATTGAAATGAGTATCTCCTCGCTGCAGCACGTCCGCTAAATTTTTTTTGCACGTAAGCACATATTATACCCCTTATTTCCCTAAGTGAAAAATTATTATGTGAGGCATTTTAAATAAAGGAGTTAAATAAATTAGCTCGAGGAACACAAGAAGAAAATAAAATGATTAAATGACGTACATGATAGAACTAAAACGTAACTAAAGCACACTTTTCAATAAATACACTTTGTTTCATTAAATTTGAATTTGTCTCTCAAAAAATCATTCAAATGTTTAACGGCAATTTCCTCGAAAACGGTTGGAGTTATCAAGTTCTACCAAGTGTACCTTTTATACGTGGAAATAACGCCTTCATTAGATTTTCCGGCCAGAAGTACCACAACGTTTCGTCCAAAGAAAAAAGATATGAAAAATTTCATCGTCAGATATAGGTTCTGCGGCGCCTTCTATGATCTAACGTGATGTAATAGATAAATTATCGTTTCTTAGCAAATTTGGCGAAGATCAGTCAACAGTTTAGTTATTGCAAAAAAACAAAAAAATCATTTGAATTTTGACACCCTGTATCTTTTTCCACAGCAACATTTTACTAAAGCATATTTGGTTTTATCCTCATATTTTGTCCAAAGAATCTACCCCTGCACTATGGCCTATTATTAATGGTTCACCCTGTATAATCAATACGCGTCTACGCTAGATACTGGGTACAGGTTAATTGGAGTATTTTTGTCTATTACCATCGTGAAGGTTTCACTCTGTAGCAAAGTGCTTGAGAGCAATTTATTAAACTTGATTGATCTCCTGCCTTTCGGTTGCTATTAACAGAATTTCGTCAAACTAATCTACAGATTAAATTCTATTAGAGGAGCGAATTCGAGACTCTATCGTGCCGTTTTTTTTTTCTGGCGTAGAACCAGGTCAAACATGGTAGGTTTTGTTAAGCATGTCACTGGGCATATGAAATCGTATTTCACGACATTTTTTCGTGGTCTGGACCTTTTTAATTTAAAAAAAAGGGAAAATATTGCATTTTAAATAAAATGTGTTTTTTTTTGTTTCCACCGTCATATCTTCAAAACTAATGTTGCTATCGACGTTGTTTTTTTTTTCAATTAAAGTACACACAATAACGCTTTTAACTGTACTAATGGTTTTTACACAGTTCGCAATTTCATTTATTTAAAAATTAGGAAAACTAGATATTTGAATTTTACGTATTACAATTTTCACCAATCGATAAACTTTTTTATTTTTGAAAATTTTTATACACATACAGTGAAGCAAATGTAGCCCAAACATTAGAAAAGTTTTTTATATAATTATTTTTTTCCCAATGTGTATCATTTGGCAACAGCGAATTTTTTTAAAGCGCGCTAAATTAGTCATGTATTATTGTACACCGCGTATGGAAGGTAGGATAAGATGCATCTAAATAATAGACTATTCAAATTTATTGACCCCTCACCTTAACCGCGAATATCTCAAAAACGGAGGAACGGAAAAAATTGAAAAAATTATGTGTCTATTGTAAATCATTCACTGAAATTTCAATCATGTACATTGGACAGTTTTGAAGTGCTGCTAAGTTATATTGAAAAATGTCCCACTTTTTAAGGAAATTTTAAAAATACCAGTTTTAAATCCATTATATATTTGAAAATATGCCTACTATAAAATAATCTTTTAGATGCCGATAAGGCGTGGTATTTTTTGTACGAGGAAATTTTTTCATAATTTTTTATTCTAAAATTTTGCAGTTATTCTAAAAAACACATCATGTTTATTCGGTTATTTATCAAGGTATTTACAAAAATTTTGATAAAATGGTTAATTATATAAAATGTAAGCATTTTCAGAGAAAAGAATTGGTATATATCAAATATTAGTTTAGTTATCAAGTGCAATAAATAATATTATTGCCCGGGTTCTGCAATATTATCTATTGCACTTGATAACTAAATTAATATTTGATATATACCAATTCTTTTTTCTGAAAATCCTTACATTTTATATGATTAACTATTTTATTAAAAATCTTTTAAATACCTTGATAAATAGCCGAATAAACATGAAGTCACGTTTTTGACAATAACTGCCAAATTTTAGAATAAAAAATGATGAAAGAATTTCTTCGTACAAAAAATGCCGCGCTTTATCGGTATCTAAAATATTATTTATATAGTAGGCATATTTTTCAAGATATAATGAATTTAAAACTGGTATGGTCAAAATTTCCTTAAAAAGTAGGGTATTTTTCAATATAACTTAGCAGAACCTCAAAACCGTCCAATGTACATTATTCACACTTCAGTGAATAATTTACAATAGACACATAATGAACACATATTTTCTCAAATTTTCCCTGGTCCGCCATTTTTGAGATTTCGCGGTTAAAATGAGGGGTCAATACATTTGAATCGTATATTAGTAGTTTGCGGGATTTAGAGTATACGTATAAATAGTTTTAAATAAATGCGATGCAGTAGAATATTCGCAATTTAGTTTTCTAAAATAATGGAGTGCATTATTTGTATGAAAATTGCGCGGAATGATGACAAATATGTGGTACCAAGACCTAGGATACAAGGTTTGTTGTCGCTAATATCTAGTGCTGAAAAAAGACGACATCGCGGAAATATTGTGTCAGAAAAGATATTTTAAATGACGAAATTTAATTAAAATATCATATAGACTGTCGTATAGGTAGACAAGTTTTGAAAACATGAACGTTTTTTGCAATCATACAGTGCCGCCGCGCCGCGCCGATTTGCAACAGATGCTGCACAGTACTTAATCGAATACGAAATATTAATAATAGATGGAGGATTTAAATTAACAGAAAAAGTAGTTTCACTACATAAACGTCATTCAGAAATGACCAAAAATCTATTTAGCAAACAGCAAGATATACCAGGATGATTTTGCATGCAATGTACGAAACTAAATTTAGCAAACAAACATTGGTGAAATTAGTTGATATAGATGTATTAATTTTACTTACTCTCCTTTTTTCACTAGCAGACAATTTTTGTAAATATAGAAGGTAGTGCAAAGTTTATGAACTACAGTTTGTTCTTGTCTTCATTGTTTTACTGGTTGCGACACCACTAATGGTTTTTTTTTAAATATTTAAAAAATCTGCGTTTGATGTTCTTAAAGAATATTGTTGCTTTCAAAAAATTATCGGAATGGCCATTGCTGTCTAAAGACGAAGCTTTAAAAATCTTTACAAAATTGATTCTAGTACTGCACAAAAACAAAAGTAAACACATTCAGATATTAAACGACCTAAGGATCAAATTAGCAACAACGACAAACGGAGCTTCCTTCAACTGAAGGCACCTTTTACCACCCATTCTTAAGGTAAACATATATATTTAAATCATAGATTTCCTATCTAATACATTTAGTTAACTATTGCAGGTTTATGCATCAACTTAGAATATCGTACAGAAGCAATATGCCAACTACACTTATAAATGCACATGGTTCAGGACGGAATTTAAGTGACGATGTTTGGACAATATTTTCATTAAGTATTTATTGTTCAGATAAAAATTGTGAAAATCGAAAATATGATTGTGTTAAAGAAGGCCTAAAATGTTGTAACGAGTGTAAATGCCGTACTTGAAATACGTTATTTAAAGGTTTCGATGAATGTACAGACGAACTAGAATGCTTTTAACGCAGGGCCGTAACTAAATACTCATTTTTCAATAGAAAAATAGTTGCAAAAAAATAAAATTGTTTTATTCCTGCGTCTTGGTTTAATTCAATCAAAAATGTGTAATAACCTACTTATTAGGTGGGTACTTACTTTATAACAATGATTTATATTTACCTGCTTTTAAATATTTTTTACCTTAAAACAACAAAAGGTAGGTTCGTACCTATTTTGGAGCTGTTAATAAAAGCCCGATTAGTACACATGAATCCAACAACCGTAGTCCGCAGGCGGTAAGCAGTATACTGAGAGCCGGGCGTGCAAGAATATGATTTAGCCCGTTTTAAAAAAATCGCTGACTACATACTATAACCTGCACATCAAAAATTATGATTCTAAAAATTTTTTTCATATATTGGCTTCAATTTGTTCACAGCATGTATATACATATTTTCATAAATAAAAATTTTTCTCGATTGCTGAAAAATACATTCACGAAAATAACAACTTTAAGTTTGCTATTATTTTAACAATTAAAAAAAATATATTTTACAACCGCATTGTACATAGTTAGAAACGCTATTTTGTCTACTTCAATTTAAAAAAAAAATCAGTTCCATAGCACAATTATTTTTAAAGATATAACGGTGGGGACGTTAAAAAACATGTTTCATGGAAAATTCATTTTTTTACAGTTTTTTCGAAATAAAAAAGTTCCAGACCACCAGAAAATGTCGTGAAAAGTGGTTTCATGTACACGATCACCTAATTAAAGAATCGCACCAAGTCTGGTTTGGTTCTACGCCAGTTTTTTTTTTCTCGGAAACTAAGCGTCTTTGCTTCCCAATTTTACTCATCTATATTACGAACTATTTTCATAAGCAGTCATTGTGTGAAATGCGTTTAAATAAATATACGCTCAATAGCAGATTGACGGATAAAATGTTAGTCGTTTTATTTCACGTATAATGCAATGTTCATGAAATATTTAATGTATATAAAATTTTGACGAGTGTACACAACGATAATGTTTCTCTCCCCTGCAGCGCGATCGGCTTTCGGGGCGTACAGGGGTTGAGGTGTCCGTGTCATCCCTTTTCTGACAGCCCATTGTTGCGAGGTTAAGATAAATGATTGTAAAATAAAACATGTCTCCCCATCGACTCGATCCAAACACACTATTATTGCCATATAAGCGGAAACCAATGGGGTGAATCTCAATGTGAAATGTAAATATTGCCAAAAATGAATTCAGAACTGACAAAAATAGATGAGGTAATATAAACAATAAAAATCAAATATAATATCATTTAGCCAGAATTACAGTGCCGCTTGTGAAAATAAAATCCAGTGTAATCCATTCATTATTTTTTTAAACCACTTGATAAACTCGAAATATCCGTTATAAAAACTTTTCAAAAATTAAGGATTCCGTGGAGACAATAATATTATTGTTAAAATAAAACATACCTACTCGTTATAAGATAAAAAGTAATCTATGAAGAACAAAAAGAGGATTTATCTATGTAAATGTTAATATCCATTTTTGACAATTGAATAACTCCATTTTTATGAAAAATTTGTAAAATCTGTCTTCGTTTTTGCATGAAGCATCTTTTTTGGCATTGGATTTCTCCATTAGCCAGTTACATATCACGCATTTATTGCTTTATTCATTCGTTAAAAACTAACCTAACACAAAACAGCCCAACCAAATAATATACACAGAATGATAGTTCACAAGGACACTCTCTTCTCGTCCAGGGGTCTGTCAAGACATTGCTTAATATAACATTACACAGGTAGACCACGGAATGGGGGTATATATCACAATGCGAGAGGAATACAAAGCTAATCTAATATAAAACGATGTTCATGAAATTAACCAATAGGTTGTAGATTTGTATATTTTAGAGATGAATGGCACTAGTTGGTAGAGGAACTTGGATGTCGACTAAGTTATTTAACATTGCATCGATAGCCATTTGCTGACAATTAAAGAAAATGTTTATTTTTTATTTATTTTTTTATTTAATCGTACATCATCCAACAGTACAAAACCATTTATAGGATGGAAATCTAAACTAACTTAACCTAACCTAACCTAAATAAGAAATACAAGTAGAGATTATAAAGTTGATTGGACTGTACGACAGTAGATAAAATTTCTGGCTGCTAGGCAAATATGTTCAATTTACTGCAATTAGTTTCATAACTAGTACAAATATTAAACAGAGGAGAAAACTGTAATACGATAGTAATATTAAATTTTTTAAGTAATTGATTTTGAGAAGCTCCAATTGGTGGATATGTACCTTCAGTTTTCCAGTTTAAAAATTTCAGGAAGCGACGCTGAATGTTTTCCAATTTATCGTTATGAATGTTATACCCACATTGCCAGACAATTGAGGCATACTCCAGCTTGGATCGGGAGAAAGCAAGATAAAGCATCTTTATGGTCTTCGCATCGTTAAAGTCATGGCTGTTACGCAAGATGAAACCTAACATTCTGTATGCATGCGAAATTATAACATCAATGTGGTTAGTGAATGTTAATTTGTTATCAAAGGTTACACCTAGTTCCTTGAATGTAGATGGTTTGTTTAGGACGTCGTCATTAACATTATAATTATATATAATTGGGGACTCCTTGGCTGTATAACTCATAACATTGCTCTTACTAACATTTAGATCATATTCATCGTATCAAGCCGATAAATTAGTTAAATTGTTTTGAAGTTTTTCGCAGTCATTCAAATAATTAATCCTATGCAACATCTTAACGTCATCAGCTTATATTAAGAAATATACGCCTAAGTGGTCACTGATGTCATTAATAAAAATATTAAAGAAGAGAGGTCCAAGTATTGATCCCTGGGGTACTCCGGGCGTGGATCGGTACTCAACAAATTTGTATCCATGATAAGACACGTATTGAACTCTATCGGTTAAGTAACTAGAAATTGAAGTAGACTGTCAGATATTCCAAATTTATCAAGTTTAACAAAGCAGTTTACTATGGTTCAGTCTGTCAAATGCCTTAGAAAAGTCAGTATAAAGTGAATCTACCTGTATGTGAGAGACAATTGATTCAGCAATGTAGTGAGTAGCACAAATTAAGTTCGTTACGGTGGACCAGCCTTTCATAAAGCCGTGTTTTTGCTTAGATATTTTCAGTTGGACATAAACATTATCATGCAGTAGGATTTCGAAAGCTTTGCCAAAGTTACATATGATTGTTATTGTTCTATAATTGGTTTCATTATTTCTTTCACCTTTTTTATACACAGGACACACTTTGGAGTATTTCCAAGGAAAATAGCATTTCCTAAGGCATAGATTAAAAATTATGCAGAGGGGATATGCAAAAATACTGGCACAGTCTTTCAGTAGAAATGCTGGAATATGGTTCAAATCGCCCGTAGTACCACATGTACTGCGTTTTGGAAAGTAAACGTGACCGAACCTTATTCTGAAAATTGTGGTGATAACTTATCTAGGGGCGTTAATGCCCTTAACCTATGGAGATTTGGGAATATTACTAACGAGTTGTGAGTACTGGCTGGTAGGGTTATCTAATCGATAATTTTCATAGGATATTGACCAATTTATTAAATGCTTTGTGTCTGAATGAATTTATAGCGTCCGATAGGCATATTTTAAAATTGGTATTTAAGTTAGATAAGACACTTTCTATAGCAAGGTTGTCAACATATTCGTTATGGGGGATTCCTACATGGGCTTTAACCTAAACAAAATTAACAAGAATATTATTCTTATATAATTCACAATGGAGCATCTTGAGAATTGTTTTATGTGTATCTGAAGAACTCAGAATAAGAGCGAAAAACGTTTCAAATGTCGACAACTGTGATAAAATGATAAAAAAATGAGACCTTGGCATCTAGTATAAGAACCAAGTCACAAAGGGTACCACGGGATAAGATAGGTGAAATGCCCCTTGACACGGATTTCGAATAAACTTGATAGGATCGTTTCTTGTTCCTAAGAAATAAGGGCAACAGGGTCCGTATATCAAAATTGCCCTCCCCTGTCCAAGAGAGGGCCCACTTCAGTTTTTGTTTAAAAAAAATGGAAAATTCTAAATAAATTCGTGCATATAGTAATCCCAAAGACCTGTAGCCTACCCCACTAAGACCCTTAAAAAATGTCTACATTATTTAAAGTCGAATATTTCAGTTATGATAAAGATGTGCGGAAAATTGATCACATTATTTGCGACCAAATAAAGCAATTCTTAAGGTAGCTTAAACATTTCCAAACCCCGTGCGTCAGGCTCAAAATTCCGTTTTTTTATTTTTTAATGAGAACTCACGTTAATTAGATAGGAGTAGCTTTGAAAGCTTATGTAATAATAAATCAACCGCTGAGTTAAAGAACACTCCTCTGGGACCAAAAGTCACTCACTTGGGGTAAAAAGATACCCCCTGGGGCCCAAAGACCACTTCTTTCGTAAAATGTTATCTTGTTGGGGTCAAAAGTCACCTGGCATGGTTTAATAGTCTCCCAGAGAATAAAAATATAAGCAGGGGTCAGAAGACATCCCCTGGTGTCAAAGGTCATCCAAGTAGGCCTCTCCGAGGTAAAATGTCATCCAGTATTGGTAATAGTAACACTTTGGGTCAAAATTCATATAGCATGAGTAGCAAACAGGCTAATTGTGTAATGTTTATTTTGCGTCTTGTAAGATATATTCAAACAGGGATTATCACCAGAACACTAATTGTATTTTTATTTTTTTAAATATTAATTTATGAGGAGGCAATAACTAATAATCAAATGAAGTTAAGTTCTCAATTTAGAGATGTATGGGAACAGCTAATGTATGTGTAAACAATGGACCATCATCCGGGGATATACAGGGTGTCCCAGATTTAAAGTGACATAGACCGATGAGAGATAGAGCACACTTTTCTGAGTTCAAAACACCCCCACACTTACCCTTGAAAGTGAATGGTTTTCGACATACAGGGTATTTTATAATTCTTGACTGAAACTAAATCTCACCATATATTTGGAATGGGTGGACGTATTTGGAGTAAAGTTGGTACACATACAGTGCACTCCTAGTCCAATTAATAGCATAATTTAGTTTGTAAAAATTCCAGGACAGGACTCGATTTTTATTATTTTGCATTTAGGGTCAATTACATCACCCTGTATATCAGTTTTTTGTAAATGGCGGATAACTATTGAAATGTCTATGGATTATTGTGCAAAACACTGTCATAATATTCGATAGCGCGTTTATGGTTATTTCCTAGCAAATTTTCGAAAATAATGGTGAATGATATTTAAATTCTACAAAATACGCAAACAAACAGTTAACGTCGCTATTTTACTAATTTTACTTAAACACTTGTTTAATAATTATTTAATGTATTATTGTTAATTAAATTGGATTCTAATTGCACTTAAAATTTGTACGGCCATATGCAATATTCCATAGAAAAACAGTTTGCTTAAAAATAAAAGTAGGCGTGTGTCAATTCTGACATCTATAGTTTAATACATAGTAATGTAAGTCACCTTTAGAAATTAAGTCTAAGTATTCAAAGAAGTCATTTGAGTCATTAAAATAAGCTTTTATATTAACAAATCTACTATAATAATTTCAAGATGCCATTCCAATTTACAAATAAAAAATATGCAGATATGATTTATGTGTATGGTTTTGCGCCGGAAATGGAAGAGCTGCAGAGAATATCAAAGACGTTTTAGAAATAGTCGTACATCAAATCGTACAACATTTTCAGAGATGCATCAATTTAGTAAGGAACATGGGCAATTTCCCTCACAGGCAAAATATGAACATGTTCTCAGAGATTTTCAACAGCGAGAGGAAGTATTACAGATTTTTATATGAATCCAACTGTAAGAGTCACGAAAATCAGTCCTCAATTAGAAATTCCCAGAGCAAGAGTATGGCGAACTTTAAAAAAAGAAACTTTATATGCTTTTCATGTTCAAGTAGTTCAACGACTCGAAGACGGTGACAGCGTTCCGCGTTTAACATTTTGTAGGTGGGTAGTTGCGCACAGACGAACAGTTTCTAGAATTCTGTGCACGGACGAAGCTCAATTCACGCGTGATGGAATAAACAACACAAAAAATAAAAATCTTTGGGCAACTCAAAATCCACATGCTACGCTTCAGAAAAATTCCCAACACAGATTCAATATAAATGTCTGGTGTGGAATATACAATAGTAATCTAATAGGGCCACACATTTTTGAAGGGAGACTAACAGGTGAAGTTTATTTTAATTTCTTAATAGATGTGTTCAAAAATTTATTAGAAAACATCAATGTCAGAGGTATGTGGTTTCAACACGATGGTGCTGGACTCTATTTCTTTGTACCGGTGAGGGAGCATCTTAATCAACGTTCCACCAACAGATGGACTGGTAGAGGGGGTGCAGTTAACTGGCCACCGAGATCTCCTGATCTCACCCCCATGATCTCACCTCTATTTTTTATGGGACCACCTAAAGTCACAGGTGTACAGTGAAAATGTTAATACCCGTGAACAATTACAACAAAAAATATTTAATGTATGTGACAATATTAGACACAATCCGGCTATGATCGATAGATCGGTGAAAATGCTTTTTAAACATTCACAAAAATCTATTGACGCTGGGGGTGTTCATTTCGAAAATTTATTATAGTTTTAATTAATTGTACCAGTGTATAAAATAATCAGTGTCTTTTTAAAATTTGTGCTGTAAATTATGATTAAGCAAACTGTTTTTCTTTATTTTTTCCTTTTTTCTGTTTTTCGTTTTTCTTTTTATGTAACAATAATGCATTAAATAATTATTAAACAAGTGTTTAAGTAAAATTAATAAAATAGCTACGTTAACTGGTTGTTTGCGTATTTTGTAGAATTTAAATATCATTCACCATTATTTTCGAAAATTTGTTATGAAGTAACCATCAACGTGCCATCGAATATTATGACAGTATTTTGCACAATAATTCATAGACATTTCAATAGTTATCCACCATTTACAAAAAACTGATATACAGGGTGATGTAATTGACCCTAAATGCAAAATAATAAAAATTGAGTCCTGTCCTGGAATTTTTACAAACTAAATTATGCTATTAATTGGACTAGGAGTGCACTATTTGCCTACCAACTTTAATCCAAATACGTCCACCCATTCCAAATATATGGTGAATTTTAGTTTCAGTTAAGAATCATAAAATACCCTGTATCTCGAAAACCATTCACTTTCAAGAGTAAGTGTGGGGGTGTTTTGAACTCAGAAAAGCGTGCTCTATCTCTCATCGGTTTATGCCACTTTAAATCTGGGACACCCTGTGTGAAACACCAGGGAATGTTCGGTAGTAATATCAACATTTCCGTCATACTTTCGAAATGTCAACTTCTAGACGGGGTCTTTGTGATGGAATGTTGACGTCAATGATTGACACTTTTAACAAACTTTGCAGTAAATAAATAAAACAGCTTGGTAAGTTTTGATGGTTTTTTAAATAAGACAATTTTTTTCAGATTTGAGTAGTGCAAGTAGCCTCATATAAATCAAAGAATATATCAAAGTTAGAGTGCCGGCCCTATGAGGTTTTTTTAGTACATAACCTCAACACAAACACGAGTTTTTTTTTTTAAATTTTTGTACATCGCTTTAGGAAAAAAAGTAATTTTAATTAAAAATTGGCCTTTTTCAGGGTAATTCGAAATGATGCCGAGAAAGCATAAAGCATGTACCAGGGACCTTCTATCATAAATGCTACTATTTGTAATCGAGGAATTTATTCCTTTCCAAGCAATGTTTTTGTTTAAATGGTTGGTTCTATATTTAAAAAAAGTATAGCATCAAAAATGTTCATTTTTTTAGTCTTAAGATTTTCAGTTAAATAGGCAAGTGTCAAAGAATTCTGTGTTTTTTAGAGTAAGTTTTTTTATTTAGTTTTATGTCTTAAAAATAAAAATATTTAACTATTTTTATAAATATGTATTTTTTAAAGGTTAAATAAACCAAAAATCGTTTATTTGGAACGCTTGTGTTTTCTTAAGTCCTGGACAGCTGCTAATAAAAATGTAAACAAATTCTTTTTTACTTTAATTTGTTCCATATTGGTTCCTGAAGAGGCCTATATGATCTAAACAAGTGTGTTCTCATGTTTTATGTAGAAAAATTTCATCATTCCATATATCCCCACATCAGGGGTTATATGGAATGACGAAAAATTAAAAGAATTGAGGCTGTCTTGTTTTTTAACAAAATTTTTCATGTTGGAAAAGAATCTTAAAACCCTAAGTTACCAAATAGCTAAAAAATATATATTAAAAAAAATATATAGAAAGTGCTTAAAATCATTCCATATATTCCCGGATGACGGTACATATACAATGGTATGCATATTACTATTACTGGCTTTCTTAATTCAAAGTAAATTATATTTTATTATTAGTTGGTCCCAATGTGAAATTGATATTTTAATAGATCATATTCATTTAATTACTTAAACTCTAATGTATGCTTTGCATTGCTCTCTCTTTTTGTTAGTTAGGGGTGAGATGACGCTAGAAGAAATCGCTATCTCTAAAGAGAAGTAAGTTTAAGAGGCCGTGCGGTGGCGAGTCGATCGATCGTGTTACTACGGATCATATCGTTACACTTATATGGTGTGAAACGTAATAGGTTCCAAGCGAAGAGACTGCAGCGCCATCAGCGCGGTGCAATCAGAAACTATTTATATGAAGATTTTTGAAGTTTATACGCCGAAAGATGAGATGACTGTTGGATTTTATTTTATTTGAAAGTTTCACCGGGTATAATTAGATTCGAAGTAAAAGCGAGACTACTGTACAAAAACACATAAGTAAGTGTTACGTCCACTATGACTCGGAGGAGGCTGGTATGGCTGCAATTACTGAATATGCTGCAACTGTGCGAATAGCCTACGCACTATAAGATATTGCTTGCACGTGGCAGCAATTCTTTACTATTTATTTTATGGCAGATATCTATCAAAAATAGTCTGCCCAGCCCAAAGGAGTCTCTTCGATCTGAAGAAACTCTCTTGTGATTGAAGAGGGCAGCGAAGCGGATTAAACATATCTGAATATTTAGATTGTATTATTTTTAGTGTTGCAATATTTTAATTTTTATATGTTTTTATAATAACATTTAATATTGGCAAACATTGTTTCTTACTTTTAATTTCTTGTGTATCATAATGAATACTTATCTCGGTGGGGGAGAGGTTATTTGGATATCTTTTCAACTCAGTGCGCGACTTCTTGCTCTTTAGGAGACTATTCACTCATAACGGATGACTTTTGATCCCAAAAGGAAAGCTTTTTACGAAAGAAGGTGGCCCACAGGGGGCCAACCCAACGAGGTGACTATTGATCCCTGGGGAGTTTCCATTGTCCCAGGAGTTGATATATTACCCAACCTTTAAAAGTTATTCTATTTAATTAACGTGAGTTTTCGATAACAAAACGAAAAAATTGAATTTTGAACTGACGCACGGGGTTTGGAAATTTTTAAACTACCTTAAAAATTGAGTTATCTGGTCACAAATAAAATGTTACTCTTTATCATAACAAATATATTCGACTAAATTAAACATGTTTTTAAGGGCCTTATTGTGGCCTAATAGAACCCCCGATGTCATAAAAAAAAATTTGAGGCCTTGACCCCTACCTAATTCCCGAACCCTTCAACGAAATAAGCTCAACATATAATACAGATGTCGTTAAAATACATACGCGTACCAAATCGTTTCAAAAACATCTTAAATTAGAAAAAGTAAAAAATCATTATTTTATTCTAAAAAAATATTCTAAAACTCTTCAATTATTGATCTATTTTCCATAAACTTTTTATATAGATCTAAGTTTAAAAACCGCTGCCAAAAGAAACGCTAATTCCACATCCACTTTTCCATCCAAGTCTCTTGAAAGGAAAGTATCTTGACTATATTTGCATTCTATTATGTGGAAATAATAGGTCACAGAATTTTAATAACATTTAAGGCAGACGTCTAGGATATACGCCAAAAATGAAGTTTTTGGACTATTATTAGCTTGCTCTACTTGTTTTCCTCAATCAGATGTCATTACAATACATACGTGTACCAAATTTCAAACAAATATCTAAATTTAATTTTATCAACTTCTTTAATAATGGAGTGAGGGTGGTGGTAGGATGGAACATATTATAAAAAAAATGAGGATTTGGCTTCTAATGTAGATACCAAATCCCAAAGTTTTGTACTATTACCAGCTACCTTTACTTATTTTCCCCTAATAACCCCCATTTACCGCCCGCACTTCACTGGATAAGTCCAAAAGTCAATCCAATTCCAAATTTCTTTATAATACATACGTGTACAAAATTTCAAGTAAATATCTTAAACCGTTCCAGAAAAAACGTGCGCTCAAAAAAATTTACAGACAAGCCGACAAACAGACATTCTAAACATTCGACAAGAAACATTTTTCAAAATCTTTTTACGATTACTATCATTCCACTCCCCTACGTGGATGTGGAAGTAAAACTATAGCTTTAATGAAGAGTATTTGACAATAGTAAAAGATTCTGTATCGAGAGTAGTAAGAGGGGTACCCTTATCCACCCTTCATCCTACTCTAAAACACATGTTATCGTAAATATCATCCTCTAAGAATAAATGGACCGTGAAATATGAATATACCAAATGACTTCTGTCTCTGAATGGGTTGGTTATGAAACCTAATATAACTTTATTACGGATATAGTGGTGAAAAATATAAATGGGGTGTTATGTAAAAGGGTAAGTGTCTTAGGTGCTATGTACAGGTGCATGTTATTTACTGTTGATAATCTGTTTAAAAACTGAACATTTTTAAAATGTGAGTTGAAAAAAAATGAAATGGAATGGATGGTTTATTTTCCACACTTAAAACTTTTAAACTACAGGCAATCTTCTCCTTATTCTTCATAACACATTGCCAGATCACTTAGTCTCCGTTTGCTAAATAGCACGGTTGACAGCATCACGCAATTTTACTCGATTGTCTGTTAAAAGCATGAACTCACCAAAGATCCTTCCCACAGGTATAGGCAATATCCTTTTACAATTATTTAAATAGTGTTTATTTAAATACGGTGTAGTAATTATACTGATATTACATGAAACAGGAATACAAATTATAAGAGAATTACAGAGACAGACTAGAAGAGCAGTGGATGTGGTTCACCGCGATTGACTGGTAGTTGGAACAGGACCGGCTCTGAATGATATGGTGTCCGGAAGTATTTAAATATAACGTACGAATTGCTGAGAAGCAGAACTAATTGCATCTTATTAATTATGTATACGTTATTATTGTGAATTTGACTGGTATATATTAAAATGTTGTATAGTAGTATATACAGATTATACAAATTCTCGATTATATTGCCAGGGGACATTCTAATACAAAAACATTTTAATTACAAAACAATGTAAGTTATAGGCGGTGATAGTGTAACCCTTTACACTAGAATCAGTATAAAAACTTTGACTGATTGTAATTTTTGGGTAAAATGTGTAAGCGCCAAGCGAGGGTATATTTATTTTATTATGACATGCAAGCAAATGAGAGCGAGGATTTATCACCATAGAGTGTGTATTTCTTGAAGAGAAAAAAAAAGTAAAACATATTACAGACCACTAACGGTTGTCCAACAAATAGATTCGATCACTTCTGTATCGACAATCTCTGAACAATCCCAGAATGAAACAGAATTAGATACAAAAATGAATAAAAACATTGAGAGCAAAAGTTAATTTAATAATGATTGAGAGTTGCTGTTTGAAAAATTATTGAAACTCATGCAGGGATGCAACGAGAAAGGTACTTCTAAAACTGGTGCTTAAAAATGTTCAATATGACTATAAATATACCAGTAGTAACGCATCGGTTAGTTTAAATGTTGGGCAGAATGTAGTCGTTTTCGTGGTGCAATATGTGTTCAAACAACCACTATCACTAGAAGAAGGCCTTCTGTTGTCACAGGTAGTAAAAAAAAATACCGATTGGTAGACTAGCTCATTGACAACGAATAATAGACATGACAAGAAAACAAAATTTAAAAACCGCTGCCTAAGGAATCACTTTTGAATCCAAATTTTCCAAATAAGTCTCTTTAAAGAAAACCATATTGACTATATTTTCACTCAGTATGTGTAAATAATTGGTCATAGAATTTTAATAATATTTGAGGCAGATGTCATAAAATAGTTTGAGATGTTGATTTCTAGTATATACGCCAAAAATGAAGTTTCTGGACTCTGATTAGCTTGCTCTATTTTCCCTAATTCACACCCCTCCAATGGAATTATCTCAATCGGATATCATTACAATACATACGTGTATCAAATTTCAAGTGAATATATTATAACGATTTTATTTTATCAACCCCTATAACAAGAGTCTTAGAGGTGGTGGAGGGGTTGAAAAATATGATAAAAAATTCGAGACCTTTTGCTTCTACTATATACAACAAATCCCAAGTTTCTGTAATCTTGCCACCTTGCTTTGCTTATTTTACCCTATTTACCCCCCAACCCTTCACCGGATATGTTAATAAGACAATCCAGTTCCAGATCTCGTTAAAATACATATGTGTCCAAAGTTCCAAGTCAATATCTGAAACCGTTCCAGAGAAAACATGCTCACAAAAAAAAAGTTACAGACAGACAGACGGACAGACCAACCGAAAGACCGACAGACAGACAAAATTTTTTTTCGCTCAAATTTAAAATCTCGACGTTTCATGACATTTTAAACCTATTTCAACAATAAAAATTTTTGATTTTTTTTTACGATTTGCGATTTTACGATAAATTATATTATACTACTTGAAATCAAAATAAACCTAAAACATAAGCATAGTACTGAAATTGTTCAAGTTTAGCAAGATCTGGCAATTTTCTGTACAAACAAGGAACATGTTGGGAGGTTAGGCTCTAGAGTCAAACTCTCGCGTGATCTCTGTATAGAACCTGTGGATACAATAGGGACATCATTCATACCTCTACTGTTCTGTATTATTTCATCTTCTTAAGTTATCTTGACTCCTGGTGTGACGTCAGTGACGTTCTAGAGTATAGTGTATTTTACACATACAGGGTGATTTACCACAACATGCGGAAGATAAAATGGTGTACTAGTTTTCTATGTGGGAAACCCTCTGTAAAATTTTAGAGTGATCCGAAATAATTCAGTACATTTTTTTGTATTAAAACTTGTAATGATACGCTACTGAACCATGAAATTTGGCTATAATACCCTTAATGCTTCAATTGTTTATGCGTATTTACGCGTGCGCCGCTTCGTGTCTTTCAACCGATCAGAAGTTGTTTACGTATGGTCAGTTTCTTTCCGGCTTCCGTTTGGATTTTTACGTTTTGAAAATTGTATTCGTAGATCGATACCGGTCAATATGTCAGCGTGTACAGTGAATAAAAATCTTGCAGCCGCTGTACGAGAATATGAGAGAAAATTTCCCGGCAGGCGTGTGCCAAAGGAAAGAACGAGGAGCCCAGATATCACCCCTATGGATTTTTTTGTGGGGTTACATGAAGAGTTTAGTGTACGCTAAGTCAACAGACTCCCTAGAACAGTTACAACAAACCATTGACAATGTCTCGAATATAATTCGTGATCAAAGATGTGATCGCATACACGAAAATATTATCTGCGCTTAGAACAGTGCATTGAGTGTCAATGGTCAAATATTCGAACAATTTCTTTGATTTTTCGTTACTTTTAAGTTTTCTGGTGTGCTGGTGTTCTACAAAAATTGTTTTAATTTTTGTTATTTTTGTTGTGTGATTAAATCCAAAAATTCACTTCTAAGCCCGCTAGCTTCGCTGTCAGTCCCAAGTCTCATACATTTTTTTAACTCCTTTCGGTGAGGACAACTTACTTATAAATTTTCCGCATGTTGTGTTAAATCACAACTTTGTACTTTAGCACTTCCGGATTTACATCAACGAAATAAAAAAAAAAGTGTTTTCTTTTTCGTTTAAATCTCGACTAAGTATTCTACATTTAGCAGATATGTAAGAATGGACCATTGTGTAGCAATGACGTCAAAACTATAGCTAAAAGCGCCCTGATGTATACAACCACAGGATACAGCGTGCCAAGGGCGATCCAGAGTTAAACTGCCAAACATTCAGGATCGATTTGTCAAGTTAAAATAAGACCTTTTTCATCTGTCCCGTCCTTGGCCTACGCGCTCTCCGGGCATAACTCCTACGGACTTTTTTGTATGGGGCACGATGAAGGACAAGGTTTATGCGGAGCCAATCAACGATATTACCGGTTTTAGAAATATGCCGATCAAATGCACTATACTCTTCGTTTTCGTAGTTGCGAAGAGTATAATTATATGCTAAATTGTCAGAAAATGCGCTATGACTGGTGTGACTGGGGTCTTGTGCGCCATACAAAACTGGTCCATTCATACATATGAATTTAGCAAGAAGTTTGCTTAAACCAAAGAATTGAGTGCTCCAAGGTACAATATTAAGGCCATTTTGGATTTGTTATAATGATTTTGATCATAATTTATAATTTAATTTTTAAATCATTCGTTAAAATGTTTTTCATACATTAGCATATTTTCTTGTAATGTTGGTCCTATAAAAACCTCTGCCAATGAAAATTGTCTGTTTCGATCGTCAGTTGCAAGGTTCCATGGTGTAATGGTTAGCACTCTGGACTTTGAATCCAGCGATCCGAGTTCAAATCTCGGTGGAACCTATTTTTTTTTCATAATTACTGGCACGACTTTTTTTTAATTTTACATTGATATTTCTTATTTATATGTATATCATATTTTATTTAGGATGCTCTAATTACGTAAAAATAATTTAAAATGGGTACTTGAAGTTCTCACTATTGGAAAACCAAACAACTCCTCTAGCTAATACTAAGTAGTATTGAATTACGTAGCAAAATTTATAACATATTAGAGTAAGAAAATGGAATAGAAAAATCAGAAATTATTTAATTAATTATCACCATTGATGACAGTCTTATTTGATTAATTTAATCAATGAAGATACTGTAGATAATTAGAAAATAGAAATATTAATAAAACATCATGTATATCTATGATAAAAAAAAATAGAAACGATGAAATTGAAACAAAACAAAAATAATTGTTTCCGCCCGGGATCGAACCGGGGACCTTCCGCGTGTTAGGCGGATGTGATAACCACTACACCACGGAAACTTGTTAAACTATCCTGACTTCGCTTTGATAAACAATTATAGTGTTAAGTGTAAGTTTTAAATGCATTATATTAAATATGGATTTATTAATATGTTTGTATTAAATCATATATTTTCGAGGCTCATTAACAAGGTCCAGTTGTATAGTGGCGGAAGGTCCCCGGTTCGATCACGGACAACATTATTTATTTTTGATGATGAACTAGTTTATCCACACATCGAGACACTGGTGTACTTTGAATACTACTATACTTTATAATATTTAGTATTCTAATATCGTATCCTTTCGGTGCTTGTGAGAACTATTTCAGAGGCAATGTCATAATAAAGGTTCCAAACCTCTCCAGAATTTGGTAAAATACTTCATTACACAATAAGTATACTATCAGTATTATCGGACATCCCGTAATATTATCCCAGATAACACACAACATTTGTGGAATAATCTGTAAATTTTCCAAAAAGATTGTCAATATTCTGGTAATATCCTTACAATATATACAGACTGTCTATTTTACGAGGGCCACACCAAATATCTCGTTTAATATCTATTGTAGAAGAATAAAGTTTTAGAAACAGTTATCCCATTTTTTGTGAGCTATATTTCAGTAAAAAGAAATTTGAAATCCATAGCCTACTTTATGAGATATATTACAAAAACCTGAAAAATAGTAAAACCACAAACGGTTATAGCTTCCTTATTTGAGGAGATACGAAAAAAGTTGAAGGAATGAAAGTTGACGGCAAAGACAATAAGAATAATAACGTGTAACAAAAAAATCGAAAAATGCAGTTGGCTTTGACATACGCCATTGTGCAAAAATGAAAAATACATATCTCAAAGTAGGCCATAACGCCATTAATTCCGTTATTTTTTTCTCATTCCAACGATATAAAACATGTCACAGAAATTTTAACCGATAGTGTCAATATTTAATATTTTACGAATAGCACAATTCATATAATTGAATCGTAACAATCAGCTGTGCCATAATAGTAAAAATTCACTTTATAATAATTATAATTCCGTAATTATTTATTACAATTTACTACAAACCAATAAATATCTCATAAATAAAATACAAGTACAAAACGAACATCCAAAGAAAAAAACGAAAAACTATGTATAACAGTACTACCTACTACTATATTGAAATGAAATTGTGTGTATTTATTTTTCTAACTACAAATGCTCATATTGTGCACCATGCATTCTGACACATAAACGTGAAACATTTTCTTTATAGAATTTTGCAAACAGTGGAAATAAAAGCTATCTATGAGAACTAAAGGAAAAACTATATATATATAAAAATATTAATGAAATCTTTGCATTCTTTCGATAACCTAACTTCTGGTTATGCTAACAAGTAAAATTCTGATTTGCCATTCTCATTTTAACACTAGCATCCAACCTAGTCCCCTACGGCTAAGCAGGCTAAACTAGTATCTACATGATCCCCTACGATATGTAAATTCAGTTAAAAATGAGAACAAAGGCCTGAAATTAATTTGTTTACGTACCTTGTCTTTAAAAATTTTTTCACTCAAATGAATTACATTTTCATAAAATCTCATTCAGTTTCTTGGAAATGCTTAGCCTTTGAAACGTTTTTCGTCCTTATTGGGGACTCATCAGAAAAGCGTAAAGCCACTCATAACGATGTTCCATGCACAACTAAGACATTTTCCATGAATGGTATAAAATAATTATAATTGACATTGACTGATAAAAAACAACAGATCTTCACCTATCTATTAGCTAACTAGTATTGGAGCCTATATACTCTATGCATGTTTAAAAGTGAATTATTTATTATTTGTTTGCTTATAGTAATGAAACATTTTCTTTATAGGATTTTGCAAACAGTGGAAAGACAAGCTATCTATGAGAACTAAAGGAAAAACTATATATATAAAAATATTAATGAAATCTTTGCATTATTTCGATAACCTGACTTCTGGTTATGCTAACAAGTAAAATTCTGATGAGTCCCCAATAAGGACGAAAAACGTTTCAAAGGTTAAGCATTTCCAAGAAACTGAATGAGATTTTATGAAAATGTAATTCATTTGAATGAAAAAATTTTTAAAGACAAGGTACGTAAATAAATTAATTTCAGGCCTTTGTTCTCATTTTTAACTGAATTTACATATCGTAGGGGATCATGTAGATACTAGTTTAGCCTGCTTAGCCGTAGGGGACTAGGTTGGATGCTAGTGTTAAAATGAGAATGGCAAATCAGAATTTTACTTGTTAGCATAACCAGAAGTCAGGTTATCGAAAGAATGCAAAGATTTCATTAATATTTGTATATATATAGTTTTTCCTTTAGTTCTCATAGATAGCTTTTCTTTCCACTGTTTGCAAAATCCTATAAAGAAAATGTTTCATTACTATAAGCAAACAAATAATAAATAATTCACTTTTAAACATGCATAGAGTATATAGGCTCCAATACTAGTTAGCTAATAGATAGGTGAAGATCTGTTGTTTTTTATCAGTCAATGTCAATTATAATTATTTTATACCATTCATGGAAAATGTCTTAGTTTTGCATGGAACATCGTTATGAGTGGCTTTACGCTTTTCTGATGAGTCCCCAATAAGGACGAAAAACGTTTCAAAGGCTAAGCATTTCCAAGAAACTGAATGAGATTTTATGAAAACGTAATTCATTTGAATGAAAAAATTTGTAAAGACAAGGTACGTAAATAAATTAATTTCAGGCCTTTGTTCTCATTTTTAACTGAATTTACATATCGTAGGGGATCATGTAGATACTAGTTTAGCCTGCTTAGCCGTAGGGGACTAGGTTGGATGCTAGTGTTAAAATGAGAATGGCAAATCAGAATTTTACTTGTTAGCATAACCAGAAGTCAGGTTATCGAAAGAATGCAAAGATTTCATTAATATTTTTATATATATAGTTTTTCCTTTAGTTCTCATAGATAGCTTTTCTTTCCACTGTTTGCAAAATCCTATAAAGAAAATGTTTCATTACTATAAGCAAACAAATAATAAATAATTCACTTTTAAACATAAACGTGCTCTACGAGACACGCCACGCATTACATTTTGGAGCATTTCAGGAGTAATTGCCTCACATGCGTTTCGAATTCTGGTTTTGATGTCCTCAATATTTTCAGGGGCAGTTTGAAATACCTTGTCTTTAATGTAACCCCAGACGAAAAAATCCAAGGGAGTAATATCTGGTGATCGAGCTGGCCATAGAATGGGTCCATAGGTGCCTATCCAGCTATCTGGCATAACTTGATTTAAATAATTTGTACATATTACAGCAGTGTGAGGTGGAGCCCCATCTTGTTGAAAATATGAATAATTTAATCTTTCTGCCACTGTTAATTCATAAAGAAAATCTTGAAATTCGTTTTGCAGGAAATTAAGGTATCTACGAGCGGTTAATTTGCCATCATAAAAATAAGGTCCAATTACTTTAGTCCCTAAAAGACCCAACCAAACATTCGTAGAAAATCTTTCTTGGAAAGCAGTCTCTCTGCACCAATGTGTATTTTCTCGTGTCCACTTATAGTGCATATTTCTATTGAAAAATCCATTATTAGAAAAATTTGATTCGTCCGATCAAAGAATTTTGCTACATATCAGCGCGTCATTCCTTTTCTTATTTAATAACCATCTACAAAATCTTACTCTCCTTGGCTTATCTCCCTCATTTAAATGTTGAACTTTCCTCATTTTGTAGCATCGAAATCCGTTTTTTTTTCAATATTTTTATTTGCACTGTCTTTTTTTATGCGACAGTTTCTCTGAATTTGTCTCAAAGAGGTTTCCTCATTTTGGTTAACATAATTCATTACTCTATTCACTTTTCTCACATTATCCGCAACATGCGCTCGCCTTACTACTTTTTTTGAAAATGAACCTTGCGTTTTTAGACTTTGAACTAACTTCCTAAACATAGTTCGATTTGGCTGCGGAGCATCTGGAAATCTATCTCCGTAAACCGTGACTGCCATCTCAGCGTCAAAATTGCACTGACAATAAATGCTAATCATATCGAATTTGTTATTATTGGTGTACACTATAATTACTGATATAAAATTTGTCTTAGAACTCGACAACGCAACATACAACATACAACAGTGACAATCTGTCAAATTTATTAATAACTGTATACATTGTTTTTCACTAATTATGGCACAGCTGATTGTTACGATTCAATTATATGAATTGTGGTATTCGTAAAATATTAAATATTGACACTATCGGTTAAAATTTCTGTGACATATTTTATATCGTTGGAATGAGAAAAAAATAACGGAATTAATGGCGTCATGGCCTACTTTGAGATATGTATTTTTCATTTTTGCACAATAGCGTATGTCAAAGCCAACTGCATTTTTCAATTTTTTTGTTACACGTTATTATTCTTATTGTCTTTCCCGTCAACTTTCATTCCTTTAACTTTTTTCGTATCTCCTCAAATAAGGAAGCTATAACCGTTTGTGGTTTTACTATTTTTCAGGTTTTTGTAATATATCTCATAAAGTAGGATATGGATTTAAAATTTCTTTTTACTGAAATATAGCTCATAAAAAATGGGATAACTGTTTCTAAAACTTTATTCTTCTACAATAGATATTAAGCGAGATATTTGGTGTGGCCCTCGTAAAATAGACAGTCTGTATACATCTTGTAGAACATTCCTCTAATATTTGTTGTAAAATATTATGAATATAATATTCAAGTAATATTTCTAATAATATAAGGAAGAAACATGCTTTTAATATTCCCAGAGAAGATACACATTTTGTAGAACATTGCAGTAACATTCGTTGTAAAATATTAGGAAAAGAATATTCAGGTAACATCTATCATAGTTAATTCTTATAATATATGGAAGAAATATAATTTTAATATTTCCAGAGAAGATATAATTATTGTGGCACATTATAGTAATATTTGTTGTAAAATGTTACGAAGGGAATATTCGTGCGATGACTATACTAGTTAATTCTTATGATATGTGGAAGGAATAGGATCTGAATGTTCCCATAGAAGATATAATTGCATGCACATTGTAGACCATTAATATAATAATCATTTTAAAATCTTATAAAGGGAATATTCGTGTGATATCTATGATAGGTAATTCTTATGTAACATATACTTAGAAGGCATATGCTTTTAATATTCCCAGAAGAGATATTTGGACAAATTATATAGTTTTACCATTTTTCCGACATATTTATATCAAATTATAAATTGTAATAAGTTGTGTGATCATGTGAGAAACCAAATTTGGAACTGCTGTATACACATATTACTATATTACTATATTACCACCGATTTATATAACAGTTTAGTTAAAATAATCCAAATCCTAATGATGTACCTACTAATTTTCTTTAAAATTGGTATTGTAGTGACATTTTAAGATATTAGTTATTGTGGCAGTCATGCGCACTGACAAAGCAAAGTGTGGCTAGTTAGGTAAGTGAATTATATAATTTACTTTTATTTATTTACTTTCAAAAGCGAATTAGAGTGAATGAATCGATTAAAAAGTGTAGTTACGATTGTAGGAAGATTCTCAAAGAGGTACGTCAATAGTAATTTACGTTATAAGTCCGGTAGGTGACTTATTACAGTACAAGTTGTTTTACGGACGAAGCGGCGCAGGAGCCGAGTCCGAAATATAAACGAGTACTCTAATAAGAACTACCGGACGTGTATCGTATAATGTATAATTTCATGCTGTGTTTATAATCCTTTTTTAAAATGAATAAAATGTTATAATTGTTATTCAAATTTAATTAACTTAGTCCGTAATCTAACAATCGCATCGCCTTAGCGATGTTATAGCTATTGTTTTTCATAGCTAATAATGACTGTCTTTAACTTATCACTGTTAAATAAAAGTGTAAACCAAATAATCTGTATAATGGTTTCAATTAAAATAGAGAATACTAACTTTGTTTAATCAAAATAATAGAGACCTAGTAAAGAGAAGCCAGATTTTTTATTGTTTACCATTCTTCATGTACTAAAGTGGTAGAAAACTATATTTTACAAGTAGAGGTATCTATAAAAGCTTAACAGTATTAATATAGCTCCAACTTATATAAAAATTACTAATTTTAGTTAACAAAAATATTAAACATTTTGTAAGTAGGAGCCTAATCTATATTTAACATTTTCAATTTACTAAAGTCGGTAGAAAAGTATGTTTTTTAATTAGTGGTAGGTGCCAAAAGTGCTTCCCTGATAACACCAAACGTCCCCAGGACGTTCACTTAGGTCCTCGTTTGGTCTGAACGTCCCGGGTTTACATGGTACGTCCCAAGGACGTCCATTTGCTATCGTCCCTAAAACGTTCTGAATAAAACGTTTTGAGGACATCCTGCTAGAGTCTAGTCAAGACAAACCTAAACACATTTGTGAAATAACCTCTAGGAGTGATGTTTTTTTTTGAGCAGATGAGGATATGATTAAAAAAGGAAATTAAAAACTCTAAAAATGAAATTACAATCCTTAAAAAGTTTTACTAACAAAATTTCTTTTGATAACAAAATATTTTCATATTTCATGGTCCATTTAAATTTTGTCAATTTGATTTTTCTGATTTCAGAAATTTTATATTCGTTTCAACTATTTTTTTCATGAGTTTCGGTCATATACTTATTAACTAAGTATATGGTTTCGGTTATATTACAGCCATTTTCATCGCAATATTTAAGCAGAGCTTATGTAATGTTACTCAGTTGCTGTCAAACTGGGAAATTCAATTTGGCAGGCATTGCATCATTTTTGCAAAGAATTTATATAAATTCTTTGCATTTTTATTTCTTCCGCGCACTGGCACTAGTCAGTTTTAACGGCTACAAAAGAAAGTACCAAAAACAGGTAAGTCTATTTAATTGATTTATTAATATATAAGTATTTAGAAAGATATTTTATTCTAGATAAATTTGGTGCGGCTTATTTGTAGGTTATAATAAATATACTACCACCCACCTTATTTGGCTCTGTTAAAATTCTATGGGAGATCACCTTTCCTATGAACCTGAGTATGTAGTTTTTAGTTGTTTATCATGGAGCGAACTTATTCACTTAAAAGAAGATTGTTGGTTAAACATTATAAATACAATACTTCCCTTCGGTATGCGAGGGAAGTAAAAATTGAAAAGAAGTACCTACTCGTGCAGTGTGTTAAACGAAGTGTTATATGGTTCGACATCTCTGATGAACAAGTGGAGGTGATGAAACTTTTAATAGGTAAGGTTTGATACATCGAGTAATAAAAACATTCGCCAGAAAACATCAACAAACTTGTAAAGTATATTTAGGGATTTCAGTAAATTAATATAAGGAAAAAACTAATAAAGGTACTTTTTGGGGAAAATTTACAAATTTGTAACTTATATGCCCTATTTGTTATATTTTTCTGAAATTATGCTACACGTACGTACAAAAACTTTTATACATCATCAATGTTCAACCTAATAAACCTGCTTCTAACCGTAAATCCCAATGCATCTTAACCCATAGCCATTTTCTTTACTTGAATTCTGTAATAATATTGCCAAAAAATATAACGTTAAACTTATAATAATGTTATTAATCTGCGGTAGCATTAGTCAACATATATTTCTGCTTCTCTCGGTCTTTGGTATTATATGTAGAATCAATCATTCATATAAAGAGGTGTTCTTAAAATTTTTAAATGAACAAGGGAACCTTTCAAATGCAAAAGTCAGTTAAACAAAAAAATGTTCACATTTAAACTGTGATTTTTTTAAAATAGGACACCAAGAAAATTATAACAATTTATTTTAAATATAAGCTTGGCATCAAGTGGCATATGTTAGTCTTAATGTTTTTTGCCACGATTTCATCTGAAATGTTAATTTTTCTTTTATTTGCACAGGGGCTCTTGCAGTCGCTAACGCTTCAAAGTCTTGGAAGGACACCGAAATGGCTATTACATCGTGATTGAAGAGGCCAAAAGAAAGAACAGAGAGGGTGTCAAAAAAGAGAGAATATTAGAAAATAATATAAACTAAGATAATTATAAAAAGACGAAGTGTGCAAAACGTTAAGAAAAGGTGAGATATACATTTATCTTACGTTTTATTGCATACTTGGCTTATTTCTTATAATATTCAATATGACTTAATGTAATATAACTATATTATACTGTACTAGGTATTATAATATATAACTTTTAAATCCCATAAAAATTGTATTTTTGACACTTGACACTTGAATTTGTAGAGTAAGAAGTTAATTTAAAAAAAATACAAATGCCATAACTTATTTTTCAACAGCACAATAGAAATAAAATGTTCGCATAAATTTGTCATTTGGTGTTGATAAATAAAAGTATTAAGTTTTAAAATCAATCTAATTGAATAATTTTTCTACATGGTAATTATATATTGTCATTTTTTTTATCTTTTTGGCTTTTCTAACCACATTTATTCCCTTCGAAATAGAATCCAATCACTGGATTCTATTTCGAAAGAAATGCATGTGGTTAGAAAACCCAAAAAGGAACATAAATACCCTCTGCTGTGACTACACCTTAAAAGTGGTGGAGGGGGAGGTACCTATATGTTTTGCATAGTATGTCCCAACAACGTTTTCAGGACGTCCTCTCTAGACCTACATTCGTCCCACATAAGTCCTGGGTGGGACGTCCTCGGGACACCCCGTTTTGCTGACACGGAACGTCCCTCAAACGTCCTCGGTACGTCTTACGTCGGTAGAGTACGTCCTCGAGACGTTTTCATGTCCTGTGAGTACGTTCTTGGGACGTTTTCGGGACGTCCATGTGCTATTAGGGTTACTTCATGATAGTACCAATATGAATTAACATAGGTTTAAATAAAATGAAAATTACTAACTTTAGTTACGCAAAATAATAAAAATCTTATAGTAGAAGCCTAATCTAGAGTTATGTAACAGTCTTCATTTACTAAAGTTGGTAGATAGTATCAGATACCGTAATGTTCGATTTACCGGCCGAAAATGAGTCCGGGAAATAGTCATTAACCGGACAGTATGGAATAAATTGCTTCTTAACACGGTCGCCAATCAATATCCATTTTTGACAACACTAATCATCATCATCCTAAGTGTTACAGCCCTAAATGAACCCGGCTTACTCGAGTCTTTTTCGGCATTCCTGACGATTCCGGGTCTTTAAGGTCCAGTTTTTCATATCAATCTCTTGTGCATCATGCTTGGCATCATCCATCCATCCCTCGCAATTTTGACCTAGCAAGACTTCTTGTTCCCACTAGATCCGACTCCAGATCCTTCTTGGAGCGTGACTATCGCGTGTTCTATTGACATATTCTACCTATCTGAGTCATCCTATTCTTATATTGTTACGTGTTGGATAATATTAGACATTCTTTAATGATATTTACTTCCGGATATCCAATCTGGACATTTCTAAATACCACCGTAGGTTGGATTTAGGACATGCCTGTTGCCAGCAGCGGGAGCCACATAACGCATAGTTTGGTAATAGTAGTAGAGGAAGGAAAGGGTAGGTGTTTGTGAGATGCTTCCTTTAATTTCCATCTATCATTACCTCCTTGCTTATTCTGCTTCGAGGCTTCTGTTTCTACAATTTCTGAGTCTAGCCGTGTGTATATCCCTGATATTTCTTTATCGTATTCCCTCTTTATAGTTCTTTGTTCTATAGTATAGGGAGATGTTTCCGGTATCAGTATTTGCTGTTTTGTTGTACCCTTTAGCAAGCTTCCATTTTCGCTTGGCTATGTCTGCATAGTCGCTATTTTTATTTTTGAACTCATTGTTGACCAATTATGTTCTTCCTCTATTAATTGTCTTCCATTTTCTTCTGGTATTTCTCTTTTATATTTTTCTTTCTTTAGCAGGAAAATATTCCAAGTGTTATTTGGTGTTTTGTTGTATTCTTTACTTTATGATAGTTATTTTTCTGTTCTTATTTCTTCTAAGTTCTTGGGTGATCTGTTTGAATAGTCGCTGTATCCGCTTACGTCCAGATGTGGTTCGAAGTTTCCCAAAAATTTGTGTTTTCGTTTCAGCGTCCTGTATTAATGTGTCCATTTCGTTTGTTTTACAAGATCTATATTATTTGCTGTAAAAGACTTTTATTATTAACTGTATCACGATATACAAACCTAATACTACTACTACTTTTGATAACCCCGACAGAACGCCAGCAAGCCGCTATAAAACGCTACATATAGTTTTATCATAAATATTTCTCGTGCTCGATTCTGAATTTACCAGATAACAAATGTAACACCAAGGTCACGGAGTGTTCATGTAGTAAGCAGTGAATGTTCTAAATAATAACTAAATTCGACATATCTATGTGTATTCGTAAAAATTGGAACATTATATTCCGTTGTATTGAATTGCAATTTGTTTAAATTACATAATTCATTAATTTATCAAGGGTAGGTAGTAATGGAATACAGTACATTGTTGTATAATTTCATATCATCTGCGCACAAAAGATAATTGACCCCCAATTCTACTATAATGTAATGATAAAAATATTGAAGAACAAGGGGTCTAACACTGAGCCTTGAGGTACACTCGAAGTAGATATAAATTTCGCAAATCGTTGATCGCAGTATTTAATGATTTGAAAAATAACGACAAACTCAACAAGCCAGATTTTTGGAAATTGAACATAAAATACTACTCAAGTCTGCCAAATGCTTAAGTGAAGTAGTATCTAAACTAGAGCTTCTTGTGAGTTCGTGACGATAGCATGAGATGGGTTATGCAAAAAAGGTTAATTAGAGTACATATTCCATTGAAAAAAACCCATGATGGTATTCAATTATTTTTTTCCATAAAATTGTTCAAAAGCATAATTTACATCCTGAATATCAAAGAGAAAATGTCAATCAATATTTGCAAAGTTTTAATAAAGATCAACGAAATTAGATTTACGAAGTTATGGTAGGTTAGATGGTGGTCTTATTACTCTTATGTTTTTTTATGTATATCAATAATATCAGCACTCGGGGTGATGGATATCCTCATTAATTAACATGTCGGAAGCTTTGTATGCTGTACAATTCACATATGATAAAATTATATCTAAAAATACTGTTGCAGGTTGCCACAGTAAAAAATCCTCTTACTATATTCATTTCAACAGAGATAGTTAATTAAACGGCAGTTTAGATTCAAATGATGATTAAATCGATACATTTAGCATATATTTTTTTAAAATTTTAATAATAGCATTTCATTGTCAATTTCGGAAAAGTATCATTTCATATTTACTCAACCCTTCAATTATGTATCTATTTTTAAAATATATTTAATTATCTTTTAGATAGCAAGGTATACGTTATATCATTCTGACAAACCTATAATATCGCTAGTTTCATTTTTATAATCC
Organism: Stenurella melanura; assembly: GCA_963583905.1. Taxonomy (NCBI): domain Eukaryota; kingdom Metazoa; phylum Arthropoda; class Insecta; order Coleoptera; family Cerambycidae; genus Stenurella; species Stenurella melanura. Next base: position 44,119,438 of record OY757313.1, read on the forward strand.
CCTTTTAATTGCCATATCAACAATCTATCATATTCGCTGACAACGCCTGAATGGGATTTGAAGTCACAAAACGTACAGGTCGTTTTAAATCGAGGCATAAATTTAAATTTAGGTACAATATGAGGGGATCTCATATATAACAGATGTTTAAAAATTAATGATGACTGGATACCTTATTCGATAGCAATTTAAATTCGTTTAACGTTATTTAATTTCAATGTTTTTAGAACAATATAAACGAATGAGATTGCGGAAAACATACACTGGATAATTACTAACACTGAATCAGATAAATCAACAATTCTGAAAAATAATCGATGGAAATGCCAATAAGTGATAATTGACTTTACATCACTTGCAACACACCCCAGACATTTTAGACGAAATTTGATCAAAATTTAAAAAATAAGTAATTCTGCTATAGTATATTATGCAATAAGTACAAAATGAGTAGTAATTCTGTGTGAGTTAGGTACTTACTATACTTTTTCTGCGACAACATATTGATTAATATAGACTTATAGGAGACAATTACAAAGTTATCCGTTACCTACAAAAATATTGATAGAAACAAACTAATTTATCATTTATCGCCGAGAAAAGAGGCTATTTGTTCTAATTTTACAATTCCTAAATGTTAGTCGAGTGGAAACAATCGCGAAGTAATTTTAGAATCAGAAATATCTGCCAAGAAGTACAAAAGAAATTAAAAAAAGTACTTCCGTGCAGAATTCGAAGCGAGAAATAATAACAACAAATAAAAAAGATGCATAATCATTTGGTTTCAGATATGTCAAGGTTTAAAATTTCAAAAAATCTGTCATATTCTAAATTTAAATAATTTCATGTGAGCAACTGTCATCACTGCTTCTCATCCTTACTCTTCCGTAAATAAATCTTTTAAATTATAGTAACTAATACCTGCTAATATTGATGAACCCTGTAAAATGCTCCATCTAAAATTATAAAAATATTTAAGAATAATTAATTTCAGATCAAATTCCCATATAAAATTGTCACTTCACGAAACACCGATACAACATCTTTCGGCATCGCCTTCCGTCGAAATCCCCAATAAAAAATTATTTTACTAAAAATACCTTAGAAAAATTTTCAAACCGCGAACGACGCAAAAACGCCTTTGGGTACCGTCGTACGAAAATAATTTTTTAAAATACCAAAAGTTGGACTTTTCTTCCAATGGCGAGCAGCGAAAATTCGTTCCGCGCGCCGTCGAACTTTCCGAAAGTACCACAAAGAAAGTTCGAGACCACCGTCAAGATGTAGCAAGTAGCAATTTTAAAAGGTAAATTTTAAGCAAAAATTAATTGAATAACTTTTCAAATAAAGACCGTAAATGAGATTTTTTTATTCTCAAAGTGGTGGAGAATGCTCCAAGTTCGAACCACAAGAACGTCTAATAGAAATAGTCTCAAAATTCAAAGTCTATGAATCTATTCCGACTGACCCAAAGTACCTCTTAAAAAGACTTACGCGGGCCATAGGGGTCGCTCGAAGGCGACTCGACGTCGAAATGTTAGTTTTGGGTTCAGTGCTGTTAGTACGTTTTTTCAAACTGGAAAACCATTGAACTCATATAGAATAGAATAGAATAGATTTATTGATGTTATTATACAAAATAGTACTTACACAAGTCATAATCTTACAATAGAAAAAATACAATAAAAGTGTAAAAAGAATAAGCAAATAAAAAATATGAACATAATTTGATCATCCTATTCTGTGAATACATAAGTACATATATATTTTTAGACAGCATAAATACGATATAAAAAGCAAACATATTAGACAGTTAAACAATGATTATAACAGATTCATGGCGCGCTATTGGTGAAACTGTAATTTAGGTACTCGTCACAGGAATAAAATGCCTTATTAAGAAGAAAATGTTTAACTTTATTCTCAAACTGGCTAGGAGGCAACATTCTATATTCTGTGGGCAGTGTATTATAGAATTTAAGAGCAATGAAATTTAAACTTTTTTGGCTTTTGGGCAGCCTACAGTATGTTAAGAGTAGCTTATCATTGTTTCGTGTATTGTGGTTGTGTATATCGTTATGTGCAGTGAATTTGTCAATGTTAGTTTTGATGTTCACTACACATTCAAGAATGAAAATGCTGGGAAAAGTTAGAATATCATTGTTAGTGAAGGAGATCTTACAATCGTCCTTATACCCAATACCATCTACGATTCTTACGGCTCTGCAAGGACCCAAGACGCACGACTATGTTTATGTCCATTTCCTGGGAGATATCATTACCACATTTAACTTTTTGTGTTCTTCCTGTTATGTAGGATTTTATCATATTGATGCTATTAGAATCAAATTTGTACACCACAAGCTTCCTAACTAGCAGATCGTGTTGTACACAATCAAAGGCTTTGCTTAGGTCACAAAAGGCGGTCACCATGTACATATAAAAAGCTTCCTGAAGCATCCTGACGAAGATACAAGCAAATTGAAAATTTCATTGCAAAATTAAAAATGAATAATTTTTCAAAAGTTCGACATACATTTTCTATCATAACTGACTGGGAGTCTGAATCTTTTTGTACAGTCGATTGTTATAATACTCTCGTCGCTGTATGAGTTACGATCAATCGGGACGTAATACCTTGCCAAGGGTGGTGCTCTCTGACAAGTTGTTTTATATACAACTAGCTTAGACTTGAATATTTCTATTTTTTGTATTTGTTGAATTCTATTTCAATAAATAAAAATATGTTTTGAATTCGATTCGTTATTGATCCACTAGATCTAAGATTGATGACCTGCGTGCAATTCTGTGTCGTGAATCGGATAATGTCAGATCCCGTCAAGTTTGTGTAGTGATCCGAATACTCACAGAATCTCTCGATTGTCTTAAAAGTCTAAAAAGTGTTTCTAAAAAAGTGTTAATTTTAAGTACAACGGAAAGCAGACTGTAGCAATCGCAGTAAGTATAATGTTCTTTATTTTCATCTTTGGGGCGTCTTAAGAGTTACTAGAATCCTCCTTGAGAGCTAGAGATCGTTGCGAAGACACAGCTGGTGTCTGTAAATTTCTGCCGTGTCCTTCAGACGCGCGATACGTTCATCTACATTCTCAAAATTCTCTTCTGGATTTAACTCAGTTTTTTCCCCTATATTTATTTCTGTTTATTAAATCTAATTCTTTATTATCTACGCTTTTTTGCAAATCAACCTAGACTAACTCTAATTTTTATCATTTTTATTTGCAGCAAAGATCCAGTTCTATTATTATAAACATAACATTTAGCAGAAACAGTAATGTAAAAATAATGTCACGTGGTTAACAGGTTTGGCAATCGTCTTGATTTTTCTCTATGTAATGAATAAATGGCGGAATCCTCATCCTACAACTACCTTAAAGTAACTGTTTGAAATCATGCTAGCTAACTTGTAACTGACTAACAGCTAACAGTAAAGCATTGATCGTGATAGTCTGGTAAATATTCTTGGTGTGGTTCGGATGCCACCAAAGGTTGTTACTATGATCTCTTTTAGATCTTCTTAAGTGTTGACTGCCATCTCATAGACTATTCTTCTGACATAATCGCAGAGGAAGGAGTCGAGAGATTTGAGATCTCGCTTCCTCGCCAGCCATGTAGTTGGACCTCTTTTACCAATCCATCTAGGAAAAGGAAGGAAAATTTGTATCTAAACAATAGCTAAATAAATATTTGTATTTTCTTGACAGTTGATATCAAATTAGCTTGATGTATACATGAGATTTTTCGGTCATCATAAATGAAAATTTTTATATTTTTTTACGTTTCGGTTTTATTAACCATCGTCAGAGGAAAAAAAATGTTTACACTGTATTACCATTTTACGTCTATTTCTGTTGAAAGTTTTAATAAAACCCTTTCTATTGGTACGGTTTACTTATTTTATGGATGTTAGATATGAAGTTTTCTCTAATGGCTGGTGGCGTGAAATATGATATTTTAAGCATTATCTTGCATTAAAGCTTTCAATAGAAATAGACGTAAAATGGTAATATAGTGTAAACAAAAATTTTGAAATGTTTTTCCTCTGACTATGGTTAATAAAACCGAAACGTAAGAAAATATAAGCATTTTCATTTATGACGACCGAAAAATCCCAAGTATACATCAAGTGTATTGAAAAATATTATTTATAGGATTTTGCAAAGAGCAGAGAAAATAACGATCTATGAGAACGGAAAGAAAAACTGTGTGTAAAAATATTAATGAAATCTGTGCATTCTTTCGATAACCTGAATTCTGGTTATGCTAGAAAATTAAAATCCTAAAATGAATTTGTCTAATTTCTTATTTGAAAATGCTCATTCTAACACTAGCATCCACACAGTTCCCACAACCATGCAGATTAAACTAGTATCTACATAACCCCCTACGGTCATGAAGATTCAGTTAAAAATGAGAACAAATGCCTAAAATGAATTTATTTAACTACCTTGTAATAAAAATTTTTCATACTAATGGATTATATTTTCATGAAATCTATCATTCTCTTTCTTGGAAATGCTTAGCTTCAGAATAAGGGCGAAAAACGTTTCAAAGGCTAAGCATTTCCAAGAAACAGAATGATAGATTTCATGAAATTGTAATCCATTAGAATGAAACATTTTTAAGACAAGGTAGATAAATAAATTCATTTTAGACCTTTGTTCTCATTTTTAACTGAATATTCATGACCGTAAGGGATTGTGTAGATACTAGCTTAATCTGCATGGCAGTAGGGGACTGTGTGGATGCTAGTGTTAGAATGAGAATTTTTAGATAAGAAATTAGGCAAATTAATTTTAGGATTTTAATTTGCTAGCATAACCAGAATTCAGGTTATCAAAAGAATGCAAATATTTCATTAATATTTTTACACATAGTCTTTCTTTTAGTTTTCATAGATAGGTATTTTTTCTGCTGTTTCCAAAATCCTATAAAGAATATTTTTCAATACAAGTGGTACAATCTTACAGTGCGTCCGATATTATTTAGTGTTAGGTATAGCCTTATATTTAAGAAAATTTGTTTCTTGTAAATGCCACACCAGGGCAGTTCTTCTGAAGAAACTGAGTCTTTCAAACAATCCTCAAAAGATCTTATTAGTTTTCCGCAAGATCCATGTACTTTATATTGTTATTCTATATTAACCATTGAGATTGTAGGGACATGTAGACTAGTGAAAAATAAGAAAATTATCAAAGAATTGATGACTTTCGGCTGACGTCAATATCTGTATCTCATTAATGAAGAATTTAGTATTAACTTTGGGAAAGATATCCCCTCTAGAAGTTTGTATTATAGTCTCGAAAATACCCTGTACAACATAATTGTTTTATAATTATGATTGATTTCAGTTTTAATATGTTTTAAATATAATAGATTAAAGAATATACTGATCAATAATTATAAAAATTACTCTTAAAATATTATCTGCGTGATACGTGACTCGACAAAAAATTATATGACACCTTTTGTTAAATACGTCACCACTGAGAAATTTATGATAACGTCATGCACTGTTTTATAGATCATGAATAAATAGCAACAGAATATGTGACTTTATGAAAGGATGCGTCCTTTAAACTACACTTTAACCATTTGTGTAATAAGTGAGTTCTTTTCATTTGAACCTTTCGGTTTGAAGACCTCTCATACAGTGCCTAAATTGTTTTTTTGCTGTTGTAATTTTTAGCAAAAGATTAAGAAATCTCATTTTAAGCAGATAAAGACTGAAAAAATAATCTAAAATAACACATTAGTTTCATGTACCTAGTTGTCTGCATATTTTCAAGAATTTAAATTGATAGTTCCATTAATACTTTAAACGTATTTGAACTGCTAATGTTCTAAATCAAGGCCCGGTGAAGATTAATATGTATGAGGGGCCTAGAAAACTGATGGTGGACTTAGAAGAGAAACGTCAGGAAGAACAAGAAAGAAGACATCTAGAAGGAGGAAGACGACGTCAAGTAGATATAGAAGAAAGAAGAAATTAATATTGAGATATGTGCAAATAAAAATTAATAATACTGCTATACAGTTAAAAGAAGAGGCACAAATTTTAGGTTTAACAGTTGACACCGAATTAAGATTTCAGAAGCATATATCTCTCTGCATTAGAAAAGCCATATCTAAATTGAAACTTTTATATAATTCTCGTCATATCCTTAACTTCAATTTAAAAAAAACATTGTGAGACTCTTCAGTTCTTTCTATATTTAATTATTGTGACACTGTCTATGGATCATGTCTGTCTGCTGCCACTTCTCAAAGAATACAAAAAATACAAAACTGTTGCTTAAGATTTATTTTTTTATCGGGAAGCGAGACCCAATTAGCCATAAATTGAATGAATCCAAGTGGTTCAATAATGAAAATAGACGCCTTCTCCACCGTGGCACCTTGTATCATAAAATTATACATTCTTGCACACCCTCATCCCTCTACAGAAAAATTAGGTTCCGAACTGACGTTCATAAGATCATTCTTTTTCAACATTGCTAAATTTTACAACTCCCTTCCTCTGCGTCCTGAAATCCCAGTCTGTTTTAGCTTCCTAAAACATTACAAACGTCTTTTGCTTGGTTGATGTGTGCAGCATAATAGGTATTCATTGTGATAGGTATTCTTTATAAAGCAGAATAGATAAGGTTATAGTCATCCAAATACATATTGTGTGTACCTAAGTTTTCTTAAAGATTAAACTACATCTACTTCTTACTTGTTTAAGTGTAAAAACAGCTGTAAGCATTGTGCTGTACTGCTGAACTTTGCCATTTCGAATTATAATATATTTTGTACTTATGTTATTTGCATTTGTAATTTTACTGAAAAAGTGTATTATTACTATTATTATTAACTTGTATTTAAAATTAATTCCTCTAAGTAGAGAGATGTAAAAGTAGGGAATTGTAATTTTCTGAGTATCTAAAAATTCTTGCAGTTGTATAATTTTATTCATCTTGATTTAAGTTTTGTCGTTTTAAGAAATATAGTTACCTATTATTACCATATCATTTTATGAAAAAAAAAGGCTGCTACCATCCTCTGCTTTAATAATGATTTTGCTTCTTAGTTACTTATGTACTCGGGTGTCCTTAATCTCCGCGCCTTTTAGCTTTTTCGCTAAGTTTATCAAACAATTTCCTTGGCCGACCAGGTGTTCTGGAAGTTGATGGCTGATTAGACGTGTCCTCTATCAAATTTCCCAGTTCACTAAATTTAATTTCCCCATCCAACCAGGAATCATTAGTTTTAAAACACTTGAGCTTAATGCTACAACTTTTTCGCCTTTTTTCAGAAATTTGATATTTAATTTTTTAAATTTTGTCCGCTATTGCCCTTTCTGAAATTCCTCTATAATGTTGTACATTAAGGATATGCAAGTACATCCTATTACACAGCCGCAAAAAAATATTCTTTCTGGCCTGGGGATCTGACCATGCTCATTATATTTTGGGGTCGCTGAATCCGAGGTCTGTTTAACTTCGTCACATCAGGATTTTGCCATAACCTCAAAAAACCCATAATTTAAGCGATTTCGACATCTCTTCACATAAATCGGTGTAACTTTTTCTAGACAAAAATGACCTCCCTTTTACGCTAGATCGATTGCAAATTAAATTTCCAATCCGATAATGTGAGGCACGATGTTCTTCCGGCACTTTTTAAGTGAGATATCGGCCGCCAAAATGAGAGGTCCGAGGATTTCGATTCTCGAGCGATACGGCCCAGCTTCGCGGGCCATTGCTGACAAACTAAAGCTGGGAAAAATCTGCAAAAATTCAGGTTTATGCAGAAGATGTAAGAAATGGTTTGGTGCAAATCTGAGGTCGATGCGTGCCTCGGTTTTCGAGATATGCCCACTCAAAGTCACCGGAAGGTAAAAATCGAATTTTCTTTACCTCTTTCCGAGATTATATCTCGAAAACGAAACGAGATATAGAGCTGCGGCTTACTGTATTCGATTTCTCTCGCCATTCTATATACCTTTGAATTTTTTTATGCTTTACCTTAGAAATTTTGCAAAAAAATGAAAGTGCCGGCAAAAATCTGAGGAAACTCAGCAGGAAAGCGAGATAAATCGTATGACGTAAACCACAGCTCTATATCTCGTTTCGTTTTCAAGATATAGCCTCGGGAAGTGGTAAAAAAATTCAATTTTTACCTTCTGGTGGCTTCGAATGACATATATCAAAAACCAAGGCGCGCACCAACACTTTGGCGGCCAATATTTCACTTAAAAGGCTTCGGAAGAATATCGTGCCCCACATCATCGGATTGCAAATTTAATTTGCAATCGATTTGGTATAAAAAAGAGGGGGGTCATTTTTGTCTAGAAAAAGTTACAGCAATTCATGTGAAGAGATGTCGAGATAGCTTAAATTATGGGTTTCTTGAGGTTATGACAGAATCCTGATGAGATGGAGTTAAATAGACCTCGGATTCGGATTCGGATTCAGCGACCACAAAAATATATAGCAAACATGGTCAGATCCCCAGGCCAGAAAGAATTTTTTTCTGTGTGTGGCTGTGTTATTTTTCTCCTCTTTTTCAGATTCCATTGACCACACCTCAACGAGTCCTCCGTGAATGTTCTGCTTTATAATAAATTTTATATTATCTCACTAGTGTGTTAATACATCATGTCCTATATGTAAAATCACCATAGTAATAGCCATATTCTACGCCTGTGTTGGGTAAATACAGTTACATATATGATTGATACAACCAATAAAAAATCTTTTAATTTAAGTTCAGTTTTAGTAACTTGGTGAAAGGTGAAAAAACATGTTTTGTTCTCATAAATAACTATTCATAATTTAAATATATATCTGACATATTGATACCATCAGTACATAAATATTGATCATGCATAAGTATGCTAAGAATCTTTCTAAAAACGAAGTACACATAGCACTAAATACTGTTACTCAATTGCTTCTGAACCATATTTATTATTAACTTCTGTTATTTATTAAGGGCGCATATCAGTTTACATTTATCGGTAACTGCTTCAAAGGAATGTAAAGAAAATAAAAGAAGGGCTGTGTAGAAATATCTATTAAAGTTACTCGGCCGACACCGACACACACTTTTCTTATCCAAATAGAAGCTACACTGTAGATTATCTAAATCCTTTTATAGTCATAAAACTTCTCTCCACTTTATTATTTATTTTTAGTAGACGTGTTATCGATAAAGAGTGTTAATATGAATTTAAGAAGTGTGAGAGCGTGACTTTTATCATGATTTAAAACTCTATGCATTTTTGTAGAATGGCAGCAGGTAATTAATCACAATTACAGGTTTAAATAAATCTAAATTAATAACGCCGACAATTGTGAAATTATAGATTACCGATAATATTGTGATTTATAGTATCTATCCATCCATTTTAATACTACCGAAAAGCTTTTATAAATATTTTTACTTACAAGAAATAATATTTTTTAATTCATTCAACTATTAGTTATGTTTCATTTTACAACGTTGAATGTACAGAGTGTTTCAAAGGGTAACCAAGAGTAGTTCATAGAGTAGTTCAAAACGAAACGAGGACCTCTGATAAACGTTTGACCAATAATCGGTATTAGACTTTAGAGTTGGAAAAAATCAACATTTCTTACTGCCCTCACATACCAAAGGAAATCACTGCAATCATGAAAAAAAAACTCTCCGAGGTTTCTTCGGATTTTTATGTTTCAGACTATATAGATAAAATAAGAAAATTAAGGTCTTTCAATTCCTACCGTCAGGGAACAATAAAATTTGGTAGGTAGTTGACGCTACTGCCAACGATGAAATGGGTGTACTGTCACTGGAAAATATACCGCCTGGACTGCCTAAAAACAATAAATATTGAGAAATTATATAGATGAAGATTGTACCTTGGAAATCTGACCAACGCGCGACGTTGGACGACATAAGAACTCTTATTTTGCACAAACCTATACCCATACACCTGGTGGTCCTTAACTATATGGGTAAATTTTTTGAATTGTTTCATGGTACACCTCGGACTGGTTCCACTTGATGAAAAAAAATCCATGTAAAGTTTCAGCCCGATCAGATTAAGGGGGTGCCCCGGGAAATTATGTATTAAAATAAACAGCTATGTATATATGGCTATGACATGCAGCACCCAAGTAGAATGTTTGAAATGATAAATAAAGTTCACAAATTTATATAAATCTTAGAATACAACCATAACAGATATTTTACTAATTAAGCATACAGAAGCATGAATGCCTGTTACTTTATAGTTTGATTCAAGTAGGTAGGTAAATGAAACTTAGTGTTGAACTGAGTAATTTTAATTTTTATAAATATAAAATAAAAATAAATTAAGAAATTGTAATATGTTCTCATATCAAAATGTATAATTACAAGATAATGAAACAGTGCATCTCAGGTACCTACTTTGAGAAAGACCATTACGTAGTGAAATGTAGTGATCAAACGATGTAAGTCCACAGGGTATTAATGGAAAGTGATGAACCTAAAATTAAACAAAAAATAGAGTTAATTTAGTTTTAATAAGGTTAAACTAATAGTATTAAATAAAGAGTGAACTTTTAGAGACCATCAGCCTAGTTAAAATAATTTAGAATAGACTTTTCAAAGAGAAAACAAATTTTCTAAAACATGGCATCAAATGTGAAAGCTTAGAGTTGAATTTGTAAAATATTTGTGTCAAAACATTTTGAAAGTAAATAGAATATATCACAAATGAAAGACAATTACCAGTAGTTGCATTGCAGCGTGGTTGCTTCAAAAATAAGCACTGAAATAAGGTCCACAGCTTGCAACGGAGATTGACTCGTGAAGTTTCAGTTCATATTCACAAATCATTCCATGAAAGAGTTTGGTGAATGTAATTTCATGTCATACTTGAAGAAAATACTTCATATCATAATAATAGAATGTTTATTGCTACTGACATAGAAGTTATTGTTAGTTTAATATGCCAATATATTAGGTACATGTCAATCTGAAGGATTACATTATGTTTTTATGTAGTTAAATAATTTAGACTAAGGAGACTATTGATCTAAATGTAGTAAATAGTATTTTATTTTATCCTGGAATGGATATTTATTTTTACAATTAGACTTTAAACTATTAAATGTAATATGTCAATATATTTGGAAAAATTACAAGTAGTCACTTAATATTTATCAAGTAATTAAAGGAATTAGAAACATTATTCAAATAATATGGAGAACATGTCAAATAGAATACTTAGTTAAAAAATAAATTTTATATTGAAAAAATCAAGCTAGTGAAAATAAAGGAAAATATGAAAATTAACCCAATTAAAAACTTAAATTTTCAAATCAGTTTGCAATCGACCGTTGAAGGTAGAACATGTTAAATTAGAAGTAAATGTAACTATAAAACAAGCTAACCATTATACTCTTCGCAGATTCACTGCACTTTTTTATCATTGTTGCACATTCTATAGGATACTCTTCGCAGTTTCTTTTGTAAATAATATTAGTTTTAGACATTTTTAATTTAATTACACGACATTATTTTTTTTTATTAAAAAAATTATCAACTTTTTTATTTATTGATAGATTTTGTTCAAACGCAATAGGGTTCTTTTTCTAGCTAATAGTAACTTACTGTCCAAATTTCAATACAATCGGACTTTTCATCCTTAAGTCATCGTGCTTACAAGAAACGTGACGGACGGAGGGACGTTTTGAAAGTTGTTCAGAATCCGATCGCCAACACAGTGATATGAATTTTTTTTCCCTATGAGCCATATTACCGACCGAATGCAATATACTCTTTGTTTTGTATTCGCGAAGAGTATAATAAATAAGGTTAGAAATATAATATTTTCCAGATGTATTGATATCCCAGATAATTTGTTCATATGTTAAATATGTAACAAGTAAAGGCAACATACCTTGAGAATCAGAAGTTGTTACGAAGAATATTCTGCAACAGGTCCAAGAGGAAAGTATCTGACTGAAGATAATTTCCAAGAGAAGTTTTACGAATAACCAGTAGTAAATGTTATATTAGGTTGCGACCAAACGCGTCACAACATAAGAGGTAAAAGATTATACAAACAATTAAATCTATAGCATAGTTATTTATTTTTCAAATATTTTAATTTTAAATTCAAAGGCCGTTTAGATTGGATAATAAATAATTTTTAAGTTTGATATTGTTTATTGTAGATCCATTTTGATAGAAACATTCCAAGTTAAAGCTGTTAAGAAAATCTACATTTGTTCGTTCAACATTGAATTTAATTTATTATTCGTTTGCGGTATCCTGATAGTTGTATAATTGAACAGACTTTTACCTTGGTAAGAGTCAACCTATTGTGTACAGGTAATCATGTAAATAATGTTCTGTGATGGGTAATTTCAGTAAATTTTAGACTACTTGGCGTCCAATATCAATTTCTTTTATTAATTACAAATTCATTTGATTTAAAACTAACTCTCAAATAAAATATTCACACACTACTTAGAAAGTAGAACAAAATTAAATCAATTTAATTTGATTGTCTTTTAGAATTCTGATTTTAGAGCAAAACACGTCAATCTAAAGTTGTAAGTCTGGCCGAGGACAATATTTTTTATGCAAAATTTTTTGCTTTCAAAAGTTATTATATTTACCATTCTTGCCTCTGTGATAAAGTTTCTTTTTCACAACCAGAAAATTAACGGCGGTAATCGTTGACAACGTGAAGAACATATTGTTTTTGTTCTTCATTTTTTGCAAGTAATTGCTTATAATTTCCAATTAATTTAACTGCCCTCTCTTACATAATTATTTAAATTTATTTAAAAAAAGGCAGTTTAATATAACAATTAAACTGATCTTTGTATATATTTAAGATTTAATTTAAAAATAGCAGGTTTTAAATATATTTGTTACATCACTACAAAATTGACCACTACTAACATTGCAAAATTTCGAAGGCCGAAGAAAACGGAAAGTACACATCAATTTTTTTTGAGATTTTTGGTATTTTATTACCTAAGTACCTACTAAAGATTTTCCAGGTCAAGATCTAAATTTACTGGAGTATGCATTGATGATTAAATTACTTATTAAATTATAATATATATAGAGAAAAAGTCTTTTTATTGGCTTTTACTCCAAACTGGAAAACATGGTCTGGATTTAATATTTGACATATTCAGTAGGAAGTCGTCACTCCTAGAAACATATCTACTAACTTATACCCATTTTACATTTACAACGGTGCATTTCCATGCATATAAATGTGTCATCTATCAGATTTGCATATGATATATTTTTATGGCACAAGGAATTGCCAGAAATCATGAACCGCTCTACCACCGTGAGTATAATAATAATACGAAAATAAAATTTTTGAGTAGGTAGTGCTATCCATCAATAATATTTTACATCTGGCTTCAGAATTATCGAATAGTATAGTTGACTACATATATTTAATGTACATAAAAATATCAAATTTTTACCGCATACGTATACATGGGAGAGAGGGGTATGTTCTATTTTTGTAGAAAATGTTAAATCAGATATATAATGTATTAATTAATACACAGAACAACATTTTTCTCATGTAAATACGTTCTTACATATGATTAAAACAAGCGAGCTAACCATTATACTATTCACCGATTTACTACACTTTTTATATAATTGATGCACATTCTATCCTATCTTGACACAAGCAAAGCAGAGTAAAATTTTTTAATTTGTCACTGTACCAAATAACTATTTATTGACCAAAGACAATGCTTCTAAATATCCACTGTTATTGTGAACACAAATTTTAAGTACGGCTCTGTGGAATATCAGTCCTGCTGACGAGACAGAGATTTATGGTTGGTTTTTATGACTTTTTTACATGCATTAACTATGTGTAGTCAACTGTAGATATATTGCACGAGATTTACAATCTTGTTTACTTTGTTACCATATGCGTAGATCCAAATGCTCTACTTCCCAACATTTGCAATCTACTTATAGTGTGTCAATTTTTGTTTAGTGTTTCTGTAGGAACAAAATAAAGCAAGTAATCTTAGCGTCGGATTATGTTGTAAAAGAATTCCTTGATAAAATATTTTAACAGGGCTGTTAGGACTCTCTTACATTTTTATAAGAAACATTGAATATATACTGAAAGGTCAACCGCAAACTTTGTAGTTAATCCATGAGCTCTGCTTATTGAATTCTTTCAGCATACAACTGCTATTGTCGGTACTCTATAATCTCTTATGCATTACGCAGGAGGTTAAGGATTTCAAAGGTTTTTAAAGATGTTGCCCTTCAGAACAAAATAAAAAACCAACTGGGACATATTATAATTTCATGTTTTAAAGCTATTGGAGAAGTGTAAGTACAAAAATGTTCTCCTTACTATGTGTTTTTATCTCGTTTTTAAGACAATATATCTCATTATCCACTACTTATAGAAAAGATCTGCTGTTTTTATCTACATGTACATTTATTCAGATGGTAATTATGCATATGGGCATTAACATGTTAATTAAGAGAGTAAAGTAACAGAACGAAGTACAATGATAACAGTGTGAAAATAATAACAATAAATACTAATAATAAAATTACTGTAGTACAGCCTCACCTGATATTTAAACGATCAAGATATTTATCAAATAAATTAGTAGCAGTTCATTATTATTATATTTTGAGACTGAACATTGCACATACTTTTACACAGTAAGGTGCAGCGAGAACAGACACATTTCTTGAAGAAGTCGAAGAATGGTACGTTAAGATGCATAGAACGAGCAATCAGAGCAATTGAAGCAGTTATTAACAACTGAGAACAATGAGTTTTGGTTTCTGTTATATAAGGAAGTAATTCCCAAATATGACTTGGGCTCCCTGCGGTTTAAAAAAAATTCTCCTCTTACTGTGACTTACCATAAATAGGAACAAAGTTTGAACTAAATCAAGGCTCTTGATGTATGATCAAAGAGTACTATAATAGTTCATGATATGCCTGATTAGACCAATATAATCTTTTAAAAAAATCTAACACTTTCCTTCTTTTCCCTATCATTTTCCTAAAAAGTTCAGTTAATACAATGGTCAGAATTTATGGCTAGCAACGTGGGACTAATCGTTATTTTTGAGATGTATATCGCTTTCTTAAAACCAAACAAAATTATATTAAGGTGGCCATTCCCTAGAAGGAGACATCCGATAGGGAAATATTTATTATTCTTGGCCATAACTTTTTTTTTTGTACGTATACGTACGTACGTTAAAAAAACTATAAGAGTACCTAAGTAGAACCATAACAAGACTATTACTATGAATTTTCACTCATTAATTTCAGTGGTTTGCAAAATAGCTAGATTTAAATTTAAGAATTATGTTAATTTTCCTATTTCCTATTTTAAATCTAGCTATTTTGCAAACCACTGAAATTATTGAGTGAAAATTTATAGTAATAGTCTTGTTATGGTTCTACTTAGGTACTCGTATAGTTTCTTTAAATATACGTACTAAGAAAAAAAGTTATGGACAAAAACAATAAATATTTCCCTATCGGATGTTTCTTTCTAGGGAATGGCCACCTTAAGATCTTTTGACTGTGAGCGCGATTATCCAGGGAACGAATATCACTAATAATTTTCACTTTCAGGTCATCTGCAACCACGTTCATCACTTTTTTCTCCGCTTTGGGTACAAGACAAGAGGTATTTGTTCTACGACAAGTACTGTAGTTATTTTTAATGTTTATTAGTTCTTGTCTATTCCTATGCTGTCTTATTCAAATTGCAAAACAAATGTGACGTAAGGATGAATTGATCAGATAATCAAGTTGAGGTCGATAGAACGACCTCGGAAAAATTCAAGAATGAAACTATTACAACATTTAATGAAATCCGATATCATTTGATAACGAGGGCTAGAAAACCTGATTCAGATTTTCTATCAACAGATTGGATACTTAAGGTATTTGTTATATTAATGAACCGATTTGAAGAAAAATTATGCAATAATAGTGTGTTTAGTCATATAAATGCACTCAAAATATGGTCCTCCAGGCTTATTCTTAAATTGCGATTTAATCTTGAGGAGTATTGGTGGAAGTTAGTAAATGATGCATAGTTTGAATCATTTATATATAAAAATGTAAATCAGGAAGTTTTGGGTAAATTTTTTCTACTTAATAACCAAGATCAGTCTCTGCAACAGTACCTGGTGTGTTTGCCAATTGGAAGATTTAAAGTATTACATTGAGTTCAAATGCGAAAATTGAAAACAAGTATTTCGCTTTGGATTCCGAATCTCAAAACATCACTTATTTTTCGTTCAGTGGGACGAGTATTTTATTTTCCCCTTTCATTTTTAAAATTTTAAAATGGTAGTTATTGCTATCCCCATTTTCATTCGTTTAGCTTCAAAAACTTGAAGGTCTAGGATTATACATCTGAAATGCAAACGACAATGTGTCATGAACTGAACAAACGTGTGTTAAGATGGGGGAAAATGCTGGTGCAACCCTGTGTCGCCTTCAAGATGCTATTTTTCATTTCAAACGTTGAAGAATTTTCCTTCGGGTTTGATTTTAAAAGATAATTTAGACTTTAAGGAAATCATTAATTTAATAAAAATTATGGGGTTATGCCGATGAAAGATGCTTGCACGACGATCCCTCTTCCATTTCATCTTCTATGGTTCTCTAGCCCTCATGCGTTCATTTCATAATTTTCAACTTTTGGGTATTGCTGCTAAGATATGTAGTAGTGATGCCTGGGTATCCGGTATATACCCGATATGCCGATCTACCCATTTTAAGGCACACTCGGTCTCATCGAACAACAAACCCTGCAGGGTATCGGGAACTAAAAGAAAAGGTGGTCATTTTTTTAAAGACTTTATTTATAAACAAAAATAATACGCATAGCCAAATAGATTTTTTATTATTTTTATTTTTAAAGGAAAAAGTATGTTAATTACCCGATTAATGGGATTTTTTAAAAATATATAGACTCAAAAAAATCAAGTTACGACAAAAAATTTCAAGGCCTACTATGATTTGTTTTCTGTTAAAAGTGAACAAAGCTTAACGATTTTTTATTGAATATCTAACTATACCAATGGATTCAGAAACTTCTCAAAACGAATAAAAAATTTCATGAAATAATATTGAATAATGACTCGCTAAACAGTCCATGCTTGGCTTCACATTGAAAAAAAAAAATCATAGCAAGCCTTGAAAATTGCAATTAGTCTCTAAATTTTAGAAGTGGTTAAGAAGACATTCTATGAAATAACAGAGGTTGATGGGGTCGGTGCAACCGGCCATGGCAATTCTAACAAAGCCGCCCAATTCAATTGTTATTAATATCATTATTTTTATCAATTTAATAAATTTTAGTGTAGGTAGGACATAGTAGATTATATTAATAGCTGTAAATTATATTAAAATTTATTAACATTAAAAAATAAAGAACGAAATTAAAATAAAAGCATTTTAACGGTAAATAACAATTAATAACAAGTATGACTAATAAAAAAAACAACAGAAAAATAATTCTTAAGTTTCGGAGATCAAAAAAGGCAAACTACTCGAAGCTCCCAAGAGTGTTGACCACTTCCATATTAATTATTCAACAAACATTTTTCTACATACCCTATATCGTAACCTATTTTTTTGAATTTTAACATTGAAAATAGCCTTTCACAATTTACTTGGGAGGTTGGTAACGTCAAAAGATATTTGTATGTAGTTGCCTAAGCAGGACAGACTCCTTGAAATAAATTATATTTTAGTATTGTCACATAACAGCATTTAGCACAGTTCAGATAGCTGTCGGTTTTTTACATAATGTAAAGTCAATGGTATTTCGAAAGTTATTGTCAATATCGAGAGTTTTAGGGTAGTACTGTAAATCACATCTGGATATTTCATTCGTTTTAAGGAAGGACCAAAGAGACAAAAAACTGTCCTTTAAACTTTTTTGTTCGTCTAGTTTTTTATTAGAAGGATTGCTTCGACCTGGCCCAGACCGGCTCGACGGGCATCTGCCCGTTTGTCCCCCGGATCCATACACCCCTGTAAAATAAGAAATAAATTGGATAAATGAATATTGAATTTAAATATTTGTTTTACCTAACATATATATCTGTTTAAAATGTACTTCAATTTAAAGCATTAGGGAGCCTAATGTGGTATTCGCTTCCTTTCAAAACGTCTCAAAATTAGATATTTAATACAAATATGTTTTAAAAAAGAAGTTTGCAGGTATGATCTAATTTTACACATGTGTACTCTAATCTAAAATTAATATTAATTTCATAATTCACAGTATACACAAAAAAACAAAATAAAACATTTTACAAAACCCCCCAATTAATCTACTATTTATATAATCGAAATTAACGGTATATTTTTACAAAAAATAACATCCATTACTCACCATTTAATTTTAAAATACTGATACTGTCACACACATTTTATAAAAATAATGTAATTATTGTATACAGTTTCAAAAAGTCAATAAACACTAACATAGTTTTTCGATCATTTGATCGTTAACTAATTTATAGTTACTGGTTGATTGAACTTAATTTATTTCCACATCTATGTAGTAGAGTGGAAGTGTAGTAATCGTAAAAAAAAATCAAAATTTGTTGACATAAGTTTAGATTGTCATGGAAAGTTGAGATTTTAAATTTGAGCGAAAAAAAAATTCTGTCTGTCTGTCTGTAACTTCTTTTGTGCGCACGTTTTCTCTGGAACGGTTTAAGACATTGACTTGAAATTTTGTGTATGTATTAATATAACGAGATCTGGCACTGGATTGTTTTTTGAACGTATCTGGTGAAGGGTTCGGGGGTCAGTAAGGAAATATAAGTAAAGCAAGCTGGTAACGGTACAAAAATTTGGGATTTACTACATATACTAGAAGCCAAGGTCTCAGATTTTTCATAATACTTTTCAACTCCCTGCACCCCCCCCCCCCCCATCTATAATTAAAAGGGTTGATCTGTGTTATAACGACATCTGTAAAAAGATTATATTTTGAGATGATTCCGTTGAAGGGCTGGGGGTTAAATGGGGGTAAATAGGAGATTATAAATAAAGCAACTTGGCAAGAGTACACAATCTTGGGATTTGATGTATATGCTAGATGCCAAGGCCTCAGATTTTTTTATAAGACTTTTCAATCCCTTCACCACTCCCACTCCATTATTAAAGGGGTTGATAAAACTAAATTGAACTTCACTTGAAATTTGGTACACGTAACATAGTAGAAATAATTAAGGTATACTGTTGCGCAGCTTTTGCAGTAACCAATCATATGCTTTGGAACCAACGGGAACCATATTGATAATCGGACCAATAGCGTTTCGTGCGTATATTTCAAATAGTATAGTGTATTCTTCTGTACAAAACGAGCTAATTCCACATACCATTTAAAAACAAATGTTTCATTTTGGAAATAAGGTTAAAATTTGACAAAATATTATTCATTTGGAAAATTTTCAGAATGGTTTTGAGTAATAGTGTAAGATTGTACATATATACATTTATACATTGGTGTAGCAAATTTTAATTGTAATTTTAGTGTTTTTTTTTTTACTACCGGAGTGGTTATGGATATGCAAGACATTTTTTGTAAAAAATATGGTAAAAAGGTTCCTTGATGCAGTCTATAGGTATATATTTCATTTTATATGATTTAGTTCGGCTACTTAAGAGTTTATATAGGTTAAGTTATGAATGTTAAAAAATTAACATGTAGAGTTCTATATAGGTAGTCAATATTTACCAAAGGGTTCATGAATACTATATGAGTTTTTAGTATGATTTTATGACCAATGTCAATTTTTAAATATTTTAAAGAATATATTTTTATACATATTACGAGTTATTTGTACAACAAGATTAATATTTTTGGTTACAAATGCTATCGTCATAGTCAATTTTAACCAATATTTACGAAAAATACATACACTACAGGTAATATGTACAACTTCTACTTGTATTCCAGCAGACATCTTATGAGGGAAAAGGTATACAGGACAGTCACACAAGAAATCATATGCTCGTCTTGTTTTATACTTTTACTCTATAAAAAAATAAACACTACTATACTTAATAAATAAAATAAGTATTTTACTGAGACTATTTACAACATATAGATTATCTTGACAAGCGACGTAAGCGTCAGTAATCAAATTTTACAGTATAAAATCTAAATACCTATTCTTAAAGTTTTAGATATCTTAGATTCAAATTTATGTATCATACTGCATACTAATTTTTCTTTGAAATTCAACGATATGTATAAATATGTTTATTTGCTTATTCTGCTTACTTATTGCTTTGTTCGTTATGTCTTGGAGATTCTTGCCAAATGTTCTGTAGGTACTGCATGAGGCAGAAAGACACGGATATTTGTTGAAGAATAGTTTTCAACATTTTTGAGATACTCTGGAGTTGCTTTAAAATTTAAAAGTCGAATTCTGGTAGCTCGGACGAGCATACTATACCTTGTATTATTTGTACCATGCACGTAAGTATGTAGTATAACGCCATCTGGAACTAGATTATATTCAGAGATGATTTTGTAGAAGGGGTGAGAGGCAATAGGGAAAATGAGTAGAGCAAGCTAATGAGAGTCCAGAAACTTCGTTTTTGGCGTACATGCTAGAAACCAACGCGCAACGCGTCAAACTTTTTTATGATATCTGCCTCAATTATTATTAAAATTCTATGAAAAATTATTTCCATATACTACAGTGCAAATATAGCCAAGATGTTCTTTAAAGAGACTTAGATGGAAAATCTGGACGTGGAAGTAGTGATTCCTTAGACAACTGTTTTTTATTAAAAAATGTTGGATTGAGAACCTTGACCCCAATCTTAGATATATTTACTAATTATTTTATTAATCGTGAACAATACGAAATATGAACTCTGATCCCGTGCGTACAGAGACATAGACGAGGAGAAGAAGAGAAAATAGATTAAACATAAGTGATTTAAGAATTCCACACAACTATACTATACAATATAATATAAATACTGCCCTTGAGTTTAATAACAGAACATAGGGATATTTTTTAATCCCTCTTGAATATGCCCTTACTAATACTGCTAGTTTCAATTTAAAAAACTAATAACGTCATCAGGTGCATCAGTAAAAACATTTAGACAGCAATTCATCTTTTGCACTGCAGGGAACCCAGTCAATAGCCCAAATTGATCGTTTTACAATGTTAACGTACTCAGTAGGGTGCTTAGGGTGATTAGCTACCGTTTTGTTACGGACTGTTAAGTATTACTTCAGATTATAAAAATCTACCTTAAATATACTCCAGAAATAACTCGAATGTTTATAAATTAAAAAAGCTATGTATAGAACAGAATGTTCTTTAAAATTTATAACGTTTGATTAAAATTTTTATTTATCAATTTCCATACCTCCATATACAGCGCATTTTAACACGTAAATGGTAAATTTTTATAGAGAAATGTTAATTTGAAGATGTCACCATTTAATTAATAACAATTAACCAAAAGTATACTGAACATTTAAAATATCCACTTTCAACTCGAAGAACCAAAAGTTTGAGAAACTACCATACGAGTAATAATTCTACTATGACACATATTATATTTTATGTGGCTTAAGAAATGGAAATCACAGGGTTTGAACCAGGGGCTCATAATGACTAAGGTCGGTATCAGAACTCCCTAATTAAGAAGAATCAGATCCATATCATGATAGATGGATTGTGACTAGTATTATAATATTGTTGCATTATTGTATACCAAACAGTAATATGTATTTTTGATAGAAAATATATTACTCCAAATAGTCCGAAAAGAGTTAAAATTGGAGTGTCAAATACGAGCAGAGATAAAATAAAAATCTTTCACATCTTTGCCTTCAAGTGGTAATGTTGTAAAGTTCACATTTGTGAAACAATTTACGCTATAGTGTGTTTAAAATATTTTGTTGATTGCAAAATGCTTAAGTAATCCATTACTATTTGGAGATAAGGTATTAAAAGTTTTCTACGTTTTTAAATATGTATTTTTTTGGATTGACAGCAAACGTTTGCTTTTATGGGCGATTACTAGTGTCACCGTTAGTGCTTAGGCTGCAGGAGAAATGTTATATGATTAGATAGTAAAAAAGATACTTTCGTGTCACTCAAGTGTTGTCAAATTTTGTTCTTACATGATATGCAATTATCGCGATGACATTAAAAACTAATAATATTAGTTTCAGGCATTCTTAACTGAGTTGGTACTTCAGTATAAAATTAGATTATGTTTTGAGATGATTCCGTTGAAGGGTTGGGGGTTAAATAGAGCTAAATAATGGAAAACAAGTACCTAAAATCACGTCTTTTGGGACGGATCAACGCCGACTCCGGAATAAGTTTATGTTTTATGTATGGTGTTGTCATTTCCAATGTTCCGATGGTTGCGAGGATTGCGAAATTTGCGAATTTTTATATAATTGTTGCACATTCTATAGGATACTCTTCGCAGTTTTTTCTGCAAATAATGTTAGTTTTAGACAATTTTAATTTAATTACAAAACATAAAAAAACATGTAAAAATTATTTTTGTGTTAAGAAATAGGGTACTTCCTCTAGCTAACACCAACTTACTGTCCATGTTTCAATACAATCGGACTTTTCGTTCTTAAGTTACCGTGCTTACAAGAAACGTGACGGGCGGACGGACGGACGGACGGACGGACGGACAGACAGACAGACAGGCAGACGGACAAGCAGACGAACAGACAGACGGACAGACGGACGGACGGACATTTTGAAATTTGTTCACAATTCGATCACCAACACAGTGACATGAAAATGTTTTTCTCTACGGGCAATATTACCGGTTCTAGAAATGTGTCGATCGAATGCAATATACTCTTCGTTTTGTATTTACAAAGAGTATAATAAGATCGAAAAACTAGGTCCGACCCTATTGTGTCTCGAACTAGCGACCCTTACATTTGCTTAAAATTTAATTATAATAAAAATGTTGGTGTTTTTTATTATTAGATTTCAGATAAATTCACAATCTAAATTATGCAAAATAAGTGGCGAAGTTCAACATGGCTGCTCTTCCACGTAACCACGTCGAGCTGTACGTAATGTTAAGCTATTATAGTTACATATTGTTACGCATTACAACCCCCTGAGGCCTGGCGAGTGATACGCCCATGATGCTAATAGCTGAAATTAAGTACCAATGGTTAAGCAACCAGTAATACACGCCATCCCTTCTGGAAGCCTGTAGATGGCCATAGAGTTATATTGTTCTGGAATTGGAAATCTCCAGATGGATCTAGATGCAACTTTAGGATACATAAGGCAAAATTAAGACGTAGAGGGAAGTTTTAAAGAAGCGAAGTTTGGTGGCGAAAAGTGAGGTTAAATATCAAGTAGTAAACAAAGTAGAAGTATATTTTAGTTAAGAAAAAGTATTGTGTAGTTCTGAGAAGGTATTAAATAGAGTGTTAGTGGTTACCACTTGTTAAAATTATTTGAAACCCTCGAATTCGTACCGGGTGTTTCCTAGGGGCGGAAACACGTAACGATATGTGTAAAATAGCAACAAAAAAAAAGAGAAAAAGAAGCAAAATATAGAATTAAGAAAATAAAGGAAAAAACTGTTTATAACATATTAATTATTTCTAGTATCTGAGTTGTAGGCTTTGACTTGTTCGAAATGATTCTAAACTATTAAGGCCAGTAAGAGCTTTAAGGGTCAGAGGTAGTCAATTGAATATTTTTACAGCGTTAGAGCTAAAGAATCTTTCAAAACAAGAGCTATAGTGCCGGCGAACAGTGTATAAGGAGTTGTTTCATGAACCTCATTTGTTGTTTATTAATTATATTAATTCATCATGTAGATATTTGGGAGTTTTCGACATGTCTACCTTGTAAACAAGACAAGCCACGTGAACTATGACATTGAAGTTTATATACTTTAAGTCATTGAGTTCATCAAAAATATAATCATATTTCCTCAGATTATAACTGTATCTAAGGCAACTGGTTGAAGGCTTACTAAAATCTTTGCTTAAAAGTGCTGGTCAGCACACCATATCGCAATACGAGAGGTAGCGAATAATTAATGAATCACATAGCTTTAATTTAATGCAGATTGAAAGTTTGTTTCTGTGCATATACAGACTGTCTATTTTACGAGGGCCACACCAAATATCTCGCTTAATATCTATTGTAGAAGAATAAAGTTTTAGAAACAGTTATCCCATTTTTTGTGAGCTATATTTCAGTAAAAAGAAATTTGAAATCCATAGCCTACTTTATGAGATATATTACAAAAACCTGAAAAATAGGAAAACCACAAACGGTTATAGCTTCCTTATTTGAGGAGATACGAAAAAAGTTAAAGGAATGAAAGTTGACGGCAAAGACATTAAGAATAATAACGTGTAACAAAAAAATCGAAAAATGCAGTTGGCTTTGACATACGCTATTGTGCAAAAATGAAAAATACGTATCTCAAAGTAGGCCATGACGCCATTAATTCTGTTATTTTTTTCTCATTCCAACGATATAAAACATGTCACAGAAATTTTAGCCGATAGTGTCAATATTTAATATTTTACGAATACCACAATTCATATAATTGAATCGTAACAATCAGCTGTGCCATAATTAGTGAAAAACAATGTATACAGTTATTAATAAATTTGACAGATTGTCACTGTTGTATGTTGTATGTTGCGTTGTCGAGTTCTAAGACAAATTTTATATCAGTAATTATGGTGTACACCAATAATAACAAATTCGATATGATTAGCATTTATTGTCAGTGCAATTTTGACGCTGAGATGGCAGTCACGGTTTACGGAGATATGTTTCCAGATGCTCCGCAGCCAAATCGAACTATGTTTAGGAAGTTAGTTCTAAATCTAAAAACGCACGGTTCATTTTCAAAAAAAGTAGTAAGGCGAGCGCATGTTGCGGATAATGTAAGAAAAGTGAATAGAGTAATGAATTATGTTAACCAAAATGAGGAAACCTCTTTGAGACAAATTCAGAGAAACTGTCGCATAAAAAAAGACAGTGCAAGAAAAATATTGAAAAAAAAACGGATTTCGATGCTACAAAATGAGGAAAGTTCAACATTTAAATGAGGGAGATAAGCCAAGGAGAGTAAGATTTTGTAGATGGTTATTAAATAAGAAAAGGAATGACGCGCTGATATGTAGCAAAATTCTTTGGTCGGACGAATCAAATTTTTCTAATAATGGATTTTTCAATAGAAATATGCATTATAAGTGGACACGAGAAAATACACATTGGTGCAGAGAGACTGCTTTCCAAGAAAGATTTTCTACGAATGTTTGGTTGGGTCTTTTAGGGACTAAAGTAATTGCACCTTATTTTTATGATGGCAAATTAACCGCTCGTAGATACCTTAATTTCCTGCAAAACGAATTTCAAGATTTTCTTTATGAATTAACAGTGGCAGAAAGATTAAATTATTCATATTTTCAACAAGATGGGGTTCCACCTCACACTGCTGTTATATGTACAAATTATTTAAATCAAGTTATGCCAGATGGCTGGATAGGCACCTATGGACCCATTCTATGGCCAGCTCGATCACCAGATATTACTCCCTTGGATTTTTTCGTCTGGGGTTACATTAAAGACAAGGTATTTCAAACTGCCCCTGAAAATATTGAGGACATCAAAACCAGAATTCGAAACGCATGTGAGGCAATTACTCCTGAAATGCTCCAAAATGTAATGCGTGACGTGTCTCGTAGAGCACGTTTATGTGTCAGAATGCATGGTGCACAATTTGAGCATTTGTAATTAGAAAAATAAATACACACAATTTCTTTTCAATATAGTAGTAGGTAGTACTGTTATACATAGTTTTTCGTTTTTTTCTTTGGATGTTCGTTTTGTACTTGTATTTTTATTTATGAGATATTTATTGGTTTGTATTAAATTGTAATAAATAATTACGGAATTATAATTATTATAAAGTGAATTTTTACTATTATGGCACAGCTGATTGTTACGATTCAATTATATGAATTGTGGTATTCGTAAAATATTAAATATTGACACTATCGGTTAAAATTTCTGTGACATGTTTTATATCGTTGGAATGAGAAAAAATAACGGAATTAATGGCGTCATGGCTTACTTTGAGATATATATTTTTCATTTTTGCACAATAGCGTATGTCAAAGCCAACTGCATTTTTCGATTTTTTTGTTACACGTTATTATTCTTATTGTCTTTGCCGTCAACTTTCATTCCTTTAACTTTTTTCGTATCTCCTCAAATAAGGAAGCTATAACCGTTTGTGGTTTTCCTATTTTTCAGGTTTTTGTAATATATCTCATAAAGTAGGCCATGGATTTCAAATTTCTTTTTACTGAAATATAGCTCACAAAAAATGGGATAACTGTTTCTAAAACTTTATTCTTCTACAATAGATATTAAGCGAGATATTTGGTGTGGCCCTCGTAAAATAGATAGTCTGTATACTACTTTAAGTCTATTGTAGGATTTCGAGATGATGTGTCTCACATGACTTTGAAACCTTAGATTATTACATTACATTACATTCCCAAATTCTTACAATGCTTAGATGGTGCTGAAGTGACTCCATAAATAATCAACATTTTTACTTATCTATCGATTTTGCTAAGAAATAAGTTTCATCCTTTACCTAACACCAACTTACTGTCAAAATTTCAACACAAGTGTATGTTTTTTTCCTAAGTTATCGTGCTTACAAGAAACTTGACGGACAGACAGATAAAGAAATGGACATTTTTAAAACCTAAACTTCGTCTGTTCGGAAAAAGTTATATACCAAAATTACCCGCCTCGACGAGTCCATAACTTGTTTAGCATTCGGTCATTAATATAATGTTATGAAATGTTTTTCTTTACGAGCGATATTTACAGGACTGTATCCAGAAATAAATTGTACGAGGTACTCGTCGCAGTTCAAGGAGTGCCAATTTCATTTTAAGTTAAGAAAATATGCAAAATAGTACTATAGATAACAGGCCTGGATATAAATACGATATACTTTTCGTACTTGCGAATAGTATAATAGTAAAATTAATAAACAATAGACCTAAATTGGCATTGTAGCAATTGATGATATGGTACTACATTCTCGTCATTTTGAACCAATTGAACTTATTCTCAGTAGTGATGGTACAAAAGTTGGTTTGTTAAAGGTGCCAAAAGAAATTTTATTATTATTTAAATTGGAATTCTAGAGTTGTAAAATTATCGCTTAAGCGGCTACGACATTCTTTAAAGCAGTTCGATTTTCTCAATTTTTCTTAACATTAATAAAGAGTCCCCATATCAGTGTTTTCCAAATTTCATGTAAATCTGCAAAAATTTTGATTAAGTAGTCTTATTGGATTCGCCATTTCTAACGTTGCTATCAGTATTACCTATTTTGAAAATGCTTAAATACCGATTTTAACGTGGTGAATAATTTTTAAAGTCGAATAATAATTCAAAACGACGGATATTTTCTTTCGCTTTGTAGAAAAAAGGGCCACCAAAAGGAATGAAAAATAATATTTGGAAAAAATGTAACCATGTTTAATAAACGCTGTGTCTAGGCTCCCGGTATTGGTAACCAATTTTATTACGGTATAAATGACAATGTCACAGTTATGACGTAACAATTACCGGGATTAAACAGGGTCCAAGTAGATGTTTCTATCTAGTAATGTATGAGGAATGATTATAAGATTTATAAGGAATCAAAATAATTAATTAGGTAAATCGGATCAGCATCATTTTAGTAATTTATCGTCCACGTATTTTACATTACAGGTAGAATCAATATTTGGCAGTTTTTGCTTTATTTTCTTCGGTATCCCAATAGTGGTTAATTAGGACCCCTTTGAACGGCCTCTTTGTTTTACAGCAACTGGTAATTTTATATTTTGTAAATTTTTTTTATTATGTTCTAAAAAACAGAATGATGTTTAATTTTGACATTTATACAGTGTCCGCCAAAAAGTCTGCACCATGTGGAAAACTTTTTTATTCAATTGTTTTTTTAAACGGGTTTTATCACTAGTTTCCAGTTTAATTAATAACCAAATTGCCAAATATATTTGTCATGTCTCAACTATGACACCTCCAAAATGTCATTAGAAATTTCAAAATGGCCTGAAATGTAACCATGGAATTTTGCAACAGGACAATAATATGTATAGAAAAAGAAGGGAGGCATACAGAAATGTAGTATTTAATTAAAGAGAATATAGTCGACAAACATGGTTTAAAGTTATTAAATAAATCGATATTTTCTACTTTTAAGGTTTTTGAAGTAAATTTTAATAAGAATTTTGAGTTTTATTGATGTGATCTAAATTTGATAACAATGAACAATCGTTTCTTTACTATTTAAGCCGATTATTGTGCAAAATTCCTCTGTAAGGATTCAGAATTACTGAAAATAGTCTACGATTGTCCTGTTTGTTTCTGCAGAAATGTTTCTTGCAATTATTAATTACATTAACAAAACTAAAACATTGAAATTTTCAAACGAAACATTCAGTTCTTAATGTAATTACAAACAAGCTTTAGTAACCGAAAGCAGTGTAGTACCGGAAATACAAAACGAAGAGTATAGTGCATTTGATCGGAACATTTCTATAACCGGTAATATTGCTCGTAGAGAAAAAAAATTCATATCACTGTGTTGGTGATCGAATTTTGAACAACTTCAAAATGTCCGTCCGTCCGACTGCCCGTCCGTCTGTCTGTCCGTCCATCACGTTTGTTGTAAGCACGATAACTTAACAACGAGAAGTCCGATTGAAATTTGGACAGTAGGTTAGTATTAGCTAGCTGAAGAACCCAATTTTTGAACAAAATCGACCAATAAATAAAAAAGTAATACTTTTTTTATGTTTTGTAATTAAACTAAAAATATCTAAAACTAATATTCTTTCCAAAAAAACTGCGAAGGGTATCCTATAGAATGCGCAACAATTATATTATAAAAAGTGCAGTAAATCGGCGAATCCTTATTACCTAACATGGTATTGAAATCGATGTAAAATAAGCCAATAACAGAATTTAATGTATATTTACATTTAAATGGGCGAGGGTGACATTTTAATTAATAATTGCAAATGTTTTTCGGGTTCCGTAGAACTCTTATAGTGTCGCCATGTCCGTCTGCACGTCCTTCTGTAAGTCCACAGGCGCTTTCCTCGAAAATATTTAGCCTACTTGACGGAAATTTCGTTCTATTATAGATTGCATAATCGCTACATAGTCTAAAATTGAAATCCTCCAAAAAAATTCGGGGTACCTCCACTATATGTAAATCGGGTGTGAATTTTCTTTCATTCACTCCATCAAATGAAATATCATCAAAAGGGGTTTTGAAAATTAAATTGAGGTTCCTTAGACATATTTTCATTTCAAGGTTTCGTTTTCGAAATATTTGGTTTCAAAGCCATTTATATTGTTTAATTTTCCAAAAGTGTGTTCCAAAAATCTCATTTTTGACAGTCTTTTAACAAATATTTTTAATGAATGTTATAACGAACACTGAGAGTTTGAGAAATGTTTCTACTATTTACCTATATAGGGCGAACAAAATGCTATCAAGGTGAAAGAAGAGACAATGTCAATAACAAATTGTATGGAGTTTGAAATTAAATATGGACATTTACACATGATAGATTTAGACAGCTTTGGATATTTTGATTTCCATAAAATGCACTCACCCTCCACAAATTTGATTTTTGCAGATTTTGATGTAATCAGGTACACTCTAAGATGAATAATTTGACGTTTCTTTTATCTTTTATATCGATCTGTCCATTTAGGCTCTAGCAGGAAACAACGGAATTAACATGCATACATACATGGACTATGCAACAAATTATTCTTCTTTGCGTAGTGAGTCAGATGAAAATGAATAATCTAAGATGTTCAAATAAAAATTAATGCATCTCACCATTGAAACAAATTACATTCATCAGTCAAGTAGGCGATTTTACTATGAAAATATACTACTGCTTTATATTATTACCTGCTCGATTTAAAGAAAACACTAATTACAATTGCATAAATTAAGATTGCTTTATCACACAAATTCAAGAAAAAATCACAATCACACATAATAAACGAATATTTCTATCAAAATCATTCTGTACAATGCGACGGATGATCGCTCGGTGAATGTTGGCATCAGTGTGCGACGGAAAGCGTCGTGAAGCGCCATATTGGACGCCGGCCCCTCCTATGTCTGCTTAGTGGCTGATACAGAGTTATCTGGGTAGGCGGGGCGAAGCTCTGTTGTGCTCAGTTTGATTGACAAGCGGGTTTGATAAGACTGCACTTGTTCACTGTTTTATTTTGATAGTCTCTACTTTCTTATTTCTTGCAATTCTACGAATGATGCTCTCTGTGAAATTGAATATCTAAATATTTGGAAAAAATACAGGAATAATTAAATCGACAAGCAAACCAGTAAGGAAAACGATAAAAGTATACAGGGTGGGACAATAAACGTTCTGTTACACAGTGGACCAGAATCCGCAAAAGGAAATGTAAATGTAGCTGCACGGAGTAGATAGTTATTGGAAAAACATTTAAAAAATCTAATTTTTGAAAGGGGTGAGTTTCAGAAGGTGAAACATGAATATATTTTTAAAAAATGTAAAACTTCAGGTTTGTGTTCATATTGAGCAAACATTCGTTGGAAAAATATTTAAATAAATCAACTCTTTGAATGGGGTGAGTTTCAAGGAGGTAAACCACATACTTTGTCGTATATAAAAGTTCGAACGCAATCTTTAAACATTTGTACCTCCACAAATATTAATAAGGCGGAAATAATAAATCAAAATTCATCCTCAGTGTATAAGTTTTGTTTGGCATTGTTTGGCTAAATCTGATATTTTTATAGTTTTTAGATGAGAATCATTTTAAAATACTTGTTTTTTCAAGATAAATCGCAATTTTTAAACCGTCATAACTTCAACTTTATTTTTAAAATGTATATAGAACCTCATTTTCTCAATATTTTATTCTCTTTCGGTCCCAATGGAAGTTTTTTTGGCCACCCCTGAAAAGTGGTTTAGTTCACCTTCCTTGGAACAGAAAATCCGCGCATAATATAAAGAAATTTTAACACTGGAAATGTCAATGTTCGCGTATAGGAAAAAAGTTTTTTTTAAGGCCGTCGACATGAAAGTATCAAGGTCAGATGATGTAATACTGAGCGAGGCCTCTTACTATGTGGGAAGCGATGCGGTGTAGTCGGTCAGCGCAGATCAATATTGTATCGCCTGTTCAACTATTTCTTCCGTAGTATAGCGCCGGGCACGCCGAATTTTTATTTTTATTTCGTAACGATTAATGAATTTTTTCACAAATTCAGGTTTGATTTGATGGCAGAAATAATGTTTTTCTTCTTCTTCCTATAATGATTTCAATCTTTCATGAGATGGTTAGGTGGTAAGTTAGTTAGGTTAATTTTTATTTTGCTATCTAATTGTTAATAACTATAAGCACCGCAGGCAGTATTAACATCGCAGACAAAAAAAGAAGGGTGCGGGGGTATCCCACCGCCTTTTAACATTGGAAATGTTAATGTTCGTATATGGAGTCAAAGTTACGAAGCCGACGTCGTCATGATTCCGAAGCCAGGTAAGAACTTAACATTTCCTTCTAGTTACAGGCCCATCAGCCTTCTACCGGCGATGAGTAAAGTAGCAGAGAGGATCATCCTAAAGAGACTTAAAACCCTGACCGATGAGCTGCAGATCGCCTACAGAACAGAGCACTCCACCGAGCTCCAAGTGCTCCGTCTAACGGAACACATCACGGAGGGTTTCAACCATCGACAAGTCACAGGAGCGATCTTCCTCGACGTAGCTAAGGCCTTCGACAGGGATCGGTACTCTCCCTCCAGCTGTTTACCATCTACACCTCCGACATACCAAGAACCGCAAGGGCCTCTTTGGCGCTCTACGCAGACGACATGGCCATCATCGCAAGATCATGGAGCGCAAGACTTGCCACCAGCAACCTCCAGGAAGCAGTATCCCTTCTAGAAGAGTGGTGCAACAAGTGGAAAGTCAAAGTCAATGCGGAGAAGAGCACTCTTCAAGAGAGTCAGAAAGCAAACTTCCACAGGACACGTTTCCATGAACGGCGACAACATCCAATGGCACGATACCGTCAAGTACCTTGGCGTTATCATGGATAAAAGCCTGTCGTGGAAACAAAACACGGAAGTGATTATACAGAAGGCGAGGACGAGAAGAACTCTGCTCTATCCAATGATAGGCAGACAAAGCCAACTCAACTTGAGGAACAAACTCACGCTCATCAGGACCGTCATTGCACCCATTCTGACCTACGCCTCCGTTGCCTGGGGATACCAAGCAGCCACCTACTTGAAGAGGATACAAGCCGTGGAAAACGTCGCACTCAGGTGCGCCGTGGATGCACCATGGTTTGTCAGAAACGCCGACATCTTCAGAGACCTGGAATACACCACGATAACTGAAGTCATCCAGGACAGCGCGAAGAAACTATACGCCCGTACAGCAGAGCATGAGAATCCGCTGGTCAGACAGGCGACTGACTACGACCCCAACGACGCTCCTAGGCACAAGAGGCCGAAGCTCCAGATCCTGGATAATAAGTATAACTAACTTTCCTTTCAGCCCGATCTTCAAGCCACGCCGCAAGGAGACAATGACCAAAACACCCAAATCACCCGATCCCGGGGGTATCCAGCAAGCAACCAGCTGGTTACCCTTACCCTAGCCCGTGCCGGCCTCCGACGCTAAAACAAGCGTCCTAGGCCGACGAAATCGGAGCACATGGTGCCAATTGGCACCCTGGGCTCCGACTAGTCACACACCCCCAAACCCTTCCAAACTCCGAGAGGGTGCGGCAACAGCCGTTCCCTCTCATGGCAGACGAAAGACGCTCCCAGGTGCCGACATGCCAGCGAAAAAAGAAGACAAAGACAGAAGAGCGCCAGAAGAAACGACCCAGCTGGCAGGGTCCAACAGCCAGGACCAGGGGAGGTCTGGTAACTTCGCCTGCACCGTCTGTATTTGCAGGTGGGGTAGTCGTAAATAGCAGGCCCACCCCTTACGAGGCCGGTCCAGGTTTACAGCGATGATTGGGGCAAAGTGCTGAAAGCTCGACCCCTAATCATCCGAGACCGTCATCAAAGTCAAGAATATTGGCGCAAAGTTACGAGTTTTATCTAAGGCCGCCGACAAGAAAGAGTCGAGATCAGATGAAGTAATACTGAGCAAGTGCGCACAACATGAGTTTGCGCGGAAAACATGAAGTTATAATGCGGTTGTGATCACCAATCGTAGTCGCCATGGATTCACAAAGTTTGGCAAATAGCGAATAGTTATTTTTGTAGCAAGTACCTAAAATCATGTTTTTTTTGGGACGGATCGTAGCTCTTTCGGAATAAGTTTATGTTTTATGTATGATGCTATCATTTCCAATGTAACGATCGTTGCGAGGATTGCGAAATCTGTGAATTTTTTAACGCATTCACTATTAAATTATAAAAAAAAAACACACATAGAATGCCATTTGTTCGTTCCGCGTGCGAGCGGCCCGTAGTGATGAATGTGTTGCACGTTACAAAAACAATATATTTGGAAAAGGCGCTTGAAGACACTTATGGTTTTCTTTTTATTTCATAAAGGAAGGTTTGAGGTATTTCTTACATAATATTTTAAGGCATGACTAAGTAAGCTTTTTGTGTTTCTCTACACAAATCTAGAACAGCTTATACAAATTCCTGCCAAACACTCCATAAATAAATTAATTTATTTCAATATTTCCATTCAAAATCTTCTTTCTGCCATTTATTAAATTAAATAACATACATCAAATGAGTTTCTAGAAAAATTTCACTTTGAACTAATACATTTTAAATTCACACTATCTACTCAAAGTTGGTGTTACATTTAGCTGGACACCCGGTCGATAGGTGCTAGGCAGAAGTGTTGTGTTTGCGATGCCTTAGCAGGTAGAGATTTTACCTAATGAGATAGTTATTCTAGAAAATGATACATTGGTCTTCTTTTTAACTAATCACAAAATATGGAAATGTTACGTAAAATTTGAAACAAATGATTTTTGTCCACTTCTTGCGGATTCTGACCCACTGTGTGTAGGTCGAATCTTAAAAAAAGTAAGTTTTATGCATATCATATTCAAATGCACCAGGAACTATCTGATGGCGATTTTCAAAGGCGTCTTCAGCTTTGTAATTGTAAAATGCAAGGGGTCACCTTCTTGAATAATATTTTATTCACTGTTGAGGCAACTTTTCATAAAAATGAATTTGCTGATTGGAACAATTTCCATTATTATGCTTAAGAAAATCCTCACTTTTCTAGGGAAGCTGATAACCAGCATAGATTATGCATACGTTTGGAGAGGAATTATTGCAAGATATGTAATAGGGCCACATTTTTTTTTGATGGTACATTGAGTGGAGCTATTTATCTTCATTTTCTGGAAAACCGTCTGACACAATTATTGGTGAATCTTCCTGAAAGGATTCGAAATAGGATGTGGTTTCGGCAACATGGTGCTCCACCACATTGTTTAAATGCAGGAAGGGACCACTTAAATGTCATCGCCTACTTCAATGGATTGGAAGAAATGGTTCCACTAAATGGCCTGCTAGATCTCCAGGTCTTACAAAAATGAATTTCGTTATATGGGATACGTGAAGAAATTTGTGTATAGAGACACACATTAACAACAGTCCAAAATATGAAGGCGAGCATAATAACTTAGGAAAAGTAAAACCTCATCTTAAAAGTGCTTAGTGATGTACATCAATCAAAATGGGCAACACGTGGAGCACCTATACATAATTCTTTTTGTTGAATTATTCGAAGGAACTTCTATTTTTTTAAATGTATTCTTTAATTTTGCACGTATAAATAGCCATAGGGATGTACGTACAAGAAATGATAGTTTTCTATCTATACAGGGTATATTTGAAAAATTAAGAAAATTCAGTTCAATAATCCTTAAATTAAAAAATAATTTTTGGTCACCATGTATATTTTTAGGAAGTGAAAATTATTAAAAAATATTAATTAACTAGTATTCACATATTTTTTTTTTATAATCTCATAATTGTGACTGTAGTGATTTTTTCAATATTTATCTGCAGATGGTATTATTTCAATAAAATAATTCATTATAACCAAGTAGTTGGGAGATGGTCTACAATAATACAGGATTGAAAGGAGTCTAGAAAGAGGCATCGAAAAATGTACATAATATTCTATTTAAAAAATGGCACTTGATTCTCTAATATTGTCTTGGCTCACCCTGTATATTTTAAAATAATTTCCAATGTTAGACTTTTTGTATAGTTTACTTGCACTTTTTTCTAAAATTTCTAGCTACCATAGAACTCGAACTATCGAAGTCCGATGTACTATTGGACGTAACCATCACCAAATTGTTCAAGTCAATAGTACCTAATGAATGAATAAACATAAGAGAAATACACACGGTTGAATTAATAATATCCTTTTCAAAAATGTTTGAGACAGATAAACGGTCAAGAGAAATTCGAAGAAAATAAGAAAATTCAATAAATTCTTTTGGTTTTGTTATTAACAAAAGAAGCTTTTTTCAAAAATGTACTGAAATATAAAAACCGCTGCCTAAGGAATCACTACTTCCACATCTAGATTTCCTACCCAAGTCACTTTAAACAAGAACATATTGATACTATATTAGTACTTCAGTAGGTATGTGGAAATAATTAATTATTCATAGAATTTTAATAATACAATAGTTGATATGTCGGCTCCCTGGTGCTAATTTTTAACTTGAGGACTTTTGTTCTCGTACACCCATTAAATAATAATTTTATTATGTCCTTAATAATGAAGTGGGGATGTTAGATGTCATAAGAAATGTGAGAACTTGGCTTCTAGTATATACATCAAATTTCAATTTTCTGGACTAGTACTAGCTTGCTTTACTTATTTACCCCCATTTACGCCCAACCATTCAACGTAATAAGCTTAAAATATAATCTAGTTCCAGATCTCGTTATATGATACATGTACCAAGTAAAGTGCTAACTGCTCATGCTCAAGTTAATTTATTTTGTTACCCCCTTTATTAATAAGGTACAAATGGTGGTGGCAGATGTCATAAAAAATTTAGACCTTGATTTCTAATACATACACCAATTTGCAACTTTCTAAACTCTTACTAACTTGCATTACTTACGCACCCTTATTTGCCCCCAACCCTTCACCATATTAAGCTCAAAATACAATCTAGCTCTAGATCTCGATAATACATAACGTGTACCTTTCAAGTCAATATTTTATACTGTTTCAAAGAAAACGTACGCACAAGACAAAATTACGGACAGATAGATAGACAGACAGACAGACAGGCCGACCGATAGAGCGACAGACATTTTTTTAATCTCAAATTTAAGACTTTACTTTTCAGGACATTCCAAACCTATTTCTACAAAAAAATAATGTGAATTTATTTTTTGCGATTACTGTACTTCCACTCCACTACGTGAATGTGGAAATAAACTATTTTTCTAGCTATTACAGTAGTATAAGGTTTACATAAAAGCGCGGATAAAGTTTTTCCAAAATTTTTTCTATCTCTAGGAAAGGTTACGTTGGAGACAAGTGAAATATGAATTCAAAATCAATGGGAAACAAAATCAAATCAAATTTTATTTCGAACATAACATATAACATAAGGCATAAATTTGTACATATTAGGATTTAATAAAGGACCATGCACTCTAAATTGCCTCTGAAGCGAATCAGAGAACACATTTGTGTTGTGCATGACCCTTCAACAACATTCTTAGATGTAAAATTAATTTGTACAACTTGTTATTAATCATTTACTTTTATACACGTAGTTTAATTAAAAATATTGCTGTTATTGTTAGATTAATATCGTAAAGCGACAGCAAACATGTCTTTATAGATAGATTTTAGAAAAGCCTGATGAATAGTTTATATTTTTTTCTTATAAAATTTTTACATTCTATATTAATTTTTTTATTTTATTTGAGAAGAGCCTAATTTTGAGAATTATCCCCTTAATACCTGGTAAGGACACTTAATTATGTTTATGGGGACTTTTGTGTATTTGAACAACCTAAATATATTCTCCAAATTTTGCGATTTTCATCCGGCATGAACATATCTTTACCTCTCTAGAAATTTCTGGCATCTAAATATTAATAAACATTTTTAACCTGGTAATTAATTCGATAAATCCAATTTTACTTCCAGATCCACGTAGTGGATTGGAAGTATAGTAATCGTAAAATGATTTTCAAAAATTTTTATTCCTGAAATAGGTTTCGAAAGTCATGAAACGTCGAGATTCTAAAGTTCGGAACGATTTAAGATATTGACTTGAAATTTTGTACACGCATATATTATAACGAGGTCTGGAACTGGATTGTTTTTTGAAGATATCCGGTGAAGGGTTGGGGGGTAAAGACAGCTGGTAAGAGTACAGAAACTAGAAATTTGATGTATGTACTACAAGCCAAGGCCTCAAAATTTTTTATAATCCTTTTCATCACCCCACCACCCCCCATCCCATTATTAAAGAGGATGATAAAATAAAATTTAGATATTCACTTGAAATTTGGTGCACGCAAATATTATAATGAAATCAGGAACTAGATTATATTTAATAATAAAATAAGTAAAGCAAGTTGGTGAGAGTACAGTAACTTGAAATTCGGTGCATGTACTAGAAGCCAAAGCCTCAGATTTTTTTTATACTATTTTTCAAACCCCCACCACCCCTACTCCATTATTAAAGGGGTTGATAGAACAAAATTGAGATATTTACTTGAAATTTGGCATGTATAATTACGACATCTGGAACTAGATTATATTTTGAGATGATTCCATTCAAGGGTTGGGGCTTATTTAGGGGGCCATCCTGTAAAAATAATTATTTAAGAGATGGCAGGGGAAAATAATATAATATGGAATGCAATTGACATTTTTGTTAAAGAAAAGAAATGGTAAATGCTTTTACAGATTTCTTTCTCTTACGCCAGTAAGTAATATTTAAGAATTTTTTTACTCCTTTGTCTTTGGTACACACCTGTTATTTATTTTTACTTCCACATCCACTTATAGTATATTTATAAGAACATAATAGTAATAAAAGGTCATTATAAATACAAATAATATAAAAACATAGTCAATCATAATAGTATAGCTCACCAATATAATATGAAATATAGTAGCGGGTAAATTATCTACATAATTTACTATTTATGAGTAAAATCCTAAAACAAGTCAATTTTTAATTATCAAATACATTTTTTAAGCCTAATTCTACACCTCCCCTTCAACCCCCTTGGAGTGACAGCTACTCCTTTAAAATTTTTAAATGAAACAATGGTGCATGTCACTTCAAGGGGTTTGAAGGAGGAGGTATAGAATTACGCTCAACAAATGTGAGTTAAAAATTGACGCGTTTTAGGATTTTACTTATAAATTGTAAACTACATAGATAACGAATGTATCCATTACTTATGAACCTCACTGTATCATAGAAACTTTTACCAGTCTTATCAAGCATGTTAGAGAAGGTTGTTCAACAACAGATTACGACATATTTATGTTGGCAAATATGTTACTCCCCATGCATGAGTCTGGTTTTCGCGCAGGACATGGTACAACCACAGCGCTATTAAACTTACTTGAAAATATTCTACAAGCCCGTGATAAAAACTTGCGACAGTTCTTCTATCATTAGGTTTCTCAAAAACATTCGATACCGTTGATCATAATTTACTGTACGATAAATTATAATATTACGGTTTTGATGAAAGAGCAATAAGCTTTTTTAAGTCGTATTTACACGATCGCTATTAACGAGTAACTGTCGTTCAACAAACATTCTCTGCAAAACTTGTTATTTCTGGCGTACCACAAGGCTCAATTCTCGGTCCACTACTGTTTTCATTGTATACTGCAGACATGTGCGACATTGTATATTTTCCATGCCTAGATACATTTACGCAAAATCGCATACAAAGAGTACAAAATCTTTGCTGTCGGTTTGTATGCAATCTGAGGAAATTTGATCACGTATCTGATAGATTTTCACGACTTAAATGGTTAAAAATGACGGAACAAACAAACTCTAGTTCCAGATGTCGTTATAATAAATAAGTGTATCAAATATTACGTGAATATCTCAATTTAATTTTCCAAGCCCCTTTAATAATGGGTGGGGGTAGCGGAGGGGTTGAAAACTGTTATAAAAAATATATGATTTTTTGGCTTCTAGTATTTACACCAAATCCAAGTTTCTGTAGTCTTACCAGCTTGCTTTACTTATTTTCCCATATTTGCCCCTACTTACCTCCTAACTCTTCACCGGAATCATCAGAAAACAAAATCTAATTACAGATGTTGTTATAATACATACATATACCAAATTCCAAAGTCTCAATTTTATTTTATCAACCCATTTAATCATGAAGTTTTAATCATGAAGTGGGGGTGGTGGGGGGAGTTAAAAATATTATAAAATATCTGAGACCTTGACTTGTAGTATATACCCCAAATCTCAAGTTTTTATTTACCTCTGTTTAACACCCAACCCTTCAACGGATAATTTTGATATATAACCCAGTTCCAGATCTCATAATAATATCTACATGTATCACATTTCAAGCGAATATCTCAATTTCATTTTATCAACCCCTATAATAATGGAGTGTGAGTGCTGGGGGACAAAGAATATTATAAAAAAATTTGAGGCCTTGGCTTCTAGTTTATACACCGAATCTCAAGTTTCTGTACTTTCACCAGCTTGCTTTACTCATTTTCCCGTATTTACCCTTATCTACCCCCCAACCCCTCAGCGGATATGTTAAAAAAACAATCCAGTTCCAGATCTCGCTATAATACATACGTGGAAAAATTTCAAGTCTAAACCGTTCCAGAGAAAATATGCAGACAAACAATTACAGAACGACCAACAGACCCATCGACAGACAGACAGACAGACAGACAGACAAACAGACAGACAGACAGACAGACAAACAGAGACAGACAGAAATGAGTTTTTCGCTCAAATTTAAAATCTCGA
The DNA here is from genome assembly GCA_963583905.1 of Stenurella melanura. Taxonomy (NCBI): domain Eukaryota; kingdom Metazoa; phylum Arthropoda; class Insecta; order Coleoptera; family Cerambycidae; genus Stenurella; species Stenurella melanura. The sequence goes on from OY757313.1 coordinate 44,159,641, forward strand.
CGTTTCATTACATTCTAAACCTATTTCAACAAAAAAAAAATCAAATTTTTTTACGATTACTATACTTCCAATCCACCACGTGGACAGAGAGAGACATTTTGGATTCAAATATGCTGCCTAAATTTTTCATAATGGTTACGTTATGCAAGCTCACGTTCAGCATTTATGGGTAACAGCCAGCGCGTAAATAACTAAATGAGGGATAGGTATTAGGCAAATTAATACATATCTTAGTTTTTTGGTCATATAACTTTCAGAAATATCTAACATATCTGCTAGTATTATGGGTATTACTCGGATTCTTCAAGAACATATAGTAGTCTTCTTTGCTAGCAAGATCGCGATCGGTACGAATTGAGTACGAACAACGCGATACAGTTTTCAAAATATGGCGAAGGTGCCAATCTCACTGCTACCGATTATGACAAATTTCTGCTACCACTAGCTTAGTGTCCAAATTTCAATACAATCCGGGTTCTCGTTCTTATGTTATCGTGCTTACAAGAAACGTGACGGGTAGACAGAGAGACAGACAGACATATATTTTGAAAGTTGTTCAGAATTCGATCACCAACACTGTGATATGAAATTCCTCTACGAGCAATATTAACGGTTTTAGAAATGTACCGATCGAATGCAATATACCATACACATATTAACTATATACTATGAGTATATGAATATAATAGAAGGTAAATGGTCACAATCTAATCGGAGAAATTGGCCACTGGCCTGTTACATATAGCGCGCTTCCTTACTCCTTCATCAGATCGTGTCGTCAGAGCGTGCGCATTGGGTCCCAAGCTCCCAGCAGAGATAGAAAACTATCTCCTTCTCTAGCCTCAATTCCGTACAGAGTGGCTTATAGTGTGTTATCAGTATATAGTTAATAGGTAGGTATTTGCAATATACTCTTCGTTTTATATTTGCGAAGAGTATAATAAATGTCCCCGGCAATTGAATATTATACGCTTCTATTTATATATGAACTTAAATACAGGAATTGGACAGACAGACAGAAATTTTTTCACTCAAATTTAAAATTTCGATGCTTCGTGACATTCTAAACCTGTTTAAAAGTGAATTATTATTTGTTTGCTTTAATTGTATTGAAACATATTCTTTACAGGATTTTGCAAACATCAGAAAAAATAACTATCTATAATTTGCTAGCATAACCAGAAGTCAGGTTATCGAAAGAATGCAAAGATTTCATTAATATTTTTACACATAGCTTTTCTTTTAGTTCCCAGAGGTAGTTATTTTTTTTTGATGATTGCAAAATCCTATAAAGAATATGTTTCAATTCGAAACCTATTTAAAAAAAAAAACAAATTTAATTTTTTTTAATGATTTCTACACTTCCAATTCATTACATGGATATGGAAGTAATATGTATTCGCTCTTCAGATTATTTTTTCGAAATGGACAGAGAAAGACTTTTTGGATTCAAATATACTAAATTTTTCACAATGGTTACGTTATACAAGCTCATGTTCAGCATTTATGGGTAACAGCCTGCGTGTAATAACTAAATGAGGGATGGATATTAGGCAAATTAATATGTTAGTTTTTAGCTCATACAACTTTCAGAAATATCTAACATGTCTGTTATTATTACGGTTATTTCCCGGATTCTTCAAAAATAGTTGTCATTTTGCTAGCCAGATCGCGAGTAAAACGAATTGAGTACGAACAACGCCATACAGTTTTCAAATTTTGGCGAAGGTGCCAAAGTTACTGTTATCGATTATATCTCATATAAACTGTTTTTATCCCTAATACCAAATTTCTGTAAGATAAAACTCAAAGCATTCAAGATGAATTCTGATGAACCTGCAAATATTGCATGTCGATATTTCTAATGGTTTTCGAATTCCGATAGAATATACAATAAGTAAACACTAATTTTATGAATAAGTGAAACTGAGGACCTCCGTTTTTTTTATTTTCTTTTAATCAGTTGACAATGTACACGGATAAACCTATCTCCTTCTTACTAACCACAGCGCCATGCTTTGTGATTTTTTTGTAGGCCCCAGTTTGCTGTTTAGCACATATTATGACGTCATAACTTCTTCTGTCGTTGTCTGTAAAACTTCTTTCTCATCAGGTCCTTGGTGAAGTTAGGAGCTTTGTCCTCTCCGTTCCTTACTACCTGATTTCCCTAAACAATTAACCATTCTATAATATCCCCTCTCTGGTTAAAATGATCAAGGAATGAGAGAATTTGGAAAAGAAATATTTTGATAAACATTGACCAGCCTCCTCGTCTGCTTCCAGAAAACGATTACAAGAAATCATGACATTAAACACCGTCGCCCGATTATTTCAAACAATATCTTATATTGATATTTAAGTCAGTTAAAAAACTGTTGCTTTGGTTATTTGTTTATTTGTGTGCGTCTTCTGCTTATTTTCTTATTTGAACGTTTGAATTTTAAGTACCTCATCTTTCATTCAGTAAATATTGCAAAATGTTTGGATTTTATCAAATACATTTTTACTTATACGAATATTCGGTTGTAATGATACGAGAGAAAATTATCGTACAAAGCACGAGACCGTAGCTGAGGATAGAAAATATTCATACAGACACATATACTGAAATTGTTGAACCAATTCCTCCTGAGTGCCACCGTCAGGTAAAAAAAAAGGAAGCTAACTGAGGAGGAAACATATTTAGTTGGAAATCAAATAAAACTTAAATTGACTTTAGAACAATTGATTCGGTATTTTCAAAGATTGCAATTATTTATTTATGTCTACAAGCTTTCTTAAAATATATTCATATATTCTTATATTTTTTTGTTCATTTTAAGTAAAAAAGTAAAAGATTTACAACCTACAACTACCAGATTGTTTTTAAAAATTTTGTCGCGCTTTTGAGATTAACCTTTCATCACCCCATTACTCAAATCGATCCAGCCTTTTAGAATATACAAGGTACGTAAAGCAAGTCGTATTGTTTTTAGTTACATGCTTAACATACATACGTACAAATAGACATGTGAGATACATTGCTGTTCTCTGAGCTGCGTGTTTTAGTAAAAACTAGCTGTTTTGCAAAACGCATTACAAGATTAAGTGACATACCAACATATTTCATTGATTACTTTTCCGCAGTTTGCGAAATCCTATAAAGAACATGTAGAAAGAAAATAAGAAATAAATAAATGTTACCTGCAATTGGAAAGTCAATGGATATTTTAAGATTATATTTATATATCAAGTTAAATACACGAATTGGACTTGAAATAGTTTGTAAAATAGCAATCGCGATCCTGCATGTTTCATCTTCCGAGGGCATTAAGAACAGACATTAAATATCATTTGATAATATGAAATGAGCTAAAATTTTAAGTATCTATGAGTAAAACTGTTATAGAATTATTGATGTAAATGATTAAGCATTTCAGTCTGCACTTAAGCAAAGTAAACTGTTGCTGTAGAATGTACACTCTCATGGTTGCATGGTAACTAATGAAAATATTTAACTGCTGAACGCTCCTTTTCATATATATACATCATACGTCGGATGAATATGTTTTGGCTCTTTACCATCATATCATATAATTTTAAATTTATTTTCATATCAAATCTGAAAATAATCCATTAGCCGATTTACAAGAGTGTCCCTATTGGATGAGCCGTTCGATATACATATATATTCTAGGGTCCGTCCGGGGTACGCTTCCATGCTATTTAATCTACTTTATTAATTAATTAGAACTATTCTGGAGAGCGCGCCAGAAAAAAATTCGAAACATTAGCTTTAATAATAATAATAATAATAATAATAATAATAATAATAATAAAAATAACAGACAACACTACCTAGAAGCCGGGGACAAAGAGAAATTATTGGTGTAGTAGAGGCCACCAACAAATTCAAAACCTCCCAGAGTATTTCCAGAGTCGATGATTTGAGCTGCATCAAGAAGTGGTTCTAGCTGACAAAAAAATCATCTCACTCAATCTCAGCTGTGATAACTATCTGTCTAACCTATCTCCCATATAACAGCAACAGAAAACAATAAACTGGGCTTGAAAGGAGTTGTACGGGCGATTACATAAGGATCTGCACTCTGATGGCATTGATAAGGATGCATCGTTAACTTGGCTAAAGAACGGACAACTATTCCCTGAGACCAAAGGATTAATGTTAGGCATTCAAGATCATGTCATTATCATAACAAACTACGAAGAGTATGTGACGAAAGCGAACGTGGATAGCGATAAATGTAGAAAATGTAACACCTGTGGTGAAACTGTAGACCACATTCTGTCCCACTTTAGCCAAGTCAAAGTATATAGACAGACACAACAAGATCGCTGCGATAATTTACATCAGACTAACCGAGATGCTAGGGTTGAACAATCTGGAACTTAAACCATACTATAATTTCGAACCGCCATGCGCCACCTGTAATTGAAAAGGAGAACTATAAGATTTATTGGGATAAAACTATTCTAACAGACCGAACAGTACACTACAATAGACCTGATATTACCCTAATCAATAAGAAAGATAAACAAACACTGTTAATCGACGTGTCAATTCCGAGTAACAACATGATAGGGAAATACCACAAGAAGATTCAGAAATATACAGAGCTCAGAATGGAGATCCAAAGGCTGTGGCATATGGAGCAGGTTCAGATTGTTCTTTTGATCGTGTCGGTGATGGGGTTATTCCTATTACTCTGACAGATGAATTAACTAAATTACATTTACAAAAAAGTATCTAAGAGAAAATGCAAGAGTCAGTATCGACAAGGCTGACATTCGCCTTTTTAAGGTCAGCTGGGCTAAAGTTGGAGACCGAGGGATTCATTGTGGCCTGCCAAGATGGTATAATTAACACTTTGGTTTACCGAAGCCGCGTAATATGTATAGAGAGAGGTTCCTGATATTAACTGCAGGGTCTGCCATCAGCCGCCGGAATCCCTCATGCATTTGCTTTCTGCATACCCGGTGTATGCGATTTCGGCCTATATCCATCGCCATAACGCGACGTTACGGGTGCTGTACTATCATCTAAGGCACTCGTACAGAGTAGACCAGACACCAGTGCTGCCTTACGTCTCCGAAGACATCGAGTCCGTTGTCGAGAACGAGAGGTGACGAATTTATTGGAACTTCTCGTTCCGACAGTCAGGCTGATTCAAATCAACAAGCTTGATATAGTCCTCCTCGACCATCAAACCAATGTGATGTTTGTAATCGAGTTCTAGGCACCTGCTGAGCCAAACACCGCTTTGAAAGAGGAGGAAAAACGAGCTCCAAGTGTTGTACCCAGGCTACTCGGTCAAGATAGTTGTCCTAATAATCGGTGTACTCGGAGGTATGAAGCCTACGCTACTCTCAGAATTGAAGACAGTGCCGGCCTGTCAGAAATTAGCCGAATGGCTGGCAGGCCAAATGCAGAAGGCGGTTATCTTGGAGTCCCTTCGTCTACTTAGGGCACACGATTAAGCAATTTACCGTCACTAACTCCAAAGGTCGTGGGGAGTGGCTGTAATTATCGCCAGCGCGGCTACTGTGTAGTATCGGTCGGAGAGCACGTCCGGCAACGGGTAAACTGAAGAAAAAAAACATACTTAAGGACTAGCCTAGTTTATTTTAATTTAAGGCAGCTGGGTCACTTTTTCACTTTAACGGATCGGGCTGGAACTTTACATGAATCTTTTTTTCTTCTAATTAAATCAATCTGTGGGGTGCCGTGAATGAAATTTCGAAAATAAGGACCACTATACTCTACATGTATATATTGTGATTTTCAATTATGTTCCTATATAAATCCATTCACGACTCGTTTCTTTCGTTGTATCCCATTGCAATGGGATTTGGAGGGAAAAAAATTGGAGGCCCTGATGTCTGACTTTACTAAACATTACTTAATAGAGTTGAATTCTGAATATTTTGTGTTTAAATCCATATTTGAGGCACATCGTTGTTTTTCATGCTACTTTGGAAATTTCTCTTGAATCGTTTAACTTGTTTAATTTAATTTTTTATCCATTTAAAGAAATTTCTAGTTTCATTGCAAACGTTAAATATCGAACGAACATAATTATTAGCAAAGTTGGTGGTTCCTTATTTTATGAATACTGAATGAAAAATTTTATAATACCTCAAAAGTTTGCAGATAGTATGGGACGAAAAAGGTTTTAATTAGAGGTTCATATACCAATAATCAAACTATTCAATTCTATTTCGAATGGTACCAAAGGGCCAATCAACAACCAAGTTTGCAAAAACGGGCTAGTTTTGACCTCCCACCCCTCCTTTATAATACTTTGTAATATTTATGAGACCAGATTTATACAATCGTTTATTTGCAAACTCCCATACCTCTACATTTAGCGTTAAAAACCTTCTACCTTCTATCGTTCACTTTGACAAATTTTCGGTGATCCCCCCTCCCCCGAAAGCGAATGTATTTGTCGATTGGCCACCAAATATTCATGCATTGAGTTTCAACAACATGTATTAGAAATATTTTTAAAGGTTCGGCTCTAGTGGTCGTGGACAAACAGAGGGGGATTAGGATAAGTATTATCACTTGGTCCTGCGAACATTTCGAACTTTTTTAATATTGTGTGACTTGGTTTGCAATGACTGAACGAAGAAAAATTAATAAAATCTTTCGAGATCCCTTCTCCTTTAGTTATGTTATTCTTCCTAAATAAAATGAGATCTGTTATTTTTGTTGAAAACTTGCACATACTTTTTGAATCGATGTTAACATATTGTCTCTCCTTTTACCTCAGAATTACCACTACATGAGCTACTTAGGTCTTCGTAGCTATCAATCTTGTACTGTTCTCAAATCGGACGCGAATATTAATTGCAATAATTAATATTAAAAACGTAAATATCGCTTAGGACTATTTGTTAGAGTTATTCATTGATTTCTGAATACATTTTCAAATATTCGCACGAACGTTTTTCTCTAGATACGATAAATTAAGAACGAAGAGTCTGAAAGAGTTTTTTGAAATTAGGAGAGTAAGTCGGTGTTAGATACAGGAAGAACTCTGTTGTCATTTGAAAAACGGAATAATAAATATTGCACTAAATATTTCATTTTATAAAATGCACCCGAAGAGGATTGCAATCTTTATAGAATAATAGAACACAAACGTTGCATAGTAAGGGGCAACAGATTTGGTAACTAAAATCATAGAGACGGTTAAACTAAAAATTTAACAATTATATTTAAAATTATTTATATTTAAAAAATTAATTCATTTGGATTATGGGTTGTTTATCTGGTTAGAATATAATGTATCTTTTTTTTTTATATAAGTTAGAGTTTTTAAAACCTTTCTTATCTATCGCGCTTTTCGTGAAATGAAAAATCTGTAGTGACAAAAGAATAGAGACTCTTTCAAGAAGACGCAGTTTTAAAAGATTATAGTTTATTCGCTATTATTTAGTTTGCCTTTCCTTCGTACTGTAAAATCAGGGTAAGTTATGTCATATGCTATTAAAAATCATTACAGTCCACACTTCTTTTGTATTGTTAATTTTGGGGGTCTCAGTACTGAGATTCTAGCATGGATTCCCATTTATTACTTACTAATATTTTTATGACATTTTGTGTGATTTGTGAATAAGACAAAATATTAACTGTATATTTTTGCCAAGTATATCATACTTTCAGTTTATTGTGTCAATATCATTTTAAGTAGTGTAAAAATTAATTGATCTCTTAGGCATATTGTAAATAAATTATTATATAGGATGAAAGTGGATAGAAATAGTTTTCGTTGATGTATTCGGCATTACGTATTACAATTATTTAATTGAAAAAAATCGTAAAATAGAATTCAGAATTACAGCTATTATAGATCTTTGGCACTAATCAATTTTTTAATTAATTTTTGGATTTATTGGCAAATGAAGGCGTTTGCATCTCTCACAACACTTTTCAATGTTTCTCTATCAGGAATGAAATTTTCATGTTATATGTCTTTTTTGGAAACCTTCCTAAAAATCGTATTTAACAATTTATTCAAAATGTTCCTGTCTCAAAAATGGTTGAAACTGTTGTCTGTTCAATAACTGACTATCAACAAAACTCTCAGGATATTGATTATTTAATAAGACAGTTTTTATAAATTGCTCTTCTTTCCTTAATCTTACATCATTTGAAGAAATAATTTTGGCTCTGTCATACAAGTAAGTAAAAATAAGATAAATATAATTTAATGTCTCACGTGACTATGGAAATACATAAACAAAGAACTGTCATGGTTGACGGCCAAAAAAGTTTTGAGAACGGTAGAAGTAGATTTTCTTCCGAAACGTCAACTGCATATAGCTTTCATTTTAATTTTTTAGTTTATAACGTTGTTCTAGTTTTAGGTGTGAGACTTTTTGAAACAGTCAAGTATTCAAGAACCTACCAACAAATAAACAATTATAGACAAAATCTGTATTATTTTACACTAGAAAATAAAAATGTCTAGTTTTTCAACTTACCGATTATAGTAGTATGGCTTTGAGGCTGTAAATTTTTCTCTTCTTTATGTTTTATTGAAGAAAGGCGTAGAGTTAGAAACGACTTAGGTATTATATTAATTTTTCAATTGATTTTTAATGCCACTAAAATTAATGAACATGATTACCTCATTTTTAAACGTTGAAATAACCATCCATATTCAAATTAGTTAACATTTTATAGTCACATAAGCTCTTAGGTAATATTTTATACAGTAATGAAACATATTCTTTACCTACAGGATTTTGCACACAGCAGGAAACACTATCTATGAGAACTAAAAGAAAAACTGTCTTTAAAATTATTGATTTGCAATCTTTGCATTCTTTTGATAACTTGAATTCTGGTTATGCTAGCAATTAAAATCCTAAGATGAATTTGTCTTTCTTATTTGACAATTCTCATTCTAATACTAGTTTCCACGTAATCCCCTACGGCTATGCAGAGTAAACCACTATCCACATAACCCCTACGGTCATGAAGATCCAGTAAAAAAATAAGAACAAAGGCCTGAAATGAATTTATTTACATACCTCGTCTTTTGGAAAATTCTTCGTTTAAATGGATTACATTTGCGTGAAATCTATCATTCTGTATCATGAAAATGTAATCCATTTAAACGAAAAATTTTTCAAAAGACGAGGTATGCAAATAAATTTATTTTTGGCTTTTGCTCTCATTTTTTAACTGAATCTTCACGACCGCAGGGGGTTGTTATGTGGATACTGGTTTGCTCTGCATAGCCGTAGGGGATTATGTGGAAACTAGTGATAGAATGAGAATTGTCAAATAAGAAAGACAAATTCATTTTAGGACCTTAATTGCTGGGATAATCAGAATTCATGTTATCGAAAGAATGCAAACATTGTAAATCAATAATTTTAAAGATAGTTTTTCTTTTAGTTCTCATAGACATATTTTTTCTGCTGTTTGCAAAATTCTATAAAGAATATGTTTCATTACAATTATAAGCAAACAAAAAGTAATTCACTTTTAAACATTTTATACAGTACCTATTATGGATATTTGAAAAGTGAGATTAACTTAACTATTTAAAAACTACAGTAAACATTACACCCTTCGCCGATTTATTGCACATTTTATATAATTGTCTCACATTCTGTAGGTTGTTACTCTTTGCAATTTTTTCTAAATAAAGTTGTTTTAGAAAGTCTTTATTTTATAATTTCAATTTAACTTAACGCCTCTACGCTTTTGAGAACTGGTGTTGTTTCTGCAAAGCTCAACAGATATTGTTTCTTTGTTTGTATATATAATATAAAGAAACAAATCAACGATTATTATAAAACATATTATTTTTTGGCAGGAAGGGGAAAATTAAGTTTATTTACCCTCTATAAAATTAGGTACTAATTGGTCAGAATTAAAATACCATAGAAAATTAAATGAGAATTAATCTATTTTTATTTAACTTACGTGATTTAATCTATACCCTATTTTCGTTTATAATAATTATAAATATGATTTAATTCCTTTATGCAATTTATTTAGATCAAATCTGCTATAGACAGTAGGTAGAAATAATAATTTCAATAACATTCAATGTTTCTTGTCTAAATCAGCCTCAAGTAAAACAGACTTTCTTAGGATATCTTGAAGGAGTTCTATTTATTACACAGAAATTGTATCCATACAATTTTAAAGGAACCTGATTCGCTTCTCAAGACGTTGATAGATTCCAAAACCGCATTCTCGTATATGATTTTAAATAATCTGTACGTAATAGTCCCTCGAAGCATAGATAATTAAACATAGCCTTGTGTTAAAACATTTAACGGGAATAAATATAAAATGTTAGAATGGTGTAGAAATATTTCAAAATCACATCACATTAATTTTCTTCTCTAACGATGGTTAATAAACCAAAACATAAGATAATGTGGGAATTATTTATTTAATCATCAATCTAATTTGATGAAAAAATTGATCTAGAAAATAAAAACATCTAATATAGGTATAATAGTATATTTAACAAGTGTCTAGCCAAATAAGTCTCTAATATAAATCAAAGAGACGTAGAAAGTAAATCATAGATACATAGAATCGAAAATTAAGAAACCAAAATATATTATGAATAAATAAAACTAATCCTGTATCCATATAAAACAGGCGAGTTATTCTGTTGTGTGATTCTCTTGACTTAGCGCCTTTTAGTCTCCGCCTCCCATCAATAAAGTTATAAGCGATGCAAAATAACCTGTCAAACGTATTAAAGAAAGATGGACAACCCGAAAACATGACATATGCACGCATGCTCTTTGAATTACATGCGGGGGCGTGACCGAGCTTCCAAACTTTCAGTTGTTTCAGATAAGAGTTAGACGAGGAGAAAGTATGCAGCGTGCGTAGGGATTAAGGGAGATGGCGAGCTAGGAAGTGCCCGAATATTGCCGATCGGGAGACTCACTCGGCAAAGGTCCAACATAGCCCTATGATGATATATAGAGTAGTCGACTTATAGTTAAACCGCGCTGGGAAGTGGCCCAGATTACAGAGACTTTACAGCATCAAGTCCTAACCCGATATCTGTACGAACGCTAAGCGCTTAAGACTTTTTAATACTTTCATAGGATTTTGTGAAAACCGCTGCAGTTTGCGACTGGCAGTGATTTGTAAGATATTAACCGCGCCGCGGACAGACAGATTTTCATGACAAGGACTCCAACTGGATGATCGCGGATTTATTTGTTTTTTTTTTCGGCGGCTTATTGAGATTTTGTGAATCGGTTTCTTATAGTGTAAAGACTGTGATAGACTTTGTGATTTAAAGCTGTATCTTTCGAAGTGTCTCTTTAGGCAAAGTTCAACATTCTAACAGGTTAGTGAATGTAATACATATATTTTGCTTCTCTGTTTTCATCAACTGAAATTCAACAGAATATTGAACTATATACATACACCAACATATTTATATCAAGATTCACAGATAATATTCTGGGGTTATTAATTCACTAACATAAATTCTAATTATTAAATTGTCTATCGAATAGAGGATGATTACTTTAGAATTTGCACTAGCGATATTTGCTGTTTCAAAATTAAATTCCAGGCACCTCCACCATATTTTCCTGTCCCACAAACTTCTTTCCGTCGGATACTAAACATACAGCATGGCATCTGGCTAGATAACAGAATATTAAAATATAATACAGCATGAGACTAAATCAACAAAAGTAATATGAGAATATAGGAAGCAATTCGTTATAAAAAAACTGTAGGTGTCAAACGTATTTATATTTCTGTGTAAAATAATTAAGTACAAAACAATATTTTATATCTAAATTGATCTAAATATATGTAATAAAATGTATCTTGCTTAGTGGTATCATAAAAATGTGTGCAGAGTGCATTAATGGGGATTAATTTACATCTATTTATTATGGATCAAAGAGGGTAATTTGAAACTACCGATAACAAATATTTATCACTCTTCTCACGTTCGATAAGTGAAAAACGTATCTTATGCAGTAATTTAATAATAATTATGAAAATATTTGCCGAAAATTATCACTCAATATGTACCTAACCAAATATCACCTTTGGTTTTATGGGTAATATAAAAAAAGCGAAACGAAAATTAGTAGGTTGTAAATTATTAATGCTGGAAAAAGCGACGATTGTAAATCATTTGTTATCTAGGAGCCGCATATGCCATAAAATTTGACCTACAAATATTTCACACTGTTTATTGACAACTTATCTTGTCTGGTAATATTTGCTCAACCATATTTTCGTTCAAATATAATTGTCAATTATGTTTAAATCCCAGCTGAAATCGTGTGGATATATAATTTTTCGAAAATTAAATTTGAGTTCATACCTATTTTGATTTAAGTAAATTGTGGTTGTACAAAATAGTATATTTTATTAGTTTACACAATATAGTTTCACATTTATTTGGAGTCTAAGAGTGTAATTGGTGTTATAATTAATTGGTCTATCTGTTTGTGTGTCTGTTATCACTCAGTTTTAATGAAGATATATATTTTTTGATTCGATAAAAATTAAATATGTACCCATGCTGCAACTTAATGAATATAAGTTACTGTATGTATAATATACAAACTTAAATCTATGCAATAACATATACTTATTCTTTCGGAACACCCATCCGATTTGTGAAAATAGCTAATTTATGTTTCAAAAATGCATCTAAGTATATATACCAAAAGTGCGTTACCATACCATCAATAACTATTGGTTTAATTATGTGCCAGCTTTGTTTTGCAAAGTTCCATTTTAAATTTAAATAATCAAATGCTTTAACACAACAGCCCTCAACGCGTTTAGTTTACTTTACTTTAGATTTCTTAATGCGTTATTTTACTTACGCATTAAACAATCTTTAGAAATTTTCGGTACTTTACATTGAAAAACGTAACATTTTTTGATAAGCATTACAGCTATTATGACTCAGTTAAGGAAATTGCTTTGCACCCAAAAACATTCCAGTATCTATTGATAAGGAATTCGAACTTTACTAAGGAAAGAATGACTTTTTTCGAAATACAGGATAAGGGCTTACTAAAGTCGCTGTAAATGTAGTAACAATCTCTTACTACAGAGGTGTTAATTTGATAGAATATAAAAAAACAAAACCATTTGTGTTGTAAATTCTTAGGAAATATCATCGGGGTCATTTGCTGATACTAATTATAATAGAGTTACTTTGGAAAAGTGGTTTTAAAAGATTCTTTAACGCTATGTTAAAATACAATAATTTCTTGTGTTAGTCTATGTTTAAGTCGCAACTGAATGTAAAACTTTGATCAAACCGCCTTATTTTGTGATTTTTGGTTAATTTTGGAAACACACCATTGTCTAAGCTTTGGCTCTAATTTATAATATATTTTTTTGAAAAAACGTTTTTTTATTAGGTACAGGTTGATTTTGTTAAACTATATTTTCTCGCTTTCTTGCTACTTTGAGTATGCAGTACTGTATAGTTTTCCGGTTATTAAATTGGATTAAATTGTTTTACAATTTATTTTTTACACAGAATAAAGGTGTGCCAAAAAAAAAATAAATTGAAAGTCTGCTTGGATCATGCATGGATCACAGTTCAGATCATAATTCACATTCCTCAAAATTTCGTTTTTTTTTCTTGTATGTAATGGTAAATATATAAACTCGTTTTTATACAATAACAGTTATAAACAATTAATTTAGGAAAGGGATACTGCTTTCAATCATTATTACAATTCTTTCACAATGATGAACAATGTACATGTAAACATTCCCCTTAACATTATCACAAGCATAATGGAATCACACCAAATGACAAGGTACATATTTCGTCACCCTTGTTTAGAATGTAACGCGATTTCTTGGTTTGCTAAAAAGCCAGAGCTCTGATCATATACAGCACAATAATGTAACAGTTGTAAACAAATAAGCAACTACAAAATAGGAAATACGTAAAACACAAATTAACATTGTAAACAACATTTGTTTAGGAACTTCTATATAAAAATTATAACTCACAAATAATAACGTAATCTTCATGTTCGTTGGCTATAATGACCACTTTTTGCAATATGTGGTAAGATATATTGATTTGGCAAGATTTTGCAAGATCCCAGAGTTAATAGTGTTATTCAGCGTATATTCTCAAATGAAATAAATGTTAGATTATAATCTACAGTTGACGATGAATGATATTGGCAGCAAATGTGGAAAGAATATTTATTTGTTTGTGTTTTTGTCTTTATTCAGTCAGCACGTGAGTTTTAATTCTTCTGAAACTTGATAGTGATCGTCTTTTACTGGACAGTTTAAATAATATCTCTTTAATTGAGGGAATATGCTGTTGTCTTCAACGTGTCTTTCAACAATAATAGAGAAGTAATAAAAACGTAAGGAAAATTCCTTAGAAAGTATCACTGCATACAAACACTGTTTGAGTGGAGAAAATTGAGTTCAAATCGTTCAGAATCTAAGTCTTAATATGAGCGGTTGAACACTTTTATTATAATTGCAACTTGTGTTTTGTACCATTGTATATTTAATTGAACAAAAACATAAACTTTCTTGAAAATTAATTCCTGAGCAAGTATGTTTTAAAGAAGGTGACATTACTTAGTACCCTAAGATTTCAGAAGGCTCTCAAATTCAAATCAGGCTGGTTGGTAACTTAAGGATTCTGGAGCAAATCTAATCCAACTGGAGTCCATGACCAAACTACTGACTCACTGCTTCAACCATGCAAGACTTTAATTGCCTCTTTGATGTGCCAATCATGCAGCTCTCTTTGGTTGACTCCTTGATGTGCGGTTGGAGAAAGGGTCACTTCCATGTACACAGATGGATCAAAGATGGTTGAAGGATTAATTGTAGGACATCTAGAGCATTAGGCAGCCACTAAACTATATTAGTAGAAGTATGTGCTATAGATCTACGTACCCAAGAATACATAAACAAAGATATGCGGCTTTCAGATAGCCAGGCAGCATTAAAGGCTCCCAGATCTTACACCGTTGAATTTGAAATTACCTGGACATGATGCAAACAATCTCTGAAGTAGCTGGTAGAATGACAAAGTTGCCTTGCTGCGGATGTCAGGATATGAAGGAATAGAATTCAACGAATTAACTGACAATCTTGCTAGAAAAGGTGTTGAAGTATAATTTCACTGTCCTGAACCATTTTGTGGCTCATTTAAGGAACACATAATAGAATAGGCCTTAAAGGAGGAAAAGAAAGACCAAATGCAAGTAAAGAAGTCCATAATGCATTCAACAAAGAATGCTACAAGGCCTCAAGAACTGGAAAAATCTAATTAAATCTGATGAGGCCTTCTAACAGGCATTGCCTCTTATCATCTTAAGATCAGGGGAAAAGCTGAAAATGATAAATGGAGATACCTCCATAGTTCAACAGAGGCTGCTAATGCAAGATATTAATCTGCAGTAGCCTAGAGTACTTAGAAAATAAATGAACGCCTGACGACATAGGAAAATTAACTGCCAGAAGAATGACATGACTTGGAAAACAAGGAAATTCTTGACGAAAGCTAATAAGGGAACTCACAACAGATCTTTAAGGTCGAGGTAAAGAAAGCCTGAAGAGCCGAGCACAAAACAAAAATTAAATACACATATACACTGTTGTCTGTACTACTGGAGATGGTTGCAAATGATTCCACTTTAGCAGCAGCAAATGAAGATGAACCTGAATATGAAACTTAACGGAGAATATATACAGATCAGCAAATTATCATTCGAGCACAATTTAGAGTGTGTCAAACATGCAAAAGACAGTCTGACTAACACCCCAGTTTTCTGTATATTTTTTATTCATCTTCTATATTTCACATATACTCTGTTGTCTGTACTACTGGACATGGTTGCAAATGATTCCACTTTAGCAGCAGCAAATGAACATGAACCTGAATATGAAACTTAACGGAGAATATATACAGACCAGCAAATTATCATTCGAGCACAATTTAAGAGTGAGCCAAACATGCAAAAGACAGTCTGACTAACACCCCAGTTTTCTTTATATTTCTTATTCATCTGATCATTAGAAAGGGAGGCAAGCATTTTGATGCTTTCAAGATGTGGGCCTGGAATCGTAATGGGAATAATCGAATGATTTATTAGTACGATTAACTAATAGTTAAAATATCAATAAAATTATTTAATTCGGACGTCTCAGACAACTTGTAGTCTACTTTGTCATATCGTCTCGTCAAGTTGCGAGTAACAAGCAACTATAATGAAAGCTTAGCCTTGAATGAAGCAATCATAATACCCACAATTTACTAGCCGTTGTTCATAGCCATATGTGTAACCAGTCACTGTAGGTACAGGGATCTGCTATTTGTGGACAAATATTATATTTAAAGTTGAAGCAAATAACAAATACCAGATTTTCTCTCTTATGTATACGGTATCCATGATAATAGACAATAAATTCCGGTAGATTGTAATGAAATACTACTTTCACGTTATTCGAAAACAAATTATTCGAAATACAATGGTCTAATATTCTTAGCGGTTTCTGAGCTCGAGCACATTGATTACTATCATTCCAATTACTCCATCAGTAGTACGAAGACGCTTGTTATTCCTATGACAGCCTATCACATCAATAGTTTGACCAGACGTTATAAAAAAATTGAGGCCTTGGCTTTTCTTATATACCATGTATCAAGTTTCTGGACACTTACCAGCTTGCTTTACTTATTTCCTCCTATTTATCTCCCAGCACTTCACAGGAATTTGCTCAAAATATAACTTGGTTCCAGTTCTTGTAATAATATATCTCCGTGTACCAAAATTTCAGGTCAATACCAACGCGCGCACAAAACAGTTACAGACCGACAGACAGAAATTCTTTTGCTCAAATATAAAAGCTCGTCATTTCATGACATTCTAAACCAATTTCAAGAAAAGAAAATTGATTTTTATTTACGATTGCTATACTTCCACTCCACTACATGAATGTGGAAGTAATTAAGTAAAAATATTTCGTTCTAAATACGTCTCTTGTAAACATCATTTCTGCTTTAAAAACAACAAAGCTGTTTGATCTGTAAACAATATCTGCTTGGATCGAATTAAACAACTTGATACTCAGTTCTAAGTAGTAATTAAAAGCTCTGATTAATAAATTAGTAACGAGGTTCATATGTGAGTAGTAATGTGTGACAAAAAATTTTTCTCATAAGAAAAAAAGTTGTATTATTCCAATAATGAATCAAACATAGAAAATTGCTTGCGTAACCCAGTAATTATCTCCATTTGGTACTTAAGAGAGTAGTTTATTAGTTTACTATTATTATTAACCGCTTGAGGGCTAACTTAAGTCCCGGGGTGTTAAGCTAAGTCTTTCAGCTTTGCGATGAGGCCGACAGATCGACCCGGATTTCTCGACTTACCGTTTGCTTTTCTACATATCCTAGCAGATTTTACAGCTTTGGTCATCGGTTTAACAAACCAGTTTTAAAGCTTCATTGTTTTAAATGTTTCCGTTTTTATTGTGTCGTTACTTTAATTGCACTTGCGTTAAACTTTGATGTTTATTTCTATTGTGCTATTTCCTTTGTAGTACAATCATTGGGTTTTATAAAATATTAAATCAAATGACGATGAAACTTTTAATAGATATGATTGTTATTATGTCAGTACTACAGAGTTTATTTAGAAATGGCATATGTACAGCGCGTTTCTCTTGATGTACAACAGAGCGTTATTTTTTATTATACCAGGAAGATATTATTGTACATGAACCTTAAGTAGTATTTATTGATACTCTTACCATATTTCTCATCATGTTTTTTTAGGTGGTATTATTTTGGCATATACAAGGTGTTCCAAAAATGTACGACACAGATTCAAAACCTATTTCTTAGTCAAAATAAAAACAACAGGACTTGTGAAGACGACTTATTTAATGCTTCGTTTCTGATGAAGGTCTATAAAAAATTTAAAATTTTTATGTTATAACATTCTCTTGGAAGAGGGGGGCAACATTTTTTTTTGTTCAGTGTGTAACCACATTGTGTTGGTTCGCCTGTTTCTTCTTTTTTGGGTTATTCCTTATAACAGTAACAGGAAAGCACTGTATTTAAATTAAATTAAACAGCAGATCATGAGGAAGTCAACCACAAAGACTACCTTACTCTGTTTAATCTAAAAAAATATATAAATTTACTATGAAACGAAACTCTCATATGGTGTGATCAATGGTTTGAAATTAACAACAGTTCTTTATTAACAGAGAATATTGTACATAACTTAAAAGGCATATAGGTAAATGACATATTTATAAATGTTTTCATTTATGCGAAATCTATCTACAGGCCTGGTTATCTGTTTGGATTGTTATTAAAATTATTATATACAAGGTGTTGCATCATGAGAGGGACATAGCTTAATAGGAGGTAGAGAACATCAGTGGTAACCGGAACCTCCCATAGAAATGTCTCATTGGGCCTTCACTACGAAATTACAGGGTGTTAAATAATTTTTGGCCAAACCTGTTTTTTGTCATAACTTTGACAGGAAATGAAATTACGGATTTATATTTGGTACGGCTAATGTACAAACGAGCCCCAAGAGGTACATGTATAAAAAAAAATATATCCATCTCCGGACTCACTATAATTTATGTTTCTTCTTTGCATCAATAAAACATCACGCTGTATATATTTTTTAAAAATTTCGATACGATATTCGAAAAGAGCAAGAAAAAACAAACAAAATTGCCTATTTCATTTTTTTGTTACACCTTCGTGGTTATTTAAATACGTTGTTAAATGTGCAAGAAAATGGATTACAGAACCCTATTAAATGAGAGGCACGTGAAATAAATAGTTTTATAACTAAAATTTGCAAAAATTCTATTGAGCCTAGGTGGTCTGGGTGAATCCTAATTCCGGCACGTTTTAAAGGTCCATTTTGGTAAAAAACTGTGGTCCTAATAAGTAATCGGGTATGAAATAACAAAATTTTTAATCAATCACAGTAGGCTTGTTCAAAGTGACAGATAATAAAAAGAAATCTCCTAAACAGTTGAATAATTGTTTGTTAGTAATTTAATGTGTCAATAATTCTGCAGTTGTGGAGCGTGTTTTACAACAAGGTGTGCAGGAACAAAACAATATTATAAACGTAGTTCAAGAAAACCCAAATATGAGCACTAGACGAATCAGTTTGGCAACTGGTATTCCTCATTGGCGAGTATGGAGAACCCTAAAAAGAGAACGTTACCATCCATATCATATCCAGCAGGTACAGCGTCTTCAACAAGGCGACGATATCCCCCGGCTGGCATTTTGTCGTTGGTTGTCTAATCATCGCCCAGTCATTTACAGAACCTTATTTACGGATGAGGCACAAGTTACAAGGGATGGAGTAAACAATTCACGAAATAATCATAAATGGGCACAGGAAAACCCACATGCGGTACGCCAACGCCGTTCGCAACACAGGTTTTCTGTAAATGTTTGTGTCGGACTTGTGAATAGACATTTGATAGGGCCACATTTTTTTGAAGAAAGATTGAATGGTGAAATTTACTTTGACTTTCTTCAAAACATTTTACCGAATATGTTAGAAAATATCGGTATCAGCATGATGGGGCCCCACCACATTTTAACCTTCAAGTAAGAGAACACTTAAACAATGTGTATCCTAATAGATGGATTGGACGCGGGGGTCCACATGAATTGCCACCAAGATCTCCTGATTGTAACCCTTGTGATTACTTTTTATGGGGCCACTTAAAAAACGAGGTTTATAGCATTGAAATTGAAAGTAGACAACATTTAATCCAGCGCATCGTTACAACCTGCGACGAAATACGGAATAATCCAGAAATGATACGTCGAGCAATTGGTGACCTTTCTAAACGCGCAAGAAAATGCACAGAATTTGGGGGAGGACATTTTGAAAATTTACTTTAGTGTCAATTACGTTTTATTTTTAAACACATTTAGTTATTGTTTTGTTATTTATTGTTAATTGAATGGAAAATATTTTATTTATTTAGATTTTAGTTTGTTCTCTTCCAATTTTTATTAAGTATAAAATGTTGATGATTTTCTTGATCAAAGTAACTGGTTGCTTAGGCCTAAATGGTTTAAATTATCTGTCACTTTTATTCTTTGAACAAGCCTACTGTGATTGATTAAAAATTTTGTTATTTCATACCCGATTACTTATTAGGACCACAGTTTTTTACCAAAATGGACCTTTAAAACGTGCCGGAATTAGGATTCACCCAGACCACCTAGGCTTAATAGAATTTTTGCAAAATTTAGTTATAAAACTATTTATTTCACGTGCCTCTCATTTAATAGGGTTCTGTAATCCATTTTCTTGCACATTTAACAACGTATTTAAATAACCACGAAGGTGTAACGAAAAAATGAAATAGGCCATTTTGTTTGTTTTTTCTTGCTCTTTTCGAATATCGTATCGAAATTTCAAAAAAATATATACAGGGTGATGTTTTATTGATGCAAAGAAGAAACATAAATTATAGTGAGTCTGGACCTGGATATATTTTTTTTATACATGTACCTCTTGGGGCTCGTTTGTACATTAGCCGTACCAAATATGAATCCGTTATTTCATTTCCTGTCAAAGTAATGACAAAAAACAGGTTTGGCCAAAAATTATTTAACACCCTGTAATTTCGTAGTGAAGGCCCAATGAGACATTTCTATGGGAGGTTCCGGTTACCACTGATGTTCTCTACCTCCTATTAAGCTATGTCCCTCTCATGATGCAACACCCTGTATTTGTACACCATTGTATCAAAATAAGCTTAAAAATAGAGTGGTATGAAATTTAGGTTGCTGCAACTCTTTACCAGATCCCTTTAAATTATGTACACATTGTAGGTCATGGCGATAACTTAATTTATATTGCAAATAAATAGGTAAAGATGTTTTACACAACCCATGAACAAAAACTGCTAGTGTTGTTTATACAAATTATTTATTTTTAACTAGCAGAGATCATTACTTTTGCGAAATGCAAACAGATAAAATACACAATGTTACGTATAATTGAAAAAATATTTGTCACAGAGAAATTAATGCAATATACCTAAATCCAAAATCGACGTCTATTTCCAAATCACGATTTTGAATATTAGTTATGACATGCATTAATTGATTCAGACTATTTGCTTTTGTGCACTTAAAATAACAGAAAATGTATATACTTTACATACGTTTAAAATTTTGTGCAGTAGACACAATTTGTCGATTTGATTAAGTTTAAATTCAAACGATACATTTAGTAACAAATAAGCACTTATTTATTATAGATCAACATTTAGAATATTCTAAATTAAGTTTATCAATTATTTGCAAAAAAAGGAATGAGCCCATAAATAGAGCCGTGAGAGTCACCAAAACTCGTTCTATTTTATTTTAAGGGAATGGATATCAAAGAAACTCTTATAAAAGACAAGTTAAAGTTTGCTCGACTCGAGCGATAGTGTGAAATGATTTATAATCATATTTTTTCAACCTACAGAGTGTTACTCTTTAGTGGTGGTCCCATTCTCAGGTGGGCCGAATTCTTAAAAACTGCTGAAACACCAAGTGTCGTTTTAATTGCATTAAAGTTGGTAAAAAGGAATTTTTGAAGTAGGGAGTGCTATAAAAAAAACAGACGGACGTATGGATAGACGGATGGATAAACCGAAACTATAAGGGTTCCTACTAAACCCTAAAGATGACCTTTATGTGGCTTTTCAATTTTTTTTTACATTTTTTTTATCACAATGAACATTGCTACGGCCGATTATTCGATGCTCTCCTCACTTATAGGATTATAATTTTCCTTTAGTTCTTAGCTCCTCCATTTTTCTATGTAAGATATCTCCTTTTAAATAGCCCCACGGAAGAAAATTTGGAACTGAGCTGGCGCAGTGCTAAAGGTCGACTGAATATTTCATATCCCAGTCTCTTTAAAGAGAAACACCTTGACTATATTTACACTTTAGTATGTGGAATCAATTAGTAATAAAATTTTAATATATTTGAAGCAGATATCATAACAAAATTTGAAATGTTGGCTTCTAGAACATACACCAAAAATGAAGTTTCTATATGCTTATTAGCTTGTTTTACTTATATCCGCTATTTATCCCCCACCCTTTTAACTAAATCATTTCAATCAGATGTTATTACGTAAGTGTACAAAATTTCAAGGGAATGTCTCAATTTTATTTTATTAAGCCCTTTAATAATGGAGTGTGAGGGTGGGGAGGCGATGAAAAAATAAAAAATCTGAGGCCCTGGCTTCTAGTATATACACCACATCCAACGTTTTTATACTCTTACCAGCTTGCTTTACTTACTTTCTCTTATCTACTCGTACATACCCCCACCCCTCCAACGGAATTATCATAAAATATAATATAGTTCCAGATATTGTTATAACGTATACGTGTACCAAATTTCAAGTGAATATCTCAATTAAATTTTATCAACCCCTTTAATGATGAAGGTATTGAAAAATGTTATAAAATATCTGAGGCTAGTATATGCACCAAATTCCAAGTTTATGTACTCTCACTTTCTTTACTTATTTTTTCATATTTACCCCTATTTAACCCCAACCCTTCAACGATACCATCTTAAAATATAATCTAATTCCAGATGTCGTTATAATACATACGTGTGCCAAATTTTAAGTGAATGTTTCAATTTTATTTTATCAGCCCCTTTAATGGTGGAGGGGTTGAGAAGTATTATAAAAAATTTGAGGCCATGGTTTCTAGTATATAGACCAAATCCCAAGTTTCTGTACTATTGCCAGCTTGGTTTATTAATTTTCCCCTATTTATTCCCATTTAACCCCCAACCTTGCAACGGAATCATCTCAAAATATAGTCTAGTGCCAGATGTCGTTATAATACATATGAATATCAATTTTCAAGTGAATATCTCAATTTCATTTTGGGGAGGGGGGTGTAAGATATTATAAAAAAATCTGAGCCTTGACTTCTAGTATATATATCAAATACAAATTACTGTACTTTTACCACCTTGCTTTAGTTATTTCCCCTTAATTATCCCTATTTAACTCCCAACCCTTCAGCAGAATTAGCGCAAAATATAATCTAGTTCCAGCTCTCGTCATGATACATAATATGTGTCTCAAACAAAAAAAGTTAATCTTGACGTTTCATGACATTCTAAACCTATTTCAACAAAAAAAAAAAAGTTAAATTTTTGTTTGCGATTACTATACTTCCACTCCACCGCGTGGATGTGGAAGTAATAACGACTGCTGAACGGTGAAAGCAGAACTGATGGAATCCCTGGAATATGTATGGCGACCAACTTAAATCTAACAAATTGTTGCCACACCCTGTATTTATAAAAAAATCTACGAACTATCTGTGCACTAATTCCTAAATCATCTTTTAAGATATAAAGTTAATAAAACTAATTCGTCAATCTTGTCAAGTTCAACGATACAATGAATCACTGGAACATTAGACATAATAAAGAGTCTTTCAATTATTATCTTTCAATTTCAGTTAACTTTTACCGAATTATCTAAATATCTAATTATAATCCAATATATCTATGAATTAATAGAAAAATCATGCCGTGATTTCACTTTTAGTTACACTTGTGACTCTTAAAACTTATGATATCCCAATAGTAAGATCAGTATCGAAATTTGAATGGATGGCGCAAAGCAAGTACTCTCTATATGTATGAAGTATTATTTTGTGTACCACGCAGGGATCAAACTTAGTGTAAATAGAATACAGTTATTTTTATTAAGGTTCTCATGGAAAACAGCTAATCAAAAATCTCCACCTGGCTGTCAAATTTGGTACAATGTCAGAATCTTCAATTCTGAGTTTTTCTTATAATTTGTTCCTCGATCTGGAACAGAAAAGGCTGCTTACCTGAAGTAAATTTTAGTTGTTCTGATCCTGCTGTTTGAGGCGCTGCACACGTCTCATGTGCGCGTTGTTGTCTTGGGCGTTTAAGGAAACATCATCTGCTGTTTCTCTTCAGATTGGAAACTTTTAATCTTTCTCTAATTCTATGTGGATTGTTAGTAAAATTATTTATTCTTACGTTGCGTTCCCAGCACGCGCTATATTTTTTGAAAGCAGAATATATTAAAAATTAGATTTAGGTGAAGGAAAAGCAAGAGTAAAAAAATGTTTGTCACACCTGTGAACAAATTTCTCTTGGACAGATTGTATAAGTGTGCAATTTTGAATACTTAATTTGTTAAAAAATCCCAGTTAGAAATTTGTCATTTAAATACGTCATTTGAGCGTGTATAAATGTAAGTAAAAAATGCTTTTTCTAGTACCGTGCGTAAAGTATTTTATATATGTGGCGTAATACGTGTAAGTTAAAGTTTTTCACACCAGGTCGAAATATGCCATAATTCTGTTTCGAAATAGTAATGTACTGTATATTCTACTACATCTGGAAGCTTAAAAAATTAATAGAACTATTTTCATAGGCATATTTAAGTAAAATTCCACCTTTTTTTCCATAAAAGCTAGCCAAAACTGCCACAAATGTAGGGCCTTCTTCTTAAGGAAGGCAGTATATTTTTGTTCAAAATCAGTTTTTTCTATTTTATAAACACAACTATTCATTATACCAAACTAAATATATCCAAGTTATCCTCGTAACTTCTTTCTCTTAGATTAAGATGATTTTCTCATTAATTCTTTAAAATAATCATTTCTATATTATATACTTGTATATGTATTGTTTTTAAATATTAAAATGAAGCATTATTTTGTATTTCGTGGAACATTTTCGCTGATCTTTGAATAGCGATTTAAAAAACGAATCTTTAACAAATGTTTAACTGAGCAACATGAAATCAATCTTTAAAATACATAATTAAATTTTTCCGTAACTTTTGAAGCTTGGTTTACTCCAGTGGCAATAGAGAGCTTCTTCCACTTTCGGTGCAGGTCAATTACGGTGGCTAATGATAAAATAAATACTGTCAAGTGATTGGAGCTTGTTCTAGTACCAAATTAGTGGGGTGGTGGTGCAGGAGAGGGGATGAAAGCACGGGCTTAGTATTCGCAAAGCTCTCAGACCGACGCTGGCTCCGTCGCGACGTTCGCTTGATCCGGTCTAAACCTGGCCAAAGCTGTTTTTAAGCTCCGTACCTTTTTTCATGGACTTAACCGACTTTTGGTCTTTGTTCACGTCGCACCTGGATTTACTTACGACCTTTTAAGTGATCCTAACACTGAGTGATTTTGTAACTGATTTGTGCATCTTTATCCGGATTTCAGGAAATTAAATCGCGCTTTTTATAAGCGCCTAGTGGAGTTTATTGAATTCATTTGTAGCGCCTATTTTTATGTTTTGGTAAGCGTTAGTTTAGTATTTACACGTCTAGTATAAACAAAGGTATATCAATCCTTTTATAAAGTAATGCTCCTAAGAATTGTTATTACTGCATGTGCTAATGAGAACATGTTAATAATGAACTAGTTTCTATATCAACATAGGTATATTGTGAGTTTGAATACAGACAGACTTATTGATAGACAATGTATGCACCTTATTTAAAAAAATTCTCAAAGATGCAATTCTACTTTGTGTTAAGTTTCCCGCGTAAGTACGTCCTTTATTACTAATGACCTGATTACTTATTTCATATACGGAGTGTAGATATCTGCATACGACCTACGCTATATGCTCAGTTATACCTTTTTAAAATTATTAAGTGTGTAAATGACAGTCATTAATAGTAAATATACTTGTGGCGCTCGTTTATTGACAGATGATGCGCCTTATTTATACTTAATTGATTTAATCAAATAAGTATATTTTAACCCGACAAAAATGTTTGATAACTAGCATAAAAAAATCCGGAGAGAATTGTATATCATAACACGCGCTGAAACTCGAATAGAAAATATCGGTGAGTCCACAAGGGTGTGCCATTTTGACTAAAAGTTATCAGTTTTTTTTTGTAATAATACCTTGCGATTATTATTCTCATATGTGGGTTCGTAATTAATAATTTTTTAGAGTGACCGCCCGGTATAAATGAAGAAGGTAGTTCTGTGTAAATACCTTTATCCATTTTTTTCCTAATATTTTCCACCCCCATCCATCCATCCCCCCACCACTAAAAGGGTTGATAAAATTAAATTGAGATATTCACTTGAAATTCTGTACACGTATGTATTATAACGACATCTGAAACTAGATTGTATTTTGACATGATCCTGTTGAAGGTGTGGGGGGTAAGTAGAGGTAAATAGAAAAAAATAAGTTAAGCAAGCTGGTAAGAGTACAGAAAATACAGAAAATAAGTAGAGCAACCTAGAAATTTCATTTTTAACGTATATGGTAAAAACCAACGCCTCAAATTTTTCTATGACGTCTGCCCCAAATATTATCAAAATTCTATGACCAATAATTTCAACATACTAGAGTGCAAATATAGTCAAGATATTTCCTTTAAAGTCACTTGGATGCAAAATCTGGATGTGGAAGTGGTGATAACTTCCGTTAAACTTAAAAAATGTTGTCTCAAATCTGGTATGTATTAAATGGTATGATAGAATCCCTTAATTGAAATTGGTTAATATCCGTCATATAGGGTGACTGTTAGAGTCGTGTAAACTGTCATGTTCTATAAAAAGTGTTTTATTATAACTTTAAAGACAAAATGTAACTAAGGGTTTTTATTAAGCACACGAGAATGCGAAGATGTACAACATATCCAAACTAAAATGCAGTGCGCCTTTCAATCTAATTTTAAGTACATGAATATATGTATGAAATTTAACTTTATTGAGCAGATACGGTGAGCTGCCGAGGATGATTACTTCTAGTAGTGGAGCCGAAGTATAGTAATCGTAAAAAGAATTCAATTTTGTTGTTGTTGAATTAGGTTTAGAATGCCATACATAAGACTTCGAGATATTAAATTTGAAGGAAAAAAAATAACTGTAACTTCTTTTGTGCCCATGATTCTCCGGAAATGGACAGTAATAAAGGAGTATCGCAATTCCAATGTCACAATGGTCAATAGCTTTAGATTTAATTGATGATAGGATTATATATTTGTCATTTTCGTTAACCATTTCAAGTTCAAAGTCAGATACCTATACTGAATTGTTTGTGTTATTCGAGTAATATTCGAAAGTGTTCTCATCTATTTTACTTTAAAATATGATTGAGGTATATTTAGTAAAACTATTGTGAAACAAGTGAAAGCTGCAAATCAGGCGTTATCGAATGCGATAACATATTTGAAAAATATATTGGCTTTTGGCCGCGCTGAACTGCAAATGATACTTGTTATGCCTATAATTAACTGAAAATAATTTGCTTTCAGTCTATAATACAACTCTCTGAAAGGCTGCAACAAAGGTACGAAAATGCCTTGATTCGTCATTAATACTTGGTTTATTTCCCTTTTTTGTAGATATTTGACGGTAATAAAAATACGCTTCCAAGAAATGCCTTTATGCAACGTATTTACTATTCTATAGGTACACAATTTGGATCACGCTGATAACTTATCAATATTTGACAACTGTAAAAGTTATTAGTCTAAAAACTGTAGACGCGTCACATCTTTCATCGAATGTTTATTTTTTAGCATAGTTTAATTTTTGTAGTGCATGGTCAAGTACGAATTGCAAAGTCTAAGTAAGGCGATGCCGATGTTTAATCTTAATGGATTGAAGGTTTGAAGTCTCTAGTCGTGAGGATGGTAATACAAATTATCGAATCTTCGATAAGCCAAAAAGAGTCTTCTAACTGAAAAAACTGTATTATTTATCTATTTTTTCAATATCAGAAAACTATCTACATTTCAGATATATTTTTGAAAAGCTGGAAAACATATCCAAGCGTATAGTTATTTGAATATTTTCCCCTTATTTATAACGTCTTGCCAAGCGTTTTGTTATCCATGCCTTTTATATTATAGCTGCATGTTTACTGTATAGCACTTCTAACAGTATCACGTCAGCTGTCGTGGTTGTTTGTTAGATGCATAGCCTCACTAAATAAATTTAATTATAATGTGCACTAAAATCTTGATATGAAAGATGCAGGGAGAGAGTGAGGACGAGGTTACCTAGATCCCCTGTATACCGGCTGGTTCAGTCGACACTCTTGTAACTTTTGAATGGGATAGTGGATTTTTTCAAATTTGGTGTAGTGATATGGGATGAAATTTACAATTATGTGAAGTAAAGAACCAAAATGGCCGATTTCCGGTTTAGATGCAATTTTTATGAAAATTAAATTTTTTAATAGGACAACCTGTGTATTTTTGCATATTTGGATCCTACTGGCCAAAATACACATGATCTGATCCTCAAATATTATTTTGATTTTCTAAAAAATACATATTTTTAAATTTTAGTTTTAATTAATATATGCGGTCGCGATTTGGCCAAAACTGTTAAAAATAGGTCTGAACGCACCGTTAAAATATTATCTCTGCAGATACCAACATTAAACACGATTTATCCTTCATTAAGTTCAACGCTATTGGTTTATTGGTTTTAGAACGAAAATTATTTTTTTTTAATGGAACTCCTATGGAACAACCTGTTATTTAATTAGATCTTTAAATTATATGCATAATGTCTACCATCTCTTTGTACTAAATTTATAATTAAAAAAAGAAATGTTTTGAAAATAGTTGTCCCATAGGAGTTAAAAAAAATAATATACTTGTTCTAAAACCAATACCGCTAAACTTAATGAAGGATAAATCGTGTTTAATGCTTAGTGTTTGCAGAGGTAATATTTTAACGGTGCGTGCAGACCGACTTTAACAGTTTTCGCATCGCGACCTTCTATGAATAAAATAAAAAATAAAAAATTCTACATATTTTGAATATCAAAATAATATTTAAGGGGCAAATCATATGCATTTTGGTCAGTAGGATCCAAATATGCAAAAGTATACAGGTTGTCTCATTTAAAAATTTGATTTTCATGTAAATTGCATCGAAACCGGAAGTCGGCCATTTTGGCTTTTTACATCACATTGTGAATTTCATCACATATCACAACACCAAATTTGAGAAAAATTTATTCTCCCATTCAATAGTTACAAGAGTGGCTCAGCCACCCGGTATAGAAAGTTTTTACCTTAGTGTTATCAATTAAATGTAAATGAACTTATGACTTTAAAGTAAGTACGGATTATGTTAATTACTAAACAAGTTGTTGGGATAACGACCCATAAAGCTATTAAAAATAAAATATCTGGCACATTTGGATATTTACTCGCGAATTAAATAATTAAATTAGATTAGTTAATTTTCATGATAATTTAAATATTTTGGAATGTGATATTCAGAATAATAGTTCATTGCGCAGTGGTAAATAGTATATACAGGGTGTTTCACCGGGAATTGACTCGATCGATATTGGGAAAAGCATGTAACAAAAATTTTTCAACATTTTGGGAGTTACTAAAGTCACTGTGGCCAATCCGACTAAAATAATTGCAAGTCTGTGGTACTTCCGGTTATACCGGAAGTCATTACCAATTTGCTTATTTTAAATGGAACACCATATATATTTTCGACTTTTCGAAATGACCATGACCATATACTTAAACCCAGCAGTCTGAGATATTTGACATTTGAAAAAATATTTGACAGGTGCAATAACCGTTATAACTTTCCTCGTGTAGGAGATCCTCATTTTCTCTTTGGCACGTAGAAAGAACACAAGATGAGCTAGCCTCTATAGTAAGAATAAATTCCATAATAGTATGCCAAGTGTTCTATTTGCCACGTAATATTTTGACAAATTCAAACCTCAAAAACTTTTTTATTTCAAATAGAACATCCTGTAATTTTTCACATCAAATTGTGTAAAATTAAATTTTGTTTTTTCTAGTATGGCATTGTAGGGGTTAATGTTATAACTTTTTGAAACATTGGCCATTGATTTTCTGAAATATTCAAGAATTTTTAATAAAAATTGCCATCACTTAGCCATGATTAGAAACAATTATTAATGTCAGTCATAAAGTAATATCAAGAATAGGTAACACATTTGCTACTCAATACCCACAAGAACAGAAACCATCACCATAAACAGTAAAACGGATATTGGATAATAATTTTAGAATATTTGGCTCTGTCAAGGCAGGAATTCTAAGAAGGACACCTTAGACATATTAGCTGTAGAAGAAATCTTTTTAACTTATTATTTAAATTTTCCTAAAAAAATTATAATGTCACCGCTCTATCGTTTCTTATGGCATAGTAAACATTAAACTGCTCATGTTCTTGAATATTTAGCTCCAGAAAAACATGAGGATTCGAGAAACTCCAGTAATGGGAATAGTCTCGATTAAAAAGTCTATTCTTGATAAATTTAGGATCATCTGTCCATATAATATTTCCCAAAAAATTATTGTGTCCTTCATGTCTTATTAACATAAATTCACAAAAACGTTCTCTCGTCAAGAAATGTGTTTCTTTTAATTGTTGAACTATATGAAACGAGAATGAATTTATGTTTCGACAAGATTCTGTGAATTAAATTCTTCGATAATCCCGATACCAAAGTAGCTTGTCCTAATGACATAATTAGAAATGCCCGAAAATACTCCAGAATTGTTATTTCTGTTTTCGTCATCAACAATAGACTTCCTCCTTAAAATTCCTTCCACGTTCTCTTTGCGTCTCGCCGTGTGGCTTTCCTGAACTATCAATCGTTCTATATTGTTGGTCTAGCTCTTGGTGGTCCACGTCTCAGAGGCACAAATAAAAGTGCAGAACCCTAGGGCATAGCAAGTCTGGTCTTTGTGTGATTCGTGATGTATCTGTCATCTGTATTCTTTGTCGAATCTCTATATATTCACAATTGCCGGTATTGTCAACATTTACTGTAAGGCATTTCATCTTGTTTACCGCCCGACATTTACCACTCCTTAATATGTTTGCATGGTTTTCATTTGCTTGGTGTACAGTAATAATTTTCGTTTGTTGTAATTTACACTTAAACCACACTCAGGGCTTATTGTATGAATATTGCAAAATAGGTATGAGGTCATACTCGTATGCTGCATCTACAAATCTCAAGTTAGAAATATTAGCGCCACCTATAGCTACATCATCCTGCCAATCCTTCAGTACACAGCGCATCAAATGTTCTCTAGATATGTGAAAGAGCAGCATAATTATGATCAGATGTCTGGGTTTTCCCATCTTAAATAATAACGTCCACAGTTTGAAATCTACCAAAGCCTTATGGTGGTTTACGAAATAAAGGCATATATAGTTGAAATTTTGTCATTTACATCATCTTTTAATTTTCGAACTAAATCGACTCGAGGTCACAGAGAATGGTACGCATGGCCCGCTGGGTGTACCATTTGAAAGGAGTTTTCTGTAAAATAACAATTATTACTTTATGTAATTTTAATATTATAATATAATAATCTGGCCAAGCGATAACACTACTTCAGTGGTCGAATAGACTAACTACAAAATCAACTACGCCACAGGCTTACTTTTGGAGTACACATTATAAATTATATCCTTCACATCCATCTTCCTTGCCTCCACCAAGTCCTTAGTTCTATTTCTCTTTTTGGGTCCATATTTTGCCACAGTAGTATTTGAGGCTTCCTGTTCCTCACGGATTTCCTTACAAAGCCGTTGCAGCGTCCGCATGCAACTGCCCAATGCATTAGAAGTATGCTAAAACATCTGCCATTTTTAATTCACCTCATGGACTGCTTGTAAATGTAAAAGGAGACCTCCGTTGCATTTTCTCTGATTGAAATCCTCAACTAATTTCACCTCCATGTCTCTGGCTACTCGATTCAGTTTTTGCCGGGCATTCTGAGATTAGTTTCTTTATCAACAGTAAAACTAAACGAGTTTCAAACAACTTACACAACGATTTAGATAACTACAGGAAACTTAAAACACCACTAATAAAACACTACAAACTTATATAAATAACGAGAGGAAACAGAAAATAATTAAATTTGACAAATGCGTCTACTGCACTCTACTGAACTGACAGAATGTTGAACGTTAGTTGCGGATATAACAAGCGGTTGTATTATTCACTTTTAAAAAGCATCGTTAAGCCTGGAACTTCTGTCGTAGTCTGATCAAACGTGAGTTTCTGATATTTAAATTGTAACGCGCTGGTATTTCAGCTCATAGAAAAATCTCATGTCTTTGATAAGTATGTAAGTTGATGACGTGAACGACAATATTCAGTATCAATTTTCCACTGAGGCTTTCGAAAAGAAAAGGATGGTTCATTTATCGGACATATGGGGCCTCTCCGGGTATTTATTTCTGGTTCCATTGAAAGTCTGTACCTGAAATAAAGACTATGAATTATGAATTGATTTGTCCATTTTAATATAATCACCAATTATATTGATTGTTACGTATGTTATACAGTCGAAAAATTAGCGACTCAAAATTTACTAAAATTTTGAACGATTTGTCTGTCCACTTTAGCTTTTCATTGTCAACTTTAAGTGTCTATTTTACAGTGTATAACACAATGACTGATTGATATCTCTAAGATAAACACATTTTTATCTGAAATGTCCAACGTACCTCAGCTGATAACCTTTAGATAGATATGTTTATACTAATCCATTTAACAGATTAATGAAATTCGTGTATTATTTGCAGAAAGCAGAATAAATAATGGGGATAGAAAACCAAAATTAGAGGCAATTGAACAGTTACCATAGAAAACACAATTTATTTTTCAAGAATTATCGATTCAAACTTTGAAATGGAACGTCTAGAGTCATTGTCGGATCCTGCACTTTGTCTTCAAGACTTAGTGACAGGTGTTACGACGTCCTCGGCGAACTCCGATATTCATGGACATCATCACCTTCACGATACTGCTGTCTCTGTTAGTTCCGCAATTTCGGGCATCATGAGTGGTGCGTCATCATCAGTATTGGGACATCACGTGACATCGCACGAGCCCCCTCACCATCATGGAGTCGTTCCGCACACGCCGTCTCTACATCATGAACCTTTGGAGAAATTGAAACGTGGTGAGTTCGTATACTATTATTAGGTATGGCTTTTGTGTAAAATTTTGTTGCTAATCCGTTTAAAGTAAACAACGGTTGGAGATAATATTTAATCTTTATTCGATATGATAACAGACCTGGAGGTGTTTATAAAAGGGCTCGGTTACGAAGTTTATTATACTGGGTGTCTCGCGGTATTTGAATACATTTTGACTACGAATATAAGGGAATCAACCAATTGGGAATCAGCAGTATTATCGAAATGTGAATTTTTAGTTAATTTGTCTTAATTTCACAAGTAGAATACTAACATTGGCTTAATATTGTAATAATGTTTACGCAATGTAGAAAACTTGATAATAATATTAATACTAAATTTCTCTACATCTATTTAACATTTAAAATGCATCGGCCCAATATCCAAAACTAGTAAAATTATGTCTGCAACATGTTAATATAACAGAATCCTGTAATATTAATTTACATATCGTTTAATTTCAACGTTTAATTTCAAGATATCTGTATTTAATTAATGTTAGAAATGAACAAGATTTTTCTATTCCTCTCTGACTCTAGTAGTTTTGTAGCTTTTACAATGTTGTATTTGCACTTCGGATTTATAACCTCACTTTTAGCTACCAAACTTCACTTTAATAAAACTTCTCCTTCCCGCCATGGAATCTTGCCTTATATACTCTGAAATTGGCTCTAGAGTTATCTAGAACATAATCGAGTATCTTCTTCCACCACATTCCAGAAAACTCTATTTCTTTCTACGGGTTTCCAGGACGTCACTATTAGTCATGGGCGCATCATAGAGGGTGTAATGTTTCCACCCCATGGAAACACCCCGTATGAATCCATGGGGGTGAAAAAATCGCCAACCAACCATAAGAACAGCATTCAAACCGAAAACTATAACCCTGAACGCGTCGAAACCTTTACGTACTTAGGAGCGGAAGTTAACCAAACCAACTCCATTAGCGGTGAAATCAGGGCACGTATAGTCAGTGAAAATCGTTGTTACTACGCCTACAAAAAAATTAATGGCAAGTAGACTACTATATAAAAACACAAAAATAAAAATATACGAAACCTTAATTAGACCTGTAGTAACATGGATATGAGACCTGGACAATGACAAAAAAAGGCAAGGAAATACTTCCTAGCCGTCTTATTCGGTTTGGAAATAAAACTATTTAACAGGAGAAAGACTTTAAATTACTAGGAATACATATTGATTTATCCCTAGACTGGAAATCACGCATTTATTATATTTGTATTAAGTGTGCAAGTAGTTGTTTTGCTATTAAACGTCTGTCCCAAATAGCCAGCAGGGATACTGTAAAAACGTTTTATTTTGCGAACTTTGTGAAAGTCTTACTAGATATGGAGTGATTTTTTGGGGGTTATCTAATTTAGCAAACCGTGTGCTTATAATGCAAAAAAGAGCTATGCGTTATATATTTGGGTTAAGCTACAGAGCATCTTGTAGACAGACATTTATTAATGAGAAAATTTTAACATTACCAATTCTATATATATTAGAAATATTAACAACGGTAAAAAAGAATCCAAATAAATGTACCTTTCAAAATTATCACCATGAATATAATACATTGCATGGCATTAATTTGCAATTGCAGTTCAATTTTTTTAAAATTTTTGTAGTTACGATAATAATTCAAATCATAATTTTTCAGTATAATTTACAAAGTATTTGGTATCCTGCAGTGTTATTAGATAACAGGCAGTTTATTTATATTAATATACTTATAATATGAAAAGATTATGTTTTCACTTATCTATTTTCCTAAATACAACTTAGAAATATTTTAGGCAGATTACTTAGTCCAATTAATATACAATTACGCGGAGACAAAATTGGAAAAATGTTGCCTCCACGTATACGAACATAAAAGTTTTAATTGTCCTCGTTCATACCGTTTCAGCCAATTAGATAGCTCCTTCTGTATAATCAATGAAAATACAATAAATATATCATTTTAGAAGAGGCTATAAATTTTGTAATATTACCTTCAATTTTATACGTCTAACGAAAATTTATTGATTCTAATTGCCGATAAAAAATTATCAATTATAGGATTATATTTTATCAGATGATAAATTTTATAGACGGTAACGACGTGGGATTTTTATTTTATGACGATAATAAGTTTCTTCAGCGAATATATCTTAAAACACAATCTATATAGAAATATACATTGATCAAATATGTTATGCAGGAACTGAGTAATTGTTATATAACCCTTTTTATAGATAATTTTAAGAAATAAAATGCAATTAAGCAATTCAATAAAATAATTCAGATATGAAAAATTATCCTATTTCTTCAAAACAAATAAACAATATTGGTGGAGGTCCATACAGGTCGGACCATCCCAGTACGACCACGGATACAATATATACAGCTGACTTTCGTCTGTACTGACAAAGACTGATTTGAGATACGATGATTTCCGACGCATGGTGAATATCAGCTTGTGTTCACGTTCAGATTGGAAATTTACTTTCTTGGTACATTTTTAATATTTTACAGTGATTCTTGGTAGAAGAGAAATCTTTAGTATTATTAGATATTTCACACATTTTTACAATGCTCTAAATATATATAGTGGAGAAGTGAGATTTATATGTTCAAAATGTTGTATTTATATTAAAAACGTTAAGAGCTGAATTAATGAAAAAGCGATAGCGGTGTAGCTATGAAGGTAGAGTTACAAAGTTGGCTCTATCTCGAATAATTCGAATTAATTATTTATACGTTAATTATTAACTATATCATTGGCACATCCTAACGGCACCACTGTAATTTTATAATAATTAACAGCATCGCTCTAGGGACATTCATTTATTAGTCAAGATAGGGTAATTTCCTTCATAAATAATATTATTTTAGTGAAATTGGTGTAAAGTAGATTACTGGTATAATTTTCAAATAGAGCTAGTAGGTTTTAGTAGTAGGTTTTGGCCAGTTATCGTTCATTTTGTTATGGCAAACAAACAGGCCGATTATAAAAATTTAAAATTCGTTTCCAAGCAAAATGAAAAGGAAAATAATGAAATGGCACATACATTAAGAAAATTATTCGCAACAACATTCACATCTGTTACGAAAATCTAAATGTGTAATATAGAGGACACTAGTAAGACCAGTATTAACGTATGCCTCCAAAAGGTGGACTACAAACAAACTAGATGAATACTGCCTGGAATATTTGAAAGAAAGTGCACATATGAATTAGAACTTTGAAAAATGCGGATGCATCTTCCCTGTCCCGATATAAGAAGCCACCTGCCATTGAAGTTGATAGACAAATGCTAGAAATAATGGTTTTCCCTTTCCGTCAAATGTCAGGAGAAGCTTTTACTAGGAGACACTGTCTTTTTCTAAAAAGGAATATTTGGACAATTGCTCTAATAGGATATCACTATCGCTCTTAGCACGGTTCTAAAATTGCCTGTATACATCTCCCGCTCGTTATACTATTAGAGCATGACAGTAATGCCTTCAACGGCCAATTCGTATAATTTCTTCGTTTGGTGCTCACCGCATTCGCATTACATTAGTCGGTACTGTAGAACCTGCGTCTTTACGATTGGTTACCCAATCAGTCCAGAAAGTTATCTGCAGTAGTTAATTCAGCATTAGTTAAGTACATGCGATATTAAAAGCAGACTTAGTTTAAATCGTTATTGATAAAACACGGATTGAAAATTGATAAAGGCTTTAGATTAATAGCGGTATTTCATTTACAATATAAGGAACTTTTATAACCAATGCTAATCTATACATTTTCTATTTTCTTTAAAGTTGTACTTCTGAATAAATCTGTAAACATGCAGTAGATGAGGAAGCGAAGGTGTCTGATTCATTAACTGCGGGCTTACCGGTAATACCGGCTGATCCCGGTATCGAGGTAATGGCCACCTAATGCGAATTATAAAGGAGGCCGTCGCCAAACGACGCGGATGCCGGTTGGTGCTTCAGAGGCGTCGCTTCGTGCTCGCGTCTCAAGTTCTAGCTTTTCCTTTTTGCGCGTGATTCTGGTTTCATTTTGCTCTGTCTACCGACGGAACATAGATAGTTTATAATTGTATAGTTGTTACTTAGTATATACGATAACAATATTTTTCGGTTTCACTACAAAGAGCAGCAAATATTATATTTCGTATACAGCGTGTCCTCCGATTGAGTTCGCTATAGGTGAAATGGATAAAACATTTTCGATTTTTTTTTCATATTTGGGAGTTCACCCCTGCTTATCTAAAAAGTTATTTTGGATGTACTTTTGTTTTTTTAAATCACGTAGGCCATGGCAGTTAAGCAAAAACGAATTTCTTGTTTGGTAAAGTACCTTTTCTGTAAAAGATACAGCAAAATATCATTAAGGAAAGTTATTCAGATTAAAAAGTTACAGTCCTGTGCAAAATTTCAAAAATATACGCCTACTTTGATGATTTTGATTTTTTTAATATAATTGCATTTTTCGAAAAAAAAAAAATGAAAAAAGGGAATTGTGTGTCGGTTTTTTTAAAGTTTTACTCGATTATTTAATTGAAAGAAAATTATTTAGTTATTTACGTATATTTTAATCCTACGTGTTATGATTTATTTCCAAGTTAATCCCAATACTTTACACAAATACGATTTCATTAACTTTGACATAATTTCTGCGGTATTTAAAAAAAAATGGTGAACGACATCAAAATATACACATATCTCTGGAAGGAGCAACCTATATTGACATTAATTTTTTAAATTTTCATCTTTTAAAACTTTCAATGCATATTCATCAATTCATCCATGAAAAGCAAATGCGTGTAGGTATGTGCTTATCTGTCAAATTAATAATAATAACTGTCAGATGAGCATCATAATTAATAACTAAAAATCATGCTTACAGTAAAGCAAAAGATATACATTGTTTAGTTCTACGGATTGGGAGATACATATTCCTATAAGGCTGTCGTAGAAAAATTCAAAGGACATTGGTCAAATGGACTACTAATAGATAGGGGTGCTAAAAAAATAGTCGACAAATTGGAAAGAACTGGTAGTGTATTAAACATAAAGAAAAAGAAGAAGGAGTTTAATGAAGATGATGCTGGCACTTTAATTCCGATGAATTCGTTGAATGAGTTCCCAGAATTATCTCTCAGAAGAAGAGCAACTCAAACTGGAATTTCTAAAAGTGTGATAAGTACAAAAAATATGTCAATAAAATTCATCCATATAAACCAAAATTTGTACACACTCTTGAACAAAATGACGAATCTAAAAGATTGGATTTCTGTTTATGGATGGACGAGAATGTTTTAAGTGATAGACACTTTCACGAAAATATAATTTTTTCTGATGAGGCAATGTTTTCCACTAATGGTACAGTAAGGTTACAGAATTGTAGGTATTGGTCCTCGGAAAATCCTAATTTTCGTATACGATGTAGACGGCAATATTCCAAGAAAGTGAATGTTTGGTGTGCGATTTCATACTTTGGAATAATTGGTCCATATTTCTCTGAAGGAAATATAAATCAACATTCTTACTTGGAAATGCTAAATAATTTTTTGCTGGATCAACTCGAAAATATACCCATATCGCAAAGGGTGAAATTGTTCCTACAGCAAGATGAATGCCCTGCACAATCTGCAATCATTGTCAGAGAATGATTAGAACGTTATTTTCCAGAAAAATGGATTGGAAGATACGGGTCGACTGGTTGGCCACCTAGAAGTCCGGATCTAACGATAATGGATTTCTACTTATGGGGCTATTTAAAAGCAAAAGTTTATGCTTTCAATTTTGACAATAATTTAGAATTGTTAAAATCCAAAATTAAAGAAGCAGTTGATGGTATACCTCTTCAAGAAATCCAGAACAGTTATAGAGGACTAAAAGCTAGACTAGAGCTATGTGTTGAAGCTGGTGGCAAAAATTTTGAATAATAACGCGACATATTTATGTTTATTTCAAGATACCTATAGTAGTTTTTTAATTATCATTTTTTAATTGTCGTTTGTATTCATTGGTTTCCTAACCTACAATGTATTTTTGCTTCACAATAAAAATTAATAACCAAATAATTTTTCTCCAGACACTTGGTAGATCAAACACTTTAGTAAACCGACAATTTTTTTTTTTTTTGTGAAATGTAATTATATTAAAGAAAATAAAATCATCAAAGTAGGCGTATATTTTTGAAATTGCACAGGACTATAACTTTTTAATCTGAATAACTTTCCTTAATGACATTTTGCTGTATCTTTTACAGAAAAGGTACTTTACCTAACAAGAAATTGGTTTTTGCTTAACTATCATGGCCTGCGTGATTTAAAAAAAAAAACAAAAGTACACCCAAAATAACTTTTTAGATAAGCAGAGGTGAACCCCCCAAAAAAAAAAATTGAAAATTTTTTGTCCATTTCGCCTATAGCGAACTCAATTGGAGGACACGCTGTATATAAAGTATCATCATTAACAAAGATATATGAAAGGAAAACATTGGTATTGTTCAAAACTTGTTTTATTCATTAATTGATACGAAATACATGTAAAATTATTTCATTGGTCATATATTTTCGCACGTGATTCTTTCGAAAACTGCTAATCCTAGAAAAAAGTTTTAAATGAAAAAGTTGCCTCCATACTTTACCTTTATTTCTTGTCAATATCTTGGTATCTACTACGAGTGATAAAAAAATCCCCACTTGTTATATTTCCTCCTTCAGATTCCTACATTTTACCGACAGTCTTAGAAAAACGTTTTCTACATTTATTAAAATTTACCCTATATAATAACAGCACGGTAAAAACTTGGGTCAAAGTCATGGTTCGGTTTTTGGCTTACAACGAGTTATACTTAAAAAAGGTTTTATTTTATTTTTATTTAATATTATTTATCCAACACAGGAAACGGTATTAAATTATGCATTAAACTTGAATTGCTCTACGGATCATTATGAAATTCAGTAGGGTTCTACTAGCGACTAGTATTAAAGTAATTTGTTTCATTAGAAGCCTCCTCGATGGTTCCGTGAGATTTTTAATATTTTCTTCTGCACAATATATAGTTGCTTGACCTCTTCACAATGATCTTCTTTATAGTGGCCTTCGAAAGTATTGACGCTAATATCATTGAAAGAAATAATCTAATCTTCACGGTTACAAAGCAAAGGTGTTCAAAGCAGCCCCAGAAGTAACAGCATAATCCATCGTTCTGACAGTAAAAAATAATTTGATGGAGTGCTCGAAAGGAATTCTGTTGGATAGCTACTTCTGATGGTGGAAGGCAGGATCTAGCTTGATTCATGTCACGGATTCTATAAAATAATTAACTCGATATGTATTTGAAAAATGATCTGCGACGCGCGCATGGTACCACTCAAGAAAAAGCGCTCTTCAGTGTGTGCTAAAACTTGAGAATGTTATGATGTATATCAAAATGTATACAATGCATATGCCACATATAGCAAATATTAAACGCATATATGCAATATGTTCGATTCCAGATACGATGATTTCCGACACGTGATAATTTACGATCAGTTTGTGTTCATCCATCGCGCCACAGTATAGAAACTGTACTCTGCTGCTACTCAGGGCTTCTGCTCTAGATCTCTCTCTATCTCGGCGTACAATGTGTGCATGGCAATAATAATACAAGTGACAATTGGCATAATTCCTTCGCGCGTTAAATGTTCACAATGTTCACAATATGATGGATTCATCATATATATTATAATGTGTATGTAAATTGTAATCTTATTATTTATAAATCTGATGTCCAAACGGATCTGATAAATTTTTCTATACACATATTCTGAAAATTATAATCTGATAAATTTTATAATAAACTTATAAAAAAGTGTTTCATCATTATACCCCTTAGTTTTAATGATGGATTTTACTTGTACATATCAGTTCTAGTTGTATTTCTCTGTAGTAGCATATTTCTGTTCTCTTCTGACAACTTTTCTAACCTGTAAATAAGATAGACAAATTTTAGATACGACGAATTATTTAATAAACAAACCTTAGTGTCGCCTAATATTTACTGTTTCGGCACATTTTTATGTTGATATTATCCTCGATACCATCATTATCCCTTGTAATATTTCACAGTTGGGTGTGACTTTTCTTATCGATCCGTAATTTATCGTTTACTCTCAAATTTAATTGGTTCGATTTTCTGATAATTTTTTTAAGTGTTATCTCTAGTAGCACTAGATTTTTATAGATTTTGGAAGGATTCCATTAAATTGCAACGTTAGCCTCTTTAGATAATATTACAACTGAAAAACGGAAACATAAATATATGTTTTAGCAAATAATACCATTTTAACAATGACTACATTAAAGAGTGCTACCCTGTGGTAAATGGGTCATCCTGCATAATTTCTTTAATTTAAATTATGTAATTGCATGAAAAACAACACCTATCTTTATTTTTATCATATTGTGTTGTTGAATATAAAGAAAAAAAACAACTAATAAAGTTTTTGCTCACTTCTCGTGACGTAATAAATCATCAAACCTTATCATTGGTTGCAGTTTGTCGTCGGTAAAGAAAATTCTTCGGCGATTTAACTATTCAGATTCTACTCAGTCCTGCGGCGATAAATTCCAGAGAAGGATTTTACATAGTAATAATAATGCAATAATGTATTACGATATAATTCTTAAAAATAAATATATTTTAAATACCTAAAGAAAATTTTTCGGCTGTTTAACTATTCAGCTTCTACTCAGTTCTGCGGCCATAAATTCCAGAGACAGATTTTACATAGTAATAATAATACAATAATGTATTAGGATATAATTCTTAAAAATAAATATATTGTAAATACCTAATGACCACAAAACAGATTCTCTGTAAAAAACAGCGCTAAGTACACTGGGTCCAAAAAACATCTTTCCTAAATAATGAAATATTGTGTTGTTTTGTCCGTCTTGCTTTGTACCATACGTAAAAGTGTTATTTGTAATGATCCCCCCGTCGAAGTAGAATATATTTGTGGAAATATTGAACGATCAGCTTTATGTACACACTTTTTACTTATTTGGGTTTAAGGAAAGGCAGCTTATCTAGTAGTAGGGGAGCCAGCGTGCAATTCTCTGACATATTTGTATCAGCAAGACATTATCAATCCTGTTCTTGGCAGACAACGAAATTGATACGAGATATTTTGGTAGAAACTTCACTAAATAACTTTTGAATGTTTCTTACAATTCATGTAGCGTATTTTTTTTTATCGATTACTTACCATTTGGTAGGTACGAAAACATGGTTGGCATACATCCCGGTTTGTGGAG
Source organism: Stenurella melanura (assembly GCA_963583905.1). NCBI lineage: Eukaryota > Metazoa > Arthropoda > Insecta > Coleoptera > Cerambycidae > Stenurella > Stenurella melanura. Next base: position 44,202,017 of record OY757313.1, read on the forward strand.
GCCTAGAGGCATACATGTCCATTAGTGAAGCTTCAGAGGCAAATAGTTTGAATCTGCAAGCTGTCTATTTATAACTCATGACTAGTAAATATCAAGCTGACTTTTTTAAAATAATTAATTTAATGTATGAAATAAATTTCCACTGCTAGGAAAAAAAATCGCATCACTTTTGTGGTATGTCATGCTCCAAGACACAGAATTAATCATATCTGTAACTCAAATAATTGCACGTTGGCCCCTATAATATAAAGCTCGTTTAATTGTAACAGGTCACAGATTATACTTAACAAACTGGAAGTTATAAATTTTGACCTAAAAGAAGCCTAAGCCTCTAAACTGATATAGTAAAAGAAATTGGCGTCGTAATAAATATACCAAAAACTACCTTCTTTGTGCGACGAAAGTAGCTAGACCGTTAATTTTGATATCTGGTTTAGCTCGTCTTACTAATTCGATGAGTTAATGAATATATATATGACTTTCTATGTTCATTATTTGCTTTATGGCTAAGGGAAAATTGTGACATTACATCGTTTTCAACAGAACTCGACCCGGTTGTCACTATTAGTATACGATTCAAATGTATTGATCCCTCAATTTAACCGTGATGATCTCAAAAACGGAGGAGCGGAAAAAAATAAAAAAAATACGTGGTCATTATGTGTCTATTGTAAATCATTCACTGAAATTTTAATAATGTATATTGGACAGCTTTGAGGTTCTGCTAAGTTATACTGAAAAATGTCCTACTTTTTGAGGGAATTTTGACCATACCAGTTTTATATCCAATATATCTTGGAAAGTATGCCCACTATGTAAATAATATTTTAGGTGCCGATAAAGCACGACATTTTTTGTACGACGAAATATTTTCATATTTTCTTTTTCTTAAATTTTGCAGTTATTCTTAAAACGTGGCCTCATGTTCATTCGGTTATTTATCAAGGCATTTAAAAGAATGTTGATAAAATAGTTAATTATGTAAAATGCCGGCATTTTCAGAGAAAAGAATTGGTATATATCAAATATTAATTTAGTTATCAAGTGCAATAGACAATATTATTATTATTGCTCGCGCTCTATAATGTTATCTATTGCACTTGATAACTAAATTAATATTTGATATGTACCAATTCTTTTTTCTGAAAATACTTACATTTTATATAATTAAGTATTTTATCAAAATTTTTTTAAATACCTTGATAAATAACCGAATAAACATGAGGTCAAGTTTTTGAGAATTACTGCAAAATTTTAGAATGCAAAATTAATAAAAAAATTTATTGTACAGAAAATACCATGCTTTATCGGCGTCTAAAATATTATTTACATAGTAGGCATATTTTTCAAGATATAATGGATTTAAAACTGGCATGGTCAAAATTTCCGTAAACAGTAGGACATTTTTCAATATAACTTAGCAGAACGTCAAAACTATCCAATGTTCATTATTCCAGTTTCAGTGAATGATTTACAATAGATACAATGAACACATAATTTTTTCAATTTTTTTCCATTGAGCCATTTTTGAGATATTCGCGGTTAAAGTGAGGGGTCAATACATTTAAATCGTATATTAGTTTCATTCATTGCAATGCTAACTAAACTAACTTATTGTTTTTAAAATGTGTCATTTAAAGATATAGCGGAACTATTCACTATTTGATTACCATGACCAAATTTTCTAAGTCAAGATGTTTACATCCATCAGTAATGTATATGTTTAGATTTTGATTTACGAGAAGTCCCCCTTATAGAAAGTGTCAAATCTATTAGATATTATTTACCCCTAACAAATTTCGAAAGGGATTAACCTAAACGTATATCGACAGATGTGACTTATTTCTAGAGAGTACAATACAGTATGGTAAGAAAGGGGTTGACCACTATTAAACTATTTGTATACTGAAAGCAAAATTAATGATGTAGGTTGTCCAGGAGTCAGTTCCTGTGTACACAAATAAGTGAAGCCAAAATAACTATTAAAATCAACATATGACTGTATCAATACCAACTGGTTTGTAAGTAGAGGTATTGCGCACAATTTTTTTAAATTAATTTTCTTTGTTAAGGTTAAGAAATCAATATAACAAAACTTATTTTTCATTTACCGACATAAAAAAATAACATATTCTTGATTAAAGAATTTTTTCCTCTCCCTTTTTAATGGTTTTATTTCATGTAAACTTGCAAGAGATATGTAATTTTGTCAGTCTTATTAGATTCGCAATTAAGCTATCTCAGAGAAATCAACGCACAAGCATGAAATAATAATATACAGGCCGAGTCGGGTTTTAAGAACTTTTAGGGTCTGTTAGAAAACAGTTTTATAATTTTACGACAATATCGATCAAAGTCCGTTCTTTTGTACTTCTGTTCGTTTCTCTTTATCTGTCTATGTTTATACAAGTATTACAAACATGCATATGCATTTGTCGTGCGTATGTCATATGTAGACTGTTTCTTGTAGACCAAGAATTGCAAAATTTTGAATTCAAATTCGTATTGTGTATAAAACGTTATTGTAAAATATTCCCCAATAAAAAAAAACGTTTATTTTTCCTGTATAGGAATCATCACAAAATTTAATAAAATCCATAGGAACACTAGCAGTATTAAAAAAAGCAAGCTAAATAAAGTTTTTGGTTCTAGATAAATTTAGATACGTGTAGTAAAATGAAGATGTGATGCCAAAGTATTCAGATCATTAGCGTACAATAGAAAGAGTATAGGACCCAAAGTGGTGCTCTGACAAACTCCATGTTTATCTCTACATGTTCGGATCAGATCTGGATTATTCAGCAATTAAAGAGCACACTTTTTGTTTTTGGTTCTAGATAAATTTAGATACGTATAGTAAAATGAAGATGTGATGCGAAAGTATTCAGATCATTAGTGTACAATAGAAAGAGTATAGGGCCCAAAGTGATGCTTTGAGGAACTCCATGTTTATCTCTACATGTTCGGATCAGATATGGATTATAGAATCATTTTTTTGATGTATTACATTTACAGTATATGTGCTTTTTAAGTCTTTGTCAAAGGTCTAAACACTTATACAGTTTTTATAAACATTTTCAGCAATTAAAGAGCACACTTTTTCCCTGCATTGTGTATACTGAATAATGTTTCACAAGGTGTCAGCTGTAGATTCAACCCACTATATACACATGATGTTGAAATGTTTACCCTTATTGTAGAAAGAGAAATGAAAGTTTAAAGTTGTATAGCAATCTCACATGTAGTAATATAAAAAAAATAGGTTTGCATTGGTTATTTTAAATTGTCCTGACTGGCTAATTTGCTATTGTAGCGATACAAAATTGATTATAAATGTACTTGTAAAGGAAACATTGTAAGAAATTAGACTGTGTAAAATAATAAATTAGCTAGCATGTGCCAACATTCTTTAAAATATGTTTACATATATCACAAATGTATATAAAATTTGCATATTTAAAATTTTTTGAAGAACGTACTTACTATAAAATTAATTTTAAAAAGTTGTTTTTGTATTATTAGTAATTTATGTAAATTTGAAAACGTCCCTCCCTTCAAGAATTAGGTACCTATATAATATTCTCATTACTGACAAGATAATACATCCAAAACGTTCGTATATTGGATAAAGTTTATAACTATCGTTTTATTAATTATCTGCTCGCTCTTAATAAAGTTTCTATAGAATCCTCACATCTCGCGAGTACACGCAAATTTTACCTTTTGCATAAGAAACTTATTAAGCGACAATGTTTTGAAGGCATGACAAGAAATTTGCCAGACATTAATTCCTCTTAGATTGAGCTTACAAGTGTAATACTTTGGATTAAAGGGATCATTAAAATTATGCTTGGGAATTATGGTATAAAACTTGATAGCGCATCGAAGATTATCCAGGATCAGCATGTTTTAAGGAAGTGCTTCTAATTTATTTTTGTATATTTTATTTGCACATGGTTTTCCTTTGACTTTTATCGTGTATTATTTACTGAACTAGATCCCTAGAGATTATACCGTCTGGAGATTTCAGCACGCTTATTGAAATTCACATCTGTTTAAGGAAAAATCGCCAAGAACGGTAAATTATGAATCCTTTTTGAGAATTTAAACATAAAATGATAATAATAATAATAATAATGATAATAATAATAACAATAATAATAATACTTTTATTAATCTTCAGAAAATATTACATTCTTTCGACAGGTCAAAGAATAGAAATACTTAAGTTATATAAAGTTAAAATGGTAAAGTTCAATACAATACACAGGACAGTCAATACATATAGTGACATACTTACATAAAATTACTAGCTAGAAAATGTTCCCATTTTGAGCAATCAACTGTTAAAATTTCTATATATTATATAAGCAATTTTCTCTTAAAATTCTCATAAGTTCACTTTTAAACTGTCTTATTGGAAGATTTCTATAGTGACAAGGTAATGTGTTCAATATACTAATACCTATGGAATTATTTTTTTGGAGTCTATGCTGAGGTGCTATAAGGTTATTTCTAGTATCATGTTGATGATCATGGGTAGTACTTATTTATATTTTGTTTGATGTTCATGTTGATTAACTGTTCTTTTTATTTTTCTAATAGCAAATACATTTTTAGACAACTTCCCACATAGTATGTTAATGTGTCACAACATTCTGCAACATTGATTTGCACACAATCACTTAGTGCAAAATGAAAATAAAGCAGTAAACTTAACATTTGTGACTAAGTCTACCGCTAAGCTAGAACAGAATTATGAAACCAATGTTAAGTTTTTGGGGGTACGTACTGAAGTCACATTAACATGGGTTCAAATGAAAATTAATACATTTCTTAACGTAGGTAAAGTGTTTTCAACCTGAGAGACACACGCAGTTTCGTATTTTTATGGACTTAAATAAATACCTTACTTATATTGCTCTAAAATTATAATGTAACACAATTTATATGAAACACGACTTGTTCTATAAAGCTCTTATGGCTAATTCGATCCTATTTGATTGATTGCTTAGCCACCGTAAGGTAGGCATGGCTGCTATTTCGGGATATGCATACGCCATATTGAACATGGTTATAAGAAAATTTAAAAAGTTAATTAAGTTATTAATTAAGTTAATGAAGTTCCAGGAACAGTTCCGATAACAAAATCTACATAAAAACCATTCCACGAGTCATTCGGATAATCTGTTTAAGGAAACAGTTAAGTATTTTCTTAGGTAGTGTTTACGCACTGCACCTTGCGGCTATCACAATAGACATAACGCCACCCTACAAGTGAGTTACCAAAGCCATTTCTATTAAAAACAAGTTATGTGTAACTACAAAAGGTTCTCTCCAGGGATAAGGAACTAAGGATTATCCTGGCTAACCAGGCCATATGCGAGTGAATTTGGAATGGTATTACCGACCCGCGATAAAGCAAGGGTTGTAGCCATCTGAAATGAACAACGTGAATATTAACTTTCTCTTTTCCACTTTTAAATTTAGTAGAGCAAGAGAAAGACGGAATAATATCGGGGTCCCTCCTTTGTAACCCACAGGAGGTAAAAGATGTCTTTGTAATGACATTTTGTATATATTCCCTCGGAGGTAATCAGTAATTTAACACAAGGGACCAACAAAATTATATTATTACCCAAAAAGTTACCGACCTGGAATCCGACCTATTGTCCTCGTGTTAATAGGGTGATTATATAAATATAATAATTAAACCACTGAATGAAGATAATGTACCTTGGCAAATCCCTTAATTTAATACATTATATGTGATCAGAAGGGTTGTTAAATAAATGCTGTACATAATACGCAAAAATAAAAGATAAATAATCGTATGTAATATTAGAATTTGAGTCATAACTGTTCACGGTCAACTCCAATCGATTTCAGCTTTGGTCAGCATCTTCTGCTGGGATAATAGAAGATGATGGATTGTAGTTGACCGTGAAAAGTTATGGCGGACTCATGGAGCACGGATAAAGAATATATATTTTTTTAAGAAATACAAAGTCTCGTGTGTCTTGGTTTTCCTAGTCGGTATTTCGTAGCCGGTCACTTCATCTATCCCTGAGGAAGATTCTGAGTTGACCGCGAAAAGTTATGACCGATTTAAGAAGTTCTGTCAGAAAAAAAAATCAGAAAAAATTGAAAATGTCTCGCGTGTCTTGGTCAATCTTCTCGGTGTATCTGGACGGACTAAGAAAAATTTATTAATTTTATAGTTTTTAAATCAGCATCGCAATATTCAGTGATCAAAAATACATCTGTTTGGTGGACATATTATAACCTTTACATATCATTATTGCCTGAAGATTTTCGTCTTTGAATTGTAAAAAAATATATGTTGTTATGAATTACACCCCCTTGAAACTGGAGACTGATACGCCCATGACTAATAGTGACTGGAAACTTGGGTGTTTTCCTAATGGGTGAAAACACGTAACAATATTATTACAATTTAAACTAGTTGGGTTAACTTTGAGTACAAGATTCAGAAAAAATGTATAGATACAATTGAAAGCCCAAGTGATATTTGCGGAAAACGTTTCATGAAATAAAACATGACGTGTGTAAAATTGGTTGTTGACTAGAACTTCTAAGCTTTTTGCAAAGCTTGTGATTTTCCTGGAGGTTAATTTTCCTGTCTTTAGGCATTATTTCCACCTTTTCTAGGTAATTCAGCCTAGTGCTGGACTAGCATCTTGCACTCTCAACGCAGTTTCTATTGTAGTATCACAGTATCTGCATGTATCACAATCTGCCATGTCCACATTCTTAAGATGATATCTCAAGGGGCATTGGCCTGTGATCAGCCTTAAGTCGCACTTTTCGAGTTCGAGAAGACTTGTGGCATTCTTTATCGAATAAGTTATGAATTTCTTCACTTGTTCTTGGCCTTGAGTATCCCTCCAGTAGGACTCTTTCTGTTCCTTTTCCCATTTGAGGATTATGTGCCCCTTATATAAGACTCAACCCTTTATATAAGTCTCAAAATGGTTCGGGCTCAAAAAACGGGGCTTCACCACCTTTTTCTTCATGGGCGTAAGGTAAACCTTCTATTCCCTCGTGCTCTAGCGTCCACATCAAGGTAACCTTGTTGTTTTTTGCCAGTTGCTTCAGAGATTGGCAATTTTAGACTCAAAGATGAACGACCTGGCTATCTGAGTGTTATAGATCTCTGAGCACACAGATCTATGGCATAAAATGCTTAGAAGATGGTTGGGGTTTTACCTAAGATTGCGGATAGCCTGCAATTAGGCTCTGCTACGTGTGCGCCATTCCCTTCAGCCTTCTTCGATCAATCGGTATACCAGATGAGTGACCCAACTGCAGGCATCGAGTCTGTTCGTCTGACGACTCTCAATCAGCACATTAAACGGACAGTCAAATTCCCGCTTGATTGATATTGAGTTAGTGGGCTTGGTCTTGGATTCCACTTGGATTAACTCCAGGATCCTTATGTGACCAACCAGATCGCCTGGTTTGAGGGAGAGAACCTGCTGTAGCCTTAAGACACTAAGTGCTGCCTCTTTACTTACGTAAATGTAGAGGAAGTAGGTCTAGCATTGCTTACATAGTTGCTGTGAGACAGGAGCACCTGTTATCCCTAAGCAGGCAAGGCGTAACAATTTCTGCAACTTCCCTTGTGCTAATTTTTCTTCGGTTTTAGCCACCAGAAAAAAATATTACAGCGATAAATGTGCCTAGAGAAGAATTACAGTGATAATGGTCTCTAAAAAATGGCACTTCATTTGCTCCATGGAATAAGGAATGAAGTAATTGCAATAGATATCTTTATTATCAAAAAGAAAACATAATTAGTTCAAAAATTCCAAAAAAATAAAAAATTTGATTATGTAATCATGTAGTAGGTATCAATAGGTAATGTAGCAGAGAAATAGTATATAGAATGTCACATAGGTAAAATATATTTTTCTGAACATTCAATTTTACTAAGACACAAAATGTTTAGTTGTTGGCTTATGCTTGAAATTGACAGTCGCTTTGTGTCCCAGGAATTTATTGAGTTTGCTTTGTCTCTTGGTGTGGTACGTCAAACAGTATCATATCGTCTGTCGGTCGTGATTGTCTGCTAGGCATATAGTTCTTCCACATTAGTGTAACGTTTGAAGATTGCTCTTCACCGTTAACCATATGGTATTTTTTTCAGTCATTAATATGTCTGTATTATTTTCTCTGGTCGTTATTACCAAAAATTTACAGTTTTGCTTAATTGGTTAATTAACGATCTCATTATCTGTATTCTTCATCGAATTTCATATTAGCAGCTACTGGTATTGTCAGCAAGGGACAATTATCTCTTAACGAGTCTTGTTTTTTACTTGCTCGATCTATAATTTCAATTCTTGTTTTGTTATGATTTATGCTCAAACCGTACATAGAGCTTATAGACCGAGAGTGAGCATTACAAAATGTGTACTATTTGTAAATGGAGAGAATGTGCCTTAACAGGTTGTTGATGGTCCATTGAATACTCGCCCACCAGTCAACCAGGCTGGTAGCGGTGCGTTGTGCAGCGAGGGAGGCGTGGATGTTTAAATTATTTTTTTTGTACTATTTGTAAATGAATGAAACTTACTCGGCAGTTAATTTGAGGTATAATAAACGTAATTAAATCAGTCAGCTACCTTGGTGGTGGTGCACTGCCAGTCAGTCAAGCGTATGATGATGTCATTTTTAATAGGCCCTTTGAACTATTTGCTAATCGATGAAACTTGGTCAGAATTTTTATTTAACGCATAATAAACGGAATCAAATCAATCAGCTTCTTTAATGGTGGTGCGTATGAATGTATGCATTTAAAATGTCATGTTGCGCATTTTAGAAAAAGCAATATTTTTCATTGCAATGTTTTAATCAAAGTGAATGAATTAAAATTAAATGAAGTACCGGCACGGTTGCTTAGTCGGCTATCTTGGTGGCGAACGCGCTTGGTCAGATTGCCTAACGTGTTCTGGGTTCGATCTCCAGCACCGCCACTGACAATGTTGGTGGGCAATGGATGTTGTCTGCGTTCTTTCAAATGTGTAACCCCTACCGGACAGTCTACTACTACGTATGATTTCAATTACAGTTCTGTTATTACTGATATAATAAGTAGATACAATTATAACGGAAATTCTAAATACCTTGATGGAATATTGATGCAGCGCATACACTTAAAATATATTTAATTTTCTATAGAAGACAAGATGTTCTAGCGCTCAGCCTGTTCAAATGCTTGTTTTGTGTGGGTTGAAAAGTGAAAGTTACATGTATTCTCCCCTCTTCATGTATTGAAGATTTCCTAGCGTCGAAATGGAAGAGGGCCGCCGCGACGCAGATTTTTTCCGCGTTCTTGTGCAGTGACTTTTGTATTGTGTTCTATATGTCGCTTTGTTTTTTATGTTTTCTTGAATAAAAAACACATTGTATCTTTTTGCAATTGTTATTAATCGTGGGCAAACAAAGTTCTTTCAAAGTAAACACAATTTTCATAACCGTTATATTTATTTATTGTGTTGATACCGTTGAAATTATCTTATTTACAGGTTATTGTTTTCAGCTCCTTTACTAAGACGTTAACATTTTTTAATATAGTGACACGGATTTGACCAATTATCGCCGAAAAATAGAGGCTAATCATTCAAATTATACAATTGTTAATCGTTAGCCGAGAAGAAATAATCGTTAAGTAATTTTGTAATGAAAAATATCTGCAGAAAAGTTGAAAATAAATTTTAAAAAGTATTCCCGTAATTATCGTCGAGAAAACGCTAAATGATAAAATTTTAAAATGGTCAAAAATTAGTCGAGTAAAAATAAGCGAGAGGTAATTTTAGAATAAAAAAGATTTGCCAAGAAACTTAAAAAGATTAAAAAAGTACTCTGTTAACAGGAATCGAAGCCGAAAAAACGCTTGGTCGTCGCTCGTCGCAGTTTCAAATTCGAATATAAATCTCAAAAACATTAAATTATCAAACATTAATATCTAAATAGATACGTCGAGGGAAGATCGTATGATGTCTCTAGGGAAAAGAAAAGATTGGCATTTTGCCGGTATCGTAAATTGCCAAATCGGAAATTTGGCATGGCACAAGCGAATCAAACACGGCTTGACATTAGTGAAAGATGCTGCACGTAAGTTATTGTCTAGGCCGCTGCCGCTCGCTGCTCAACGAACCGCTATTAGCAATGCTTACTGATGGACTGGTATTTAATGGATCATCCACAACCTATTGAGGCACATCCTGTCAATTTGCAAATAGTACAAATTTCTGTGACGTCAGCTTTCGGGGTATTATTCTATGAAGGTTGACCAGCAGATGCATGAGCTCATCTTCGCTTGCTGCATCTAAGGTAGTATCGACTGCAAATCTCAAATTCGAAATTTTAGTTTCACCAGTAACCAATCGACCTTTCCAGTCCTCCAGCACGTGTTTCACTGTAGACGTTAAAAAGGATTGGTCACAGAAAGTAGCTCTGTTTGACGGCTATGCTAACTTCACATTTCCAAAATAAATGTAATTAGATTTATATTGAATTTCAAAATACTTAGTACTAATTTCGAGTTTTCGTCCTTTTCAACAAAATTTGATATACCGATTATAATAACTCTAATATCTTAATTAACAAGTTCAAACGAAGACAAACATGGTCTCTTCTCTAATATGTTTTATGAAAGTAAAACACTAATTCGCCTCAGTTCACATTTTTTAAACTTCGTTGACAAACTTTGATTCGATCCGAATTCTGTTAAAATCATAAATTATGGGACCTATATAAATTTTACTTTTTCTAACTGCCAACAATTCAAACTGGATACCGCCCTTTCTCCGTTTTTGTAATTATTAACTAATCTGAAACAGGATATTTTTAAGCCCGGTCTCTTTAGGGTCACCGCAAACATGGATTTATTAGTTTATTTCTAATTTATTGGTTAGGAACACACGATCATATGCAAAATTAGTCAAAATCTCATAAAAGGTCTGCAGAGAAATATCACATTTCTTAGGTTTAACACCCGGAACTGATTTTGTTCCAGATGAGTTGTGGTTTATTGTAAACATTTGTATATCCACTATCCACATGACATGAGTGCTTTGGGTCAAACATTTGTTCTATTTGTCTTGGGTAGACTTGGATTAAAACATCATTTAAATAGATGTTAAGTGTGTCATCATTATGTTAAGTGTGTGTACCATTATTATTATTATTATTATAAAAAGAACTAACTAAATTGTAATTTAGAAAACCGGTAAATGTTAAGATGGCAACATCGAAAACAGGGGAGATATTTATGTCATTTGGGTATTTCTTTTTAATATTACGAAGAAATTATAAGACGAACGATGTAGAACTGTAAGTAAATTAGCGTTACTCATTTGCAAAATTAGTAAGAAGTCATAGCCAGAAATGATACTACTAATAATAATAATAATAATAAATGACTTTATTGTGGGAGTTTGTTTACATAGGCGAAGCTCAGGTGACCACCTGTTCTTCCACTTAACCGTGACTAACCTACAACTATAATACTTATAATACATTAATCACTTCAATTAAAAAATTTCATCCGTACACTTACACTCCACTGCGTGTATGTGAAAGTAGTTATAGACTTTATGAAATTGCCTAAAACAGTGAAAACTAAGAAAACGAAATAATAAAATAAGTATAAAATATCAGAAAAAGATGAAAAAGTCAGAAAACGATGAAGACGTAAAGATGTAAATTAAAATTATTGAAAGTAACTTTTTAAAGTTAAATGTTTAACATCATTCATAAATTTATATTCGATAGTTTTTTTAAGTAGTAATGGTAACTATAACTATAAATATTTCTGTTTGAGTTTCTTCTTTCGATATGGTCATTATAAGCAAATAATATAGAATATTTAACGTATATATGCCAGCTTCAGTGGGGACAAGAACATAAGTAAAATTTGTGGCCGAGCATGATCGGTTGCAAGTGCTCGTTTGATTAATATTTTGCTCGAACACAGTACTATTGATTTTTATGAGGTACCATTGAGATTAAATACAAAAAATAATGAAAGAACTAATGGGCTCGATAAAAATTAAAAACAAGAATGAGTGCTTTACCCCCCGATAATAAAGTACTACCTACGTTCTGTAGTTTTCGACCTTTGTTAGTTTTGCTTCTGATATAACATTCTATTAGCTACGCTGATGAGGAGTAATAACACCGAAACACGTGTCTGTAGTTGCACTATTGTTTCTTACTGAGGGATATAACAGCAGTAATTTTCGTTTTTAATTAAATATATAGCCAATATCTTTTGCATTCCTGTTGCTTGATTAGGTGTTCGTGATCGGTAACGTTTAGCTCCAACATTTGTCCTGTAATATTCTTATTAATAATTCCTAATAATATCTTATTAAAAATACTGAATAACTTTTTAAGCAATATTGATCACCTATCTATGTAAGGTTCGCTCAAAGAAGGACACAATGCATATTGGTTTCAATATTTTGTGATCCTTCGTATTTCTCTTTTAATGAAATATCTCTAATAATATAAAAACCGCTACCTGAAGAATCACTACTTCTACATCCAGATTTTTCATCCAAGTAGCTTTAAAGGAAAACTTCTTGACTATATTTGCACTCTAGTATGTGAAATATTTGGTCAAGAATTTTAATATTTGGAGCAGATGTCATAAAAAATTTGAGGCGTTGGTTTTTAGCATATACACCAAAAATGAAGTTCCTGGACTCTTATTAGCTTGCTCTACTTATTTCCCCATTTACCCCCGCGCACCCTTTCAACGAAATAATCTCAATGAGACGTCAGTAGAGGTGTCTCAAAATCTCATGAGTCTTGACCTTGGTATGCGCAGATACATAATTTCGGCGATCGTCACAACTTCCTAAAAACATCAGATTTAGGATTTGCACTTTATCCCGAGCTGTCGTTGTTTACAGACCTTCATTCCAACGGTCCTTTGAGATTAATTTAGAAACTAGCGAATTTTGCGCAGGGTTACTCATCTAATCCCAATAATATGGAAGTAAATCATTCTATTAAATTTCTGTGATAGCCGAGTCAATGTTTTCAAAATGTACTTATGCGGAATAAACTCCGCCTTTTGCGCATCTCGAGGTTCACAAGGTTCTGAAAGTACTCTACAACACATACGTGTACCAAATTTCAAGTGAATATCTCAGTTTTATTATATCAACCCCTTTATTAATGAAGTGGTGGTGGTGGGGGGTAGAAAAATATTATAGATATATGAGGCCTTGGCTTCTAGTAAATACATCAAATGTCAAGTTTCTGTATTCTCACCAGCTTGCTTCATTCATTTTCCCCTATTTACCTCTACTTACTCCTCCACCCCTTCAGCGGAATCATCTCAAAATATAATCTAGGTCAAGATGTCATTATAATACATACGTGTGCAAGTTTCAAGTGAATGTCCTAATTTAATTTTAGCAGCTCCTTTAATAACGGAGTGGGGGTGGTGAAAGGGTTGAAAAACGGTATAAAAAAATCTGAGGCCTTTGCCACAGAACAACCTGAAGTGTATTGAAACATATTTTTTTATAGGATTTTTCAAACAGCAGAAAATGTAAAAATATTAATGAAATCTTTGCATTCGTTCGATAACCTCAATTCTCGTTATGCTAGCAAATTAAAATCCTAAAATGAATTTGTCTAATTTCTTATTTGACAATTCTCATTCTAACACTAGCATCCACACAGTCTCCTACGGCCTTGCAGATTAAACTAGTATCTACACAACCCCCTATGATCAGTTAAAAATGAGAACAAGGGCCTAAAATGAATTTATGTATCTAGATACATAAATTTATTTTTTATCTTTTATTCTGCGGTTCCTGTTGAATGTCACCTAACTCCCGGACTATTGTTTTAATACACTTATTTAGTATTCAGGATAACCCATTGTTTAATTAAATTTATTTAAACGATTTATATACCACACATCTGAGTATATCAAAATGGAGGGTTATTAAATAATTGCGTAATTAATGTGTCACAATCACACTTTATTATATCCGTCAATTCTCTCCCTATGAATGAATCTAAACAATACGTATTAATTTCTAATACCATATTGATGATATCCAAAGGCCCTTTTGGCAGCTAATTCATGCGTGTTCCATACAAAACACTCAATACTCTGATGGGCCTTTTATACGTGCTGTCGATCAATCAAGTATTCAATGCGGCTGTAATGTAAAAAGTGATGACGAATGATGTGTTTGCTTGTACTTTAGGGAAAGCTTTTGTAATAGCTCCAGCGAGTTGGAATAATTCGCTAATCTACCACAGGGGCGCTGTCATAACTGAACATGGGTTCTACAGATCGACACTTGCTTAAATTCTCATGCATTTTTTAGCCATTTGTTGCGATTTTCCGTTACATAAATTTGAGGGAATTTTGACAGTCCTGTTTTTAATACTTGCCCACATTTATTGTTTCAAATGAATTATACAAACTCTAATAATAAATTTTTCAATCATAATGATAATTTCTTTCATATACAGAGTATTTCTTGAGCACGTATCAGTAATTTAGCTGATAATTTCGGGAGTTTATTGGCATAAAATCACGAAAATAAATCACTTGCAGATTTCATATTTGGTAAGGGTACAGCAAATATCCATTATAAATTTTCTAAACGTATTTATACATATTTGATTTAATCATATAATATATTAAAAGCGGCTAAAAATGTTTATAGTAAACGTAGAAAAAAGGTTCCGCTTCATAACATACCGAACTCTAATGTCAAATACAATAGTCTGTTGATATGTACATATGTGTGTGAGCATCTGTGTAAACTGTTACTTTAATCACTATAATTTATGTTAGACAGAATTATTATTTCAAATTTGAAAGGTATGGCTTAGTAGAATACTCTCAATTGAAATTGGGTCATATTCTCTGCACAGAATGCTCGTCAGTGGCTTGTAAATTATCATGTTCAACATAAACTATGTGTTATTATGATTTTGGAGCAAAATTTTTCTAAGGGTTTTGATTAAGTCCACAAAAATTGAAATTTCTTCAAGATATTGAATACACAGTGTCTTATAAGTATCTCGCACCCAACTGCAGCACATTAACGAATGGCAGAGTGTTAGAAGTGTTAGTGTTAGTAGATTAAGAACATATGTTTTTAAATAAAAGATAGGAAATGAAGTTACTATTTTATTTATATTTTGTTTATTTATCACATTGTTATGGCTACACAACTTAACATTTCCTTTCACTTGAGGAGTTCAAACTATGACGAGTTTACGTATGGTTTATTTCCTTCTTCTTATTCACAACATCTTGGCAGATATTTTGGCCTCCCTGTACTGTATAGTACGTCAGACTACATCACACCATCTGTCCCGGTTGCTTGTTAGGTGTACGGTTTCAACAAATCTCTTCCTTGGTGACATCAGTTCAACATTTTGGGGGGCGTCCTCTTCGTCTTTGGTCGTCTGTATTTTCTTAAACTGTGAATTAATCTATATTATCCTCTCTCTAGTTGTTGCCAACAATTATTAGAATTTGAGAGAATAAATAGGAGTACGTAAAGCAAGCTAGAAAGAGTTCAGAAATCTGGAATTTGTTTATAGTAGAAGTAAAGGTCTCAAATTTTATGACATCTGCCACCCCTACCACTATCGCAACTCCTCCATTGTTAAATGGGTTAACAAAATACAATAAAGATATTGACTGGGTACACGTATTTATTATTACGAGATCTGGAAGTACATTAATTTTAAGCTTATACCGATATAGAATTGGCGGGTAAATATGGGTAAATAAATGAAGAATTCAGAAAATTGGAATTTGGTATATACAGGGTGATTTATAATAGGTGTAAAAAATCTTGTCATCTTGTTCGTGAAGTCATTTCTAGAAAAAAAATTATGTAAATATAGGTCTTTCTTTTTTTAATTTACACAACTATATCTAAATTTCATGTTCAAAGCTGAATATGTTGTTACCATGGAAATGAAGAACATAATTTGTGAGAAAATTGTAATTAATTGACAGTTTACAAAATGAATGAGTTTAGTGCAGTTAAATATGCAGATATTGTATATGTGTGTGGGTACTGTGATGGTAATAGTCTTCAAGTGTCTGAAGAGTACCACCTAAGGTTTCCACATAGACGTCGACCTTCTTACAGAGTTTTCAGCCGTACTTGTCAACGACTCAAACATACTAGTTCACTTGTTCTACGTAATAATAGAGGTAATAATGCTAGAGCAGGTAACATTGTTAACAGCGAAGAAAATGTGATTGATGCAGTGTTGGAGAACCCTACACTGAGCACCACACGCATTGCAACGTGGTTTCATCTTTCTCAAAATTTTGTTTTGCGAGGCCCAGTGTATTAATAGCACCCAGTGTATTAATAGCACTCATAATTACCATTTATGGATTCTTCAAAATCGACACGCTGTCAAACAATCGCGATATTAATACCGTTTTAGTGCGAATTCTTGGGCTGGTATCTGTAATGACGAACTACTTGAATTAGAATTTATATCACACGGGCTAAATGCAAAATACTATCAAACTTTCCTAGAAGAGACACTTTTTGAGAGGATTGAACATATTCCGCTTCTTCATCGTCGACAAATATGGTCTCAACATGATGGCACTCCAGCTCACTATGGAAGACACACGATTTATTCACTGATAGCATATTTTTCTGAACGAAGGATTGGTCGCAGACGTTTTATTACTTGGCCTCTAAGGTCTCCCGACTTAAACCCCTTGAAGTTTTCTTTGGGGTCATTTCAAGCAATTGGTTTACAGTGTCGAATTAACCACACTTGAACAATTACTTGATCAAATAACAGCTAGATTTAATGAAAATGGTCAAGATAGCGCAACAGTAGCGCGTGTTTACAACCCAATGGTTCGCAGGTGTCATGCTTGCATTCGAGCCCAAGGAGGACATTTTGAACAACTATTATAGATAATAGTTTTGTAATGTATTCATTTATTTTCTCTAGTTCATTTTTCTAGATATTCCTTTAATTGTTCCTTAATAATCGTTACTAATTCAATAAAATTAAAATCTGTTGTAGTTTTGGAACTAAAAAAAATAAGACCTATATTTATATAATTTTTTCTTCATGACTTGACGATAAAGATGTCAGATATTTACGCCTATTATAAATCACCCTGTTTACTAAAGCCAAGGTTTCTAATTTTTCTTTGGCATTTGCCTCCCCCACCATCATCCTCACTCCATTATTAAAATGGTTAATAAAACAAAATTGTGGTTTAGTGTGTTTACGTACGAGAAGTTTTTTCCAATACGAATTTAACGATAGATTCCAACACAATATTTATCCAAGTTTGTCTTTGCAATTACCGTTAGATTCAAAATTGAAAATGTAATAAATAGAGTGTAAATATCAAGTAATAAATATTGTTAAAGGTTGTTTTAGCCAGTAAAAGTGTATTTTAGTTAATAAAAGTAAGTGGAGTTTTCGGTAAGTCATTCAATAAAATGTTAGTGTTTATCTCCTGTTATAATTTCTGAACCCATGGATTTTAAAGGGTTTAAAAGTTTTTCTAACGGGTAGAAACAGGTGACAATATTATTTTAGTATTGGCGAGAGTGTAAAATGAAATAAATGCCACAATTAGTACTTAGACACATACAGATACATAAAAATTTATGCCATTTATACATTTGTACGCTAGTCTTATAAACAAACTATATTATAATGTCAAAAGACAACCATGTCCTAAGATTTCTTTTGTAATATATGCCACTTATAAGCAGAGACATACAAAATAGAAAACAGTTGGGGAGAGTTAATAAGATAAAGAAAGAGTCATTGTGCTAACACAGCAAAATCCCGTCTATTTTGTATAGAATTGTCACAAAGTAGATGGTAAACACTTCATAATCTTGTCGTTAATCCTGAGATCCCGTTCTGAAGTGTTAGTTTATGGGCGTGCCACCTGGCGGTCTAATATGTGACTGATAAATGACTTCCTAAAATCCTAAAGGAAGGCCAGATTAAGGGCTTAGTGGACGTGTCGCGGGACTGACGGCGAGAATCATCCCCCAACCTCCACCCCGCTTGGCTGCAATCAACCCCGACGACGGGAATGGTGTCAGGTGCGCCGACATTGCTTCCAAAACGTGACGTTATTAGTGTTTTAAAGCCTCCGCATGTGAGTGTTTAACAATCCCTAAAAAATGAAAAGATGCAACGTGGAAACTTTGGGTGATGCGTTCGTTTTTATATCGTCTCATTTTCCCAGATATAAAAGAATTTTTTTTATATGTACCTATTCCAGTGAAATGTATATTTGGCACAGCGTCTTGTCATTGAACGAACTAAAAAATTATCTCAGGTAGATTAGGTTTACTTTGCACCAGACTGAGACATTTGCTTGCACATGACTAGTATTTTCTACAGCATTCGTGGAATCATTATGAGTAATAATTTTTCATAATTTGCTTACTTAAACACTAAAGTAAATTATAATAGTACAGGAGTTATCGTGCGATTGCCTGGCACATTTCTATTATTCTTCTAGCTAATACAAATGTGTTGTCTACTATGCTTTAAGGCCAATAATTAATAATGTTTCTACATTATTAACCGTTTGCCTTAGAACATAGTAGACAAAAGCAATACTTCTCTTCTTAGTGAAAATTTCATTGGATTCCTAAAATTAGAAATATAATTGGTGCAGGAATTTGTATCAAGCTGACATATTTTTATAAATTATTCTAATGTTTTAGTTGGATACAATTTTCAATTAATGTTATTGAAACATCCACATACTAGTGGAGTGGAAGCGTAGTTATCATTGATTGATTGATTTTCCAGCGTAAGGTGAGCATTGCTGCCGCTTCCGGGCATCCATGGCGGTTCGTTCCAACACGCAGCTTGGTCCTCTGTAGAACACGCCCAACGAACAGCCTAACCGCGTACCAGAACCAAACCTCGGATATTTTATATACCGCCGGATCGGCTGCATACACCGGGTTGGACATTGGACATGCTTGTTTTCAGCAGCGAGAGCCACATGACGCATGGGGTAGGAATATAGGATGGGAAGTGTAGGTGTCTGTGAGATGCTTCTTTTAAGTTTCCATCTATCATCATCTTATTTATTCTTCTTCTAAGTTTTCTGTTTCATCTGTTTCTGAATCTAGCAGCTCTTTTCTTTACATTTATTTACTAACATTGGAAATGTTTATGTTTTCGTATATGGGGTAGAGTTACCAGTTTTTGTTCAAGGTCAAAAGATAGCTTTGTCGCGGCACAGTAGAGAGAAGACAAGTAGGCTCACTTACTCTTGAGATTTCTTGTAATCGATTTTATTTTTTATGAATCCACTGCGCATCTGATATTTGTACGCTCATCTACATATACACTGCTCGAGCTAGAAAATGCTAATAAACTGGCCAACACTTACAATGACACTAAATTATTTTTGTTCGAAGATATCCTTGGCAGATGATTTATTTTACGATTGCATTTAATGTTTACTGATTAATCAATAAGTAGCGAATTAAAATTTGACCTGCCTTTACTTAAATCTATTACATAACATCCGCGTCTAACGTCACAGACTGAAAATGTATGACTTTATATTATTCAAGGAAAAATTTGTACACGGCTGCCGAAAAGTCCGTGCTACTA
This sequence comes from Stenurella melanura, assembly GCA_963583905.1. NCBI lineage: Eukaryota > Metazoa > Arthropoda > Insecta > Coleoptera > Cerambycidae > Stenurella > Stenurella melanura. Next base: position 44,221,697 of record OY757313.1, read on the forward strand.
TCGATTAGGCTGCTGCGCTTGCCAATTACATTACCTACCGTGTCGAGAGATTACCTAAAAGTTGTACAGTTATGCTGACGGTAGAACACAAAAGTGTACAGCTTGCTACAAATAGGTGCCTGCTTGCAAATAGATGATGTGTTAGAATTGCAACTAACTGATATAGGTTGTCTGTTGTACAAATTGAGTGACAATAATAATATCTCTTTATTTCATAGTAACGTGTCGCGGTGTACTGAGACTATCATATGCAACGGCTGATATACGCAAATGTAATATGGGTTGCATATATCACAAGGGAAATTACCAGTTTTCATTTAAGGTGGAAATACAGCAGCGGTGTAGTGGATCGTGTGGAAAAAATTGAAAAAGTTGAAAAATTTTATGTTTTATGGATGGTGTTATCATTTCCAATGTCCCGATGATTGCAAGGATTGCGAAATCTGTGAATTCATATTATTATTATCATATTTTTTTTCATCTTATTAACCGTTCCACGGGTAAATGTCCATTTGTGGAAGAGCTGGGAAGGGCCCTATCTCGCGGTAAAAAATAAAACAAGAGATTTTTTCGAGTTATGAGAAAGAGGTCCGAGGAAATATTTTGTACACCCTGTATGTGTTTTTTTCTTTAAGCAATCAACTGACCGCTTTTCAATTCCGGGCATTTTTCTATTTCATTACTTATATTTAATACCTTTTCAATTTGACTTTAAAATTTTTTCTCTGTTGTGTAATAAACTAAAAATTAATACACAAACAATAAACATACAAAGAAAGAAACAAATACAATCAATAGACTAGACTACTCTAATCATAAAATTCCTAATTTTTTTGTTCAAATAGGTTTAGAATGTTATAAAACTTCGAAATTTTAAATTTGAGCGAATTTGAGCACGTTTTCTCAGGAACGGTTTAAGATATTAACTTGTTTGGTACACATATGTATCATAACCAGATCTGGAACTAGATTATATATTGCGCCAATTCCGATGAAGGGTTGGGGGTTAATATGGGTAAATAAGAAAAAATGAGTAAAGCAAGATGGTAAGAGTACAGAAATTTGAGATTTGGTGTATATACAGATATATCGAAAAAGACTAAATGTGCCGCTCCCTAAAGACTTTTTGTGTCACTCTATTTTGCGATACTATCAACATTTACACGTTGGCGACAGTGACTTAGTCATTTACATAGGTGGTGCGCACGTGACGTAACAAATTTAGACATTTGTCATAGTTTAGGGACAATAAACCCAAATTCCCAAGATGTCAAATGGAAACTAATTGAACTTTTCATTACATGAATACTTTGTGGACATTGTATTATACAAAATGCCAAGTTTTGGCTGTGTTATTAATTGTGGAAATGTGGCAACACGAAACGATGCGAAACGGTGCCAGTTTTTATTAAATTACCTCGATTTTTCAACTAGGAAAAGTTGAAGTTGGAACACAGCAATTTCGTAAGCTTCGACTTATGAATACCTTGGACTTATTCTTTTAATTATGCACTCCTTTCAAAAATCATTTAATTACAATATGTGTGTGTGTGTGTAATATTCGGAAATACATCAGCATCTGTATTAAAGTCTTCTTTATGTTTTATATAGGGATTTAAACTGATAGCACCATTTTTTTTCCATACAACTATCCTGTGCATCATAAGACGGTTTCGTAAAATATAAACTCGTCTCAAACTTAACAAACAAGATTCGCCACATGAATTGATTAAGGATAATTGTGGAAGTTAAATAATCCAAAATTAAGTTTTAAAATATCACGAAATTCGCAAAATTTACAGTTAAAACAACACATTCAACGTGGCGGCCATTTGCATTTTAGTATTCCCTAGTCTAGTCTAAGTAACACAGGAAATTAGTTTTAATAATGTACATAGAATAGAATAGAAATCCATTTTGATAATTTGACTGACTTTTTGTGTGACGTCACCTTCATTCTTTCTTGATCGCACTCTACTAGAAGTCAAGGCCTTACATTTTTTAATAATATTTTACATCACCCCAACCACCCCACACGTGTGGCACACGTATATATTATAACGGCATCTGGAATTAGTTTATATTTTGGGATGATTCCATTGAAGGATTAGGGGTTAAATAGGAAAAATAAGTAAAGCGTGCTGCAAAGAGTACAGCAACTTGATATTTGATGTATATACTAGAAGCCAAGGTCTTAAATTTCTTTATAATATGTTTGAACCCCTCCACCACCACCATTCCATCATTAATGCGGCTGATAAAATAAAATTGAGATATTAATTTGAAAGAACCCCGCACCAACCTTATGAAAAATGATATATGTTATTCCTCTCGAGCTCCTGATCAAAAGTTCTCATGATCACAAGGTCGGAAAAGGGACAGTTTTCCAGATATCGGGGATGCAAAATCGATCTTCCTGGATCTTGTCGATTACAGTGTTCCCCATTTTTGATAAAATATCTTTCAGGTTTTTATAGTCACTAATTCCAACTCCGATGTCAAAAGTGACATTTGACAGTTGGCAGATGCCAATTGTCAAATGTCACTTGAGAGAGTAGTAGCGGCAAAGACAAGAACAGAGATTGCACCAGGTAGGCAGAAATGTTGTAGTGCGTGTATTTCTAACAAACGTTTTCTAAAAGTTCAGCCTTAATATAATATGCAACAGGAAGTAATTATCAGTAAATATCCTATGTTTTATAGAATTTGCATTTATAATGAACTCTTATTACTATCTTTTATTTTCAAATAGAGTTTAGCTTCTGTATTATTAGACTACTCACACTCTTCATACGCTACCTACCGTACATATGCATTAAAAATAATATATTTATCTTATAATATGATAAATACATCAGTTCATGAAAAAGAGTGCACACTTTTCCAGAAAATGAACTTGACGTATTTTGATTTCACAAAATTCCGTGACGTCGGTAATGAGCTATTAATAAAAGTTATTGTTGCCTGTCATTTTGCAAATGGTTTGATGAAAATAAACAACAATAAAACGTTATGTAAGTCATAATTACATATTTAAACGTAGAAACAAATATATCATGATAATGGTTATTTATTCAAATGTTCATAATGTTAACAATGTGTACTCTGCAGGCACGAGGACGTATTGTTGCTAGTTATTTGCTTCACTAAATGGATCTAAATAAATATGAATTTGGAGAAACAACGTTTTTCTCAAATACTCATTATTTGCTCTTTTTAATAAACATTGTAAAAGAATAGTGTCTACTTACCCAAATATTGTTAGATAAATAATGGTTTTATAGCCCCTGCTGTAAAATTCAGATTTTATTTACTTATCCAATAACACCTTTATTTCCCCAATTGTTAAAAGATAAAAATTGTATCTTTAATTTTTATGCAGTATCATTTTATATATTAGTGTTTCTCAAAAAACTTATGATTAAAAATTTACGCTTTGTAGACAAGTTAATAGCAGTGAAACGGTTATATTACACATTTTAAGATACAAGGATTTAACTCTTAATACCACTATTATCCTCGTTTAACCTATAATTTGTTTGCCTTCTTATAAAAGCCAAATCTTGTGCAATTTGTTTTTATCTACTACTAATATTTTCAAAATACAACTAAGCTATTGTGTAGTGGATATTATTATTTTTATCATATATTTAATTTGGCTAGGACATTTGCACTCGAACTTATGAAGTTAGCGTCCTGTTTTAAATGAAAGCAGCATTTTAAAAAACTTGAACCGACTATAGTCTGTCCGTCCCCCCGTCCTTCCGTCACGTTTCTTGTAAGCACAATAACTTAAGAATGAAAAGTTCGATTATATTGAAATTTGGGCAGTAAGGTCCTAGAGGAAAATCCTCATTTTCGAACAAAATTGATTAATAAACAGAAAAGACATTAATGATTTAAATAAAAAAACAACAATTTATTGTTTTTTTGTAATTAAACAAAAAATGTATAAAACTAACATTATTTTCAGAAAACTGCGAAGAGTATTCGATTTAATGTGTAACGATTATATAAAAAGTTCAGTAAATCAGCGAAGAGTACAATGGCACTAACCATGTTTTTAATTGTTATATCAGTTGTACTGAACATTACACCTTTTATAATAATTTCGAAACTTCATACAACGGCCAAGTGAATATCATAATCGGCTGTAATTTTTGGTTAGCGGTTGGAAGGATTGGAATTGCGACGGAAATAAAGACCATAACGTATTAACAAATTCACAATATGGTTTTAGAAAGGGATATTCGACTCAAGACGTGGTATGATTTTGTTTTGATTGTTTGTTATGATTTTTTTAAGAGGAAGACTTGTGTTAAAAACGCTCAAAAAACATATTCTTGATTAATTCCCACTGTTTGTCCAGTTGTCCACGTCTACAGTGTCTACTGTGTAAACATTATCCCACTTTTGACATTTTAACTGGTTAATAAAATCTGATTTGTTTTCCACGCTGTATATTCTTTTCATACTATATTGGTTATTCCTACTTTTAGATATCCAAAAGGTTAATTTTTGTGCCGAATGATCTGAGACCATTAAGTGAACAACTTCAATTTGAAATGGACCTTTTATGTTAGAAAAAATGTTATCAATACAGGACTTACTGTTAGTGGTTATCCTTGGGTAATCATTTACTGTTGCAAACAAATCGAGTGAATTTGTCAATGAGAACAGTTCTTTTTACTTGTGTTATCTTCATGCATTTCTATGTTAAAATCTCCTCCAACTATAATTAAAATATCTTTATACAAGAAGAACAGTGCCAAAAGTTCCTCCATTTTGTTCATGAAAGTATCCAAATTACCACTAGGGGGTCTATAAATAGACGCTACGATTATTTTTATATTTTTTACGCACAGGTCAACTGCAGCACATTCAAATTCATTTGATATTGAAACGTCTTTCACTTTTGTGATATCCTTGCATGAGATCCCACATCTCACGTATACCGTACTTCCTCTATACTTGTTTTCGTGTCTGCAAAAACTTGCTGATAGATTAAAGCCGTTCGCTCCATAAGTTGTTAATTGTTGATATATTTTCCAATGCTGTGTTATACATAGAGCAACACCCTCTCCGCTTAACTTCAAGAACATATTCAATTCATTAATGCTATTCCCTATTGATTGGACGTTCTGATGGATTACGTTTATTTGTTGTGTATTTTTCCACAGCTTGTATTGCCATTGCTCTTTGTATGCTTATTTGTTTGTTCATTTAGACTAAAAGATCTGCGCCATTATCTTGTACAAAATCCTTGTGTTTGGTGAAACTAAATCTTTTTATGCCAACTCCCTTCGGCCAGAATTCTGGGTTATACATTTCATCTTTCCTAGACAGTGGGGCAGTGACTACAAAACATGGTAACCTATTTGGAATCACTGGAAGTTCTTTAGCTTCGACTGGGAGGTCCTTATAACCTGGATTTTTGAGTAAACATTGTATTATCATGTCTGCGTTAACGTGCCTCTTTACCCTCTATATGTAGAGCCAAACTTTCCTTTCTTCTCCCTCAAAGCCTAAAACCTCCTGGTTATAATTTACTGCTGCCGTTCCTGTTCATTTGTTAGAAGATTTGCGTACATGTTGAAGTTCAACGTCCTTATTTGTATCTCTCTTGTAGTCCGATATCATTGATCTGATCCTCCGTGAGATTTATTATCTCATTTATATTTTTACTCTGTAGTTTTACGAGTTTGTTATAACTCCCATTTTCGCTACCAATGTTGGTGCGCCCTGTGTCCACTGCATTTAAAGTTTCAGCTTTCTCAGCACTTGGCCCCTGTTTCAAGTTTTGATTGATTACAGCACTGTAGGATTTATTTGTATTTATGTTTTTATCTTCTTTTTTATGGGACACTTTTTGTAAGGTTTCAATTTTTTCTTCTAGCAGTTGATTATTCTTTAATAACAATGTGTTATTGTCTTTTAGCAGCTTAATATTTTGTAGCAGTACTTTTCGTACTTTTTTCCCCATTTTTTTAATCAATATCTCCAACATTTCTTTGTCTGAAATTAGTTTATTGACATTTACTTCTTTCTGGTTCTCCACAATTGATTTGCTGCAAATTATCCTTGAATCGCCTGCTACACTGGTTATTTCGGGAAAATCTTTCTTTATGCAAGACTTGTGAAAGACATTTCCACAAATTACACACACTACTAGAGTTGTACTTTTCGATTAACAACACTTAAACAGTTTTTTCGGCGCACCAAGTTCGTTCGCATCCTCGCCTTTCGACGATATCTTTACTAAATAATCTGCACATTTTAAAATCACTTGATGACAAGCAGAATAGTCCTAGTCCATTGTCTAACCATAATTTGTTGTCAAAATGTGAAAATTATGATTTACATGGCCAACTATTCTTACGGATAAAACCATACTTGTTGGGTAGACAAGTCGTTATGTAACGACAATGACTACAAATCGGATTTGATAGATGTTACGGTTGGGCTACCATACTATTTATTATTATTATAAATTATTTGGTTAATTGTGCTAATGATAATTTGGCCACCCTATTGCGGATGATTTTTTTAAATAGGTCTCGGTATTTGAGACAGTTGATTTAACGTCTCGGTTAAATATTTGTAACGAAAATCTTATTAAATGTTCGGCAAACAATAAAATCACACTAAATGCATCTAAAACAAATTTAGTGTTGTTTTCTCCAAAAAAGGTGATTACAATTTACTTGTCAAAATGGATTGCAGAAGTTTGCAATAACTAATCACGTTTAAGTTTTAATCCTGAACTACTTATAGAATCTAATTTGTCTTAGGTTGGCCAAATAAATTCTGTAAAAAATTATATAAAAGAAATATATTTAAGAAAAAGCTTTTATTTAAAATAACTGTACTAATAAGTAGAAAATATTTTTTTTAATTCGTACACCGCCCCCATTCGTACACCTTTGGGGGCGGTTCAATTGAGCCAAGTAACTATGCATTAGTACTACATGAGCGTCCCCAAACCTTTTGGTTTCCAGGCGTATGATTAAAAAAATAATTTTTTACTTTTAAGTACAGTTTTTTTAAATAAAAGCTTTTTACATATAATTTTGTTTTACTTTTTAGTCTACTTATTTTACCGACAGATAAAACCCTTTCATTTGACACCCATGTCAAGGGGGTTGTGAAGAAAGAGGTAATCCGCCATATTGGATTTATAATGACGTCACATGGTTTACAGTATTTTATTCACCTTTTCATTTGATCAAGAGGGTTGTAAAGAAAAAGATAATTCGTCGTCCTGGTGCATCCGCCATATTGGATTTAGAATGACCTCACATAGTTTATCGTATTTACTCGTCAATCTATTTCATTTGATACCCATATGAAGGGTGTTGTGAAGTAAAAGGTAATCCGCCATCTTGGGGCGTCCGACATATTGGATTTAGAACGATATTAGATACTATATTGCATTGTCACCGGACCCGCATACGTGTGAAAGATTTCAAAGCTTTAGGTTAATTAGAAGTAGTCGAAATATTGATTGCAAAATTTGACCTAAACAAACCAACACACACGCTAACATTGCAAGTTAAATAAAAGCTTTTAAAAATAAACCAGCGTCGCATAACCACGCGTTGTTTCAACTTAGAAAATATGTTCTCAAAAATGGAGATTAAGAAATTCACTCGAGAATTACTTAACGGGATTCTCTGTTGGGAACACTGAAAGAAGTATTTATGCAGCAGAAAGAATCGTTAGATATATGTGTTTCGTTAATTTCAGTCACTCATGAGGGAATTTATTTAAAGAACTTGGAATTCTTACAGTATATTCTGTTTATATTCTTGCATGTATCACGTTTGGCCATAAAAATAAATGATTTAAAAACATTAGAAAAACACGCATTGAAAAGAAGAAAATAACAATAACAAATAACAATAACTATGTTAATAAATATAAAAGAGTGTGGCGCTCGAAGTTTTCTGTTTTTCTAGGTATGTTAGTTTATGTTTAACTTCTTCTTAGTTTTGTTTCAATTAGAATAGTGTGTTTGCTCGATAAAATTCTTTCCCTATAAATGAAAAAATCTATTCGTTATTCTGAAGCCGCCATTTTGAATTTTTTAATTGAACTTTTAATTATATCTTGTACAATTTGCCTATTGCTTGTAATTTTGATGTTTTAATTTTTGTTTTTCTATGTAGTTTCATTACTACACATTTAAATGTAATATTTGACTATTTTTATACAAATGTAAATTGTCTAAAGAAGTAAATAAATAAATAATAATAATAATAAATGTAGTTGGAATTTTGGCTCACTTGTGACTAGCAATGTGCTAATACGCAATTATATCGTTCGTCAGGGCGGAACACTAGTAATCCCTTTTAAAAACGTATCGGTCATATGAGGCTTTAAAGCTATTTCAAATGTACTAACGGTATATGTACAACCTAATAAGGATAACAGATTTCTCCGCGAGCTATCCTTATGGAAAGCCCATCTCGTCCTCTTTTGAGATATTTCTGTACTTCGCAAAAATCTTAGTTCAAATTAAAACATTGCCATTCTGTGTGGTAAAAGTTGTTATGCTCAGTCGCCATGGGGTATTTTTCATTAACGTTCTTGCGACACGCGACGCACAGTGGCAGAATGGACAAAATTCGCTCTAAGACTCAGTTTTTGTATTATCGACTTTAAAAAAAATCTCGGAAAGGAATCTGGAATAGTGAGTCACTGCGATTTTTTTATTTTTTTTTTGTTTTTTGCATATCCTATCTCCTAAGTTCCCATGTATTTATTGGCACCATTTAATAGTGGTCTTATGAGCTAAAAGTTTCAGAATCTTATTTTTTTGGTAGAAGGAACCCTCTGACATCCATAGAGGCTAAAAATAACGATATAAAAAATATACATACAGGGTGGTTCACGTAGGCCGTTCGTTGGCAGTTTTCAACTTGCGGTTGGATTACAGACTGCTTGGTATGCAGATTTAATCGATCAAATCAGTTCAACCTAAAATATTTTCAGTCCTCCAGCTATACAGGGTGTTCGAAAAGTCGGTACCAACTTGCATATTTTAAATGCAATACCCTATATGTTTTCAACTCGAAATGAAATGAAATTCTGAGTCCAACATTCTATACCTAAATCTAGCAGTCTCGGAGATATTCGACATTTTATAAAAAAATTGACAGGTGCAACGGTTTGCAAGAACCGTTATAACTTTCTTCGTGTAGGAGATCCTCATTTGCCTTTTGGAACATAGAAAGAACACAAGATGAGCTGGTCTCTACAATAAAAGTAAATTCCATAATAATATACCAAGTGTTCTATTTCACGTTACATTTTGTCAAATTCAAGTCTCAAAAATTTCTTTGTTTCACATGGAACATCCTGTATTTTACTTCCCTCGCATACCGAAGGGAAGTATTGTATTCGAGAAATCACCCTCCGAGATTTTTTTGGATTTTCACGTTTCAGATCATGTAGGTTACGAAAATGTAGGATTTTCAATTCCGTCAGTCTGTCTGCCTGCTTGTCTGTCTGTCTGTTGGTGCATTAACTAAAGAACTACTTGACGGAGAACAGTCAAATTCGGTAGGTAGCTGACGCTACTGTCAGCGAAGGAATGGTTAAACTTTCAGTGGAAAATATACAGGGTGTAAAGGAAATAAATAATAAAAATTTTTCTCTTGCTCAAATTTTAAATTTCCTCGTTTCATGGCATTCTAAGTCTATAAAAAAAAAGTGTTGAACAATTTTTACCATTCTAGAAAAAAAAATTTACCACTAGAATCAACGGAAAACATTTTTTTGCCCAAATTTAATATGTCCACGTTTCGTGGCATTCTAAATCTCAAAAAACAAATTGAAAATTTCTTTGAACAAATTTGTAATGCTCTTTTATCTCTACTATAGAATAGAAGGAAAATTTTTTTTTGCTCAAATTTAAAATTTTCATGTTTCATGACATTCTAAGCCCATTTCAGAACAAAAAAAAAATTAAAATTTCCCAAGAAATAATTCAATCATGGTGGACATTTGTAAAGGTATTTGCGCAAGCCTTCTATATTTGGCACCTATTATTCAGTATCGAATGTTTGCCGTTGGATGACCATTCTGTATATTTTTTTGACCAAAAGTTCACAGGTTTTCTTTGTAATAATAACTGAATTCCGATTATTATTCCCAATGTAATTTCGTAATTAATATTTTTTAGAGTGACCGCCATGCACAAATAAAGAGGGAAGTTTTGTGTAAATACCTATACCGATTTTTTTTTACATCAAATTATGTAGAATTAAATTCCATTTGTTCTGCCTTGACAGAGCTATATATTCTAAAATCATCCAACAAAGTTTATGGGATGGGACATGAAACAAAAACAAAAAATTTCAAATACGCCGCAGTCCCTCACTATTCCAGACTCCTTTGAGAGTATTTAAAAAAAATTCAAATCGATATCTCAAAAGTTGAGCCTTAGAGCGAATTTTCTCCATTCTGCCACACTGTGCGACGCGACGGTTAAAATCTCTTCCCCGTAATTCTTAAACTATGCTACTACATTATTCAGTTTTGATACAAAAAGTTGTAGGACGTATATTAACTTCCTAATAAGCCTGTTCAGCATTTATTTGTCAATTTTAGAAATTAAAAATAGAAAACTTTCTAAGACAATTTTCAAATTTTTAGGTTTCTATTCGAACGTTTAAGCCCAAAGTTGGATCGCGCCAAAACGAGGAGTAGCTTCGTATGACGTCACTTTGCAAGTGCTGATTGGGCGACAGTCGCATTTTTTAACTTTGAGATTAACACATGTTTACATTTTTCTTCAAGCATCAGATTAACTTATCTCATGATATTAAAGTTTCACGGATTATAATGGACCACTGACTACTGTAGCAAACTCGTACCCTTTCTCCTTGGTATTTATGCAGAATGACGTCACGAGTCGGCGAAGCGCATTGTACTGAAACACAATCTTTAACATTGAATATCTAAGGATTGGATACACTTATGAATCTGAAACTTTAACAGCTTTTACAGATGATCGAATACTATTGAATACCATAAATAACAAAACAAAAAATTATCGGTAACAAGTAAGTAAGTATTTTTATGGCAAATTTCATATAGTTTCTAAATAATATTTTCAGTGTCTTTCACTGTTATATCTAAAACATTAAATCCTCCTCACATGACTTTTGCTGTGTTCTACAATAGTACCATAGAATCCTTGAATATTTGTAATTATAATTTATGCATCACAGATGACTGAGCAAAATACCTTACAGAGTTACGGTGCTAACACAGAATATAATTTGGTTCTTCTAACTGCCATAATAAGTTTTAACATTTACGACTGGGCAATTAAGCTGAAACAGCTAAATAAGAGTTAGAGCAGACAAATTGATTTATGCCCAACGTATTTTCAAGAGGATAAAATTAGAAAAATGCATACTCCTGCCAGAAAAATATTAACAAGGATTTATTTTCTTTGTTTATACTTATAGATATGTAAGTGCTTTTCAATAATAATGAATTTCAATTTTATAAATATTGAATTAAATTTAGCTGATAAATAGATTAATTGTATAATTTATAGAAATAATAACAATAATGATTTTTCAGAGAGAATTCGAAATTTAAGAACACGCGCAGGATAACAGTCATAAGATCAAGTGGGGTAGGCGAAGTTTTCGGGAAAAAGTAACTGAACTAATAATAATAATAATAATAATAATAATATACTTTATTAATAGTATAAACATACTGTACAAACTACAATGACAAATGTTTACCAAACAAACACATAAAAAAACAAACAAATACACATGTATAAGAATAATAAAAAAAATAAGAAGTACCTACTTAAAATACAAAATGTTATACAATTAATTATTATTAATAATTTTATCTTTTATTGCAGTTTTAAACCTCTCTAAACTTGGTAAATCTCTAACATTTTTAGGCATATTATTATATTCCTTAATTCCATTAATTAATAACGACTTTTGCCCCTTCGTGGGTTTTCTGTAATCTATATACATATTACTTTTCCGCCTAATATTATATGAATGAACATCTTTTACATATTTAATTAAATCACACAAACAAGTTGGTAACATATTATTGACAATTTTATAGATAAACACCATAGTTTGTATATAAATAATATCATCAATTGAGAAAATGCCTAACACATTTAACATTAAGTGAATAGGTGTATAGCGATCACATTTTAATATTGTTCGCATGCATTTATTTTGAGCAATTTGAAGATCGTTTTTCAAATTTTCATTTACTGAATGCAACACAGTAGTGCAATACATAAAATGTGGCAATATTATGATTTTATATATTGTAAGTTTAGTGTAAGTTGATAGATCTTTACCTACTCGTTTCAGAAAATATTTTTTTTTGTTAATTTTCTTTATTAAATATTCAACATGCTGCTTAAATGATAATTCGCTATCTAATATCACTCCTAGGTATTTATGTTGACTTACAAGTTCAATTGTTTCGCTGTCTATTGTCACTATATGGTTCTGGTATTATATATATCAACTTGGTTTTTTGTTGATATTACCATACATTTACATTTTGATGCATTAATTTTTAATTTTTTGTGTTCAAAATACCTAGATAAATTATACAAATCTTCAGTCAGTTCATTTGTTAATGTATTGTGGTTTTTACCAGTAATTGATAAAAGTGCGTCGTCGGCAAATAAATGTAGTTTACAATTTTTTATTATTTTATGCATATCATTTATATAAATCAAAAACAGTAAAGGACCCAACATACTACCCTGCGGAACACCATAATTATTAACCTAAAAGAAAACTTCATTTCATTTTTAATTTTTATTGTATTAGGTATTTGTTTTGTTTGTTTAGGTATTTTCTTTGTTTGTACTTACTTATAAATATGTAAGTAATGTTTTTCAATAATAATAAATTTTAGTTTTAAAAATATTAAATTATATTTAGCAGATAATGGATACATTTTATGATTTATATAAATAATAACAATAATTTTAGAGGAAGAATTCGAAAATTTAAGAACATGCTTAGGATAGCAATCATATAATCCATTGGAACCTATCGAAGATTTTAGAAAAAAGTAATGAGAACTAAAAAAAACTTAGTTTTCATTTTTAATTTTCATTTTATTACTTTGTTCTAGTTTATATATTTTTATGTGAGACATTTTGCAATAATCAAGAAGTACTCAGAATCCAAAATTTGTCTGACCCATTCGAGATTTCGTTCAATTTTTAACAAAGAGCAAGAAAATTTCATGATACCGTTGAGTCGATTATTTCTTCTTTTATTTTCGGATTTGAAATATTATATTTATTTTGACGTAATTTTAAGGGAAGGACCAATCGTGATAAAAATTTATTGTTATAAAAATGTCAACAGCTTTACCTGGATCAGGTCTATTATTTAGTTCTACCCTATCCTCAGCAAGTAGATGATAACATAACTTTATTTTATGAACTCTTGTTTAGTATACATTTATACATTGGGTTTACTTTTCCTGACTCGTCGATAAATTTGACTAATTTAACCACTATTTAACTAGTTTAACTTCCCCGTCTTTCAATGCTTTCTCCTTAAATGCTCCTGAAAATTGTACATTACTGTTTCTAACTAATACTATAACACTAAAAATTATGACATAAAATGAAATGTATAAATGAACAAATAACAAAATCGAACGCATTTTTTTCTCATTCTTCTTAGTGGCCTCTTATCTAGTTCTAACAACAGATTTGTAGTCAGCGAATCTCTATATCCTTATGTAGCAAATTTCATGTAAATCTACAACAGTTTTACATGGCATGGCAGCATATTGGATTCACCATTTTGAATTTCAGTTTGACTATCAGTTACCTTGAAAATACCTAGCTACCAATTTTAATGCAATTTAGATGCATTTCAAAAGTGCATTCGCCAAAGTCCCAATTAAAAACACTTTTTTCCTATTTTTATTCACTTTATGCTAGGTGGACCTTGATAACACAATAATTGGACTACCACCGAGCCATACTCTACGGTTTGCATATATAGAAATCGCTTCAGCCATCCCAGAATAATGACTGAATAAACAAACAAAAAACATACATACGCATCGAATTAAAAAATCGGTTAAAAACTACATCTTCCATGCATTAAATACTGGATGTCCATTGTCCATATTTATACAGGGTGGACCATTAATAATAGGCCAGTGCAGGGGTAGATTCTTTGGGCCCAAAATATGAGGATATAACCAAATATGCTTTAGTTGAATGTTGCTGTGGAAAAAGATACAGGGTGTCAAAATTCAAATTATTTTTCGTTTTTTGCAGTAACTCTACAGCCTCTTGACTCATCTTCGCCAAATTTGCTAAAGGAACTTTTCTAGAAAACAATAATTTATGTATTACATCACGTTGGATCATAGAGAGCGCCGCAGGACCTGTATCTGATGATGATTTTTTTTCATATTTTTTTTGGATGAAACGTTGTGGTACATCTGACCAGAAAATCTGATGAGGGCATCATTTCCACGTATAAAAGGTACACTTGGCAGAATTTGATAACTCCAACCGTTTTCGAGGAATTTGCCGTTAAACATTTGAATAATTTTTTTTAAGACAAATTCAAATTTAATGAAACAAAGTGTATTTATTGAAAAGTGTGCTTTGGTTACGATTTAGTTCTGTCATGTACGTCATTTAATAATTTTATTTTGTTCTTATGTTCCTCGAGCTAATTTCTTTAACTTCTTTATTTAAAATGACTCGCCTAATAATTTTTCAACTAGGGAAATGAGGGATTTGATATGTGTTTACGTACAAAGAAATTTTAGCGGACATGCTGCAGCGAGGAGATACTCATATCAATATCCAAATAGAATACAGTCAGACCATAAGATTTTCAAAGATCTGCTTAGTCGTTTGGGAGAAACGGATTCATTTCGCCATAAAAATGATGTAGGACGACTGAAACCAATTACTCCAGATCAAGAACTAGAAATTTTAGTTCTACCCATATCACTTCACTCCTGTACAAAACTTACTTTGAAGGGATCTTCCACAAAGGTTACAATTTTGTCAATTTCTTTTAAATAAGCACAACAGGGATCGAAATTTTGTTAAGAATATTTTATTTACCGACGAAGCAACTTTTACTCGCCGAGGCGTTTTTAACTGGAGAAATACCCATTACTGGGACGTAGAATATCTTCAAGCCGTTAAAGAAAGGCATTTTCAGCACAAATTTAAGATTAACCTTTGGGGTCGTATTATCGACGATCAGTTATTGGGACCATTTGTCCTTCCTCCAAATTTAAATGGACAGCCTTATCTGTTTTTTCTTCAAAATACTCTTGCTGATACATTACATGCTTTCATGCTAGACATACGCAACAGAATGTGGTTTATGCAAGATGGAGCTCCCCCTCATTTCTTCATTGAAGTCAGGAATTATCTTGATGAAACTTTCCCATGCAGATGGATCGGTCGAGGAAGTGAGTTTGGTTGGCCACCAAGGAATCCTGATTATAATCCTTTGGATTATTATGTGTGGGGACATATGAAGTCTTTAGTCTATGCAAATACTGTCAATTCAAGAGAAGAACTGTGGAACAAAATACAAAACGCAGCCAATTTTATTGGAGGACAGGAAAATGTATTTTTCAATGTAAGAAAATCTTTTATGAAAAGAATTAGAAAAGGCATAGAAGTAGGTGGAGACCATATCGAAAATTTACTCTAAGTTGCAGCAATGGGGTTTTTGCATGGGGGGAAAGTTTATACAATAAATACCAATGTCAGTAAGTCAACATTTATGTTATTTTTTGGTCTTCTAATAACATTAGATTCTTGTCTTACACAATCTTTTGATTTATGTATTTATCAATACCATGTAAATACTCCATTAGTCCATAAGAAAGTGAGAAAGAGTTTACGCTATTACGATTTTGTTTTCCCTTACATTTTGTACTTTTTTTCAATAAATACATTTTGTTTCAATAAATTTGAATTTTTCTTTCGAAAAATTTTTCAAATGTTTAAGGGCAATTTCCTCGAAAACAGATGAAGTTATAAAGTTCTACCAAGTGTGCCTTTTATACGTGGAAATGACGCCTACATCAGATTTTTTAGTTAGAAGTACCACAATGTTTCGTCCAAAAAAATTCATCATCAGATACAGGTCCTGTGGCGTCCTCTATGATATAACATGATGTAATACATAAATTATTGTTTCCTAGAATAAAAAAAGATCCTCTAGCAAATTTGGCGAAGATCAGTCATGAGGCTGTAAAGTTATTACAAAAAAACCATAAAATAATTTTATTTTTGACACCCTCTATCTTTTTCCACAGCAACTTTTTGCTAAAGTGTATTTGGTTATATCCTCATATATTGGAGAAGAATCTACTGCTGCACTATAGCCTATTATTAGTGGTCCACACTGTATATTAGTTATTGAATATGTAATGCTATTATAAATTTCAGTAGTACTGATTCCTGCATACTGTGTAAGTAAATGCAAATTATAAAGTATACATTCTACAATCGTTGATCCATGATTTATTTCCCCAAGTGCAAAATAAATGGAATAAATATCAGTTTCTTTTATTACCTCATTAGTGTTTTTAATGATAATTATCATATTCCACCGTATATATTACTATTTTAGTAATCATTAAAAACGTTGAGTATTATTTTTGTTACTGTTGTCGTTACATTACTTTGCCAATGTTAAATAAAAGCACCCTTAACATCACTAACGTAGTTTATATGTATATTATATTACTAAAAGCACCAACACCAAGGGAGGTCTAAAAATCGTGCCAATTCTGCAATCCCACTATGATAAATTATGTATAAAGTAGCGTTAGTGCTAAGCCAAAACAATCACGAGTTAATCGTCCCTTAATCCTTACATATAGCAATGATTCTATAAGTAAATAAATAATAATCTACATTGTTTATATCGTTTGTAAAGTAAATTATTATATTATAGGAGTAATATTGATTTAACAATAAAACCGCATGGAGGTTACTTTGTGTGGAAGAGGATGTGATTGACTAAATCAAATTCGTGAATAGCTTTTTTATTCGATATAATTTTATACATCAGCTAGCTCTCTCTGAAACGTATTATTTATTTAATCATATTTCTCAGCAGAGATTTAAGAATCTCACTGGTGATTCTAGAGAGGGCTTGAGTAGGAACTCGACATTATAATATTAATTTTAATTAACAATAAAATGGAATTTATAGAAATAAACTTTATTCAACACGTACAACATAACCACAACCAAATAACCGCAGAAATAAAACATTTGATTTGAAAAATATTGGATACTTTTGAAATACATCCACAGTTTAATCTGTGGCTTTTTATGTAATGTGAAGACCAATTTAAAAATTAAAAAGCTCTTTTCCAACGGCCACAATGTAAATTATTTGCTTTTATTTCAGCGTTATCTAGTCTGCACAAAACGATCAAATTATAGATAAAATTGGACACACAAAATTAATATTTTATTTCACATTCTTTTCGTGAGAAGAATGCAGACCTTGCTCATTCAAAGTGAGCCACACTACAAATTCGTATTTTCTTGATTGAGCATTCAATGTTCTGTGAAAGCATGTACGATCCAATAGTTATAGGTTGAAAATATCCATAGTCTTTTAAATATTATACAGTTGATGCAAAGGTTCGTTTATCAGAACTACACATATTAAGAAACCGTTGCTGTTAAAGTATACGAGCCTGATGTGCATTTTCCCCGGCCGCACCATAACAAAGCACAATGTTTGTCCACTTAATGTTTGTAAAATTCGACTTTGTTAAAAATGTAAAAACAAAATAATTCACTATTACCACGAACGCTTGACGGCTAGTACGTATGTTGATGCTAATAACTACTATACCATTGACACGATGCTGCTGCTTACCTGGTGAATTTATTTTTATGCTTGGCACCGACGCAGTACGAATTGGGGAACAGGTTGTGGTCAGATGTAGAAAAATCGCAACAAAAGAACAGTATCATAGACGTACTTGATAATAATTGTTGCAGTATATAGAAGTTGTTTTCTCGGCCATATATCAGAAAGATGTGGGTGAAGATATGGATGTATTTCCAATCACTCTGAACAAAATAGGGAGTAGCTAAGTTATTCCTTAAAAATCACTATGTAAGGTTTGCTGCGATGATAAGGGAGTTGAAATCAGTAGGGGCAAAACTAGAAAATATCGATGTGATATCTCCCATAATTTGTTAACTTAAATCATTTGAGGTAAAGGTAACGGCCCTGGAAACTTTAGAAACAGATAGTTTTCTAAGGGAAACTTCTTGATTAAGAAAAATCAAAGAAGTGACGGAGAAGCTAGCTTATCAGAAATGTTTTCGAATAATGCAAGTACAAGTAATAATCATCATAGAGATCAAGTAGGAATATCGAGAGCAACATTATCGCTGGAGGAAACGGAAGATATTCCTAATCGCCATTTTTTGCGTGTGTTTAATTGTGTGTCAAAATTGTTGTGAAAATTACAGACATACAAGAAGCGGCTGCAAATTTAAAAAGCAGGTGAGTCAAATGAGTGATGGTGAATCAGGGAATGTTGTTTTTTTAGAAGAAGCATTGCTGATCAACTCTTAACAGGTTAATGATCGACCTGTAGATAGCGCCAGTATGAAATGGTACATTGATTCAGATGCCACGATTTGCATAGTAAATAACAAAACTATTTCACTGCCGCACAGGAACTAGACAATGCTATCAATGTGTGTTGCTGATAATGAGGAATTTTTTACGGGTAAAAAAGGAAAATATTTCTGTATGTCTGAAATATGACAAGCACCAAAATTTTGAGAAAACTGAAAATGTCTTCTTTATTAAGGACTTATGAACGAATTGTAACACTTTGTAACGTAGTCACTCAAAGCATTAATTAATTAACCACACGTTGTAGAGGATGAGGAGCATGCTTCCCCGTACCACCTCTTCGAATACGCCACTGCAAGTCCGCTGACCATCTCCGTGCCCATATGATACACACAGAAGTGATTGACTAAAAACTACATGTTAACGCCACTTACTCTCTTTAGTAAATTTAATATTTACTTTAGATTTTCCAAGTCAAATTCATTTTTTTTCAAATTTTTAAAAGTCTTTAGATTCTTGACTGATAATGTAGCTTCATCATTTATTTTGCAATTATTCATGTTCTAATATAATACAGTTATAAAAATTATTTTGCTGATGGTGATTTATGTAACGGCTGTAAGAATTGTTTTGGATAGGTCGTTAAACAGATGCTTGTGGCTCTAAGGGTCGGATCGTACTGAGAGAGTCGTAGGGCGTCAGGTGCATATACACCATTCTTAGGTGGAGAGGTCGACGTTTTTAGAATAATGTTCTGGAATAAATATAATATTGAACAAGCTAACCGTTATACTCTTCGCCGCTTTACTGCACTTTTTATATAATTGTTGCACATTCTATAGGATACTCTTCGCACTTTTTTTTGTAAATAATAATTGTTTTAGATATTTTTAGTTTAATTACAAAACATAAAAAACATTATGTAAAAAAATTTTTTTTTGACTTCAAAAAATTTATAACTTTTTTATTTATCGATCTATTTTGCTCAAAAAACAATAGGGTTCTTCCCCTAGCTAACACCAACTTACTGTCTAAGTTTCAATACTATCGGACTTTTCGCTCTTAAGTTATCGTGCTTACAAGAAACGTGACGGACGGACAGACAAACGGACAGACAGACAGACGGGCAGAAAGACGGACAGACAGACGGACAGATGGACGGACGGACATTTTGAAAGTTGTTTAGAATTCGATCACTAACACAGTGATATGAAAATTTTTTCTCTACGAGCACGATTACCGATACTCTGCATTTTGTATTTGCGAAGAATATAATAATGAAATCAATACTCTAACACAGTTTTAATTTTTTTTCTCTATTTTTTTAATTCAACCTAAGGAAGGGTGATGGTGTGACGCTGCTTCTGAAATATACACATACATCAAAACATTTGAACACTACACTCGAAAACCATCGGCGCATGTTTCGCCAACCATGTTAGCATCGTCTGTCATCCCTACTTAAACTCTACCCATTTAATCACCTAGCTATCTAATTCCCTACTACCTATCTCGGATTGACGATCTGTGATCTATTTATTAATAAAGAGGACATTTGCATAAGCTTTTTGTAGCATTTTCATATTTTACATTTTCCAAGCTTTCAAAAGCTGTCTATTATTGGTAACTATTCTATGAATGTTATCAAAGGCATGCTGAACAATAGTGCACTTTACAATTCTTGCTTAATTAAGATGAACTATATGTTCCTTGACTCTTGTTTTAATTAGATGTTCCGTTTGTCCTACAAATTACCTGATTTTTTATTTGATACAATTTTTTACTTGTCTAAAAGTTTTAATTTATTTCCCAATGGACAAACAACTGTCATGGTCCGGTGGTTGAAAAATAATATCAGCAGATTAAGATGATATTTTGGTTTTCGTTGTATAAAATTCAGAATTAACTACAAGGAATTTATTTGAAACTTTATTCCTATTCAATGCTTGTTTTCAAATGGTCGCCCAGATAGATTCTTCGAAACAAATTGAATGCCAGTTCGATTTGTTTCGAAAATTTTGTTAACCCAAGCCACTTTTATTTGCTCTGGGATTTTCAGTTGAAAAAATATTCATTCGTTTACTGTCGATCTTTCCGTCCATCTGCCTGTCCGTCTTTCCGTCCGCCTGCCTGTCCGTCCCTCCGTCCGTCTGCCTGTCCATCCGTCACATTTTTTTGTAAGCACGATAACGCAAAATATGAAAAATCGAGAATACTCTTAGGCAGTAAGTTAGAGTTAGATGGGAAAAGCCATGTTGTTTAAAGAAAATAGATCAATAAATGTAAAAGTTATGAAATCATTTAAGAAGAAGAGTGTTGTATCTTTCGATATAATCTTACGAACACAAAATTATAGCATATGGTACTGAGGAATATTGCACATTTATGTCCTTTTTAAATATTTTTAATAGTTATTTATGCACTAAATGCATATAGATTATAACACCCATCAGGCGACATACATACCTCGGGCCAAAGGCCCTCGAGTTGCATGTTGCCTGATGGGTGTTATAATCTAATAACGCTCGTGGTGCATACAATATTTTATTTTTCACGAAATAATATTTTTTAATGAAAAATTGATTTTTCATTTTTCAAATAAATTTTTTTTAGTAGTCTATGACATTTCTTGATACTTTTATGTGTATTAATTGTATCTGTCAGTATATTGTGCTCTTTCAAATTTAGTATCCTAGTTCAATGCTGCTAGCTTTTTCTTTTTAAACTTTTTACCAAGTAGTCTATGACAGTTGTTGCTATTTTGAAGTTTGTTGATGTTGCTTTGCTTTCTACGTAGATAATACGTTTAACAAAATAAAAGGAACATTTATATGAAAATACCACAAAATATCCTAAACAATGGGGGAAAAGACGCAGAAAATATTTTGCAGGTCAAATCCAAACCATTAAACGATAAGAAATATGAAACATTTATTATTTCTTTGTTCCTCAGATAAAAGGGCGTTATGGCCATAACGCCCGCTCATTATGCCCGTGGTCATTATGAACATCTTTATTGTAACCGTATCAAAGGTGTAATAAACAAATACTATGGAGGTGGAAAATAAAGTCTGTTAATAAATTGAACGTTGTGTATCTGCCAATTATTTTCATATATTGAATCCTAGGATATACAATTTGCATGTACATACAATGAGTACACGGCAAAGCGATAATATAGGTATAAATAATCATTTGTTTTTAATATGAACACAATTTTTAGTATTCTGCTCTTGCTTGACCCAAAATCCATTTTCAGTACGACAGAATTTAAAAAATGCATAGAGGGCGCTTGTGGCATCTTAAAAATAAAATTCGCTTTTTTTACTATGAAGACAATTTTCTGTATTCTGCTCTTGCTTGACACAAAATCTATTTTCATTACGTCAGATTTCCAAAATGCATAAAGGGCCCTGGTGGCAGCTTAAAAATAAAATTCGCTTCAGGTAACTTCCATTTCTGTGCAAGATATTGAAAAATTTTATAAGAAACACTTGCTCAAAATTAAAAAATATTCCGTTCGTTAGAAGTTTTTCAACTTTTGGCACATCCTGTATAGCTGGAGGATTGAAAATATTTTGATAGAACGGGCAAGATCAATTATGGCTGCATACGAAATTTCAAAGAGTGGCTGCAAGAAGGCCTAAAATTCGCCTGTTTTTGCATAGTTGCAAGGGAAAGAGCAAAATAAATCCTATAGTGCTCAATTAAACTTTGAGAAATTTTAAGGTCAGCATATTTTTAACTTTTTCGAAAAAATGCATAAATCATCCCTATTTAAGGGTAGAAAATATTTGAAAAAGGCAGTCTATAAGATTTGTTCTAACTCGCAGCTTGATCGTCCGTTGAACAGTCTAAAGCAGTCGCTCAGTTGTTTATCCACCTATCTATCGCTGTGACATATTCATGCCACGACTGGGCGGCACTATTTGACCGTCCAACGGATGATCAAACTGTGTGTTGGAACAAATCTACAATGAATATTTAAAAAAATAAAACAACAATTGCCCCCCTGTTGTCAAAAAATACCTCCGGCATAAATGGAATCAATATTGGCAAGCATATGGTGTACAAACTAATACCTATTATTACAACATTCACCCAAATATTTCTACGTCACAATGGTATCATAATTGTCACCTTAGAAAAACCACATCTACCATAAGTAGAATTAAACTTAATCATGGTAAATTTCCCGCTCCCCTATATAAAATTGGAGTACGTGAAGATCCATACTGCCCCTGTGGCGCAATCGGTGAAGTGAATCATATTATATTTAATTGTCCATTAACAGAACGTAAATCAAAACATTTACTTAAATTCCTGCATGATAATGATTTTATTTTCACCCATATGGTTACCGTATTTTTTAAGTCCAAAAATCCTGATTTAATGAAAAAACTTGTCTCTTTCTTTTTTGACGCCAACATTGACATTTAGGTATCTGATCCAAAATCCTTGTTTTATTTCCATTGTTTATTAAGTCCTTTCAACTGTGGCCGACCTGTGTTTGTCTTATTAAATGCCCTGAAAGGCCCCTGGGCGAGAAGCGAGTCCTTTTTGTTTCAATTCCTTCCAAGCCTTCTTTTCTTACAAATGAGTAGTGCAAGAGATTTTTTTAAATTTTATTTTATTTATTTTTTTAATTTACAAAATTTGCTAGGGCTGTTATTTTAAGTAAATTGCAATTTTTATTAGGGTTATGCATAATTAGGTCTCGGTAAAAGGTAACTTGGCATTTCCACATTTATGTATACACGAGTAATATTTTATATCCGGTAATTCGGTTTATCTTTGTCTCACCGTAGGTATATGTTTGTGGCCAAAATACTTTGTTTGTAAGGCTAATAATCTGAGGGAAAAAAACAATTGCCCTGTAGATATGGGTTCGACTAGTCATATCAATAATTCTAGTGAAAATCCCATGACGATTGTATCATGTGGGTAGGACTTATGAATTTTTTCGTGTACTGGAGTTGGTACTTTAATTATTACAAGGTGTTGGAGGGTTGTAGGAAAATTTCTTAAACTCTTCCAAATACGCTACAGAATTATATCTAATCCGTAAAAAATGCATACAATATAAAATCTGAGTAATAACAGTTGTTTTATTTTTTAAAATATTCATTATATACTCCATTTTTAAAATATTTTCTACCCTTAAATAGAGGTGATTTTTCCATTTTTTCAAAAAAGGATTTATTTTGTTCTTTGCCTTGGTCCGCTATCTCCTATGAAAATACAAGCGAATTTTGAGGTCATTTTTTCTAATCCAACTGCAAGTTGAAGAACTTCTAACCTACGTGAATCATCCTGTATAGTTATCAAATTAGGTACAACGTTATATTTATTAATTTGGAGCAAGTTCTTCTTACAGAATTCTTCAATACCTTGCACAAAAATGGCACTTTACCTGAAGAAAACTACATTTTTAAGCTGTCAAGAGCGCCCTCTATACATCCTTGAAATTACAACATACTGAAAATACGTTTTGAGTCAAGCAAGGGTAAAATACAGAAAATTGTTTTGACACCTATAATATGGCTATGCTGTGGTCACATTGCCAGTGGAATACCCGGTACATTTCGTTTTTCTCAATTAATTATAACGTAAACTTTTCTAACGCATTTATTTGTTTTGAACTGTGTCACGTATTTTCATTTAAGTCTAAAAGTAATTTTAAAGAAAATTTGTTTATTATTGTATAATAAATTATAATAAAAAATAACAAATAATAAATAATGATATGAAATATACTCAGTGTGCCTCCAGTTGATACATTTTATTTCTCATCTATTTTACAGCACTTTAATATTTAAAGAAAGGACAGTGTTTATTTAAGAATAGAATGTATCGGTGGTAATAATTCTCTGTCAGCTCCTCCCACATTAATTGGTGCTAACTATCCTGTCAGTAGACAAGAGTTTTCTTAAACGTTCCAAAGTTAACACATGCTAGAAGATACATCGACTACCTTCTGTTTGATGACGCTTTTACGAGCATGATTTATAGTAAACACACAAATAGCTGGCTGATAACCACAATTTTCGACATATTTTCCTTTTAATGTCAATGCCAACCTAATTAGGGATCTGTCACTTGTACTAATCGATTTAGTTTGTATAATGATTGATTAAAAATTACAGATTAAATTCGATATTTAATTTTAAGGCCTATATAATGGGTTTCTTTTCATAAACCCATTAATGAAAAAAATTCAAATGCGTTCGATTTTATTTGTTCAGTTTTGCACGGATCTCAATATGGCGGTGAAATTTAATTTCAAATTTTTTATTGCCCGTTTTTTCAAATGATGACTTTTTTTAGAAACGTTGAACTTTTCCTAACTAGAGCAGAAAACACATTTCCGCACTAACTTTGTTTATATTGACTCGTATTTAAGCCTGCATTTCCTAGCAACGAAATTAGATTTCTTAACATATTTTTTTTTATTTTCAATTATTGTCAAAAAAAGTAATAACTGTATAAATGTAAAATATAAAATTCAGAATATACCTCGATTTAATCATTTCTTAAACGTCAGTAGAAAAAATCATGTGTCCAACGCGTAGGAAAGTGTGCTACGTATTTTTGACCTCGGCTATCGCGTAGATCAAAAAGTCTACGCCTATTACGAAAAAACAGCAACTTTCCTGACTTGTTGCATAAATAGCTATTTTCAACTGACGCTTGAAAATGTTCAACGTTTCAGTACTAATTTGAGTTAGGAAAAGTCGAAAAGTCTAACTTTTCCTAATTAGGGCGGAAAAAATATTTTCGCACTAACTTTCTAAACCAACATTCCCTGACAACGAAATTAGATTTCTTAGCCTAATTTTTTAATTAACAGTTATTGTCAAAAAAGTAGTAACTATATAAATATAAAATTTGAAATTCAAAAATATCTCGGTTTAATCATTTTTCCAAAGGCAGCAGAAAAAATCATATGGGCAACAAGTAGGAAAAGGGTTTTTTCCGAGTGCTGTCTACGCCTAATAGGAAAAAAAAACAAACAGTTTTTCTGACTAGTTGCACAAAATAGATATTCTATTTTCTTCAGTTCTTATATTATACTATTTAAAGAGGCGAGAGTTGCATCTTGTGTTAAGAGACCTTTACGAAATCTGTATTTCAACTTGGTGTGATTTAGAGTACAGAAGCCATCATGAAATTACCTGTGTAAGCTAAAGATAAGATCAATCCTTAGAGCACGGCAGAGAAGAAAAGTGATAAAATCTTAGGAAAAGCAAATTTCGAATTTAGTCAATTTGTCCATCTCTGAGTTACCTTTTTTCCTCCAAGTTATATACTATAAAATACCAGTATATTTGAAAATTTGCACAATAGTGACAAAACGAACGAATATATTGATAATGTTGCGTTCTGTTTAAATGTATCAGGTTTCTACTATCTTTTGTGAGAACTTCAATATATTTAATGGACATTAGGGAATTCCACTGGATGAGAATATTATATAATTTGGTAACTATGTAAAACATGGAATATGGACGATATGTCTTTCACACATGTTCCTAATTTGAAGACAAAAATATTTTATCAATGTGTCAATAAAATCAAACAAATAAATACTTTATGTTCTAAATTATGGTAGTCACGTAGAGATCAAAGTATTTTCGGTATTATTGCTCACTTTTAATGATTGAAACACAATATATTTTAGTACCCATTTTATTAGTAAATTACTCACGATATCAACACATAGCAATATAAAAAAATATCTTAACAGAAATCATTGTTTTATGGCCATACTGATTGTCTTATCAGTGTAATATAATAAATATTTTACGTTTTTAAATATATAATGTATTAAATTGTGCACATTGAACCCATATGTTTTGACACTACTATTAAAACACTCTCCCCGACAATAAAATGTCTTATAAAAATACCTGGATACATTGTCAGGGTTATCTCCAATTTTGTTCATAGTTGACACAAATTAGGTCTCCAAAAAAACTTTACATCAAATTGAACAAATAGGTAATATTCAATATCTGCATCTTATATACAATAATAAATGTAGACAATACTATGAAAACAAAAATGGAGCTCCTCGGGGTTTCATGTTGGTACCATTGCTTCTTAGAATTTCGTTAATTACATTGTAGAGGATGCTTAATGTTAACTTTAAACGTTTCAGTTTTCATATTCTATAGAAACACTGAAAATCAATGATTCTGTAAAAATATTTTAATTCATGTTTTTAGTATTTATAATATTAATATTGAAAAGCTCAGCTTTTTTAATATACATTTGAAAAGAGAGAAAGACAGAGAGGAGATAGATTTTTGAGGGATTTTAATTATTGTAGAAACAATGTTGATTCTGCCATTACGTTCTTATCTCTCTACCTTGCACAAAATCCTCAATTTTTGCGGTGTAACATCAATGATTTGAGAGCTGATTAAGAAAACAAACATTTTTACATAAGGGTGTTGAAAGAATATTTAACATCAGCTGTGTACTTCCACCTGTAACTTCAATAGGTAGGATCAACCATACAAATTAAATTCGTTTTTTTGAATAATTTTTGATAGGCAAAGAAGAAATATTCCGACAGCGAAAAAACTTATATAGAGATTTTAACGGAAATGTATATTTTTGCCAATGCAATGCTGAAAAATAGTACATGAAAAAATTTATAAGTCTGTCCGTTTCTTTATATACGTATACACTTGGAACCTTTCTAAAATAGGTATAATCTGTACCTATAACTGTACTCCATAAGCTATCTCAGAATTCATTGCTGTGCAATATTGGTCAATAAAGATACATTTTTCCGAGAATTAGGCAATACTAGTTTATGGATAGTGAACACGATCTCTATTTTAGAGGCTAGTTATTTTGAATATACTTCTTCCTTATTACAAACATGTTGAGGAAAATATTTATTATTAAATGATATCTCTCTGGAGAGAATATTCCCTACAGTGGAGTTACAGCAAATTTTATGACCAAATTTCTACAACACCTGGCATTCCAATATGAATCTTCTGGCTTTTCACTTTCGAGACACCAAAAAAACAGATATACGAAACAATAACAATTTAGACAATTTAGGACAAATAATTAGTGAAAAACTGTTACAAACAGAACAGAAAAATAATTCTGCAGTTAGAGATGAGATTTCTTAATTGGCTATAACTTTTAATCAGTAACATTCTTTTTAATATAAGTGTTCACAAATGAAGTCACTTCACTTTTTGTGGCTTCACATATTTGCAAATATTTAGTACCCCCTACACAAATGTATTAAAATGGTATCATTTTCGAACTAGAAAGAAGACGTTTTTATAAAGAATGACTTTACCTCGTAAACTTTAAAATAAAAATGTTTTCCCTTGTTCGAACTCAATCCGTAGACAGAATGTATATTTTTGTATAAATGTATCTGTTTCGAAAGAAACTGGCATTTTTTGTTAATTCTAATGTGGCATGGGAAGGCTCTGTATTTACTGTGGCTGTTTATATTAGTTGAATGTTAAGATAAGTCTGTGAAAAACGTCGAGCAACTTGGCATTCTATTACAGTTTGGGCAGAAACCGGTGATTTCCGGGACGCCCACTCCGGGATGTCGGGATCCACCACGATGGACCACCCTCAGCTGCCTTTCCCTGCTGCCGTTAGAAGTCGAACTCGAGATCGAAAAGGTAAATTTTATATTAACACTTATTTTTTGTGATAATTTAAGACATGTATTATTTCAGAAACTAAACACAAAAATTAGAAATTACCTTTGTGACTTATTTACTTGCAAGACGTAGCAAAACTTCGTTAATTTTAAGTTTTTGTATTTTATATTGAGGTTTGTGTATTGAGATTTGAAAAATCTAAAAACAGTTAAATTAGAGCGTTGAATAGGATAAGATAATAGAACAGATACAGAAAGTAATACAAAACTGGTTAATTCACTCAAATTTATATTTGATTTTTCCTCCCATTTTAGTTTTTACTGAATGAAAGATGCTGTCATTATATAGTGAAATTTAGATCTTATCCGAAAAATGTTTAGGTGCTATTAAATCCATTTAAATACAATAGCGTAAAAACTGTTAAATAAAAAGTTTCAAAATGCAAAGAACTTGAGAAGAAAACCACATGAATTGATTTAAAAATAAATTTATAAGTGCGGTGTGCTTCAGCAAGCCTATCAGGTTTTTGAATCAGTTCATATCAGATACAAGATGCAATAATGGATAAAACGTATTGATTTATTCTAGTGACGTATGTCTAGTAAAAATATTGTAAACAGCTGAAATGAATAATATTATTCAATTTTTATTAATTTTGAAAGAACAGCTTAGAGTTGTGTATTAATTAGTAGATGATACTTGTAGATACCAGTTTATTGCAGTTATTTTATTAAATTTATTATCAAAACGACATTTTATATTTTCTTTATCATTATCATTACTTATTTTAACATCACAATGATATTTGTTATATGTTTTAAACAATGTCATAACTTTTTTGGTTACTATAATGCACAATTATATTTTCACTTTTGACATCATATGATCTTTTGACAAATTTTCAAAGAAATAATAACTGCAATTTAAAGAAGTTCCTGCATTTACTACAAGCTTGATAAAATATTGATTATAGCATTTCCTATTTGGTGAGAATATAAAATGTACCCAGAAAAATCATGAAAATGTTATAAAACAATTTTTTAAATTCATTTTAATTTTATTGGGGACAATCCACGTTATCTCAATAATCTTCTAAAAGAGTAATAATATTAATGTACTATTTAACTCAGAACGCAGAGAATAGAACGCGAACAGGAGGAAAATAACAGACAGTTAATAATAAAAGTGTGTTTAGCACATAAGTGTATGTTACCACAAAGAACACTAATAATATTGTTTCTAAAACAAGAAGTCCAAACTCCGCAAGCTGCTTTACCAAATTTTCAAAGTCCTTGATTTCCATAAAAAAATCGCTTGCATTTTAGTTGATCAAGAAATATAAAAAATGTTTTCTACCGCCGTCTTTTTTATTAATTTATTAGTATATTAGTACTTAGTATATATTTTTCACTAACAACCGCACCAGTAGACTTATCGTATAACAATTTTTTTAACAAAATTACTTGTTTCTCCCTTAGCAGTTGTATGATCTACATACCAAATATTATAGTTGTCTCAGGGTGCCTCTAAGTATTTTACTAAAAGTATAAGACTTTCCGCTTTTCAAAATCGTCGGCTACTCCCAAAATATTGTTTTTCTTCGTCAAAAATTTTTTGACTTACGATTAACAGATAGATGGGCAGACAACCGATCGGACAAGTAGTCTGACAGGCAGACAGATTTCAGATTCCTTTAATAATGATGGCTTATAACAATTAAACCACAAGGCTGACAATAATGAATTTCAATATTAGACGCATGGAATGTAAAAAAATTAAATAACTAGGTACGCCAAAAATTACGACATGTTTCCGTATGTACACATTTTACATATGTGTCTCCTAAAAGGTTTAATTTTTATGGTAATTTCTAAGATTTTATGGTTTAAAAGTTATTTTATTAGTTTTTTCGATGTCATTAAAACAAGCAATTGAACAGAAAGAAAAATTTGTGGCCGAAAATTTGACTTTCTTGAAACATTTTTCTTTAGTATTAAAGGGAAGTAGAAAAATGCGTGTACATTTTAAACATCATTCCCGATTTAACAGTAATGATGTCCTTTTCGAAAAAGTATAATTATAATTTTGTAGATGTAATAGTAAAATCCTTTTTCAGAAAATCTAATATCTAATTAACACTTATCCACATATGGATTATTTTTCAACGAAAGTCCCTGTACTCAGTACCCAATAGTCTAATATCATTTATCATTTTTAATTAAAATAGTTTTTGTTAAAATATTGAACCAAAACTAGACTTGTTTCATTGAATATATAAAGTTGTTTTTGTCTTTTCTATTGGTGTTAAGAAACATTTTACAATTTTTCTATTAATTGATTTTCCATGCAAGATTTTTTGCAAATAAATAACTCAATAAATTTGACAAGCATTTGTTTTCAAGTTTCATTTTTAGTAAGTTGTGTGGGCACCTTTTGCGTCATTATGCATATGATCAACAACATTATCAGTATTGATTTATTTGAATCAACAGTATGGATAATGTCTACCTCAGTTCTTAATAGTTTCTAGTCTCGGTCATAGTCTGAGTCGTCTATGTGGCATATCCAGTGAATGCTCCGGTTGAAGTCGAAGAACGCAGATGAAAGTGCTAATGCTTTCATGTTGGTATGTAAAAGGGCACACCACCGTTTTATAGAGTATCATTAAAATTTACCTCTATATCGGACTATAAAACTCTTCCAAAACCTATTTAACAGTGAGAAGTTGTTCATCACAAATTGATAAGCGTTGCCTTAGAGCAAAAATTCTTCAGAATCAATTTTACTGATTTGTAGTAATGCATCATGGTCTCCTAGATCTGTGATACCATGTCATTGAATCTATAATTGGAACCTGGGAAGGCACATAATTTACACTTTGATTGGAAATCACTGAAACTTCACGCTAAGAATTCCGTTTCATCGTTTTAAACTCAAACTATACTTAATTCTTCTATTCTAACTGTCAAAAAGTAACTTGTTTTTATCAAGATTTTGCATTTTAAATTAAACGGAAAAATAAAATATTGCATTTAGCTGGCAAAAAAACTACATGTATATGTTAATACATCGTATATAATTAGATTCTAAATTATAAAAAAGAATAAACCTAATAAAATAGTTAATTTGTATTAACGTTGCCAAACGAGATTTATCTGACCACAAAGCCTTTTTATAAACATAAGATAAACAAAGATTATTTTTGATTCTTGAAGCTTTAACATGCTTATAAAATAATTTATAGAGAGAACATATGCTAGGGAAATAAATTAAATGTAAAATGGACTTGGTATTTTGTAAATAAAACATGTCGGTAATTCTTGGAGAGATGTGAACGTGCCTCGTGTACTACACCACAAAAATTGACAAATAAATTGGTTTATATACAAAGAACATTTTAGGTATTTGTATTTAAAAAAGTGTATGAAATATGTTTTCAACCTGTGATTAATTCATATTTATTTTCCGGAGAAACGTAATTAATTTTTAGATACGTTATTCATAAAATAAAGCATAATCCATCCGTACTTAACTTAAATAAACCTAAAAATTGAAGAGCTGAGCTTTAAAAATAAAGGGAGAAAAATATCCGCGACATTATACACAGCCTTCTAAAGCGGTTCGTGTTTGAGAAACTGATTAAAAATTCAGCCGCTAAGCCTCGGAAAGTGCCAGGAAACCTGATCGAAAGATTTCGCAATTATTTTTCCTTCTTTTCATTCAACATGTAGATTCGGTGCAGATATAACTACACACGTACCTCATAGATTTTTACTTGCTTTCGTAAAAGCACTGTGGCGATGAATTTAAATGTTGCAATTTGTTGCGATTTTGCTTTATTTCACTTAAATTAGAATGTTGGTATTTGAACATTGTCGCATTTTCATTTGTATAAAGGTGAATTATTTATTGTTACATATACAGTCTAGACTGCACACAACTGAACAAAAGTATCGAATTTCCTGGGTGAACTTTTATGGAGAGTTTTCATTTTAAGTAATTAGAATATTCTGAAATTTTCAGCCAAAAGTACTAAGTTTTATAGGTTTCTAGTAAACGTTTTTTGAGTTTAAAAATATTTGTTTGATGCTGGAAGTGGATAAACGGTCGTAAAATAAAGGATGACGCTCAGTAATTTTTTTAAGGCCCTATCGTGT
This sequence comes from Stenurella melanura, assembly GCA_963583905.1. Classification (NCBI taxonomy): domain Eukaryota; kingdom Metazoa; phylum Arthropoda; class Insecta; order Coleoptera; family Cerambycidae; genus Stenurella; species Stenurella melanura. The sequence continues at coordinate 44,254,157 of OY757313.1, forward strand.
GCGTACTAACTCAACAAGCAAAATTTAAATGTACAACTATTTTGTTTTAATGCAATTTTATAAATGTACTAAAATAGCAATAAAACAAAATTGTTGTAGAAATGACAATTATAAAACAAATTTGTTTGTTGGGTAAATACTATGATGTTGGTTTAGAAATTCTAAAATCAATACATTTACAGAAATAGAAATTTTTGTTTTCTAGCGAACATATCTCGGAGAACAATTTTTTTACTGTCCCAAAAACTTTATTACTGTAGTCTATCTCCATTCCATTAAATTTGCCGTTGTGTGTAGTTATAATAAAATATATTACTTCCACATCCACGTGGCGGAGATACTCATTTGAAATTTGGTACACGTATGTATTATAACGCCATCTGGAACTGTATTATATTTTGAGATTATTCCGTTGAAGGGTTGGGGGTTAAATAGGGGTAAATAGGGGAAATTAAGTAAAGCAAGCTGGTACGAATACAGAAACTTGAAATTCGGTATATACTAGAAGCCAAAGCCTTAGATTTTTTATTATAATTTTCATCCCCCCACCGTACCTACTCCATTATTAAAGGGGTTGATAAAATAAATTTGGTACACATATATATTATAACCACATATGGAACTAGATTATATTTCGAGATGATTCCGTTGAAGAGTTGGTGGTTAAATAGGGGTAAATAGAGGAATATAAGTAAAGCAAGTTGGAAAGAGTACACGAACTTGAAATTCGGTGTATATACTAGAAGCTAAAGACTCAAAGTTTTTTATAATATTTTTCAACCCTCCACCACCCCTACTCCATTATTAAAGGGGTCGATAAAATAAAATTAAAATATTCACTTGAAATTTTGTACACGTATGTATTATAAGGACATCTGGAACTAGGTTATATTTTGAGAAGCTTCCGTTGAAGGGTGGGGGCGGGGGTTAACTAGAGGAAAATAAGTAAAGAAAGCTGGTAAGAGTATAGAAATTTGGGATTTGGTTTATATACTAGAAGCGATGGCCTCAGGTTTTTTTACAATATTTTCCATCCCCCCCCACCACCCCACTCCCTTATTAAAAGAGTTGATAAAATTAAATTAAGATTCTCACTTGAAATTTGTAACACGTACAACGATATCTTAAACTAGATTATATTTTAGCATGATTGCGTTGAAGGGCTAATTGGTGGTAAATAGGGAAAAATAAGTAAAGCAAGCTTGTAAGAGTACAGAAACTTGAAATCAGGTGTATGGCGTAGAAGCCGAGGCCTCAGATTTTTTAGTAATATTTTTCAAACCACCACCACCACCCTTAATCCATTATTAAAGTTTTAGATAAAATGAAATTGAGATATTCACTTGAAATTTGGGACACGTATGTATTATAACGACATCTGGAACTAGATTATATTTTAAGATAATTCCGTTGAAGTGTTGAGGGTTAAGTAGGAGTAAATAGGGGAAAATAAGTAAATCGAGCGGTAAGAGTACAGAAATGTGGAATGTGGTGTATATACTAGAAACCAAGGCCTCAGATTTCTTTCTAATATGTTTCAAACACCACTATCTCCGTTCCATTATTAATGTGTTTGATAACATAAAACTGATGTATTTACTTGAAAGTTAGTACACATTGTAATGACATCTGATTGAGATGATTCCACTGAAGGGGTGGGACGTGGTAGGTTGTGAATAGGGGAACATAAGTAGGGTAAACTAAAAACTTAATTTTTAACGTATATGGTAGAAACCAACACCTCAAACTTTTCTATGACGTCTGCTCCAAATATTATTAAAATTCTATGACCAATAATTTCCACATACTGGAGTGCAGATCTAATCAAGATGTGTCCCTTAAAGTGACTTGGATGAAAAGTCTGGATGTGGAAGTAGTGATTCCTTAGGCAGCGGTTTTCTTTATAAGATTTTGCGAGCAGCAGAACAATAAGTTATGAAAAATAAAAATAAAATCTATCTATTATAATATTAATTTCCAATTTAGCATTCTCTTGATAACCAACATTCTGGTTATGCTAGAAATTAAAAAATTTCAAATGAATTTATCTACCTAATTTATCTACTTAATACAAAAGGTTTTTTTAATTCCTAGCATAACCAAAACAATACAAAGATTGGAAATATTTTCATATATACAGTGTGTCCCCAGATTGACTTTGCGATGCGATGCCAAAAAAAATGAGTACAGCTTTCATCTTCTGCAGTCTCGGTCTGCTTCACCTTAAATAGAATCTTACCAAATTACAGTTCAAATGAGATCTAACTGGCGGAGGTAACCTAAGAAGAAAATAAATCATTATAGGAAAACTGCTCTTTCTGTTAATTTTACGGAAATATTCTATTTGAATAAAATATTTTGCAGTGAAAGTTGGAGCCATATGTCAACTTTCATTGCATTTGAACAAAAAATAATAATACTATAAATGAAAGTAGATAGTTTTTTATTTTTTAATATAATTAACAATTTAAAAGTATTCAAATAAAAACCTACTCAAATAGTGCCCCACCTAAATTACTACATAATTTCACCGTTCTTCTAAATTCTTTGTAGCTTCTTCTAATTTCTTCAAGAGGTATGGCTCTGATCACACGAGTAAAAAGCTGTTCACTTTAGTTTGTAGTATTATTTTTTTTTTGTTTAAAAGCAATGAAAGCTATTGAAATAGAATTTTTCTGTAAAATTAACATAAAAACCCGTTTACCTACAATGATTTATTTTTTTCTTAGGTTACCTTAGGTTACCCCCGCGACTTAGACCATTTGATCTGTAAGGTCAAGCAGACCGAGACTCCAGAAAATGAAAGCCGTACTATTTTTTTTTTTGGTATATTATACCTATCGTAAAGTCAAGTCGGGGCACACTGTTGATTTTATTTCAATTTTTCACATAGTACTTTTTCTGATGTACTATTTACACAGAATTGTTCATATAGATATTTTCATTTTAAACAATGTTAAAGGACCCCGCACAGAACTTAAGGAAAAGTGATCCGGGTCAAATTGGTTCAAAATTTAGTATGTTGTAGTTCTGATGATCTCAGAGGGCACAGCTTCTGAAAACCCATAGATTCCGGGATATTTAGACCTAATGATCCCATATGGCTTTATTTGAGCATAGTGAGTATTGAGCTCTCCAAGACGTTTCATAACTGGATCTGGAGCTAGATTATATTTTGAGCTTATTCCGTTGAAAGATTGGGGGCTAAATAGGGGTAAATAAATAGAGCAAGCCGTCACCCCCACCAATACCTCTAACATACAAACTTGATTATTTAAAGGAGTTAGTAAAGTTAAATTGTTATTTAGTGTGTATGAGAGGAAAAGTTCTCAAAACTCACTATTTTCAAATAAGGCCATATCCCATTAGACCTAAAGGTCCCCCTTTAGGTCTAAATATCTCGGAACCTGTAGATTTTTAGGATTGTGCTAACTGATGGCTTAAAATCTGCCCTTTATAAGAAACTATAATGACAATCGGTTTCCTGCAGAATTAATCAATTAACAAACTGAGTTACAACGTATTAGGATTCTATAAAGGTTCACTCAACCAACTTCCCAATATGGTATGAATATCAATAATAATAACACAGAAAACTAGGCATTTTATTTGTTTAATTTTATTCCATTCTGTTGATATAAATATTCTTGGCGTTGAGGCACAAATCATTTTGAAATGGCTCTATATCTGATATTCCAAAGTATCGATTGCCATCAGAACAAATTAGAAATCTTAAAAGCACTCTGCTTTAATTTTTTTCGAATTATATTGAATTTAATACGCTTCGATTGGGATAACGACGTCGATATCATTTTCTATTCGCGAGATTTCGTGAACAAAGAAGCTGTCCACGTATACGTACATCCGTACATACACACGCAGACACATGCTTTTTTTTTAAATAGTGGACAAATACTTTAGTGGCCTCTAAACATAAAAATATGTTGAATATTTTGATTTCTATTTTTGGGCCCATTACAATAACACCCCTATATGCTGAGAAGTTAAAAATTACTTTTAACAGCGAAACTGGTGCGCCGAGCGAGAATAGAGTACACATTCAGCTGGGTGTGCAACGTACAATAGAGTATATTTATAATACGCGATACTCTATTTTGACACTTTGAGTTATTTTGGTGATTCTGTAAACGGGTCTTAGTGGATATTTGATGTGCAAAGGGATCAGTTCCATTCTCTGGACAATTCTAAAGACAGAATTTGTGTGATCTTTATTTCACTACATTTTCAAGACTGTCCCAAATTTACAGGAAAAATAACATTTTTCCCTTAAGTACATGAGAAACTTTATGCTCTCAGAAGCGTGTGGTAATATTAACCTATTTTGCTCCAGGGAGAACATTTTTTTTCAGAATTTCTAACAAATCTGGAAGAGAAACAAAGATTTAAACTTGATACATATTTGAGAGAATGGCTTATGATGATTACGCCGATTGGCGTTCGGGAAATCAATTTAGAAGGTTGCTCCACATTTACGTTGCAGGTCACAGTGTTATTCTAGGTTTCATTAAATAAATATTTGTAAATAATTTAATTATACTTCAACGTATGAAAAATATAACACTTTCGTTATCGGAGCGGCAACAATTGTCAGTAATCAAACAAAACATTATCAGTTATCGAATACCTATATTAACTTAATTTCAAAACGTCTAAATATCTATCCAGATAAATTTGATTCGATATTGATAGAAAGTAGAGGTAGAAAAATATAATGGACCACTTTATAATATTTGACAGGTGAAGATGTCGGCGGAACGCCAATCGCATCGCTGTCATAGAATAGATGATTGATGGAGGCGGTGCGAACTCAAAGAAAATTTATCACAGTCGCGTTTTTACCTTATCTTTAATGGTTGCTTACTAATCAAACACTTTTAGTATAGCCCATTCTGCGACCGTTTTAGAATCCATATTCAATGTTTACCTCAACACCCTTATAAACAGCTCACTGTAATAACCAATCAGTTGACTCATCTGCCCTATGATATTATTTTTTTATCCCACTCATTGAATTAAATGAAATATTGGGATTTTATTTAGTCGACAGTTTAACCAACATGGATGTTTGCGCTATTTTAATTTTTCGCGTTAGTTATTTTGTTAAGTTATTAATTAATCAGAGAATATGATGACAGCACCTGAGAGAAATCAGTACCAATTGTAAATAAGAAAATAAAGTGATAAAAGAGGGATACAACAATGTGAAAAATTTCATACATGTAACTTTTTTTCCGTAAAATAGGAATCAAAGTTATAAGGTCTCGATAAAACCTGAATTTAAGTCTTTAGCAGTATTTATCATATACATGGTTTAAGTTTCGAAGAGCTGTAGCCCACATCAATGCGCTGATGATTATCAGATATTTTGTAACTTTTCGTTACATCAAGCTACTATTGCTTTATCCAAAATTAACGAGGGCTTAGTCACCATTTGTTATATATCAAAACCCATGATCTGATTCTTAGTGAATCTAAAACACAACTCTTAGAATTTGGTATGCACAGAGACACACTTCTGCATAACCCAAATTTTACCATTAACTGGAGTCACTTTAACACCATCTAAGCATTGTAAGAACTTGGGAATACACTTTGATGTCTTTGATGATAAGTTAGGTCATGTGAGACACATCATCCGGAAATCCTACAGTAGACTCAAAGTATTATATAAGCAGAGAAATAGCCTTACAATCGGTATTAAATTAAAGCTATGTAATTTACTAATTCTTGCTATGTAGTGTACTGGCCAGCGCTGTTAGGCAACGATAAAATAAGCCACCAAGGACTACAAAACAGTTGCCTTAGATATAGTTATAATCTGAGGAAATATAAATCATATTTCTGATAAACTCAATGATTCAAAATGGCTGAATCTAGATGAGCTGTTCATAGTTCACATGGCCTGTCTTCTTTACAACGTAGACATGTCGAAAACTCCCAAATGTCAATACCTCTGGTTTTGAAAGATCCTTTAGCTACAATGAGGGAAAAATATTCAATCGGCCATCTCCAACCCTTAAAACTCCTACTTGTTTAGAATCATTTCGAAAACAAGACAAAGCCTGCAACTTAGATACTAGAAATAATTAATATTTTATATACAGTTTTTCCTTTACTTCCCTAGTTTTATATATTTTTTTAGTATTTATTTTTTTGATATTTTTATTCAATATGTAATAGCTTAACATTATGTACAGCTCGATGTCGTTAAGTGAAAGCGCAGCCATGTTGAACCTCGTCACTTTTTTGCATAATTTATCTTGTACATTTACATGAAATCTTAATAAAAGACACTGCTATTATTATTATTATTATTATTATTATTATTATTATTAAATAGATTACAAAAAATCGAAAATGGGTCTTCTGCGCGAATGGTTTTTTAAACGGGCACCACCCTATGATCTGTTTATCGAAAACCATACCGCTAAATATTATTCAAAATTCCAAAAATTGCCATTATAATGTTCCTTACAACTGCGGAAAATATTACATAGGCGCGTCATCTTCTAACGTAAGGCGCAATGGACATTGAAATTAGACCAGAAGAGGAGAATTCGAATAATCTAAAATTTGTGAATACGCGTGGAATAAAAATCATATGATCCAGTTGGACTCAAATTACTCCACAGATGTACGAATTGGTTGCCCATTTTTATAAACGAAGTAAATAATAATAAAAGAAATATAATTTAATGTCTCGCACGCGCTGTGAAAATACATAAGCAACAATGTCATTTTTGACGGCTTAAAAGTCTTAACAGAAATAGATAATTTTGCCAAAACGTTGAGAGTCTTTAGTTTTGATTTTCAACTTTCATTTTATAACCTTATTTCTGCTCACGGATAGTACAGTTTCAAACTATAATTTCAATAAAAATTTTGGAATTAAATTATCAAGCAGTGAGAACTCTATTTAAGCACAAATAATATGATATGCAGCTTAAGAACAGGAAGTCGGAGCTAGAATTTACGGAATAAGGTTAAAAACGAGTATCTAGGAAGATACGCCACATAAGCTGAAAAGCGTAGTGTGAAAAGGAAATAATATGGCAAGGAACTATCAACCAGTCGATTGTCATTTTTCCAATAGTCAACCACCGCTAATCTACCCTAGTAGAACCTGAACCCTACCTCTTTGCGGTGTGCTAAGCCATATGTACGAGCATCTATTAATAAATGGACACAAAATGAATCTTTGACATGATGATAGAGACAGGCCAAAGAATTGCTTAAATAAGGTTCGGTCCAATTTATGGAAGACCATTCTAGAAAAGCCATTAGGATAATGACGAACTTTTAAATCCGACTCTGTAGGCTTAATAAACATAGTCCAATGGATATAACAAAGGACACAATATGCATATTCTGTCAAAAAAAGGAAAATCTCAGTCGATGTGCTATTTCACTATGAAGAATTGGCTAGATCTAGACAACAACTATTTGGCGAATAAAAACCAAACTGATGGGTATGCTAAGTGATAACTATCAAGACTATGTGTTTGCTACAAGGAGCAAAGCTGGATAGGAAGCTCTAAGAAAAATTAGAACAGGAACGCGACAATAGAAGCACAGGAAGGGAAGTCGCAGTGGTCTTTCTAAATCTAATTCTTTGTTGATGTATGTATGACTATGTGTTCTCTGAAACTTTAGTTTGATTTAGCTTTGTAATGTATCGGCCAATATTAATGTTAATTAGTACAATGGAGTGTTTGGCAATATGGAGCTGTGGGTTAAATAGGACAAAACATCAACTTCTTTATTTATTAACGACTAAACCGTAAAATATATCAACTCTTACTATTGCTAGGATTATGTTTTCTTTATTTTGCGCACTTTTAAACTACGTTCACGTTCTTAAGCTTGATGCAAAATATTATTTAATTAAATTATTACTCGCGTTTATTATTTATTCATCATAAGTGATAATAGTTAAGGAAATACTTGAAGTATATTTGATGCAAATATGTGCAGAATAGTAAAAACGTGCGAAGAGTGTGTGCGTTAAGTTCTTATAAAAAGTACCAAATTCATTATAAAAATTTTGCAAGGAAAGAAAATTTACATTTAATCATACTTTGGTTGTGGAATATTGGATATTGTTAATTATTTAAAAATATGTAAATATTTAGCTAACTCCTATGTTACAAAATGGTTAATTGCTGGGAGTAGTACCTCGAAATAATTCCTTATCAGAACGAATAATAAATAATAATATCACCTCTAGTATGTATTTAATCTTACATTGTCTAAATTATTGAAATGTGAGGTGTTCATAATCAATTGGTCTCACGGTCCATTTTTACCAGTTCAATTAATTTAATGAAATATTACCATTTTTATTTTAATTTGTACAATATTTTTGTTAAAATAATTTTTACATATTTATTTAGTTATTAATCGCGTTCCAGACACATACCTTTGTACCACTGTGTATATGGCAAGTGAGAGTAATATAAAACTAAAATATGGTTCAATAACAAATATGCTTTGAGTATACAATGTATAGAATAAGGTAAATACACAATCACTGCAAATATGACTATAAGTAAGACTTGCTGTCGTGTATCTTTGCTACCATATAAAGGTATACTTGAATTGTGTTTATAAAGTATAAAAAAATATCAGTCTGCATTTTATCATATAAAAAATAATAAGATAAATCATTTTTATTATGTACCTACTTATTACATGATGTAATTAATATTAAATTTTTTGCTTGCTTGGTAAATTACAAATATATGTAATACAATGTTTAATATTTAATGTAATAGATACTGTTTCTGCTTCTATTATTTGTTGTATTCAACGTATTCTATAGAGACGTCATTTTCAAGAATCTTCATTAGTGCGCAACACTGTCCTGTCCAACATTCCTAATTTTAACTGGCCATAATCCCATTACATTAATTCAAATTGTATGTATCATAACTTTCTTTGTAAGAAGTTGGTGCAGGCATAAAACTAACATTGAAAAAGTTACAGATGCCATAAAGTTAATCCTCCACATTCATAGTGAAAGAGGCGCGCTATTTTGGTACCGGCCTTAAATAATTAGGCTGACATGTGAGGATTAGTACAAGTTTCGTTAAACTAAAATTAATTGAGAACTAAAAGTGTAATAGTGCTTTTCTTCTGAGCTTTGAAGTTATATCCTGAAAAATGTTGGAATGCCAAAACAATATCTTAACAATTTTTAACATTCATTTGGAATATTTTCATGACAGAGAATTTTAAAAATATAAAATTGGGTAAAATGTTCAATGCCTAGTAAGCCCGTTTTAGCGTAAAAATTGGAATACACCAAAGCTGTATAAATAACATACAATCGTCAGTTCCATATTATAAGATAAACATATAGCATACCACACATAATAGACACACATAGAGAGTATTTTGTGGAAGATAATAATTATATGCCTGCGAAAAAAGTAAAACAAATAGTTTATAAATAATTTTAAGTACTTAATGTGTTAATTGAATATATTCGTATTTTAATTCCAGGGTAATTATAATTTCTCTTATAAGTACTTGACTTAGTTATAATATAAATTTTACAGAGACAAGATTTAAAGAGTCGTTGTCTAAGCAATCAGTACATCCACTCCACATCCCACCCGACTCCCTTAAAAAAAACCTTTCGATACTATATTAGTACTTCAATATCTAGAAATAATTGGTCATAGAATAATATACGATTTCAAGTCGTTTGCCAAACTATTTTTTCAGAACTTTTGTTCTCGTACATACACTAAATCACAATTTTATTATATTAACCTCCAAATAATCGAGTGAGGGTGGTGGTGGGGATATTATAGAAAAATTGAGGCCTTGGCTTCCACTATATACAAAAAATAACAGAATAAGCTAAAAATATAATATAGTTGCCCCTTTAATAATGGAGTGGTGGTGGGGATGGCAGATGCCATGTTTTTTTTTGTATTTTTTTATCTATGCTAGTAATAAAGGATAATTATACAGGGTGATTCACGTAGGCCATTCATTATAAGTTTTTCAAGTTTCAGTTGGATTAGAAACTTGAAATTTGGTATGCAGCTATAATCGATCGTGCCCGTTCTATCTAAAATATTTTCAGCCCTCCAACTATACAGGGTGTGCCAAAAATTGGTACCAACTCACATGGTTCGATTGGTCTTCTAATTCTGAGTTTAGCGAACCTAAGTTATGTTAACTTATCTATTTCGATTTTTGACATATGTCCAATTTTTTGGAAAAAATTGCCGCTGTAGTAGTTTACGAACAAATTTGTATCTCGCAAACCTTTCAAAATTATGAAACCAAATTTGTGAAGCAGTTAGCTGAAAGTCCAGGCTAACTTTTGATGTCCCATCGGAGGTCCCATTTTGTACCATATGGGCGCAGTCGATTTTCATATGTCGCAATCAAAAATTGTCAAAAAGTCAATTTTTTCAAATGGCACCTACTATTTTTTATCGCACCATTTTAAAGAAAATTGAATTTTAGGATGAGTTGCTTAAGCATTCCCTATACCTAACTTCACCCCATATCGAGTTATTCAATAAAAATCAAGAAATACCTTATCTCGCCGAGAGATTCCTTACTTCATCAAGTATGCCATGGAAACAAAAGACAGTTGTAATGATTTTTAAAGAAAAATATGGATTCTTATTTAATTACACACAACACCAACAAATTATTATTAACGAACAAGAACAATGTTGACGAAATTCTGACGTAAATGTTCAATGTGACCACCATATTTTTGTTCAAATATTCTATTATTCTACTTTCAACAGATTGCGTAGCACATCTTTGCGCCTACCATTTCTGACGCCAGAAATCAATGCAAAATCGAATTTTAGGGCCACTTTTATTAACATTATGTATGACTATCTACAGTCGTTTTTGAGTTATTGACATTTTTTTAAAAAATATTGTTTTTTTTTTCTCAAGGGTAGTAGGCTTTGGAAACAATCATTTCATTTTAATTTTTATTCAAAAATCGTATTGCAATAATAAATAATAACAACAAAATAACAACAAATAAACATATTTACAAAATAATTATTTCAATACAAATGCTCAATGTGTGCACCACCGTTTTCACTGACAGAATTTCGTCAACATTGTTCTTGTTCGTTAATAATAATTTGTTGGTGTTGTGTGTAATTAAATCAGAATCCATATTTTTCTTTAAAAATTATTACAACTGTCTTTTGTTTCCATGGCATACTTGATGAAGTAAGGAATCTCTCGGCAAGATAAGTTATTTCTTGATTTTTATTGAATAACTCGATATGGGGTGAAGTTAGGTATAGGGAATGCTTAAGTAACTCACCTTAAAATTCAATTTTCTTTCGAATGGTGTGAAAAAAAATAGTAGGTGCCATTTGAAAAAATTGACTATTTGACAATTTTTGATTGCGACATTTGAAAATCGACTGCGCCCATATTGTATAAAATGGGACCACCTATGGGACATCAAAAGTTAGCCTGGACTTCCAGCTAACTGCTTCACAAATTTGGTTTCATGATTTTGAAAGGTTTGCGAGATACAAATTTGTTCGTAAACTACTACACCGGCAATTTTTTTTTTTAAATTGGACATATGTCAAAAATTGTAATAGATAAGTTAACATAACTTAGGTTCTATAAACTCAGAATTTGATAGGTTTCCATTTAAAATAAGAAAGTTGGTACCAATTTTTGGCACACCCTGTATAGTTGGAGGTCTGAAAACATTTTAGATAGAACGGGAATGATCGATTATGGCTGCATATCAAATTTCAAGTTTCTAATCCAACTGCAAGTTGAAAAACTTCTAATGAATGGCCTACGTGAATCACCCTGTATATTATTATAAAAAACATGAGACCTTGACTTCTAGTATATACACCAAAGCTCAAGTTTCTGTACTCTTACTAACTTACTTTACTTATTTATCCATATTTATCCCCCAACCATTCACCGGAATAAGGTCAAAATACATTCCAGTTCCAGATCTCGTAATACATACGTGTATGAAATTTCAAGTCAAAGTAATGACTTTTACATCTAGATTTACCATCCAGGTATCTTTAAACGAAAACAATATCTTTATACCATATTTATACTTCAGTGGAAATATTCCCTCATCGAATTTTAATATAATATTTGAAATTATCTGCTGCAAGGTGGTAATAGGGGGGGGAAGCTGATGCCAAAACTTTTTTGAGAACTTTTGTTTTAAACACATACTGAATCACAATTTTGGATTGTTAACTCCTTTAATAATGGAGTGGGTATATCGGAGGTGGAGGTGGGGGTGGCAGATGTCATAAAAGAATGACCTTAGTTCTACTGTACACACAAAATTTCAAGTTTCTGGTCTCTTACTTTGTTTTAGTTGTTTTTCCTTATTTAGCCCCTAGCCTTTCAACGGAATAAGCGCAAAATAGAATCTAGTTCTATTTTATTATCATACATACTTGTGCCAAATTTTAAGTCAATATTTTAAACCATTCGTTGTAAAGAAAACCTGCACCGAAAAGAAGACAGGCCGATAGACATTCTTTATTCGCTTAAATTTAAAATTTCAACATTTCATGACATTTTAACTTATTTCAACAACAGCAAAAACAGTGTTTTTTACGATTACTGTACTTACTTCCACTTATATGGAAATAATAATATCCTTGTACTTAATCTACAAAGTAATACAGGTTTCAGCATATTACTGAAAAATAACCTCTCCGTCCGTGATTTTTACCTCAAAGGATCCGTTAGGGGGGTATATTTGGAGTGTTTGAAGGGTTGTTTTAATCAAAATTGATTTAAAAAGTATTGTTTGGTTGAAGTACCGTCTTAACATCGCTTTCTTGATTGTTTGTGTTGCCAAAGTTGTGAAATTTTATCTTTTAAAAGTTTCGATTATATTCAAATGGTCATTTCTAAAAGCTGTAACTGTCATTAATGAATGCCGTCAGGGGGCATTTGAAATATAGTTTATTATACCATTAGTGCGAAGTGAATACTCAACAAGAAAAAAATTTCGAAAATTTCTTTATTTTTTTTTAGTTACATAGCGAAATTTAATATTCAAGAATATGCACTTTTTGAGAAATGTTGGTTGCTATCTGTCGTATTCGATCTCAAATTAAAGTTAATTGAATAAGTTATCCACTTTGTACAGAGAATTTTTGATGTAGGATGTATTGTTTTAGAGTAAATTGCGGGAATGGAGCGTGAAAATTTGATTTCGTCAAGGAGGTAAAAAAAGGTTATAATCTCAAAACACTGTATCTTGGCCAATTTTTACCATTTTTACGAAAATAGACGTGGTCTACTTACTACGATTTGCAGACCATACAGCTCTAATCATACACAATAATTCATAAGAAAAGTAATAGGGAATCTTCAAAATTTAACAAATGAACCACAAATATGATTTAATCTCTGGAGGCTACAACAAATCGAATAAAATCTAAAATGATTATTTTTAACCACTATTGTTAAGTATCCTCTCTAACAGTTACAATTGAAAACGAAATAATTCATCAAAATACAACAGCTAAATACCTTAATATCACAACAACACCTTAGATCACAAACCGATTTTTTAAAGAAAAAGAGTACTAGTAGAGAACGAATATTTTAAAAGCCTTACATATGAATCACAGATATCTCTGCACCAACGGAAATATTCAAACAATACGTCGACCAATACTAAATTACTCATATGTGCTAAATTCTAAAAGTGGAAATGCAATGAAAAGGAATATAGGCATTGTCGAACGTCCAGCCTTTGGAATAATTACAAAAATAACGCATCCTCTAAATCCTCTTCACAACCATTTCAATAATCAACTATTTGTAATACAAAAGCTCAACCTATAAGACATAAATATATCGCCACTGCAAAAACTAGAAGATACAGCAAACAACATTGAGAATATATCCAAATATTGTTTGGAAAGGAACCCTTACTCATAACAAATTTAAATTTTTCGAGGACAGTATGGGATATCTATCATCAACTACCTCAATAAAGAATCACAAGGATAAAATATGCCTTCAATTTATTTATACATACTGTTTTTAAATTACTGTCACGACATTTTATTTTACAAATTGTAAAAAACTGTTTTACTTTAGTTTTTTTGGGAACATGTATGTAAAAACCATGCACATATTTGTAATTGCAGTTGAACACATTCTAAAAGACTTCGATGGTTAATTGAATTTTCTCCGATAAAGAACTTGATTATTTATTATTTATTTAAACGTGATAAAGTCAAATGACATTCTTCGCGCAAACGCTGGATTTACTTGAAAAAATGCCACTCTGTTTCTCTCTAAAAAAATTTGTTCTGAAAGTAGGCAACTAAAGAACTGTACGTATCTTTCTTGTAGGGAATAAAGTCATTCTTAAAAATGGTAGCTCTTAAGAAACACTCTTCATGATAGAACACATCTTTTACTCATTCTCTTTCTATGGAAACAAAAAATTACCTTTTCTGTTATCATTATTATACTCTTCGCAAATATAAAGCGAAGAGTATATTGCATTTCTAAAACAGGTAATATTGCTCGTAGAGAAAATATTTTTATGTCACTGTGTTGGTGATCGAATTCTGAACAACTTTCAAAATGTCTGTCCGTCCGCCTGCCTGTCCGTCCGTCTGTCTGTCCGTCCATCACGTTTCTTGTAAGAACGAAAATTCAGTTTGTATGAAATTTGGGCAGTAAGTTAGTGATAGCTAGAGGAACCATATCGATCAATAAATAAAAAGTTATTAATTATTTAAATAAAAAAAATGTTTTTTGTATATTTTGTAATTAAATAAAAAATGTTTAAAACTAATATAATTTATAAAAAAAGCTGCAATGAGTATCCTATAGAATGTGCAACAATCATATGAACAGTTCAGTAAATCGGTAAAGAGTATAATGGTTAGCTTGTTGTTTATCGCAAACAAGATGCCTATGACTAGATTGGTCTTAAATAACTTCTAAGGCCTTAAAGTACCAATAAAGAAAATAATTTGTTTCGTTTCCATAGCTGCAAAATAAAAAAAAGGTTTAGTTTGTCATATTCAAGCAAGATTTCCATCGTAGGCAGACGTTGAATCTAATTCCCTGGTAACAATGCTTCAAAGTAACTGTCCTAATCGAATATACTAAATACTATAACAGTAATACACACTCAAATAACTTTATTAACATTGCTTCTTTTAACAAAGATATAAATAACATTCTCTTATTTATTTACAGCCAGCCGGTCCTTATCAGATCCGATAAAAACTGAGTCTGGCGTGGGGGTAGAATCATCAGAAGTAGACGATGGAAAAAATGACAAAAAGAATAAAAGACAACGGAGGCAACGTACTCATTTTACTAGTCAACAATTACAAGAACTTGAGGCCACCTTTGCCAGAAATCGCTATCCCGACATGAGTACCCGAGAAGAGATTGCAATGTGGACTAATCTGACTGAAGCACGAGTTAGGGTATGTATCTTTTAACATTTGAACTTTGAAATAGTCTAATCAAGCTATGAAGATGTTGTAGACGAAATTACACTACTAGTAGTGTGTACGTAAAGCATTTATTAGTGTGATTCAATAAAACTGACTTATTAGGCCAAACAAATAAAGGAAAAACATATGTGAATTATTACTTAAAAAAAGGCATGATTTTCGTTAATAAACAAAAGGCATAACGTCTTTATTTTTTAAGCTGCGTTCTTACAAATTATATCAATGAAAACTTGGTTAAAACAGGCACCTATTAATTATAAGTAATGAAGTTGACAGTACGACAGTATAAAAGTAAGTACTATTTAATTTTGAGACATCATAAAATTTAATTTATACACAATGCTTATTTGCAATAACTTTTTTATCGCTGGAGTGATTTCAATTTGGAAAGTCTCACAATGTAGGGATTTTAATTGCACACAAATCACCTATTCCTCATATTGTCTATAATTGTTTGTGTGTGGCATATTCGGATTTTCTTACTTTTTGTTGGGTATTTTGCCACTGAAATATATTTAAAAGTTTTCAATGAAAGAACCTCTGCGCCAAATTGATCAGACATAGGTTGGTTCTTGAATACTGATTGTTTCAAAAAGTCTCACACCTAAAAATGTATAAACTAGAACAATGCTATAAACTAAAAAATGAAAATGAAAGCTATAGGCAGTTAACGTTTAGGAAGAAAATCTACTTCCGTTCTCAAAACTTTTTTGGCCGTCAACCATGACAGTTCTTTGTTTATGTATTTCCATAGTCACGTGAGACATTAAATTATATTTATCTTATTTTTACTTTCTTCGTTTCTAAGGATGGGCAACCAACTAGTACAAAAATCTGTTGAATAATTTGAAACGCATCTATCCTCCTTTAATAAAATAATCGCGGATTCTTTAAGTTTTCTTTTAGTTCCGTTACTCTCTTTTTCTAAAATCTTCGCCGAGTCCCATTTAATCCTGTGATTATTACCCCACGCATTTTGATTTTTCAAATTCTCCCCTTCTAGCGTAATTTCTATGTTCACCAAGCCTTACGTCGAAAGGTCTAGATGATTCACCTACGCAATGTTTTCCGCACTCACACGGAACACTATAAATACATTTTCTTGAATTTTGAACAATATTTAGAGGTTTGGTTTTTGATAAAACCGATCTTGGCGGGGGCCCATTTGAAAAACCGTTCGTACGGAAAACCTATTCCCAATTTTTCGTAATTTATCCGATAATGTATATATGGAATTACTGCCATTGACCTAAATACCTCAGGTTGTGATATGTTCAATAACTGACCATCAACAAAGCTCTCAGAATATTGATCATTTAATAAGACAGTTTTTATAAATTGCTTTTCGTTTCTTAATATTACATCATTTGAAGAAATAACTTTGGCTCTATCATACAAGCACTTAACAACACCTTTCTTAAAACTAATATGTTGATTTGAATTGAAATTTAAGTATCTGTTTGTGTGTATTTGTTTTCTGTACACACTGGTTTGGTATGTGTTATCTACTTTTTTAATTAAAATATCTAAGAAGGGTAATTCATTATTATTTTCTATTTCTATTGTAAACTTAATTGAAGGTTCTTTTTCATTAATCTGATTCAAGAAATTACTTAAATATTCTTTACTATAAGGCCATATAGCAAAAATGTCATCTATATATCTCCATCATACAATGGGTTTATAAGCTAGATTATTAATATTCCTTTCCTCAAGATTTTCCAAGAAAATGTTACTTAATATTGGAGATAATGAAGAACCCATGGCCATCCC
The DNA here is from genome assembly GCA_963583905.1 of Stenurella melanura. Lineage (NCBI taxonomy): Eukaryota > Metazoa > Arthropoda > Insecta > Coleoptera > Cerambycidae > Stenurella > Stenurella melanura. The sequence continues at coordinate 44,271,451 of OY757313.1, forward strand.
AAAGTCTTGTTGATAGAAGTTATTATTTAATTGAAAGTATGTTGTTTTAATGCAAAGTTTGGTTTCAATGCTTAACTTAGTTTTATTCGCCAAATTCCCACCTTGTAGCAATTTGTTTTTAATTATTATTAGAGTTTTATCTACAGGAACATTTGCAAATAGTCTTAATACATCAAAATTGACCATTAGATGATTATTGTTAAAATGATTTTCTGACAGCTTTTCCAAAAAATGTTTGCTCTTTTTAATACAAGACTCGGAGGAACCCGATAATCGATTTAGGATTTTTAATAAATATTTTGAGAGTTTGCTACATGGTGAATTACTTAAACTGACAATTGGTCTTAAGGTAATGTTAGGTTTATGAATTTTTGGCGAACCATAGAAATGAGGAGGTTTGCTGTGATGTGTAGTTAACATCTCTCGTTCAATATCTGTAAATTCGTTTTTGTGTTTAAATAAGACTCTATGTATTTCGTTTTCTAAAGAATTTGTAGGATCTTTATATAATTTGGAATAATTTCCATCATTTATCAAGTTCGCAATTTTTGTATCATATATAGCTGTATCTAAGATTACCGTGGCATTGCCTTTATCAGCTGGTAAAATTTTAATGCTATGATCATTTTCTTTTTTTAGAGATGAAATTGAACGTTTCTCATCGGATGTTAAATTATCTCTAGTCTTATATTGTTTCTCTAATTCAATTTTAGAACGAATTCAGTATTCATTAGCAGCTTCTGTGCAGCCTGTTCAATTGCAGTTATTATATCAAATTTAGGAATAGCCTTTGATGTTAAAGCATAATTCAAGTAATTCCTCTACGACCGACAGTTTCTCCAGTATTTTAAGAAAACTGTTTCTCCGCTCTGATTTTTGATAAAAACAATGATGCAAATGAAATTTGTTGACGCACGAAATGAGAAACCGCTTCCATTACCTCTACCAAAGCCATTCTGCAAGAACATCGCGGCTACTAATTTATATACGTCAAAACCTTTATTTGCTTGGTCTATATTTGTAGCAAACCATTTGTTTTAATTTGTTGTCAGGACCACCTAATTCATATAAAAGATTTAGTCGAATAATTCGAATTAGCCATATTTAATTAAAACTTACGACGCGACGCCACGAGGAATCAATATAAATGAGAAATAAGACGACGTATCACTGGCTTTATATTGACCAAAATAAATTGAATTAAGTTATACACTATGCGTGAACTTTTTAAAGCAACGTCAAGTCGATATCGAATTGACTAGTTTTAGATAAAATCTACATTAGGCGAGTCTGCCGGGGATTTTTCCTAAAAATTTTCTATACCATTTGAGTTAGTCACGGATTCTAATAGGAAAAGTTCCGCTGAACAAAATTTTCTTATGAAAAATTTTCCTAAACTGCGAGCTTCATGGTCAAATCATTATTTAAATAAAAGTTTCTTCGTTTTGTTTAATAAAATGAAAACGGTTTGATGGATCCGAAATATATTTTCAATACGCGTCGTTTAGCGCCAAGCACAACTCATTTTGTCCACCCGTTCATTTGTTATAGCCAAAATTAATTTCTAAATTAACACATTGATTACTCCGAAAATAATGAGGTCAGGATATTATTCTTTTTGAAAATACATGCCTTATATACCAAAGAATATACCATATTTTTTTGGCCCGATATCTTCAATAACATTTGATTGTTTAAACAATTGGCATCATTTGTTAATTAGCAAATAAGTTATTTTTCGAAAGTTTGATCGACTTCTAACCAACTTTAAATGATAAATATTGATGTCGGGATAACCCCCATAGAAGTCTGCACGAATGCAACTTCTTGCTTTTGACTATTTAAAGTTTAAATTAATTTTGCAAATTAACAAATGGAATATCTCGGCTCTGGGTAAGCATATTGAAATGGGGTTTTATGCATATGAAAGTGCTTGGAGAAAGGAAATTTTTGAGACCAGAAAGAACTTGATCGGATAACCGGAACCGGAAGTAAAAGTGATATTGCGTGAGAGGCTCTAATTTGTTTATTATCAACTTTTTGGATACGAGGTTCGGTGCTAATGAAAGCTGACAAGTTTTTCCATCAACCACAAAAAGTTCTACAAAAAATATTCATTCCCTGAAGAGTTATACGCATTTTTGACCCTTAAAAAAAATCTCTCCCGCAACGTGAAAAGAGTAAGATTTGACGTGCAATGGGGTGGTGTGTTGGATCCTCGGTGCGGGCAAATTTTTTTATCGTCAAATTTGCTTTTTTTCATGTAATCAAGTATTTTTTTTGATAATAAATGTTTTTACTTTCTGAGAAGTTTTTAAAAACGCCCTAAATATTTTTTTTTGCAATTTTCATTAAATAAATGGCTATCTTTCATCAAACATGATTGTTCTTATCCAACGAGGGTTTGTCGGTAGTTTTTGTTTTGTTTTACTTTATTTGAGGAAGGTGCCTGTCGAAAAAAGACCAAAAATAAAATGATACTGCCATTAAAATAGTTAAATTTTTTGATTATTTTTCATTTACAAATAACAAAGTGTGCGTTTTTTTCATGAGACGTGAACTTTTTTTCAATATAAGAAAAGGTGAAAAATAAATTTGTTTCCTTTTTATCTCCACACGCAGTGGAAATGACTTGCCAGTTCCTGTATACGTGTTACCTGAAACCCTAAAAAACATCACAAATATTAGACTGTTCAAAAAGATTGTTGTAAATTTACTAATTGAAAAGTGTTTTTACCGTCTCGACGAGTATTTCAATTGTCTCTAAGTCGATCTAGCTATTATTATTATTATTCACCTATTAGTGTTCACATTTCTAAGGAGTTCCGCATTTCTGTCATGTTTCTATGGTACGGTAATTACTTTATTGTTTTTAACCTCTTGTTATATTGTATACTATTCTAATATGTTTGTGATAGTATTATTTTATTATATTGATATACCTTTATAAGTCTTATTTTAGCATGTGAATCCATCTTCAGTGGATACTACCTTTGACGAATCCTGTACCTCCTCTGTACTAATTTTGTACTGGTATTATGGAATTATTATCGATAAAAACATTGTATTTTGGAAAAACTTACGAAACTTCAGATTTTCAGAATTAAGTTCATTGCCAGCCCTATAAAAACTACCCCTGTACACCCTACAATTTTCCGACCATTTTCTCGTGTTGACTCAAATATTTTGGGACGACTCACAAAGTAATAATAATAATAATAAAACTTTGTTGCTCTAGATCTTACAAAGAAAAGACATTAGCATTGTCAAGAAGTGATTACAAAATATCCAGGTGGATTAAAATAAAACAAGATAAGAGAGACATATTAAAATTTGTAAAATATATAAAAAAAACAACGTTAACAAGATGAAAAACATACCCTTAAAATTAGCTTAAAACTAAAGGTAAAATAACACAATATACTATTATCTAACAGATACAATTGATTAATAAAATTATTTGTTCTTATGCATTTAAAAACTCACTGAATGAATAAAATGTATTTGCTAGTAAGTACAATTTTAGATCTTTTTTAAAGGAGTGGATATTATTTATAGACTTTTAATTCTCCTGGCAGAGCATTGTACGCCTTTATAGCGTTATAGCATTGGCCACTTTCGTAAATGCACTGGTACTCTGAGATCAGGCCCGTCCCTTGTTGTCATAACTCGATATACATCGTTGTTTCTTGTAAATTCAGTACGATTTTGCTTAACGAATAACACTAATTTGTATATATACAAAGGCGGGATGGTAAGTATTTCCAATTCTTTAAATACAGGTTTACATGAATCTGCAAGAGACATTCATTATAGATCTAATTATGCGTTTCTGATTGATAAATACTTTCTGCCAGTGTACGGAAGAGCCCCAGAATATTATCGCATATTCTAGAACACGTTGTACACACGCAAAGTGGAATATTTTTAAACAATCGATGGAGAGTTGGTTCCTCATAAATCGTATTACATAACAAGACGAATTTAATCTCGATATCAAGGTATTACTGTACGATTCCCAGTTTAACCTATTATCTAGCGTTATGCCAAGAAATTTTATACTTTCTAATTGTGTGATTGAAGAACCATTTAATTTAACATATAATGAATAATCTGGTTCAGTAGTTGGAGAAAACATAACAAAAGTAGTTTTACCTCCATTTAAGTTCAATCCGTTCGAGTCAAAATATTTTATCATATTTGATATCATGGAAAGTTTACTTGCACAAGCCACCACAGATTATCCAGTTGCCGCACATGAATTATCATCAGCGTATTGATAAAAACCATCGAAATTGATATTTTCTTTTAAATCGTTGGTATAAAAGATAAACAAAAGGGGCCCAAGTATAGATTTTTGAAGCACTCCTTGCAATACATCAACTTTATCAGAAAAATAAGTTTGAAGTACTCCGTTTTTAAAGGTTGTTACAGTAGTAACTTGAGATCTATCGGTAAGATAGGATTGGAGTAATTTGTTACATGTACCTCGTACACCATAACAATCTAACTTGTCTAATAAAATAGAATTATTAGTGGTGTCGAAGGCTCTTGACATATCAAAATAGAGGCAAGCTACCTTTAAATTGGAATCGAGTGCGGTAATAATCTTAGATACTGACTGATAGATGGCCTGTTCTGTTGAACAATGGAGCATACAGCCAAACTGACATTCTTTAATTATTTTGTGTTTAGTAAAGAATGAAATCATTCTATTATAGATGGCTTTCTCAATAATCTTGGAGAAACACGGTGGAATAGATATGCCGCGGTAGTTCTCGACATTTTCCTTATCGCCCAGTTGATTTTTTATTTGGCATTGCAAGAACAATATTGATAATTTCTTGAGTTTACATATTTGTGAATATTAATTCATTCTAATTTTGATAATCTCGAACGTCAGCCCTCAGATATTTCAGTTGAAGTTGAAGAGCGATTATTATGTGGTGCTAATGAAATTCATACCTACGTACAAACATTTAGAACTCTGAAATATTTGCCAAGTTTTGCTACCTATATTAATTTAAGCCATATATTGTGCTATCCAGAACATCAACCTGCATCATAAATCAAGAGGGCATGTAATGAGTATATGGCGTATATGCATTTTGCCGAGCTACTGATATGCATAGTGGGCCCAGGCAGAGGCGATAGTTCATAGCAAGTGTACATGGCAGTCCGCGATGGCGATTGCGCTAATCCGCGGCAGATTTATGGTGTTAATCATGCAGGGATTACCGTCACGCTCAGCCTCTGTGTACCTGGCTAGTTGGCCCTACTGAATTATGGCCACTATATCACAGCTGCCCAAATGCATATCGCATTAATATACTATGATATACTGACAGGTTTCTGCATGGTATTGCCACTAAATGAGTTATTGCCAAATCTAAGCCTTGTCAATTAAAAGAAAAGGAAATCGGAAATAACAGAGATATGTTTATAAATTTAGCGAAGTTTTCTTTTACCTGTCGAATTACCTCTGTTGTTTTCTTTATTTAGAATCGATAAATCAGGATATTAATATAATGATATAAAATTTGAAAATTAGCTATATTACTCCGGTCAGTGAACGCTCAAAAGAGGGGGTGTAGAGGACATGGTCGGGAAAAGTATTTTTGACTTCAGGGTTGTACTTGGCGTACTAAAAATGCCCGAACTTACCTAGATTTCCATCAAAATGAGTTATTATTTGTTACTTTATCTTCAAATGATCAAGAGTGACAACAATTGGAAATTTTGTGGCAAATTTCCAAATTCCGAAAGAAAACCGAATATTGCACTTTCTCTTTATTTAACTTTCAAATGAAGATCTGTTGAAGAAACCTCTTTATTTTCATAAAAAGAATACCTTAAAAAAACAACTGTGACATACAGACGGACATATGGAAACTCTATTGAAGCTTAAAAATTGTACTTTAAAGAAAAAACTGCAGATTTTTCGAGAACTTTTACTCTTTGTACATTCCCTCCACCCCTATCGTTCACCTTGTCACATTTTCTATAAGCCCTTCCAGTACCCAAAGATCAAATGTGTTTGTTGAATAAGCCCTAATACAATATTTGATTAATTTAAAACCTATACTTAACCTTAGATTGCCAAGTACCACAAGGTTCTAAGTACATCGCAGCGCTTTTTAAAACCGCATATTTTAATAATAATGAAAAATAAACAATTCAGCTGCATATTACTGTGGGTACTGAAGTCAAATATTTTAAATATATTTTAGCATATTTACTTAAGGAGGTTGAGGCGTTACAGTCCCAACCAAAAGTAAGTCGAATTCTAAACCGGAACTTTTTCATAATAAATTGTTTCAAAAGGTTTTAAGTCGATGATACCAATAATTATTGTCATAAAGGTATAAATAAATAATTTTTTATTATTAATTAATTATGTAAGTAGAACTAACTTTTGGATGTTTTGTCCAAACTTATTAAAACAAAAATAAATTTGTGTAAATACCTGTATTTTACAAATTTGTTTTAGTAAATAATTGAAAAAAAATGAGAAGCAGCAAAAATTAAAATTAAGTCATTAAATAATTGAAAAATTAGTTAAAAATCGTTAACGAATAGAGAAATTTGACAGTTTACAAACGTTTAATAATTTTTTTTTATTTATTAAAAGTGTCCTAATTAAATTGGAAACAATACTAAAATATGCGTAAGATATCAACGCTTTACATAGTTAGTTTTCGGAACTGTTGACATTATTTGGTTATTTGCTATAAATTAAAATGTATCGTTTGCATGCTGGGTTGTCATATTTTCCATAAGACTACATGTAATTTTTTTTTAATTTTTAACTTTATGAGTCTCCTAATGACTTTGGATTTTTTACAGAAAATTGTCATAAAAATCTATTAAAAAAACTTTATTTCAGATTTTTTTAAATTATTTTCGTCTACCGCCTCAACCTCCTTAATATATATTCTATTACACCAACAGTCTATGATACTCCTAACTTTATATTCGTTGTCTTGAAAAATTTTCTATTTGGCGTTTGGTTTCTAAACAGGTCCTCACGTCACGAAATGCAATATCAATAAATGTTTTTTTATTATACTTTCTCCTCAGGTTCCACGGTGTAAATATGTAATGCAATGAACGGTTTTCTTTCGAAATCTCGAAAGCCCGAAAATTTAAAATTGCTATAACTCTTCATCATCTGAAGATAGAATAACAAATAATGACTCATTTTAAAAACCTTAATGCTCTATAACTTTTACTGTGAGAACATTGCTGTAAAACTAAGGGCTGAAACAAAACAAGCATTTTTCGAAAATATGCAATTTTCGCTAACGGGCATCTCCAAAGTTATTGTGAACAAAAAAAAATAATAATATACAGTCTCGTAGGAAATTCTATTAACTTTTATTTTAAATAGATTAGTCTTTTCGTTGCGATGCACTGTTTTCGAGATATAGGTGCCCCCCTTGTACCCCGCTCACCTCGTAGATCTAGGTAGTCTCAGTACGTTTTCCTCCTAACTACTGCAAACACAGCCATGAAGTCAAAAATTCTGTTCTCTACCAAGTCCTCTATAACCTGTTCGTTGACTTGGCTGTAGAGACATATAGGTTATTATATGTAGATATTCAGTAAAGGTAGTATCTTGTGAAGACTCCTATATAATCAGAGATGATCTAATTCCACTGACTAAGAATATCCAATTTTTACTGGTTTGTCAACCTGCTCGTTGACTTGGCTGTAGAGACATATAGATTATTATAGATATTCAGTAAACGTAGTATCTTGTGAAGACTTCTATATAATCAGAGATTATCTAATTCCACTGACTAAGAATATCCCATTTTTACTGGTTTGTCAAATTTACGCTTACCAGTTTGAATTAGAAATCAGTCAATATGTTAATATAGTAACCTATAATTAAAACATCGAAGCGCAAAGCCTTCTGCAATTATACAAATAATAGAGGACTACGCCGGTGCGGTGTAGTAACTGTCAGCTGTTATCTTGAAAATTGACTTTTATAATCAGCAGAAGCTCTAAAGTATTCAGCTTCTGGTATGTATATAAAATTGGCGTATATGAAAAATTCATATTGCCTCTATGATGTAACTGACGATAATAATCTTGCCTAATACCACATCATTCTCAAATTAACCAGTATGTTACTGGTAAATAACCTCTACGTCTGTGATTTTTACATCAAAGGATCAGTTAGAGGTTGTTTTTTTAAACAAATAGCACAAATAAGTATAAAAACTTTAAATTAAATATTTCGCCGACGTTTTGGAAATCTAACCTGTTTCCTTTTTCAAGGCTATTTTAAAAAAATCTTTTTTGTGTATGATAAATACACAGCTCTCAGAATGTTTGTTATATTCAATATCCATAGATACTTACTATTTACATAGAACTGTTGATATAGTTAACTGTTTTTTAATTTTTATACGTGGGTGAGTCATCCAGGCCGTTTAGTCTAAGAATGGGTGAACTCAAAAATTATATAAGAAAAAATGAAATTCATAGGTCCAAGATCTGCGAACACGCTTGGGAGAACGGACATAGAATAACCTGGGACTCAGCAGAATTTTAACAAAAGAGGCGGATAGCAAAAAGGAATCAGCGATAATATTATTGAATGAGGATAGATGCGTGTCGAATTGTTCCGTAGATGTCTGTACAACCTAGTTGCCAATGTTAAAAGTAGAACTTTACAAACTTAACATTGTATCAAAATTAAAAAAACTGTTAACTACATCAACAGTTCTATGTAAATAGTAAATGTCTATGGATACTAAATATAACCAACATTCTTAGAGCTGTGTATTTATCATACACAGCAAAAAAGATTTTTCATTTTTATACTTATTTGTGTTACTTGTTTAAAAATAAACAACCTCCAACTGATCCTTTGATGTAAAAGTCACAGGCGTAGAGGTTATTACCAGTAACATACTGGTTAATTACGATATTTTGTAGATTCCCGAGCACCGGTTAAAGGGAAAAAAATACATGTGGCGGGATGACCCAAAGAATTAGAAAAAGTCAGTCCCCCTAATATCAATGTTATAAAAAAAATATTTTATTATTTTTTGAGTATCTAGAACACAGTGTTACAAGTTTTATAGTATGTAATATCACTAGTCGTCTTACTAGTGCTTAGAATTATTTTGATAACATTTTTTCGAACTCGTAGTTTCATTGTAACTTAAAGAGTCTAAATTGACAATATATTATCTGATTAAATCTAGAGCGCTTTGGCGAGAGAGATTTAATATTTGATAATAAACTGCCAATTTATACGAATTATATTACTATTCGACAAATTAACTTGAGAAAAAATATATAGATACAAGTTTTTGCTTCCAGATGCTTACTTAACATTCTTATGTGTTTATTACCCTATGTTGTCACTTAAAAATGTATATCCAAAGCGATTCATCCAGTAAAAAAACAAAGTAGGTATAAATATCTAAAAATGCAGCCTCAGAAACTATAAAGCCCAAGGAATTCGCCACATTTTAAATGTGATATAGTAACTGACCATATACTACTATACTATATTACACTTAACGTGTGGTTGAAATGTTTGCTGCAAAGATTTCTCAAACACACTTCGACCAATCACAATAAAGATAGAATAAAACATAAGTGCATTGTCTATAGGTATTATGTACATGTATTTCTCGTATTATGCAAACTGTAGCGGAGCCATCTAGCATTGCTACTAGATAATATTTAATCCAAACAGTATTTGCGACCGTGAATAGTGCAATGATTAAGTTTATTAATAACCTATTTGTTTATTAAATGAGAAACCGAATAAGTGCTACCCCCGTGTATATTTTCTGACTTTAATTTAACTCAACCACTGTGTATATGCAGTACATAAATATAAATTGATTTTATCGCATAAAGAAATCCTTCAACAAACTTACCTATAGCTCACTATAGAAAATATTTATTACTTTCTTTAAATTATTATCGTATAATAAAAACTCGCAAACTGTAAAAACAATGCTGTTGCCACTATACTGTCGTTTTTGTTTGTCTTGTTTGGGATATGGAAAGGTTAAGGGGAAGAACTTGCTATTTTAATATGCCGACTAGCAATTAATATTACATAAATACACAAAATAATCTGGCCCCACGTTGGGCGCCAATTTTTCTGTAACGTTATATTGCTTGATGTCTAAGTGATATCAATAACGTTAGCACACGGCAGTCATTAAATTCGGAGGCTGGATCGTGGGCAAGGATTATTGTAATATAAAAATTTTATTCATTTATCTAGATGTTCAATTTAGCATTTAGATGTTATTTAACACTAATATTATAGCAAGTTATGCCTGGGCGTCAGTCGAATACTTCGGCGAGGGTAGAGGGGAATCAAGACACTCAAAAACAATTATTAAAAAAATGACGTAAGTAATATAAGTAAATTTAATAAATAAAAATTTTACCATTAAGAAAACAACATGTACATATATCATAGATGTTTGAAAAGCCAAACTATAATTTCCAAGTCAACAATTACTTTGGTGTATAATAGCAACAGGGAAGTAGACAAAAAAACAGGTATAAAAAATTGTAGAAAACTATAAGCAATGATTGGTAACAAACGACAAAGTATTATATCGATATAACAAAAGTAAAACACAGGTAACGATAAATTGTATATATGAACAAATATTTTCCTCTCTTACACAACGTACTTATATCACAGATATCAAATTAATTTAGTAACTATGGTGTGCGCTAATTACCTGGATGATTTTTCTCTTATTTTTACTAAGCTACCAAATCTAAATTTAATTTTAAATAAAGCTTGAACCTTTATCGAGATCAATATATGTAAAATCTCACAAAACTTTACTATTTTCGAGTATAACATGCATTAAAGTTATAACACAATGATATTAATTTATAGGTACCCAATTAACAGCTGTTAGTCGGTGAACACAAAAACATATATAAGCAATCAATAATTTTGTTTAAAAATTCAATGAATTATTATAAATGTTTAAGGAGCACGCGGCCCTAAGGTTCACTTTTTACTTGCCAAAGGAATAATCAAATTTATTCTTGTAAAAAAAAATAACGGTAAGCTCGTATGCTTGGTAAGTTGAAATGGATAGACTGCACAGAAGTTGAGGTGTTGACGTAAAGTCCAAGCAAAGTTACGTAAATTCTAAGCAGAGTTTACGAAGGTTACGAAGGGTTTAAGAAGAGTCTGAGAAGAGCCTAAGAAGAGGCCTGCAAAAATTATAACGTCTAAAACCTCTTGCATTTTCAGTTTATAATTGCAGTAAATAAGATCTTAATAATAATTAGACACTCACCCTAGGTTTCATGAGGCCTCTCGAAAGTGTTTCCCTCACAGAATTAACACGAGGTGCGAGTAGGTAATAAATGCCTAAAAATTCAAATCGTCTAAGCAAATTGCAGTGGATTTAACGCGATCAATAGGTAATATACGGATTTTTAAAATTACTCACCCTAGATTTTATGAGGCACTCGCGAATCTTTCAGATTTTAATTTAATTAATTAACAAATACGCACACCACGTACTCATTACCTCGATCTATCCAAAACGTAGAAACCTTAATCTCCCGGACGGCTTGATCAACTTTTTATACCAATACTTTTTGTAGATTTTTATTCAATCATTTCACGTTTACTTTTTCTAAACTAATTTTTGTTAAAAGATTTTTATGCAAATAAATAGAGCTGTCATTACATTTATTTATTGATAAATTTATAACAATTCAAAAGTCTTCTTCTCGAACTTTAAAACAAAAATAAATTATCTATATATGTAACCAGATATACCAACTAGCGAATTCTTAATATACAGTGTGTTGCATGATTCTTGCTCGAAAAATTTAAGACTTGTTCTATATGTTCTTTTTAAACCGCTACAATGAATAATTGTAATGAACAGTGCAGTAAGTCTACTGCATTACTAGTATAGTTACTTTTTAATGATACAGCAAGGTTACAATTTACGTGAGTTATGTTAACTTTGAGCTGAAGGAAACATTTATGGATAAAATTTAAAATCGAGTTACAAAAACAAATTTGCCTAGAGAAGAATTGCAGTGGTAACACTTCTGTAGACACTCGATTTATTACTAATAATGTCGATAAAATATCAAAACCAATGGCACACGTCATTAATACCATTCTTGAAGAAGGTTCTTGTTCACCTGAATTCAAAATACCGGTAATAAAGCCTCTTTATAAAAGTTGTGATAAAACTGTTGCTGCAAATTAGCGTCCAATTTTCGAAAAAATTGTAAACAAAAAACGCATATAAAGTTATATGTAAAAAATTAATTGATCTCGAATAAACAATTTGAATTTCGGCGCGCTAAATCGACCGAAGATGAAATTTTTATATATTTACCATTAAATGGCAAACCAGCATTGTGCCTTTTCCAGGATCATGCAAAGGCTTTCGATACTGTAGATCACTCGAAGCTGTTGGAAGCCTCGCAAGATATGGGCTTTAGAGGAAACTCATATGATTGAATGTCAAATTATTTAAGCGATTGTAAACAATATGTAAAAATAAACTCTAAAACTAGTAACGAGAGAATAGTAGTTAGTGGTATTTCTCAGGGTACAATTTGTATCACGAGTTCATTTAAGTTGAATAGCTGTAGATCAATTATTAGTTTTCGGACGACACCGTAACATTTTACAAAGATGTATCATGGAAGGACTTAAACCGAAAAGTAGAGAAGGATTTTAGTCAGGTTGTGGATTGGTTTAATCGTAAACTAATAAATTTTAATAAAACGACGCTTTTACCATCGAGTTGGAATAGACGTAATTTACCAGTTTTTTTTATAGATTAACAATTAATAAAGATGGAAATAATATTGAAATTATGTCAAAAAATTGTGTAAAATATATGTATCGACTGCCATCTTAGCTGGGACTCTCACATAATACTTTCAGAACTTCACTGTAGATTTATACCTTTAAGAAATATCATAGTTAGAAATGTTATATTATGTTTTGGTACAATCAAGATTATCTTATACTATCCTGGGTTGGGGTGGAGTCGCTGCAAGTCATCTGAAAAGATTAGAGACAAGTTAATCATTATATATTCCTAATACTTATTAACTTAAGAGCAATAAATTTGTCAGAAATGCGATAAGATTATGGACCAAGCTTTGGCGGAATTCATTCAATCTAACATTATTACACTCTTCGCAAATATTTTTTTATTTACGATAGAAATGTGGGGAGTATTCTATAGAATGTACAACAATTATATAAAAAGTGCAGTCAATCGACGAAGAGTTAATAGTAAGCTTGTTATTATCATTTATTTTGTGCTTATGTAAATAAATGTTATTATTATTATTATTATTATTATTACTATTATTTTTACTTGATTGGTGAAGTGATCTCAAAAATTACATTAGAATTGTCTCCAATATTGATCAGTTAAATTATCTGAAAGGCGTGTCAAAGGGGAGAATCTATTATATTAATTTTCTAAAAGATGTAAAGTCAATGAAAGTGTTTTATTTTATATTTACCAATATTTATATGTAAGATGGTACACGTAATTCACTCAACCAAAAATAATTTAATTCCTTTCTCCTTATTTTGACCCATTATTACATTTATCAATATGAAAAACATAATTCTTACAATCATCTGTGAATAGTGTCTGTAGCGATATAGTTATGTACTATTTGTAGGACTGTGTTTGTTCAGGTACTCAAGTCAAGATGCGGCTTATATGAAAGAGAATAACACAGATGAACATGTGTAAACATGTGTTTACTAGATAACTAGTGGTTGTTCACCCTCGTGTTGATTTTCTTGTCAGGAGATAAGAAAACACGCACTTACATTATACTTTAACAAAAAATACATCTGATGTTTGTAATTGGAATTTATTGATGGAAGCCGCTTATGCAACCGATCAATCACTGATTGCTGAAACACATGAGTATTCTAAGAAATAATAGATTAAATTCGTTTCGTCTAAAAGATACAATTAGGAATATCGTCTTAATAATATTAGACAGTCGTAAAATTTAAAGTGGCATATATAGGGGGTATCATAGTTAAATTACGACAAAGCACCATAAATGACACACAGATTTTGATTATCATTTAACTGCTATCTATGATTGAAATATTATATTTCAATCAACGCTGCTATCTAAGTCTTGTACTTTCTATAAAGTTCTGATATATTGGCAACTTTATTATAATACTTTAATAAAACAACAAAAGAGCTTATGTTTAATTTATGTTTCCTTGTTTTTTAAATTTCTTTTTTTCAAGTTTTGAAGATGTCCTTGAAATTAATAAAAATTGTCACCCTGCTTATTATGCTTTTAGGCGAGCGGTTCACCCCCATAAAAACAGCATGGACCGACTAAATTTTTTTAATAAAAGACTTCTACTTGATACTTTTTCAGCATTGTAGAGCATATTTTTCTGACAAGTTACGTATTTCTTGCATAATTTTTTAGGCGGTCCTTCAATAGTTATAAACAAAAATGTTGTAAAAAAAAGAAAACTTAATAAATCGCTCTGAAAACGTTTAATATAATAAAAACCGACCAAAATAAACACTTTTTGTCTCTTGGCTTTTTCTCGAAAAAGGCACGGTTTCCGAGATATGGCCAATTTTTCAACAAAAAAACGCGAAAATAGGCGACTTTTCGGATTTTTTTTCTCAATACTTTCTGAATGCACAGTAATTCTGCACACGCCAAAATAAACGGCAGTTCATCTACTACAGGTGTGATTTTTTGTGTGTGGAATTATGCTCATTAAGATTAATTAAAATTGAATTTAACATCCAGCATTGTTGCAACATTTTTTGAGAGCAAAATGGCAAATAAGTGAATGGAAGCAAGCTACAAATTGTGAAATAGTATCCCTTGACCCGTTGGTTCACGGCTGGAAAATTAAAAACGATTGTTTGGATTTCAATTACTTTGAAGGAGACACTGCATTGGACATGCTTCAAAAATATTTTTGTTCATGTAGTGGAAGGAAAATGTGCGACAAACAATTGTAATTGTGCATCATTAAATCTGAAATGCTGTTCTGTATGTGCATGCACCGATGAATGTCAAAATGTGACACCAAACATTAATGAACAAACTTCAGCTTTAAATATTATTGAAGAAGAACACGAAGATATTATTTAAACAAAATTTTTAAGTTCCTATAAATTTTTTATGACTTTGGAAATATGAAAAATCTTTTTATTCAAAATGTGGTTTATACAACATCATTAATTAAAAATACATAAAGCTAAAACGCCTTGTAACTTTGTGAATTAAAATAATGAATATTTTTAATTAAAAACCACTCAAACCTTCATTCTATTGATGTATAATATAATTTTTACATTTCTTATTCAATTATATCATATTATTATTATGATCAATGTGCATATTTATAAATGAAAATGTGAAATCAATCAAAAATATAGAATATTTGGATTTGAGTAGGTCACGTGCGCGTCATCTGCGCAGACGCGCGGCTTCTGCTTCTCTAACCCCCAGCCGCCATGTTATTTGCTGTTATTGTTTTGATTTTCAATGGTACTTTTCTAAATTCAATTTTAATTAATATTAATGAGCATAATTCCACACACAAAAAATCACACCTGTAGTAGATGAACTGCCGTTTATTTTGGAATGTGCAGAACTACTGTGCATTCAGAAATTATCGAGTAAAAAAATCCGAATGGTCGCCTATTTTCGCGTTTTTTTTTTTTTTTGAAAAATTGGTCATATCTCGGAAACCGTGCATTTTTCGAGAAAAAGCCAAGAGACAAAAAGTGTTTATTTTGGTCGGTTTTTATTATAGAAAACGCTTTCAGAGCAATTTATTAAGTTTTCTTTTTTTACGACATTTTTGTTTATAACTATTGAAGGACCGCCTAAAAAATTATGCAAAAAATACGTAAACTGTCAGAAAAATATGCTCTACAATGCTGAAAAAGTTTCAAGTAGAAATCTTTTATTAAAAAAATTTAGTCGGTAACTCGCATTTCTAAGCAAGCGTCTTTTTAGGGGTGAACCGCTCGCCTATTTTTTGCAAAATATGACACACCGAGTTTCTTGCGTTTAATGCAAATTAAAATCATAAATATACCAAATTCTGAACAACTTTCAAAATATCTGTTCTCTTCTATTCGTGCACTTCCCAGATTTAGCAGTAATGTTAAAGAATTTTTATGCGTGAGTTACTGTGTTTTGCGGAACTGGCAGTGTAACTTTTAAAAAAATTATATATAACAAGATATTTTTAAAACAAAGCTTTTATTTTAAAAAAATGTACAAAAAAGTCGAAAATAATAATTTTTAAATACATGCATCTGGAAACTAAAAGCTTTCTGAGCGGTCATATAATATACTACTGTACAGTTAAATTATTGACTTGAGCGCCTCCCAAAGCTTTTAGTTTCTAGATATATGAATTTAAATTTTATTAATTACTTTTTAGTACATGTTCTTAAACAAAAATTTTTTTGAATATAATTTTATTTTTAGTCTACTTATTTTACAGACAGACAAAACTCTTTCATTTGACATCCATGTTAAGGGAGTCGTTAAGAAAAAGGTAATCCGCCATCCTGGGGCGTCCGCCTTATTGGATTTATAATGGCCTTACATAGTTTATCGTATTTTACTCATCAAACGTTTTCATTTGATACCTATGTTAATGAAGCAACAGCCTTATTCGATGTAGAACTGTATTAGATATACTATGTTGCATTGTCACCGTACCTAGATACGTGCGCAAAATTGCAAAGCTCTGGCTATATTAGAACTAGTTAAAGTGTTTATTGCAAGATGTGTAGCAGATATACAGACAGACAGACAGACAACAAAACAAGTTAAATAATAGCTTCTAATAAAAAGAAGCTGGTCAACCGTTCATACAGAAGAAGTTGCCAATGATGTTCGTCAATGTAAGCAACCAAATCATATAGAACCGTGGATCCATATAAAATGCAATAATATCAATCTCTCTTGCCGATTGACCAGCCCGGACGTCTTGCGTATTACCCATTTGTTTAACAATAGTTTAATGAATGACGACCTGCTAAGTTTGACAGTTTCTCTGATGAAGAATGGGTTCGTCTTTCGGGATACATCAATTCTTAAAATAAGTGGATGTGGAGCACTGATAATTCGCATATCTATGTAGAATCTCCACTACATCCTGAAAAAGTTGATGTTTGGATGGAAGTTTGTTGTAGGAGAATAATTGTGCAAATTCTTGTCAACTTCACCGTTAATGCTGAGAGATACTGGTCAAAAAACCGCTGCCTAAGAAATCACTACTTCCACATCCAGATTTTCCATCCAAGTCTCTTTAAAGGAATACATCTTAACTACATTTGCACTCTATGTGGAAATAATTGGTCATAAAATTTTAATAATGTGGCTGTGGCTATTTGAGGCAGATATGATAAAAAATTTAAATATAGCATATACGCCAAAAATGAAGTTTCTAGACTCTTATTAGCTTGCTTTATTTATTTCCCCTATTTACCCCCCACCCCATCTCTTCAGCGGAATCATCTCAATCAGATATCATTACACTACATACGTGAACCAAATTTCAATTGAATATCTCAATTTTATTTTATCATCCCCTTTAAAAATAGGGTGGGGGTGATAGAGGGTTGAAACATATTGCATAGAAATCTGAGGCCTTGGTTTCTAGTATATATACCAAATCTCAAGTTTCTGTACTCTTACTAGCTTGCTTCACTTATTTTCTCTTATATACCTCTACTTACCCCCACCCCTTCAACGGAATGATCTTTAAAGATGATCTAGTTTCAGATATCGTTATAATACATAGGTGTACCAAGTTTCAAGTGAGTATCTCAATTCTATTTTTTCAACCCATTTAGTGATGGAGTGGGGGTGGTGGAGGATTTTTTTTTACCCTCATATATAGAGGGTCTTGTACAGTGTTTATTGTTCTCAAGTGTCCTCCCGATCTAGCTCCGTGGAGAGTCGAGGTATTTGAATTTTGCAGCCTATATGCTCTCATTCTGGCCTCTTCCTAGATCACTATGCTAAGTAGGGGGGAGGTCTAATAGGATCTCCAAGGCTGCCGTAGGGGTGCTTTTCATAGCACCTGTAATTCCTAAGCAAGCCAGTATTTGTACCCGGCTCAGCTTATTCGCCGCTTTAATCTGGTGGAGGGGTTGAAAAATAGTATAAAAAAATCTGAAGCTTTAGCAGCCAGCATAAACACCAAATGCCAAGTTTGTGTACTCTTACCAACTTGCTTTACTTATTTTCCCATATATGCCCTTATTTAACCCCCAACCCTTTAAAGGAATCATCTCAAAGTTTAATCTAATTCCAGATGTCGTTATAATACATATGTGTGTTACAAGTCAATATCTTGTACCATTCCTGAGAAAACATGCGCACAGAAAGGTTACAGAACCGACCGACATATAGAACATTTTCTGCCACTCAAATTTAAAACCTCGACGTCTCATGACATTCTAAGCCTACTATTTCAGCAAAAAATTTTTTTAAATTTTTTTACGATTACTAATACTTACTTCCACTCCACTACATGGGTGGATGTGGAAGTAATTAGCTATTAATAGAATTTTATTTACAACCCACTGAAACCCACTGATTTTTAAAGGGTTGCTTTCTAAGGGGTGGAATCATATACATTTGCATACACAAGTTCAGTTTCCTCCAAGGTCACCTTGTTGGTTTTATGGAATATTTTGTTATCCTGTAGATTTTCAAAACTCCTGTACCTATAAGGACTAGAACAAAGAATGGTTGAGGAATATATAATCGTTGTTAATGCAATTTTTAATTCTATGACCATTTTTTATAATAATAGTGTTTTATATCAAGACATCTGAAAGTCACCAACGGAAGAAATATCCCACAATTTGAGCTATACTTATCTCGAATAATTGTTGTTGTTGTTAATTATTTTATCATTGTGAATATTGTTGTTTGAATTTTAGATCTGAATATAGCTTGTAAGCTATCTTCCAGACATTCATATAAAATGTTAGAAGTGCATTTAACCTAAATATTGAATAAGTGCAACTAGAGTCTATCAGTATCGTAAACAAATAAAACGAGAACGTTTTAAAAAATAAATACATAATTTAATGTTATTGCTTCATATTATTTTGTGTTTATCTTTATTTGTCAGTTTATACTTGACACATTTCTTTCTTATTTGATTTATCTATGACGCTTTATTAGTTGCCGCTCCAATATTACCACACCCACGACCTACTATTTTAGACCTTATTCCTGCCGCCTAAAATGATACTATAACAGGCACATTCTAGGAAATCAGATTTAGGTTGAAACAGTAACTCAGTGAAAAATGTTATTTTTGGTGTTCAGCATTTCTAATGATTGTCAAAGTTTTTCAAGTCCCATACTGACATATCTGCAATAATGTGCATATGTTTTTAATTTTAGGGATAAAATACGCTAACCATTATACTCTTCTCCAATTTACTGCACTTTACATATAATTGTTGCACATTCTGTAAAATACCTAATCTTCGCAGATTTTTTGCATATAATTTTAGATTTAGACATATCTTGTTACTACATTTTGAAAAAAAATGGAGGTCTTTAGAAAACCTTAACGCCGGAAGCTCGGCTCTGTTCGGAAACCGGAAGTACCCGATATAGACATTTAGAGTTTTTCGGGAGAAATTGAATAACTCGCTAGCGGGTAGTCGGATAGAGATATTTCAAAAAAGAAATAGTGCCGCTGGAAAAGCTCTAAAAATAAGTATACCGGAGAATATGTCGAAAAACAAATGAAATTTGAATTTTTTTGCAGAAAACTGGTTTTCTCGAAATCAGGCTAGGAAGCACGATAACCGTCCAGAATATTGATCGATTTTGATGAGACTTGGTTTTCAAAGAAATTAATAACTCCCGAACCGAAGGTCCGATTTTGATTTTCAAAAATGGAAATTGTAGGGCTCGATCAGGTCTATTAGATGACGTTTGTGAGAAATTTGACAAAACAAAAGCGAATCTACAAATCCTGGAAAACTTGATTTTTTTGATAAATTCTACAAATTCCGAACAGTTTCCTAATTAAAATCGAAAATCAACTATTCCGTCGATCAATCTCTATAACCAGTGTAAGGCACGGACCTTTCTGGACAAAAAATCTGCAATAGAGTTTTTTCGAAAAATTTAAAATAAACGAGTTATTTGCGAAAATGCATTCCATAGAATTATTTAAAAAAATATTACAAATTAATAAATTCTCCGTGCGATATAGGTGCAAAAAATAAGGTAATGTTATATTTAAAACATCATCATTCATTTTTTTTTTCATTTACTAAATAAAAATAGAATGCCCTTTCTGTGTTTCAAAATGTAGTTAGCTTTTACTTTAGTCAATGCAAAAAAAAAAAAAAGAGAAATAAAACATGTCAAAGCACTGAGTCATCTTGCGACCCTCTGCTGAAAATGTTATGAAGCATCCCAACAAATTGGATTAAAAGCGTATCAAAATGTAGTTTTTTTCACTTGTTTAATTACAGAACATAAAAAAAGGATTAAATTTTTTTTTAATAAATAATAACTTTTTTATTTTTTGATCAATGTCGTTCTTTATCTAGGTAGCACAAACACACTGTCCTAATTTCAGTAGATTCGAACTTTTCATTATTAAGCTATCGTACTTACAAGAAACGTGACGGACGGAAAAACAGACGGACAGACAAACAGACGGATGAATATTTCGAAAGTTGTTCAGAATTCGATTCTACAAGTCATGGGGTATGAATGTTATACGTGGTATAGTGCTTGGTTTGTCAAGTAAAAAAAATTAAGTTCATCTTTAAGAAAAATGGAGCTAACCCTTATACTCTTCGCCCATTTACTGCGCTTTTCATATAATTGTAGCACATTCTGTAAAATACTCTCCGCATTTTTATCGTAAATAAAAAATTATGTTAGTTTATACTAGCGAGTGACGGCATTGTCGAACTGCGAGATGAATATGCTGCGAAAACTTGGTGCATAATTTTATCACATTTGTGACAAATTTAGTGCTGTTAAGTTAATAAGCATTAAGGACTATTGCCTAATTAGGTTTTGCAATGTAGCAATATTACGTAATATAAATATATAAACTTAAATAATCAATAACTTTTTTATTTATTGATGGGTTTCACCAAAAACTAATTGGGTTCTTCCTCTAACTAACACTAACCTAATATCCAGTTTTCAATACAATTGAATTTTTCGTTCCTAAGTTATTGTGCTTACAAGAAACGTGCCAGACAGACAGACAGATAGATGGACAGACGGACGGACATTTTGAAAGTTGTTCAGAATTTGATCACCAACGACACCAACACAGTGATATGACAATTTTTTTCCTACGAGCGATATTATAGGTTTTAAAAATGTGCCGATCGAATTTAATTCGTTTTGCATTTACGAAGAGTATAAAAATGACCAAAATATTGCAAATAAATAATATTATATATGAAACGTTTTTTATTCGTTTGAGAAACCGTTCTTAGTCTAGTGTAGCTATTTATTGCAAAATGTATTTTCTTATTAAATTACTTTAAAACAAATACATTGTTCAGTTTCCCTTTATTTGAGAACCTTCCTTGAACCAAACTGTAATTAGACGTTTCATTTATCCAACGAGTCAGGACCGTATTTAGCGTTGATAAGATGCTGAGGCACTAATCATGGGGGTGCCCATGCAAGGACAGCGAAATTTTCTCTCTGCACCATCTTGCAGTGAATCGACTCTATCCCTTGTTAATGTCGTGGAAGAAATTTCATCATTCTCGTTTCCGTTTATTGTGAAAATAGTATTCAAGGGGTCCGTAGTTGAAATATGAAACCACGCTTCATAGGAAAAACATGTCAAGTTTAGCAGGTCGTAATTCATTAAATTATTGACAAATCTCTGTACGCAAGACATCTGGGGTGGTCTGTCAGCAAAAGAGATTGCTATTATTACAGCTTATATGGATGCATCTTCCATAAAGCAGTCAAATTTCCTGAGAGAGACGTTTCAGAGGCTATGCAGGATCCTGTTCCATACGTTCTATGAATCGCATAGTCAGTTTCGCGAGACACTCCAATACAATTGATAATACATGCATAAAAATTCGTTGGCATTACTGCTATGTCTGGGAATGTTCCTGAAAATCGCTCAAGCATAAATGCTGGTTGTATTCCCAGTAAGTAGCACACCAGTTCAAAATCACCTTCAATTGCGTAAGTTTTGTGCACTGTGGTGAAAACCATGATTAAAATAATTTGAAAACTGGTTTTAAGATTAGCAAAGAGAGAAAACTTTAACAGAACTACTGGTCATATTTTGACAATCGACAAATGATTGGACATAAATCATTTGAAAGGGGCGGGGCATAAAAGCTGTTTTAATTTCATGATCATCTTTGATTTTTGATATCAAGGTATTTAATATGAAAACAACCATCCATTTTCTATTCTTTGTGCATACTGTTGATTTAGTAGTGAATTATTATTTGTTTGCTTTTAATTGTGTTGAAACACATTCTTTATGCAAACAGCAGATAAAATAACTATCTATGAGAACTAAAAGAAAAACTATGTGTAAAAATATTATTGAAATCTTTGCATTCTTTCGATAACCTGAATTTTGGTTATGCTGGCAAATTAAAATCCTGAAATGAATTTGTATAATTTCTTATTTGAAAATTCTCATTCTGCTACCAGCATCCACACAGTCCCCTACGGCCATGCAGATTAAACTAGTATCTACATAACCCGCCACGGTCATGAAGATTCAGCTAAAAGTAAAATTTTTAAGACAAGGTAGCTAAATAAATTCATTTTGGGCCTTTGATTTCATTTTTAACTGAATCTTCACGACCGTAAGAGATTTTGTAGATGCTACTTTAATCTGGATGGCCGTAGGGGACTGTGTGGATGCTAGTTGTTGAATGAGAATTTTCAAATAAGAAATTATACAAATTTATTTTAAAATTTTAATTTGCTAGCATAACCAGAATTCAGGATATAGAAGGAATGCAAAAATTTCATTAATATTTTTACACATAATTTTTCTTTTAGTTCTCATAGATAGTAATTTTTTCTGCTGTTTGCAAAATGCTATAAAGAATATGTTTCAATACTGTTGATTTAGTTCTGATCATACTAGCACGTTAATAATGCTAATCAATGATATTATTCAACAACATTCAAAATGGCGATATCAGTAGATCCCCATAATCGCATCACTTTTACAGATTTATGAAATGCTTCATGAAATATAGATGCTATAAAAAGTGAAAGTTTATTTTCGGAAATAATGAACCTTCTCTAAAAATGGTGGCTAAATAAAATAATATCTCAACATCATTCGGTTAATTGAGCCTTAATACTATTTAGTATTGATATTGAGATCGTTGTAAAAATGAACAAGGAACAAAATCAAGCAACCTCAATGTCAATATTCGATAATATAGTTTCATTAACAGGATGACGATGAAATTTTATTTCATAATTTTTAATTACTGTTTTTTTAAGACCGTTCTTTTTGAGAAAGTACGTTCAATAAACTATTCGGTTTACTAATTTTAATACTCTTACAAAATACCCTCAAGTTAAACCTGATTTAATTTGTTATAAGCGTTATTTCTTAACAATTCCTCGTATGAACTGTCCTAGGGTTTTCCTTTTATTTTACTGTAAGAGCTGGAAATTTAAATATGGTGTGAAAAGGAGGATACGTACAAAACGTCATAAATCTAGTGACCAGTGGATCTAGTTCGGTCTAGTGGAGAAGATGATGGTCATTTTGGAGCTTTGCATGCTCACATTTGAGCTCTTTGCAAAATCCACGTTATCTTTTCATTGCAACTTCCAAGCGAATATATGATTTTATAACAACTTGTTTGCATAGTAGAAAATATAAACAAAGGCATTGTGTTTGGCTCCTGAAAAATAAATTTAGATTTATACTACATATTGCTGCAAGTAAAATGTTTGTGTACAAATAAAATTATTTATGGAAAATAATAACAGTGGATCATAACTGAGTTATATATTTAAATATATTTTCTCTTACTTTTTCTTGTCCTACAAAACATTTAATGATTGTTATTAGGAAAATATCTTACAACTATTAAACGATTGACGAACTTTTCATACAAAATATGTTTGAAGTGTAATGTTATACTGGTTGTTTAGAACACATTTTATTGTCAGAAAACTACATACACAAAACAGTGTCGTTTAAAAAAATTATAAACGCCCATCCAAACATTTTTCGTTCGTAAATGATATACAGTGTGCCCAAAACTAGGTTTGCATGTATTATTATTATTTCGTTATCATAAATAATGGAAGGTTCGTTAGAATATCTTATAAACTTTCTTAGGCATATGCTTTTAGTTTTTAAAATTATTGAGAAAGTCACAATCGCGCATTTAAAAAAATGTATTTTCATAATTTAAATTATAACGTCATTTTAACTTGTACATAGCACACCATTTTTAGTTTTGTAGTAAGGGTATGAGAAAAAATATTGTTTTCTGTTTTTGAGATATTGACCAATTTTGTTATTTAAGAGGACGCCATATTGGATTTTTAGAAATGTTTAAAAAGGAAGAGGTTCTCAATTCGATCGGTATGTAGCTATTTTTCATCTTTGTGCCTTAGATTCATTAAGCTATGTCTAGTACAAGGTAAGCAAAAAACGGGAAAATTATTTTCTATGTAAGGATATTTTAAAATATGGCGAATGCATCGTAGCCACGACTGCGTGAAAACTAGTAATTAGTTATTTCTGAAGAAACTGATAGTGAATCTTATGTCGAAATTTAAAGATGGGAGAATTCAATATGGCTGCCACAATTGCATAACTGTTGCAATGTAGCTTCAATTGGGGACACATTGTATTTTGAAATAGCATTTCAAGTTACTATCTAAATGATATTCAATATTGTTAAGGGAGCTTCTCCATCAACAGCTACAATAAGTCGCTTGCTATAATTTTCTGACTTCGATTGATGTAGGTTTAACACAGGATTATTGTTTAAACAAATGTTTGTTCTGACTTTTAAAACTATTTTTTATAGAAATTGAACCGGAATTTTATTTCATGATTTTTGGTAACAGTTATTTTAAAGGTGTTTCAATTTATTTCAAAAATGCGTTTCACCCTTTTTATTCGCCTCTTATTAGTTTCCACACAAGTAATGTGTAAAATTTCATGTAAATCTGTAAAGTTTTGTCATTACGGCAGGCCTATTGGGTTCGCCTTTTAAGTTTCTAACTTTTGATTGTAGATTCAGTATTAGCTAATCCGAAAATGCTTAAAAACAACCAATTTTATTACAATCCACGGCGCCTTCACCATATTCTCGAATAGAACAGATATTTTCCCCATTTTTGCTAATCTTGATGAAACTAAGAAAAGGACCACCTATGTGCCATACTTTACAGTTTATGAAAGGTTTTAGGAGAAATCGCTTAAGCCACTCCAAGAAATGAAACAAAAATTTAAAAAAAAGACATACTGAGACAAACTGAGAACCCCCTCATTTTACTTCCACATCCACGTAGTGGATTTCTGTATGACTGTTTGTCTATCAGTCGGTCTGTCTGTCTGTCTGCAACTTTTTTCCGCGCGTTTTCTCTGGAACGGTTTAAGATATTGACTTGAAACTTTGTACACGTACGTATAACATATAACGAGATCTGGAATTGGATTGTTTTTTGAACATATCCGGTGACGAGTTGGGGGGTAAATAGGGGGAAATAAGTAAAACAAGCTGGTAAGAGTACAGACATTTGAGATTTCGTGTATATAGTAGAAGTTAAAGCCTCAGATTTTTTTATAATGTTTTCCATTCCCCCACCACCCCCACTCTGTCAGTAAAGGGGCTGGTAAAATAAAATTGAGATATTTACTTGGAATTTGGTATGCGTATATATTGCGTTGGGGATTAAATAGGGGTAAGTAGGGGAAAGCAATAAAGCAAGCTGGTATGAGAACAGAAACTTTAGATTTGGCGTATGTACTAGAAGCCATGGCCTCAGACTTCTTTCAGACATTATTCAGTCCCCCCGACCACCACCACTCCATTTTATAGGGATTGATAAAGTAAAATTGAGATGTTCACTTGAAAGTTAGTGCACGTATGTACTGTAATGATATATTTTTGAGATGATTCCGTTGAAAGGGGGGAGGATGGGAGGTTGTGAATAAGGAAAAATAAGTAGAGCAAGCTAATAAGGACCCAGAAACTTCATTTTTAACGTACATGTTGGAAACCAATGCCTCAAATTTTTCTATGACATCTGCTCCAAATATTATTAAAATTCTATGATCAATAATTTCCACATACTAGAGTACAAATATAGTCAAGATGTTTCCTTTATACCGACTAACTCCATTCCCTGGCCCCGAGCCAGCCTTCAGTCTGCCAAGAAGTCTGATTCAATCAGAGTTACGAGACTGGGCCGCTGTAAGGTTCAGCAAGTACTGGACTCAGGCTCCTGAAATGAGGCAGTCGAGACTTCATATAAAAGGGCCCCCGACTGACTAAATCATTAAGTGGCCGCTTGGGCTCGATAGAGAAAAAATGAGGAGGATAGTAGGCTTGTTAATAGGACACTGTCCTCTGAACAAACATCTTCACACAATGGGGTTGAAAAACAGCTCTATCTGTAGGATGTGTGGAGTGGAGGATGAAACCATCACTCATATCCTATGCAGTTGCGCACCCTTAGGTGCGTTAAGGTATAAGCATCCGCAAAGGCAATTTTTACAGCCGGAGGAATTACAGGATTAACCATGGAAGAGAATGCTATCCTTTGTGGAGAGCACTGGTCTCTTCTAGAAGATCTCGCATGACGCGATTGCACAATGGGCCGACAGGCCTGAGTGCTGTGGATTCCACAGATCTGCTCGCGCTATAATAATAATTATACTGACTTGGATGGACAACCTCGATGTAGAAGTAGTGATTCCTAAGGCAACGGTTTTTAAAATGTCTGAAAAGTCGGTTAAGAGTCACTTAGCAAGGAAACCTAGCACTGCCCTAAGATTAAAGGACACAACAAAAACAAGAAAAAAGGTAAAATCCAACAGCATCTCTATTTTCATGGATGCTATGATTGGCTGAAATTGTGTAGTACTCTAGAATAGAAGTAGAAACTTACGTACCATTAACGTCCTACGACTGTAAGAATAAGCACCCTTCCAGCAGGATGTACAATAATAAATCTCCCTTTCCACAGGTAATTGTTGTAAACAGTTTTCTCTCTAACCAATTTAACAGTCAAAGCGTTACCTTGTCAACTTACTGTGTTTTTCTTCAATATATTCCCTGTAACGTTACAAAGTTGGAATAACGAAAATATCTCACTGCGGTGCCCCTGTATACATAGAAATGTTTAACAAAAACAGTAGTAAAAGGCAAACCAATCAACCGAATTTGTGATAAAGCCTCAGCGTTATGAAGTTATACGGCGGATAAAATTAGGACCCGCAATACAAGTAACAATAATCTGATGATACATTTATTGTTCATATCGTATAAACCAATTGCAAATGGTAGTTAGAGGGATTCCGAGTTTATCTTTCGATTTACTGTATTCGATGATATCCAAGCATTATTCAAATATGTAATGTAGAATTAGAGGCACAATACCCGAGATTTAGTCCTACCACAGATCATAACAGATTCTGTTGTCGTTATATGATTTATTTTACCGAATCCCAGCTCGCCCAACGTTTATATAATGATGCTGCAAATAAAAGGGATTCATTGCGTACCTTCTTTCGTTTAATTGACTCGTAATTAGTTTCGCTGAATTGTATTCAGATATAATGGATGCTGCGATTTGGTACTACCGCATTATGTTTATCTAGTGTCCTACTAACATTTCAGTCATTTTATGGCGTTACATATATTTTACCTTATTATTCTTTTGGTAAAACCAAAAGTGAGGATTCAAAAGATGTTTTATCCAACAGGTGCTATGCATATAACACTAGTTCAGTGGTCAAATTATTATTATGATTATAAAATTACATAATAATAAAAAACTTGGTAAAAATTCAACAAACTGATATTTCTGTATTGGGCAAAAAACAAATTACCTACTACGTAAAATAAATTTGAACATGGATGATCTACTGGTACATTAAATCATTATACGATTAAAGTGCTGCTACCTATAAGTTGCCCTCACGTTGTGTTTTAATGTCAAAGCTAATACAAGTTTACATGCAATGCCTACAAACTTTAAGTTTCTTTGCGCCGATTTATCTGCGAGGGTTTTCTGTATTTTTACACGTGACATAGACATTGAGATGAGAAAAATCGTACTCGAGAACTCGTGTTAAACAAGCTAAGCATTATACACTTCGTCTATTTACTGCACTGTTTACATAATTGTTGCACATTTTATAGGATACTTTTCGCAGTTCTTTTTGTAAATAATATTAGTTTTAGAAATTTTTTGTTTAATTGCAAAACATACAATATTTTTTTTGTTTAAATAATTAATAACTTTCTTATTTATTGATCGATATTATTCAAGGACAATATGATTCTTCCTCTAGCTAACACTAACTTACTGCCCAAATTTAAACTTTTTTAAACTTTTCGTTCTTAAGTTATGGTGCTTACAAGGAACACGACGGATAGACAGACAGACAAACAGACGGACGAACGTTTTGAAAGTTTTTCAGAATTGGATCACCAACACAGTGATATGAAATTTTTTTCTCTGCGAGCAATATTACCTGTTTTAGAAATGTGCCTATCGAATGCAATATATTCTGTGCTGTGTTTTCGTTTAATGGTTTATATTAATTAAACTACTCCACAAATCATTATGAAATTCAATTGGTATACCTAAAGTAGTCGAAGCGATTAATAGCATTATTTTTGCACTTAGTTTAATAGTCAAAGACATAATTCAGGCCGAGGACGACTTCCATGTTACATTCTTAATATTGTGTGATAGAAAGCACTTGATATATTCTTCAATGGCGTAGAGGGCCTAAAGTCTTCAGTCTTAGGAGAAATTTGTTAGGGTGTTCATCAAGGTTCAATTTTGGGTCCACTTTTGTTTTCAACATTTACATTGTACGTCCAACGCGCTCTAAGGTTTCATGAACTGCACATGTTCGAGGGCGATTTGGAATTATACCTGGGTTATGATCTACGTCCAACGTGCTATTACTATCAATACTGATCTTGACAGTGTTATGCCCTAGTCAAACTATAACTGTTTCTTGCTAAATGTATCTAAAAGCCAATATATCGTATTTGACAATTTCCAGGCATTACAAAATGTAGCCGAACATGTTAACGCAGTTTGTCAGAAAGCGTATTTTCGTTTAAAACGGTTATTGTCTTTATGAGCAAGAGTAGATAATAAAACCATGCTCGTAGAGAGCCCGTATTCATTGGTTATCTGAATCATGCAGACGTTGTTCATGGGCTATGTCTTGAAGAAGTGAAGAAAACAGATTTTGTCACCAAAAATTGCAGAATAATTTTATTAGATTTATACCCATGTTCTGTACAAAAGTTTTAAAATGTTGATGATTTCAAAAATTAATGAGTGAGGCTTTCTTCATTTTGTCGGTTTTATTTTAAAAGTTATACGAACTAAAAACCCGAAGTATTTGCTTTAAAAAAATTGCATGGCGTAGTAATGTTCATCACAGAGTTATGAGAGGCATTGAGAACTTCATATCAATTCCTAGCACTCAAATCAGCTAATGAGAATCTCTACTGATTATTATTTTACGGCCAAAAGAATTTCTTTTTGTAATTTCTGGAAAAGACGAGAAGTATGTTACATATTAAAGTTATAGGTAATACAATTTTCTATCTATATATTCAGTCTGATGTCAAAAACAGAGCAATCTAATCCTAATTGGAAAAGAAAAACAAACAAAAATCTACTTCTTTAAACCCAAAATACGAAAAAAAACAAGCTAACCAGTATACTCTTCGCCGATTTACTGCACTGTATACATAATTGTTGCACATTCTATAGGATACTCGTCGCAGCTTTTTTTGTAAATAATATTAGTTTTAGACATTTTTTGTTTAATTACAAAATATACAAAACATGTTTTTCTTTTATATAAATAGTTAATAACTTGTTTATTTATTGATCGACATTGTTCAAAAACAATAAGGCTCTTCCTCCAGCTAACACTTAATGCCCAAATTTCAATATAATCCGACTTTTCGTTCTTAAGTTATCGTATTTACAAGAAACGTGACGGACGGACAGACGGACGGACATTTTAAAAGTTGTTCAGAATCATCAACACAGTGGCATAAAAACTTTTTCTCTACGAGCAATATTACCGGTTTTAGAAATGTACCTAATGTTGATATTTTCAATGTTTATAATTTTTAAAAATTGAAAAATCGCCAATTTCTCGTTTTTTGATGACTAAAAGTATAATAAAATAATGTTTTTTTTTGCAACACATAATTTTTATAATTAGTAGGTACAGGAAAAAATTGACCGTAACTCGAAAAAAAAATTATGTAGAACTTTGGTTATAGATTCAAAATAGACTAAAGTTCGCGAAGCAAAACAGTTTAGAAATTTTATTGATCCGCGGGAACCTATAGGGGGTGAGAAGGGGTATTTTTAATTTAAAAAGTCGATTTTTCTCTATTTTTTTCTGGAAATATGGCATTTATAAAAAAATTGTTCCAATAAAAGTGGTTTCTGGTAAAATTACCTCTAATTTGGTGTTTTTAAATTAATTTTATAGCAATAATTAACCGAATTATGACCTTTTTACGATGGGGGATTGGAGGAATTTAAAAAAAAAAAATTTTAAATGGGTTTAGAATGTCATAAAACACGGACATTTTAAATTTGAGCGAAAACAATTTGTTTCATTATTCCCTTTAGACACTGAATATTTTCCAGTCAAAGTCTAACCGTTTCTTCGGTGGCAGTAGCGTCAACTACCCACCAAATTTGACTGTTCTCCGTCAAGTAGTTTTTTAGTTAACGCACCAACAGACCGACAGACTTGAAAAACCTATATTTTCGTCACGTATATCATCTGAAACGTGAAAATTCAAAGAAATCTGGGATGGTGATTTTTTCTCGGTTTTAGAAATTTGCGAAGAGTATCATAAGCTATTGAGTTAAAGATGCAGCTAATTATAACTAGGTAACATCAAGAAGGTAATGTATTTGAAAGGATTTTTTGCGCGACTTAACCAAAACAGAAAAAACTGTTTTAAACAAATTAAACACGTTCTTACGTGTTATTTTAAAAAACATTCTTGCAATCCTGAGTTAGTATACTTCTTACAACCTTCATCAAAGTTCCATTTTGTACATACCGTGCACATAATAACTTGATGGTAAAGGCACTACATATACTGCATATTACCTTCAATTTATATTCGATTTGATTTATAGCTAATATTAATGTATCTTGATGAACAATACATTATGAAGGCAGCATTTTGTAAAATCGTTATTAGACAGAATGAATTTAAAAAAGCGGCTCATAATTTTAATTAAAATCATTTCTAACGTGTAGCCAGCGTAAATGCACGTGCCGACCGAAATTAAATCGGTGTAATAGTGTTGCCCTCTTGACAGCAGTGGTAAATCAGCATGTAAAGTGATTTACGAGGTACTGCTAAGCCCAATGACTGTATAAACGGCGTAATGCATGCGGCCAGGATTTCGCCCCGTCCACGGCGGTGTCCGTCCAGTTATTGCACATCGCGGGGTGCCACAATATATGAGCAACCCCGGAGAGCACGCTACTACATATGACTTGTTAATCAGCCTAAATAAAGGTCTCTGTTGGTTTCTATTACGCCCCTTAACATTCTTGAATTACTGCCTAGTTTATTAAACACCATTGATATTGCTTGATAAAGCTGACAATGTTGAGTACACAATTTAGTTAATTGGACGGTAATACAACTGCTACTATGTATGTTTGCTATTACAATAAGGATTATCCTCTGAACTAATCGCAAGTTTAGAGTTTCAAAAGGGAAGCGAATTTGAATATTCATTTTTATCTTATGCTAATTAGTAGATATTTCTTAAAAGTAAAAGCCCTCTGAGTGCTAAAAAGTAATTTTCTTGAATTGGTCCACCGAACAAACCTTGAGGATGTATCGACTGCTTCTGTTACCACGATAACTTTTACACTTAAAATTCCTTGCATAATTAACTAATTACAAATTACTTTGATTAGCGAAACTGAGCGCTAGCGCGCTAAGCGAGAATAGATCACACACTCAGAGTGTGCAATAATGCATATTGTGTTAGTTTAATTATTTCACAATTCCACATCCCCGTTCTGAAATGGAAGTATGGTAGTAATCCGAGAAGAATTCGAATACTTTTTGTTGAAATGGGTTTGGCATTTTTGAGAGGGAAGAAATATCTGCCTGTCTGTTTCTCTCTAACTTTATTATGCGCGCGGTTACTCTGGAACATTTTAAGATATTGTCTTATTTGGTACATATATGTACTGTTTACAATAACAGGATATGGACCTAGATGATTTTTTGAGTTTAATCCATTGAAGGGTGGGTGATAAATAAGAGTAAATAATTAAAGCAAGCTAGTAAGAATTCAGCAACTTGAGATTTGTTGTATAAGCCAGGCGTTAGGTAGATTCGGGCAAAATATTTTACTGTTGGAACCAGTCATTATAGACAGACCTCTTTTAGACATATTAATTTCCAAACTTTGGGGCAATATCGCTCGAAAATGCTTTTTTGCCAATAACTCGGTTCTGAACGGTCCTACGAAGAAAAAGATGGTTATCAAAGTTAAAGATAAGTAAATTCTCTATCGAAATAGTTGAGACATATTTTTGCATAGTAATAATATTCTTGGAGTTATAGGCGGGGGAAGTTAAGATTCGTATTGCATTCGCTCATAACCATCACTTTTTTTGTAGAGTCATTCAGTATCGAGATAATTGCAAAACAATGATTTTTAAGCGATATTTCCTCAAAGTTTGGGGTGTTTCGGTTGGCGGGAGAGGGGGAAAAATCAATATGTTTAAAAGAGGCCCATAGAGAACAGATTTCAATAGTGAAATATTTTGCCCTATTTAAAACTCTATTTACGCATCCTGAACTTGCTGACGTCTGGCCTAGTACATACTAGAAGCCAAGGTCTTAATTTTTACTTCCCTCGCATATCGAATGGAAGTATTGAATTCGAGAAAAAATGACCCTCCGAGATTTCTTCGGATTTCCATGTTTCAGACCATGTAGACTTAAATTTGGTAGGTAGTTGATGCTTCTGCCAGCGAAGAAATGTTCAGATTTTCACTGGAACATATACAGGGTAGATTATTTAGTTAAAATCAATGAACGCATTTTTCTTAAGTTACAACCTACACATAGACTAACATACGCGATAAACGCATAACACCCGTCTCATTGTCAGTATAGTATTTCTATTCTTAATTTGGAAATTCAGTGTAAAGCGTTGCTACCAGGATAAATCCTTACAAAGTATGTTTGTGATAGAATAACACCGAGACCGTGGTGCTTGAATATTATATTATATTACAAACGATACACGTATATGAATATAGTTAACCAGATATATTATGCACTTACCTCAAACGAAAGTAGTCGACTTCTTACCTGGCTCACCATTACAAGTCCGTTACCTGCCTTTCGTTAATCCTTAATACTGCCGGTAACATAGCCGTAGGTTAGTTGATATTTATTTACTTCTACTGAATCATTTACGGAGATGTTCATTAAGCTAACATTATTTATTATAAATAAACACTGTTTTATAAATAAATAATTCACACCATGCCGATCAATTATTATAAAGTATAAAACAACATCGCTGGTGTATGGGGTATTCCTTTGTCGGTCTCTTATATGATTTTCAAACTGACTGGATATCCTATAATTAATAAATGAATCGAAAAAATTAAACCGCTTTTAAAAGAGCAATCGCTAACAATTATGGAACAAAATTGAATCGTCGTCCTAATCGAACGAATCGATATTGAGGGGTCTTCCAAATACGTTTGGTCTTGTTATTTGCTCAATTTTACACCAATGATGAAATGTTATTTCATAATTTTTTGTGGCCGTTTTGTGAAAGGAGGTTTAACTTTTCCAAAAAAATATTCAGCCTGTTTAGTGGTCCCTTATCTAGTTTCTATAAAGTAAAAATAAATATTCGCCGTCTTAAATTTTTATGCTTTGTTATCAGCTCGTTGTCAGGGAATAGCACGTATCGAAATTGTAAATCTTCAAAAGTTTTGCAGTTATGAGCCCTATCGGTATCGCTATTTACAAATGGAGGTTAATATGGGGTAACAGCGTTGAACACAAAACATAATTATGAGTCTAATTTTGAGTCATACTTTTCTAATTTTTTTAATGTCTATTAAAAAGGACGTATATCAATCAATTGCTAGTTTTGCGAAAATTAACAGACACTTAAAAAAATATGTACGTGCTGAATTGTAAATCTCCTTTTGGGAAAACTGATTAAAAATAATGAAATCAATATACAGATAACTAAGTACCTACTGTAAAAGTCTTTTAGTTTTACATTTGGCAATATATAAAATCTAGAGCATACTTTGAAACAATTCCGTGTTTGGCATAGCGTATGAAGTAACCGCACTTCATTAAAAATAAATTCCAGTGAAGAGCGTGGAGGCCGTTAACGGAGGCCTCGGATCTACTAGGATTTCCCGGATCTGCGAAGTAACGCCCGGACTCCCGGAGTATCGCGTTCGGCTCTAAGATGTGCTTCTCCTAATATGCTCAACGCTCTTTGCTACAAATCAGCTGTACGAAGCTGTAGACTAAAATTTATTTATTGCACCAGTAAATTACTGACAGTAAAAGTGTAAAAGTTATTTATTGCTCATGCGTTGTTTTACTGCATATGTGGAGCCGTATCTGCGTATGTTATTTGATGAAATACGAAATAATTAAACGTTATTACTACTTTTATATTCTTATGGTGCCTCATAAAGGTATTATACCAACAATCACAATATGTTCATCTTAATTATTTTTTTTTTACTTTATAAAAATATGCACACAGAATTAACAAAATATATGTAATAATTTGTAACAAAATTGCGCTTAAAAATAAATAAATTAATTCACAATATCATTGATTAGCGATATTATATTATATTAGAAGAATATAAACGAGTAGTAATGATAGAACATATTCTTTATAGGATTTACCAAGAGTAATCTATGAAGAATAAAATATTTATCTGTGAAAATATTAGTTTCCAATTTTTTGTATTCTATTGATAACCCATTTAGCGCAATTTCCAGGGAGGAAAGCGCGGCAAAAGCCGGGAAAAAGTAATCCTTATGAAAATTATTATTTTGTTGGTAGGTTCTTAGTAAGAGAAAAGTCTTTTAAAGAAGTTATCAATGTCGTTGTGAGCTTAATATAAAACAAAATGACGTGACAGTTTTTTTTTTTTTAGAAATAACGAAAAACGAAAAATACAACAAATTTCGTACATACAACCAGTCTCGCGTAAAATGAGAATCAAACTTATGTCTCCCTCTTCATAAAGATATAAATACGTGTCATGGCTTGATTCCCTAAGTAAGAATCAATTTCAAGAATCCAAATCCTATTTGCCACCTTAAAATGAAAGCAAAGCGTGAATCAGCCTGTCTGCAAAAACTTCCTCATACACTATGATTTTAGAAAATGTTTTTTGACGATCAAGATCGTGTCTTCTTGCCTCTGTTGGTACAGAACCTTTACTTTAATGCAATTGCGTGATCTGACTCTAAAGAATCCTACGAACAACTATCTGTGACTGCATATTGCAAATATGATTTATCAAAGGTCTGACCATGCGATTTGTTAGTTGTAATAGAAAAATTCGGTGTCAGAATAATCTGTTTTATTTTGTAACACAAAGAAATGTGTAAAAAAATGAGCGTCTTTGTATCTTTCAGTTGTGCCGAAGTTTGCCGGGAGGTCTCGCATAGCGTCGTAGCTGCCCACGTTCTCCTTTCAATATGTTAACGTTGTAAAGCCTTCCAGTTTCGAAGAACGTTAGTCAAATCGTACCGGCTCTGTTTACATATGTCTCTGCGAGGCACTAAATACACCGAGAAAGTACATCGATAGGGGCTTTTGGCTTTAGATGTGATCCCGGTGAATCAATCTTATTACACTGATTTTTATGCAGATATACGGAAAATTGTCAGGTCAGTAAAACACGATAGAAAGTATTGCAATACAGACTGTCCCGATCTAAACCCAATGGACTTAATTACATCGATTTACACGCAGACGTATAAAAAATTATTTAACTTTATAGAAATTAACAAAACCCAAACTGACTGAACCAAATACTATGACTTTTTGCATCCAAAGTCAAAGAATTAAACTAAAGCTAGCACTCACTGTAAGCTAATATTTTTTTAAAGAATGATTTGTTTGATTCGAAGTTTTTTTTTCAGTAAACTGTTTAACCGAGAAATATTTTTGACTGTGGTGACGTGTATCAAAATTGGTTGCCTGGAACCCTCTCTCTGATCTAAGTAACAACAATCTTCGTACAAAATTTAATATTAAATGATCAGGTCTAAAGGATGGGTTCCTCATGTAAGGGGCCATATAACAAATAAGTTCCGTTTTAGGCGGAGAACGGGTCATCGAAAATGTGACAACGTGGATGGGGAAAGTGTAATATTGTAAACTTAAATGTAGAGGGGGCATAATTTGCAAAAGAACATTCGTGTAAATGTTACAAAATGTTAAAAATGAGAGCAGGGAGTCAGACATATACTATTTCGGGAACGCATTTGTTGAGTAGTCCCTAAGTTAACACACTGTCGAGGGTAAATAGTAAATCCCTCTCCTTTAGGTTCTGCCTTGTATACTAAACTGTACGTGTAACGTTTTAGCTTTTTGTTTAAACGTGGCGTCTCTGGAAGACGTGGATAGATATATTAATTATATATACAGCTATGTATTCGTAGTCGGTCACGCTCAATTTCAGCTTTTCTCGTTTCATAATACTTGCTTATAAAAACATGATAATTTGCACGCCTCTGGTGATCAAAAATTTTAAGTCTAATAGAAGTTAGTACTTACAAGGAAAGTTCTACACTACAGATACATGCGCATGCACATATGCACCCTCAGACATTATTTTTGTCTATCGATATTTGATAACAGCGTATTATGAAACAGCTTTCTGTACAAATATTTTTTGTCTAAAATTATTAAAAATTTTTGACCAAATTGAAAATTTTTATATTTGTATAATAAGGTAATAACATTAACGTTATTTTATTTGCCAACATCTTATATTCGCCTATTATAATAACATTTTTATATTACACTTTTGTAATGGTTAAACATAACAGCAATAATAATTTCAAGCGATACATATACATATATTATTAAAACTTAAATAACATAATTAAGAAATAAAACTAACAAAGCACTCTGGATAATGACGGATTTTATTGAAGCTGTTACAAAGTGTACGGTAAATCTTTATAAACATACCCATAAAACTTTACATATGGATATAGATATTAAAAGATTATAATAGAATTAAGCTATTACCTAACTGTGTACATTTTATTACCATTATGTGTTAAATTGTTTTTCCAGAAACATTAGTTTCAAATGTTTTTTGAACTTATCTTGAAATTACTGAATGTCTGTAACCCTAGCAAAATCGGAGAAATAAAAATATAAACGTAATTAAAATATAAATTAGACAGCGTTGTACGAACAACAAAAATATCCATACAAGCCCTTGTGACTGCAGTCATTCTTCCTGCGATACTTATGATGACATTATGGATAATTTCTTGAGACAAAGGAATAGGGCCAGTAAGGCCTGATTCCAGCCCCTTTCTGATTTGAAAAAAAAAATCATTGGAAACAATTGTGAACATAAATATACGTTTTTAAAAAGATTCCAGGCTAAACGGAGACATCCCACCCTCTCCAAGTCATTTTCACCATCCCACCCATTTTCATGTTCCTGCGCTTCTGTGGTATATCACCTTATGTACACTTCTGTGTCATTCTTATGGCTCGAAATACTTCTGCTGCTTGATACTGGCCCACCATAAGTATCACTCCGCTTACCTCACACTTATAGCGCTCCGTACGAGTGAATTCGTCTTATTAGGGTTCAATCTGTATTTTATATTTAAATATATGTTCTGAACACATCTATACTTAGCACTACCCAGGAACAGCGACGTGGACACGTTTGTGGTGGTGGCCCAACCACCACCACCAATCTGTATTTTATATTTCAATATATGTTCTGAACACATCCACACTTAGAGCGACTCAGAGACAGCGACGTGGACACGGTGGTGATGATAGTGACAGTGGTGGTGGAGGCTCAGTAATAAGCAGTAGATGTATTTCGAGGCATGAGATCGACTCCAGAGTGTACTCAAGGTGATAGATGAGGAACGATCCAACATACCAGCGTAGAAACATGGGTAGGAGGGGTGAAAATGACTTGGAGAGGGTGGGATGTCTTCGTTTAGGCTGGAATCTTTTTAAAAAGGTATATTTATGTTCACAATTAAGTTTTCAATTATTTTTCTTCAAATAAAAAGGGCGCTGAAAACAGGCCTTATTAACCCTACTCCTTATCTCATATTTCAGTTAGCGCAGCTCTCACTTCCTCTGCATTTCGGATAGCAGATTTTGGCCTTAGTCATCTGCCTAGCATGTCCCATATATGTTCAATTGTACTCATGCAGGCCGAATCATTGTCGGTATTTCCATTTGGTTTAAATAGTCAGTTATGCAACAAGCGGTTTGTGGGCAAGTATTGTCTTGAATTAAAAGGAAAACTTCTCCCATATGTGGGACGAAAGGTAGGTACCACATGAACTTGCCGAACATTCCTTCTGTACCTATAAGAAAATATGCGCATTGCGTGCATCATAACTAATGTTATTCTAACTTAGAATATCCCTCCTGGTTAATAAGACCAAAAACAGGGATAACAAAACATTTACAAAATTTTAAATTTTAGAACATTCACATGTTTCAATGTTTAAATCTTGTTAGTGTGACTACCTTAACGCTTAGAGTGGACTGATACAATATATCTCGGGCAAGTACCTCTGCAATAAGTATTCATGCTTTACCTGAACAGGATATTAAAAATTGGTTTTCGGAAAATTACCAATGCAGGTATAATCATATAATGTAAAATAGTGCAGTCAACGGGGGGTTTCGCATCTAATTTGGGTGCTAGTGAATGGATTTTGATGTAAACTTGTGCAATATGTTTGTAATGACGTTGATAAAAAAGATGAAAAAAATATTATAGTAGGAAATGATCGGAAGGGGCAGAAAACACCCCTTTTGTCACGGGTTTCGTAACTTGTAGAATTAGGTCAAAAATGAAAAAAAGTAGTAAATTTTTTTGGGTCAGAATAGGATGTTTTTACTATCGTGATTTTTTTCGAGAAATGCATATTTGTCGAGATATGGTCACTCGAAAACTCCTAAATGTGGGAGAGGAGAAATGTAAAAGTTATGAAAAAAATCTGAAAAAATTCAGGTGAATATATCATCGAAGTACAAGACTTTTTTATCTGCAACTTTTCCATATAGTGATTTGTCACCAAGTTTCTCAGGAAAAACATGAAAAACTACCCCTTTCTTTGAAATTATAGCGCCTTAAAAACATGCAATTTAAAAATTTGAAAAAAACCAGACGTATGCATTGAGGCTTTCTAAACATTTTTTTGTCTTGAAGTTGTCTTGTAACTTGCTAATTTTCCGAATTACAGGCAGTTTTTCACGATAAATAATGTACTACAATTTTTGCACGTTTTCTATTTAAAAATTATACTGAACCTTTAAAAATGGTATAACTATATAGGTTTTTTATTCTTTTATAAGAATATATATAAATCACGCCATTTTTTGAATTTTTATGCATTTTGCAATTGAAAATGTGCAAAAAATATAGTACGTTATTTATCGTTAAAAAAATAATATATATCTGCAAAATGTATGCAATAATTACAGTCTTATTGGAGTCGACATTTTGAATATTTAACTTTTGACATAAGATTCAGTATCAGCCAATTTGAAAATATCTAACACTATTGTATTCGCTATATTCACGCATATTTACGAACAAAAACTTTTTTGTTCGGATTTTTGCTCACCGTATACATAGCTTGATGAAATTAATAGGGAACTACCGTCGAGCGATACTTTTTAAAAATTATTAAAAACGGTTAAAATTACTAATATAAAATATTTGTAACATAAAGTTACAATAAATTGTATTTTTAACATCAAAATAAAATTAAGACAATTGAACTATTTTTAAATATTCAATTTTTGTACAGGTATCTCTAAAAAATATCTATATTTTCAATCTAGCTATAATTCACAGTACAGTAAATGCACACCCATTTCATACACTCGGTGTATCATGTTTCCTTGAGTGAAATAAGAGAAACAGGTCCCTCGACATTGTTCACCTGATCCGTTCCAACGCTTCCCCCTAACATAACTTCGCGCCGTCGTGGCCAATAGCGCGCCTCGTCGATCTTCATTCCGCCGCCGCAATTAGATGGGTCGTTGGCCACGGTAGGGGGTGAAACTACCCCGGGCAGCAACCCCACTGCAGATGGAAGACGAACGTAATAGAAGATGACGGCGAAAATGGTAGGTCTTTTTATAAGGACCAATTTACCGAGCTGAATTCATATATCTACAAAACAAAGAACTGCTCAAGACCTTGCAATTTATATCAACAGAGTAAGAGTTTCTTTTTAAAAGAGTATAGTAATGCAACTAATATTCTATTAGAAATAGAATTTGTCTCGGGGGATTTTCGCTAGACTTTGTTTATGTTGAAATAGACAAATATATGCAAGGACGAAAATTAATCCGGTTTTAGGACGAAAACAACGAAAAACAAAATTTATTCAATGTGTACATGTCTTATCTGGATTTTATTCAGTTCTTATTAGTGGTTTCGTTGCATATTATTAAGCAAGAATGCAAAACTAATTAAAATACGATATGACGAGCAACTTTTGGTATCATATAATAATTATTTTGTCTGAGTAACGACAAACTAATTTGCAAGTTTTACATTAAAATATTGTTTTTAAAATATCTGATACAATCAGCACCGTTTACAGGATGTAACTCTACACATGAAAATAAATTGAAAATCAAATTATAAATAAAATGTTCTTTATCTACGATCGTGTAAAATGTAACAGTTTTTTACATCATATCCAGTGTAAAAAGGGGCCCTTTGTAAGAAACTGTGCAATAAAAATTTTTATTGCACGATTTCTAAAAAATTCATCAGTAAGAAAACAGTATTTTATTCATTATTAATTTTTAACAATATTTACTTTTACTTTGCAATTAGTACAATTTTCAATATGAATTCTAGGCAACTCGTGACTCCTCGATGTAGTAGGCAGTATATCATTAGGGTCAATGAAAAGTATCACCTCCTGCATCTGCAAACATGGTGGCAGATGACCTTCTGAAACTATGACCAGTATACTCATATTACTCATGTGCATTGGGTAACCCAAGATATCTCGCAATTTCGCTTGGTATTTTCCCAAAGGTATTAATACCTATCGACTGAACACAACACTTTCCATTACGGTAGTTCACAAACAGTCGATCATGTTTTATTGCTGGTGACCTAAGAGTGGAGTATTTTCTATAAACTTCAACTATATTTTCCAAGTCTCTCGTTTTACTGTCAATAATAAAAGTTGGAGGTTTATTTGTTCTTGATGTTCGAATTCTCACTATCAACATATTACCAATATCTTGCACATCACCAACGTTCATTTTATAACACTCGTCTCTTCTGTATGCATCGGCAATGCCAACAATTGCTACAGCCTTCATCATTAAATATCTATCATTGGGTGCTTCGTTTACAAATGTGTATATTTCGTCTTTGCTAAGCAGTTTAGATTTCTTGGAACAGTATCCTACAGACTGCCGCTTCATATAAGCGGTTAACTTAGAAAACTGTTTAAGATCGATGTCCTTTTTAGCTATCAGTAAAACTTTCACTATTAAATATTCCTACCAAACTCTTGAAGATTTTATATGCTTTGCTCTTTCTGAAAAATACGCAAGAAACACATTTTCCGTAAGATTCTTCACTATCTTCAAGACACACCAATCGTACAATTGTTTATACAGCAACTCTTATTGTTTTCGTGACTTCTCAGGTATTAAAGTTGATGTTGCTGCTTGTGCCATCTTCCTAACTTCTGGGGGAGTATTTTAAAACTCTTCAACATTACTATAATCACCATTAAACATTATTAACTTGATATTTCAATTCAAACATTCAAGAAAAACAATGGCGACTTCAACTACGATATTGTTGCGTATTTCCACCTTTTAGGAAACACCCTGTATGAATCCGTGGGTTCTAAAATAATTTTAACAAGAGACAAACACTAACACTTTATTTAATAATTTACTGACTATACAATACTTCAAAATAACATTTACAGTTTGTTTACTGGATATTTAACCTCACTTTTTCGCTACTAATTTCACTTTTATAAACTTCCTTCTTAATAAACTTCTTCTTCCGCGCTGGTAATCGCGCCTTATATACTCCGAATTTGACTCTCTAGATCCATCTAGAAACAATCAAGAATCTTCTCTTACCACACTCCAGAAAAGTCCATTTCTTTCTACTAGTTCCAGTCACTAGTAGGCATAGGCATATCAATTTCCAGTTCCAAGGGGGTGTAATTCATAATAATATTTTATTTATAATATCGTTTCCTTAGTTACTATCATCACAGATTTTCAGTCACGACCATGAAGTAATTTAATTAGGATGGCGACTTCAACTACAACTCGAATAATACTAACTGTCAAAGTGACATTCACAAAAGTTTTACAAATATTCCTGAAAAATTGCCAATATCTTACACTAATTCGCACGATCGAAGATAAAACGTTGTAAGACACACTTGTAAAAAGCCGCTTTATTGCACTCATGGCTTTTAAAAACACTCGCT
The DNA here is from genome assembly GCA_963583905.1 of Stenurella melanura. Lineage (NCBI taxonomy): Eukaryota > Metazoa > Arthropoda > Insecta > Coleoptera > Cerambycidae > Stenurella > Stenurella melanura. The sequence continues at coordinate 44,314,554 of OY757313.1, forward strand.
TCGTTCGTATTTTTAATCTAGCCATTCGTGCAATAAGGAATGGCTTTTTACACTTGTATCTTAAATAACTATTACAGAATTTTGCAAACAGCAGAAAAACTAATGTATTAGAGACAAGAAAAGAACATCAATCTAAGGGAATATTAATTTCTAATATTTGTATTCTTTTGATAACTTATATTATGGTTATGCTGGAAATTAAGAAAAATCTAGAATGAATTTATCTATATCTCCGCCTATGGCGTCGTGCTCAATCTTCTTTCTCGTGCGATATGGCTATCATTTCCACTCTCGTTGCATAAACTACTATTTAGAAGTTTGTAGCTTACCATTAAATGTACAGTAATATCTAAAAAGGATCATTGATTGTTGCCTTTATCAAATGTTTCTAACATAAGAGATTATCAGCTTGACCGTTTTTAAATTCGATTACCAACAGAAAATAAAAGTTTTATGAAAAAGGAAATACATACCTATCCAAACATATTTTTTTTAAATAAGAATTAACAGAGTTACAAGAGGTTGATAAGACATTATTCGCCATTATTGTATAGTAAAAAAATTGTTATTTTTAAAATCTAAAAGTTCTATTTTGCCCATTTCATAGTAGAACAAAACTAACACCATCATATAGAATAGATCTGTAACTTTAAAAAACCGTCTGTAATTTTTTTATCCAAGAATATCATAAAAACCGAGAGAATATCACCACGTGAACGCATTTATTAACTGCCCTTACAATTCGTACTTGCCGATCGGCAGACAGTTGGACAGACCAACGGAATTGAAAAAAATTTCATAATCTACATGGTCTGAAACGTGGAAATTCGAAGACATCTTGGAGGGTGATTTCTTTTCGAATACAATACTTCCCTTTGATAAGCGAGAGAATTAAAGAGATCAATAAATCTGTGAAGAGTATAATGTTTACTCTAGTTATTAATTTAATTTTGTCAGAAAATTCAAAGTACCTTGACAGTGATAAAGTCGTCTGGGCATAGAGTGCTCGATCTAATTTATTTTCCGGAAACTACGGCACCGAAAATAAGAACCGCAACTAGCATGACAAATGTCTTAATTTATATTCTGTTATGTGCGGCTCATTGGCCAGCACGCTTGACCGTTCAATCACAGTGAACATGACCAAATGGCAAATAAACGACTCACCCACCCTTGATTACTGCGTCTCTCCTGAAATGATTACTTCTCACATATTATACTTAAACGCATACGTTACATTTTGCATCTCTGTTTGTAAACAGCATCCGAACGAAATAAGTAATGAGATCGAGGAGGGATGTTGGCATAATCGGTGGTAGATGAGGCGTGAGAATGTGTGGCATGGCTAATGCGATTAACACGGTATGAATTGTGAGGAGGGCTGCGAACGCGTGCCGATGCGCACATTAAACTGTAATTTGGCATGTATGCCATTTATACGTTTTTATGCTCTGATTAAGTTGTTAGAACTGTAAATTTCGATTTGCTTCCTCGTTTTCCCATATCAAATAAATTTGTCGCAGGATGATTAAAAAAGCATTACTTATTTAAACAACTCTGTGCACATTGTAGGGATTTCAATTTTCTATATTGATACATTTGAATTATAGTCCCTCCCATGAAATGTCTTGAATCTTAGTTCAGTCCTATGTCCACTTTCTGAGATACAGGTGCATCGTAAATAACTACAATATTTTTATAAATCAAAAATACAATTTATGCACTAGAAATTGTCGCTAATAATGCATTTTCATAACGCGTTTTCATTTGGTGCTCGTCGGTAGAGGACGCGAAATAAATGTGAAGAATGTGAAGAATCTTGTAAACAGTTACATCCATATGATGAAATGACCAGTGTAAGGTTCGCAACATACTGAACTTTGTCATTTAAAGCCTATTATTAGTCTCTTGTCCATGTTAAGCAAAATACTTGAAAAAGTGGTACATGCAGCTGAAAGAATACTTTGCTGCCCACAATTAATTTTCAATACATCAATCTGGCTTCAGTGCTGATCATAGCGCCACAACTTCCCTTGTTAATATATTAGACGATCTGGTAGATTCAATTAATCATGAATATGCAAGAATGTTGATGCTTTTAGTTTATTGTATTATTTTGGTTCGGTAAATCACGAGTTGTGTGCCAAGCTGCACTTTTATGGCCTTAATAATACGTCACAGGGATTCTTTAAATCATACCTCACAGAGAGTTAGCATACGAGAAGTCAGATTATCGAATGAATGCAAAGATTTCATTAATATTTTTACATATAGTTTTCCTTTTAGTTCTCATAGATAGTTTTTCTTTCCGCTGTTTGCAAAATTCTATAAAAAATATGTTCCTCACAGATCAATCTCACCTAAAGCTGGAACATCATCTACCAATTTTTAGGGCCTTTAGTATCACTCATTTATACTGCACACACAAAAACTACTGCTATGTGGATGACACACAGTCCATTATATCTTCCATGAGACTCACATGAGCTTAACTTGCACCAAATCGATAGCGATCCTAGGTCACTTTCGACGTATAGCACAAACCATAACTTAGCATTAAATGTTTCTAAATGCTGAGTAATATTGTCTTCAAAAAAATCAATAATCAGATTTCAAGTAGGTGGCAATAACTAATTTTCGGTTAACCTTTGGAACTTACTTGTAAACATGGTAGATAATAATGCCAAGAGGCAGAGGAAACTTCAGTCCATGTACTGTGCCGATGTGAAGGCCTTGCTAGACTGAGATTCCAACTACTTGACCAGGAAAAGTCAAGAGCTGATAACTATATTAAGGTGTAATTATCATGGCTGTGGAGTCTGATACAAAGCCCAGATCTGAATAAGGAGCTCTAAGGAAAACAAACAGGAGCACAACAATAGATCCATGAGCGTCACGGTGGTCAAGGCCAACCAGTCAGCCCTCCTTCCTAAATAAAAGAGAAATGTAGGAAATTCTGATTTTGTTTTCTTTTTTCTAATCTCTAAGTTCATACTTAGACGTCATGTTAATGCTTCCTTTTTGTATAATTCTAAACATTTTTATTTCTGTTCCCTTTGGATACATTTTATAGCTCATTAAATATTTCACCTTACTCTTTGAACTCGATAAGAGTTATATCCACGTAGTTTTTGCAAACGGTTCACTGTGGTATCAGATAGATATTACTAGAGATATTCAATAATATGAAAGAAACGTATATATTTCTCATTAAAATATAACTTTCATTAATAGAAAAATTTACTAATGTAGTAATTTACTTTACTTATCTTTAAATTGCATATAAACGACACCCAGAGAAATGCAGAATAGGCAAAATTACTGGACAAGCAGATGTCTACATTTTTCATTTTTTTAAACTAAGAATACGACTTTCAGAAAAATGGCATTTTGAATTTTAGCTTGATTGCACTTTACCGACTATATCTTCATTTTATTTGCTGTAATTTTGAAAATTTTTCTTTAACTTGCTCTGTAATCTACTACAAATCTTGCAGTCAATATTTCCGCTAGTTCTAATTAAGCTAGAGTTTTGGAATTATGCACACGCGCATGAGTCCTGTAGTATAGTATATCTAATATAGTTCTAAATCAAATATGGTGGATTCTCTTTTTCTTCACTACCCCCTTCTCGCATCTCAACTTGCAATAGTTCCCACTTCCTATTATTTCCAGGTTCCGGTGGTCTTCCTCTATTTCTGCGCTCTGGTGGTATCCAGTTCAACACTTTTTTGAGCCGAGTATTGCTTTCCATCTGTTGAAGGTGCCCATACCATATTAGTCTTTTGGTATCGATTGTGTCTAGGATTCTTTCTTTTACGTTCTAACCACATTTTCGTTTCCAGTGTCTCAGTGCTTCTTCCAAATAGATCTGAGAAGAGCATAAAAAAGAAAACAATATTTCTTTTAAAATCATGCATCTGGAAACTGAAAGCTTTGGAGACGGTCATGAAACGCTATTGCACAGCTACATTGCTAAGTTGAATACCCCACTTTTAGTTTATGGATATATGGATGTATGATTTTGAAAACATAATTTTTTACTTTTTGGTACCTTTTCCTTTAAATAAAAAACATTTTTTATATATTTTTTCATTACATTATAAACTATAGACAAGTCTGTAGAATGATTCATGGTTTGACTTCCAACTTTTGGCACTAAATAAATAATACCAATAAATTAATGTTCACTTTCTATTGTTGCAGGTATGGTTTAAAAATAGAAGAGCAAAATGGAGAAAACGAGAGCGGAACGCTATGAACGCCATGAACGCAGCTGCAGAATTCAAGACCGGCTTTGGCACCCAATTCAATGGCCTGATGCCTACCATAAGCGATGACAGCTTCTACTCCTACTCTACTTACAACAACTGGGCCACGAAAGTCCCAAGTCCTCTAGGAACGAAACCTTTCTGGCCTGTGGTACCTTCTAATCATCATCAGAGCCCCGTTAACTGTTTTAATGCTGCTACGTCGGTAGCAGGTGCATCTATGACTGGTGCTGTGAGTTCTATGCTTCCAGGTGCTATGGGAACGGTAATGACCAGCACACCTGGAGCAGTATCTGCCCAACCTTGCCCCTATACCACCCCAGCCAACCCTTATTCCATGTATCATCACAGGGCGGCAGCCGAACCTTGTACAGCGATGTCGTCTAGTATAGCTTCTCTTAGGTTAAAGGCAAAACAACACACTGGATTTGTCGGCTATTCTAGTGTTAGTCCAGTTAGATCTAGTTCGGCAGGTCTGTCTGCTTGTCAGTATGCAGGTAGCGGTATAGGTGTTGGTGAGAGGCCTGGCTGAGAACACGACGAGCCCCTAGGGGCCCAATTGAAACACGAAGACCAAGACGATTGATAAGATAAGAAAATTTCGCGAATGCAAATACCCCCAATCTCCAATCAAATCATAGCGATAAGGTTATCAAAATGGCCGCGAAATTTCCACTATTTTGATTGTAAAAATATGATCAACAATTTTATCTCGAGATTTTTAAGTATTTTTAGTAACATGGAAGTTGGATAGCAGATAACATGTCATAAAACTTGCAATTAAAATTTAGTGCGAATTATTTTATTAGGTTCAATGAAATTGAGTTTACAATATATTGAAATGTAACACTTTGTTAGGTATTTAAGTTAATGGTTTATACACATTTTAACGTAGTCATTTAATATATTGTCTATTAGAGTGAATCATTTCGCACTTTATGTGTTCTAAGATATATTCAACTTTTAAAATATCTTTGACAGTCACCTGAATGGAATATATATTAAGAAAATTTTGAATTAAATCATGTATTAGGCTAATTTGTAGCACGCAAAAATTGTTATATATCGGCTCCCAATTGGCGTAGAAAAATTCGATCTTTTAAAATCGTTTCATGTTTCGTGGACTTTTACATACTAGTAATTTTTAACTTGTAACTAATTCTTTTCAAGATTCATTTGTTTAAAGATAAAGAACCATATTAAAAAATGGTTATAGCCTGTCCGAGAAAAAGAGAATCAATAATATAAAAGAGTTTTTTTTTCCCGGAAGTAACAGAAAAAGTTTCCTATTTAGCGGCAAACAGGAACATTTTTTACACATGCTGATAATTCTATCAGGGCCCTCTCGTTTAATATCAATATTTCAAAAAAATGTTCATACGAATACAACGTCGATTGTTATGAGTTACAGATTTTAATATATTTTGAAATCCAGGCCCTCCTTTAAGCGCTATGGCGGAAAATTTCGAAAATGCAAAATATGTCCATGATATATGCGTTATTTGAACTACTACTTTTAAAACGAAACTTTTTAGCAAAATAGAGTATTATAAGAAAATATTGTCTATTTTTCTTTTCAGAACCGCTGAATTTCGAGACACAGAACAGGATAGAGAGAGAAAGATAGAAATCCAACGGTTCTAAAAAAATAGATTATACCACAATATAAGTTTTTTTTTGAAAAAAAAATTGTCTTAGATGTTTTTTCGTAGTCCCTCAAATCACAGAGATAACAATTAAAGTAGGCCATGAATGTTAAGTATCTGTAGCTCTTAAGAATCTACACAATTTTTGTAAAAACAGTTTTCTTTGTGTTGATATTAAGCTAGATATACTCGAGAGCCCTGATAAAATGAACAGCCTGTTAATTAAAATGTTCTCGACTGTTTTCCGGTAAGTATTTTTTTCTGTTATTTGGGGATCAAAACAACTATTTCATACCATCGCCTAACTTTCGTCCGGAGGGGCAATAGAGCATTTTTTTTTAAATTCCTCTCTAAAGAAATATCAAGAAATAGTTACATAATTTTTAAAAATTGTTTTTAACACAAGAAAAATATGGAATAAATGCATTCTTCAAAAATGTTGTTCTACGACTTGGTGCATTCAAGAAATTATCAGTTCAGTTTTCGACATTGGGTTTGACTTTTAGGCATTGCTATAGACATGTCAACTTGTAATTTGGTTTGATTATTTAACTCCACTAGAAGCCAAGTTTTGTTAAAATATATGTATTACTATTTAAGCCATCACTAATTATTTAAAACGGCCAATATCAATTAATTAAATTTTCTCAACTTAAGAAACTGAGAGATCCAATTTTTTATCGCTATTTCATAACGAACAATATCTACTCTCTATTGAGATACGAATAATACAATCAGAGATATCTAAGAAAAACAGCGGGAAAGCCCGAGTTGGATAATTTTTGCTTAAATAAATGCCTCCGCAGTCGAATTTATTCCCAAACTTTTCGCTGCACTTCTTGAATACTTACAGTAAGTTTCAGCAAAAAAAATCCGTTGAGACGATTTCTTCTTAGGTGCCTTTAATCTTAAGATTTACTCCGCTAACATTGATTAAACAATTTATTACTTCAGTGAGATCCTAAGTAATAGGAAATATGTATATTATGTCTGTTGTGTGGTGAGACAACTGACGCAATCATGGTAAAAACCTCCTCCTAACAAGGACTCTTAATGTTATCCAGTTATTTGTATGGAAAAGGTATGCTACTTAAACGAAAGGTTACAAACATAATTTTTTAATACATAAAGTGTTCTATAAGGGTTTGCGTACTCAATAGAATAGCATCTAAAGTTTTAAATTAGTTCATTGATCAATTTTTTTACACCCAGTTTCCACGAAAACTGCCACAAAAAAATACCCGTCATCTTTTACTTTTATTTTATGCCAATATACTTGGTATCTGCTTCGAGAAGTTTCTTATTTACTATTTTACTACTGCAAATTTTCAAATTTCTCAAGATTCAATCAATCTAAAAATTGTACCATTCTTTAGAGTAGAATATTCTCTTTTCAAAAAGCTGTAATTAAATCCGATGTCTTGCGGAATTAATTAATCAAAAATGACTTTTGTTAACGAAACTGAGGGATGAAGCATTGGCCGAGAACCCAGTGGGTTGTGCAATAGATTCTATGTAAGTTGAAGCAGACAATCACATACAGACAATAACGTTGATAATATATTCAGAAATTGTACGTTTATTTCAGTTTAAATTATTATGCAGTTATAATTTTTATTTTTTTATGTAGAAGAATAAAAATGTTTAGTTGTATAATAGTATGGAGGATGTTAGAGTGAGCTTGGCACGAGACACTACCGAGCTTCTTGATATTATAAAACTACTGATACTAATCAGACATGTATTCAGTTGTACATATAAAGTGACATTTCTTATTGCAGGTATTTGATATGGTCAAATATCTGTTAATATAATTCGAGAAAAATGCTTCAAAATTACGTAAAGAAATTATCCTGAATTTACCTATTCAAAGAATAATATGTGTGTAAATCTATCTCTTCATCCATATGTGCATAACTTAACATATCACAGAAAAGTATATCCTTGCAAATTGAGCAATGTGCATTATAGAAAGTGATAGCAAAATTTTACCAAATGATTTATTTTATGTTTCATGACGGTATAATAAATAGTGTTTTTTAGAGTTATTCAAGGTTTGTTAAGGTTTATTTCATAAATTAAACTCGCAAAAATATGACCACACTCAGAATATCAGATCTTTTAATTGAAATTTTTATAAATAATATAGCTAAATTATAGTTCTCTGCAATTCTGCAGTGAAATGTCAACTTTTCAGTTATCATTATTGATATCAATAAGGCTATTAATATATCATTAGTGAAAAAAATACTTTGAATTTTTTTCAGAGAAACAAATTTTTTCTATTAGTGTTTAAAAAAAAATATTTCAATGGAACTTAGGAGCAGTTTCAGTTTTTCCATCTCAAACTACTTGAAGTTTATAAATGTCAAACAGATTAATATCTAAGTGTTTTTAAAAAATAAAAATATCTCGGCCTAACCATTATTCTAAAATCCACCGCTTAAGGAATAACTTTTTCCACATCCAAATTTTCCATCTAAGTCTCTTTAAGGGAAAATATCTTGACAATATTTGCACTCTAGTATGTGGAATAATTGGTAATGGAATTGTAATATTTGAGGCAGGTGTCAGAAAAATGTTTGAGGCGTTGGTTTCTGGCATATACGCCAAAAAAGTTTCTGGACTCTCATTAGCTTGCTCTACTTATTTTGCCCAATGTACACTACCCCCCCAACCCCTTCAACGCACTGATCGCAGTCAGTATTACTATTTTGTAATAATGGAGTGGGGGTGGTGGAGGGGTTGAAAAATGTTGTAAAAATATCTGAGGCCTTGGCTTCTAGTATATATGCCAAATCTAAAGTTTCTGACTCTTACCAGCTTGCTTTACTTATTTTTCCCCATTTACCCCTGTTTAACCCCAACCCTTCAACGGAATCATTTCAAAATATTATTTAGTTCCAGGTGTCGTTATACTATTAACGTGTTCCAAATTTCAAGTGAATATCTCAATTTTATTTTATCAAACTCTTTAATAATGGAGTGGGGGTGGCGAGGTGGGAGATGGAAAATATTATAAAAAATCTGAGGCCTTGGCTTCTAGTATATACACTAAATCTCAAATTTGTGTACTCCTACGAGCTTGCTTATCTTATTTTCCCTATTCCCCCAACCATTCATCAGATATGTTTAAAAAACAATCCATTTCCACATCTCGTTGTAATGCATACGTGTTCAAAATTTCAAGTCAATATCTTAAACCCTTCGAGAGAAAACGTACGCAAGAAAGAAAAGTTACAGATCGACAGACAGACAGACCAATAGACCAACAGACAGACCGGCAGACAGGTCGACCGACAGACAGGTCCACCGACAGATAGAAAAAATGTTTCTCTCAAACTTAAAATCTCAACGTTTCATGACATTCTAAGCTTATAGGAAAATTTTTTTCGCCCAAATTTAAAATCCCGACGTTTCATGACATTCTAAGCTTATTTTTAATAAAACGAAATTTTGATTTTTTTTTTACGAATACCATACTTCCGCTGCTCTACGTAGATGTGGAAGTAAAACTAATATATTTTTTGATATTTATAAACTTCAAGTAACGTCCAATATATTTGGCAAAAAAGGAAAGCTTAACATAAATACTTAATGCAGTTAGTACCTCTTACATTTATCCGGTATCGTATATAAAATGTACCTCAGTACTTTTATAATGAAGTTGACATTTACGTACAGAATTGAAATATTATCTCCCAGCTTAATTTAAATAGATATACAATGAAATGTAACAGAAGACACCTCAATAATAGTAATAAAAATACAGACTGGAATTCACTTTCAGATTTGAAAAGCTAAGAAAAGCATTGAAGCTAATTAAAATTAGATTTATTCATCAGACTTAACAGAGATAAATAGTATTCATCTATTTAGTATCGACATTAGGGGATAATCTAACTTTTACTGATAAGTAAAAGAAATTAATATTTCAATAGATCGACTTTGTCTCGTGGTCATGAATTATTCTTTCTACCGTGTTCCAAATACTACAGAGATTGTTTTCTATTTTAGATAAATTGAACAATACAACGTGGGAGTATATTTTCATTATGATTTTGTCAAAATTATTAAGATAACATAAAATTTTCGTATTCCACAACATACAGGATAAATCAATTCAGCAAAATTTTGTTTTCTGTACAGAACATTGAATTCCGAAATTTCCATATTTCTCTTTTGGGGATGATTCTACATGCAAAATAGTAAGAACATTCCCCATAAATATATGAAAGTGTTTCTATGGAAGACAATGGCCCTCTGAAGATAATGGCGCTGTAAACATGTGCCATTTAAAATAATGCATAGCATAAGCCGTATTTCGTTAAGCCGCCTTTCCTCGAAAACGGTTTGTCGTACTGTTAAGAGGGCTTTTTTATATAAAATTAAGAGGATAATCATAAATAAACTATTAATAATATACACTACAAAAAATAAATGAATGTAGAAACGAATGGTACTATCCCTCGTTTCTCCGCCTATGAATAAAATTAATTTTGGTTAGTGCTATACAAACATAAGTATTAACAATGCAAAATCGTGAACCAAATCTCATAAAACGGTCTTAGAGTATTTCCGAGACAATCAGTAAAAACATATATTTAGGCGCTATACTTACACGTATCTTCCTTAGAAAGCACTTTGAGACGCACTTTTATATGAACTTTTCTTTATCTTTTTGGAAATAGATTCTGCACCTAAAGGAAAATGCAGAAATTCCGGGATACCCTATATTACACAGTGTGACTTATTTAAGATGAAGATATGAGTATATCTCGAAGTTTTTTTAGAAAGAAACCAGTTGAGATATTCTTAGTACCTTTAGAAATCTGTTTGTACGAGATTATGTCGTAGAGGGTTCAAAGGTGCTTGAGTTAGGGGCCGTCAAAAACCAATTTTTTCAACTAGAAATAATTATTATCTCTAGTAAGTAAACCATGAAAACAAAAAGCTTACAGGTCTTTATTGAGGATTATTTATTAGAAAATTAGTGGGTATTGAATTAGAATTCTTGTCTTATTAAACAAACAATTATTTCTTTGCAAAATCAATTCAAATTAGTACAATACATTATTCTGAACAAAAAATGAAAAATTGGAAACTCCATTTTACAATTGTTTTCTGTGTGACCCCCTCTGAAAAATTAGGCTGCGTACGCCCCTGAGTCTACAATACAGCGACAATATATGATTTGTAACAAGTGAGCTCTATAAAAATGTGTATATTTCATACTTAAAAAATCAATGCTGTGAATTTTCATAAAGTAAAGATTTTAAAGCTTTAAGTTTATAAAAAATAGATCTAGTGTTTCTTCCTTATTAGAAGAATGTTAAGCCCCACATATTTATTATTTCCTAAAAATATTTACAATAAACGAAACGTTGATCATGCTTTTACTTTCAAAAATTCAACAGCAATATCCTGGTCTGACTGTATGTAAATTGTATCTGTAAATAAATTGTAGTTTGATGTCGATTTGTAAAGTAGATGATAAATTATGTTAAAGTTACTTGGGGTGCGACTATGCCATCGTTAAAAACAATGTAGGTTTATTAATTAAATTAAAATACCAACCCCAATTTCTTTTTTGTACTTATGGTGAATTATTGCCTTCTACGATTAATGTTCCCGGTTTTAACGTGCCATAACTTTAGTTAGTTAATTGATTTTTGTTTTCTTACGTCCATTTATTATATTTGCTCAAATTAGTTTTATAATTTAAGGTAATGCAAAAATTTTCGTTTATTATGGTATTAGTTATATTAACTAATCAATTTTTTGCACTACCTTGATCAAGTACAAACATTAAAAAATAACCATTGTTATTGTGCCAAATATTTTAATTTGTCCAAAGATTTTATTTTATAGTTATAGTTTTACAAATTTGTTTTTGATTTAGATGAGAATATATAAAATGCAGGTTAAATGAGATTGTATAGGGCCATTTCTGTAGGCCGCTATGACAAAGGCTGCAAAGTGCAATGTAATTATTATGTCGTGAGAAGTCGAATGAGAGAATTGTTAATTAATAATTTATAAAATATCTAAATAGAATGTATAGTGATACCTAAAACTATTGTACCTATTTACTTCAATTATACTCTGCATATCGTTTGTAACTGTTCAAACATCTTCAGCCATCTAGTCACAATAAAATATCCATATCAAGATATTTTGTTTACGAGTTTTATTTCTATTATCAGTCTTACTGTGCTGAAAGTACACTCAAAAAGATTTTTTAGTCTTACGTAAGGACGTTTTCCATCCGTTGACCAAGAAGAAAAAATATAGAAAATGAATCCAAAGACGCATTGATTGCAAATCTAACTTAGAAATTCTTATTTTTATTTACAGAACATTTTTATTTTCATTTATGAAGTGCATTAAAATATACATTTTAAAAAAAGTTGAATTATAACTTTTGGACTGAGTCGCCAACATTGCATTGTTAAGAAGAACAGCAACATCTTGAAAGGTAAGGATGGACATTCACGTGGCAGTAAGCCGATCAAAGCGTCATAACCCTTAACAGGTTATATGTCATAGGTAAGTTTGCGAAAATTGGAACTTGTATATTGCTTTAAGGGGAATTTTCAAATATTCGCTCTTAATGAATCATATAATCGCCCTAGCCACATGTATACCAAAATTTCAATAGCATTCATTACCGTCAATTTCAATCCTCCCAACACTAAACCAAAACGTCCAATTACTTCCTTCAATGAATTTGATTTTTTGTGCGTGTCAACTTTACTTTTAATCTAATCTTTGTGAGCAGTTAACATCAAACATGCTCAGAATGTATCCCATACTTACCATGTGTGTTATGCAGATCTGATTTCATCCAAGTACTAAAAACTTGAGTTCGCATGTCAGAATATTTTTAATTTCAAATAGGCAAACAAAATAAATATTTTAGAAAAATTTCCATCGGTACTGTTCCTGAGAGTTCTGGAGTAAAAATATTACTTTACTCACATCAGGATATTATAGGCCTTTTTATATAATGTTTTAAAAATAAATAAAAGCACATCTAATATTGTATAAAATATTGCTGTTGTAAATATTTTTGTAATTTGATTGCAATAGACATCGACCGCTAGATGTGTCCATAGTCTCTTAGAATATGATATTTTATTTATTTTATTTTATTTATTGCATACACTGTTCAACAGGTAAGATACCCAATTACAGAACAGGAATAAAGGCATACAAAGCATTAATTACATAATATACAACAACATAGAAAGAAAGTAAAATGAAGACAAAATTTACTTAAATGTACGAACTATGAATAACTAATGATACGAAGAAAGAGAAAAAAATAACATGGGAAATGTTTAAATATAAAAACTATATATACATATATACACATATGTGATTCAAAGTAAATTAGAAAAACAAAGACACTCACTGGTTGTTTAATTTAGAATATTTTGTTTTATGTCACTAAGGCTGAAATTAAAAATATCCAAGTCGCTACATAATTTGTTAGAAGTACTGCAAATCGTACATAAAGGTGTATTATTTAGTACGTTGGTACGCGGCGTAGGTAAATAGAAAACTTGGTGATTACGAGAGGTTAATCTGGGAACGTGAAACTTAAGCTTACTGATTATTTCGGGTGCGTCAAAATCATTGTGTAGTAATTTAAACAAAAATACTTGAGAAAAGTACGTACGCCTATCCTCAAGAGTAGTCATAGAATATCTTTCAAGCAAGTTACTTTGCGGAAAACCAATCACTGGATAGGTACCGTCGGATTTGAACCACAGTAATTTAAGAATCCTACGTTGAACTGCCTCCAAGTTATTCTTGTGAACATCACAACAGGTACTCCAAATTAGCGATGCGTACTCAAGTTTCGATCTGACGAAGGATTGATAAAGAATTTTCAGAGTATCAGTGTTAGTGAACTCTCGACTAGTACGAACGATGAATCCAAGGGCTTTGGAGGCTTCAGACACAATGGTATCGATATGATCAGTGAAGGATAATTTACTATCAAAAGTTACGCCGAGGTCGCGAAATGTTATATGTCTTTGAAGTATGACATTATCTAACCTGTAATCAAAAATAAAAGGTGATGTTTTTAAAGAAAAGGACATTACGTTACATTTACCAGGATTCATGAATAATTTATTTACACCAGGTGTTTATTTTGTCAAGAGAAGTCTGAAGTTGAAAACAGTTATCGATTTCATCAATTACTGTGAAAATTTTTAGATCGTCGGCATATAAAAGGTGAGGCAAATTAATTTCGTTCACTATATCGTTAATAAATATGTTAAAAAACAAGGGCCCCAGAATGGATCATTGGGGAACTCCAGATGTGGCAGCAAATTCGATCGATTTGAACCCATTTAATGCAACGTACTGACTCCTATTCATTAAATAAGATTTAAACAAAAGGAGCAAAGAATATGAGAAGCCGATTTTTTCTAATTTATTAAGTAACAACTGGTGATCAAGTCTATCAAACGCTTTGGAGAAATCGGTATATATGACATCTACCTGCCCACGTTCATCTAAGGATTCAGAAATATATTGAGTTACACAGAATAAATTTGTTGTTGTTGAACGTCCTTTCATAAATCCATGTCGATTAATAGAGATTTTGGTGTTAATTGAATGATATATTCTATCATGAAGTAATATTTCTAAGACTTTACAGAAGTTACAAATTACAGAGATTGGTCTAAAGTTCTCAATATCTAGTTTGTTTCCCTTTTTGAAGATGGGACATACTTTGGAATATTTCCATAGGTCAGGAAATAGGCAGTTTTTTAAGATTAAGTTAAAAATTAGAGTTAGAGGATATGCAAAGATGATAGCGCAATCCTTTAATAAAAAAGCTGGAATGGAGTCAGGACCGGTCGTCATTCTGGGTTTAATTCGTTTTAGAGCCCGAATAACCTCATCTTCACTGAAAGAGTTTATGCTAACAATAGGGTTATTGTTAGGTATAACGGTCTCAATGTGATGTTCCTCGATATCTAATGAGGACTCATTATAAGATTGACCGAAATAATTGAATAAGTGAATTTAGTATATCACAGGGATTGTTTAGCGAAGATCCCTCAAAGAACATCTCTTCAGATACACTGGCCGATCCTTTTCTACTTTTGATGAAAGCCCAAAATTTATTGGGATCATTTTTTATATTATCTTCAGAGTTCTGCACGAAATTTCTGTAAGCTAAATTGGTATCATGTTTTATTTCCCTTCTGATGTTTTTGAGGCTATTGTGTATAAGTGGATCACTGGTTCTTGCATACTGTCTCCTAAGACGTTCTTTAAGGCTAATTTTTTTATGATGCTGCCATTAAACCACAGAGGATATCTGCCGCTACGAGAAGTCGATTTCTTAGGTACACAAGATTCAAATATAGAGTCAAGTTTGTTGTAAAAATGAGTGCATGTACCATGATATGTAGCATAGGCTCTGAAAGGTTGTCTAGGCCATTGCACAATTGTCTTGCACTAACGAGAGCTAACTGCTGGAAACTGCAGTCTGCATGTGGTTTGGAATGGGCTGGCACGGGAGCTCCTGTCCATTAGACGTTGTTCGTTGCAGTCAAAACTAACGGTAATATGCCAATATTATACTTAACGTGTCAGACTTGTAACTGTCATGTTTCGTCCTTATGCAAATAAAGAAATTATAGAGATTTTAGACTGAAATATTTCTACTTACTGTAAAAGTTCTAGTTGTCTGATCACGTGAAATAGTATACTGTTCTCGAAATCGGTGGCAAGCAATAAAGATTTTTACGCGAAATAGGCTTGGTCCATTTTAATATACATTTCATTTTCAATCGCCTTTGAGAATTGGCGGCTAGTTAATTCAAACATTAACAATTACTTTCAAGTTCTTTAGAACTCTTCACTTGTTAATTTATTTATGCTCCGAATACTATTAAAAGTACATGTTAACTGTCATTTAATAACTGACAGTATTTATATCGTAGTGCTATAATTTACCTTTTAGAGTTATTAATGTTTCCATAAATACAGGGTGGCTCATCGGGAACTGATTCAATCGATATATGGAAAAGTATGCAGCAAAAAATTTTGAAAATAATGGGAGTTACTAAAGTCAGTGTGACCAATCCAATTAAAATAATTACAAGCATTCCGATTATACCGGAAGTCAATATCTACTTGCTTATTTTAAATGGACCACCCTATATATTTTCGACTTCTGTAAATGACCATAAAATTCTGAGTCTAAAACATGTAGCATATCCTATACCTAAATTCTGCAGATTCGGAGGTATTTGACGTTTTATACAAAATTTGACAGGTGCAACGGTCTGTAAGAACCGCTATAACTTTCTTCGTGTAGGAGATCCTCATTTGTTCTTTGATACCTAGAAGGAACACAAGATAAGTTGAGATAATCTCTGAAATTAACTCAATAATAGCACACCAAGTGTTCTATTTTTCACGTTACATGTTGTCAAATTCAAACCACACGAACTTTTTTTTATTTCAAATGGAACACCCTGTATTTTTTTTACATCAAATTATGTAAAATTAAATTCCCTTTTTTCTAGTATAGGCATTGTAGGACTTAAAGTAACAACTCTGAAATATTGGCGATTTTTAATAAAAATTTCCATTAACTTAGCCATGATAGAAACAATCACTAATGTTAGTTATTCTCTTACGTCAAAAAATGCCAGCACGTTTAAATTACACACCTACGAAGACTTTTTAGATTTGTTCATTGTTTATGAATAATGTGATAAGGTAATATCAAGAACATGTGAACATTTGCTACTCGATACCAACGAACAGAAACCATCACCATACCGGGTGAGTCACGAATTGTGCTCGCCCCGATATTTCCTAAAATATTTGGAATAGAAAATTGAAATTTGGAGGCCTTATTACACGATTAAAATGCCATCTTTTCAATAAAAAATCAAGTTTGGTGCACATCTGGTTTGACCGGAAATGCCCACAACTTTCGATTTTTAAATGGGTGTAGGTACCATCACAAATCCTAATACATCAATTTCTTTGTCCTCACTTACAATAAATGTTTAATGGTCATCTTGTTGATTGGGTTCGTTTCTTAATTCTTGTTCCACTCTGGCAAACAAGTGTCTGCTTGGATGACGTCTGTTGGGATATCGTTGCTGATACAGTTCTGCAGCTGCAGTTGAATTTTTGAGACGCTCTCCATATATCAGTAACATATCGACCTTTTCATTTCTACTAAAATTATTCATTTTCTTTAATTTTTACTCAAAGACATTTCCGCAACGCTTTATTTTGTATCTGTCTGACAGCTGAAATTGTTTTATTACATTCAATGGCTACTATGATTTTTCCAATGTTATTAGGTTACCAGATTTACACAGAAATGTGCGATTTTAGTTTCCAAAGCCCACTAATCTATTATCTATTAGCAGCATGTTTCTAAAAGCTTGGTTGCATTGTATTTTGGCTGAAATCTCAAATATTTCTGAGCAGATTTTCAAAATTTTTGTATCATTAGATTCGTATGAAAATGAGGTATTTAAAAATGTTGGTGAACGATTAAATTCCCATTTAAAAAAACCGAGTTAGTGGGTAAAAATCACATTTAAAAATTTTAAACGCCTCTAGAGAATTAAGTAATGCAATCATATTGCTCTTTTTATTTTTATAGTAACGTAGCACACAAACTAAAATATATTTTGGGCACCACAGCACTCTGGATTCAGAAATAGATTTTTTAATAAAATTTTTAATGTTTATCAAAAAGTTACCAACATGGATGTATTGTATTCAAAATTTCCTCTAGATTCCAAAAATGTAAAAATATATAGGGTGTTCCATTTAAAAATCGAAAGTTGTGGGCTTTTCTGGTCAAACCGGATGTGCACCAAACTTGATTTTTTATTGATGGCATTTTAATCGTGTAATAAGGCCTCCTAATTTCAATTTTCTATTCCAAATATTTTAGGAAATATCGGGGCGAGCGCAATTCGTGAATCAACCCGTATATTCTGTAAAACGCATATTGAATAAATTTAGAATATTCGGTTCTGTCTTTTCGACTCAGAATCTTACGATCGTTTCAAAAAGTCGAAAATATATAGGGTGTTCCATGTAAAAAAAACAAGTTGGTATCGACTTCCGGTATAACCGGAAGTACCACATACTTGTAATTATTTTAGTTGGATTGGCCACATTAACTTTAGTAACTCCCATAATTTTCAAAATTTTTGTTACATACTTTTCCATGTACTGATCGATTCAGTTCCCTTTAAAATACATACTTATGCTTTTGTATTAGCATACATACACATGGTATGGAAATTAGCCAGTGGATTGATCGCAACTAAGCCAAAATATTCATAAAAGGACAACAAAACACATGACTTCTTTTAAGGAATTACTTATGCTTGCACCCGGCTCCTTCGCCATATTTGAAAATTTCGCCCGGCTCCTTCGCCTCATTTCAAAATAAAAAATCTATAATTAAATCAATGCAATAGTGTAGTGGCGATAAGAGATGTTGGAGAGCAGTCAACGGGGTAAGGCGGGTTGTCGAAACACTTTCCGCTAAAGTAACTAAAGCCGATAGAAGCGTGCGATAAAGGCGACCGCTACCCTCATGGCTCCTTTATTCTACTATACAGGGTGTCCCACCGGGAACTGAATCGATCAACTTGCTTATTTTAAATGGATCATCTTATATATTTTCGACTTTTCGAAATAACAATGAAATTCTGAGTCCAGGCATGCAGCACATCCTATATCTAAACTCTGCAGTTTCGAAGATATTTGACATCTTATAAAAAACTTGATAGGTGCAACGGCTTGCAAGAACAGTTATAACTTTCTTCTTTTATGAGATCGTCATTTGCTCTCTGGTACGTAAAACGAACACAAGATGAGCTAGTCTCTCCAATAAAAATAAATTCCATAATAGCATACCAAGTGTTCTATTTTTCACGTTACATGTCAAATTCAAGCAACAAGAACTTTTTTATTTCAAATGGATCACCCTATATTTTTTACATCAAATTGTGTAAAATTAAATTCTCTTCTTTCTAGTGTAGGCATTATAGGAGTTAAAGTAACAACCCTTTCAAATATTGGCGATTTTCTTAAATGCTCAAGAATTTTTAATAAAAATTTCCATTAACTTAGCCATGATAGACACAATCATTAATGTGAGTTATTCCCTTACGTCAAAAAATGACAGCACGTTTAAATTACGCCCATAAAGACTTTTTAGACTTGTTTATTATTTATGAAGAATGTGACAAGGTGATACCAAGAATATGTAACACATTTGCTACTCGATACCAACAAGAACAGAAACCATCATCATACACTGTAAAACGTATATGGAACAATTTTAGAAGATTTGGCTCTGTCTTTTCGACCCAGAATCTCATGGTCATTTCAAAAAGTCGAAGATATATAGGGTGTTCCATTAAAAAAACAAGTTGGTATCGACTTCCGGTATAACCGGAAGTACCACATACTTGCAATTATTTTAGTTGGCTTGGCTACATTAACTTTAGTAACTCCCATAATTTTCAAAATTTTGTGTTACATGCTTTTCCAAGTAACGATCGATTCAGTTCCCGGTGAGACACACTATACATACACATGCTTTTGTATTTGCATACATACACATAGTATGGAAATTAACCAGTGGATTGATCGTAACTAAGCCTAAATATTTGCCAAAGGACAACGAAACACATGACCTATTTTTAGGAATAATTTATGCTTACAACCGGCTCCGTCGCGACATTTGAAAATTACACCCGGCTCCTTCGCCACTTTTGAAAATAAAAATAATTATGTTATTAAATCAATGCAATAGTGTAGTAGCGATAAGAGATATTGTAGAATAGTCAACGATGTAAGGCGGGTATGTCGAAAAACGTTCCGCTAAAGTAACTAAAGCCAATAGAAGCAACCGATAAATCGCTCCTTTATTCTACTATACATGTTCATGAAGAATTAGTAAAAGTTGTCATCAACTTAGCCATGATAAAAAACAATCATTAATGTCAGTCATTTTCTTATGTCAAAAAATACCGGCACGTTTAAATTACACCCACGAAAACTTTTTAGATTTGTCTATTATTTATGGAGAATGTGGTATTATCAAGAACCTGTAACACATTTGTTACTCGATACCCAAAACAACTGAAACCATGATCATACACTGTAAAACGCACATTGGATCATGAAGATTATAATGGTTGGATTAGCCACACTGATTTTGGTAATATATTATATTTATTTATATACATCTTGAAAATTTATTGTTACATAATTTTCCAATATCGATCGATCCAGATCGCGGTGAGATACCCTGTACAGTGCGGTCCATATGCATGGAATACATTCATGTTAATTGCAGTTATGAACTTTCCGAAATCATCCTGAATCAGGTCGAATTTTAATTTAAAAAATCGCTGCCTAAGGAATCGCTACTTCCACATCCAGATTTTTCATCCAAGTCACTTTAAAGAAAACATCTTGACTGGATTTGCGCTCTAGTATGTGGAAATTATTGGTCATAGAATTTTAATAATATTTGGGGCAGACATCATAGAAAAATTTGAGGCGTTGGTTTCTGCCACATACGTTAAAAATGAGTTTCTAACTTGCTCTAGTTATTTTATCCTATTCATAATCTACCACCTCCAACCCCTTCAACGGAATCATCTGAATAAGAAGTCATTACAATACATACGTGTACTGACTTTTAAGTGAATATTTCGATTTTACGTTATCAATCCCATTAATACTGGAGCGGAGGTGGTGGTGAGTGGGGGATGGTTGAAAAATATTAGGATGAAATCTGAGCCCCTGATTTCTAGTATATACACCAAATCCCAAGTTTCTGTACTCTTACAGCTTGCTTTACTTATTTTGCCTTATTTACCTCTACTTACACCCCACTCTTTCAACGGAATCATGTCAAAATATAATCTAGTTTCAGATGTCGTTATAATACATATGTGTAGCAATTTCAAGTAAATATCTCAATTTTATTTTATCAACCTCTTTAATAATGGAGTGGAGGTGGTGGGGGTTGAAAAATATTGTAAAAAAGTGTGAGGCCTTGGCTTCTAGTACATACATCGAATTTCAAGTTTCTGTACTCTTACCAGCTTGCTTACTTATTTTCCCCTATTTACATCTATTTAACCCCCTACCCTTCAACGGAATAATCCTAACATATAATCTAGTTCCTGATGTCAGTATAGTATATACGTATAATTTGAAGTGAATATTTCAATTTTATTTCATCAACCCCTTTAATAGTGGAGTAGGGGGGAGGGGGTGATGGGGATGGGAAAATATTATTAAAAATTTTGAAGCCTTGGCTTCTAGTACATACACCAAATTTGAAGTTTCGGTACTCTACCAGCTTGCTTTAGTCCGGCAACCCTTCACCGGAGGTGTTCAAAAAGCAATCCAGTTTCAGATCTCGTTATAAAATATACAGGTGTACAAAATTTCAAGTCCATTTCTTAAACTGTTCCGGAGAAAACGTGCGGACAAGAAAAGGATACACACAGACCGACAGACAGAAAATTTCTTTTCGCTCGATTTTAAAATTTCGAGGTTTCATGATATTCGAAACCTATTTCAAGTGAAACGAAGTTGATTTTTTTACGATACTATACTTCCAATCCACTAGGTGAATGTGGAAGTAATTGCCATTTTTTCTCGTGAAAATAGTACTTCTCGCGTTCACCCCCTCTAAATTACGAATACTACACCGAACACCTTAAATTAGAAATGGGGTTGTGGTGTACCCCGATCGAAAGGGATTTTGATTCTCTATTCACCAGTATAAAGCTGCTTTTTTTTAATTTAGTGCATTAATTACTGTTAATGTCCTATAAACCCAATTCACCACCTCTAAATTATGATAACTAGACCGAAAATTTTAAATTAGAAAGTGGGTCGTCCGGTGCCCCGATCGAAAGGGATGTTAATTCTCTATTCACAAGCATAAAGTTTTTTTTTTAATTTAGTGCATTAATTACTGCGAAAATTAATTTTGAAAATATTGTTAATGTCTTATAAACTCAAGGCATGTTTTGCTAACTTTTGAGCAAAAGTTTCAACTGATCTATTGTTGGTTTTTAAGTTTTTAATATAAAATTATACCAATCTCTTCTTAAAATAGAAACTACTAAATTAGTAAAAAGACTAGCTAAAGAATTAACACCAGTTACTGTGTCTTAAAGAATTGTGGGCCATGTGATAAAGAAACTGGGCAATGAAATATTTTTGTTACCTCTTAGTGTCACTTTATTCTTATTTACAAGTTACTTACACTTTTCACTGTATTTAATAAGACTTCTTTATTTAATCAACTTAATTACGGCTCGTTTATCCGAAACTCCTAGTATTGATTGGTATTCTAATTATGATTGGATGTGGTAACAAAGCAAGAACTCAAAAAGAGGTTTGTGAAATATTTAATAATATACCATGTATTACAGTCTACAGTTAGTAAAATCGAAAAAGAAAGTCGTGAAACTGGACAGGTAAGAAATATTTATAAACCAGGCAAAATTCTTCGATCAGATGAAGAAAAGCAATTCGATGTGCTGACAGAGATGAAGGAAAATCCGCAATAATGAACTAAACAACTTGCTGCCGATAACACTGGTCTACAAAAAACAAAATTTTCTGATCCAAGGAATAAACCTATCATTCCTTATATATTTTTGTGTGCTGAATTTGAATTTTCAATTTAAAAATTTTTCTACCTCGTAAATTTCTAGTAAACCGCGCTTTTTATTGCAAAATACGGTTTTGACAATAAAAACCGTATTTTGAGGTTTGAATTTGACAAGACGCAACGTGAATAATAGAACACTTGGTATATTATGAAATTTATTTTTATTATGGAGACTAGTTCATCTTGTGTTCATTGTCATTTTGAAAAGTGGAAAATATATAGGGTGTTCCGTTTAAAATAAGCAAGTTGGTATCAACTTCCAGTATAACCAGAAGTACCAAATGCTTCTAATTATTTTGGTTGGATTGGCCACACTGACTTTAGTAAGTCCCGAAATTTTCCATATTTCTTGTTGCATAGTTCTCCCGATATCGATCGATTAAGTTCCCGGTGGAACACCCTGTATAGTAGAATAAAGGAGCGATAAGGGTAGCGGTCGCCTTTATGGGTCGCTTCTATCGGTTTTAGTTGCTTTAGCGGAAAGTTTCTCGACAATCCGCCTTACCCCGTTGAATGTTCTACAATATATCTTATCGCCACTATACTGTTGCATTGATTTAATAGCAGAATTATTTTTAATTTCAAATGTGGCGAAGGAGTCGGGTGTAATTTTCAAATATGGCGAAGGAGCCGGGTGCAAGTATAAGTAATTCCAAAAAAGAAGTCATGTCCTTTGTTGTCCTTTTGTGAATACTTAGGCTTAGTAACGAGCAATCCACTGGCTAATTTCCATGCCATGTGTATGTATGCAAATACAAAAGTATAGGGTGTCTCACCGGGAATTGAATCGATCGGTACATGGAAAAGTATGTAACAAAAAAATTTGAAAATTACTAAAGTTACTAGAGTTACTAAAGTTGATATGGCCAATCCATCTAAAATAGTTACAAGCATGTGGCACTTCCGGTTATACCGGAAGTCGATACCAACTTGTTTTTCGAAAAGACAGAACCAAATATTCTAAAATTATTCAATATGCGTTTTACAGTTTATGGTGATGGTTTCTGTTCTTGTTGGTATCGAGTAGCAACTGTGTTACATGTTCTTAATATTATCTCATCACTTTTAACATTGGAAATGTTTATGTTCGTATATGGGGGTCGAGTTACCAGTTTTCGTTCAAGATCAGAAGCCAGCGGTGTCGCGGTCGAGTGAGACTCTGTCGTATATAGAGCGGCTGATAGATGCAAATGTAATATAGGTTGCATATATCACTGGGGGTCGAGTTACCAGTTTTTATTTAAGGTCGAAATACAGCGGTGTCGCAATCGACACTGGATCGTAGCTGTTGAAGTTGAAAAAGTTCATGTTTTATATATGGCGTTATCATTTCTAATGTCCTGATGGTTGCAAGGATTGCAAAATCTGCTAATTTTTTTCTTCTTCAATTCTTTGGGACTTCCTGTCACATGTGGTTTTTCTTTTTAAGCGGTGCTCAGGGAATCTACAAAATATCACAATTAACCAGTATGTTACTGGTAAATAACCTCTACGCCTGTGACTTTTACGTCAAAGGATCAGTTAGAGGTTGCTTTTTTTTAAATAAATAACACAAATAAGTATAAAAACTTGAAATTAAATATTTCGCTGACGTTTCGGAAATCTAATCTGTTTCCTTCTTCAAGGCTGTTTTGAAAAATCTTTTTTGCTGTGTATGATAAATACACACAGCACCATAAATGTCTTGTAACATTTATCAGGACGCTGTGAATAAGAAGGAGATATCAAACATAT
This sequence comes from Stenurella melanura, assembly GCA_963583905.1. Lineage (NCBI taxonomy): Eukaryota > Metazoa > Arthropoda > Insecta > Coleoptera > Cerambycidae > Stenurella > Stenurella melanura. The sequence continues at coordinate 44,338,940 of OY757313.1, forward strand.
CCACTTACCACAAATTACGGAACAAGATATTTTTTACTCAGAATGTCTAATTATATAATAATTATAATGATAATAAATCGACTTTATTGTGAAAGAAATATAAATACACTCAATACAAAAGATAACATTATGGGCCCAAAGACAAATAAAAATAATAAAGAAGTATTACTGACTCTAGCTAATAGATATTCATACTCAGCAATGAAAGGGAGCGTGGATTTTTCAAAATTTTAAAATTATAACGAAAATCTTACTAGATGTTTTTTTTTACCATGCGTAAAACAATTGGTAGGTAGATAAAATAGTATATTCACTGCTCATAAAATTATTACAATTTTTAAATATTAAAAAAATATGTGTTAAGTAACAGTACACTCACTATTTATTGAACAGGTAAATTTCATATTTTTACTTAAATTTGTTGATGTTAAATAGTTTGAATTTTTGAGGAAGAGAATTATAAAGATAAATTGTATTATATAGAAAACTTCTCTTGAACATAGCTGTCCGGTGATGTGGTACAGTGAATTTATTATGATTTCTAATATTTTTCTAATGAATCGTTGACACACTGAACTGAACTTGTGGTAGGTACCTTGTCAAACATCTTAAAAATAATTGTTAATTATAAATTAAACACTGCTTTTAGATGAATCAATCAATGTATTATAAATACTCTACATATGTTTCGGCTTATTAGGCCTTTATCAAGAGAATACAGTGTTCACTATGTAATACTCTTGATAAAGGCCTAATAAACCGAAACATATGTAGAGTATTTATAATATATCGATTGATTCATCTAAAAGCAGTGTTTAATTTATAATTAACAATTATGAATCGTTGACCTTGAGGTAAATTATTTTTTTATGAGAAAAGGGTTGTAGGAGGTCAGTAATTTATGAAAAAGTTACCCAAATGGTGCTTACGACGATTAACCATATTAAGCCATAGGACTCTACATTCTTTTATTTTCTGAGAAATATGATCATATTTTCCAAGCCCATAAAGTATTCTGCAGCATGAATTTTGAACCTTTTGTATCCTAATTTTTGATATAAACAAGAGCAATAAATAAAATCACAATAAATGAAGTGAATCGCTGAGTAATATGATACTATTAATTGTTTTCCTAGATAAATACACATGCATAAATAGAGAAATATAAATATGCTACGGAACACCAAGTCCAAAAGCTACGTTGTTAGATTCTCATAATTATTTTACGACCTTTCAAGATCATAGTGATAAATGTGCCACTCAGTATGACATTTTATTCGCCTTATCTATCGTTACAAAACGGTGGTGTCCTTCTCATGTGCCCTTTAACAATTCAATTATCTCAAACAAGCATATCTACAAACACGAAATGTCTCTGGAATAATGTTATTCCTCGATATTTCAATTATTACGCAAGATTTACTAATCGGATCATTCGGATGCCTGGATCCTTGCGGGTGCTGCTCCCTTTGTCAGGTCCTTTCAGAGTACCCTATTAATTCACTCTTTGCAGAATAATGTTGTATAATTACACTTGTCTATAGCCTAGACATTAGTAACTGGCATCTAATATTTTATATAAATATTTTTTTGTTAGTAATTTCAATTTCAATAATTAAAGGGATAAAAGTTGCAGCCAGGCGTGGCCGGCTGCGAATAAATTTGATTATCAGTTTACTCTAATAAGGCTCAATTCACTTTTAGTTTTAATTACAGTCGGTAATGCCCTACTGAAAGTCTTATTATATTTTTCGCAAACACAAAACAAAGAGTATATTGCATTCAATCGACAAATTTCTATAATACTGCTCGTAAAGAAAAAAAATTCATATTAATATGTTGGTGATCGAATGCTGAATAACTTTCAAAATGTCCGTCCGTCTGACAGTGGGTAAAATGGCAAATCTAGGAAATAAATGGACAAATACCTAAAACCACGAAAGAATCGATCATAACGCCTGTATATAAAAAAGGTGATAAAAAACTGGTAACAAACTACAGACCTATATCCGTCATAAACCATTTTGCAAAATTATTAGAAAAGTGTCTTAAAATACGTTTAGTAAATTTTTTGGAAAGTGAAAAATTACTAAATAATAAACAATTTGGCTTTAAGCAAAATCTTGATACCCAACTTGCAGTTATGGAATTTTTAAATGAACTTATAAATGGATTTAATGGAAATAAAAAATGTCTAGCAATATTTCTGGATTTGGCTAAGGCATTTGACACTGTCAATCATGAATTATTATTGAAACGATTAGAATCATTAGGCGTAAGAGGTCAACCATTAAAAATTTTCCAGGAATATCTTACAGAGAGATATCAGATAGTAAAAGTAAACAACACTACAGTGACCCACTCCCCGTTACAATGGGTATCCCCCAGGGTACTGTACTGGGGCCCATTTTATTATTGGTATATATAAATTCAATTTCACAAATACAAAGTATAGATGGGGAAATTATATAATTCGCTGATGATACTGCTATAATCGTTGTAAGTGATTCCTGGGATAACGTATATAAAAAATCAGAACAAGGGATGGCAAAACTTAAAGTCTGGTTGGATGACAGTCTTCTAAGCCTAAATATTTAAGAAACTAAATTTGTTAATTTTTCCTCGACAGTTGCTGATCAACCAGAAATAAACAACATAAAAATCCACTCTCAGCCATGTAACAATCAAACGAACTGTAAATGCGCCGCGATTGAGAAAACAAATAGCGTCAAATACCTAGGTATACTAGTTGACCAGCATCTAAAGTGGAAAGATCATGCGGAATACATAACAGAACGGCTCAGAAGACTGTTACATAAATTCTATCAAATAAGAGATATTTTAAATAAAAACTATTAATGGTAATCTGTAATGCCTTAGTTGAATCCATAATTAGATATTTCATATTGATATGGGGCGGACTTTTTAATAATTCTATAAATTGCCTTCAAACAATGCAAAACACCATTTTAAAAATATTATTTAAAAAGAAATATGATTATTCCACTAAATTGTTGTATGATGAGTTAGGCTTATTCACAGTAAGAGAACTTTATACTTACCACACTTTACTATGGGCATTAAATAACACTTCAAAGATGTCAAAGCTACCCCATAATTATACAACAAGAAAGAAAGATAAGATTTCTGTCACTTTACCATTGTGTATCAAAAGCCATACCCAACGATTTATATTTTACTACGGACCAAAGTTATATAATATGCTTCCAAAAAATTTAAAGGAAATTAAAAACAAAACTAAATTGCAGAATAACATAAAAAAAATTATTACTGAAAACTTCATTAAAAAAATGTACTACTAGTGTAATATACCTCTAAATAAATATATTGTCACAACAACTACGTTTCTCTTAGTCTGTCACTATACTGAAAATGAGAGAAAAACATAAAATCTCCAACTTTTTTATCAGGAAAGTAAATAAATATAATAATTGCATCCATTACAATATCTTAAACAGTCCTCAATACCCTCAAAAAAAAAACTATTAAATTGTTAAATTGTTCCTTTTTTCCTCTATGATACTGCAAACAAACTTTTATAGTTTAGGCAGGTCATAGAGGGAAATTTAGTATTGTACGTTAAAATAATACATATTAAAACTTAATTAATATAAAATTGTACATAAATAATAAACTGAAACTGAAACTGCAAAAATTCAAAATATAACAAAACATGCATTTATTGTATATGATATAATGGCTTAGCTAAAGTATGATAAATTAATAAAATAAACAAGCCACAATTTAAAAAAATTACTTATAACTTACAAAAAACATGTGAAACATAAAACAGTTTAAAATTAATATTCTTCTAAGGGTTTTTTATTTCTAGTAATATATTGGTAACAATTTTATTCACAATAAGCGAACCCCAGTCAAAATTCCTATGTAATTTCAGAGTAGGATTCAGAATTATTAACAGACTCATCAGGTGATTGTGATGATGTGGTTGCAGTCAGAAGGGGTGCATCTGATAATAATTGGATAACGTCACTATTACTTTGTCTATGAGAATTTAGATAGTGATGAAATTAATGGATCAGATTAAAATAATATATAATTAAACAAATCTGCCGTGGTATCTTTGCGAAAAAACTTCCTTGTATTATATTTCCATATTTTTTTAAGTCCTTATTATGTCATTTAAAAGCATCCTTTGAGAGCATTCCTATTGGAAGAATAGACATTTTTATTACATCAGCACCATGTATTAAAATTCCTTGGAAACTGGAAAACATGCAGACCACGAATAAAGAATATAACTTGCTTCTTCATCAGCTGCAAGTTAAAACAGCGGAGTTTTTACTTTTAACTGCACTATCCTGGCACTAAACTTCAAAAAGTTCTGTTTTTGGGATCGATTTGATAACCAGAAACTATGAAAAATTATGTCCCTGGCAGTTCTTGGCAATTTGTTCCTATTTAGAAACAAGCTAACCATTATACTCTTCGCCGATTTACTACACTTGTTATATAATTGTTGCACATTCTATAGGATACTCTTCGCAGTTTTTTTTGTAAATGATATTAGTTTCAAACATTTTTTGTTTAATTTCAAAACAAAAAAATTAATAACTTTTTTCTAGATTTTCATCATCATGGATTATTAAAAACTGCTCAGAACGTTATAATTTAAGGAACAGTATAAATATACTATCTAAACATCACTTTATTCTAAACGTCTGAAGGACTATTTCTTTCAGTTTTTCCCTAACAAGGAGCGAGACCCAGGGAGCATTTATCATTTTATATTATTGCTACAATAAAACACAACCGTTGAACGATTATTCATTTTGACTAGAACAAACAGCGGTGATTTACGCTAGGATGCTCGCTGGATTCTAAATTCACAAAGAAAACAGTCCGGATCTTTTAACAGATTGAGTACTTTTATATTACTTAACAAGATAAATAACAAATATTTATTTAGGCTTTAAATTAACATGGTTAATTTAACACTTGTCATTATATGGCTGTGCCAGTAAAACTGGCTATCAAAACAAGTTGATTATAATCGAGTGACATTTAAAATACGAGAAATTGTCTCACTCTGCAATAAGTGTATCTGCAAGAAACATATGTACGATACTACAGGAAAAATCAGAACAGTATGTAACAAAATGTATTCAATTTGTAAAACTAAAAAAAAGTTACTTACTATGTTTGTTTCATTGAATAACGGAAATATATATGATTGTTAATTTGGTACACCGGAAGGAAGAAAACAAAATCTAGTGTATCTACTACATAGATGGCTCCAGAATCAACAATAGAACAGAATGTGTTGTCTTATAAATAATCTTAGACATAAATTACCACATAATTCTAGTGGGTTTAGGGAGAAATTATGCTCAATTAAAGGGTATTCGAAATAGTAAAACTCCAGTTATACCGTAACATTCAAACTGAAATTCCGGTTTCACCATGGTTTGAGAATGTCACATATAATAATAACAATAATAATAACAAACAACCACAATCTTTGAAACAGTACAAATACATAATTTAATATTAATTAAAAAAAAACTGTTCCATAAAAGGGCGAAGTTCAGTTTATGCAATAAGGGTATTGAAGAAACTGCTCTACCGCTTAAGCCTGAACAGTTGTAATAATGACGAATAGATTGCGATATTGATAGTCACCACCCCAGTCAATACAGTATAGACATTACTATCACAACTATACTTAAGACTGAAACTAACCTATGTTACTAAGAGTTTTTCTGTTAAGAACAATTGCAATTTATATATCCATGTAGATATGCATTACATATACACAAATAATACATACCGGGTGCCACAAGTAAGTGGCTCACCCTTATATTTCCTTTATTTTTTAACTTGAAATGATGTGAAATTTCTTGATAGCCGTATAATAATAACTGTAGATTTAAAATACCACAAGTACAATCTGTTTTTACAGTTTTTTAAATAAATGTTAATAAAAACCCAAGCATAGTGATATCAATGGATTCGTAGAAAAGAGCAATTTAATAGATATAAGGAGCCGCCACCGTCCCATTTGAAAAAAAAAAAGTGTTGTTTCAAAAGAACTAAATTAAGTGCATTAAAATGCCTACAAAATGGTTAATAATAGTAACTATGTATAAATATTTTTTTCTGTACAATCTAAAATGACAAAGTACGTATTTTTTTATTTCATAGCAGTCTAGATTAAAATTTATAATTTCTATAAAAAATAACAACTTGCCATAAATTTATAAACATCACCACACATGTTCAAAAATTCATTCTGCATCCAAAAATGTAATAATATACAGGATGTTCCATTTGAAAATCAGAAGTTAGGGTTATTTCCTGCGAAACCGGAAGTGGTATTAAATTACTTCATATGTCAAAAAATGCAGTTTTTTGTATGACCCTAGGCCCCCTAGTTTTATTTTGATATGTTCAAAAATAAAAAAGTTATAGGGGTGAGCCACTACTTTGTGTAGATTTTTTATTTTTAAACAAATTAAATACAATAGAACAACAACTAGCATAGATTTGAAATGGATATCAATGAATTCAGAAGAAAATCTATAATTTATTGAACACAATGAGTGACCTTCCCATTTGAAAAAAAAAGTTTTGGATAAAAAAGTGATATGTTCAACTTTGGAGGCTTCGTAAATGGATACAAATGAAATTAAGTGAAATATTATATTTTTCCCTTGGACATACCGTAGAACAAATTTTGGTATTCTAAAGCACTCTAGACGAATATCTTAAAAAGCTTAAAAAAAACTGAACATCGACTTAAAAATTTGCGAAATTCTCATGGTACACTCAGAATGTTGTCTTGAATCCAAATATGTAAAAATATATAAGGTGTTCCATTTAAAATTCTAAAGTTGCGGTCATTTCCGGGTAAACATGAGATGGTCTCATACCATTTTTCATGTTCAAAAATTCATTTTTACAGGTAGTTCATGCACCCCAAATTTCAAATGAATAAGTTAAAAAATAAAGGAAATATAAGGGCGAGCCACTTACTTGTGGCACCCGGTATACACCCTAAACTTTCGTATAATAGCATTTTTGTTTTCTGTGATGGAAAGCGTCCATTACCATATAATATTTAGTTGGTCCCATATGCTTTTCGAGTTATTAAGATAATCCTAGAACCTGAGGTCACAGTCAATTATAACTCCTAGACTTTTAGGTTTTTCTACTAATTCAAGTTCATTGCCATCAATGATTATTTTGGCGATGTTTTTAATATTGCCTCGAATTCTTCATTTATATGGTAACAATCGCTGTCAACATAACAAAGATTAAAGGAGTAATACAACTGTGTATCATCGGCGAATGAGTGTATCTGACAAGTAGTAAAACATTTTATAAATTGGCATATATATTGGTATATATATAGAGAAAAGCAGTGGTCCTAGAATAGAATCGTGTGATATCCCAGATTTTGAAGTAATATAATTCTGAAAATTGTTATCCAGCAAAACTTTCTACTGTCTCCCTTTTATAGGTCATTTTTAAAAAGGTTAATTGTATCCGCAGCAATCCTAATATAATGTAAAATTGACAAAAGCAAATCATAGTTAATCGTATAAAAGATCTACTAAAGTCTAATAAAACGAGAATAGTGCACTGTCCTTTATTAATAGCCACCGACACATCATCCACTACACGCAAGAGCGCAGTAGTACAGCTGTATCCTGGTCTAAACCCGCATTGTAAAAAAGGCAATATTTGTTTTCAAATAAGTATATTCTTAATCGTGTTTCCATTATTTTTTCAATTATTTTAGAGAAACCTGGTAAAATACTAATAGCTCGTAGATTTCGAAACTCCACAGGATTTATTTTTCTTGGCACCACTCTTATCACTGCACACTTCCATACATTTGGAGACATATTTTGCGTTAAACAAGATTTAATAATATGTACTGTAATTTGGAAGAATATGAGGACAGCAAAGTTTTATCACTTTAATATTGATCTCATCACTTGCTGTACCGTTTTAATGTAACAACTTAATAATTTTTGAGACAGTTAGTTCATCTACTTGTTGAAATTTAAATGTACAATACTAGACAGCCGATAAATGTTTCATTTCCATAGTATAAGTACGGAATTGGAATGTTAGATAACACCAACTACATTCATAATTAAGTATCAGATCTACAACACATTCCACTAGAATATATTCGATTTGGATATATAAAGGCTATATGAAAACTTGATCGAGGGGAATATTCGACAGTCATAATTGGTACATTCGACAGAAATTTTTATGCTTTGTTTTGTTATAAGCAGAGCCCGTATCTCAGAGGACAATTCCAGAAACCGATTTCGTTTGTTAAATTGCATTGTAGTAGTCATCTTGAGATAAAGATGTATACACGTATAAAACCGGAACATGATCGAAACTGTATAAGAGGCAATGTACGTAACTTGAAAGACATAAAAAGTTTAACTTAAATTTAGTGAAAATGACGCATTTAAATTTTTCTCTCTCCTCATTTAGTCGAAAACTCAAAAACATTATTTCCAACTTCGAGCAAAATCGGTTGATATTAACACGTGCTGATAAGAAACGGATAACTTTAAATAAAATTTAGATTTATATTGAAAAATACATGTCTTCTTCTACAGGTGCCATCTCCATGTTGATGGTTGGCGCTCATCATGGCTATTTTGATTTTGGAAGCCGCTGCTCTGAAAAGATCGCATGAGGAGTAGTCGAACCATTCTCTTAGGTTTCGCAGCCACGATATTCTTCTTCTTCTTATGCTCTTATTTCCTTGTATTTTCCCCTGCATTGTCAGTCGCAAGAAGCCGTATTTTGCCCCTCTTGTTACGTGACCGAGATATTATAGTTTTCTGCTTTTTATGTTATCAACTAGTTCTTTTGTTTCGCCCATTCTCCTTAATACTTCGGTATTGGTTACTCGATCTGTCCACGGTCTTTTTAGGATTCTTCTGCATACCCACATTTCAAATGGCTCTAGTTTTTTAAGGGTAGCTACTTTTAGGGTCCATGCCTCCATCCCATACAGAAGAGTGCTATATATGTAGCATTTCACTAATCGAACCCTTAAATTTAAGTTCAAATCTCTTCCACAGAGTACTCTTTTCATTTTTGTAAAATTTGCTCGTCCTTTCTCCATTTTTATTTTAATTTCCTTGGTGTAGTCATTATGGTTGTTGATCATTGTATCCAGATATGTATAATTACTCACTTGTTCTATATTATTGCCATTGACAATGAGATTTTCGTTGTTTTGGTGGGTTTTTGAAATTATCGTGAGTTTAATTTTCTTGGTATTTAGTGTTAACCCACGTTCTTCAATACATCCAACCACTCTGTTCATCAGCCTCTGAACATTTTCAATAGACTCTGCCAATACTACCGTATGGTCAGCATATCTTATGTTGTTGATTGGTGTTTCATTGACTTTTATTCCCACTGTTTCTACTTCGAGGGCTATTTTGAGTATTTCCTCAGAGTATGAATTGAAGAGTGTTGGAGATAAGACACATCCTTGTCTTACTCCTCTCTTTATGTCTATCTCTTCCGATGATTATTTGTCTATGCATACTGTCGCCTTTTGGTTGTAATTAGAATAAATAAATTAGAAAGAATTTGAAGGTCTCTGTGATCTAGGTGTTTCATTTTAACGATATTCATTAGTTGGTCAAGGCGGACTTTTTCAAATGCTTTATTGTAGTCGATGAAACACGCATACACATCCTGATTGACGACCAAGCATCTTTGAATGAGTACGTTAAATGAAAAGAGTGCTTCTTGTGTTCCCAAGCCGTTACGAAATCCGAACTGTATTTCAATCTTTTGATGTATTCTGCTGTGGATACTTTAAGATAAAGTTTTAATGTGTGTGACATAAGACTAATTGTATGGTGGTCGCTACATTCTTTTGCATTTGTTTTTTTTTTTGGTAAGAAAACAAAGGTGGACAGTAACCATTCTCTGGGGATATTTCCAGATCTGTATATTTTATTGAACAATTCTACCAAGATGTTAATGTGCTCCTCATCAATAAGTTTAATGAGATCACTGGAGGACCTGGACATTTTCCGTTTTTCGTTGATCTTAAGGCGTAGGTCACTTCTTCCTTAGTAATGTCGGGTCCTATAAAAATATACATTTAGCTGTATAAAAAAATGATTAAAATCTTTAATTTTGGTTTTATATTGGAAAATAATTCGTTTAGCTGCATACCAGAAATTATTGAAATCTTATGGATTAATCTCTTGCCGCCTTAAGGTGGCCATTCCCTAGAAAGAGACATCCGATAGGGAATTATTTATTATTTTTGTCCATAACGTTTTTTTCTCAGTACGTATATTTTAAAAAACTATAAGACTACCTAAGTAGAACCATAATAAGACTATTACTATGAATGCTCACTCAATAATTTCAGTGGTTTACAAAATAACTATGAAATAGAAAGATTAACATAATTTTCAAATTTATATCAAGCTATTTTGCAACCCGCTGAAATTATTGAATGAAAATTCATAGTAGTAGTCTATAGTGGTTCTACTTAGGTACTCTTATAGTTTTTTTACATACACATACTAAGAAAAAAGAGCTATGGCCAAAAATAATAAATATTTCCATATCTAATGTCTCTTTCTAGGGAATGACTACCTTAAATCTATATTTTTCAATGTTTTCTCTCATACATAATTCGTCTTAGGCTATACCCCGTATAAAAGTTATATTCTTGCTAAAATAAACGACAGTTATTATAACTAACTATAATATTCAAATAATTGTTTGACAACCACTAGTTTTTGTGTTACCATAGTATTTACCCCTCTCTCCCGTAGTTTAAAAACGCCCAAGAGATTAAAGACCGTGTCTTCTCAACATACCAATGTAATGCTCTAAGTCCCCTTTTATTAATATTTATGTTTGCAGGCTAGATAAATGCGTATTTTGAATATTTGACGTATAATATCACTGATTTATTTGCTTTTGTGTATCAGACATGCGATTCTAAAATGGGCAACACTGATCTTTACTAATTGCACATTTCCGATGCTTTAATGTGAAATTCTTGGCTATTTGTAAAAATCGTAGCCGCTACATCGAGTTCATTTTAGCTCACTTGTCTTCTTCTAAGTCATGTGTGCGTAATAAATCTTTCCTTGTCCCGATATCAGTATCGATTATTTGGTCCATTTGTTTCCGTCGATGCGGCAAAGAATAAATCTTTCGTTTCTATTGACTAACCAAGACAGCATTGGTGTATTGGAACATCTAAAATGGAAACTAATGTTTATTTGGTATGGACGTGCTGTATAAGTGGAAATACTAAGAAAAGCAGTCCTCTACCATCACTATGCGTACACCGAAAGTGAAGCTTAAATTATGAAATGTTAAATCACTTTCATTTCGATTTTTGATATCTTTAATTGGAGTTCTAAAATAACAAGTAAATGCTAAAGCATGTATGTTTACTTCCTCATAATAATTTATCAATAAAAAAACATGTTTGCATGGCTTTTTAAAATAGATAGAGAATCAGCTTTCGTATGCAACCCTTTCTCCAATTTGTAAACGAATTTAAACAAATAAATAATTTAAAAAGTTTAAAAAAGACGCTTCTAAAAACAACTGAAACTGAATTTGAACCAAATGGTAGAAAATAATGTTAGGTGTACTCATGTCTCTTATATGAAGATATGGAGTTGTGGAAGTATAGGAGACATTCACAGAGCTGGATCAAGTCACAATGGAAATATTGAGGCAAGAACGATATTCGCAGAATTGTATTTAGTAAGATAATAAACACATATTGTTATAAAAACTTAGTTCATAGATGCAGATACAGAGATAATAGTATACAGGGTGTGCCACTTAAAACTCTCCAGAGTTGTAACTTTCTTATTTGTTAAGCGACAACCATGTTGGGCACATCAAATTGTAAATACTCTTAAGGCTCTTAATTATTCATACAGAGTGACTGGAAAATATTTTTTAGGAAAAATTGTTGAGAAGGGAAAATTAATTTTCATGAATATTGTTTGACTTCACCCTGTACATAAACTTTGTTAATGTTTTCTTATAAAGGTTATAATTAGCTTCTATTTATGTTAGTGCGTCATATTCGAAATTCATTTTGGTCTGCACTATTTCTCTTAGATTCAATAAATCAACCATCTTTGGTAGTATTATTATGCATTATTTATATATATTCATGGAAGTTTTGATATGTCGCATTGAAACAAAAGTCACAGCTGTGTCAATTTGTGAGTAATGTCACAGTTAAATATTAATTATCATCATTGTTCAGTATACAACTGTAGAAGAAAATTGAGTTCCTGTTGATTTATGGTGAATTTAAGCGTAATGCTAAAAAAGTGTGCAGTGTATTCCCAAAGGTTTCTTGGTAGACGACGTCTCGACCATAAAACAATTAAATTCTTAGTTGATAAGCTTAAAATGTATGGTACCTTTGCTAAATCTACGAGAAATAGAAGAACACCTGTGAGAAATAAAAATAATGTAAATGAAATTCGGTGCAGTTAACATACATCAACAAGAGCAATCATCGCCAGGACACATCTTTCTTCTGTTACAGTTAGACGAGCCCTCAAAGATGAATGATGTCACGATTATAGAATTATTCTAGTACAAACCTCGCCAAGGTGATTATTAACGGCGACTGAATTATATAACAGAAATATCAGTACTGAAAGAAATAACCAGAAATTTATCTTACAAAATTTTTTGAAGCACGAAGCGACATTTAATGAAAGCGACAGTGTCAATAGACACAAGATACACTGTTAGAGTGACAGAAATCCTGGATGGATGCGGCAAAGAAATTTTCAGGTAAAATATAAAGTTAGTATGTGCATAGGTTATCTTGGAGGTAGATTCATAGGCTCACATTGTTTCGCAACTAACTTAAATAGCGTAATATATCAAGATTTTTTTACAAAATGACTTACCTACTTATTTAGAAGTAGTTCGCTTGTAAGATAGAAGGAATATGTGGTTCCATCAAGATGGTGCTCCTCCATATAACAGCAATATTTTTTCTGGTTATTTAAACACGACGTTTGGAAATCAGTGAATAAGTAATTCTGTACCATTGCAATGGCCAACTAGATCTACAGATTTAAATTCGCTGGATTTCTTTTTGTGGGATTACCTTAAAATATTTATGTATGAAAGCCAACCACTTAACGCATAAGATTTGAAAAATAAAATATAGAATGGATGTAATTGTATTCGACGTCATAGCATAGTACGTACAGTTAATGGTTAATAATGGTCATATTAAAACAAAATTTTGAACAATGTACATCTGTAATGTCTAGACTGTCTTTACCTGATTAAATTATCTTTGGAAATGAGTATTTATGTGAAGTGAACAAGCTTTTATTTGTCAGTCTGGTTCAAATTTTGTAATTCAATTTTCCCCTTGGGGGAACAAAGGGATGATTTTACCCCCAAAATTTCGCAAATTTCCTATTTAGTACATTTTAATACAAGCTTGTTTAAAAACGTTTATTCTTTTTCTTGTTTGTTGCTGTCTTGTTACTTTAAATATTGTTTATGGTGTCTTATAAATAAAGCAGGACATTATCATTTACAATCATTTTAAAGTTATTTTAAAAGAATTCAGTTTGGAATTTTTTTATCTAAAAACAAAAAGAATTTCTAATATGACGTAATAACATGAATTGAAGCTAATTAAAATGTTTATAAAGGTTTGTTCCAACACGCAGTTTCATTGTCCGTTGAACAGTGAAATGGAGCCACCCAGTCAAGGAATGAATATGTCACAGCGATAGATAGATAGATAGATAGACGACTGAGCGACTGCTTTTAACCGTTCAACGGACGATCAAACTGCGTGTTGGAACAAACCTTAAGAAAATGTTAGCACAGTTCACGTACAGGGTGAGGTAAAAAATATTCTAGAAAATTAAGTTTCCTTTCTTAATAATTTTTTCAAAAATATTTTCTTCCAATCATCACAGAATGCATTAAAACTTATAAACAGAATATCCTACAAACACCTCCTTAGAGTTACGTATCTAAATGCTTACATAGTTATGTAATAGTTCCAGGAATAATAAACTCCCTTTGCAGTTCACAAGGTCAGTTTAATTACAATTTTGAGAGAGCGTTGTTCATTCAGAATTGTATCTGTGAATGTTTAATAAAGTTTATGTGGGTGTTTATGCTGAACTATTTCCTTAAAAAAATGTCTTTAACATGGATCAAATTCCTCAAGGCATGTACTCTTTAATACTACTTAACATTTATAGATAATCTTGTTTAATTTAAATGTATAACCTCTTCTTTATTTCAATGAACTTTGCCAATAAAGATTTATTAAATAACAAAACTTTATTTGAGTTATAAAGTTAGACCCGCTTGGACTCGCGCAAATTTTTTAACCATACGAACCTTATATATTGTAAAACAAATGACGAACATTTTACGTACTTTGCGTTGCTGCCGTTTGAGTTATTTTATATTAAAATTCTACATGTTAGCTGCTGAGAAAAAGCGAAAATTGAATAACTCTAATTTATGTAATGTTTTAATCTGGTTTTAATAGAATAATACATTCTTTCTACTATTTTATTTTATTAAATATATTCCATTTTTTTTTATATCAGGTGGAAATGAAGAGGGACTAAGTAGGACCCATATTTTTGTAATATGGAAAGAGAAATCTGGTTCTGATTCTTTTGTAAAGTGTCAGCACGTTGTAAATGTAATCTTAATCCAGCTACATACACCGAAGCGTCAAGAAAATATTTAAAGTGATGTACTCTAATATATGTATATGGAGTTTGTAGCAACATTGGAGAACGATAGAACAAAAATTGAAGAGCAGAAAAACGATTTCTGAGCAATAATGCTGACTGGATGAAAGAAAAATATAATTTATATCATAATGTTGTAGTGGAAAATGATTTATCCAGCACTTTTGGATTAGCAGGGAGAAAGAAACTGTCTTTTGATAAAAGTAGTGAAAGACAGGAATGTAGAAAAACCCAGAAATACTATGAAAGTGACTATTGATAAATAATAAAGGTTTTATTTTCCAAAATATCATTTAAGTTCAGATTTTGTAAATAATATATTTTTTTTTAATTTTAATTTTGTAACCATATTTTAAATTATTATATTTTTCTTATTTTTTGTACTACATTTTCATTCGAAGACAGAATTGTGGTTTCTGGATTTTTTCTTTACTTCCACCCCTCAACAAAACCATTCTCTTTTATAAATCTTTTCGCTATTTTTATGTAAATTTGAAGATTGAATTCTCTGTGAATAATTTTTTTTCAGAATTTTACTCAATCATTTCGAATTCCACCTACTGAAATCACCACAATTTCTTGATGACATTTTTTAAATTATTTTTTCTCCAATCACCAGCTGATTCTGGGCGAGTTACATAAGTTTCAAAATTATTGCCAAAAATAAAATATTTTCGACCCAGTGTGAATCACTCTGTATGCATTTTTAAAAATATCTACAATTTGATGTGCCCAACAAACACGCTTAAAGAATAAGAAAGTTACAAGTATGGGGAGTTCTAAGTGGCACACCCAGTATAAGTTATTCAAAATGATAACTCATTATAAAATATGTTTGCTAGTTTCCCTTCACATTAATCAAATAAATATTTAAAATACTCCTGATTTCATTTAAAACTTTACAAGAAATACGTATTACCTACGATGATATTGCTTATCTCTGTAGCAAGTGTATTATATTCTCTTAAAGGATTGTATTTCTATTCTATGAGATGTCCCTAATAATAATTGAAGAGTTACGATGGAAGGCTTTCACCTTGAGTACATGGACTAGGTCTGGAAGCCTTGTAAAGCCAACTACGAGAATAATGTGCGGTTGGATTCAGACGGTCGTTTGCTGGGCTCGATCAAAAACGCGTTACATTTCAAATGAAGAAATACGAAGCGGGCGTGGATTTTGTGGACTTGTAGAGTGGAGACTTGCCACTCACTCCATAGGAGAGCAATATATTCTCTTTAGTTTTACAGCAATAATAATAGTCTTCATTCATTATTCATTTACAAGTACAATGTAAATTAATTTATATTAATGAATACACTATTGTACATGAGGTACTCCTTAAGAAACGTGTAAGTATATTTTTTTGCTGTAAGTAACTAAGATAATATACAACCAATATCAAAAGAATATAATGTATAGAGCATAATAAAAATTACAGTTTATTACTAATGGACACCATCTAGCTGTAACTGAGAACGTATTGAGGAAGAATACAGAAACATCTACTGATTACAACTCATGGTCTTGATTTCCAAAATAAAAGAGGATAGATACGTGAAGTCAGCCCACTATATAGCGATGTGCCAAAGCCATTGTGGGATTCCCTAAAAGAAAACATCATATAAGCGGCAATAGGAGTACAAAGCGACGCACAACTAAGCAATTTCGATAAGGTCATGGATTTCATTTTTGTTATTTTTAAGTAACTGGATAAAATGCTAACTGATATAGGACCTAAGTATTTATAGCATCTTCACATCACTATATGAATAAATTTACAAATTGGCTGTATTGTTGTGTTGCATAATTATGTACATAGGTAAATAGTTTTTGTTATATTCTTCGCAAAGACAAAACAAAGAGTATATTGCATTCGATCGGCACATTTATAAAACCACTAATATTACTCGTAGGGAAAAATAAATCATATCACTGTGTTGGTGATCGAATTCTGAACAACTTTCGGAATGTTTCTTCGTCAGTCTGTCTGTCCATCTGTCTGTTCGTCAGTCTGTCTGTCCGTTCGTCACGTTTCTTGTAAGCATCATAACTTAAGAATGAAAAGTCCGATTGTATTGAAATTTGGATAGTAAGCTACTGTTACCTAGCAGAAGAACCCTATGGTTCTTGAACAAAATCTACCAATAAGTAAAGATGTTATTAATTTTTTGAATTAAAAAGATTTTTTTTAAAATATTTTGTAACTAAACTAAAAAGGTGGAAAACTAATATTATTTACAAAAAAAAACTGCGAAGAGTATCCTATAGAATGCGCAATAATTATAAAAAAAGTGCGGTAAATCGGTGAAAAGTATAATGGTTAGCTTGTTTATTTATATACTGTACCACATTACACTTATCTGATGTATGTATATTGTATAGTCTTCATGAAGTATTCTAAACAAATTTTTTATATTATTTCAAGAGAACGCAAGCAAATTTTAGAGACCTCACCTCGGCGTATATAACCATATTATTCTTATTTTTCTCTGTTCAACATCCCAATTGTCTAAATTGTTGAAATCTGTACAACATACACCGCAATTTGTTTATTATTTAAACGATATCCACAGTAAATAAATATCTAGAATCACTGTTAAATATTTCATTTAAGTTGAAGGTAGGAAAAAAAATTTCCTGTTACTATCATGTCGAAAATCGAGAAATATTGTAATTATAAAATAGAGCGTAAAAGGTTTTTTAAATTAATAGATAATAATAATTTACGGTCAAACTAGTCTCTAATAAAGTTCATAAAGAATTTTCTAATTTTTTTTTTCATTTCTGCATAGACGTTATAATGCTAATAATGTTGTCATCAGTTTTTACTGAGAATGAAAAATGCATGTAAATTGTAAACAGTATTGGACCCAACTCTGATCCTTGTAGAACTTCACATTCAATTGTTTCATCCTCCCTAAAAATAATCAAATTCTTACACGTTACCTGCAATTAGTCATATATAATACAACAATTGTATCTCTTATTTTAAAGGTGTAAGAGATAAATCAATAGAAATTTTCCAGGAACAACTTACAGGGAGATATCAGAAAGTAAATGTTAATGTGACCCACGACCCGTTACAATGGGTATTCCAGAGGGTACTTTGCTGGGAACCCTTTCATTTTTGGTGTATAAAAATTTAATTTCACAAAACGACAATGTAGGTGAGGAAATGATGATGCTATTGTTATCTTTGTAAGCGATTCCTTAAAGAACATATATAAAAAATCAGGACGAGGAATGTGAAAACTTAAACCTTGGTTGGATGAAAGCCTTTTGAGTCTAAACATTGAAACAACTACATTTGTAACTTTTTCATCGACAGTTGCTGATCAACCAGAAATAAAAATTGTAAATGCGCTTCCATTGAGGAAACAAATTGCTTCACCTAGGTATACTGGATGACCAGCATCCAAAGTGGAAAAGTCCTGCATATTATAAGTATAACAGCAAGGTTCAAAAGACTGTACCTACTATGGTTTAACATGGACATTAAACGACGCTTCAAATCTGTCTCATGATTGGGCAACAAGAACGTAAAATGATGAAAATAAAACTACACTGCAGATTAAACTAAAGAAAATCATTACAGAAAACTTTAAGGTTACTAAAAATATTTATTACTACGTAGCCTAACATACTCACCCTCTTAACAGACCTTATTTTATTTTCACAAAAACTACGCATCTCTTACTCTACTACTATATTGAAAATTTACAATTCTTTTGAAATCATTGTTTCCATCTCAGAGAAAAATATTTTTGAATAACATTAAGTAAATATAATAATTAAATGTCTGAATATTTCAAATATTCATCAATGTTTCTTCTTCCTCTGCGATACTGCAAACAAACTTTTTTCTGAAATCGGTCAAGAATGCCTACTTTCTTGGCACAATTTCAGATCATAAAATTCCCTATTCTACTATTTTAGTCCGTAGCTAAACAATCATCAGAAAACAGTCCAGGAAAGTTTTATTTTACTCCGTTGCTAAGCAACCATAAAAAAACAGTACGGGAAAGTTTTTTACGCACTAGGCCGGGAAAGTAGGTAACTTTCCCGTACCGGTTTAATGATATGCATTATTTATAAAAAATCCTTAATTTATAATAATATTGATTGCGATTTCAGAAAAAATAGTATGTGTACCTTGTAATAAAAACACATCCCCGGACTTCAATTTACATCGCCGTCCAATACACTATTATAGATCAGGCGGTTCATGGGGGGAAAAGTAGTCTTGTATATAACTCTAATGTCATGTTGCAACCTCGTAATAATTTAAATATCAATAAATTGAATTGAATTGAAAATTGGAAGAAATTGTTTCTAGTACAAATGAATCTGTCGAATATAGGTAACGACCAATTAATCTTCATTATGCAGGTATGTTATTGTTTAGTGTAAATTAAAATGTACGTGCCAGTATAATAAAATAGATTAGATATTACATTTCATGGTTTTACTGTCTGTTTGACTCATTTAATTATAACAATAATGAGTTTCATAGTACTTATGTGGGATTAAATTACTTCTTAATATGGTAATTTCACATCAACAAACAGTGTGATAGATAATAAAAACTAAATAATGAAGAATAGCATCTAATAAAACTAATTCTAAAAATAACGCAAAAAAATTAAATGTTTTAGTCTTGCATTCCTCATATAAAAAAATATTACGTTTTTGTTCCTTTTTAATTTATAAGCAGCTAATACAATCTTTGATACTACCTAATTTAGAATTAAGCGTTTATGTAAATACAATTGAATCATTTTATCTGTAATATAAAGAATATTATTTTGTTTACTTATAATAACATTTGGAACCTGAATATTCCGGTAGCAATATTTCGTGCAATATTAAATGCATAAAAGCAATAAAAGATAATTTATTTAATACGTAAAGTCTTACAAATTGACTCACAGACAATCTAATTTGTTTTTTATGAAAAACAGGCAATAAATCAATCAAGAAGGTAATCACATTACAGAGAATTTTGGAAAAGCCGCTATCACAATTACAATTTATCAGTAAGTTAAAAGTAGGCAAACATTTTTATCAATATTAAAATTTAATAATCAAGAAATAAGATGTTATTAACAACGATTAATCACCATAAATTACTTATATAGATGCTGACAGCATAATTTGTTTATATCTATGATGTTACTGAATGCTCGTAATTATTATTTAAACTAGTGCAAAATTGCAGTTCCTCTAATTTTGTTGTTGTACATGAACATAATATAGCGGAAAGAAAAGCTGTCTATGAGAACTAAAGGAAAAAAACTATATATAAAAATATTAATGGAATCTTTGCATTCTTTCGATAACCTGACTTCTGGTTATGCTAACAAGTAAAAATTCTTATTTGCCATTCTCGGCTAGGCAGGCTAAACTAGTATCTACATGATCCCCGACGATATGTAAATTCAGTTAAAAATCAGAACAAAGGCCTGAAATTAATTTATTTACGTACCTTGTCTTTAAACATTTTTTCATTCAAATGAATTACATTTTCATAAAATCTCATTCAGTTTCTTGGAAATGCCTAGCCTTTGAAACGTTTTTCGTCCTTATTGTGGACTCATCAGAAAAGTCTAAAGCCACTAATAACGATGTTCCATGCAAAACTAAGACAATATCCATGAATAAGTATAAAATATTTATATTTGACATTGACTGATAAAAAACAACAGCTATCTATTAGCTAACTAGTATTGGAGTCTATATACTCTATGCATGTTTAAAAGTGAATTATTTATTATTTGTTTGCTTATAGTAATGAATCATATTCTTTATAGGATTTTGCAAACAGCGGAAAGAAAAGCTATCTATGAGAACTAAAGGAAAAAACTATATAAAAAATATTAATGAAATCTTTGCATTCTTTCGATAACCTGACTTCTGGTTATGCTAACAAGTAAAAATTCTTATTTGCCATTCTCATTTTAAGACTAGCATCCAACATAGTCCCCTACGGCTAGGCAGGCTAAACTAGTATCTACATGATCCCCTACGATATGTAAATTTAGTTAAAAATGAGAACAAAGGCCTGAAATTAATTTATTTACGTACAAGTTTAAGGTTAGACCTTAATAACTGGAGAATTTTTGAAACTTAAACTAATTACTTTACATCATTATGCTACTAACAATTGTACACAGAGGTACACGTGAATTCAATATTGGAAATCAATATGCATTTGGAGTTCATGCTTTCAAATCAGAAAATTTCATTATTCACAATTCCTATAAATTAATTATACTCTACTACCCGGTAATATTTTATATTGCTCGTAGAGAAAAAAAAATCATATTAATGTGTTGGTGATCGAATCAGAATTCGTTTTCCAGAAACAACCTTCAAAATGTCCGGCTGTTTATCTGTTTGTCTGTCCGCCTGTCACGTTTCTTGTGAGCACGATAACTTAATAATGAAAAGTCTGATTGTACTGTAATTTGGACAGTTAGTATTAGCTAGAGGAAGAACTTGTCTTCAAACGAAATCGGTCAATAAATAAGAAAGTTATTAATTATTTAAATTTAAAGAAATATGTTTTGGAGTTAAACAAATAATGTCTAAAACTGTTATTATTTTAAAAAAAAACTGCAAAAAGTATCCTATAGAATGTGCAACAATTATATAAAAAGTGCAGTAAATTGATGAAGAGTAGTTAACTTGTTATTACTCCAAATGTAAGAGATAGATTGTTCCGGTTCCAGGTGCCGTCTTTGGAAATTTTTTGTAATTTACAAGTGCGTGTGAGTTAATTAATTCCATTGAACAAAACTCAAGACAAAATAGACTTTTGGCATATGTGAGACCCTTAATGGCTATTGTCCTTTCGCATAAAATCGTGCAATTTCTCGTTTTTAAATACGTCTACAAATTATATTGATGGAAATTTGATCTAAACATGCATAATTTATTATTCAAGAAACTTATAATAAATTCCTAAAAATAGGTATGATCTTTTAATATTGATACAATACATCTGAGATTCGGTAGAGAGTCAACTTAGCGGAACATGTTAAATTCCTATATGGTTAAGGGTGTTTTATTTACAACCATAGATTCCTGGAAAAATAATTTTGTTTGTCAATGCTTTTTTTTCTGTATTCAAAATATTTAAATATTCTCAATTTTAAAAAAAAATCTTGCAACGATGACGGGATATAACAATATTTACCGATTTTCTTAAAAGGAAAAAGCTCTTAATCCTATCAGCAGTTAGGTGTGCTTTTTAAAGTCTGTCCAATAATTCCTGTACAATGGCTCATGCGATTTCTATGATTGAAAAAATCAAAAGCTTTAAAAAAACGGTTACCAAAATCTATGAAATAATACTTCATTATTGTTCGGTTATTACTTTTATTTATTACCTTTTATTAGCTAGTTTTATAATTTTTAGTGACCCTCTTTACTTCCCTGGCATACCGAAGGAAAGTATTGTATTCCAGAAAAAATCACACTCCGAGATTTTTTCGAATTTTCACGTTTCAGGACATGTAGATTATGTAGGTTTTTCAATTCAAAATTTCAAAATTTTGAAACTTTTTTTACTGCCACTACAAAGCAGATGATGGAAAAAAAATTTTTTTTGCTAAAATTTAAAATTTCCACGTTTCATGACATTCCAAACATATTTCCAAAATAAAGATGAACATTGTTTAACCACTACTATACTCCCACTTCACAACGTGGATGTGTAACTAAAAATGTGACAGATGACGATAATATTTGGCATATAAATTACACAATTGGCAACGAAGGCACCTATTGAATGTTTGCTGTCGGATGACCACTCTGTATATTCTGTTCACCAAAAGTTATCAGGTGTTCTTTGAAATAATAGTGATAACTGCATTCCGATATTATTATTATTATACTCTTCGCAAATACAAAACGAAGAGTATATTGCACTCGATCGGCATATTTCTAAAACCGGTGATATTGAAAGTAGAGAAAGAATATTCATATCACTGTGTTGATGATCGAATTCTGAACAACTTTCAAAATGTCCGTCCGTCCATCTGTCTGTCTGTCCGTCTGCCTATCTGTATGCCTATCCGCCTGTCTGTCCGTATGTCTGTCCGTCCGTCACGTTTCTTGTAGCCCCGATAACTTGAATGAAAACTCCGATTGTATTAAAATTTTGACAGTGAGTTACTGTTAGCTAAAGGAGGAACCCTATTGCTTTTGAACAAAATCTGTTAACAAATAAAAAAGTTTTTTATTTTTTAAAAGGTGGTTCACTTTTTTTCCATTTAATTTTGTTATGAAACTAGCAATGCTGTATTAATTATTTTTGTGTGGTGTTGAACATTATAAGGAGACCTGTGTCTTTTTTACTAGATATATAAGAATAATAATTTTTTTTAAAATCTTATTTTTAATTTACCTACAATATAAACATCTGATTTTCCAATGTTTTTAAAACAGTTCTACATTTTATCTAAAATTAAGGCCAAGTCATCCTTGAGATGGTATCAGCCTTAATACTTGCTTGTAATTGATATTTATGTTTCATTCATGCGTTATACAATCCATAGTAATCTTTCTCGGTATTTCCAGCATATTTTTATCAAGAAAGATTCAAATAGTTCTGAATTTTTAATGTTTCTTCCTGCAGGACGTCCAGACAACAAGGAAAGTCAATAGAAGTAAATCGAAATTGTTCACAATATACGTTTGATTGCGCTGTTTTGCCATCATTGCACAGACATGATATTAGATTAAACGATATAATTGCTACGTAGAATTAACAAGTAGATGATGACTTCCACGTCCACGTAGTGGTCGAGAATATCGTAAAACGTCGAGATTTTAAATTTAAGTGAAAAAAAAATTTCTGTCTGTCGTTACAGTTAGACAGACCGACCGACGTCGGTCTGTCTGTCTCTTTTTTTGTGCGCACGTTTTCTCAGGAACGGTTAAAGATATTGTCTTGAAATTTGGTACATATGTGTTTAGTAGAAGTAAGAGACATAGTGGCGCCATCAAAAAGCATGCTGATAAAGCAGTTAAAGCCGACAAAGCGACCGATAAAGGGCACCGTCGCTTATTTTACTCCTTCGCATCACTATGTGTTTCATTTACTATACCATGACGAGATCTGGAACTAGATTATAGTTTGCACTAATTCCTGTGAAGAGTTGGGGGTTAAATAGAGGTAAATAGGGGAAAATAGGTAAAGCTAGCTGGTAAAAGTAGAGTAACTTCGGATATGGTGTTTATACTACAAGCGAAGTCAGATTTTTTTTATATTTTTCAATTCAGTTAGTAAAGCAAAATAACAAGAGTCCAGAAACTTCGTTTTTGGCGTAATGCTAGAAGCCAAGGCCTCAATTTTTTAATGACATTTGCCTCAAATATTATTAAAATTCTATGACCAGTTATTTCCACATACTGAAGTGCAAAGATGATGAAGATATTTTCTTTGAAGAGACTTGAATGGGAAATCTGGATGAGGAAGTAGGGATTCTTTAGACAGCGGTTTTTTGTTTTATGTTTTCTTTATTATTTGGAGTTTGTTATTTTTCTTAAACCATTTTTCAATCGCTTTATGGATGTCGCTTATTTTTTGAAGGAAAAGGTCGTTTGAAAATTTATACATTTATCTTCGGATAAAACGGCAATGACAAATTATGTGATCAAAAGCTAATAGCACAATTTGAAGGAGCAGCCAATTTTATCTACTAGGTGAGATTTTTATCCCGTTATGACTACTGGAACATAGTTTTTTCAAGTATCCGTAAATGAAAGCTTGGGTGTTAGTGGGTTAAGCAATAAATTCGAAGTCTTTGTCAATGTATTTATCAAGTAACTGACTAATGGAAAATAGCTTTACAAAAATATGCGACATAAATTCAAAACGTTTTCCATACTAAATAAATTCTGAATTAGAACTTGAATAAAGTAGAAAGTGTACAATGATAATAGGGGAGTGATGACAGATATAAATAGAAATATTACAGCTCAAGCGTAAACGTTAGCAATCAAGAAATAATAAGGGATTATAAAGAGGTTAATAATAACCCTTGGATTATGGGTATTATAGGAGGAGGAATGATCCAAAATATCTAAAACGTGAGAAATAAATACACCTAAATGACAACCCATAAATCTGATCATAAATTTTATTGAATTTTTAAGCACTAGTCAAACGGAAAGTCACAGTGGATATCAATAATAATGTTATTTGATTTGTGGTCTTCAACAAGATTAAAGTACACTTATCGAAGACGTGATACGTGCATTTACTAGATTTTGAAAACTAACACAAATTATGTACATTCTAGTCTAGTTATCTCTGGAACTGTGGAAGGAATCGACCGTTGTATCAGAAAAATTTGTCGATTAGTAGATTTGAATAAAACATGTTATAATGTGTTCTAAAGATGACTAATTTAAAAGTTTGTTCATCAAAACTTTTTGAAAAAAATCAGAAAATTGAATTATGCAAAATCATTCGTAAAGGACATAGTTCAAACATTATAAGTGATTTAGCTACGAAGAAATGAATCTGAGAGTTTTGAGGTAGCTAATTTCAATATGGCCAGTCTAAATATTAAAATTTTGCATAATTCATAAAAATCACAAAAATAATATATCTTGGAGTCTTTGAGTTCGCTAATTAATAAATGACTGATACAGCTAAAACATACCATTTTAAAAACTCTCTATTATACTTGTCGCAAACACATAACGAGGAGTATATTGCATTTGATCGGCACATTTCTAAAACCGGTAATACCGCTCATAGAGAAAAAAATTTCATATCACTGTGTTAGTGATCGAATTCTGATCAACTTTCGAAATTTCCATCCGCTCATCCATCTGTCTGTCTGTCCGTCCGTTTGACCGTCCGTCCGTCTGTTCGTCCGTACGTCCATCCGGTTAATAGAATAGTAAAAAATTTAAAAGTGAATGTACGGTGTGGTATACCACTTTTCCTTCAATTTATTGGCCTTACAAACAAACTGATTTGGCCCCAGTGCTGTGGTATAATATATCGTAAAATAATTGGTCTTTAATTCTTGGAAGAGAATCTTTATCAAAATTCGTATATGGAAATTTTAAAATTTAATTTCGTCAGCACTCAACAATGAAAATTTAGAGTTTAGAAGAAAATTAATATATCAATAAGACGCATGTCCTGCACGTTTAGCCTAGGCAAAAGAGCCAGAAAAGGTACGTTTAAAAAAATACCAACCGGGGCTTTTCAGCGAAATATGTACCACCTCTCAGTATATATAACTACTGTACCTTCTTGCTTCTTTTTTTATCTCTAGTTATAGAAGAAAATAAGTCCAACCATGTTACTCAACGACATTAGGGATATCGTAGCGTAATATGGTTGGGCTTATTTTTGCAGAAATTAATTTTCAAAAAGTGCCTTTTTAGTAACCAAACGCTTTTTTGCAAAAATTATAAAAGTACACATTTCGAGAAAAACACTCACTCTACACAGCAAAACCTATAAACTATCAAAGTTTGTTACGTTAATTATTTTTAAAATTGATTGATCGACTGATTGCTTGATTGATTTGTTAGCGTAAGGGGAGCATTGCTGTCGATTCCGGGCAACCACTGAGGTTCGTTCCAACACCCAGCCTGGTCGTCCGCCGAACGCGCCCAACGGACGACCAAACCGCGTGTCGGAACCAAATCTCGGATGTCTTATATACCGTTTGACCGGCTTCATACGCTGGGTTGGACATGGGACATGCTTGTTGTCAGCAACGAGAGCCATATGACGCATGGGGTAGGAATATAGGATAGGAAGTGCAGGTGTTTGTGAGATGCTTCTTTTAAGTTTCCATGCTGCTTTTTTAGTTTCCATCTGTCATCATCGGATGGGAAGTGTAGGCGTTTGCAAGATGCTACTTTTCAGTTCCTTGCTTCTTTTAAGTTTCCATCTATCATCATCGCCTTATTTATTCTTCCTCCAGGTCTTCTGTTTCTGAATCTAGCAGTGTGCACCTCCCTCTGCCCGCTTGCATTCATTTCGTTTGTCTGCCAAGATCTACATGCATTCGTTCGCCACCGGGAGCTTTTTTAAAACCGTTCCACAGGTAAATATCCATTTACGGTGGAAGTGCCTTATCTCGCGATAAAAAAGCTTTTTATGGTCCGTTTGTTATAAGAAAGAGGCCCGAGAGAATATTTTGTACACCCTGTATATTAGTTTGTTTCTACAGTAATTGCTTTCAACTGCCGCTTTACAATTCCGAGTATTTTCTGTCTCATTACCTATTTAATACCTTTTCATTTTTACCCCTAAATATTTTCTCTGTTGTGTGATATACTATTCTGTGACAAGGATTAATAAACCAATAAACAGAACTTAAAAACAAAACTTATCTGTTCATCCTTTGCTTTGCTTATGTTAGTATTTCCATTCGTTACAAAACCAGTCCGTTGCCTTTCATTGATGGTGTATTATATTACCAGATGTTTATTTGATCGCACTAACCACTTGAGAAATGGTGCTCGGCCGTCTTAGCATAGGTATAGGCATTTACTTACACTTGCTTTATTTGATTCTATTTAAAAAACTGTACGCGTAATTATTAATCCCACATGAACTTTGTTCTTCTATTATGGCGTTTCACTTTATGCAGAAGTTCTTGATGTATCGGTGGCTTAAATTTTATCGAGTGTAACGCGGTTTTTACTGATTTTTTAGCGGTTTCTTTCGAGAGCATTTTACAGCTCGTCTATACACGAGTCTAGTCCAACGCGACTCTGCTTACTCTATCAAAGTTTGTTACGCTCATTATTTTTAAAGTTAAACATTAATTAAGAAACAGCGTCTCTTAGCAGTATTTTGCATATTGTTAAAAAACTAATTAACCGATTATAATGCGGTTGGGCTCATTTTGTAGATATATTTAATACCTACAATTTCTTCCACGGACGTATTTTAAAACTTTAAGATAAATTTATACAAGCCAAAATTTATCTTCCGTAACTTCACTTGTTAATTAAACGTGGACTCACTAATTTTCAGTTGTTGGATTTAAGGTACAAAGGTTATACTTACTAAGAGGTACATGTTTCCGCTGAAAAACTTTGGTTCGCATTTTCTTTTTCTAAAACTCTCTTTTGTCTAGGTTAATCTAGCAATTCAAGTGCGAAAATGACTACGTGCACTTCCCCAAAAAGTGCATCACCCTACTTGGAACAAAATGGCTATGTCAGCATTAACGACAATATTAACTTCCTAAAACAAAACACGCTGTTGCCTTCATAAGAGGAAAAAATACATATAAAAAAATATTATTAAGAAAAAGCTTGTATTTAAAAAACTGTACCAAAAAGCAAAACATTATTTTTTAAAGTTCGTACACCTGGAAACCAAAAGCTTTGGGGTCGTTCATACAGCACTATTGCATAGTTACTTTGCTCAATTCACCGCCTCCAAAGCTTTTCGTTACCAGGTGCATGAATTTAAAAAAAAAAGTATTTTTTAGTACAGTTTTTTTTTTAAATAAAAGCTCTTGCTTAAACATATTTTTATATATATATATATTTTCAACATAAGCACACTTAACTCTTGAACGAATTTTATTGTTTTTCCTACCCTGTATACTATTTACCTTGAAGCCATCATAATTGCACCTGAAATGGCTATCGGACATGCAATAACTTTTGGCGGTATTTAAATTTTGGTTGTGTAACTTAAAAAAAAATCACAGATTTCGCAATCCTTGAAACCATCGGGACATTGGAAATGATAACACCATACATAAAACATAAACTTTTTCAACTTTTTCCGAAACAGCTACGATCCTCTGTCGATTGCGACACCGCTGTATTTCGACCTTAAATGAAAACTGGTAACTTGACCCCCTGTGATATATGCAACCCATATTACATTTGCATATATCAGCCGTTGCATATACGACAGAATCTCACTCGACCGCGACACCGCTGTCTTCTGACCTTGCACGAAAACTGCTAACTCGACCCCCATATTTCTAATGTTAAAATTCCATTTGTTGCACACTTAATCGACCACACTGTATATCCTGGGTGTAGAATCAGGTCATGTGTATCATAAAAATTCATTGTCATTGACACTGAATCAGAGTGTAAATTTTCAACTCCATAGGATAAGAGGAAGAGGTTCTAATTTAGTCTGCAAGATTTGACTTAAACAAACTCACTAACATTGCAAGTTAAATAAAAGCTTTTAAAAATGAGTAAATTTTAGGTTAAATGATTTTATTGTAAATAAAGATAATAATGGCACAAAAAATGTACTAAAAGCTAAAAAATTATTAGGTAGGTACCAGGTACCAGTCATCACACCACTCTCCTCATCAATCGAGAGCATTGATCAGACAAAAATAAAATCATGGGGCGTGTCGTATTTCTATGATCTACAGTTAACCGCTTATATCATTATAAGTATGATTTGGATGCATCTTCACAAAAGACAACTTATGCAAAATGTGTGTATAAGTAAATCCATCACTATCATCGTGCGACATCGCAGAACGATCATTTATATATTTACTCAGGTTACGCTACGCCCCACGATTTTATTTTAGTCTGATCAATGCTCTAGATTGATGAGGAGAGTGGTGTGATGACTGGTACCTGGTACCTACCTAATTATTTTTTAGCTTTTAGTACATTACCTGCATCACTGTTATGTTTCTTTACAATAAAACCGTTTAACTTAAAAACAATTTGTTTACTTATTTTATTTTCCAGCTTTTAGTTTTCTAGTTTTTATTTTAGTTATTTCCAAAGTGTACTGTGTTCTACTTGTCAAGCTCTTTTATTTGGCACCCATATTGAGGGGATTGAAAAAAAGTTATCCGCCATTTTGTGGTGGCGGTCATCTTGGATTTTGAATTTTTTCATGTGTACTGTATTCTACTAGTTAAACCCTTTCATTTAATACCCATATTGAGGGGGTTGGAAAAAATGTAATCCGCCATTTTGTGGCGGCGGCCCTCTTGGATTTACAATGATAATGAATATACATAATTGTATTGTCATCAGAACTAAAGGTGTGTACCAAATTTCAGATCAATCCGTCAACAGGAAAGGGGTAAAATTTCAATTACTGGATTTGATCCACACAAGACAAAGTAAGCTAAATAAAATCGTATAAAAATGATTGCTTCTGTATACGAGGAAATTTGTAAATAAGTTAGAAATGTGTATCACTTGGAGTTCTATATGTTGAATGGTTCTTGCCTTGATTGTGTAAACTGGTGCAGGTCTTTAAGGTAATTAAATCCCGTTCTAATTTCTTATTTTTATAGTTCCATGTTTCTGGCATCTTCAGAAAACCCTGTATCAATAATTTAATTAAATGTAAAGTAAGAGAGTTGAATCATGTTTTATAATTCTCGTCTCTATAAAATAAAAAACATGGTGTCTATTTTATATGAAATGAGATTATTGCTCTTTTTCTGACTACACGCCATGTTTAAACACTCCTTAAATTTTAAACAATTATGTTAAATAAAGTTTAAAAAAAATAAAGCACCTTGCACTTTTTTTTACAATTTTGCATATTTCATCCCAAATTTAATTCCTAAACATGGTTTAAGCAAAACTTTTTTGGAAAAATAGTATTTTCTCGAAAAGCAAAAAATAAGAAAATTTACAGGAGTGCGGCACCCCATCCAGGAACACACTATATATTAAACATAACATTTAAGAACCTTAGCACCAAAAATATAATAAAATATAGTTTATAAAATACTGTCGTTAACGTGTCTCTGGCGATCACCCGGCATGGCGAATATAGCCTGATTTCAACAGAGATTATTGTACTTTGCAAATGTTATCCGGGTAAGTGGGGGAATTTTTTAAAATAATTTTTAGATCAATTTCTAGTTGCCATTTTTTTGAACACAGTTTATTTTAATAAACTATGAATAGTTGTTTCGATTGTAGTCAAAATTTGCTATGCTTTGAAGAACCAAAAAATGATTCCCCATTTTACACATTTTATTAAATACTTAATCTATATTTACATGTATGTATAAATGTATTAGTATACTTAGGGACTCTTTATCAATATCAGGTTAGGTAAGCAGTAGAATGAAATTTTTACACACAGATATACGTCAGATAAACGTTAAGAGTGACATCGATAAACAACGCACCAAAGTCATAAAACTGTCAATCTTGGGTAAGATATACTATTTATAGATAAATAATATTTAAATAATAATCAGTAGTTACTGCAAGAGACACATGTTACATTCAGTAAAGAAAGAGTATAATAATGAATTCATAGTTTGAAATATTTTCTAGCGTTTAATAATAAATTTATCGATGATTTTAGTAGAACCATAGAGTCCGGAAAAAATAAAAAACAAAAACAAAAAATAAAAGTGTATAGAGAAATCCTAAGATTTATTTTGTTTTGAATATTAATAATAATATTATTATAGATTTCTAGGTTATTAGACCATGCGGTCCAGATTCCGAGCTAATATACACAAATCCATCCAAGTCTTCTAGTGGAACAGGGTGTGCATATTACATGCCTTCCAAAAATATTGAGACCAAAATAAAACTTATGAAAGAGTGCTCTATTTTGCAGCCGAAGCAACAGCCATCTATGAAGCAGTCAAGTTTACGCATACTTCAGAATTTCCGAAAACTGTTATCCTTTCTGGTTCATTATCAGTTCTACAGACATTAGAAAACACCACTTCTTTTAAAATCAATGATAACTTCATTATTGTACACATTAAAAACTAAGTAGAAATGTCTTACATGAAGAATGAGGGGTATATTTTGTATGGGTGAAGGCACACATAGGATTGAAGGACAACGAACATGTAGATTATCTAATCAAGGACAGCATAAATTATAAATTATGTTTCCCGGATGAAGCGAATATACTTAAGAGTGAACACCACGTAAGGCTAGTGGGGAGGGGGATAACGCTCCAAATGAGGAGATATCTCCCTAATAATAAAAATTTTAGCCAAAAATAGCCTTCAACAATCCTGTAGTATTTATTTATGTACAACTTACACTGATTTTCAGTTAAATAACATCACCCAATTTGCAAAAAACAGTTTATTGTTAATCATTATAATTATGATTAACAATAAGCTGTTTCTTCCTATCTTTTTCTTGCTCACGACAGTACATCTAGATTTTGTTTTAATATTCATTAGAAGCCTTGTATTTCAAAATTAATATTTTAATAAATATTTTTCATTTAAGAGTGTAATATAATTTTTCTATCATGTATATAGTATAATTTTAAATAGTCATGAAGCTAGAAAATATCGGTATGTAACGAAGATGTTTGTGTTAGTAATGACAGATAAATTAAATAAAACCAAATTTAGATGCTACTAAGATAAGAAACAATTTGTAATTTGTTATAAATTAGTTGTTAAGCTATTTTCTATAATTATGCAATCTGCCTGTTAAAGAATATTTTAAAATTTTACATTTGACAGTTTTCAAAAATGTTTAAATTTTAGATAAATTACACATTGTATTTATGTATTTGGTAATATTAAAAAGAAAATGATGATTTATACTTTAAGCAACGATTAAGTGATTATAAGAATATATTGTATAGTGGACAAAATTCGATATAAAAGAATGTTAGGTGAGAAAGTTTGTAAATTAAATTGGTAAATTCGGATATGTCACTAGTTTTGGCAGTATATATTTGAAAAGTTTAGTTAATTTTATACTACTGAACATTGATTAACGTCAAATAGGTAAGAAAATTATATGAAATAAAAAAATTTGAATCCAATAAGTAAAATAGATACAAAGTTAAATATAAATAAATTTATTAAATTGTATTAATAATTTGGAATTCGAATTTGGAAAGAAACAGAAGAGGACTGGAAAATTTGAAGGAAGAAATTGTGCAAATCGAACAGGATTGAAAGGTACCTTCACTAAAAAACTTTTTAAGCCTCGAGGAAAATAAATTATATTTTTGTATATGACAGAATTCAGTTTGAGTTTGTTATTAGTTACTTAATAACTGAAATATATTCAATTATACATCTGAGTAATTAAATCACAAGATAGTTTGAGAACCGACTACTGATTTAAGGGTTGTCCCATGGAGGTAGTTATTTGAAAGTAAATAAAGAGAAGGTCAGATATAAATTAAATTCAGTATTAATTAAACAAAAGATTATTACAAAATAAATTATTTAACTTTCATTTCTCTCATATACCATCACAATAAAAGAAAATATAACATTATCATGATATTCAATAAGTCAATGAATTTATGTCACTCATCGCATAAAACATTAACGTTCTATTCGTAATGTTATCTAATAATTTCTAATGATATAAGACGAACAAAAATAAAGACAGTTTTATGGTGGCATTTTTCCAATTTTTATATCTGTTTCATTTCAGTTTTATGTGTCTTATTTATCCACCCTTGCACACGTCACTTTCAGTATTTTACAATCTAATCATGGGGAACGCACTGAGGTAATCCCATGTTATTTCTCTTGGTGTGTTTTCAGCGGCCCAAACAAGTTCTCCAACGTCAAAGCTGGTGGAAATGCGCCGTGAAATCATCCGTTTGAGCTTGATCGACTGTACGTTGGATGCTCCGCGAAGTTCCCTCCCGAACATTTGGATAGGAATATAAAATAAACTAACACGACCCCCTATACATATTTCGTTTTGTTTTCCAAAGGATCCAGTCTTTCCTCAACGCTATTTCCGGATTGCTTCTTAGAATTTACAGAAATTTTATTTACAATTTCACATTTGTCAATATGTAATAAAATGCAAGGATTTTAGGAAGGCTGAAGGTTTTTATCTTGTGATTCAGTGTTCAGCTCTTCGTAAGTTTGATATTGTTGCAAGTGCTTTTAGTTAGATCTCTTTACTGAGTCGGAAATTAACAAGATGAATTCAGAATTTACACTGGAAGCTGCCTTCCTTTACAATTAAGTATATACATTCTTATATAAACATTATAAAAACTACTTTTCGGAAATATTCTGATAAGTGCTGTAAGTGTTACTGGTAATGCCTCTCACAACTAAATATTTATATCCCAGCTGTTTTAACATGCATTTTTCTGACAATGCTTAAAGATTCTAAATTAAGGTGACAATTTCCCAGAAAGAGACATCCGATAGGAGAATATTTATTATTTTTGGCCAAAACTTTATTTTCTTGATACGTATATTTAAAAAAAACAGAACCATAACAAGACTAGTACTATGAATTTTCACTCAATAATTTTAGTTTCCCTATCGGATGTCTCTTTCTAGGCAATTGCCATCTTAAGCATCATACAAGTAGTAAAAAACATATAACTTTTAATTACATAAAACGTAAACTTTATGAAAAAATAATTTTAGTGAATTATTTACCTGCCAAACGTGGGTGGCGAAAAAAATTTGTTGATAGTTTGTGCGCGCTCTTTTGTAAATGTTTTTTTGAAAATTTATTTTAATTATCTTTAATTTGGTTTCTTGTTTGTCTTCCTACGATAAGAATTTACCGAGATATAGTTATTTGAAAAGAAGCATGATGATTTTAGTTTTATTGGTTATAACAGAAACTTGTGACTACTTGAAAATAATACTCTTCACTTTTTGTAGGTGATCAAAATATATTCAATTTTATTTTTTAGGTTTCACAATAAGAACTGTCTGCTCTATGGCAAGAAATGTCTAACTATGTCATACTAATTTAAAATCGGAATAGTAAAAAAGATGGGGGCAATACTTTATAAATTGTAAAATCTAAAAATCGCTCATTTTGTAACAATTTGGTTTAAAATCATTATAGGTATAAACAAGCAAATGTCAAAATACTATTATTAATTTAACGGCACTTTAATTTGACAGCAGATAGACTAAATAATGACCAGAACATTTGTTAAATTTGGCGTTTACGTCAATGATGTGTACATTGTCTCCAATATTCATATATTCTTTTTTTTTAAATTGGTCTTAAAACAACGTATTGAAAGATTATTACAAAAAGCTTCCTATGCTTAATAGTATCTGAATTATTAAATACTAACTTTATTGAATGTTAAAAAAAACTCAAAAAAAGCTAATTTTTTAATGATTTTCCATCGATCACTCGAAAAATGAGCGCACTGTTCATGTTAAATTGATGTTAAGAATATTTCCTACATTTTGATGTTTTAACTTCTCCCAACCTTTCAACAAAATAAATTCAAAATATGAGCTAGGTCCAAATCTGGTTAGAATTTTTTACGTTTACCAAATTTCAAGTCGGCATTTGAATTTTATTTTGTTAACCCTATTGACAAAAGTGTGGGGGTCTCAGATGTTATAAAAAAATTAGGCTTGGCTTTCAGTATATACACCAAGTGCCAAATTCTTGGACCAATATTATAGCTTGCTTTACTTATTTACACTTATTTACCTCCAACCTCTCAACGGGATGAGCTCAAAGTATAATCTAGTTTCAAATCTTATTACAACACATACGTGGACCAGATTTCCAATCAATATCTTAAACCTTTCCAGAGAAAACATGTACCCAAAAAGTTACAGACCGACCGACAGACGTTCTACACCTATTTCAACACAAAAAAAATTAAGGACCATTTGACATATATATTTATAGCTACTTTTTTCCTTATTCTTGATAGAGTATGTAAAGTTTTTTCCATTAAAAATAAGTTCAAATTTCACCTTTCGTGGTCTAAAAGAAGCAAATATTTAATTTACTGCACAATATATGCTCAGATTAGTTTTAATAATTCTAATTGACAAACATTCCATTAATACTAACACATTATTATTGTCTGTTTTGTCATAACACATCAGAGTATAACTTAAATCTGAGCTTAATTTTATAATATGACTTAATTATTTGCACAAGTATTAATAATTTCTGCATAAAATCGTTTGATATTTCGATCGTAATCAAGTGATCCTACAGATCGGTGATTTTAATGATGTATAAGTTAATTGTATAAAGGGTAATTCTTTTAATACGGCCATTTCCCACTTGCAAATGAGATAGACATTTGAGATTTGGTACCCTGCTAATAGTCAACAATTCCGAGTCCAAAAGAACATAGATATGTAACAATTGATACAGAGAACAGAAAATAACAACTAAACTTAGGTAAGTGTTTAATACAATGTAATAATATTTTGAAAATACTTTATTTAGCATAAAATGGCAATTAAATGACTACTGCCTAACTACGTATAATACAGAAGATGCTCGATGTGTGCACTGTTTTGTTTAAACACTCAATAATCCGACGTTGGACGACTGTGGTAGTATTTCATTTCCATCAATCTCATTCATTGCTTATGTTATTCTTAATCTTAAGTCTTCCCTAAACGCGGGTGCAGTTTGATAAAACAGATCCTTAACTCACCCCCATAGATAAAAAACTAATTGTCAGATCCGGTGATCTAGGGGGCCAAAAAATTTGACTTATTGAATGAAATCCTCCTAAGATCCTTTTATAGGATCCCAAAATAAATCCAGGGAAAATAGTGTATCGCGTAATCGTTATATCTCTTATTGTTTATTTGCAATTTGTTAAAACCAATTATTATTTATTAGTCACATTCTAGTTTGTATTAATATTTTAATGTTTCTTAAATTATTTATACAATTATAATTTATACAAACAGTCATATTTTATAAAATCTACACCTTTCTTTAATTTCACAAGTTAGTTATTTGATTTTGTTGATTAGCTAATGGAACAGTATCATCATCTTTGGTTCTACAACCCAGGGTGGGTCTTGGCCCGTTCCGAGATTAGTTTCCATTTGTTCCTATTTCTGGCTTTTTCTCTCCTATTTCTGATTCTCAGCGTTCTTAAGCTTTCTTCTACCTATCTCCCTCTGGGCCTACCTCTCTTTCGAGTTACCGCCGGTGTTTGGGTGGAATATCTGCCTTGGGGGTTTCATTTGATCCATCCTTTCTAGGTGGCCTAGCCACCTTAATCTGTTGGCTTTGATGGATCGGTCAATGACAGGCTCTTCGTAGAGGCCGTAGAGTTCGAAATTATGAAGCTTGCGCCACGTCCCGTTCTCCTGCACACCTCTGCATACAGGGTGTCCCAGAATTAAGTTCCCGGATGGAAGTCTGTAATTTCTGAGGTCATTTTGGACCCATTCAACCCAACTTACCTTAGTCCAAAAATGCATCCCTGCGGAGGTACATCCTCTTAAAGCGAGACAAAAAAAATTGTTTCCAATAATTTCCATTATATTGACAAGATGAATTTAAATTAAATA
Source organism: Stenurella melanura (assembly GCA_963583905.1). Taxonomy (NCBI): domain Eukaryota; kingdom Metazoa; phylum Arthropoda; class Insecta; order Coleoptera; family Cerambycidae; genus Stenurella; species Stenurella melanura. The sequence goes on from OY757313.1 coordinate 44,375,998, forward strand.
ATTACTTGCTGTTTTTTGACGTTACTAATGAATTAATTTTTGCATTGTCATGACAACGCGACAGGTTTTCTGTTTCACAAGCACCTATAACCTATAGAGAAAGAACGATAATTCTTGATTTTTGGTTGATATTATACAAAATTTTAAAAGTATTAATTTATGTACTAAAACAGTTGGAAATTATGTGGAGCATTTGTAATGAATGTAATTTTTGTTAAATAAGCTACTTTTCTGTTATTACACAATTTGGTTCTGGAATTGTAAATAAATGTTAAATACAAATAGAGGAAAAGACGATAATTTCTTGTATTTTGATTAACATTACAAAGAACTTTAAGAGTACCTTTTTTGCAGCCTTTTCAATGCTCTGCAAAAATGTCCAAGTATTCCGTAATTTTACAGGGTGATTAAAAAAATATAGCCAGTCAAATGTTAATTATTGTGAAAAATAAATGAGAAACAAAAGATATTTGGGTGTTATCAAGTTTACATAAAGTACTTATAAAGATACAGCTTCCATCAAAATTTTAAAATTTTATTTTCAATATAACATAAATTATTAGAAAAATATATTTTTCTGCGATTCATTTTAAAAGGATGTACTTCCTCAAGGATGCATTTTTGGACTAAGGTAAGTTGGGTTATATGGGCTCAGTATGAACCCAGTAATCGGAGGATTCTGTCCGGGAACTCAATTCTGAGACACCCTGTATATGACGAAGTATCTTTCGTTCAAAGCAGCCCAGCAGCTGTGAGGACAGGTTTAATAAGGGTTTTATATATCAATACCTTAGTTCTATTGGTTACTATGCTTGATGTTAGAAACTTCCTTAACCCAAAGTATGCTCTGTTCCAGGTATATTCTTCTCTTGATTTCAGCACTTATTATGTTATTTTCATTTATTTGAGCTCCAATAAAGCTAGACTTATAAGTTTTTAAAAACTTTAAAACTTTCCACGACTAAACGCAAATTTAAAATAAATAATTTTTTTAAACAATAGATAGCTATTGAAACATTTGCCGATTGTGTATCGTTTAAATGTTCTGTATTTTATAAATTTGACGAGAGTTCATGAAAAGTTTAAAAGTTTAGAAAAGCTACACCTCCAACTTAATTCCAGAAATGGAAACTCTAGTAAAAAATAACACATCCTTGAAGGAAAATGTAATTGATTAAATGAGACATAATTGTTTAATAAATTCGAAGAACATTAAAACATTAACGTAAACTAGAATCTATATAATTAATAAATTTATACTAAGAGAATCGCCAATAACATTTATCGAGGCAAAAAATCTGCGATCCTCTGTTTTTGACATTATGGGGTCATTTTTGGATCCTATAAAGAGTCTTATAGAGAATTTAGAAAGGAGTTATTTATTCGTATTCAATGAATAATTCTGAAGAGACGACTTAGATGAGATTATTGTTTTACTACGCTTTTACGATTTTATCGAACATTTATGAAGAAACAGCTGCTTAAGGAATGGCAGATGTCATAAAAAAATTGATACCTTGGCTTGACGAAGTGGACGTGGAAGTAAAATATCTTGTTTCCATAAGAAATAGATGCGAAATTTCACGGTGTTTGGGTTACGTGATATGCTTAAAGTTATAGCAGATATTTTTTTGGAATTTAGAACCTAGAGTACAAAATCTAAGAAATCACTACGTGCACATCCGGATTTTCTATCCAAGTCTCTTTAAATAATTGCATTCTAGTTTGTGGAAGTAATTGCTCATAGGATTTTAATAATACATGAAGCAGATGTCAAAAAACATTTGAGACGTTGGCTCTTAGCATTTATTCCAAAAATGAAATTTCTAGAATATTATTAGCTTGCTCTACTCAGTTTATCCAGTTTACGTCCTACCCCTCCCTCCCCTTTAACGGAAACATCTAAATCAAATGTCATTATGATACATACGTTTACGAAATATCAAGTGAATATCTCAATTTTATTTTATCAACCCCTTTAATATTGCAGTGGAGCGGGGTTTGAAAAATATGAAAAAGAAATCCGAGACCCTGGCCCCTAATATATATACCAAATCTCAAGTTTCTGTACTATTACGCTTGCTTTACTCATTTTCATCTATTCACCTCTACTATCCCCATCTCCTTCAACGAAATCATCTCAAAATATAATTTAGTTCCAGATGTCGTTATAATACAAGTTGAACATCTCAATTTAATTTTATCTGCCCCCTTAATAAAGGGGGTGGCGGAGGGGTTAAAAAAATATAAGGCTTTAGCTTCTAGTATTTATAGCAATTCCAAGTTTCTGTACTCTTGCCAGCTTGCTTTACTATTTTCCCCTATTTACCCCTACTTACCCCCGAACTCTTCACCGGAATCATCACAAAATACAATCTAATTACAGATGTGGTTATAATACATACATGTATCAAATTTCAAGTGAATATCTTAATTTTATTTTATTAACCATTTTAATAAGTTTTTGTACTCTTGCTCTACTCATTTTCACCCATTCTCCTCTACTACCCCCAACACCTTCAACGGAATCATCTCAAAATATAATCTGGTTCCAGATGTCGTTATAATAGTCTAAGATCCAAAGTAGAAACGACCTTCACCCATCTGTTTAATGGATGAAAATTATTTTTTATCAAATTTGGTATGTTAACAAATATATCGCGAGTGGGCTGGCTAAAAAATTCCTGGCCAGGTTATGATTAATTAAAAATTGAAAAATTACTTTTTATTTAACATTGCATTCATGAGTTTAACGAATAAATTTAATAATAATCAAAAGTATGAAGCCTATAGAATATGCAAAGGTTAGGTTGGTTTTTTTTTTTGGCGTAACTACTGGGTTGGCAGGTATAAACAGGTATGTTGATACTAGCTATTTTCACCCATTAGTTTAATAAATAAATCTTATATCAAAATAAGCGCTATTTCATTGCGAACACGATGATATAAGGTTGTCTGCAAAAACTCTGGTTTGAATGACGGTTGTCGGATTTTAAAAAGTGAAATTTTAATGTGAATGGAAACTTGCTTCAAAGAGGTCCGAGCTAAATATTCCGTGCGATAGAAGAAGACGCAGCATTGCAGCTACGCGCGGCGCGACCGCCGTGTGAAAAAGAGTGCGCATGCTATTTGTTCATACAATAGAGAAGGAGAGCGATACACCAGTAAATACTGAGCATTATTTTGGGGTAGTTAGAACACGTGCTACTACCAGACTTTTTGCAGACAACCTTATATCATCGTGTTCGTAATGAAATAACGCTTATTTTGATACAAGATTTATTTATTAAACAAATGTGTGAAAATAGGTATCAACATACCTGTTTATACCTGCCAACCCAGTAGTTACGCCAGGAAAAAATAGACAACCCAACGTCTGCATATTCCATAGGCTTCATACTTTCGATTAGTATTAACTTTATTCGTTAAACTCATGACTACAATGTTAAATAAAAAGTCATTTCTCAATTTCAAATTTCACTTTTTAAAATTCGACAACCATCACTCAAACCAAACTTTTTGCAGACAACCTTATATCATCGTGTTCGCAATGAAATAGCGCTTATTTTGATATAAGATTTATTTATTAAACAAATGGGTGGTATATTTTTTAACATACTAAATTTAATAAAAAATACTTTTCATCCATTAAATAGATGGGTGAAGGTCGTTTCTAATTCGGATCCTCTACTATAAGTAATACATACATGTACCATTTCAAGTGAATGTCTTAATTTTATTTTACCAACTGTCTTAATAATTGTATTAAATTTCAAGACATTTCAGACAGACAGACAGACATAATTGTTTTCCCTCAAATTTAAAATCTCGACGTTTCATGCAATTCTAAACCTATTTCAACAAAAAAAGTTTCAATTTTTTTTTAAGATTACTATACTTCCAATCCACTACATAATGGAGTAGAAATGCAGAAATCGTCAATAGATTTAGAATGTCATATCGGTCTCTCTATCGGTCTATAATTCATTGCGAGCACATTTACCCTGGAATAGTTTTTAAGATATTGCGTTGGAATTTGGTACACGTATGTATTATAATATCTGAAACTAGATTATATTTTCTGCCCATTTCGTTGAAAGGTTGGGGATAAATAAGTAAAGCAAGCAAGTGAGAGTCCAAAAGCTTGGGATTTGGTGTATATACTAGAAGCAATGATCTCAACTTTTCTATGATATCTGCACCCACATACCATTATTAGAGGGAATAATAAAACAAAATGTTGATTTAGTGTGTGTGTACGAGAACAAAAGTTCTCAAATAAAATTTGGCATCAATCACCCCATTACCATATCCAATCTATTATTCACAAAAATAAAATGTCGCACCTGAGTTATTAGATACTATTAATTTAGTTAGTCAGTCGACCAGTCAGTCGAATGATCGGACGATGGTTAGTCGGCTAGTCGAAGAGGCATTGAAATGGCAAATCGATTTTATGGGTTTTTGGACTAGACGATTTCTAGTAATATATTATTAAAATTCTAAAACCAATTATTTCCATATACTGGTGTGAAAATATAATGTCAAGATGCCCTTACTTAAAGAGACCTGGATGAGAAATCTGGATGTGGAAGTAGCGATTCCTTTTTCCACGGATTTTGTTGAAATGGAACACATCAAATCGAGATAGGTCTAATTTTATTTATCAAATGCAAAGTTGTGTAACGCGTGCATATTTAGATACAATTTTACGTTAAATTTGAAAAACATGTTAATAATTAATTACTTATACATATTATTTAATCATTTAATTAAAACATGGATTTGCGTTAATAATAGAAATGACACGAATATTTTTATTTTGCTATTTGCATCCAGTTCTACTGATCTTAATATGATCTAAATAAAAGGGGATGTAAAAACCAACAAAATGACACGTAATTATAGAAGCGACAACGAGCTACCTGTAGAGTGTGGTATGCATTTTAGATATAGATATAATGGAATGTATTGAAAATCCATTAGGCTAAATACCGTGCTAATTTAAGAGTAAGCTTTAAAATCGTGCAAAATTGAAATAAAAAGCTTAGGGATTTAAAATACAAGCCGCGTAATGTGGCTCCAGATAATACTTTAAATCTCACAGGAAGAATTATTGTGATCGGCTCGTTTATTTTGTGACACACTCTGCATCGACATATCATTAATCCACTACTAATTTCAGGCTGTTCTTTTACATTTGCTCTAAATCAATTGGCGGAGACCAGATCTGCCAGCGACAGTTGATAAATCCGTAAGAATCAAGTCAGCTTAGGATGGCACCTGGCATCAGCTGCCCTGCAATACGGGAATAGAAGCGAGAAGAAAAAAGCTGCATGATTTGGGTGCGACAGAGTAAAGGCTAATATGGAGGTAAGGCTCGACTAAGTCTGGAGCTTTACTTCCGAGTCATTTGATCCTCCAAGAAAATTTGTGCGCTGCACGCTACTTGCTTTTTACATGTCTTTGTAGACAATATTGACGGCGAAGTAATTTTTTCCGTCTTAGCTTTATTTTATTATGACTGTATGAATTTTGTGTTACTGAATTCTTGCCTATAAGGAGAATATAATGTTCGTTGGGATTTTATTTCATATTAGATGAATATGGATATATTGAAAACGTAAACAAAATATTGGTTCGGCATTATTAAATATTGGCATTAAAACATTGGTATGCTTACATTTTCAACGTAGATGTGTGTAGGTTTATGAGTATATGCAATAATTTACAAAATGTTAATGATATACCGGGTGGTCCATCTCATAGAAATTTTCTTGTAACTTTTAAATAAGCGAATGGAATATTTTTATATTTGGCGTTATATTGTGCATCTACGGGACATGAGAAAAACGACAACAGATGTGGCTTCGCAATGGTTTGCGATTACCTCCACTCTCAGGCGCAACTTTTCCATAACGTGATTGTCCAGTATCTGCATGCCGCCATATCTTATGCGCTCAGATCATATCATATAAAGTAGCACTTGAAAAATATTTCTTAGACTATAATAATCGTTGATAGTCACTGTGACTAATCCGAATAGAGCCAAGGGAAGGGTACGTCCTTACATGGGAAATAGGCGGCAGCACTTTAGAGCCTGGAAGTCGACAGCTGCCTATCAGCGAAATACCTAACGGAGGGACCTTAAGACTAAAACGGAAGGTTTTATAAGAGCCATTCAGGATCAAGAAATAGCCACCAAAAATTACAGAAAGTACATACTGAAACAAGACATACCAGAAGACAAGTGCAGAATGTGCCCCGTAACTGCAGAGTCCATACAGCATTTATCGTCGGGATGCACGTGTCTTGTACCAAGAGATTACTTGGATCGCCGGAATCATACACTTAGAACTCTGCAGTAAATATGGGATAATTAACAACAAGACCCATACTACCGATATACACCTGAAGTCGTAATGGAGAATGATGACACAAAAATTTACTGGAACTTAGACATAATAACTGACCGAATAGGGAGACACAATAGGCCTGTCATTGTGGTAATTAAAAAATGGGAAAAAGAAGCGTATATCATCGACATTCGATACCCCTTGACGAAAATATCGGAAACGCTAGGACGGACAAAATATTCAGTACCTCAGTACCAAGATCTTGCCAATGAACTGTGAGATTTACAGTGTGTCTCACCGGGAACTGAATCGATCGATATAGAGAAAAGTACGCATCAGAAATTTTTGAAAATTTAGATAGTTGCTAATTTCGGTGTGGCCAACCCAACTAAAATAATTAGAAGCATGGGGTACTTCCGGCTATACCGGAAGTCGATACCAACTTGCTTATTTTAAATGGAACACCCTATACATTTTCGACTTTTCGAGATGACAGTAAAATGGAACACCCTATGCATTTTCGACTTTTCGAGATGACAGTAAAATTCAGGCGTGAGTTCAGGCATGTAGCACAACCTATATCTAAACCCAGTAGTTTCGCAGATATCTGACATTTTATAAAAAAATTTGATAGGTGCAACGGTTTGCAAGAACCGTTATAACTTTTTCTGTGTAGGACATCCTCATTTGCTCTTTGGCACGGAGAAAGAACACAAGGAGAACTACGTTCTACAACTGAAAAAAATTCAATAATATCATACCAAGTGTTCCGTTTTTCGCGTTACATTTTATCAACTTCAATCCGCGAAAACTTGTTTAGGTCAAATGGAACACCCTGTATTTTTTTACGTCAAGTTGTGTAAAATTGAATTCCCTTTTTTCTGATATTATCGTTGAGGGGTTAAAGTTTTGAAAGCAAGTTCTTGATATTGCCTTATCACATTCTCCATAAATAATAAACAAATTTAAAAAGCCGTCGTGGGTGTAATTTAAACGTGCTGGCATTTTTCGACATAAGATAATGACTGATTGTTTCTAATCATGGCTATTCTGATGAAATGATTACAACAATTCATAAATTTCTAATAAAATCGCAAATATTTCAAAAAGTTGAAAACTTTAACCCTTCACTCATTGCTAATATCAGAAAAAGGGGAATTCAATTTTACACAACGTAAAAAAATACAGGGTGTTCTATTTGACTTAAACAAGTTTTCGCAGTTTGAAGTTGACAAAATTTAACACGAAAAACGGAACACTTGGTATGATATTATTGAATTTCTTTCAGTTGCAGAACGTAGATCTCCTTGTGTTCTTTCTCCGCGCCAAAGAGCAAATGAGGATGTCCTACACAGGAAAAGTTATAACGGTTCTTGCAAACCGTTGCACCTGTCAAATTTTTTATAAAATATCAAATATCTTCGAAACTACTGGGTTTAAATATAGGTTGTGCTACATGCCTGAACTTAGAATTTTATTGTTGAAAAGTCGAAAATATATAGGGTGTTCTATTTAAAATAAGCAAGTTGGTAACGACTTCCGGTATAACCGGAAGTATTCCATGCTTCTAATTATTTTAGCTGGATTGGCCACACCGACATTAGTAACTATCTAAATTTTCAAAAATTTCTGATGCGTGATTTTTTCTATATCGATAGATTCAGTTCCCGGTGAGACACCAATATGAGCTCCCAAAAAATATCCATCATCCCAATCATCACTTCTCCTAATGGTCTGATTGAGAAGAATACCGCGAACAACCTGGAAAAAATAGGGCTAGATGATACAGTCCACGAAGTCAACTCTAAAAGCTGCATTAAACAATTTTGAATTATGGCGAATGCGCCAGGATTAACGTTAATGATTACGAATATTCTTAGTCGGTCGTTGCGACGAGTGTTTATTTTTATTGTTTATTATATAAAATGTTAATATGAACATTGTAGTTATTATCATGGATCAGTCATTTTTGGAATAAAGACAACAATTATATAATATATAAAAATTAAAGTAAGTTTTTAGTTATCACAATATAAACTAGCCTACGTCAAATTTTATAAAAGTAGTAAGTAATTATTGCATGGCTCGAATATTCTATGTTTGCAGTGAAACTTTAATTGTAAAATTATCTCATTCTAATTTATTTTCAATTCGTAGCCCTTACTTCAGTATATCCTTTACATATTCAAATCTATTTGAAATTAGTCTTGAGAACCTCCAAAAAAGATTTATTTATCTGCAACTTTATACGTTTCACATTAAAAATATATAACCACTTTTTTTAAGACTTTCAGCATTTTATGTTGTAAACTTTCTCAATATTGTATGTAAAATATCCTCAACGATCTGTAAAATATTTGAATGTCATATCTGTTGAAATTTGACGATTTTAAATTTTCATTAAAATTATTTAAATCCTCTAGAAATTCAGTGATAATATTTTAACCCTAATATGACTTTATGCTATGAATTATTTACATTGTAAATACCATATTAGTTGCTAACATCGGTAATATTGTAAAAGTACCCGTAAGCCTTATTTGCTTTAAGAATACTATTTCAAGTATGTCCATATGATTGGATTATATCCCTGGTATGTTATTTTAAAATTTACGTCAGAGAATATCTTAGTCTAAGGCAGAAAAATCGTTTTCAGCTTTTTATTTCTCAATATGATTTTGTAAATTAAATTTTGTTTAAAATGGTATGATTATTTATGATTAAATGTGATTATTGATAATTACTTACTTATCCATGATTATTTCTTAGTATTCATGTGGTCCACTTATATCTGTCCACTGAGAAGAATATAATGTATGTAACAAATTTCTAGCTACAATCTAAAATGCGACTATACACTGTCTTGTATGAACCAGAACTGATATAGGGGACCAACTAGTACGTCATTTAATAACAGTGGAAAATCATATTTATAAAAAATTATAAATATTTCCAACAAGTCATACAAGGAGAAACTATCCTCTGAAACATTAAAATGAAAATTTCGGAATTATTTCTACCCTCACATTACAGAAAAGTAAATCTTGAAAATGCTGGTTCATTATTGCATGCGATTATCCTCTATCCCCACGAGGATTCTGCACTTTTACATTATACTGATTTTTCTTATGCTCGTCTGTGAAGCTCACCAATTTCGCCCAGAATTGCTACGTTCTTTTCTTTTATTCGCTTACTCGAAGTCTGACTATTTCCGTTATTAAGGCTAATCACAATCGTCAGAAGACGAACTTCCTCCATACTGGAAATTTCGTCGAAGTTTTCGTAAGAATAGTAGGAAATTTTTGCTAGCCTAACATTTAATAAACAAGGGACCGACTGTTTTACATCCCTCTCTGAAGGATAGTATATGCACTAGGCCGGGGCGATTTGGCAACCGATATCGCGCCGTCGAAATTATGAATACTCTTGTCATTACGAACAAAAAGTTCTACTATGACATAGGTCTAAAATGAATTTCGAGGCTCCGGAATTTAATTTTTATGGAAAATATTCGGTTTATAAAGAATTTTCAAGGCACCTGGAATTTTTGTAATTACTTTTTCTGTGAAAATTGGTACTCTGGGGTTTTTTTAGTATGAGGAATTCATTTTTGATATTTTTATCTCAGGCGTCCGACAGGGGGCGCTGTCGAACATTTTTTTCATTTCTTTACAGTTTCCAGTGCTAATTTTATTAAAAAACACAAATTTTGCTTTATTTTCTTACTTCATTCATTCATTTATTTATTTATTTAAATTCTCTTTGACAATAATAATTTATTATTTTTTGTCGATACTTAAGAAAATAATAATATATTTAAATATATTACATCGTTATTTTCGTAAGCATAGGCAAAAAACAATAAATTGTCATTGTCAAAGAGAATTTAAATAAATACATAAATAAATAAACGAAGTAGGGAAATAAAGAAAAATTTGTGTTTCTGAATAAAATTAGCACTGAAAACTGTAAAAAAATGAAAAAAATGTTCGATAGCACCCTCTATCGGTCGCCTGAGATAAATTTTCAAAGAAAAAATAATTGCAAAAATTCCAAATGCCTTGAAAATTCTATATAAACTGAACATTTTCCATAAAAATGAAATTCCGGAGCCTCTAAATTCATTTTATACCTATGTCGTAGAAGAACTTTTTGTTTGTAATGACAAGAAGAATCATAATTGCGACGGCGCGGTATCGAAAAATTTTATGTCATACAAATCGCCAAGGTCTAATAAGCACTATGCAATCTCCGCCTAAAATTGCATAGCCTTTACGTATGCGCTGCTATACAAGCCGTTAGAAGTTAAGGCGAGATTGTTGTATATCTAGGGAGGGGTCACCTTTTGCTCAACTGTTTGTATAGAAATATGAGTAGTTAATATGCATCTATCCTCGGCCCTAGAATTGCACCTTCCAGTGCTGGAACGCTCAAAGTATGTGGTCTTCTATTAAAGCTGTAACTTTTGCAAAACCTCAAATGTAAAGTTGATGAGAAATATACAGAATGTGGCTGAGACGTTATGTGCAGTGGATACCTTAATTCATGAATACTCGTTAGTTGCAATGCATTCTCGCCAGTTCAGCCAAAAACGAAGACAATATGATTAATTTCAGCATTCGCATGACTAATTAGTTAATTAATTTTTATCTACTTGTTACATATTTTATAGGATACTCTTCGCAGTTTTATCGTAAATAAATAATGTTAGTTTATGTTAAGGGAGAGCCTTATATACTGCAAAATATATTAAACCGTCGACGACGGTCTATAATCTTATCAAATTTGTGACAAATTTATTATTTTTAAGATTGTAAACATTAGGCACTATTGGAATCTATACGTAGCTAGTATTGCAACATAGCAATATTCATATCTAAAGTATCAAATTTTCTGTAATTATTTTCTTCAGGCTTTTTTCTTCTAATTTTTTTTAACAACCATCCCATGAGGGATGGGATTGTTCTCGTTTTAGATGATGCAATATACTCTTCATTTTGTATTTGCGAATCACTAAATTCTGCTTGATCTAATAAAATTAACTTTTTCCAATAACAATGTAATACGTTTTTAAAAAACTGCCTCGAAATCATGAAGAACATTAAAACAATCAAAGATTGAATTACTCTTTATAATTCAATCTTAAAATATGATCGCAGGGCGTTATTACGTTTTTTATGAGGTTTATGGTACCTATATGTCCGCTACTGGTTAATTGTAGAACGTAAGACAAAATTATAAGATGCAATACATTCTATGGTATTCCGTCTAAATGCACTGCGAGTCAAATTTGATTTAAACAATTGCATTAATAATGAAAATTTCGATATATTTTTCGAAATTTCAACAGTTCGTACTCCATGATGAAATATTTATTGGGCACCTGTATATGTAAACTTCTTTCTCTTAAAATTGAAATGTTTTATTTACAGTCTGTATAGTATTCAAATTTTGGAGACGTAATTATTCGTCCCCTCGAACAATGGAGTTGCTAGCAAATTTCTATTGAATTGGAAATCTACATCGGAACTTTTAAAAATATTAAGAATGAAATTATATTAACTTCTTTTGAGAAATTTTTAAGTTATGGTGAATAAATACAAAATCAGTGTGTAAATGTTTGCAATAAAAATATTACAGCTAGCGTATAATTTTCAAGTAACAGCTAATAACACTAAAGCCGCCTGATGCATAATTCTGATTATACGATATCAAAGCGTGGTTGTTCATAGCATATAAATGTGATACTTGCGTAATTTAAAGACATAGAAACAGAAACAAGCAAGAGGAGAGCATCAGAAGTGCCTTGCGGTTTCTCCCTTTGCCGTCAGAATAATCAGGGGCACAACACACGAACCCTCCGCCGCCAGCCTTGATTGGCTCGAGCTCTACTAATCCCACTTTAGCCCTGGCGGCCGCTCCAGGCCCTTTCTGCCTGGAATTTCGACCACGACCAGACTGCCTTATGCGAACTCAACCAGAATCCTAAATAATTTACTGCCAATTATTATCGAAATACGAAGTTTAAATCAATATTTAGCAAATATGCTGCTTTTCCCCGATTCTCTTTCGTTTTTATTACATCGGAGTTATATTAAACACGTGAAACAAGTTTGATTCTTCTGTATCGTTCAAAGATACTTCATAGTCCAGTCTTTTGTATGAATAGAAATATCTAGAGTAAAAAATGTACGTAACAGAAGTATTTAAACCTTTCCGGAAATATAAAATTTAAGAGGAAAAAATGTTATGGAATTATAAAATGATGTTTCGTTGAAATTTTGTTTCTTCTCGAATGATATATTCAGTTCTTGAATCATTCTAATAATTTTTATATTTACCCCTAACTATTCTACGGAATAAGCTCAAAATATAATCTTGTTTCAGATCTCGTTATAATGCACAGCTGTACCAAATTTCAAGTCAACATTTTTATTTTTATTTGTTAACCCCCATTAGTAATGGAGTGAGATGGTGGTGGGTGTTCCGGATGTCGTAAAAATATTTGAAACTTACACCAAATTCCAGGTTCTTAGACTTTTAGCAACTTGTTTTACTTATTTACTCCTATTCACCTTTGTTTATCCCCCAGCCATCAAAGAGGTAAGCTCAAAATTTAATCTGGTTCAATATCTCGTAATTGACTGATTAGCCAGCGTACGGTAGGCATTGTAGCCACTCCGGATATCCAATCCGGATATTTTTAGATACCGTCGGACCAGCCACGTATGCCGGATTGGATATGGCATATACTTGTTGCCAGGAGCGAGAGCCACATGTCGCATAGTTTAGAATTATAGAATGGGAAGTGTAGGTGTTTGTGAGATACTTCTTATAAGGACATATTTCAGGTGTCATTATTTGTTTTGTTGTCACCTTTGGCGAGCTTACATTTTCGTTTGACCATGTGTGGGGTAAGGTTTTGCCGTGATGTTCTTATTCTCATACACTTGTTATATGTTATTGCTTTTCTGCGGCCTTCATCTTCTTCAGTTATTCATATTTATCGTGTGCTCATGGGCGATATCCTCCGCATTGGTGTTTTCCTCGTGACTATTTCCATTTCTCAACTCATTATTGATCAGTTAAGTTATTTCCTTGTCAATTATTTTCCATTTCTTCGTGGTATTTTTTTTACATTCTTTCTTCTACAGTAGTAAAATGTTCCAAGTGTTCTTTGGTGTTTTGTTATATTCTTTGCGTACTTCCAGGTTTTCCATGTAGCATTTTATGGGCTGATGTTGCTTTTAGTTGTTCTTTTTGTCCTTTTTACCCTCTCCCTTATTCTTCTATCTACCAGGATACAGCCTGTTTAGGAGGTCGTGGTTGCATTTCTCCCTGTATTCTAACAGGTTTGGCTCTTGCTCCATCTGTTTCTTCATTGTTGACCAGTTATTTCCCCCTGCTGTTTCTGTTTTATATTTTCCCTAGGTTTGGCTTTAGCTTCATAAGTTTCTTATTGTTCCATCGAAGAGCTGTGTGCGAAGGTATTAGAGGGCTTCAATTTTTATTTGACTATGTCTATGGTAAGGTTTTAATATGATGTTGTTATCTGTATGCGCTTGACTTTCTTCTCATACGAGCTGAAGTCGCCTAACATTATCCTAGTTATTTTTCTGTTCTTATTTCCTCTAGTTTTTTGAGTGAATTGCCTGAATAGTCGTCCTCCCCAAGACATATATTAGCCAAATGTAAGGGGCCTTTATTATTAATAACTTTTCCACGGTAAATAGCTATTTACATTGAAAGTGCAAGAAAGAGCCCCGAGAGAATATTTGGGAGACTTTGTAAACTGATCTGTAAATGTAATGTAAAATAGAAAAGTAAAATCTGCAACTATAAAAAAGAAAAATCAATCCACGAACCAACAACTGCGTGTTAACTGCGTCTCATAACTTATTTGCACATATCTTGCTTAGAAGCGCCAGCATTCTAACACTTAACATTACATCATTATGCATAATTAATTGTAATGGAATTTTTTCAAAGCAAATAAATAACGTACCCATATAGGTGGGGCAAGATTTTTTCGTGGCACCTCCCGGACTGGTTCCACTTGATGAAAAAAAAATCATGTACGGTTTCAGTTGAATCGGATAAAGGGAAAGGGTGTCCTCTGGTCCCTAACTTAAAATAAATAAGGGGGTCCTTATCAGTAAGGAAGAACTAATTTCTCCTATTTTATTCAGGAGCACCCTCTAAGATAGTTCTAATTAATTAAAAAAAAATTTTTGCAAAATTTGAGCTTGATTAAATAAAGACAATCTTGTAACTTTTGAATGGATCAATGGATTATTTTCTGACTTGTGTAGTGATATGAAAATAAATTTTAAATTACACGATCTAAAGAACCAAAATGGCCGACTTTCAATTTTAATGAAATTTACATGAAAATCAAATTTTCAAATGTTACAACCTATGCATTTTTGTATACTTGGATTCTACTGGCCAAAATACATATGATCCAACCCTCGGGGTTTATTTGAACTTTCAAACATGTTTTTTTAAATTTTATTCATGGGTGATCGCGATATACTCAAAATTATTAATATTCGGTCTGCAGGAAGCAGTAAAATATTATTTTCTTAAATAATACAATTAAAGATGATTTATTCTTCATTAAGAAGGCTTGATAAATCAACCCTACATAGGGCCAACGAATTCAAAGTAATTGGAAAAAAACAAACAATATTTGTTACAAGTAGTGAAAAATTATCGGAGTCGCTTTCCTGATTCAAAAATTCCCAGATTTCGCAATCCTTGCAATCATCGGGACATTGGAAATGATAACACCATACATAAAACATAAACTTTTTCAACTTTTTCCTTACTCGGCTTCGCCTCGTCCGGAAATAACACGACCCACTACACTGCAGTATTTCCACCTTAAATGAAAACTGGTAACTTGACCCCCTGTGATATATGCAACCCATATTACATTTGCGTATATCAGCCATTGCATACGATAGTCTCAGTCGACCGCGACACAGCTGTCTTTTGACCTTGAACAAAAACTGATAACTCTACCCCATATACGAAAACATAAACATTTCCAATGTTAAAACAAAATGTTTTTGTAGCTGTAACATAAATAATGAAACAGATTTATTAATTTGAAAAATAAATTTTCGTTTCTTAAACCATTTTTGCCACTAAAATAATAATAAAATATTTAAACTAGTAAGGGGTCCAAAGCATTAAAAATTGAAATGACCCATTCCAACAAGGTAAATAAGTTTTGAGCTCGCATATCGAAAGAGGGTCCTAATGGGCATCAGAAATGGCTTGTTGGACTTTTGTTGAGGATTGCACAACTTCTCCACAAGAAAAAAAGATGGCGAAATATTATTTCAAGAATTCGTGTTTTTAAACGTATACCTCTCGCTAGAAAATTAACTACATGCGATATTGATCTGATTTTTTTTCTTTACATACTACTGACATGAGCGCATATGTCTGTACTAGTAGAGTTTCAAAATCACTTACGGTTTTTTTCTAATTAAATCCTAAATCACAGGAACGAAATTTGTGTGTTTGAAATTTCGACGTGCGGACAACTACATTAAATGTTTAATTTTCTTATATATTATATGCGAATAAAATATGGTCTAAAGAGCAACAAAGTTTTTGCAAAAAAAATTAACTCGATATCTCATACAGTTTTCGAGTTACAGATTTTTTAATTCGATCGTAATAATGTCTTGTTATGATAACGCGCAACGTGACAGCTGCGGCAGGATTCGGTCTGTGTAATTGTGGATACACATTAGTCTAATAACTAATTTGATTAAAGTATTATATTACTATTAATCAGTAGGTCACCAATTGTCTGAAAATTAGACAATCATTTATGTGTTATGTTACAACTACGTGATTTTAAAATAGAGCCTGTTAAAATATAGATGCAGAAATAATGGTTTAATGATTACTGAAAAAAGGAAACTTTGAAGTACGTCCAATTTGCTTAGAAAATTTTCAGTTACATCATTTTGGCTTAGAAGGACTGTATATATCGAAAGGTGCAAATACAGTATGAAATCGTCAATAAATTATAGAAATTTGAGATTAAAAAATAAAAATTGTTCCAAATTTCATATTTAAGAAAATGTATGGTATGACTTAAAAACCCATCAGAATTATATGAATTCGCCACAACAGACACAATTCTTATTCTAAACTGGAATTACTTTATAAATAGTAACAAATATAAAGCGAATAATCTAAAATACATTTTATAATATTGGTGTAAATAATGACATACCTACGTTGCCCAATAATGTGAACTTGCAATCATGAAGAAGGGAACACAATAATATTTGCGCAAGGTACCTATATGTTTAATTTTTGCAAAATAGAAAACCTACAAAAATTGTGTGGGTACATGACAACAAAGGGTATCTTAGGATACTCACGAAAAAGTGAAAAATATGAAGAAGAAAATATTGTAAAAACCTTATTGGCAGTCAGTGTATTGTGTGACCTGTCAGTTATCCTTTCCGAAGAGGATAAATGAGCAGTTATTGTTGCCTTAAAATTAACATGCCAACTATATATTTTGATTAATTTTGGAAATAACTGCGATGCAATTGATGATCGTGTAATTTAAGATGCTCGTAAGTCCTATGTGAATCTATCCATACAGATTCACATAGGACTTACGGATTAAGGATTTAAATTCACTACGGCCATCTGTACTGAATTTAAATCTTTAGATTTGCTAAGGCAGTATTTATTTTTTTTCCTTAAGGTTATTAGACTTACGTTAGCTACGTCCGCGTCCTACACAAGACACTTCCTTACTGCATTTAAAACGAGCATTACAGGGGACGGTAGTCCAGTGGTTTAGTGTACTTAGCTTAGCTAGCAACTGAAGAACCTAGCGAAGTAGGTTAAAACCCTGCTCACTGCGAAATACTTTTAATTGTAAAAATTATCCACAAAAAGTGGTTTAGACCCTTACCTAACACAAAATCCTGATTTATAACAAATTTTCTCGACTTTAGAAGCAGTTAACAAAGCACATAAAATTTTAGTGTCCAAGCGATTTTCCGATCTCCTTCCCAATTTACCCTTTCCCAGAAAATTTGGATATCTGATAGAGAATAACCAAATAAAATCACAAATGATGACAAAAAGTCACAACTGGTTCTAAAGAAAACAAATTGTGGAATTGTAAAGTAAACTGCGATTAAAAATGTGCGTCCACTTGGTGTTCTGTTGCATGTGCAGCCTTTCCTAACAATTGTTTTAAGGGCAGAAATAATACAGAGCAGTTTTTAGCAGACAGTGCTTCTTAATAGTAATGCCTATGTAGTGGTTTGTCAATACTTACTGAGCTGTGTATACATGATTGTGCATTATTATTATTATTACTTATGTATATATTACAAGTTTTGTGTACGTTTTTATATTTTCATATTTGCAAAATGCTGTATTATTTGTACCACAATAATGATATACTTAATAAATAATATCTCTATACAACACCGTCATAATTAATAGATCTAGTAAATCATCTGCCAAATGAGTTTCTTTTTACCTGTTAATATTTTTGCAAAATTGTAAAAATATAAATAATAGCACAATTTCAAAAATGTATTGGCTTACTATCTTAATGCATTACACTTAGCCAGAAAACAGCTGCATGCTAACAGGAATACCACGAATCTAATTATGGTTTATTTTAAAAAGTCGTTAACTCAAAAACTGTATAAGATATCGAGCTAATTTTTTTTGCAAAAACTCTGTTGATCTTTAGACCATATTTCACTCGTATATAGTATATAAAAAAATTGAATATTTAATATAGTTGCCCGCACGTCGAAATTTCAAACACACAAATTTCGTTACTGTGATTTAGAATTTATTTAGAAAAAAACCATAAGCGAGTTTGAAATTTAATTAGTACAGATAGATGCGCTCATGTTAGTATAGTATATAAATTAAAAAAATTAAATCAATATCGCATGTGGTTCACTCTCTAGCGAGAGGTATACGTTTAAAAACACGAATTCTTGAAATAACATTTCGCCATCTTTTTTTCTTGTGGAGAAGTTGTGCAATCGTCAACAAAAGTCCAACAAGCCATTTCTGATGCCCATTAGGACCCTCTTTCGATATCCGAGCTCAAAAATTATTTACCTTGCTGGAATGGGTTACTTGGCGATTTAGACGGCTTTCGAAGGCGTGGACCCTCTACTAAACGTCTAATACAAATGATTTCAGAAATTCGTAATAATTCATTTCCAAGCCAGTAAAGTAAACCGCCGAGGGAACATATTCCCGTTCTCTGATTGAACTTAGCTTTTACAGGAATTTGTTTTTAATCAGTTGGAACCACTTCAGAGGGTGCCGCAAAAAAATTCCAAAAGCGAAAAATAGGGACCACCCTAACGTGTACCTAATTTCAAGTCAATTTCTTAAACCGTTCCAGAGTCATTGTGCGCACAAAGAAAGTTACAGACCGACTAGTTGATAGACACACAGAGAGAAAGACAGATAGACAGAGACAGACAGACAGACCGATAGACCGACAGACAGTAATATTTATTCGCTCAAATTTGAAACGACGCTTCATGACATTCTAAACCTATTTCAACAAAAAAAATAAATGTTGGAGCATCCATGTAGTGCAGAGTATAGTAATCGTAAACTAGATTTCATTTTTTTTTGTTTGTTGAAATGGGTTTAAAATGCCATGAAACGTGGATATTTTTAAGGTCTACGCACTAATCTTATGCAAAAGCAGTCTCTATCGAATTGGCTGAAATGTTGATATATTTTAGTACACGAAATGCTGATTAAATGTCTCAAAGGACACAAACCTCTTCTATGGCTAGTTTCATCACTACGTCACCCGAAGATTAAAGTATTGTAGCGCCAATATTCTTGACTAAAGATGACGATCTCGGATGATTAGGGGTCGAGCTTGAGCTCTTTGCCCCAATCATCGCTGTAGACCCGGACCGTCCTCGTACGGGGTGGGCCTGTTTTTTCGTTGACCCCACCCACAAATGCGGACGGTGTAGGTGATGTTAGCCGACCTCCATGGTCCTGGCTGTTGGACCCTACCAGCTGGGTCGTTTCTTCTGGCGCTCTTCTGTCTTGGTGTTTTTTCTTTGCTGGCATGTATTTCATTTAAATTTGGTTTACAGCTAGATAAAGGATGAGCTCCAACCATACACCTTATTATCTTTTTTTGAATTATAAATGCTTTCTCTAGATGGCTTGACAAACCCCAAAAGAGCAGACCATACTGGAGGGTTAATTGCACAAGTCCATAATATAACATTTTCAAAACATTACTTGATGCTGTATCTCTAAGCGTTCTAATTGTGTAAGATATATTACTAAGTTTTGAGCAAACATTATTTATATGTGCCTCCCGTGTGAGTTTATGATCGATATTTATGCCAAGAAATTTTATTGAACAGCTTGTATGGATTTAGCGCAAAGTATAATCAACACATTGTTATCAGAAGTAACATCTTTCGTTAAAAATTTCATGTACATCGTTTTATTTGGGTTCAACATTAGCCCATTGTTTGAACACCAGTTTACAATTTCTTGTGATGCAGTGTTACAGTGTTGAACGACAGTATTAAGATTTTTCTGATGAAGAAGAAGATTTGTATCATCTTCATAAAGGACAGTTTTATCGGAAGTGGTGCAACTATCTGTTAAATTATTTATGAATACTACAAAAAATAAAGGAAGATCCTTGTGGCACACCCAGTTGACTATTTCTGTCTCTATACATAGTGTTCCTTAATGACGTGCTAAAATTTCAGGGTGTGATTTCTTAGGTCATTTTATGATGAAAAGTTCATATGAACATATGTTCGCACATGTGTTCCTACAGGGTGTTGAATTTTTTTTAATCGTTATTTTTTAATATCTCAGAAAGTACTTTAGATATTATTTTCAATATTGGTATGTGCTAATAGAATATAAAACCACACGGATTTAATAAAGTTATTTTATAGTTCAACCAGTGGCGTCCCTGTAAACATGCCCTCTGATATTTTTTAACAAAAAGTGGTACGCCACTAACATTTTTCCATGTGGATATTTTTTCTGATTAGCCTGTTCAATTCTACATAAAAACGCTCTCTTGCGATTTTCTCGAATTAGCACGTCATTACGGAACACCCTGTATAATTATTACTCAATTATTATCATTTTTTTCACTATTTCGGGTATGCTCTTGTTGCACCTTAATATTACATTTTTAAGGAATTATTAGTAAAACTCAAATACCGGAACCATTTTTATTAAAATCTCGTATAGTACAATAATTTAATCTTCGGGTGACTGTAGTGACGAAACTAGCCAAAGTAAAGGTGTGTGCCCATATAGACATAGAACATACCAAAATTTCAGCCAATTCGATAGGACCCGCTTTTTTATAAAATTAGTGCGTGGTCCCTTGTGCGAAAAAAATGTACAGAATTCGGAGTATATACTAGAAGCCAAGATTTAAAATTAAAATTGAACCACCTTCAGGAAAATAGTCTCTAAAATTATGAAATATTTCATCATAGATGTAAGAATAAACAAATAATAAAATCGAACTCATTGTTATCCTATTTCAATATCGATATTAGGTAATAATGTTCAATTAATCAAAGGACGCGACGGTGAAATTACTTTTCATAATTTTTACTTACCGTATTTCTACAACCGAGTTAATTTTTTTTAATGTTCATTCTAACATTTTGTTCATTGAGAGCGCCAGCAATGGAACACGAACATTATACTGGCAATAGGAACATATCCCTGCTTACGTACTTACATTTAATACATATTCTCACAGTATTTAATACATTTTTTTAAGTATATCCTAAAACAGAGATATTGGGCTAAAACTTCAAGTAATAAAGATCTTCACTTGAATGCTGACAGAGTAAATAATTATGCACTTCAGTTTGTCAGAGTAAGGAAGGCGTGAATGCTGAATTTTATTACAGCCAAGTAAGAGACAGTAAGCTGTTGTACGTAATATCTAATGCATTTTCTTTGTCGCTTACTTGAATAATAAAACTATTTAATTAGTTAAAAGCATCGTACCGTGTGAGTGACTGGATAGAAGAGAGCAACGGGGCGCAATGTGGTCCCATTGTAAATGTACGAGACATTGGGTGCCTAATCCAAACTTAACGAGTTTCTGCCCCGATTCTGGCTATTTCGCCCCGTACTCAACGTCTAAGCAATCAACATAAGAATCCCAAATAAGAACCGAAGTTATTTCCTTTTTCACTTATAAAGTCTCCCTATACAATCAAAGTTGGGAGCTTTTTCCTTCGGGTTTTATAATGGTCGTTAATTAAAAAAATGCTATTCTGGGAATCTTTTTATTACCAAATGTATATTCAAGAAATCTACTGAAATAAAAACAGCGTTCTTACTGAGGATGCATCATTTGAATATAATAGTTCTATAAAATTACTTGGGAATGGAAATAGTATTTAAATTCATAACTATTTGTTTTCAGAGACACTTATAACATATGAGTGTTCAAAGTTAAGGTACAAAGACGTGAACAAAAGAAATTGAGAGCAAAAATTAAAAATTTTCCTGCTATCTATCTACTTCTCTTTGGCGACAAAAAATATCTAATTGTTCAATAAATAATTCCATTTTGTTTAACAAAAATTTAAATTATCGATTAGAACGTAGAAACACTGAGTTTATCGACTAGGTTGACATTTGTGTCTTTAAGATTAGCAGGGTTAAAGTTGGAGACCGAAGGATTTATTGTGGCCTGCCAAGACGGTGTAATTAACATCAATACAACAATATTCTACAAAGTAAACAAATAGAAATGATGAATTATTTAGATGACCTTCGACACCAGGGGATGTCCTTTGACATCTGCTTACCTGTTTACTTTCTGGGAGACTGTTCAACCATGCCAGATGACTTTTGTCCCCAACAGGATAACAGTTTACGAAAAGTATAGTCTTTGGGCCCCAGGGGGTATCGCTTTACCCCAAGGAGGTGACTTTTACTCCTAGGGGAGTGTCCTTTTTCCCAGCGGTTGATTCATGACCCAAACTTTCAAAGCTACTCTTCCTATCTAATTAACATGAGTTTCCGTTAAGAAAATGAAAAAATTGAATTTTGGGCCTGACGCACGGAGTTTGGAAATTTTAAACTACCCTAAAAATTGCTTTATTTGATCGCAAATAACATGATGAAATAAAATTTTCCGCATCTCTTTATCATAACAAAAATATTAGACTTTAGAAATTTTTTTAAAAAATTTAAGGGCCTTAGTGAAGCCCAATAAGGCCCCAGAAAATTGAAGGTGCAGGTTTTTGGGATTGCTATATGCATGAATTTTTCAGAGTTTTAAATTGATTTCATTTTTGTAAAGAAAATAAAAATTGAAGTACTATCTTGGGGGCGTTGACGAGGGATTGGATGGTAGGCAATTTTGATATACGGACCCTGCTGACCTTATTTTTTAGGCCCAAGAAACGATCCTATCGGGTTTATTCCAAAATCCGTGTCAAGAGACATTTCACCTATCTCATCCCAAGGTACCCTTTAAACAATGTAAATTGCGTCGAAAGAGTATATCTAAACTATATTTACTAGTTTTTGTTAATAAGCTGAACAACGCAAATCAAATTACTCAGATTATTAACAAACTCTAACAGATATATTAACATGAACATATTACACGAAACAGTCATCATTAATCAAATTTCTTCATATAAAAGCTATATAACAGAACTAAATCACCTTTACCTCGCAATATTTTTTTCAGTATATTTGGGGCTTAAAAAAATAATTAAAATTTAAACATGTTCGTTTCTCGATAAGATTCACAGTATGGTAATAGGCTGACGTCACAATATACGCTGTTAGCGAGATGCTCACAATAATGCGAGTATTATTTTATTTATCAGCTGATTTTAGTGGGTGCCGCACGTTTTTCTTGGTGATATTTTGCTTGTTTGCGTTGTTGTGTTCCAATAGATAGCGGATTCGACCAGGAGAAATCAGATAATCTACCGAAACTCGATTCGCTGTCCGTGTTTTCATTTCTGGGAAACAATCCGGATTTTGTTCTTCCAGAAATGTGTAATATGGAAATAGCCAGCAGGTGGCTACCTATTATTGCTATTTTAAAATTGGAATATTATGATGGTATACCTACATACATAAATTTTGTATCAAAACATCCGCTGTATTGCATAAACACACTTTATGTTGGATGTTAACCTCAAAGTTAATCTGTTCACTAAATTGTTCACTTTCCTTTCAAACTGCATTTATTCTTTTTAGTTCTGCCCGTGAAAGTTATGGGGATCATTCTGTCGGCTAACCAGCTACTTACCCTCGTATAATAAACTTCACAACTTATATTTTCAGTAAACACACCTCTATCCCAACACAAAGTAAATAAATTAAAGACATAGACATTTTTTGTTTAAGAACGATTGTGTATTTAAATCTGAACTATAACGCTTAGAATCTGTATAGCCAAGTATATATTTTAATAATTATAACTTTTGAATTTAAAAAAATCCGGATCAGTAAGGTACTCTTAATGGAGAAGTAGGGGTAACCAAGGTACTTCTGACGTTTATTGTGCGGAGTTAAGTAACAAGTGGTCAGTACAAATTTTTTAAAAATCGCATCGATTAACTTACCTTCCTCCTTAATAAAAGTACCAGGGGTAGTTGAGGGTGATAACAATTAGGTTTAGGTTTGTGGATACAAAACACGAGTTTTGATGTTTATTCTATCAGAGTAAGTAGCTGGTCAGTACTAAATTTCAGAAAAAACAATAGCAGACAGAGGTTAGCTCATCTTTATTTTCACTAACAGAAATATATAGGTCAACAAGTTCATTGTTTGGTAAGAAAGTTACGTAGGAGCTTTTATTTTTAAATACACATTTAAAATTTAAAAAACGTGAAAACGAAGTCGAAGATGTAATTATTTATGTTAATGTGCAAAGAATTCAGCGTGCCGAAACCTGTTATTGACCAGCTCTCTTAGTCGTACCGTCTAGTGTGTACTAGGTTCGATTCCCAGCTCCGATACTCGGAGTGTCGGTTAGTAATGGATGATATCTGCGTTCTTTTTCTTCTATACAGTTTAGGCGTTGTACTTGGCGGTTATCAGTATATGTGATGTGCTTATGTTGTAAGAACGTATTTTGCAGAATCGACTTCTAGAATTCATCATTATGTTGTTGATGCTCATAGACAAGCCTTAGACTTCCATAACAGATATCTACTGAATTGTTGTCAACCCATCAATATTAAATGAAAGAGACTTACTTTCTGGCTATGATTAATTATCTTGGTGGTGTAGAGAAATCATGTGGCAATAACACATACATAATTATTCTCAAGTAGAATACATATTCGATTCGACTACTACTTCTGGGAGTGCTTTATTCATTGCGAGCATTGGCGATTAACATGGTTACCTCTACTTTGTAGTAAGACAAAGGACATACATTTTATTTCCTCAAATTTAAAATCTCTACAATTCATTATATTCTAAAGCTATTTCAATAAAAACTTTCACTCCACTGCGTGGAGGTGGAAGTAATTATATCGTTAAGGGAAACACAAAAGTACTGTCGTAATCTCTTAATAAGCAAGCAGGGTTGCCGTGAGAGCCAGTGATCATATTGTTTTTCATTTTCTCTAAGAATTTATGAACATCAATTCCCGTGAAATGCCATAATATATCAATTTCCGATGTATTTCCAATTGAATTGTTACTAGTTGCATATGAATTGCTAAAGTAATCGGTAAATTAATTTAAAATCTCTTTAGACTTGTTAATCTCGGAATCATTATGTTTCATAATATTAGAAATGTTTCTTTGCTACTTGAAATGCTGAATATTGCGACACCTCTCGTCTCTAATACTATTTTCTGTTGCGGTAACATTTTCTTGAACAGGTAACATAAAATGTTGTTCTAAGAAAATACTTGTATATTTTTAGTAATACCTTTCTGACTGATCATAAGTCATTGGTTAATTTATTAATTAACAACATTGCTTAACACTGTTTACGTATTGCTTAAAAATAACTTTTATTATTTAAAAATAAATGTATTTAGCATAACATGCATCAATAAAAATGATAATCATCTCAATAAATGCCAATCAAAAAGTGTGATTATCATTACAAGACAAAGCTAAGGCAGCCCACGAGGGTTTCCTTGTCCTCAAACCTCAGCGAATAACTCAAACTACCCAACCTACATCAGCGGGCTAAAGTATTACGTAGGGCTCGTACCCATAATGTTTCATTAACTCCCTAACTTAAAATAATAGCCTAGATCATACTCACATATGTACTCATATATCTGTTTGAAAATCCAATAAAGATGAATATTAGCATAATGGTAATGGTGTAACATGACTGTGCACCCCCGAGGGCGGGGCGGCGTGTCACCAGTTCGCGTAGTCGCGTTGTGGCGCAATAAATAACCTTCCCCGCCGGAGCATATTGAGGTTGCATTGATATGTATCAGTGCTGGTTTTATTGCAAGTGTAATCCCGCTATCATAGCCCGATCAGCATAATAATAGTTTAAATGCCACCCCGAAACATCTGGGTATCCAAGCTATGTTACAAGGCTAAAGACTAGTCGAATAAAAATTATTAGGATGATAAATACTTGTGACAACAAAAGCTGCATTTTTGTTACATATTTTTAAAACATTATACCTATAGATGAAAATCGTACCTAGGAGACCAATAAATCTACAAAACCCTTGCAACAATTGTTAGTAGGATAAAAAAAATATGGTCATGTAGAAAAGGAAAATCTAAGGAAGACAGTGTTTTATTTCTCAAAATTTTCACGGCGAACTTAACCTAAAAGTAAAAAAACGGTTTTCCGCTAATAAAAAAAAATGAGCTCAAATCGAAAAAAGTTAAATGAGAAAGTTGTAGGTAATAAAATCATCTTTCGATTTATGTATAGGTTATATACAAATGGAGAAAACCGGTAAAAATCAGTTTTTTTTACTTTGTTAATTACATTTTTTTAACGCAACTTACAAATATGTTATGTAGTAAAAATATATGTTCTTGCTAGCTAAAAAGCAATTGCGAAATTTTACATATTTTTCCTGATTTTCAGTTTTTGTAAAAAAAAAACGTTTTTCTAAAAATGATGCACTTGGTCGGAGAATTATCGTCGAGCAACGCTTAAAAGCTCTAAATCTTACTTAAGACTTGTACTATGTACAATTAAATAAAAGTAGTTTTTTTTAATTTTCGATGTTTAAAATGGCACCCACAAATTCTGCTGATTTTGAGGTTAAGTTTGTCCATTGCATTTTTTTAATTTATTTATTATTTATCGAAACCGGACTAGCGACAGTCAATAGTCGCCATTTTTTTAAGCATTTAAAAAATATATTGTACCTACGACCTGGACGATCTGGAGCTGAGATAATTTTTTTCCTAAAAATTTCTTCCTCTTTCCTCGTTTCCCCAAGCACGTTAACAGATGTTTTCGTTGATTTCACCGTTTTTTTTTAATTTCCTCTTTTAACATTCATGATTTGGTGGCCATTACTTGATTTTCGTGTGTAGGTTAATGGAGAGATTTCGATTTTGGTCTGATGGTAATCATCATCGGGTGGGCTTTTAAAAAATGTTTATTGTTTTATTTTAGAATTGCGTAATAATGATTGGTAAAATAATCCATTCTTCATGATCCTTTATCCTTCATTACATAATAGGCGTCCTTGAACCATTTTCTTAGGTTTTTTATGAATTCTCTCTTTTAAATATTCATAATTCAGTGAGGATTACTGGATTTTCGGGTGTAGGTGTTAAACGTGGAATTTCGATTTCGGTCTGGAGAATATCATCATCGGGTTGGTTTTAAAAAAATTGTCATTGTTTTATTTTAGAATTGAGTGATAATGATGTTTAGGTTGGTAAAATGATCCTTCCTTCCATGTTTATTTATCTTCGATTACATATGCGCGCCGCATATGTACACTAAACTACGACGCCGTTATTTTCATGGATTTCACCAATCAAATGACTGCGAATATTTTTTTATTGTATCCTAAGTATTGAACAAATTGTGTAAATTTCAAACATCTGCAATAAGTAGAAACGGCTGAGGAATTTATAGAAAAAAAAATATCTCAGCTCCAGATCGTTCAGGTCGTACAATATTTTTTAATACGTAAGAAAATGGCGGCTATTGATTGCAGCTAGTACAGTTTCGATAGATATTAAATTCAAAAAAATACAACGGAAAACTTAACCTTAAAATCGGCACCATTTTTGGGTGCCGTTTTTAATATTGAAAATTAAAAAATCAACTTTTATTAAATTGTACATGGTAGCACAAGTCTTAAATAAGATTTTGAGCCTTGAGTTTGTCTGCGATAATTCTCCGACCAAAAGCATAATTTTTATAAAAAAATTTTTTTTACAATAACTGAAAATCAAGAAAAATATGTAAAATTTTGCAACGGAAAAAAAATGTATTTTAGGTGGTAAAAACATATATTTTTACTATATAACATATTTGTAAATTGCGTTAAAAAAGTATTTAACAAATAAAGAACGATTTTTTAACGTTCTTCTCCATTTTTCTCTATGGTTTGTGTACTAACCTATAACTTATAATACATACATCGAAAGATAATTTTGATACCTACACTCCCATTTTTCGATTTGAATTAATTTTTTTTATTAGTGAAAAACCGTTCTTTTTTTTACTTGTACAAATGTTTTGGGTTAAGTTCGCCATTAAAAATTTGGAAAAATAAAACGCTGTCTTCCTTCTTTTCCTTTTCTACATGACCATATTTTTTATCCTACTAACAATTCTTGCAAAATTAACAATGAATTTTCTTAGATTGATTGCCTCCATAGTTTTTTTTTACTTTTTCTCGATATTCTTGGTATCTCTTTCGAAAGATAGCTCTACTCCTGTAAGTTCTTGCAATTTATCGACATATCCTCAGAAAAAAAAACACATTTTCTGCCCTTATAAGACCTTAACCTTTATATTAATACATCTTGTTATCAAGAATTTAATAATAACATTGTCAAAGAATAAGGTCAATTACTTGTTCCATCTATTAATTAGGGCGACAAAACGGAAAAATATTTTCTTTTTTAACCCAACTAAAAAAAATGTTTAACAATAAGTTTTTATTTGTCCATTTATTTGTCTGGGATGGCTTAAACGATTTCTGTGAACTCTTCTGCAAACTGTAAAGTATGGCTCGACTTTTTCATCAAGCTATGTATAGTACCAAGGTACAAAAATCGGAAAGAAGTACTTTTTATTCGAAAATATCCAAAGTTATGTAGGAGGCGCAGGTTGCAGTTAAGTATTCATATTTTACGAGTAACTGATGCAGAATCTGATATCAAAAATTTCTTGTTTCAAAATGATGGATCCAACAGGGCTGTCATAATATTATAACTTTTGTAGATTTAGATGAAATTGTGCCACCACAGGGGGTGAATTTTTTTTTACAAGTAAACCGCCTTTAAGGTATTTACACAGAACTTCCTCCTTTATTTTTATGGGGTGAGTACTCTAAATAATGATTAACAAAGAAACGACATAGGAGAATAATAGTCGGAATGTAGTTATCACTATTCACGCAAAGAATACCTCATAACTTTTTGTTAATAAAATATAGTGAACATCTGACAAAAAAAAAAAATAATAATATGGAAGGTTTCCGTAAATATCTCTTAAGATGTCGACCCTGTATATTTTTCATGAAAAGTTTATAGATGTCTTCATTGCCAATTGTGTTAAATATGTGCCAAATAATATTGCCATTTGTCGCATTTGATTCATTATTTATTTTCTTTAGACGGTTCACCCTGTATATTTTCTAGGGAAATTGAATCCTTTTCCTCGCTGCCAGAAAATTTCATTTCACCTATAGCGGACCATCGAGTTAAAAAAACTATGATAATCTCATCTCAAAATGTTCTTTTTAACGAGTGAAAATTTGTTTCAAATATTTTTGCATGTATTGTAGCCACTATTATTTTCTTTATACAAAATAATACGGAGTTTGTGTTCGGATCATATTTTATATAATTCTTGCAAATTTTGTGCATACAGCTAGAACGTGTTGAGAGACGGTCGCTCAAGCGGATGGATGGCGGACATATAAGCGCTAGCAATACGTTCCCACGAAATTAATATAATTATATAATCTTTCAACTTTATGTCACCGAGTTTAGAAGCAGATTCAACCGTTTTTGAGTAAAATGTGAGAAACTTTCATAAAAATATGTGAAAGCAAAAATTTTAGATAACTTGACAACTCGATGGCCTTTTATCATATGATAATGAACATGAGGCAGTAAAACTTTCAGATTCATATGACCCATTTTATATGCAAAATTAATCTTTTTAAGTAAAATAGGAAAACAGAGCTTGCGAGAATAGATTAAAGAATTGTCGAAAATATTGAAAAAATAGCCGACACTCTGTATTTTCTTTTGACTAGAAGTAACTAAGTTGTCTCAATTTTTATAGGAAAAACTAAATTCCAAGTATTATTTTCCTTTGTAGTTTCCTAACTATTTAGAGTGTTGATATTTCTCTTACAGTGCCTCGAGTTTTCTTCTCGGTTATAGTGTCAACTATGTTCCAAATATTATATTTCTCCGTCACACTAAAGGCATATCCTTCTTCCGTAAAAGCAGCAGTCTGGAACCATATATTACTTTTTATTACCCAATAGTTTTGTACATATACAGATAGAGAGACAGAGAGACAGGAGGAATTTAAAGGTCTTTTTTTTCATAATCTATGGTCTAAAACGTGAAAATTTGAGAAAATCTCGGAGAATGCCTTTCTCACGATTATAATGGCATGATCAGGAACTTAAAACTGAAATTAGAAAGAGAGATAATGTCTAAAATCAGAACTGATTAATAACAAAGATAATTGGAGTGAATATAGAATCCAAAGGAATATAACCACCAATCTTATTAGAAATAAAAAAGAAAATATTACCAAAGTATTCCTGATAGGAATAAATGAAATAGTAGACAAATGTGGAAAGGTATTAAAACAAGTTATGAGTTGTAAAAATAATCACAAAATAATTGAAAATATCTACTTTGGAGAACAAAATATTTCACACAAAGTGCAAGTAACACAAAACTTTAATATATATTTTCTAAAAAACATTGAAAACATTATAGAAAGTCATTGAAACATACCAACTAATTATATGATAAAAAATAACAATACCTATAGACAACTGAAAATATTTAACAATATAACAGAAAGAAATATAGTAAATACAATAAACGAAATTAAAAAAGACGAATCACGTGATGATATAAATATCAATGTTATAAAATTAGGAAAATCAAAATTAAGGTTAGAACTTGTAAGAATAATATAATAAAAGTCATTGAAAAGGGCGGTGTGCCTTTACAATGGAAGACATTTACAATTATAACAGTTCAAAAGATGGTTAATACAGAAAAAATGTGAGGAACATAGATCCATTAATACACTGCCATTACCAGAAAATATAATGGAGATATTAATAAAGAAACAGTTTTTAAATCATTTAAATGAAAATGAAGTACTTATTAAAATCAGTGTGAATTTAGAAATCAACATTCATGCGAGTCGATTATTTAGTTAGTAAATTCGAAATTGAAAGTATTATTAGATCAAAATAAAGTGATTGTAACACTGTTTGTGGATTTTAAACGTGCATTAGAGACAATAAATAGAGACTTACTAATACGAAAATTAGAATGTTATAGGACAGTAGATAAAGAAAATAACTGGTTTAAAAATTACCTATTGGACAGATATCAACAGAAGATATTTCAAACAAAGTATAGGTGCAGTTTGGAGTTCCACAGGGTTCAGTGTTGAGTCCATTGCTATTCATAACTTATATTAATAACATTATTCAGTGTTTTGAAAACGATACCATGATTAATTCATTTCCCGATAATACTTTAATATCGATATATGGTGATAGGATAAAACGCAGCAAGAACGAAAGAAATTGGAAATCTGGCTGGAAAATAATTATTTGTTTGCAAATACGCAAAAAATTAAAGTTTTAATTTTTGGGAATAGGGATAAAAGACACTATGAAAATATTAAACTATGTATGTAACAGAATGCAAATATTTGGGTACAATAATAGATGATCAGTTATAATTTAGCACATATGCAAAATACATAATGGAAAGTAAATAAAAAAGATAATTGTTACAATAGAATAGTGTTAATTTATCAATATACTCCAGAATAACAGTGTACAAGACAATAATAACACCTCACTTTGAATACTGTCCTACTATCTTGTATTATTCTAATGAAAGGGAAAAACAAGCATTACAAGGATTGCAAAATAGAGCAACGAGAATTATTCTGTAAGTTAACAGATATACCCGTATAACAACTATGTTGGAATGTTTGAAATTTATGAGTATAAATGAAAGATCAGTTTTTAATAATATATTGTTTACCTATAAAATTATTCACAATTTGTTATCAAATTATATGTCAAAGAGAATTAGATTTGTAAGTGATATTCACAACTATAATATTAGAACATATAATAGTATATACATCAATACAGTGAAAAAAGAAAAAACACATAATTTGCTATTTCATAAAGGTCTGATGTTACATAATGATTTGCCTGTAGATATTAAATTAATTAATAATAATGAACATTTCAGAGAATCTGCATGTGAATATGTGATATTAAATTTTAACTAAGAAATTTTAATTACAGTTGTATACATTATATGTACCCCTAGTGTTAATTTAGTTATTGCTTTTTTTTTTATTTGTTGGTGTATTCATACATTTGGTACATATCCAGCTAGGTATTTATTGCTGTAGCAGAAAGTTGCTAATAAAAATTACTTATTTAATACTTCTCTTCGGTACATGAGAGAAATGGGACATTTTAAGTGTTTCCCATAAGAATAAGAATCCTAGAGAGGGCTGGAAGCCCTGGTTTGGAGCGGCCTTTGAAGTAGCTTTCGCAAACACAACAATTTTGAACGATACTTACGTATGACGTATGTTTCGCCTATAACGTTGGCATCATTGGGAGACAATTGAACTAGATGATCAAAAGTTTTCATTATCTTCTGATGATACCAAAGTGTTTGGTGAAACGCGCGTCACTTGTTAGTATTAAAATGTAATACTCAACAATAGTTTCTGAGATATTTACAAAAAAATTCATTTTGATCCATATTACCCCACATGTAACATAAAAGAGCAACATATAATTACTCGAACATTATTTATTTCCTAAGCACCAAGTACCTACTTAAAGACATAACTGTGAAAAAAATCAGTTGGAAGTTTTTAAAATTTCTTAAATTTTGTACTACTTTTACTGGACTGTTATTAGTGGAAAATAAGAGGGAATTCGACCTTACCATCTGATCAATTTTAAGTCAGTGTAAAAGTGAACAAATAACAAAACTAAACTTTTTTGAAATTGTGAATTATTGGACCGACTTCAAATTGCTTGTTCTTCCAAATGGTTAATAACAATAAAAACAGTAATTAGCATTAAACAACATTATTACTAACTGATTTTCATAACCGGTAGTAATAAAATCTGTTCATCTATTTCAGCCGCATTGTTTGATTTGTATATTAACTAACTAATTTACTTTTATTACCGAAGGGTTATTGTAATGTAAATGCATTTACCGCATGTAATTTTCGGCGTTGAATGAGCTCTATCAATCACCGACACCAGATTAATTCGACTGGCATTTGCAGGATCATGTGTGTTGCTTTATCTGGCAAGCTACTGATTTAATGGCTAATACGAAGATGGAAATAAATTTCCAGAGACTGTTCAACCAACCGTTATTGGTTGTTCACTTTTAATTTGAAAACAAAACATAGTAGAAGATGTTGAAAAAATTTTGAATTAATTGTAATATATGTATAGCGTATTTATAAATAGTTTTCTATTATTCTGTATTTGTTACGTAGAACATGTTAGAGCTTTCCCGGGAACTTTCCTGATGATGAAAACAAAATTTCGAACAGAAAATATAAAAATATGAAACACATGGTGAATATACTTTGTATCTAGTGGATATATAATGGATGTACTTAGCCTAATTCCATACTTAACACAATTGTCAAGGAAGAAAACCTGCTATATAGGGTGTCTCATCAGGAACTGAATCGATCCATATAGGCAAAGGTATGTAACAAAAAACTTTGAAAATCTTGGGAGTTACTAAAGTTAATGTGGCCAATCCAACCAACTTCCGGTTATACCAGAAGTCGATGCCAACACTCTATATATTTTCGACTTTTCGAAATTACGATCAGAGTCGAAGACTGTACCATATCCTATACTAAACTCATTGGCAAATCAAAAGGAGCAGAATACGATCGTTTTTTAGAGGTAACTGGTAGAAAAAAACACTAGGATTATATTCAATACGTGTGAAGTATCAATTTTCAGTACAATACATCCAGAACAAAGTTGCAGAAACAAAATAGCGGACGTTTTATGTACAAAAAAAATTTCACCAAAGAAAGTTTCAAATAACAGATATAGACGTTTAAAAAACCTACAAAATGACGCCCACTGAGTCAAAATCGGTTTGTTAGATTTCTCGAAAATTAAAGAGAAACATTGAAAAATTACGTTTTCTAATGTTGCAATAACTTTTGCAATAATTAATTAATGGAATCAACAATCTCAGGAAATATGCGACGTTGTATGATTAAAAAGTGACCGCAACCCGAATTCCGAGGGATGAATAGTTTCCGAGAAATTTAATTGTTTATTAAAAAAAATGATTTTAGTAACATTTGAATTTTAATCTTGCCAAAAGCTTTCTACTCTTCAAGAGTTGTACTATCACTGAGCTCAAAGCCAAAGTCAAATATTTCAATTAAGTTGCTTGAAAATGATGCATAGTTTGACAAGCGTCTAGGTACACCGAAATTCCGGAGCTTCGAGCATGCGCAAAACGTGATATCATTTGTCTGACTATTTATTCCTTTCTCTAGTGTTCATCGTCAGTTGGATGGTTGGCGCATAGGTAATGTTCTCGCTTATTTTTTGTTGATTTTTCTAAATTTTTCTCTTCCTAATATTTTAAATCAATTGTGCGGTCTGACATAGCCGCTCTCACTCGTTATAATTACTTAGAACGGGTCTTTTAATCAGCAATTTTCCCATATAGATCAGCCAAATACATCCTAGAGATTTTGTGCTTTTTGCATTTTATAGTAATTATCTTAAGTTTACTTTTTCTTTTACATATTCCTAAGTTATTCATTATTTAATTTGCATTCTGGAAACCGAAGTTAACATTTATATTAATTTCTTGCAAGTCTGACCTGGCTTGGGACCGTCCAGCCCTTTAGTTGCCGTGGTGTGAAATTCTATGGATGTTTGGCTGGCTCCAGAGCGATTGTCTGGAGAAGACAAATTTTTAGTATATTATAACTTGAAAATAAATTTGTTTTCATTTGATTCTCGCTTACGGCGCGAAAGGTCCCGGGTTCAAATTCCTACGCCCGCTGAACTTTCTTTCTTTAATTTTGTAACGATTAATATATTCTTTGGTATGATTTATTTAGGTTAGGTTAATAGGATTTTATTCTGCTTAAAATAATTTCATTCTTTCGTATGATTTCTTTGGGTTAGGTTAGTACGTTTTTATTCTGATATCTAATTGTTAATAATTATTAGCGCCGCAGGCAGTATTAGCGTCGGAGACAAATAAAAGTGGGGTGCGGGGGTCACAAAATAATACAAAATATTTCAATTTTTCGACTTGTGGAATTTATTACACATTCACAAGGTAATGCGCATGCTCGAAGTTCCGGATTATCGGTGTACCTAGACGCTTGTCGAAATGTGCATCATTTTTAACGGTGTGTTTAAGCAACTTTATTAAACTATTTGTTTGAGCTCAGTGATAGTACAACTCTTGAAGAGTAGAAAGCTTTTTATAAAATGGAATTTTCGGAAACTGTTCATGCGTGGGAATTCAGGTTGCGGTCACTTTTTAAGCATATAATGTCGCATATTTTCAGAGATTATGATACCATAAATTAATTATTGCCAAATTTATTGCAAAATTAAAAAATGTCATTTTTCGATTTTTTTTTAATTTCTGAGAAATCTAACAATCCGATTTTGACTCAGTGGGCGTCATTTTGTAGGTTTGCCTACAACTATTGTTTGAAACTTTTTTCGATGAAAAATTTACATTCGCAGATAGACGAGAAAAATCGACCTTTTGACATTTTTTCGTACGTAAAACGTCCGCCATTTTATTTCTGCAACTTTGTTTTGGATGCACTCTTCTGAAAATTGATATTTTACATGTATTGAATATAATCCTGATGTTTTTTTTTAATGGCAGTTACCTTTAGAAATTTCTTCAGTTTGATTGGCTTATCAGCAGTTTCGGAGATGTTTGAGGTTTTATAAGAAATTAGAGGGGTGCAATGGTTTGTAAGAACCGTTATAACTATCTTCCTGTAGAAGATCCTTGTTTGCAGGCATGTAGCTAGGGGTGGACCAGGATGGGCGTAGCCCGTCCTGGAGTAATTTTTGCCATCCTGCGGAGACTGCAGAAAATAATTAAAATCACAGTACACCCAAACCACAGTTGGTGAATGGAAATAATTATTAAGAGGACGTAGAATGGTACCCCATCGAACGCCTAATAATGGAAATGTGAAAATGGTTGCAAAACATGTTAAAATCATGTTACGCCCGGCAGACAAGTAAAAATTTGTTAATTATTATTTTTTATGAATTTTCCAATTTAGATAAAAAAAAAGATTTTACTTTTTAAAACACTTGCTTGAAATTGACACAATTTGTGGTAAATAATGAACCATTTTTGAAAAAAAATTGTATGACTAGCAATTTTTGTTGATAAATTTGTTAGACTTAATTTGTT
The DNA here is from genome assembly GCA_963583905.1 of Stenurella melanura. Lineage (NCBI taxonomy): Eukaryota > Metazoa > Arthropoda > Insecta > Coleoptera > Cerambycidae > Stenurella > Stenurella melanura. The sequence goes on from OY757313.1 coordinate 44,412,312, forward strand.
ATACATAATTTTTTTTATGAAAGTGCACTTCATAACACCCCCTTACTTTTTGTTTTAAAATAAAGATTAAGATTTCTTCTATCTATTACAACTTGTCTGCCTGACAATTTTTGTTAATTATAATATCTTGTTTTATCAATTAATGATTTTAGTAAAAGTACATTTCATAACACCTCTCTTTTTTTACTTATATTTTGAGATCTTTTTTATGCATACAAATTGGTCCGTCAGCTAGCAAAAAAGCCTAAATAGCCCAGTCGCCTGGGGTTTTAAGGCGTCACTAAATGTTATATGGTTGAATTTTTCAGGATAAAGATTTTTTCGTGTAGAATACGATAAAAAACAGTTTACAGCTGGAAGGTGCCGGCGACCCCTAAGAAAATCGAAAATATTGGCCGAAATTCGATTTTTGGCCAATAGTTAACGTACGAGTGGCGAAACAAGTACGGTTCGCGAAGCGTGCGCGGTCTCGGACGCGCTACACTAAATTTGTTGTAACTATTGAACTAATTCATGAAATTGAGCTCACCAAAGCTTAAATGAAACGAGAAACATGTGGATACTGAATTATCATATTTTCAAATACAGAATGATTGTATGTAGGAATAGTACGTATATGAAGTCGGAACATAAAAACATTTCCGATGAAATCGGTAAAAGCTCTACCATTCCTATAATTCTTAAGACAAAAACCTAGAAATTCTCATACATGTTTCCTAACGAGTTAAGAACGTAGGACAATTCCACTGAAAGCAATTGGTTAAAATTTGTCCTACCTAATATTTCTTATTTTCCTTAGAAAACAGCTACTGCATAGGCAGAGTACTTACTCATTTATAACTTAGTTTTTATTTTTGTATTTGGATTTTCTGTAACTAGTTTGTCATTTATTGTCATTTACATTATTCTATAATAGGATTATTCTGTAGGGCAATACATCTATTATTATTATTATTATTATTTTTTTTTTTTTTTCTCATCACACTTTTAGTGGGTGGTTATTCAGAGTCGCCGGATTGCTCAAGGCTTCCCTGTTGTCTACTCAATGGAGATAACGCGGCGGACTAACGCAGTGGTACCCAATATTACTGCCTTCTGCATCCACTGTATACCGTTGCCCGCAACTATATTTAGTTCTTCTAAATGGAAACGGAGCTTTTTGTGCACAGTACCCGTTGCGGATATTATTAATGGTTCAATATCCACTCTTTGCATATTCCAGATTTCCTTAATTTCGGTGGCTAATGGCTCTTATTTCTCTTTTTTCTGATGGTAGGCTCTGCCAAGGTTGTCGTCTAGTGGGACTGAGAAATCGATGATGGTAGCGTTTTTCTGCGTCTTGTCGATGACTATCATGTCAGGTCGGTTATGCTGTATAGGTCTGTCAGTAATTATTGCTGTGTCCCAGTATATTTTGAAATTTTCATTCTCCAATACTTCAGTTGGCTGGTATTTATATGGTGGGACGAATCCCTTTTTTAGGCCAGTTTCAAGAGCCACTGCCTGATGAACTACTTGACCCATACTGTTATGTCTGCTGGTGTAAGCTGTTGGAGCAAGGTAACTACATCCTGATATTAAGTGCTGTATTGACTCTTCGTCTCTATTACATAAGCGGCACTTTGTAGAGTCAATCGTCTGTTTCAATATGTGCCTTTTGTAGTTCCTTGTTGGTACAACCTGGTCTTGAATAGCCATTAATGCGCCTTCTGTTTCAGGGAACAAATACCCTGATGTGAGGTACGTGTGCGTCTGGTTGCTTAAGTGCGGCAAAGTATCTGCCATGCAAAGCTTTGCTTTTCCATTGTTCCTTGAAGTTCACTAAATTTACTTCCATTTCTTGACACGCGAGATTCAGAGGTGAATACTTCGCATCCTGTGCCTTTATAGATCGATGGATAGGCAGGTTCTTATTGTGAAAGTAGTGGCGTAAATTCTTCAATCTGGTGACTATTTTGCATGCAGACGAGTCCTCTACCTCCCTCACATCTAGCTACATAAAGCCTCTCAATTGCAGAGTTGGGGTGGAGTAGTCTTCGCTTAGTGAAATTGAAATAATAATAATAATAATAATTATTATTATTATTATTATTATTATCCTTATTCTAAAATCATAGCTTTTTGCTGGCGTCTTATACATTTCAGGGAAGAATTTCATCTTATCCTGGACTGTTTAAAATTTTTCATTCTTATTATTATCATTATTATAAAATTTTTAATTAAAAACTGTTTCTGTTAAGAAAATTAGATATCACTTTTTACGGAGGCTGTTTATAATTAAAGATAACAATAAAATATTTAGGCTCACGGGCCCCTTCTGAAAATTTGTTTGCCCACCCTTAAAACAGTTTCTAGCTACAGGCCTGCTTGTTTGGAACATAAAAAGAATGCAAGATGAGCTACACTCTACAGTGAAAATAAATTGCATAATAGTATACCAAGTGTTCCCTGTTTCACGTTACATTTTATCAAATTCAAACCTAAAACACTTTTTAGTTCAAATGGAACACCCTGCATTCTTTTACATCAAGTTATGTAAAATCAAATTCTCCTTTTTTAGTGTAGGCATTGTAGGCATATTCGGGAATTTTATGAATGTTAAAAGAATTTCTAGTAAAAATTACCATCAACTTAGCCATGGCTAGAAAGAATAATCAATGTCAGTAATTCTCTTACGTCAAAAAATGCCAGCCATAAATTACACCCACGATCACTTTTAATTTCTTATTATTTATGGAGAACGTAATAAAGTAATCTCAAGGACATGAAACACATTTGCTACACGATACCCACAAAAACGGAAAGCATCATCAAACACTGTAAAACGCATATTGGGTAATTTTAGAATATTTAAAGGTAAAGGGTAAAGGTAAACGGTTAGGGGGTAAATAGGGATAAATAGGGGAAAATAAGTAAAGCAAGCCAGCAAGAGTCCAGAAACTTGGGATTTGGTGTTTATATTAGAAGCCAAGATCCCAAATTTTTTTATGACATCTGCCAACTCCACCGCCACCCCCACTCTATTATTGAAGGGGTTGGGACTTAATGTGCGTACAAGAACAAAAATTCTCAAGAGAGCTTTTGACATCAGTGATCTTCATTACCACCTTCTGGTAAACGAGTTCAAATACTTGTATTATTTCCATATACTGTGGTGCAAAAAGTATGGCATCAATATGTTTTCGTTTAGAGAAACTTGGATGGGAAAGTAATGATGTGGAAGTAGTGATCCCTTATTCAGCGGTTTTTAAGTTTTGTAGTTGAATACAAATTTAATCTATTGCAACGTCTCACTAATATACATTTTATAATATTATAAAAAACGTAGAAATATAATTAAAAAATCGGTAAAGGTATTTACACAGAACTTCCCTCTTTATTTGTGCATGGCGGTCACTCTAGAAAATTATTAATTACAAAATGACATTGAGAATAATAATCGGAATATAGTTATCACTATTATTACAAAGAGAACCTGGTAAATTTTGGTCCAGAAAATATACAGAGTGCTCATACAACAGCAAGAATTCAGTACTAAATAACAGGTGCCAAATATGGAAGGCTTGCGCAAATACCTTTAAAAATGTCTACCATGATTGAATTATTTCTTGGGATGACCACCCTGTACATTTTTCAATAAAAGTGTAATAGGTGCATATGCCAAATATTCCATCTGTCACATTTTCAATGCTACATTCACGTAGTTGAGTGGAGGTATAGCAGTGGTTAAAGAATTTCTTTTTTTTTAATTTTTCAAAAATGTCGGTAAAAAAAATTTTCAAAATTTTTTTCTCCTTAAATAGGCTTAGAATGTAATGAAACGTGGAAAATTTGAGCAAGAAAATGTTTTCTTCTATTCTGTAGTACTTAGTGGTAAAAGAAAATTACAAATTTTTTCAAATAAAATTTCAATTTTTTTTTAATAGATTTAGAATGCGATAAAACGTGGAAATTTTAAATTTGAAAAAAAAATCCATATATGCTAGTGGTAAAAATTTTTTCAACAATGTTAAAAAAATGTTATTATTATTTTTTTTAATAGGTGTACAATGTCACGAAACGTGGAAATTTTAAATTCGGGCAAAAACAAAATTATTCATCTATGCTATAGTAGTGGTAAAAACAAATTTTTTAAAAATACGTTTAGAATGCCATGAAACGTGAAAATTTTTAATTTGAGCAAAAAGAAATTTTTGCCATATATTCTAGTGGTAAATAATTTTTCCAATATGGCAAAAAAAAATTCCGAAATAGGTTTAGAATGTCATGAAACATGGAAATTTTAAAGTTGAGCAATAAAATTTTTTTTCATCTATTCTATAGTAGTGGTAAAGAAAAAAATGTTATTGTTATATTTTTAATAGGTCTAGAATGCCATGAAACGTGGAAATTTTAAATTTGAACAAAGAAAAGAAATGTTCCATCTATAAAAAATGTTGGTAAAAATAATTTTGCAAACATTTTTTTTTCTGAAATAAGTAGGTCTAGAATGTTATAAAACGTGGAAATTTTAAATTTGACAAAAAAACAAATTTTTTCATTATTTATTCCCTTTAGACGGTCCACCCTGTATATTTTCAAGTGAAAGTTTAACCATTTCTTCGCTGACAGTAGTATTAGCTACCTACCAAATTTGATTGTTCTCCGTCAAGTACTTTTTTAGTTAATGCACCAGCAGACAGACAGACCCAGACAGACAGACAGACAGACAGACAGACAGACTGACGGGAATAAAAAACCTATGCTTTCGTAATCTACACGACCTGAAACGTGAAAAAGTCGAAGAAATCTCGGAGGGTGATTTTTTCTCGAATACAGTACTTCCCTTCGGTATGCAAGGGAAGTAAAAATCGATACGATATGTATATGAGCTTAATAGCTTAAGTGCAAAATCGACTAATTTTGAATACCTCTGAGGAATATATTATATTAATCACCGTAGGTCCGGGGTCACAAGTCCCCAAAGTGGTTTGATTTTGGGCCCGGGGCCATGGAATAATAAATAGTTTTGAACCGAATGAATACGCGCGACAATTTTAAAAATTGGTCATGATCCAACCAAATGAATACCACTTTTACTTTATGCAAAACATTTCTTATAGGTATTTGAGACCATGTGCAAAAAGTTACAATTTTCTCATGGTCCAAAAAAAGTTACAAGGCCATTTTAGACTCAGAATTGATCAAAAATTGGAGATTTCACAAAGCACCTATAAAATGGAAAGTTCTTGACGGAAAACGCTAAAAATTGGCATAAGCCTTCTGGATATAAGAAATAAAAGTTACACCTTTCTTCCCCCCACAGGCCTCCAGGAGACCCATAAACACGGATTCGGAAATAGTCATTTATGGACTAAAATAAAAAATTCTTATAAAGAAAAAAATAACAATTAAAAAAAATTTACTAGTCTGGCAGGCGTAACAATGATTTTTACATGTTTTGCATCCATTTTCACCTTTTAAGTTTGAGGTGTTCGATGGAGTACCTTTTTTGTCATGGGAACTCACAACAAATACGTATTTGTTGTGAGTTGTATGTATGTCTGTTCTTTATATACCTTGACAATGCTAAAACTAATGTAAAGTTACTCAGCAAATAAAGCAGTTTATTATTATTATTATTATTATTATTATTATTATTATTATTATTATTATTATTATTATTATTATTATTATAAACGTGACGGATGGACAGTTGAACATTTGGAAGCTATTCAAGAGTCGATCACGAACAGAATTATATAATTTCTTTTCTCGAGCAATATTTATGATTTATATTATGATTTATAAATGTGTCCATCAAATGCAATATACCGTCGTATTTGCGAAAAGTGTAATAGTAACTTAGATACAAAATATGAAAATATCAAACCTTCCTTTACTTAGAAAAATTGACAAAATAGCTAATATAATACAAAACACTTCATTATGTTCTATTTTTCGAAATTTTGGAAGATTTCTCCACATGCTTCTAACTACTTTGGATATTAAATCACATGTATTTTCTAGTAGCATCTGCATTTAATTATTATCATACATCTTAAGAAAAATAAAAAGCCACGCAAAACAAAAACGCGACACATATTCTAGGAAACCAAAAAAAAAAAACGATAAACATATCGAGCGACTTTTTATAAATATTAACAATTATATTACAATACCCACACCTTGCTGACGCATATGTTAAGACAAAAAAAATAGAGAAAATAAGTGCATATCAAACATATGTCATAAACCAGAATGATTACATATGTCGATGTGTCAATCGACACAAATAACATGTTTAATTAAATCATATTCATCTGATTGTCATAATTTAATTTTCTCGTTTAATATAATCTCGTCCCCTTGAACCGGGAAATATAGCAGTCATTTATAAATTGCCAACATATGTTTATTAAGCGCAATAAGCAACCAGCAATGGCAGTGATAAAGCAAATCAATAAAATAATTCAATTAGTTCTGCACTGTATTAGAGCAATTTCATATTTATTATTTATTTGCAACCGATAGGTGTAGAAAACAAGTTGCTAACGCGAATATACTCATCGCAGCAATTTATAGCCTAAGCGTCAGAGGCGAAGAAAAGGCAAAATCTGACGATTTGATCTATTAAGGTAGAATGGTGCTGTTTTTCCTAACCGGTACACTTTATGATTCTGAACACGTACCTAAATTAGCTAATAATAAAAATAAAATAAGATAAATATCTTCTGCTTATTACCCCGCATAAGAATTTTGAGGTAACACGTTTTTTGCGATAACTGTTTTTCTTGAGAAGATACACAAACATGTTTTGGACAGAGGTTGTAAACAATAAAATTATGTATTGGCCTGTTCAAATTCGATGGCAAAATAATGAAATCTAATCACAAAATTAAAATAAAACAGTGAAGCAAACTTACTTTTAAAACCCAAAAATATTTTCGAGAAATAAGCGATTGGTCCGAAAATTTAACTAATTAAGAGACATGTAAATTTTTTTTAAATGAAACGGAGCTATATTTAACATCGAAACACAATTGTCTACATCAGCAACCATTGTATCGAATACTGCAAATATATCATCCACATGTCTCAACTATAACCTAGGAAGACACAAATTTTTCCTTTATTTTTGTTTTGAAGATTATGTAAATTATTAAAATTGTCAATTCTATCTGAGTAATTGAGAATTGTGAAAATAGGTTAGAATTTGATATATACAGAAAAGACACCAGCACTCTCATAACCTTTTCCAGTGACTGCACTTTATGAAACTGAGTGCAACTTTCACGTTACACTGAGAATGTCAAAGGTCCTTTGAAAGTTTCTTATGTTCCACTGAAAAAACTATATTCGTGTAGTGTGCACTGAGTGGAGCTTACTGTCACGAGCTCTGACAGCTCATGCAATCTTAGACTGCAAGATGGCGGTTATGAGAAAGGGCTAAAGAAATAGTCATTTACTCTGATCGATGAATTTCTGAGTAGCTCCTCGGATAGTATTGAGAACGAAATTATAGTAACTAGCACTATAAAATAGAAGACTAGTGTACCAAAAGTTTAAAATTGTATCTGCGACTCAGTACATAACGTAGTCGTACTATTGTCACTACTGTAAAAATCGTGGAGTGCATGTTGTCATTTGTACGCACACGATTTGCACCCAGTGTCGTTCAGTGGAAAATGCTATATAAGTCATGTCTCTAATGACTCACATCAAAACATATGTCTAAATGGTGCGTCTCTATTTCTTGATTCACTCTCTGTTTTTCTTTTTTCGTCTGAATGAACAAGGAGAGCTTTAATTAAAGCTAAAGCAAAGAGTATTGGGATACCCTGTAAGTTTACGTAATAAGTAAATTACCTAAGGTAGATTTAAGGAAACCCTGTGAACTTCTCGACCTTTTAAATCGAACAGAAATCAAAATTTGTATCAATTCCCTATGAACCACGATCTACCTGTGATCTAAGCCAGATTTTTTTAAACTTAGATATGGTAGTTGATCACACATGGGATAATAAACTTTTAGACAACCCAACGGATACAATTGAATCAAATGGATGGTCTAGAATTCACATAATTAGTAAAAATATTTGAAGTATGTTGGACAAACCTCCAATCATAACATATTCATATGGGAATATGTTATGGCCCATTGCAAAATGGAAGAATTGAAGACTCTAGTACTGTCCATCATGCAATAAATACCACCAACCACAACCTAGAAGTGTTACAAATAATAAACCACTGCATGCTTTTGAAAGATGATAAAATGAAAAATATTTAAATAGTTGAGTTAGTGACAAAGGGCAGATCCCGAATAGTCCGACTGGCTGATTATTAAATCATGATTTGTTGAACCATTAACGTTTTAGATAAGGATCACAGAATTGGTTGAACTGGTTAAAAATTAAATATAGAATTAATTATTTCCATAGTTAATATTAATTTAAATTATAGACTATTTGCAGCTCTCAAATTTAAAGATTAGTATTAATCGCGTAACTAGAAAGTCTTAAAGTATTTTGTATGTATTTCCTTTAAAATCGTACATTACTTTCTATATAACAGAAGATATATTTTAAAGTTATTATACCTACCAGTTGATTTGGTAGCTGTCAACTATAAAAGCAGAAATTATAATTTGACAATCATTTGCTTCTTTGTAAAATGAAAATTTAAAATAAAAATATCGAAAATATTTGCAATGCCTTGACACTGATAATCATTGGAAGAACCCATATTTTTTAATAGAAATACGTTTTTAGATGAGAATTATAAAAAGTTGGGAACGATAATCTTTCGATTTTCGTTCTCAATTTTCTCTCCAGCTAGGGGGATTGATAGAGAATTCCATATGATTCCATGTAGATTAAACTAGTATCTACATAACCCCCTAAGATCATGAAAATTCAGTTAAAATTGAGAACAAAGGCCTAAAATGAATATATTTATCTACCTTGTCTTAAAAATTTTTCATTCTAATGGATTACATTTTCATGAAATGTATCATTCTGTTTCTTGGAAATGCTTCTTAGCCTTTGAAACGTTTTTCGCCCTTATTCTGGAACTCATCAGAAAGACATAAAGCCACTCATAAAGATGTTTCATGCAAAACCAAGACAATTTCTATGAATAAGTGTGAAATAATTATATTTGACATTGACTGATAAAAACAACCTCACCTATCTATAAGCTAACTAGTACTGGAGTCTATATACTCTATGCATGTTTAATAATGAATTATTATTTGTTTGTTTATAATTGTATTGAAACATATTCTTTACAGTATTTTGCAAACAGCAGAAAAAATAACCATCTATAACTAAACGAAAAACTGTGTAAAAATATTATTGAAATCTTTGCATTCCTTCGATAACCTGAATTCTGGTTATGCTAGCAAATTAAAATCCTAAAATGAAATTGTCTAATTTCTTATTTGGCAATTCTCATTCTAACACTAGCATCCACACAATCCCCTGTAAAACGAAAATTTAAAATAAAAATATCGAAAATATTTGCACCGACTTGACACTGATAATCATTGGAAGAACCCATATTTTTTAATAGAAATACGTTTTTAGAAGAGAATTATAAAAAATTGGGAACTATAATCTTTCGATTTTCGTTCTCAATTTTCTCTCCAGCTAGGGGGATTGATAGAGAATTCCATATGAACATTAAAAAAAAAGCTTCTTAAAATCCTTAATTTTATGATTTATAAGTTGATTTGGGTCGAACATTAGAGGTGTTTCAGGATCTCATGAGCCGCGAAATGCGCAAAAGGCAAAGTTTAATCTGAGTTATAAGTATGTTTTTGAAGACACTGGAGGCTGCCTTGCTGTATACATAAACAAGAGCTCGAGATAAATTGTAAACAATAAATATAATATTTTTAAGAAGTGTAACTGAGTCAACAGGACGGATTATGTCTCTGCGCATATGAAGGTCACGGCTCATGAGGTTTTAAAACACCTCTACACTTTTGTCTCATTGTATAACATCCGACAGCAACTTTCATTTATTTCATAAGAGTTTTATTACACATATCTATTTCAACAACATTTTAAAGTTAAATTACATAAAGTTTTTTCAAACCTGACAGACACACTGTATATTGTAGATTTGATATCTTGTACATCTTCGTATTTCTGTGTGCTTAAGCAAAAACCTCGGCAACACTTTTTTCTAAAATTAAAATAAAACATATTTTATATAAAAATTACAGTTTCTAAGCTTCTGGTTACCGCTCTGTGAGACGAATATTACCCAATTTCAATACTACCATACTATTTAGAAATATTTCAAATTTGAAATACAAATTTTAAGAATAACTGAAGTTATTATAAAACTGTTTACAAACACACACACATATATGCATACATACACATATACATACACACATTTTTTTCTCAATGTTTGATTTCAGCAAGTTATCAAACGAAATTGTGTACAATTGTTATTTTTTTAGGATAATTATTAAAAATGCTTGTCCGGTTGTAATACCCATTTGATTAAATTACATGGCTATAATAACCTTTGAATTGTATTTTACCACCTTTTGAGAAACCGATGTAGAAGAAATATGTATATGAAATATATATCGTGTTTACTGTTGAAAAAATGTCCTGACGCAATAATAAGAAGTTCCTCATATGGTTTTGCAATATACTTCATTTTATACAATTACTCAAAATTAAACTTTTTTTCCCTCTTATTTCCTTTATAAATACATAGTCAAGATTTGACAAATTTTAAAGGACACCCTGTATAACTTCTTTTTCAATTTTTACTCTCCAATGTCTCATTCACTATCGTTACCAGTTTCAAGTTCCTCGGATACTCAACTAAGAAATATTTTCATATTTTCCTAGGTAATTTATCAAAATGACTTGTGCGTCTTTTACGTCAAATACGAAATTTCATAAATCAGCTCTGTGACATCAACCGAGGGCAACAACAAGACTCACGCCTGGCGGTGTACGGGGAAGACATTCTAAGCCCGACACGACTCGTTGCTCCTAATTATGCACGCAAAAGATTTTTCGCTTAATTTAGTCCTACCGGTTCCAGAGTTCGCGTTTCCCCATTCACCCATCCCACTTACCAATTTCCTCAGGAGACGCTTTGTAGAATGTACTTCTGGACTAGAACTTTCACGTAGAATGCTCACAGTCTCAGCCCCAAGGAAGATGTCTCCATGGTAACGCGTTCGAGTAGGGGAGCGCCATTTTGTCCCCGACTCCGGAGTTAGCGAAAGCGCCACAAATTTATATCTGCCTCATCCAGGGCTCAGAAGAGATCATTACCAAAGCTTTCTACTCAATTGCGGATCGGCCGGAGTTTGATCTATTTGTCGACGCTCTTTACCTGACTGCTCCTCCCTACTTATTATTTTATATCACTTTTTTTATTATTTCTACCGAATTAAGTTTAATTTGGGAGAAAATTGCTGATAAAATTATTTTTAATGTGCTATATGCGACAATTATGGATGATCTTATGAAATGCTTAATATGTGAAGACTTACTTCATTTTTGATGGGGATTAAACGTTATAGCGCGTTAAAATATTTCGCTCAATATGTAATTGACAGATGTTTTCAGTATTAAGTTCGGTACTTAGCATTGTGCACTATGTGGTACTACCAGTACACATGATATAAATATTGCGGCACTGGTGCCAAGAGAAAGCGTATTCGCAAAAAATAATTGTAGCGAACATACTTTTATTTAAAAAGTTTTGAAATTTATTCTTTAACTCTTTTGGGGGGTTAAACCACCCCTGAATCGAAATAAAATAAAAAAACATTAAAAAATTTTAGTGATATTTCGTCAAAAATAAAATAAAAATAGAAAACAAAAAATAATTTAACTCGTTTAAAGCCAGCTTTAATTTATGGGTAGCAGGGAGTAGCTTTACCCCCTGAAGGATCGAGAATAATTTACTTTTGTCCGGCAATGCTAATTCAACCAAATTTGAAGCAGAAAGTAGAAAAAAATATTTTTTACGATTTTTTTAAATTTGAAGTCGATGTAGGGGTGGTTTTAACATTCTCTGATTATCCCCAATCATATAATTTGGCTTTACGAAAATTAACATTAAGAAAAGGAATTTCAGAGCATCATTTTTTATTCTTATTAAAATTATCGCAAGATCCCTCTAAAATAGGTGTTTTTTGCACTTTTAGGGGTGCTCCCTAACTTTTAGGATTGCAGAACCCCGTTTTTGTAATCGGTGACTCAAAGTAGTTTCAGACCGCTGTTCTTTCCTGTACTCTTTCGCGCGTTTTGAATAAAGTGTTTGATGCATTTGCACCTCTCCAAAGAAAATAAATTTAAAGAATGAGTAGAGAAAATTGTCCGCAATAAAATTATCTGCAAAAAACATCTGATGCGTTATTTCAATAAAATCAACAGAAAAAAGTTATAACCCTTAAATGATAATATTCTTGAAAATTTTAGTATGTTTTTAATTACAACTTTTTTATTTTCAATATTGCGATAAGAAGTATCTAAATCGAGATTGTGCAGAATTCAACACATCAAAAAAAAACTCCTGCCCAAAATGCCAAGTTTGTCCTAAATTTTGTAACTAGACTATTTTGTGTATGAGCCTAAACTGCTTCAGTAAAATAATTTTGCTTCATACCTATTATATTGAAACATATTCTTTATAGGATTTTGCAACAGCGGAAAAAATATCTATAACTAAAAGAAAAACTTTGTGTAAAAATATTAATGAAATCTTTGCATTCTTTCGATAACCTGAATTCTGGTTATGCTAGCAAATTAAAATCCTAAAATGAATTTGTCTAATTTCTCCTTCTAACACTAGCATCCACACAGTCCCCTACGGCCATGCAGATTAAACTAGTATCTACATAACCCCCTACGATCATGAAGAATCATTTAAAAATGAGAACAAAGGCCTAAAATGAATATATTTATCTACCTTGTCTTCAAAATTTTTCGTTCTAATGGATTACATTTTTATGAAATCTATCATTCTCTTTCTTGGAAATGCTTAGCCTTTGAAACGTTTTTCGCCCTTATTCTGGAGTTCATCAGAAAGACATAAAGCCACTCATAAAGATGTTTCATGCAAAACCAAGACAGTTTCTATGAATAAGTGTGAAATAATTATATTTGACATTGACTGATAAAAACAACTTCACCTATCTATTAGCTAACTAGTACTAGAGCCTATATACTCTATGCATGTTTAATAATGAATTATTTTTTGTTTGCTTATAATTGTATTGAAACATATTCCTTATAGGATTTATAGGTATGATTAATAATGAATTATTATTTGTTTGCTTATAATTGTATTGAAACATATTCTTTATATGATTTTTATTAGGATTTTGCAAACAGCAGAAAAAATAACTATCTATAACTAAAAGAAAAACTGTGTAAAAATATTAATGAAATCTTTGCATTCTTTCGAAACCTGAATTCTGGTTATACTAGCAAATTAAAATCCTAAAATGAAATTGTCTAATTTCTTATTTGACAATTCTCATTCTAACATTAGCATCCACACAATCCCCTACGGCCATGCAGATTAAACTAGTAACTACATAACCCCCTACGATCATGAAGATTCAGTTAACGATGAGAACAAAGGCCCAAAATGAATTTATTTATCTACCAATTCTTCATCCTAAGAAATTAGATAAATTCATTTTAGGATTTTAATTTGATAGCATAACCAGAATTCAGGTCATCGAAAGAATGCAAAGATTTCATTAAGTTTTTCTTTTAGTTATAGATAGTTATTTTTTCTGCTGTTTGCAAAATCCTATAAAGAATATGTTTCAATACAATTATAAGCAAAAAAATAATAATTCATTATTAATCATACCTATTATCTTCGAAATATTTGCTACTACGAAAAGAGATGATATAACCTTTTTGTAAACAATTTCCTAAGCTACGAATTTCACATCAGCTCAGTTTGTCGTAGGAATAATAGACGACGAGATATTCACCAAGAACTGTTTTAAAATATAATTAAATGCAAATGCAAATTCCGTACAATGTAAGAGTCTGATAAGTCTTTAGTAAGAGGTCAAATAATTACGAGTATATTTTTGCTAGCAATATATTTATTTCCTTAGATTCTTTTTAAGAGCTATTTCTATTTAACTTTTTTCCAACGTCTTATTTATTTTAATGTCCTGGCGGAGTTTAGCCATAGCTACTCCACCACCCAACCAGGATACATAGACATTCACATCAACACAACAAACTACTGCGATATATCCATCTATCGCAGCTGAGACTCGAACTCAGTCAAGTTCATTACTACCATCTCGGTAACATTTTAAGAACGCCACTAAACATCTATTCCCTGACCAGGAATCGAACCCGGAACTCTGTGGTCGAAAGCCTAACACATAACGCCTAACATTGCGTATTGAGTACCGACCCTCTGCAAAATTTTTAGCAGGAGTCATATGGATGGGTACTTTTGACACATAACTGTAGTCAAAACTACCGCCGACCTCTGCCGCTCCACGTCAGTACTCCTATCGCTTCTTTCAAATGCAGACACTGGAGAATAATTCGTTAAATGCTACAGAGTAGGGATGGAAAGAAGTCAGTAACATTTTAATACCCATTACTACAATGGAAGCACCAGTCTCAGAATCTGTTCTAACCCTAACTTCATGCATCTGTAAGTTAGAAGGCGGAACTGCATGCGGATACACAACAGTTGTCCCACGTTATTCAAAAATGTGCTATTATTGTAGAACACGGACACGTCTTCAAAGGCGAAAATTTAAAAAAACATGAAAGAAATTGTTCTTCGAACCTATATTAAAATTTGACGCTTTTGGAACAAATCATCAGTCAGGACGGAACGTCATCAAACATTTTTATAAGTGACACCACTGAAGTATGAAGAGCAGAATTATTCTACAGATCCGTACTTGGGAGCAGAATTTAATACCGGATATTATCGTACATAATGACCAATGTTCAATTATCCAAAGATATTTGAAAATAAGTTTATGAACATCTCTGTCGTTGGCATGTGAAGTGTCGATTTTTTCCTTATATTAGGTTATATATGTTATATATGCCGTGAGCATGTTTAAAAAAGTAGGAAAGCCTGATATAACTTACATATGCTCCTTCAACCAACCAAAAGAATACAATAAGGATGTTAAGCTAGCCACAACCGAATACAATTTTTAGTACCATTATTACAGTCAGTTTTTAAACTTTAGAATCCAAATTGTACCCACATATCTTGCTAGGAGTCTAAATCTTTTAGTGCCAGTATATTGTTAACAATTCTCTCGTCATAGCATGGGGTTGCGATGATACGTACTCGAGACATACGTATTCGAGAAGTGAGACACTTGCCATGGGTGATGCACTCTGATCTGTGTTGTTCCATATACATTTAGTTAGAGAGATTTGGATATTTTATTCTTTGTATACTTGTTGCATTTCATTACAGAAGCCGTGTCTGGCGCCTTTTATAAAAAAATTGAATGGATGATGTAACCACGTTAGGGGATGAACCTTTATTTACTGGAATTCTAGTGCATCTCCTAATATTTCTGCCCAGTTTCAAAATTATATGCATTCTGTCAGATATAAAACTAATTTTACTCGATTAATACGAAATAAAGATAGGCACTGACTCTATAATCAGAACCCTTGAAATATCTGTTTGAAAATAAAACTTAGCAGGTCCTAGCAATAATACTAAATTTAGTTTTTAACATGATTATAAGAGAATTAGAATTTGCTGATTAAATACTTCAAAACGTAAAAATACATTTTTTTATTAATGAATTTTACCAGCCCCACAAAAAGCGGCGCCCGGCATAAATGCAATGCTTAAGCGAGGAATAGACCAGAAATTCATTAAACTTGCCAGTATATGGCAAAAATTATAATGATTTATATAGAAAGTTTTCAAAAGATACAAGTAGATAAGCTATGGGGATTCTGGCTCAAAATCCCATGTTATTTCTTATGGAGGTTCATTCTGGTCATTTTTGTCTGATTTTACACCCCTCCACATTTAGGCTCCGCCTTCGGGGAAGGTCCTACCGGTCGAAGAGATATTATTGGCTGAGGTGTTTGGGCACATGATCGAGGAGCGTGAGATACTATTGGTCGAGATTCTATTGGCTGCAGGAACGTAGAATCCTATTGGCTGAGGTGTACTATTGGTCGTGAGATTCTATTGGTCGTGTGGTGTAGGATTAATGGGGGATAGTGTTTCTATTGGCTGAGATGCATAGGTATGGCGCTTCAAAGATGGTGGTCCGGTTTTAGGTCGTGGCAGCAATGGGGACTTAACAAATCGGAATATAGGTAGATGGTGTATAGGTGGTGGTGGAGGGAAAGTAATGGCGCTATAACAAATAGCGATCTATTGGTAGAGAACGGAAATGGTTGACAGCGTATCATATAGAGAGGTCTATTGGGGTATGGAGACATGGCAAATCAGAATGGTGAATCAGATAATAGCATAGTGGTATAGCAAATCAGATGGTGATCTGCTTTAGACTCTCCCTATTAGTTGTGAACGGTAATAGCTAATGGTGTATCAGATAGAGGTCTATTGGGGTATGGAGACACAGCAAATCAGAATGATGAATCAGATAATAGCATAGTGGTATAGCAAATCAGATGTCGGATGGCATGATAAGAAAAAATATGTTCGTATCATAGGTGATTATTTTTCAGTCAGGATAAATGTTTAAGAGAAATTTAATTTTTAGATGTAGGATTTAACGTATTAAATAACGGGAGACAAAATATTGGTTGAGAGGTATAGGATTAATGGCTAATCAGAAGGTCTGAGCTCGTCCTATTGATCGAGGTGACTTAACAAATCAGAAGGCGTGGTCGAGGCAGCAAAGGATACCTAACAAATCAGAAATGTCGACTTAGCGAATCGGATAGCAGCATAGTGGAATAGCGAATAAGATATGGTGGTCTTACGGGTTGAGGATGATGGAGTCGCAGGCTTTTAGAGAAAAGGTGGGAAAAACGTATGCTAATATATTAACGAATGAGGTTCGGGGAGGCGGTGTCTATATTAATTATAGCTCTATATACTTAATAGGAAAAATAATTTAAAAGCAAAAATAGTATTCTGTCTAATCGGATGGTCGACAATTGGGATGCTGATGCTGATATATCTGACCCCTTATAGTGACAGCTTCTTTTGTAGGGAAGTCTAACAGACACTAGGGTCGATACTGGCCCCATGTAGAGACGCGTTGCACAAGCCGTATCGTCAACCTTTTACAACATCTCAGCGAGATGACAACCAACTAATGACAAACATACTTATAGTATTGATGTACGTCATAACTTGAAGTCTACGGATACAAATTTCCCAGTCACCCTGTATATGAGCAATTGTAATTTTCTCATTCATTATTATTGTTTATTATTTAGGCGCGTTTAAGGTAAGTTATTTTTATGATCAACAGAAATATTCATAGGTAGTCAGTACATTAAGATATTATTTTTATTAGAGAGCTTTCCTCATATGTATGCTCAAGATCTGAGAGTATCGGGAACCTACTTTACACAAGAAGGTGGATATATGGAACCTACATTCTAAAAGCAGTACATAAGCCTCAGATACAAAGTCCGGGGCCATCCGGTATACAAGCATGTCACAATAGGTCATACATTAATTATTTAAGTATTGCTACATACATGAAACAGAGCTTAAGGTGGGGCCATTTTTAGGAGAAATCACGGTTAACCCGATGAAAATAGATAGCTGTCCACAGGTGACAAGGCGGAAAAAATCGAAAGGTCTTATTTATTAGAAATATATGATCAATAGGGTTGAGAACTAGGAGTTAACAAACGGCATAAGATATAAAAAATCTAAAACTTATACTCGGCTACTAAAGAAATATACAGAAAAAGCATGCGCAATGAGGCAATCTGTACAAAACAAAAAGACATGAAGGAGCAGGAAAAAAAGGCTAAAAAATCTATGTTAATTACTGGAAAACGACGGCCTACTATCCTATAGCAAAGTCTCAACTTGTGGTAAAAACAAAAGAGTGACGTCATCATCACACCACATGTTCTCTTATAACTCAAGAACGGAATAATATATAAAACATCTAAACTTATACTCGTTTACTGAAGAAATGTATAGAAAATCATTAGAGAAAAAGCATGCGCAGTGGAGGATTTTAGGGAAAAAATATCTGTTGCTAAAGAAAATCATGCGCTGTGGAGATTTATAGAAACATCATAGACATCGTGAGGATTATTAGATAATGAAATCGTGTGTATATATAGAAAAGCATACCTACGCAGTAGGAACCTTTTATACTCTCTGTCTCTGACGTCAGACTATGAGGAGCCCATTATAAAAAACAATCATGAACATGTAATAAAATATCCACCTAATGATGGATACTATAT
Source organism: Stenurella melanura (assembly GCA_963583905.1). Taxonomy (NCBI): domain Eukaryota; kingdom Metazoa; phylum Arthropoda; class Insecta; order Coleoptera; family Cerambycidae; genus Stenurella; species Stenurella melanura. The sequence goes on from OY757313.1 coordinate 44,430,734, forward strand.
TAGCGTAATCAAATATTTCTACATCATAAACCGTATTCACCGCAATACACCGAGGGGACCTCTACATTACGTTTAAAAATAAAACATCAGGTACAATAAACAGAAAGCATAAAGTTCTATAATCTTACTTATCACTTTACTGTGGACCAGCACCTCAAGGTTGCATTTCTAAGAAAAGAACATCCTCAGCTATCATAAACCTATAGTTTAAGTGAATAATAGAATAATCAAATTGATGGATACAAATTCCGGTCCACCCTGTATACAAGCAATTATAATTTTCTCATTCAATAGTTATTTAAATATTGTTTATTATTTAAGTACTTCCAGCTTAAGGTGGATCATTACTGAAATAAATAATAGCTAGCAAAAATACATACCTATTCGCAGGTGGTCGGTATATGGCGTGTTTTCATTAACAAGCTTCGACAAGTCCCTAGCGGTATCATTGATATTTTTTAAGGCATGACAATTTCTATGTCTCACACACAGCTGTATTCCAGCTCAGTGTTTGATGATTCAACTAGAGTAACATTGCGTAATGTGTATTAATATAAATACAACCGAAAAGTTGACACGCTCAGTCACTGTTTTAGCGTGTACGCGAATCAATAAAGTTATTTTTCACCCAGTTCAACAATTATTCTTTAGTGTGTACTTCACCAATAAACTGTAAGTACATATTTTAATTACATATGGTATCAAGGTATCATCTAGCTATGATTTGATATAGTATAACTGATACATCTTTAAAATATAAATTATGGGAAACGTTTTTACTATTCTACTTAAGATAAAATTGTTATTAGTCTAGGGCCTGTTGCATGAAAATAATACTTTCACTAATATAGGAAAACAAATAGTAAAAAACCTACTTATGACAAAATTTATAGTCAGGCCAATATAGAACAAAATTAATACTTTCACTAATATATGAAAATAAGTGTCCTTTGTGTTTAGATGTTTAGCTTAAATTAAATGGTTAGAGGTATTTTAATGCAGTCGTTTTTCTATGCTGTTTTTAGCTTTGTAGTATGAAGTAATTTATTTTTTAGTAACTTTATTTTCAAAGGATTAAGTTCTTCACGTTAGACGCTTAGGACAAATAAAGTGATCAGAGGCGGTACATTAGATATTTGGAATGTTCTTTTTTAAATGATATTTTAGCATTTTGTGTAGTAGATATTTGAAACAGTTCAACGACGTTTTAGAATTGCATGCAGTGTTATAGTATATTATTTCTTATAGATATTAGTCCGAGAGCTGTGAAACAAAAATAATACTTTTCACTAAAATGAGGAAATTAAAAGTAAAAACATACTTAAGATAATTATTTATAGTCCGGGAGCAGTAGGAGAATTTTCAGTAATATAGAAAAATAAGCATGATTATTAAGTGCTTTGCGTTTAGGCGTTTAGAACAAATTAAATGGTCAGAGGTATTTTTGATGTTGTTGCTTTTATGGTGTCTTAGCTTTTCATGCAGTGTTATAGTATAAAATAATTTTTATTTATGTACCATTGTATTACGTATAAGTCACGATAATACCTACCGAGACCCAGTGAACTAAACTGAATCGGTGACGGGAACGATATTTTTCCAGAAATTTTGGTTTCAACCACAAGAATAATTTTTAAATCCGTATGCGAAAGACCTTCGGGCTATCGAAAAACATTCATATGGCCGTCTTGAGAATTGTTTTCAATGAATATTTTCTATACTGTTTATTAACCCAATGGCAGCTGGATTGGATGTCTGCATGTTTTGTCGTATATTACTATTATTATCATAAGTCCACCCACGAAATTTTTATGCGTTAGCTTATGCTGTTCATTAACCCCATTGGTAGCTGAATTGGATGTCTGCATGTTTCCAATCGTTTAGTATTTTAATTATCATAAGTCCACCCACGAGATTTTTATGTGCTATCTGTATTGGATGTTTGCGTGTTTTCTGTCGTCTACTGTTTTATTATCGCATGTATATTTATACAATTTTTTACCTACTAGCTTATGCAGTACATTAAACAACGGTAACCGTATTGGATATCTGCTTGTTTTCACAAATGCTGTTTTAAAAGCTGTTCAGACTGTGTTTGAAATTGTGGTGGCGGGAAAATATTTGAGGACATTTTGATTAAATAAAAGACATATTTAAGTATTATACTTTTATTAGCGTATACAGATGAAGTAACTATGCTATTATGATAATCAAATTAACTAGTTGTTTAACATATTTTTCCACGCTTTACACATAATGGTTAACTATTCTTGTTTGGATCGGTGTATTTATTCAATTTCAGTTCACAGAATTTTAGATCCATGAGTGGCTTCTTTCTTTTTGGTGTTCTTATATTTTCAGTAAGTGGAGGCTTTATTTACATATTTCCACATGTATGGTTTCTCTTCAATAATAATTCACTTAGATCTTCTGTTAGTGGGCTTCACATCTAACTTAATACAAAGTATTTTAACATGTTCATAAAATATCATTGCAGCGGGAAGATAAAAGCTATAATACTATAATCTAATAAATATATATTTGTCATAATTAATAGATTTTAACACTTGAGCACTACTGTAGCCTAGTAAAGTAGCACTTTTATATGTTTTTTATACGTTTCCTACTCACGCTCACTCAGAACTTTTAAATGATCTATTCAGTCGATATCTTGAATAATTTAGTCAATAATCCCCATATCTTGCAAGGTATTTACACACATTTGATAGTCTATGCCTAAACGTTCGCTAACTCTCATTAGTTCGACTATATCGTTAGGATCAGTATTAGAGTCCCACTTCAATACTTCATTCTTTCTCATTATCTCTGAAGTAGGGACCGATCTATCTACGGTTGGAATTAACATGTTTTCATTTTTTTGTTTTCGATGTTCAACAATAGAATATTTTTCTGCAGGTAATACTTCTTTGTAACAGTTTTCTTTTAGATCTTCACTCGCCCCCCGGAACGGTGTATACTCTTTGCGGATGACATGTTAAATTATCTTTCCTTTGTTCAACTATTTCATCAGGCTCGTTGCAGCCATATCGCTCGATAAATTCTTGATCTAAGGGTGTCATCTAGTAAATAACTGAATAATAATCATCAGAGTTCAGGATATAGGGGAATAGTGTGAAGGAGATGGAAAAAACACCCAATAAGAGCTATATATGTTTTTATTTAGATAAATTTAAATACAACCAATCACTCCGGCGTTATTAGTAAAAAGCCTTATACTATTTCTTAAACTACACATACACTTAACATTAGTAAAATGATTTAAACAAGAAGATATTTCCTTTATGAAGTTGGGTGGAGCTTGATAGCCATTAAGATGTTCTACGTTGATTACGGGAGGTGCCGAATTCTTATCCAATTCATGTAATTTTCTTTCGAGAAATTGTTGCTTCTGATGTCCTTTTACGTACACCATATCAGCGGCACCATTAAGTAAGTGATTGAGTAATATATACAATTCATCATAATTTACAAAACCACTACTATATTTCAGGCCATGATGAAACCTTTCCAAATATTTCACCTGTCTTCTTATAGCATAACTTAACGTACTGTAGGGTATTGGAGGTTTTAATAAATAGTGTACAGGATCTCGTACTTTATCGGTCTCCTTTCCATTTAATTCATAACTTATAGAATCGAATAAGTATGCTCCGGCGTTATTAGTAAATTCAATAGTACCAGTACCAGCAGCATTTTTCCTTAATGTTCCCTCAATTGATATTACAGCTTCACTCATCAGTAGTAAAGCATCCTGTTGATAAATGGCAATTTCTATCTCGTCGTTATTCTTTTTGGCGTTCTTATATTTTCAGTAAGTGGAGGCTTTATTTACATATTTCCACATGTATGGTTTCTCTTCAATAATAATTCACTTAGATCTTCTGTTAGTGGACTTCACATCTAACTTAATACAAAGTATTTTAACATGTTCATAAAATATCATTGCAGCGGGAAGATAAAAGCTATAATACTATAATCTAATAAATATATATTTGTCATAATTAATAGATTTTAACACTTGAGCACTACTGTAGCCTAGTAAAGTAGCACTTTTATATGTTTTTCATACGTTTCCTACTCACGCTCACTCAGAACATTTAAATGATCTATTCAGTCGATATCTTGAATAATTTAGTCAATAATCCCCATATCTTGCAAGGTATTTACACACATTTGATAGTCTATGCCTAAACGTTCGCTAACTCTCATTAGTTCGACTATATCGTTAGGATCAGTATTAGAGTCCCACTTCAATACTTCATTCTTTCTCATTATCTCTGAAGTAGGGACCGATCTATCTACGGATGGAATTAACATGTTTTCATTTTTTTGTTTTCGATGTTCAACAATAGAATATTTTTCTGCAGGTAATACTTCTTTGTAACAGTTTTCTTTTAGATCTTCACTCGCCTCCGGAACGGTGTATACTCTTTGCGGATGACATGTTAAATTATCTTTCCTTTGTTCAACTATTTCATCAGGCTCGTTGCAGCCATATCGCCCGATAAATTCTTGATCTAAGGATAACGTATTTCGAGACCTTTTTCGCTTAGCAGGAAATAATTTCGATATGATGTTTTGATATTTCCAAGACCTACAAGCATTAATCCGGAGAATATTACCATATTTTCTCATATGTGCATTACTTAGTGTTAGTATACGCTTATAAATCATTAGATCATCACTGTTGAAATCCTGAGGCTGCTGCTTCGTTAGTAATTCTCTTAAGCCTTTGGTTAGATTAAATTTAGATCCTTTGATATAAAGAACATGGTTTTTAATCTGCACTGGTACTTCTCCAATTACAAGATTTGGGCCAATATGCTTTAGTCCATAACTATTAGGCTCGATGTTGAGTAGGAAAGACATGTTGCCTTCACTAGGATCTATGAGGCTAATAACTTCGCCGTAATATTTTCATACATTTATATGGTTTCATGGCCATCTCATGACCACCTCGTGACCACCTCATGACCACCCCATAGCCACCCCATGACCACCCCATGACCACCCCATCAAACAGGTATACATGTACAGATGTTGGTATATATAGGAATACATTAGGTTAGGTACGAATGCGTAATCGTACCTACGGATTTAAAAATTATTCTTGTGGTTGAAACCAAAATTTCTGGAAAAATATCGTTCCCGTCACCGATTCAGTTTAGTTCACTGGGTCTCGGTAGGTATTATCGTGACTTATACGTAATACAATGGTACATAAATAAAAATTATTTTATACTATAACACTGCATGAAAAGCTAAGACACCATAAAAGCAACAACATCAAAAATACCTCTGACCATTTAATTTGTTCTAAACGCCTAAACGCAAAGCACTTAATAATCATGCTTATTTTTCTATATTACTGAAAATTCTCCTACTGCTCCCGGACTATAAATAATTATCTTAAGTATGTTTTTACTTTTAATTTCCTCATTTTAGTGAAAAGTATTATTTTTGTTTCACAGCTCTCGGACTAATATCTATAAGAAATAATATACTATAACACTGCATGCAATTCTAAAACGTCGTTGAACTGTTTCAAATATCTACTACACAAAATGCTAAAATATCATTTAAAAAAGAACATTCCAAATATCTAATGTACCGCCTCTGATCACTTTATTTGTCCTAAGCGTCTAACGTGAAGAACTTAATCCTTTGAAAATAAAGTTACTAAAAAATAAATTACTTCATACTACAAAGCTAAAAACAGCATAGAAAAACGACTGCATTAAAATACCTCTAACCATTTAATTTAAGCTAAACATCTAAACACAAAGGACACTTATTTTCATATATTAGTGAAAGTATTAATTTTGTTCTATATTGGCCTGACTATAAATTTTGTCATAAGTAGGTTTTTTACTATTTGTTTTCCTATATTAGTGAAAGTATTATTTTCATGCAACAGGCCCTAGACTAATAACAATTTTATCTTAAGTAGAATAGTAAAAACGTTTCCCATAATTTATATTTTAAAGATGTATCAGTTATACTATATCAAATCATAGCTAGATGATACCTTGATACCATATGTAATTAAAATATGTACTTACAGTTTATTGGTGAAGTACACACTAAAGAATAATTGTTGAACTGGGTGAAAAATAACTTTATTGATTCGCGTACACGCTAAAACAGTGACTGAGCGTGTCAACTTTTCGGTTGTATTTATATTAATACACATTACGCAATGTTACTCTAGTTGAATCATCAAACACTGAGCTGGAATACAGCTGTGTGTGAGACATAGAAATTGTCATGCCTTAAAAAATATCAATGATACCGCTAGGGACTTGTCGAAGCTTGTTAATGAAAACACGCCATATACCGACCACCTGCGAATAGGTATGTATTTTTGCTAGCTATTATTTATTTCAGTAATGATCCACCTTAAGCTGGAAGTACTTAAATAATAAACAATATTTAAATAACTATTGAATGAGAAAATTATAATTGCTTGTATACAGGGTGGACCGGAATTTGTATCCATCAATTTGATTATTCTATTATTCACTTAAACTATAGGTTTATGATAGCTGAGGATGTTCTTTTCTTAGAAATGCAACCTTGAGGTGCTGGTCCACAGTAAAGTGATAAGTAAGATTATAGAACTTTATGCTTTCTGTTTATTGTACCTGATGTTTTATTTTTAAACGTAATGTAGAGGTCCCCTCGGTGTATTGCGGTGAATACGGTTTATGATGTAGAAATATTTGATTACGCTAATATAGTATCCATCATTAGGTGGATATTTTATTACATGTTCATGATTGTTTTTTATAATGGGCTCCTCATAGTCTGACGTCAGAGACAGAGAGTATAAAAGGTTCCTACTGCGTAGGTATGCTTTTCTATATATACACACGATTTCATTATCTAATAATCCTCACGATGTCTATGATGTTTCTATAAATCTCCACAGCGCATGATTTTCTTTAGCAACAGATATTTTTTCCCTAAAATCCTCCACTGCGCATGCTTTTTCTCTAATGATTTTCTATACATTTCTTCAGTAAACGAGTATAAGTTTAGATGTTTTATATATTATTCCGTTCTTGAGTTATAAGAGAACATGTGGTGTGATGATGACGTCACTCTTTTGTTTTTACCACAAGTTGAGACTTTGCTATAGGATAGTAGGCCGTCGTTTTCCAGTAATTAACATAGATTTTTTAGCCTTTTTTTCCTGCTCCTTCATGTCTTTTTGTTTTGTACAGATTGCCTCATTGCGCATGCTTTTTCTGTATATTTCTTTAGTAGCCGAGTATAAGTTTTAGATTTTTTATATCTTATGCCGTTTGTTAACTCCTAGTTCTCAACCCTATTGATCATATATTTCTAATAAATAAGACCTTTCGATTTTTTCCGCCTTGTCACCTGTGGACAGCTATCTATTTTCATCGGGTTAACCGTGATTTCTCCTAAAAATGGCCCCACCTTAAGCTCTGTTTCATGTATGTAGCAATACTTAAATAATTAATGTATGACCTATTGTGACATGCTTGTATACCGGATGGCCCCGGACTTTGTATCTGAGGCTTATGTACTGCTTTTAGAATGTAGGTTCCATATATCCACCTTCTTGTGTAAAGTAGGTTCCCGATACTCTCAGATCTTGAGCATACATATGAGGAAAGCTCTCTAATAAAAATAATATCTTAATGTACTGACTACCTATGAATATTTCTGTTGATCATAAAAATAACTTACCTTAAACGCGCCTAAATAATAAACAATAATAATGAATGAGAAAATTACAATTGCTCATATACAGGGTGACTGGGAAATTTGTATCCGTAGACTTCAAGTTATGACGTACATCAATACTATAAGTATGTTTGTCATTAGTTGGTTGTCATCTCGCTGAGATGTTGTAAAAGGTTGACGATACGGCTTGTGCAACGCGTCTCTACATGGGGCCAGTATCGACCCTAGTGTCTGTTAGACTTCCCTACAAAAGAAGCTGTCACTATAAGGGGTCAGATATATCAGCATCAGCATCCCAATTGTCGACCATCCGATTAGACAGAATACTATTTTTGCTTTTAAATTATTTTTCCTATTAAGTATATAGAGCTATAATTAATATAGACACCGCCTCCCCGAACCTCATTCGTTAATATATTAGCATACGTTTTTCCCACCTTTTCTCTAAAAGCCTGCGACTCCATCATCCTCAACCCGTAAGACCACCATATCTTATTCGCTATTCCACTATGCTGCTATCCGATTCGCTAAGTCGACATTTCTGATTTGTTAGGTATCCTTTGCTGCCTCGACCACGCCTTCTGATTTGTTAAGTCACCTCGATCAATAGGACGAGCTCAGACCTTCTGATTAGCCATTAATCCTATACCTCTCAACCAATATTTTGTCTCCCGTTATTTAATACGTTAAATCCTACATCTAAAAATTAAATTTCTCTTAAACATTTATCCTGACTGAAAAATAATCACCTATGATACGAACATATTTTTTCTTATCATGCCATCCGACATCTGATTTGCTATACCACTATGCTATTATCTGATTCATCATTCTGATTTGCTGTGTCTCCATACCCCAATAGACCTCTATCTGATACACCATTAGCTATTACCGTTCACAACTAATAGGGAGAGTCTAAAGCAGATCACCATCTGATTTGCTATACCACTATGCTATTATCTGATTCACCATTCTGATTTGCCATGTCTCCATACCCCAATAGACCTCTCTATATGATACGCTGTCAACCATTTCCGTTCTCTACCAATAGATCGCTATTTGTTATAGCGCCATTACTTTCCCTCCACCACCACCTATACACCATCTACCTATATTCCGATTTGTTAAGTCCCCATTGCTGCCACGACCTAAAACCGGACCACCATCTTTGAAGCGCCATACCTATGCATCTCAGCCAATAGAAACACTATCCCCCATTAATCCTACACCACACGACCAATAGAATCTCACGACCAATAGTACACCTCAGCCAATAGGATTCTACGTTCCTGCAGCCAATAGAATCTCGACCAATAGTATCTCACGCTCCTCGATCATGTGCCCAAACACCTCAGCCAATAATATCTCTTCGACCGGTAGGACCTTCCCCGAAGGCGGAGCCTAAATGTGGAGGGGTGTAAAATCAGACAAAAATGACCAGAATGAACCTCCATAAGAAATAACATGGGATTTTGAGCCAGAATCCCCATAGCTTATCTACTGATACATTGTGTCATTTTCATCTTTTTACATGTATAAATAATTAGAATTAGTTTAATAAATAAAATATATATGCTGTGGTTATGTGCAGCCCATTAAAAAGAAGTGAACAGGTGAGGTTACTGAAACGAACAGCGGGTGAAGCAATAAAGAAGAATTATTAAGGAAACCCATGAGCCAACAAATCCAGTCAGAGTTGGCGGCACAAGTTGGGGATCAATGGCTCAGGAGGCTGCGTTTCAAGATGGACTGCCATCTAGCCAATTCCGAGCAATTCCAGACGTGTTTCTGAACATACTAAGTGCGCTAAATGTAGCATGCAATAAACAGATTAAATATGTACAGAATAGTAAAACTATCGTCAAAAACAAATAGCTTGTAATATCGGTAAAAATATAATATTATTAACGATGAATAAAAAATTTATAGAAGTATAAATAAGACAATAGTGTAATTATTACATTAGAATACAAAAACCGCTGAATAAGGAATCACTACCTCCACATCCAGACTTCCACCCAAGTCTCTTGGAAAACATGTCTTCTATATTTGCACTCTAATATGTGGAAATGATTGGTCATAGAATTTTAATAAAAGGGCGTTGCCTAATTACAGCCAAACCTCTAGAACTTTCGGACGTTGCCGAATGCCAAGACGTTGCTGAATTCATATCCGGGCGCTGCCGAATACCAAGGTAACTTCTGGGTGATGCCGAGTCTATATTTGGGCGGTGCATAATCCATATTCGGGTGCTGCCGAACACTAAGGTGACTTCCGGGCGCTATTGAATACCGAGGCACTTTTCGGGCGTTACCGAATTCATATTAGGACGCTGCCGAATCCATATTTGGGCGCTGTAGAATTCCAAGATAACTTCCGGGCGCTACCAAATCTATAAATAATAGGGCTTTGCATAATTCATATTCTGGCGCTACCGAACACCAAGGTGACTTTCGAATGCTGCCGTATACCAAGGTAATTTCCGGGGGCTGCGGAATCCTTATTCGGGCGCTGGCAAATCTCTCCGAGCTCCACCGGATTTACTATTGAAAACTACCCTCCATTTTAATTGCAAGATTTGACCCAAACATACTGATATGCAAAGCAAGTTATGTAAAAGCTTTTAATAATGAAGTGTTTGGACTCTTATTATCTTGCATTTCTTCTTTTTTTCCTATATACCCCTACCTCTTCTACGGAATCATCTCAATGAGATGTCATTACAACACACACTTGTACCAAATTTCTAGTGAAGGGGTTCGTGAAATAAAATGAAGATACATTTTATTTTATGAACTCCTTTAATATTGGAGTGGAAGCGGTGGGTGTTGAAAAATATTATAAAAAAAATCTGAGATCGTTGCTTTTAGTATATACACCAAATCCCAGGTTTCTGTACTCTTACCAGCTTACTTTACTTATTTTCCTTTATTTACCCCTATTTGACCCCCAACCCTTCAACTGGATCATCTTAAAATATAATCTAGTTCCAGATGTCGTTATAATACATACGTGTACCCAATTTCAAGTGAATATCTGAATTTTATTTAATTATCCTTTAATTATGGAGAGGGGTGGCAGGGGGTTGAAAATATTATTCAAACATTTGAGGTCAAGTATATACACCACGTACATCAAATTTCAATTTTATTTCATTAAACCTTTTAATAATGGAGAGGGGGTGAAAATATTATAAAAAATATAAGGTCTTGGCTTCTAGTACATACACCAAATTCCAAGCTAATGTACTCTTACCAGCTTGCTTTACTTATTTTCCCTTATTCAGCCATATTTTCCCTCAACCCTTCACTGGAATTCAAAATACAATCTAGTTCCAGATCTTATCATGGTTCATATGTGTAATTTCATGTCAATATCTTAAACCGTTGCTGAGGAAACATCCGCACAAAGAAAAGTTACAGATACACAGACGGACAGACGGCGACCAACAGACAGACAGGCAGAATTTTTTTTTTACATTTAACATCTCGACGTTTTATGACATCGTAAGTCTATTTCAACAAAAAAAAAATTAGAATTTTTTTTACGATTACTATAATTCCATTTCGCTACTGGATGTGGAAGTAATACAGATGTATTCTGTCAGGCAATTTTTTCATATTTTGCAATTGTTTTTGAGCTCTTCCCGTCTATGAAAAATCGAATTGATTAATGCAAAACAAATGAACAGATTAATGATGGCGAACGGCAGGAGTGCGATGCGCGGTGCCTCTTCAAGGTTGAATCCTAACTGGCGCGCGGCGTTGGCAGTGGCACACAATTAAGGAGATCTCGTAAAATTGCGGCGTCACTAAAGTACATTAGAAAAAAATATTAAGGTCAGTAATGGCATGCTATTCGTAATAAAATTCATAAGATGAAAAAGGTACATGATTTCGGAAATACTTTTAACTATGGAGAATTAAACCAAAGTCTTTTGTAGTGTACTCTAAAAATGATAGATTTAATAGGTTGTCCATGAATAGTGTGAAAATTAAAATTTTGAAAAATTATATAAAGAGCAAGAATAGTGCCATATCCCCCAATAAGAAACAAGAGTGCAGCTACGGATACCTGTTTCGCAGTCATTGCTCCTCATCAGCATAACGTAGCATAAATAAGGTTGTTATATAAGAGACAAGACCAACGAAGGTAGGAAAGTACAGTAGGTAACATGGCAATACACACTGGAAATGGGCGCGTCAGTCAATATTGACTCACGCTTACGCATACCCACAATGTTTAAGACATATTTAAGCAGACTCACCCATCTCTGCTACAAATAGGGAGGTCTCTTTGTACTGTCTGCTTTCATTAAAGTCGCACATTGTGCTACATGGCGTAATGTGTACTGTACTTTCCTATCTTTGTTGGTATTGTTTCCCTTATAGCAACACTGTTCATGCTACGCTACGTTGATGAGGAACAATAACTCCGAAACACGTGTCCATAGCTGCACTCTTGTTTCTTATTGGTGGATATAATAATCTAATTTTTGTTTTTATCTCACCACGACAATGCTTTCATTCTTCTGATTGCCTAAAAAATTTCTTGTGACAAAATTACAAAAAATTCAAAGAGGGAATTTCGATGAAGCTGATTATGATTTCGATATTATAGTTTCAAAATTCAGAATGGTGGACTCAATATGGCTGACCTAAACTTGAAAATCATGCAATCATGCACATATCCCGTTAGGTGTGTGATCTTTTCGATGTCAGATGGCGCTGCGTGACGTGGTTGTACGGTTGGCTCCGGTTCTCGGTCCGGAGAGGCAATGTTTTATACTGTAATGATTATTAAATTTATTTTGATTGATTGATTCTCGCTTACGATGCGAAAGGTCCGGAGTTCAAACTCCTACGCCCCCTGAGTTTTTTTTCTTTAATTTTGTAAGGATTAATATATTTTTTCACAAATTCTTTTCTATGATTTCTTTAAGTTAGGTTAGTAGATTTTATTCTGTTAATAAATATTAGCGCCGCAGGCAGTTTTACCATCGCAGACAAAGAAATTTTATAAAATATATAAAATAACATGTAATATTTCAATTTCTGGTCTTGCGGAATTTATTACACATTTCCAAGGTAATGCGCATGCTCGAAGCTCCGTACTTTCGGTGTACCTAGATGCTTGTGTTTAGCTGATCCCAGGTTGGGATTCGGGAAGGTACTTGTATGTCAATTTAATAAATCTGTTCTGATTTGATCTTTGACATTGACACGTAATTCAAGAGTAACGGGGTCAACTCCACTAGGTTAAGTGTAGATTTTTTTTACTTCATTTTAATTAATGATTGTTTCATTACTTCCTATACAGGGTGTCCCAGAATTGAGTTCCCGGACGGGAACCTGTAATTCCTGAGTTCATTTTGGGCCCATATAACCCAACTTACCTTAGTCCAAAAATGTATCCTTGAGGAAGTACATCCTCTTGAAGGGAGACAGAAAAATATATTTTCTTCTAATAATTTCCCTTATATTGAAGACAAAATTTTCAAATTTTGATGGGAGCTATATCACTATAAGTACTCTACGTAAGCTTGACAACAACCAAATATCTTTAATTTTTCAATTTTTTTTTCATAATAATTAATATTTAATTGGCTATATATTTTTTAATCACCCTGTAACCACCGCCTATCCCCCACGCAAATGCGGACGGTATTGACGATGTTAGCAAACCTCCCCTGGTCCTGGCTGTTGGACCCTGCCAGCTGGGTCGTTCCTTCTGGCGCTCTTCTGTCTTGGTCTTCTCTCTTCGCTGGCATGTATAGGCTCCCGGGAGCGTCTTTCGTCTGTCGTGAGAGGGAACGGCTGTTACCGAGCCCTCTCGGAGTTTGAAATGGATTTGGGGGGTGTTACTAGTTGGAAGCCCAGGGTGCCAATTGGCATCATGTGCTCCGATTTCGTCGGAAGGAAGTGTGAACTGTGTAGTTCAGGATTGTGTTCGGCCAGAGACGCTTTCTTAGCGTCAGAGGCCGGCACGGGCTAGGGTAAGGGTACCGAGCTGGTTGTTTGTTTGGTGCCCCCGGGAATTGGATGTTTTTGGTCATTGTCTCCTTGCGGTGTGACTTGCAGATCGGGCTGAAACACATAAAGGGTTAGTTATACTTACCGCGAAACAGGAATGTCGCATTTGAAAAACAAAAGATATTTAGTTGTTATCAAGATTACATAGTCATGAAAATTTGAAAATTTTATCTTCAATATAACGAAAATTATTGGGAAAAAAATTCTGTCTTACTTTAAGATAATGTACCTCTTTACTCAGGGAATCATTTTTGGATTAAGGTAAGTTGGGTTATACGGGCCCAATATGAATTCAGTAAGCACAAGTTCCCGTTCGGGAACTCAATTCTGGGACACCCTGTATAATGTGCAACAATTATGTAAAAAATTCAATAAATCGACGAAGATTATAATACTCCTCGTCTTTTGCTACAGTTTCAATTTAAATTTTATTAGGTATTAAATTGCCAGTTAAACTAATAATATGTCTGGTATTGAGACAAGTATTGCCATCTTTCAGAGGGCGCCGGAACATCATACAATTCACAAACAGTTTCTCGGCTAGTTAGTTACGGTTATTGAGGGTAGATGGCAATGCAGTAAATATTATGTAAGGGACCCTATAATAGTGGATTTAATCAATAGATACGAATGAAAAACTACGTCATCTAGTGAAACGGCACCGAAATTAGATTAATGAAATTGCAGATCAATAAAAACCAACGAGTACACTAGATCCCTACGAGCGTACTATAAAACAGCGAGGATGCCTGGGTAGAGAAGAAATATAAAAATGACAATAAGGTCAGAATACAAACTTTTCTATGAGTGATATTTCACTTTACGGGCGTCGTAAAATTTTTCATTATGATAGTATAGTACACCAAGCGATATTTGGCACTACAAAAAATTGCAAAAAGATATAGGTAGTGCAGCACAAAGTCGTGTCGATACAATTACTGAAGAGGTAATAGATATGCCAGGGGAGTATTAAAGCATATCATAAATTTCATATTTTAGTATATAGATAAATACATTAACATTTTCATACGATGTCGACAAAAGAGATATTATTTCATCTTATATGTGTTCACGGCATGTTCTATAAGAAAGTTCAAGTTATGCTTTTATCAATTTTAATGACCTCTGACCTAAAGACTTGTCGCAAGAAAATCATATGTATTTAGTTCGACAAGCTTTTAGGTCAACCCATCAATATTAATAAAACGATGCTATTTATTTTATTCGATAATTTCTAACTTGCCTTTGTTAACATCCACAGGTACGTACTGCATCCTCTTATTGGACCATGACTCTACTCCAATCAAATCACGTTGTATTTGTTTTCTTTGTCTTAGTATATTTTAATAAAAGCTTGTTACTAATAACTAATTATATTTTATTGTTTTTTAAGGCAATGTTAAGTGGAAGTGATTCAGAACCCATTTGCAAGATTTCACCTAAACTGACTGACACAAACATCTGAATTTGAATAGAAGTTTGTAGCAAGAGAGGGGAAGTGGCAAATTGAGATGTAAACGGTCTAGAAATCTAGCATTTCATGTAAAGTTTACACAATTCATAAATAACTTGACTTTTTAATTTCTGCCGGAGTCGCCGGTGATAAACTCACGTCGTTTTCGTCTTAACTTTCATCAATTTCTATGGATCTTAACCTAATAAATTGTAATGTCATCGGTATAGTTATATATGCAGAATTTCAAGGCAATAGATCAAGTTAAAGTGATTCAAAATTGACTTGCAAGATTTTACCTAAACTGACTGACAGGAATGTTAAGTTGAATACAAAGTTTGTAACATAGGTGCAAATAAATCCACCTATATTTTTTTATTTCATTAAATAATTAATATGTCTCCACAATTATTAACTGAATTAGGGAAGGGATGTGGCATGTAAGTCTCGATACATCATAATTCTCCAAATCCACTACTTTTGTGCCACCTAGTTATAGAAGGTAAAAAGTTACATGAGATGTAAAATTCGTCAATTTGTCATAGCTGCAGAACTATCCAACGATACATCTGTCAAGGAACGTCTGGTATCAACTATATTCACTTATTAAAAAATTATAAAAGGTTTTCGCAAAGTTTTATTCCTAGAGTTCAACATATGCTAAAATGAATTCATAATTGTTTTTCGGCCGTCCCTGGAACCTTTCCTGGTGTTTCAATTTTCAAAAATGTTTCTTTCATACAAATATTCTTTGCATAATATTTTTGTCTTAATTTGTCAATGCCAACAAATGACAAACCGTATTTTTCATCTCATAGAGAAAATAATTATACTCTTCGCAAATACAAAGTGAAGAGTATATTGCACTTGATCGACACATTTCTAAACCGGTAATATTGCTGGTAGAAAAAAAGATCATATCACTGTGTCGGCGATCAAATTCTGAACAACTTTCAAAATGTCTGTCCGCCTGTCCGTCTGTCTGTCCATTTGTCCATCCGTCACATTTTTTGTAAGCACGATGACTTAAGAAAGAAAACTACATTGTATTAAGAATTGGACAATAAATAAGTGTCAGCTAAAGGAAGAGCCCTTATTAACAAAATCTATCAGTAAATAAAAATTTGTTGATTATTTGAATTTTCGAAAATTTCATCTTTTGTGTGTTTTACAGATAAACAGAAAATATCTAAAAAATTAACAATATTTACGATATTTATTTCCATGTTTCTTTCCTTGTCGAATAAGGTTCGTTTGTTTAATTCTGTGATTTCCTAGACGTAAAAGGGTCATTGATTTGATCTGAAAAATGGTTAAGAAATATCTTTAACAAACAAACATATAAATAAATAATTCATGGTGAAATTGTATTTTACATACTATTAAACGCTATAAAACTAAGAATATCTCAGAGAATGTACAACAATTATGTAAAAAGTTTAATAAATCGGCGAAGAGTATTATAATGTTTATTCTGGTTACTGTAATATTAAAATTATTAAACAAGGTAGGTAGCTTCTTGGCAAAATATATAATGTCGTGTGTTTATGGGTACTCACATTACACTGGGCTCCACATAAAACGCATACAACCTGCATATTTGAGTGTTATAAAGTTGCAGATGTAGAGATGCAACTTTATTTTTAGTTAAAATAGTGGTTGCAATTCAGTACTTATAATTAATTTTTGTAATTTGAAATAATGAAAACTGCTATTTCAGATATGTCGAAAGTGATAGGGGCGAGGAGCGTTTAAGGGCGGATCTGCGAAATTTAGTCCACATGTTGGTAAACACAATATAATCACTTAAATAACAGTCACGTAAATAACAACTACATAATTTATGATTTATCTAAACAGGTAAATGTCGAAAAATAATACCTTATTGTTGAAAATGCAAACAACACCGTATAATAGTTTCTTGAGGAGCTAGCAGTCCGCAACCAATGGTCTCGCGATCTCGCACTTTATCTACAAAGTTTATACTTAGAATAATCATCCACTGGACTCTCAAAGGGTTTCGCTTTGCTCACCGGGGAGAGGATTTCTCCCAGGGTACTCCAGGCGCCATCTGTTTCACATGACCATATATGGAGATGTTTACTCTCCACATTCCTCAACGTAATCGATACTTGCTGACAACGTTCTCTAGACTTCAGTGAATTATGTGCTCACAGGCGTAGGTGCTACCCTTGTAGGCAAGGGATTCATCTCTGACAGATATATTATTAATTAAAAATAATAACAGTAACAGTAGAGCGTTGATGAGTCTGCCCTCCAGGAAATGATTGTTCAAGCAGCTCTGGAGATCACACCATCAGAGTGCCATCCAGGTATTCAGTCTGTCGTCCTTAGACGTGAACTTTGCATTGAAAATGGTGGCACTCATTTCGAGTATTGTGAATTTTCAAAACTTCACCGTTTTGTAATAAATACCATGAAATGAGATGAAAATCTTTTTTCCTATTTGCTCTAGCTCGGAGGGGGTGCATTTTTGAAAAGGACGTTATAGATGTGTGTGTTGTGTCAGTTTCAGGTTTGTTGACTACGGTTACAAAGACCATTCGCCAAGTTTCCTAGTATAATAATTCTTTTTTTAAATTTTATTTCTTATCACATTATTCCTTGGTTACCAGTGTGTAACATTTTTTGTTTAATTTAAGCATATTTTTGTTTGCGATTATGGAAATAATTGTCTAAATCTTAAAAAATAATTTGAGTTTATTCAGATCATATTATATAGGTACTAAAAATATATGGTTACTTCTAAGTATATCATACAAAAAAATCTTGTATCACAGTGTTCAATATTGGATAAATTAGGTACAAGATGCAGCAGGCATATAAATAATTTTGACGAGTCATTCTTTATAGAATATTTCCTGGTAAAGACTCTTACGTATTTTACATCAATCATCCTAGTATATGGCATAAATGAGTATACACCAAATGTGTTTTATTACAAGTATCACAAGGAATGTTTTTGATACCCTAAATTAGAATGAATTAAAAGTAATTTAAAATATTCGGTGACTGAGCTTCATGGAAATTTCATCATATTGGCACAAGCATGATTCAGCCTATAGTCGACGTAGAGCATGCCTGTGTTGTGCCAATAGTACAAAGCTCCAACTACAAAAAAGTGCCACCACTGATGAGAATGTCCAATAAAGTCAAACTTTCCAGCTGAGAATCGTTCTGGTACCTTGGTGATGTAAATTAAAAATGCAGTGCCACTGATTAAATACATTCCCAGTACCCTTGGAAGGAGCATCTAAAATTAAAAAAACACATTAATCACCAAGCTCACTCCAGTCAGAATAATACCTATAATAAATTTCAAGAAAATCAAAGACAATCATTAAAGTTTTGCCATAAAATTTGTTCATTCTCTTTTATTTCCATAGTATCAATTAAACATAGTTGTCAGCTTAAAGTGGCAGTTATGTATAATTTGCAAGTGAACTGACAAATATGTATAATTGCAAGTATTAACTGACTATATGTCTAAATGGTACTTTAAAGTGTCAGTTATATATAATCGTCATTTCAAAGAAAAATCATGTATTTGCCGATTTCTGGATAAATTAAGCCTGGCCGCTGGGTCGATATTAAGGATCATAAGTTAATGCACCAGCATCCCAGCTTTCTCCAGTTTTATCACGCTCGGTGCTTTTCCGTTGACTACGTTGTCAGGCCTATAGAAATTGGTGAATGGCATTATCAGTGTTATGTATTACCATTGAGCCAATATCGAATAAATATCATTTAAGTAGTTGGGCTGCATACATGTTGCAAACGAAAAAAAGATATAACAATTGGTGAGTGCCAATATTTTTAAAATATTTTGCAGAAGCGGTATTATACCTAATGAAGAGTAAGGGAAACCCAAACGATATTACATTTACTAGAATTTTAGTACAATTTTTCAACAACCATAGGCGAAAAATATAAAATGTCAAATGTAATAATAATTATTATTGATATTGCAGTCACTGATTTCATTCAATTTGTTCACTAATCAGTACCTCAAAGTGAAATTTACTCTCAATACACAACATATCTAATGTATACCATCCTACACTTTTCAACCCCTATATTAGATATTATGTAAGCAGATGACATTGGTAAACATTATAATACCTCCTCTTTTGCGTTTCTTTCAGATCCTAGCGTCCATCTTATAATCCCAAGCGACTTTATTTATTCAAGATTTGGAAAGACAATCTGAAAATTCCAAAGAGAAATGTCAATAAAGAATTGTGACCAACGAAGATTTGTTGCGTATACTTTTTTGGTTTCATCGGACCATTTTATAAATATAGAAATGGAAATCTCAGCTGATTGTGAAGAGTCACATACATCTTAAAGCCAAAGTAGTTCGAGTGAACCACAAAGTGACTACGGAAGTGACAATTAATCAACGATTAAATTTATTTTTAACATCTTATGATTTTGTAAAATAATACATTATTAAAAAAAATTTCTTGAGACGAAATTCTATTAGTGTCCTAAGTTTCCACATTTTCTCAATGAGTTTCGATTTGCACAACCTGACACCAAGTCCTATTTATCAGTGAAAGTTTTTTAAAGTTTTTTCTTCAATTTGGGGGAAATATTTTATTAGAATCCTAAATTTCACAATTTCATACAATTATTTCAATTTCCACCTCCTGAAACCCACCACCATTATCTATGGATTTTTTAAATTATTTATCCTGCAACTGCCAGCTGATATTGGGGCGGTTCCATGAGTTTCAGAATTGTGGCCAAAAATATTTAAATCTGACCCTCTGTAACTATGCCAAAGAGACGGCGAATCTTTTTTCACCAATTACGGATGGTATTACATGCCGGCATCTGCTTTCAAAGTCTTCATACATGGAGCTGAAATTGTTGAGTCTGCGACGTTACCAATTGGTCAACTCTCAAAATTAGCTCGGGAGTCAAGGAATAAAGACCTTAAACGACAGACAAAGCCACACTAGAAAATTATCTAGACAACTAACGAACGACTATATAAAGTCTAGTAAAAATATATACACATTTAAAAGTAAGCTTAAGTCGTTTTTGTTAGAACGCTGTTTTTACTCGCTCTCAGAATTTTATCTGTTTAACCTTTAACCCAAATTGTTTTCATTTATTTATTATTTGTTTTTATTTGTATTGTCTATTGTTTTACCTACTATTCCTATACAATTGTTATTGTCTTTTAAGCAAAATAAATTATTATTATTATTATTACTAACGAGGCACCTCTTCATTGCCTGTTAATTTCGTCCGACCCGTTCATCACAGGACTTAGAAAATTGCCCCAAAAGAGGGCAACAACATTACCTTCCGAAGTATTAAGTCTACTAGCAATACCAGAAGCACTCAAACCTTCAGCGACTTCGATGACATAAACACCACAGAAAAGAACCTCTGAAATCAGTAGTGGACAGGGCAGTAGTGATTGGGTAGACAAGTGTGTATTTTTGATAGGTCTTACTTTATTTATTATTTCTGTTCAAAAATCTATAATACATTTATCTTTTGAATGCCTATTATCTCTTTTTATTCCACAATCTTGACAATTTGTAATCTTCTTGAGTCATTTTCTAAAAACACTGATTAAACTATTTTTTGAACTCTTACATATCACTCCCAGGACGAGAAGGTATTTTAAAAATATTTTTCTCATAAGCGCAATCAACACGCATGCCAAGTTTGAAAAAAATCGTGCGTTATTTATATTTTTAACCCTTAGAACTCACCCCCAGGGGGTTGTTAAATTTTTCAGCATATTTTTCTCATAAAAATTTAGGTATCAAAAGTACGTAAACTGAATTTCAAAAATGTTGAAGAATGTTTATATTTTCAACCCCTATATCTCACCCCCAGACAGTGTCAATTTTTTTCTGTTTTTCCCCTAACGACCTATGCACACTAAGTACATTTGCAGAGATTCAGAATTTTGGCCAGAAATGTTAGATTCTGACCCACTGTGCGCAGGTGGCATTTTATTATGCCAAGAACTTCGAAAATATCAGAAGTTTAATCAGCGCGTTCCATTCTCGCGAATCTATTACAATGTATAGTGTAAAAGAGTTTTCAAAAATCAACACTAAATTCAGAACTTGAATATATATACACTAATTTTAATGTTATGGTAAATGTTATAGAATATCTACAATACCCTGAGCTGTCAATTCATCAAACTTTGCAAAAAATTGGTGTTCGACAAGCTCGAGGAAGCAGAGGGAATAAGAGATCTCAAAATATACCACAAATTGAATCAAACGTTTTCGAAAAACTCCTGATTTGAAGGAATTGAAACAATTAGGAAACTTTTGGAGGATAATTTGGGTAATACCGAACGTTCAAAATATTTGGCATGAGGTATGCGCCGCTTAGTTCTGCCAATGTAGACCGCTGGCGCTGACTATAGACAATTTGGAATGAATAATGATTTTATACCATGCAAATAAATATGTGTAAATAAAATAAACGAATAATACTATTTTTTATTACATCTTTCATTCGATGCCCATTATGCTGTATTTTATGTATCTGAAACTGGCTGTTAGTATCTTTTTTATGTCATCTAAATCTGACCACAAAGAGGCAAACATCCGGGTAGGTACTTTTCCAATACAATTTCTTCGTACCAACTGATTATTATTTGTTATTAAAAATTTCTCTGGTCAATAAAATAATTTTACGGAAATACGAAAGGTAGTATGTTAATGTTATAAATAAAAATAACATAAAGAGAGAAATTACAAGTACGAATTCACAATAATTGTCAAAGCACAACAATGTTGTGTTATAATATTTCTTGAAACTTTAATTGTCAAGTCCGACACTGTTAGCGCTGAAAAATGCCGACCCGTGGTGATGATATATTATTGTGCCAATCTTTTAGGAGCAAAACTACCTTCACAGACGTACATGAACTTTTGAAGTTCCTGAAATAGTTT
Source organism: Stenurella melanura (assembly GCA_963583905.1). Taxonomy (NCBI): domain Eukaryota; kingdom Metazoa; phylum Arthropoda; class Insecta; order Coleoptera; family Cerambycidae; genus Stenurella; species Stenurella melanura. The sequence continues at coordinate 44,452,918 of OY757313.1, forward strand.
AAATATTTGTGTACGAAATTCATGATTTATTTAATAAACGAATTAAAAAATTAAATGTTTGTTGTGTTAAAACTTATAATAATTCATAGACAAAAAAAATCTTTTGGAATATAATCAACTACTTACGCAAACAACGGGATTTTCGAAACCTCCCATATGAATCGTCCAATGTAAAGTTGGGATTACACCATAACCTGCCCAAGCAACAAAAACAAGCATTTTCACATTGGCATCCACGTTGAATTTAGGTATTTGTAAAATCATTGCAATGACAAAAATTAAGGTAACAGTTATTAAGTAAAAATTCTGCAATTCCTAAAAAATATAAATATCTTAGGAAAGATGTAGTTGGAGAGTTACCAGTCAAATACAAGTAAGGTATTTTAACAAAGTTAAAAATTTGCAGCTTGATTCAATACTAGTTAAATAACAGATCAACGAACTGACGGACCTATCTCAGTTGTGACATCGACCCTTAAATTATGAAAAATTTCAGGAAAAGAAAAACAATTTAGGGCGTAGTGACAAATTTGACGTTAATAGTTAATAATTTGAAATGCCTTAAAATGTAAAAAAAAATACCAGGAAATTTCGTTGGTTGTAAGTACATGACAGGAAATTACAAAATTCTTCTGTGGAATACCCTCCGTAGAACAAATTGGGGATCGCGTGGAATGTACTTACAAACAATAAAATCGCCCCGCATTCTTTACATTTAAAATAAATTAAACATATTGTAATTTCAAGTTTGTTATTGCAACTCAAAAAATTAAATAAGACACCTTACTCAAATTGACAGGTAGCAGCACTTACACTAATAGTTATTATTGGAGGTATATAAGACTAGGAATTGCACTGAGATTAATTAAAAATTATGTGTTTATTCGGTACATAATTAATATTAAGTAATATATTAATATAAGCGCAATTAAAGATATGTATTTCTTCAAAACAAAACAAAACAAAAACAAAATCGCGTTTAGCATTGGAGCACCTTTTCTTATCCTTGCTCTAGGGAATATTCTATCAACAATAAGAACAATGTGCCATATTCAAGGGTCATGAAATTTTCCTTATTATTTCTAATTTGGTTGTACATTCATGAATATTATAAAATCAATATTTACCTCGTCGCACCAGAATGCGTAATATATTCCTGATGTATAGATGGCTAACAAGGACAGCGCTATTCCAAATAAATCATACGATAAAAACATGTGACAATCTTCTTCCGATCTACAGGAAAATGTATGATACAATGAAGATAATGCCATACAAGCCTAAAATAAAATCATAAAAATAAGGTTTATTTAACGTCTGTCCAAAATGATTGGTTATAATGATGCAGTTATAAAACAGTTCAAAAAACCTATTTCTGTCTAAGAAATAAAAACTGCTAATATCGTATTTAATGGAAATTTTCTTCTACCCAAAAGAAATGAGTAAAAAAAAGTAAAAAAATTATTTATGCCAAAGAAATGGATACAATGCCTCCATATTCACATCTAAGGCATATTTCAATTTGGAATTCATGGAAATACTCGTGGAAATATCTCTCCAGTAAGAAAATATCAAACTACCTATTGATCTGTAGAACAAAATAACATTTCCTTCATTTATTTAACGAAATGTAGACCTTAAGCAGTCTATGTTAGATGTTTATCTGTCTATGGTCTCAAATGAGCAACTTTCGATTCAGAATAATTGTGTCATAATAATTTCTTATACTTACTTGGAAACAAATTAACACGGATCCTACTATTATTTTATCACCCATTGAAGCTTGTACTTTCAATATCAAAAGATCGTGTATTGTTAGAGCTACAAAGAGAACCAATCCAAATATATGTGACCATATATTAATTGTCTCATTTGTCCACCAAAATATACTAAAAAAACAAAAAAATCAAATAATTAATTTTGGAGCTTTTACTTTATATAATTAAATATTATTATTTATTGTATAAGAAAGATAAACACAGTTACATGTCGGACATAAAATATGAATTGTGATTTTACTATTTCTTGATTAATATTAGTATTATTTTTTTATTGAAAAACTTTATTTGGTTATGTTCTTCTGATTGTTCACTTCTGTGCGTTGATCTATTTTCGTCGCAAATGTATTGAATCTGTCTGTCCTCTTTCCTAGGTAAAATATGAGTGTGCATGCCAGTGGAAAAGTCAACAAACCTCGTGCTGGATGCGTTAAATAGGCTACTGATAAAGTTATTAGATGATAAATGAATGGTAGTAGCAGTAAGTCCAGATACATAAGGGGCCGCAAGGCATTCATTAACGAATGAATTGATAAACCGGGGGTTTGCCAACGGTGTTCTACAATCGGAGTAAAGCCAGTCTAGAAAAGAGGAGTACCATCTCCACTGCCGTGGGCAACCCTTGATGATTCACTTCTTCAAAAAATTTCCACAGAAAATTCCTATTACCTAGGATGTTCTGACGATCTAGTTATTACTAGATCGTCAGCACATGACTACTATTGTCATAGGACCATTTGTGAATACGATAGCAAAGCGTTTATAGGAAGCCCTAAATGTTATCAACAGTGGGTCTAACAAGTACTTTCCATAAATCCTCACAAAAACACAGTTTTCACTTTTTCATCAAAAAGACCATTGAGAGACCCCAAAACCTTGGCTGCATCAATCAGTTTCATTTATTATCTAGGAGTTATTTTCACATGAAACGTCCAGATCCAAAGAGAGATAATTAGCTTGGGAAAGTGCAGGTAAATATATAGAAAAAATTCAAAGTTAATCTCAAGGTAACCCAGCGTTTAAACATTACATTAGTATGACCCATGATAACCTACGGACCAAAATTAGGAACGATAAGGCTACTAAGTAAAGTACAAAGCCTTGCACACCACTACGTAAGGAGAAGCCCGTGCAACAACATAGGATAGAGCATCAGAAGTTATAATCAGAGTTGTAATGGTCTAGGAATGCCCACGGATATTATGGTCCAAAAGAATAACTTCAATAAAAACTTCCAACTCAAAATACCAGTCAGTCGATGCCATAGTATGAGACTGTGTGAAAGCCATTATGGATCTAGGAAGACACAATAAAGTGCCAGTGGCTAGATTACAAGGGAAAAGAAGTGTCTGGCGAATTATCCAGGAAAGATGAGTTTAGGGCCCTATTTCGATTCGAATCCTCTTGGGGTGTGGTTAAGCCATGCCCACGAGTACGTATTAAGGAATCGGCACAAAATAAAGCTTTGAAATGGTGAAAAAATCCCGCAACAGAGACAGGCTAAAGAGTTCATTAGTTCATCGACTTTTACGGAAAACCTACTGAACCAAAATCGAAAGGCCATTAGGGTAATGATGGGTTTTTTAATCGGACACTGTCGGCTTAATAGACATATGAGTCTAACACGTCTGATAGAAGGCATACCGTGACGATTCTCCTAAGAGGAGAGTCCATGTGGTATGCAGCTGCAAGGTCTTGCTAGACTGAGATTCCAATGACTTGGCGAAGACAATTAAAGGCTGACAGCTACAGTGGATCCACATCGCGCCCCTATGGATTCACGAGGAGCTGTGGAAGTCAAGGTCATTCGGTCAGCTCCATTTTCTTAATCTTAATCTAACGTTAAACTTTCTAAAGATGAGTCTCCTTTGGTATTATATAATATTGACTTTGCTTGGTCCGGATTTGAAACCTAGTTGATTAGTTGAAAGTATGCACTACTATCCGTACCAATATCGAAGTAACTAAAAGTTTCTAAATACGAATTAATTTGCGTCTTATACTAACCTCTCTACGCATAATTTGGTATTTAAAATCCCTCTATATCCTGATAAAATATAAGAGTTGTGCTTCATATATTCAGGTGCATCTTCATATGGCAGTAACTGTCTGGCTTTTTCGTAATACATATCATCATATATTTCTTCATCTTGTAAGTATTCTGCATCTTTGAAAATGTCAGGGGATAAGTCTTCTAGAAGTGATTGTGTGTGATCATGAATTCCACATGTCTGAAACAATACAGTAATTTGTGAGTTTATAGTAAATACACAGGGTTATAAATAACAGTGAAGTTGGAGAAGCAATGTATATGAGTTTATAATAAATAAAAAGGCGTTGTCATTTTATTAGGTAAAACAAAAACAATTCCAAGACTTCAAACGGAAAGAAAAAAACTCATTCAAATGAAGACAATTTGTTATAAGCCCAATATTTTAGATCCCATTGGATATTTCCACTGTTTAGAAGAAGTATTATAGAGACAACTCTTTTAATATGCGGAAGTGTCGTACCAGACCTGTAGCTAGGATCATCTCAGCATCTCTAGGAACCTTTGAGCACTCCATGGAGAAATTGCAATATTTTCCGTAAATTATGAAGATGGGAATGGAACCCCTTGAAGTCCTAAAGGCGCCCTGTACAATTTCTGGCTACAGACTTATGTCATACGGATATCGCATTATAACATGATCTTGATTAAATTGATAGTTCTTGTTCTAGGAAATATCTAAATTGTTTAGGTCCGATGCAGAAGAGAATGTAACTCTATATTTTTCTAAAGAAACCTATAAAGGTCGAAAAATATCACTAAGTGTCAAGGCAATGAAATCATTAGGAAAAATACAATGAAAGATATACTCAAAAAAATTCATGTATTACCCGGAATTGCCTTGAGGATTTGGCAAGGGCTCAATACTGTCCAGAAAAGGCACAAAAGATATATTTCGGGAAATTTTCTCTTCTGAATTATTTGTTACATCGTAATTCTATGCTTATTTTTCAACATTTATCAATACAATTAATAACGAATAATTGTTTTATCTAGATTACTATAATCGCATAATAAATAAAAATATTTGTTAATAAATGCTACAGAATTTGTTCAAAAAGTGTAAAATCTCGCCATCCGAGTACTATTCAAATAAGTTCAACACTTGTGATATATATAGGTCAGACCAGTCGAAGCATAGAAGTACGGTTGAAAGAACATAAAAATGAATTTTAGATAATAAGAAATAATCAACGGGCTTCGGAGAACTTTGTATGGATCAAAATCATGTTTTAGCAGTAGTATAGTTTTAAAGTTTTGCATAATGCAAATAAGGGAAAAAGTCTAGATATATTTTCTTGAACAGTTAAGGATATATTCATCATTCACGAACTAGTGCCTAACCTGGAATACTATATTTTATTGAAATTTTAGAGCAAAAAACTAACATTCTTACTTCTTCAATTACTTGCAAGTACTGTAATCGTAATATCTTCGAGATTTTTTATTTCACGTTTCAGACTATGTGGAAAATTAAGGCCTTCCAATTTCATCACTGTCTCTATGTCTATCTGTAGCAATTATATTGGCATGTAGCTGATACAATTGCCAAGGAAAAACCTACTGTACTTTTAGTGAAAATATACATAGCTGTCACTCTAAAAAAGTAGATAATTAAGAAAAGATACAAGAAAACAATATTTAGAGAGTAATTGACTACATCGCCCAACTTTTTTTTCGGTAATGTACGTGTAATAATTGTATTATTTTGAATGTTCCACGGACATTATTTTTGGAAGAAAATCCATAAAAGAAAAATAATTATATCAAGAGTTTTACATAGGTATCATAAAATATCTGTGTCAAGCTAATGATATGCTTCTTGGTTTACTTCATGTCTCTATTTATTACCTAATATCAGCAATTCGAATACAGTATATATGTCGTAATAACTAATTAATTGTATAGAGGACCCTAACAACCAGAAATAAATAAATATGTATATTCCACCTAAACATATTGTGGATTCTTGAATTTTATATTCGTTAAGAAACTTCTACTTCCCTGTTATTAATTTATTGTATAGTGATATGTCATCATCATCATGTAGCTAGAAATAAATAATATTATTTTGTCATGTTTCAGAATATTAATTAATAATTAGGAAATAGCATTGTATTATAATTTATATAGATCTATGTAACATATATATGTTCAATATCAAGCATATGATTTGTTGTTTATTGAAACCGCAAGATATTATTTTAATAATATTTTAAATAAATGAAGCGGTCACCTATAATACAGCTTGTATGTACATTTACGGCTGCTCCTGCAGGGCAATCTCTTCCTTCTGCTGTGCTCCTGATATTCTAGTGCGCTAAACGACGCTGACGCCACAAGACTGACAGCTTATCTCGCAGATGACAGGCATTTTCCCCTCTCAAGATACAGATAACGCCCCTTCTTACACCTCATTAAACTAAAATACAGGTCAGAACTAGCCCATAAGATTTTTATATCGTAATATTTCATACTGTAATATCAGTGAACAGAACCGTATTGTTGCAATTATTGAAGATTTTACATGAACATTTAATACTAGATCAATTTATTTAAATAATGGAAGAAAACCAGTTCGTAAGTTGAAACTTTCACGAATTAATTAATAATGTTGATAATAAATTAATGACGAAAAAATGCGAAATGCTGCAACTACAAAATATCTTGTGACATAATAGTCCACCTGAATTAGAAAGAAAATCCTGATATTCAGAACTCCAAGATATAGAGCACTTTTTGACAGGAATGTTGTTTGGAAAGGATTAAAGGGTCAATTACCCGGACACCGCAAGTTATATACATATATAGACATATATAAATCCGCCATTGATTTTGAAACGGTGCGTCAAATGGAAAAGTGTTTATATTAAATGTTCTACGAGGGTATGACATAGAAAATTACCTTTTCCCAAGTTATTAATGAACTCTTAACGCAATGAGGGGGTCGCTGAAAAGGACATTTTTTATTTATGGATAAGCATTTGAAAAATCGCTATTGTTTGTGGCGCATTTCCGTAAAAAATCCGCTTAACATTTTTTGTCCTTACAATTTTTTCAAAAAAAAAAACAACAATTTTTGATATACAATGTGTCCCAGGATAGATGTAACAAGAGGTGTAATGAACCAAAAATTTTGGAATTTTGGAATGGTATTTGGTGATTGAGTCCTGCTTGTTGTAAAACTATAGCATACCAAAAATGACTTGATTTGGTGTTCTACAGGGCGTTTTATAAGCAAAATTGTAAAAATCACCACTAATAAAGTACCTTGATTCAAAATATAAAAAAAATTCACTAAGAAAAGTTATTTAGAATGCAATTTTATACCTGGATACCAAATTTCAGGAATATAAATATATTTTTTTAAAACTTCCCATTTTTTCAATAAATTAGTATTTTATTTTGAACCATATTCAATTACAACTGCATTGAAATTATTTTTTGTGAATCAATATTTAAAGTTATGTAGAAGCTAAAAGTAGGCTATGAGAAAAGCAGTGGATACACATTTATCATTTATCATTGACATAACTGTCAAACGTAGTAAATATGTTGTGCAAAGCTACGGAATTGGCGGTGAAAACTCGCTAAGAGAAGTGGTAGGCCAATTTATTTTGAAATTACCAAACACTGCTTTGTCAGGCTATGAGAATAATTAAAAAGTTTCTGGTTACTGGTAGAGTTCTTAACATGAAAAGAAAAATAAAGGCATATGATGAAGACAATGTTGGGGTTATTATAGCTCTGGCCTCTGTTATAGAAAATCCTAGGATGCCACTAAGAGAGCTCTTATTAATATTAGCAAGTCTGAACTCCAAAGCATTTACAAGGCAAAGAAAATTAGGACATATAAAGCAAATTATACACATACGCTTGAAGAGGGAGATGACGGCCGTAGGTTGGATTTTTGTTTGACCATTAGAGAAAAAATCATGGAAGAGAGATTTTTTCATCATTTCATAATTTTCTCAGATGAATCCACATTCACAACCAATGGTGTTGTTTCATCTCAGAATTGTCGGTTTTGGGCTTCTGAAAATCCAAATTTTAGAATTCATTGTAGAAGACAATATTATAAAAAAGTAAATGTGTGGTGTGCCGTTTCTTATCACGTTGGAGTTATTGGACCTTATTTCATTGAGGGAAGGTTAACACACTTATTTACAGCTTCTTGAAAGATTTTTTGAAGAAGATTTAAATATTTTAAGAGATATGCCATTAGTTCATTTTTAACATGATGGTTGCCCTGGCCACTCCACAGAAATGGTTAATCGGTGGTTGAATCTAAATTTTGGAGAAAATTGGATTGCCAGGAATGGACCGATCACGTGGATTTCTTTTTATGGGGTCGCCTCAAGCAGTTGGTTTACGCTGAACCACTTCCTAATGATGTAGCAGTATGGAAGCAGAGAATTACAAATGAAGTAAACTTCATACCGTTAGATCATATTCGAAACAGCTTTAAATACTTCAGGTGAAGGATCGAAATGTGTGTGGATGTGGGTGGTAGCTACGTTGAATATTAAAAAAATTGTAAACATTGTTTTGTATTGGTCAATAATTAATTTGTTTGTGAATCTGTTATGTTTTTGATATTTATTACTTGTTATAATTTTTAAACCTCATTAATCTCCTGTCAGTAATTGTTTCTTGTTTTACAATTAGTTCGATTAACATTACCTTCTTACATCTCGTATATTCAATTCTTTATTTACCAATAACCTACTTTTTGAGACGTTTGACATTTGCTCCTACACAACTTTAAATATGAATTCAACTCTTAATTCTCAAAAAATGGAAAGTTTCAAAAAAATAATTTTATATTCCTGAAATTTGGTATAGAGGTATAAAATTCTAAATAACTTTTTTTAGTGGAATATTTTGAAAATAAAGGTACTTTATTAGTGGTGATTTTTACAACTTTGCTTATAAAACACCCTGTAGAACACCAAACCATGTCATTTTTGGTATACTTTAGTTTTACAACAAGCAGAACTCAAACCCCAAATACCATTCCAAAATTCCAAAATTTTTGGTCCATTACACCTCTTGTTACATCTATCCTGGGACACACTGTATAAGCAATTTTTACTAAATTTGAAGTACGTAAATATCGAGTTTTTCAAGACTGCGGAAAAGAACTTGGGCAAATGGAATTTTTCATAACATACCCTCATAGAAAATTCAAATTTGAACACTGTTATCTTTTCCACTTTTCTATTTGACCCACCATTACAAAGTCAATAGTGGATTTTCGTTAAAACATGTCGAAATTCGTATACATATACAAGATATATTTGCGTGTCCAGATAATTGACCTTTTAATCTTTACCAGAAGGCATAAAACATTTCGTTAAAAAAGTGTTGTAATCTTAAAGTCTTTTGAGGAAATCCTAATTCAGGTGGGGTATTAAAAAAAATGATCTCGAAAATAATGCGAGATTCGTCGAAACTTCACATGAACAACTTTATAGAAAGGGCAAGTTCATATCAGAAAGGCAGTTCAAGTTTATAAACAGGGGTTCCATGCTGGGTTTCCAAAAGTCTAAAGTCGAGGAAGCCTTTCGCGCGCCTTTCCCCAAGTCATTAAAAATTGATGGGTTCATTCTGTTTTTTAATGTTTGTTCAATCATTACCCCCGACTGGCTTCAGCGATTTGTAAGAATTTTTTTGGAGACTATTGCTCGATTGTAGTTTCATGTTAGTTTCATTAAGCTGTATTTCCATTACAGAATATGGTGAATGCGCCAGCGAGAATATAAAACATTTCAGTGGGAATTGTATTAAAATTAACGTTAAATGCAAAAAAATCAATATGAAGAATCCAATAGGGCTGCAGTAGTCGCAAAAACCTTCGCAGATATACATGAATTTTGAAAAAAAAATCACCACTTCTTCTCGTTTTTTCCATTCTAGGCATGCGAGGCCTTGTCGTATCGAGTTTCTTGGGTAGACCGTATGGACTTTGACCATCTAACATATTATCAACCCCCGAGGTTGAAACTACCCCCTCCCCTGATACTAAAATCTCACCAGAAATTTCAAAATTGATAAAAATTTGTTGCCATTCATTTCCAAGGATACTCAACACGATAACAATATACATTTCTCCCATACCCTCGGCTAACCACCCTGAAATCCCCGAAACCACTACCTTTTTACATATTTGGCTACGTGGGGAATCGTTGGATCGAGGATTTTGAAAAGATTTCGGCATTGTAAAGCATGTTGAGTGCCGAGACAAGCAGTCAACCCCGGGGTTAAAAACAACCCCCTCTTCTAATACTAAAATCATTCTAAAAATTCAAACAATGTGAAAACTGTTTATCCTCGTTTTCCAGGGTGCTCAACACGATGGTGACATAATTTCCTCCCCCACCCTTCACTGAAGTACCCTCAAATACCAAACACCACCCCCTCGTAATATTTCTTACTACTGGGCATGTGGGGACTCGTCGGATTACGAGGGGGTAGTTTTGAGGTTTCGAGGGTGGTTTAGTGAAGGGTGGGGGAGGAAATTATGATGCCATCGTGTTGAGCACCCTCGAAAATATGGATTTCACAAAGTTTGAATTTTTGGGGAGATTTTAATATTAGGTGGTTTTTAATCACAGAGGTGATTGCATGTCTCGGCACTCAATTTGTTTTACAATACTGAAATCTCGTCAAAAACCTCGATCCAACGAGTTCCCAGATGCCCAGAAGCCAGACATGTAAAAAGGGGATGGTTTCGGTTTGTGGGTGGTTAGTAGAGGGCAGGGGAGAAATGTATGTTGCTATCTTGCAAACGAATAGAAACAAATTTTTATCAATTCTGACATTTTCGGGAAGATTTTAGTAGCAGAGGAGGGGGTAGTTTCAAACCAAGGGATTGATAATATGTTGGATGGTCAAACTCCATACGGCCCATCCGAGAAACCCAATCCGACAAGCTCTCGCATACATAGAATCGAAGAAACGCGAAAAGGAGCTGGTTTCTCGCATTTAGGGGTAGTTCCCAAGGGATGGGAAGCCTAAAAATATCACCATCGTTTTCAGCACCCTGGAGAACGGGGGGACCCTGTTCCCGTCCTTGTCACAGCGCTTTTCTAGTTTTCCCCTTTTTTGCAACTTTTTCGTGAACTATTAAAACTTAAATATTCAAGCCTACGAATATTTGTAGATGCTACATAAAAGGCTATTAAAATGGAAGAATAGAATAGTGTGGAAAATTGAGACGCCGTTAAAAACACAACAAAATTTCAGTGTCGCCGGATTAATTGACGACATCTGGAAGTGCGTGAAAATTAAGTTGTAAGATTTTCGTATCATCAAAATTATAAACCTACAGGTCAATCCAGCGCTGGATTATGACTTTTTTCGCCCATAGCCAACTATATTATAGCGCCCCCCCCCCCCCCCACCTACTACAAAACTATTAAAATGTTATTAAAGTTTTTATTTATAATATAAAATAATATAGTATAAAAAAGACAATATACAATCAACACAAACAAACGAAAAAAAAAAACATTAAATGGAAAAAGTTAAACAAGTAGGTATAATATTTATATGATTAAATGTTAAAAATTATATTTAATTTTGTGAGTGGGGACAAAACAATAAAAACAAATATTTTGTAAGTGAAACATAATTTTTACCACTTGTATCATAAATAACTATTATGTACGTTTTCTGGATTTCTTACTGGCGACAGGCATACATTTTTTTCGATCATATTTAAAATCTCGACGTTTCATGACAATTTCAACCTATTTTAATAAGAAAAATTTTTGATTTTTTTTTTACGGTTAATTACTATACTTCCACTCCACTATGTGGATGTGGAAGTATTTAAACGCACTGGTTAAGTCATAATGATTGAAGTGCTGCGTGCAATAACTTGCTGTTCGCTGAGCGCTCAGAGCCTAGGGAAAACTCACCGAAAAATATTTCGGAAAAAAATGTTCATCAAAATAAGAAATAAAAAAATAAAAAATATGAGCGCATAGCCAATTATTTGGTTTCGAGGTAAAAAATAAAAACCAAAAAAATTTCACTCTCGAAATCAATGAAAATCAATTGCCTTTGTTTACATAAATTGCCATTACTCGGCCGGATGTGAACAAAAATGATCGATTTTAGGCTCAAACAATTCCCTAGACTCTAGTGCTGCCATATGATTGCAGGAAATGCAGAACAACATTAAGCGTTTACAGATATTTTAATGTAAACATATAGCCGAATAATTCCACGTTTTCTGTGTTTCTTAGGAAAAAAGTATCGAGGGAGTTTCAAGTCTCGACAAATGTCGATCTACATTATTGTTATATTGCGTTTAAGGATCATTTCTACAAAGTTTCTCACAGACCGATGAAAAATTGTGATAAAACGAGTTGAAAAAAAATTCAAACGACACGGATTGAAACAAACGCCGGGTTCGCTTCTATTTAAGGTGATCCGGTATTCGACCCACATCTGTGATCAAATCTACCAGACAGAAAAGAAATGATAATAGCTTTTAAGAACATTTTTATTTTTTGTTGATAATTTTCAAGTATGAGAATTTGCTGTTTTTTTTTGTTCGTCGCCGGCGCGGCGCCCCGCAAGCCGTCGGCGCCCCTAGGCAGCTGCCTATATTGCCTTATGGATAATCCGGCTCTGATTCAATCTAATATAATAAGAGCGTGTTATAAATGGGCAGTTACTGGAAGCGGTTGGAAAAAATTAAGTGTAATTTCGTTGATATCAAAATAACATCTAATATCGAATAGCAGAATAAAAGATTGGTATTATGTTGAAAAATAGAAAGTTGTAGTTATGGCGAAGGCGCAGGTATCAGAACCATTTTTCTTCTTTTACTTTTGCTCTAAAAACTATGCAAACGCATGCAACGTGGGAAAAAAATTATAGGGACGTATTCAAGTGTGCTGGCTTGCAATATTCTTAATTTCGTGTGCCCAGTGTATTATTCAAAATTAATTAATAACTTTTTTTTTCATAACTCAGCGTGATTCTTTTAACATATCATGTAATTATTTATGCAGTTACTTTTTCTGGGCAAACTCCTAGTCAACAGGTTCTAAATTGGAAAAAAAATAACAATAATGGATTTGACTTTGACAAAAAATATGTTATAGAAAGGCTCTTAAAGATAAAACAGAAAATAATTCGTAGTTGTGTTCGTAGAATATCTTTATTAAAGAAAATTATAAGAAATTATTTTTCTTTTCAGGGGATCCCGTCGCTGCAAATAACTGAACTTTTTTAAAATCACATTTAATTAGAATTAAATCGTACTATCTTGACAAAGTAATGGGTTTAATCTATGAAAAAATTTTTTTTTCTAAATTTAAGAAATCATTCTTTATCAAAAACTAACGAATGAGGAAGTCTGAAGCTTTCACAGAATTTGTATTTTATATGTACAAAAGAGTCCCCAAAATTTCGTTGAAAAAAAAACGCGGTTCAGCTAGACCCTGCTTATCAAACCTACATCCTTTCTAAATAGTCAAACTATTCGAATTTTTCTATTGCGTTGGCCTTCTGTTCCATTGCAAAAACGGGAAATATTTATACAGCTCAAAAAAACTTCAAATCAGTATCTATGTTCTAGTGCATTTTCGAGAAAGGCACTCATTTATTAACTCAAGTTGTTTGTGCCTTGAATTCTTCAGTATATGGTCCATTGTATCCCTCAAACTTATTCTATCCTGATAGCAAAATCTTTGAAGTGGCGAAGTTCGCAGGATTCCTTCCTTCCAGTCCAAGTCAGCAGGAATTTACATTGTTTTCTTTACTTGCTTCGCTTGATGCGCTCCTGATAGCACTTAGTGATGCCGCAACGTGGCATTAACTAATGTAAACAACTGGGAACCAATCAAAGCAATTCCAAGGATGCCTGATATACTCATGATAGAATGCAAATAAAGCAATTTACAATTCAAAATAATAAACAAATCAAACGAATAATGAAGGTGATAGGTATGATTAACGTAATCATCAATATTCACCGTGAACCAGAAGGTAACACGAAAAATAAAACGTCCTTATCGTATAATTTCTGTTAGCCACTAAAGTTAAATAAATAACTGAAGGAGAAAGACTTCATCACGACTTCATCGATTTGACCAGGTGAAAGTTCACAGTGACACGTTGCTTCTTCAAATGTAGCAACTTTTACTTGAGCAAATAAATAAATAAGTAGTTGAGTGTTTACTACTGTTTACACGGGCCAGTATGTAATTGAAATTCAGTATGTAATTGAAATTATCATTAGATTACATTTTTATATATGGTACATACATTGCTTGGTCATTATATGATTAGAGAGTTGCATAATCTCAACTTATGCCTTATTTTTGCTACAACATAAATTGGCCAAGGATCATCAATCACAGGGTCGTATTTAGGACCTATAAATCCCTAGGCTGAATCTATGGCGCGGGTCCTACTGGGGGTCTGGGAGGGTATCAAATATCCCCCAGTAAAACGGCGGGTCCGGGAATCATTTGAAAGTTAACTCACAAAAATCATATTTTAGAGCAATTTTATAACTAAATATCTAAAAAGAAAAATTTTAAGTCAAAGGACAAATTTTGCAAGAGTATTGTAATTCTATTCTCAATTGAGAAATTCAGTCTAAAGTGTTGCTACCAGAATAAATCATTAGAAACCTGTTCGTAACAGAATGACACCGAGACCGTGCTTGAATATTACAAACGATACCTGTATACGAATATAGTTAGACATATGTTATGCGCTTACCTCAAACGAAAGTAGTCGATTGTTTACCTGGCTCACCATTACAAGTCCGTTACCTGCTCTTGGTTCGTTCTTGATATTGCCGGTCGCATTGCCGTAGGATAAATGATGTTTATTTACTTTTATTGAATAATTTATGGAGTTGTTCATTAAACTGACATCATTGATTACAAATAAATAATGTATTATAAATAAATCATTTACATCAATCATATTAATTAATATAAAGTAATAAAGCAATATTCAATTTATTACAATAATTAAAAAGTGATTATAAAATTTGTCGGTCGACGTTCATGACGTCGGTCTTTTTTTATGATTTTCAAATTGACACTAGATACACTATAATAAACAAGACAATTTTACTAGTATTTAATTTAAATACAGTACTATCCCAAACAATCAGTATTCAGACTTAATAATGAAAGTGTTAAATAATTTGAAATAAAATGTATAGAAACGCATTGATAAAAAATATACAGGGTGGGGCAATAGCGCGTCGGACCTCGATATCTCGAGTTATTAGATAGCTAGAAGTTATTAAAACAATTGCAAGTAAACTAGATAAGAAAGTCTATAAATGGAAATTATTTTCAAACATACAGGGCGAGCCAAGACGAAATTACAGGGCCAAGTGCCTTTATTTTAAATGGAATGCTATTTATATCAGTACATTTTTTGAAGCCTCTTTCTAGGCTCTATTCATTCCTATATTAGCATCGAATATCTTCCAACCACTTGGATGTAATGAATTTTTTTGTTGAAATAATGCAATCTGCAGATCGATATTAAAAAAATCACAACAATGACAATTATGGGCTTTAAGAAAAACTTATGTGAATACCAGTTTCGAGACATCTAATTCATGTTTTTGAATCACTATCATTTCCTAAAACTGTACAGGGTGCCAAAATTATTTTTCAATAAAGAACTTTTTAAATTGAATTTTTTCAATTTTTCTCAAATGGAACATCCTGTATATTTTTCAACGATGTGATGTAGAAATGATAACGAACATTTTTTTGTAAGTACTTCCCTATGGCTAATTGCAACCATTTTCGATTTATAAATAAATAAGTGTTAAATTCAAGAACAGACTTAAAGAAAGAGATTCCCTCAAATAATTCATTAGAAAAATGTATAATAGGTGTTCGACGTGTTGCCCATTTTGATTGACACACGTCTTTATGCAATTTAGAAATGAGGCCATTTAGTGGGACCATTTCTTCCAATCCATTGAAATGAGTAAATAGTACTTAACAGGTCCTTTACTGTAATGTTTTTTGTAAATTTTTTTGCCGTTTTCGTTTACTTGCAATTTTTTTTTTTTTTAATTTCTAGCTATCGTAGAACTCGAGATATCGAGGTCCGGCGCACCATTGCCCCACCTTGTATATAGATCATTCATAAAGGAACGGTTTGTTCAAACAATACCACAATTCATTAGTAGAGGGTAATATTTACAATAGGTAGAAATTTTCGCGGGCTGGTCGCTCGAGAGGTCACGGGCACGTCACGCAATTTTATTTTTGGCAGTCGTAGTGGCCAAGATACTTGAGAGGATATGAAGGCCCGAACCACAATGACACTATTATATTTTATTAAAGATTATCAAAGAACTGAAAAGGCGTGATTCGGGAAATGGTGTGTTTTTTAGATAGTTCGTCTGACTCGTATGTATAATTTAAAGTTTTATAACTCTAGAAAAATAAGGTAAAATATACAAATTTTCAATATTTAATCGGCGTTTTTTTTTTAATTCTTTGGGAATTAATGAGACTTGTTTTGAACAGGAGTAAAAATGTTCACCTCTCATTCACCTGCTAAGGTCATGATGTCTGTGATGCTGTGTTTAAAACTTAAGTATATAGTACCTCCATAAACAAGTTTGTGCAATAGGTCAATATTTTGAAAATCAAATATAAACTGTGCATTGTGCGTTATATTTTTATTTTAAGGGTGTGTTACCAAGGTCAGCGTTTGCTGTCGTCAATCTTTCAAAATATTGTTCTTAAAAACAGACCAACAGAATTCAGATTTGATTTAATTATCAAAACTAGTTAACTTAAATCTATTCTGTAACATATTTTATATTTGAATACTAAATAAAACTAAGGGTCCAAAATTTTCTCCTTTGGATTATTATACGCGAACGTACCACTTAATAGTCTTGTTCCATGATATCCTTTTTATATGATTTTTATACTTTTTTTATATAGTACTCGATATTCTTATCATGCACTTGGAATTTCATAATATTAGCTTTTTCCGTTCTCGAGATATAAGGGGTTGAAATTAGTAATAGTTGTAAAAACAGTGCGCCTGTTTGTGACATCACTATACGCAATTTTGAACTCGGAGATCTACCGAGATACCGCGACCACTAACAACCGTTCAGTAGTAAGTAAATACGTGGAGTTGAGGGCCGCTTTAGGTGTCGAATTAAAGAAAATGATTGGCATTTTGTTCTGATACTAAAGTGAATGGGCAAAACCGGAGATCCGGCTTGGCAAGGACGAACGAAAAATGTCTTTTCTGCTAAAAAATGAAAAACATCGAATTTTCAAAAATTCATAACTAAGTAAATACGTGGAATGGACGTCCGATCTAGGTCTATCTGGAAAGAACAAGATTAGCCCTTTCTCCTGATATGTAATTGTACAGGGAAATTCAGAAATTCGGCGCTCTGCAAGAGAGAGAAAAAATTCGAAAACATAACATTTTTATACGCTCACAGTTAAGTTTATTCTTGTGGTGGAAGATCGATTTTGGTCTCTATTTAAAAAGGAAAATTGACATTTTATCCATATCGAACGTGTCACAGTGGAAATAGAAATTTCCGTTATAGGTCTGCGCGAAATAAAAATAGCTATTTTCGTAAAAATTGAAAACCCTAGGAAAATTAAAAAATTCATAACTAAATAAATACTCGGAGTGGAAAGGTATTCGACGTATCTATGTATAAAGGGAGAGCAGCGCTTTCTCGTGATTGCATCGGAAAAATCGAAAATTCGGCTCGTCGCGAGCGAGACAAAAGTGGTTTTCCGGGACCTTACAAATTTAAGCTAAAACGTTGAAAACATGGAATTCTCAGACGTTCGTAACTAAATAAATACGGCGATTGGAATCTCAATCTATGCCTCTGTGGCTAGAAGATGGTCGGCGATGAATTGACATCGTAAATTACAAGGTCAAAATTAGGCCCAACAGGAGCGAAGGCAAATCGTCATTAATTGACATTTCTCCAACCTATATTCACCTACATCCCTCGACTGCCCCTACCTAAATTTAAGAGGCGAGAGAGATAGCCGACTTTTGCGCGTTAGTTACTCAAAACCCATTAAAAAGAACCCCTCCGAATTTACCCTAAACAATTAGTATACAGATAATAACAACTAAAAAGCAACGAGTCGACTGACATCGTCGAGTTTATGCGTATAGTGACGCAGCACCTAGCCACACACCATTTTCGCGAGGTGAAGGTTTGTAATTATCTTTAAGACACTAAACGTGCGAATAAAATTCTGATTTTTTGCAGATTCATTATTTTATACTTGCACTTTCGATTTATGAAATAGAGAAAATGCCGAACAACCTCATTGTCCGTAATTCATCATTCATTTTTGATATTCTTTAATGGGACTCAAATATTTAAATAAAATATGATACATACTAGAATATATATACTAAATGTGAAAAAAAGTTAAAAATAGGCATAATATTTGCTCCTATAAGAGATTAATACATTAGAAGAATGTGTTAAATTTTGCCAATAAATATATTTGATTGGACGGTTTACTAATAGATGGCGAGGCAGTAGCTCTTAGAAGTAGTAAGTAACACTGCCTGCAAATCACCAAAAAGCAGGTTCGGAGTTACTTTGCTTTTTCACTAGCGTCAAAATAGAGTTTAAAAGAATTTTAAATTATTTACCAATTGAATTGTTATATTATTATAAAAACCATATAGCTAGCCAATTTTACGGTTCCTGTTATATCGACATACCCATTAGTTCGCTTTTTATTGTACAAATTTACTGTTGCGTGCAAACGTACTCTTAATAATTAACATTTTCAACTTTTTAATTTTAAATAGCACCCTGTATATATTTTTTTCTTATCCAGTAGAGGTTTAACATAGATTTACATAAATTTAAATAAAACCAAAATCGAATTAAAAATGATCTTGATAAATGGAACTGTATGTAATTACTCAGTGGTAATGAAAATCTTATTTAACTTTATAATACTTATAGTACAGGAGCCAGCGTGCAATCATCTGATACATTTGTAATAGCTAGAGACATTATCTATCCTGTTTCTTAGAGCCTGAGAAACAAAAAAATTGACATGACACTTTCTTTAGTGATGGAAACTTCATTAGATGACTCTTGAATTTGTCATGCCCAGTGCAATATCTTGCAGGTTAACATTTCTGCCCCTAGAAAGGCACTAAGCGGTATGTATGCCAATCATATTGTCTTAATCACCAAGTGGTAATTAACCGATAAAATATAGCAGGAAAAACCTGATTGATAATGTCTCCAGCTATTACAAATGCGTCAGGTGATTGCACGTTCCTATACTATTAGTAAATACCCACAGTATCTTACCGAAGGTAATTTTTAAAAAATTTTTACAATTCCGATGAATAAACCGGAAGTGTACTGCAGGTCAACTATAGGTTTATATATGACTAGATCAAGAAATGCATTTTTATACCAAATATCCTATACTCTATCTTAAAATTTCTGTCTTGAAAAATATAAACAAGTCAGTTTCTGAACTCGTAGACACCCGGTATACAAATATACAAAATTTAATATTATTATTATTGTTTTTAATGATCCATTAAACATTTTTTTCAAAATATATTATTTTAAAATGTATTTACGAAAGAAAGACTCCATTATTATGACGATTTTTCTTTTCAGATCAAGGAGGCAACCGTATTGTAGCAAACTTTTAAAAATTTTATTACATACCCTAAATACTCGCTGAAATCAAAATAATAATTTGATTAGCTAGTTAATTATTTGGAAAATGTACTATTACAGTTTCGTCATGGTACGATTAGTGTAAGGGGGGCCGAAATTGAAGATAATTTTTTTAGTCACAAATCTGGCGAATGCGCTGGTGATAATTTGGGGCAAAGAGCTCAAGCTCGACCCTTAATCATCCGAGACCGTCATCTCTAGTCAAGAATATTGGCGCCGGTGATAACAAAAATCGATATGTAATAATAAAATTTCGCCGTTACTCGACTGATTGAACCTTATTACTAATATTGATATTGAATTCGAGGTCGCTGATTTAGACTTTGATATAATTGCAAAAAAAACAAAATGGCGGGTCCAATATGGCCGACTTATTTATTTAAAAATGAGTTTTTTTCAATTGAAAGTCAGTGTATAAGGGTACGTTTACATTGAAACATAGAAATAATTGATTTTTCGTAAAAGATGGCGCAGTGGGACGGAATAGAAACGGACAGACGGAATACGCAACAAGAAATATTATTTTCAAACAATTCTATTGCAACTGCTACTCGTCGTCGAACTAAGAATCACTTGCATCATCGCTCCTTTGCATTGTTGAATTTTAATGTTCAAATGTTGGCTCAGTTAATAATTCTCCCGCTTCGGATGATAATGATTTAATTTTTTTTCTCTGATAATTTGCGTAGGCTCGGAATGAAAGGATCTGACGCTACCATGAGCCTCAAAAAAACATCTTAAATATTATTGGTTCGGCTAGTTTCTTTTTAAATAATATCGATAATAACATCGTCACTTCCCTGCTATGTCAAGAATTTCCTTCCTTGCGAATCGTGGCCATATGGCATATTATCGGTAAAAAAACATAAAACATGAAATTATTAGTTTATTAGGTATTAGGAAGCACGGCAGTTTTCCATCATCAAAAGTGAAACGAAATATTGTTCAAAACGTTGAGGATCAAGAAAATATCATAAATATTGTTCAAGGACACCCTGAAGTAAATACCCGACGAATAAGTACCCAATTAGGAGTTCCACATGTGTGAGTTTGGAGGACTCTAAATAAAAGAAATATTACATCCGTATCGTATTGAGCAAGTGCAATAAGGCTTCAACATGGTGACAATGTAAATAGGTTAGAATTTTGCCAGTGGATTATTGATCACAGATCGACTACATATCGAACTTTATTCACAGACGAGGCCCAATTTACACAGGATGGCGTATTTAATTCAAGAAATTCGCATAACTGGGCCGAAAACAATCTTCATGCTATAAGAGAAGGCCATTTTCGGTAAGTGCTTGGTGTGGTATGATTAACAACAACCTAATTGTCCCCACATATTCTTCCTGTAAGACTAACTACAGAGGTTTATTTAGATTTTTTACAAAATATTTTACCTGGTTTAATGCAAGGTATTATTGTAAGACGACAATACTTCCAGCATGACGGGGCTCCTCCTCATTTTAGTATTGAGGTTAGAAGGCATTTGGATAATGAGTATCCAAACAGATGGATTGGACGTGTGAGACTTCATCCTTGGCCGGCTAGATCACCAGATTTCAACCTCGTCGAATATTTTCTATGGAGATATCTCAAAACTGAAGTCTACAGTGTCCCAATAATTACTAGAGATCAGTTACTTCAGCGAATTTTCTCTAGTGACCAAATTAGAAACAATCCTGCGCAAATTAGGAAATCTATTGGCAATTTAAATAAACGTCAACAAAAATGTATGGAAGCTGGAGGTTCTCATTTTGAACATTTGCTCTAAGTATTTGTAATATTTTAAAATAATTTTTGCAAATAATTAATGTGACCATTTTTAATTATTTGGACAATTAATATAAGCAAATAAAGCTGTTTCTCTTCAAATTTCCCTTTTTACTAAATTCAATCAATTGTAAAAAAAATCAACAAAGGTGCGGTAAAAAATTTAATTACATGCTTATGTTTAGTGGTGTATGGACTTTTATAATTGGTACTTGAATGTTAAAAATATAGTACAGGAATCTGAAAAATCAAATTAAAAATGTCCGGCATTGGAATTTAAAAAAACATATAGTAGCAGTCTATCAATTGCGATAAGTGTATAAAGTGTCTAAAATTTAAACAAAATCGGATCAATAGTAAGGAGGTTCTGGCCAATATAAATTTAGACCAAAATCAGTTTATCGCCCTGTATCTCAGAAATTAAGAAAGACAGGAAAATTTCAACTGCCGTTCCTGAATATCCAAGTGGGTCTCTAGCGCCCCTGGAAGTATGTACAGTTCCTCATGAAACACCCTGTATCAACACATTTCTACGCTACAAAAATATATTTTGAAATATTTTTATTCATGCACTATATTAAATGTAATTGTGTCCTTTGTCAAAAACCATCAGTAAATGGAGAGTACTGTGCGCGAGCTTCAACGCATTCATGCGTCACTACCGAGACAATTAAATAAATAAAAATGGGAATACTGCGGGAAACTCATTTTTACAGGCGTTATGAAGAAGCTTGTGACGAATACGGGGAAATTGGATTCTGGGTGGGAAACCGTGGAAAAATTAACTTAATGCTTTTTTAGGCTTATATTTCTTGAAGCAGGAATGAATATAATTCATATTTTACATGCTAAATTTGATTATTGACAAAATAATTTTAAAAAATTTCAAAAAATATACTTACTCTCAAGAACAAAATCCATTTTTCAAAATCAAATTCGAACAACGGCAAAACACACAATAGCCCACACAGCACATGACATCCCTAGGATATCCTCATTTGGTCCCGTATATCCCAGTCGAGGACAACATTCCTCAGGATATCCTTAGGATATCCCAGTAAAATATATACAACCTGAGAATATCCCAAATGGGGATATCCTAGACAAATCCTGGCAGGATGTCCTAGTAATATCCTGCAAAGATATTAAAAGCCTAACAAAATATCCACTGTGGGAATATCCTGGGCAAGTCGTCCTATTATAGGTATTATTATTTAAGAGATTTCAACAACAAAAATGATGAAAAGTATATATATTATTATTATATGTATTATTTTATGGTGTCTTTTATTGGTTTGTAAAATTTGCTTCTCGACTTTCGACAAATAAGTTTTATTTGTCGAAAGTTCTAAGAAATCCGCCGGGCATCGATGTCTTATCCACGTTCATTTTAAAGTTCTTTCGACAAATAAGATTACGATAAATATTTCATAAATATGTTATATCTTTGTATTTATTATATTATCTAAAAGGGGAAAATGTGATTGGTTATAGTCTGCTGATGTTATTGTCAGATACGTAATCCTTTATATTTTTCTGGGTGAATAAAATTTTTTTAAAATTCATTATAACTTTTCAGCACGCTATGATTTTTTAAAGTTGTACATATCATCCCTTATAACTGCTAACCACCCTAAACTCTGTTGATTTTAATTATACCAAAAAAAGGCAAGAGATCATTTTTATGTAATATTTCATGCTTTTACAATTTGTATTTGAAACTTTTTTTACTAGCTTTTACACATTTTGAGTAATTTTGAAAAAACACTTTGTTATATTTTTTTTCACCCCTTCTCGGGGTTGAAAAAAAATTTTCTTTCATTAATCGTATTCAAATACTTCAAAGTAACCTATGTCAATACCTCAAAATTTTGATTTGTCATTATATAAACATGTATTCCTTTGTCTTTGTTTATTGGGTCAGTTTAAAAGTAATGATTTATTATATTATAAAATAATATGTATTTTTTGCTGTCTTTAGAAATATCCAATAAACTGGGGGATGTCCTATATAAAGTCCAATCAATGACCTCAGGTTGTTCATGGTAAAGCCCAGGCATAACCCATATAAGAGCTGATGACGTCCTGTACACACCCGTACTGATGTCCTGAGGACGTCATCAGCAAAGCCCGAATTGTCCCATTTGGATATCCTACGGACATCCTAAGGTGATAATGGGATGTTCCCAGGATATTCCATATGTCATGAAAAGTTGTGTCCAGTATGTTCTGAGGATGTCCTTGTGCTGTATGGGAGATGAAGGGAGCGATATTTTTCACGAAGCGTGAGCTCGCGATTCAACGTGATCGACGCTCAGTTTTATAATGGATTTTTAGGTTAGATATATACACATGGGCTTCATAAACAACCATATTATATTAGTAAACATATCACGCTAAGTATCTAGGGCATAGAAAGCCCCTAAATCGATATATTGATTTAGGGGTTCTGGCCACATTTTCGTGCATTTTGCCCACTCTACGACGCTGATGGTGAAATTTAATGTAATAATCATTTGAGATTTTTTTTTTCAGGAAGGTCAACTTTTTTCTATGTGTACTCATGTATTGACTTTTTGTATCCTTTGACCAAGTAACTTCAATTGTCTGCTATCATAACTTTCTTGTATAATTCATAACATTCAGACGATTTGGAGGAAATTCTGAGAATTTTTAAGGATTCTAATTTGAAATATGTTTGACACATGAAGATCCAATTACCACCAACTTTAAGGGACATATCTCTCTTTATTTTAAAAATGGAGAACTGAAAATATCTCGTGTTTCACAACATGCCTTTGATAACGATCATGTCATAGATACCAGTAATTCAGAAACTGTAAAACGTAAAAATAGTAAGAAACTTGACAAAGATCATATCCCAAATAGTTCGATTTATTGGTTAGTTCGTCGAACCGTGATAGAGTTAATGTAGGGATGACTAAATTGGTTGAATTCGTTCAACCATAATATTATTTTACTACAAATGGAAAATTCAACCCACCCATACACCCACGTGCACCGCCAAATATTCGAACATCCTTAGTTGTATTTTTGCTATCTCCTGATTATGCCTACATGATTGGCAAAACGCGCATCGAGTGATACTATTCGAGTGTAGTGTTCAAATTATTATTTGAGGTATTTAAAAAGTACATGCAAGAAATATTAATTGCACACATATTTCATACGGCAACTTAAGCTGAAAAGAATAAACAAATTAAGAAAACTATTGTCTTAACATTTGTCTTTCTACCAGTAATACCAAAAACTAAATGTAAAACAGTTAGAGCCTTACAGGAAGAATTTCATTCGCGATCCAGCGCTTTTATGTTATCCTGATAAACGAAAATCTCTACGGTACGAGGTAAATTCCTCGGCGAATTCCTGCAGCGTTGTTTGCAGGATGCAATAATACTGCAAGTTGAAATTTTATTGTTATGGAATTTTTAAAGGTTCCTTTAGTTTCTGTGGGCCTGGTAATGGAATCTTTTGTTGTGTGGTTTTCATTGTTGTCAAACAATAGAGAGCTGCTATTGTGTTCGAGGACTAGTGAGATGATATACTTAACGACAATAAGAGATTTGAAGTTATTTGTTCCCAAATAGCTTTTACCAACTGTGTTCATATTGAATAAATAAACGTGATTTAGCTTATGTTCAAATATATAACATTTAATAATTTTTATATCTAAAATTAAGCAAAGACTTACCACTTATTGTGGTTCATAACTTGCGTAACAATTTTACCAAACAGTTAGATTTCAGAACAAAAATAATGCTGGCAATTCTTATTTTTTTAAAACTCCGTATGAACGAATTAATGTTATGGTGGTATTTAAAGTAGGTTATTGAACTTATATGACGATAAATAAAAGTTAGTAGAAAAATGCAATTATTTTTAATTATCAAAAATTTTTGAAAAATCGGTAAAGGTATTTATACAGAACTTCTCTCTGTATTTATACAGGGCGGCCACTCTAATAAATTATTACATAAAAAACGACATATGCGAATAATAATCGAAATATAGTTATCACTATTATTAATTACCAGAGCCCGGCGCAAAAGTAGTTATGCCAGAGACGGTCTTCACACACAGATAAATATAATGTTTTGTATGATTCACATAAGCAAATAAATACATTATTTATAGGAAACAAATACCTACTTTTGCGGTAAGAAATAAAAAGTATGGCATAAAACTCATAAAATAATAAATAAATAATTTATTATTGGTTTGGAGAAATTATTTATTTGGTATTGTTGAGTAAGTAGATGTAAGAGATGTTTACTGAAACTGGTGGATAAAAAACACCAGACTTCGGCCGCACATTATATATACCTGCAGCGTCGCGCATCGGTCTGATTGTCTAATCGAAAACAAAAAACTTGGCACTTTAAACAGCATACGCCACTTCAACTTTTTATATCAGTTAAGGAAATGTAAGCATCTCCCATATGTTTCTTCCCAACTGTATTAAACAATTTTCAATTTAAAATATAATTTTTATCTGTGCACATAATCTAAGGCACTATAATTTAAAAAAATATAAGGAGAATTTTCGACACCACAAAGTCACCGCCACGCTTATCACTCTCTTTCTGCTTTTTTACGACAGCAAATAGGATACGATAAACAATAATAATAGTAAAATAAACAACAGATTGCGTTTTATATTTTACAGAAGACTTCAAACATACAGAAAGCATTTGAAATAAAAAAGGTCCAACAATTATTATTAATTTATTACACAATGGCCAATGCCATGTGAGATTGTTTCATATGCACATACGCATTATGGAATCAACACTACAGACTTGTCACTACATTTGATAGAAGTAAATGTGTCGTGATTTGTTATGGCGTCGAGTGTCTTTCCATGAAATGAAACAGTACTTTCGTAGATTAAAGATTTTCTGGAACTGCGGTTTAACGGTGTAGAACTTTTCTGTGCCAGCTGTGAAAACACTTTCGTGGACATGCAATTCGAACATTTTAAAACAAGTTTCATCTGAACGTCATAAAAACTAAAATTTAGCATATTTACATGGATATTTCTCACGTATCCTTCTAGCTATACGCAACGTTTAACGTAAGCCGGAAAGAGATCAGTATACAGTAATTGATGCAATAAACATTATAGGTATTTGATCTACGTCAATATATTTTTAGAGTCTCAGGGGATATTGCTGAGTGAAATACAAATTGGATACATAACAGTGTTAAGAAACAACCCCGGTTTTTCACCATTTTTGTGTGTGGAAAGAAGTGGACTGTTCAATGCCGGACATAAATCTGCCATCTATAAGACACTATACTTATTTTAAATATGCGCCGATTACATCGGTAGACGTTGAACGGTTGAACGATCCTTTTTCACAACACAAGTGGGATATTCAGTGACAGAAGCCGGAGTTTTATTTCGGACGATTTAGAACAAGTGCAATTTTTTTATTATTCTAATAAGGTATAGGTTACTAGGCGTTTGTGTTTGTGCATCCAACAATAAGTGCATCAAAGTATGACATAACCGTTTCGGGGCCATTTACCTTTAAATATTACGGAATTCACTAGATATAATCGTAAGGTAAAATATTGTATTATTGCGCATGAAAATGTTTATATAGTTCATATTGCGCAAAGCCGACTCTGGCTTTTACGTCATAACTACCTCTGAGCCGGGGTCTGTTAATTACAAAGAGAGCCTGTTAATTCAAAGAAATATACAGAGTGGTTATCCGACAACAAAAATTAAATATTGAATAAAGGTTGCTAAATATGGAAGGCTTGCGTAAATAACTTTATCTACTCTTATTATAGATAGATGGATAGATAAGCCTTTATTTGTTCTTTACAAGTACCCAGGAGGGTGTGGAATACGTCACAGAAGAATTAATGCAATTAATAAAATATTACAAATAATGTATGTACAATATAAAAAAGGTGAAAGGTTAAACTTAAGATTACAATCTTACACTATTACACACATCAACATTCTACATGCGTAAAATACTCGTTCAGAGTGTAATAAGCTTTTTTTACAAGTATGGCTTTTAATTTAGTTTGCAGATCTTTAATTGTACCATTTCTTAGAGTATGAAGAAGCTTATTATAAAGTTTAGTCATGGTATATGGGGCGTGTTCTTCTGAATAAGAGTAAAGCTTGTTTTAATGTCATCATCTTTGTTTCTCCTGTTATGTATGTGGTTTCTATTATGATTTGCAAACAGACAAGTATTCCTCACAACAAAACTAACGGACTCGTATATGTAGTGACTGACTAAAGTAAGTATTTTTTATTATAGATAGTGGTTTGCAACTAACTGTTTGTTTAAGGAGGTTAAGGCTTTAGACAAAAATAATGAAAAAAATCTGAAATAAAGTTTTTTTAATAGATTTTTATATGACACAATTTTCTGTAAAAAATCCAAAGTCATTAGGAAACTCAAAAAGTAAAAAATTTTAAAAAACTTTTACATGTAGTCTTATGGAAAATATGTCAACCCAGCATCCAAACGGTATACATTTTAATTTATAGTAAATAACCAAATGTCAGCAATTCCGAAAACTAACTATGTGAAGCATTGATGTCTTACGCATATTTTAATATTGTTTCCAATTTAATTAGAATACATTTAATAAATAAAAAAATATATTAAACGTTTGTAAACTGTCAAATTTCTCTTTTCGTTAATGATTTTTAACTGATTTTTCAATTATTTAATGATTTAATTATAATTTTTATTGCTTCTCATTTTTTTTTTAAATTATTTACTGAAACAAATTGGTAAAGATCACAGATAATTACTTATTTTTTTAAAATAAGTTTGGACAAAACATCCAAAAGTTAGTTCATTAAGTAAAATAATTAAATCTACTTAAATAATCAATTAATAGTAAAAAATGATTTATTTATGCCTTTATGACAATAATTATTGGTATCATCGACTTATAACCTTTTGTAATAATTTTTTATAGAAAAATTTCGATTTAGAATTCGACTCACTTTTGGTGGGGATTGTATGTAACGCCTCAACCTCCTTAATGTCGAATATATATATGACTTGTTCCGCCCCAAAAAATAATACCATATCTGAATCTAGAGTTCACATAGGCATAAACAGCTATCAGGGTTGCTTCAACACTAATATTTTGCAACTGCTTTTAAACAAATAGCGTGATTTAAAATAACACACGAGTGTTTTATTATAACTCACTGCATACAACCAATCACATTTAACTTCATGCCTAGCCTATCCAATCGATGTAACGCGTAGAATAAAATCGAATGGTCCATTATTATGGGGAAGAGGAAGGTGATTTGGTATGTTTGAATAGTTTGGGCGTTGTTAAATCAAGTTAAGTAATAATAGTGCTAAAAATTATGAGTTCGGTGAGTGAAGATGGACTAATATGTTAATATTTATTGTTATAATCTTAGATAAAGTAGTATTCAACTTGTGATAATGGTAATAACACATTTGAAGATTTACGTTTGAAACTTCATATGGGTAAGTTATTACCAACATTACCGCTAGTAAATAATATACTGTTATGAATTACACCCCCTTGGAACTGGAAATTGATACGCCTATGCTTAATAGTGAGTGACTGGAAACTTGTAGAAAGAAATGGACTATTTCTAGAGTATAGTGAGAAGAGTCTTGATTGTTTCTGGATGGATCTAGAGAGGCAATTTCGGAGTATATAAGGCGCGATTACCCGCGCAGAGGAAGAAGTTTATTATTGGAGAAGTTTTATAAAAGTGAAGAAGTTGAAAAGTGACGTTCGGTAACAAAACTGAGGTTAAATATCAAGTAAACTGTCCACGTAAGTAAGCCTTTTCCGTGGCGTACGGCTGTGATTCGTTACGTGCAGTAATGGGTGGCCGGCAATTTTCTTGCTGCCGGGTAATGGAGGCTAGGTTTGAAGTGGTCAGAGCCAGGAGTTGCGCTAATTGTTCATAAGTGGGTAGTCCCAAGCTCGGTTGGGGTTGGTCCGTTATGGCGGCAGAGGGGACTGGGATCGTTCCAGTCGTTTGATTTTGGAGCACTATTTGTCTTTGGGGCGTAGCACTAGGTCTTGCCGTCTGGTACGGCGGGGTGATGTGGTAGGCGCCGGCCGACGAGGTGGGCGTGACGAAGTACTGTGCGTTGGGCGGCGTGCTTGGACTTGGGCTGGTTGCTGTTGGTGGTACCATGCAGTGAGGGGTGGCCAGTTGGCGGCGAGGTGTCAGCGAGGCGTCGCTGAAGAGTTGGGGCCAGTCGGGTGTGGCAGCAATGGTGTACTGACCGCTGGGCAGCCCTGAGCCAGAGTGGGAGGCTTCCCCATGTGTGGAAGCGAATCCAGCGAAGCGGCGATCTCCCAGCGTCGAGGAATCGTCGTTGGCCCGGGATGCTGTTGGGTCCACCATACAGCGAGGGGGCATCACCATATCCTCATCACCATCCAATCTCTGTTCCATCGCCGAGTTTCCGTGCCACGATGCTGCGTTGCGCTCCATGCAGTAATGGGGCATCGCCTGAGAATCGTTGCTACTCCATTCCATATTTGTGGCCTGGGCTTCGTGCCAGGTGGCTGCGCTGCGTGCCATGCAGCGAGGGGGCACCGTCGTGATGACGTCATGCGTGACCCCAGTGTCGTGTCCTATGTTGGTGGCGAGTCCTGCCTCGCTATGCCTTGGTGCTGAGCCCGGCGACGCACAGTAGTGGGGCGCCGTCGTCGCGACGCCATGCGTAGCACTTGTGCCTGTGGAGAAATCAGAGGACATGCTTACCTCGCCGAGCCGGGTTGCTGTGTTGCTTGCTGTGCAGTGTGGGGCCACCGTCGTGGAGACGTCGGGCGTGACCCCCGTACCCCCTGTCAGGGCGTCGTGTTGGCGGAGCACTTCGTGGTCAGATGCTGTGAGGGAGGTCGTGCAGTGAGGGGGGGCCGACGTGGAGACGTCGCTCTCGACCCCAGTGCCTACTGCCTTGCCACTCCGGGTATGCATTGCCACTTGACACTCAACACAATAAAACTCAATTAAAACACACTGTCTGGTTACAACACAAGAGGAAGGGATAACCTCATCAGCATTGGCGTTGGCTTCTGTGCTCAGATGACTTCTGTTTCGGCAGAAGACTATTAGTTGCTGAAGGCTGGAACATTACTACTTGAAGGATCGATCACTACTTGCTCGCTGAGAAAAGTGTTTTCTTATATAGACTTTTTTTGTGCTCAAATGACTTCTGTTTCGGCAGAAGACTAAAACATGAGCACAGCGCGCTAGACAAGTCATAACTTGTTCGCGACGCCGACGCCGATGACACCACCCCCCTTTTTTGTGACTTTATTGAACATTAATAAAGGCATACAGGTTATGTTTCAGTTCAATAATTTCAATTATATAATGTAAGAGTGAGTGGATACAATATTTTCAAAACTATAAACTAAGAGTAAGCGTTAAGATATTTCAACAACTAAGATATTTTAACATATATAGACTAAGATTAAGTGTGGTAAGATATTTTATATAAGTAACTAATAATAGGTCCATTAAGATATTTTAGGTAAAACAAGATATTTAAAATTAAAGTATTTTATGTGACAAATCATAAATGTATTCTAGTTGAACAAAGTTTTCGCCCTGTGGCGTCGAATTATTTACATTGGTATATTATCGCAAGTTTCGCTCTTCTGGACGTCGTCTCCGCGACGCCCGGGGCTGCCTGATCCTGTTGCGAATTGGGGGCTGCTAAGTCCTGCTGTGTTGCTCGCTGAGGCAACGGGATTCTGGAGCGAACCTGTGAGGCTGCAACGTCCTGCTGTGTTGCTTGCTAAGGCAACGGGAGACTGGAGCGATTTATTGAGGCTGCAACGTCCTGCTGTACTGCGGGCTAAGGCAGTGAGATACTGGAGCGCCTCGTGGGGGCTGCTAGGTCCTGCTGTGCTACGTGCTAAGGTAGCGGGATCCTGGAGCGGTGCGCCGGAGCCGGCTGAGCTCGGGCTGGCGTTCGAGTTGACGAATACTCGTGTCCGGACTGGGACAGGCATCTGGCTGGCGGATGGCTGCTGTCGGTCGTGGCCAGGCGTGGTCACGGCCTTCGCCCAGAACGGCATCGGGAACAGTATGGGCGTCGTGTCGAGCGGCTGCTCTTGTCTTGACGTAGAAGGCCCAGGGTCTGCTGGTGGCGGCGGTGCGGCTGACAGCGCCGGGGACTTCTCCTTCTTGTTTGTTTGTTTCCTCTTGGCTGAGGTGGATGGGCCAGGCACGACTGGGGGCAGTCGGCGGGCTGGTAATTTTGGTTTAGCGGCGGCTGTGGTGCTATGTCCACGTAGATAGTCGCCATGTCCACGGAAGTGGGTACCAGGTCCACGGATGTAGACTTGTGCGTTGGCATCTGGCTTTGGGGCAGCGGGCACTACTGATCCTGTGATAGTAGGCGTGACTGGCTTCTGGGCAACGGGCGCTACTGGTCCTGTGACAGTAGGCGTGGTTGGCTGTTGGGCAGCGGGCACTACTGGTCCTGTGACAGTAGGCGTGGTTGGCTGTTGGGCAGCGGGCACTACTGATCCTGTGATAGTAGGCGTGACTGGCTTCTGGGCAACGGGCGCTACTGGTCCTGTGACAGTAGGAGCTGCGAGCCTTGGTGGGGCTGGATGACCTGGATCCTCGGGATCGTCATCGTCGTTGCTGTCGTCATCTTCGGTATCGTCATCTTCGGTATCGTCATCTTCGGTATCGTCATCTTCGGGATCGTCATTTTCGGGATCGTCATTTTCGGTATCGTCATCTTCGGTGTCGGTGGTCTGTTGCAGAGATTGTCTGAGTAGGTCAGTCTGGCTGGACTGAACCCTGGGAGGCGGCTCGGGGCCTGGCAGGCCGAGTGGAGGTGACCTCGGGGGAGATGGCTTCGTGCTGACATCTCGGGTTTGACTTGGCGGGAATACCTTGTCGAGGAATACAGAGGCTATTAGTGGGGCAGTGGTTGGCAATACTGACCTTTTATCCTTCCAGGAAGGTCCAGCGTCCTGCTGTTCCGGGAAGGCGTCCATACAAGCTGCTTCCTTGGGTTCCTGTTCACCTGGCTGAGGCTGAGGAATGAGCGTGGTTGACTGGGCTGAGCTGAGGGAGGTAGCATCTTGCGTCACGGTGTTGACTGGTGACCGCCTGTCCAGGCGGCCCGGGCAAAGGAAAGCAAAGGCGGCTGCTCTGTTGCTTTGTTGCCGTGGTGTCAACGGGCGTGGTTGATACGTATCCTGCTCCTGCGTGGCTGTAGCTTTGTCGATCTCATTCTTCTTGGTCGGTGGTGGAGACACCAAGGTCGTGGCTTGTTGCTGGGCTTGTAGTTGCAGTACTGCGTCCTCTGTCTTGATCGGTAATTCTAGGCTGTTAATTTCCAGCGGTGGGGCCGGGCGCCCTAGTTCTGCCCGACCCATTGGGAGTTTCCCGATGGCGGTGCGTTGCGGGGTTCTTGCCGTGTGGTCGACTGGCTTCTGTGCTGTGGTTGCGCCGTGGATGTCTGTCCTGGGCCTGGGTTATTGGTTGGACCTGCTTGTTGGCTAGGGTTGTTTGAATTGGTGCCATGCCCTCGGAAGTTGTTTCCCCCTGTCTGGACATTTTGTTGGCGGAAGTTAGGGTTTCCCTGTTGGTTGGAGTCGTGTCCACGGAAATTGGGGTTGGCTCGCTGGTTGGAGTCATTTCCGCGAAAATTGGAGTTGCCTTGCTGGGGCTCTGACTGAGTTTGGTTGGTGGGGCAGTCTCGGTGATAGTGAAATCCCGGGCACTTGCGGCACTTTGGTAGACTGTTGGTATTGTTACTGGCTGGCGGGATGGTGGCTGGCCTCGGCAGCGGTCGGAGTTGCCTCTGAAATTCCCTGTAGTCACCCTCGGCGTTTTCAGCCACTCGGCTCAAGCTTTCCATCGTGGCCACTGGGACATTTCTAGTTGCGAATCTTAGTTCCGGTCGCAGGAGCTCGCGCACCTCCATAACCATCTCTTCTTCCGGCGTATACCGTTCTACTCTCAGCCAGAGTCCAATTTTGCGTTGTATAAAAACGGCGGCGGGTTCGTCGTCTTTTTGTCTCTCCCCGTGTAACCTGGAGCGTAGCTTCCCCAGGGTGGCAGTGTCGTTGAACTGCCGCAGGAGCTTTTCCTTTAGGAACTCGTATGTGATGTTGTGGGACTTCCACATCTCCAGGGTGCGTCTGGCTTGACCCTCGAGCTGTTCTATAGCTACTCTCACTTTATCCCTGCCGTGGATGTCTTCATGGAGCATCGCCTCCTCGAGCTCATCCAGGAAGTTGACTGGATCCTCCCATTCCAGGCCTGAGTAAGTGGGCAGCGCTCTCGTTCTTCTTGTGGGCATCCTGTGATGACCTTGTATTGCGTGTATTGCGGCTTGAACGCTTCCCTCCATTAGTCTTGTCATGCTCTCTGCTAGGTTTTGTGTTGGGCGCCACTGGGGGTCCATTTCCCCAGAATCTGTGTAGTCGGGTCGTCGTGGATCCTCTTCCCTCCGGAAAGATCTGGCCTCACGCTGTTGGTCGCCATGTCCACGTAAGTAAGCCTTTTCCGTGGCGTACGGCTGTGATTCGTTACGTGCAGTAATGGGTGGCCGGCAATTTTCTTGCTGCCGGGTAATGGAGGCTAGGTTTGAAGTGGTCAGAGCCAGGAGTTGCGCTAATTGTTCATAAGTGGGTAGTCCCAAGCTCGGTTGGGGTTGGTCCGTTATGGCGGCAGAGGGGACTGGGATCGTTCCAGTCGTTTGATTTTGGAGCACTATTTGTCTTTGGGGCGTAGCACTAGGTCTTGCCGTCTGGTACGGCGGGGTGATGTGGTAGGCGCCGGCCGACGAGGTGGGCGTGACGAAGTACTGTGCGTTGGGCGGCGTGCTTGGACTTGGGCTGGTTGCTGTTGGTGGTACCATGCAGTGAGGGGTGGCCAGTTGGCGGCGAGGTGTCAGCGAGGCGTCGCTGAAGAGTTGGGGCCAGTCGGGTGTGGCAGCAATGGTGTACTGACCGCTGGGCAGCCCTGAGCCAGAGTGGGAGGCTTCCCCATGTGTGGAAGCGAATCCAGCGAAGCGGCGATCTCCCAGCGTCGAGGAATCGTCGTTGGCCCGGGATGCTGTTGGGTCCACCATACAGCGAGGGGGCATCACCATATCCTCATCACCATCCAATCTCTGTTCCATCGCCGAGTTTCCGTGCCACGATGCTGCGTTGCGCTCCATGCAGTAATGGGGCATCGCCTGAGAATCGTTGCTACTCCATTCCATATTTGTGGCCTGGGCTTCGTGCCAGGTGGCTGCGCTGCGTGCCATGCAGCGAGGGGGCACCGTCGTGATGACGTCATGCGTGACCCCAGTGTCGTGTCCTATGTTGGTGGCGAGTCCTGCCTCGCTATGCCTTGGTGCTGAGCCCGGCGACGCACAGTAGTGGGGCGCCGTCGTCGCGACGCCATGCGTAGCACTTGTGCCTGTGGAGAAATCAGAGGACATGCTTACCTCGCCGAGCCGGGTTGCTGTGTTGCTTGCTGTGCAGTGTGGGGCCACCGTCGTGGAGACGTCGGGCGTGACCCCCGTACCCCCTGTCAGGGCGTCGTGTTGGCGGAGCACTTCGTGGTCAGATGCTGTGAGGGAGGTCGTGCAGTGAGGGGGGGCCGACGTGGAGACGTCGCTCTCGACCCCAGTGCCTACTGCCTTGCCACTCCGGGTATGCATTGCCACTTGACACTCAACACAATAAAACTCAATTAAAACACACTGTCTGGTTACAACACAAGAGGAAGGGATAACCTCATCAGCATTGGCGTTGGCTTCTGTGCTCAGATGACTTCTGTTTCGGCAGAAGACTATTAGTTGCTGAAGGCTGGAACATTACTACTTGAAGGATCGATCACTACTTGCTCGCTGAGAAAAGTGTTTTCTTATATAGACTTTTTTTGTGCTCAAATGACTTCTGTTTCGGCAGAAGACTAAAACATGAGCACAGCGCGCTAGACAAGTCATAACTTGTTCGCGACGCCGACGCCGATGACAAAACAAAGTGTAAAGGTTATTTTGAAGTATTGTATAGTCAGTAAATTATTAAATAAAGTGTTAGTGGTTTATCTTTTGTTGAAATTATTTTAGAACCCACGGATTTATACAGGGTGTTTCCTAAGAGGTGGAAATACGTAACAATACTATTACACAACCATGGTTGAATTATTTCCTAGGATGTATATTCTTCAATAAACTATAATAGGTGTCTTCCTTGCCAATTGTATTAACCACATGCCAAATATTATTACATTTTTTGTTCCACGTCCACGTAGTGGAGTGGAAGTACAGCAGTCGTAAAAAAAATTGTAAATATTCTTTTTTGAAATAGGTTTAGATTGTCATGAAACGAAGATTTCAAATTCGAGGGAACAATTTTTTTTTCATTGTCTATTCCCTTTAGACGGTCCACCCTACAGTTTGCAATAAAAATCGCTTAGTATATGTGATTCCTACGAAATGATTGAGTAATTATTTTGAAAAACACACGAATTGAGAACCTCCTCCTTCTAAAAAGTTTACATCAGTTAATAAGACGTAAATAATGGAGAATTTGGTTGGTTTTTACACTGATTCTATTAAACAATATTAGATCTTAGCAAAATTCCGTAAAATGGTTATAAAAACGTTAGATTGATCTAGTGAAATATGAGAAAATGATCGATATGTATTTCTATGGGGCGGGCGCCATGCTAAAGACACTTACTTCAACATTAATCTATATTAGCAACAACGTACCATCATCAAAGAAAACTTCTTCAGAAGTCGTCCAAATATGTGACAAGATTCTATTTTGTCTCTGCTTTTACTCAGTTTTTATTTTGAGAGGTTATTTCCTGAAAACTTGCAGGACATTAATGGACATGTGATATTAAATGATGTACGCTTTTTATAATATACGGATGACGGTGATAGTTCTTATAACTGATAGTCCGAATATATTGTAATCTCTTCATAATCGACTAAAATTACAGCATGCGCAAAAGTCCCGTGTAAGGTGGATACAAAAAACTAGGTGTTATGTTCACATTTGCCAGCAATGGCTAGATCTCGGCAACTACTGAGTAGATCAAATCAACTCAAAAAGCCTCGATGGGTGGCAGGTGTATGCCTTAGGATGCCGGGGGCATATTCCAATGTTACAGACGCGTCCGCAGATTCGGGATCCCGAAGCACACCATCAAAGTTCCAGATGGCTTAGGCGGAATCGTCTGTAACATTCGTGTTGAACTTCGGTGAACAATCTATTCAAGACAGGTATAAAGACTATATCAAAAACATGATCTCTAAAATTGACAGTTGGTCAATCAATAAGATGTTAATAATTTTAATGGAGTAATGTTTCGCGTTCTCAGAGATATCACACTAGAACGCCAAAAGCTGACAACTTGTCGCTGTTATCAGACTTCATACTATCAAGTTTTGCGATATATTATAAACAGCGAATTCTAGATTTACTGTTTAAAAGAAAACCAAAAACTGTTTAGAACCGTTATTTGAAGCAATACCAACTAGACTCAAACATATCGGTAAGTAAAATAGAAAATATGGAATATAAATTTCAAATTTCAAGGGTCCACAAGTATTTCATTATGTTGATTTGTTCATTTGTAAGTGCACTTGTTAGTAGATTACAATGGAAAATATTGCATGCACCAAGCAGCTGTTGTAAAAGAATTTGAAATTTTGAACAATATTGATAATAAATTATGTGCTGGGACAAAAAATCATTTATATAAAATAGTGACAGGAAAAAATCCCAATACTAATTTGTTTTTGCTATTATTAAATTCCAATAATACAAGTGCTAATGACAATAGTGGCCTTTGCAATGTGACATGAAGAAAATTTTTATAGATATTGTAAACGATCGGAAAATACATATATTATGCCTTCTAACGATAAACTAGAAGCACTAAAACGTAGTGGGAAAGTCACAGCAGAGAAATAATCAATTATTTGACGGAAGATCCAGTCCAGATTATCCAGCAATTAGTACCTATCTTGAAAATAAAGTTAAATGTGCAGCTAGCACTAATGCCTTATTAACTGGGTTACTTACAGCTTTCAAGTATAACATAGCACCAACATTTAAAAGAAATATACAAAGAAAGAGGGAACAAATTGGTGTTCAACCAACCTTTATAAGAAGAAGTAAAGTGAAATGGACACGTCGAGAGTCGCGCGTCGGTAGATAATCACGTGGTGAAGAGAGACTCCTTCTAGAGCTCCGCATGTACTGTCACTGTGTGTTGACAAGAATGTAATTTTGGGATCTAATTAACATAGAAAATAAGTTTTCGCTGTTCTCTTCTGGTCCCCACTCATATTCTTATAAATATACCCGTTATGTGTTAATATTTGTTCCTATTTTAAAATAATATATATTAATTACAAGAGTTTATTTGTGTTAAGGTGGCCATTTCTTAGAGAGAGACATCCGATAGGGAAATATTTATTATTTTTGGCCATAATTTTTTTCTTAGTAGATACGTATATTTAAAAAAAACTACAAGACTACCTAAGTAGAACCATAACAAGACTATTACTACGAATTTATACTCAGTAATTCCAGTCCTTTTCAAAATAGTTAAAAAAAGTTCTAACTATTTTGCAAACCACTGAAATTATTGAATGATAATTCATAGTAATAGTCGTGTTATGGTTCTACTTGGGTAGTCTTATAGTTTTTTTAAGTATACGTACTAAGCAGAATGAGTTATGGTTCAAAATAATAATTATTTCCCTATCGGATATCTATCTCTATGAAATGGTCATCTTTAGTATAAAAAATCTTTTACAAATTCATTATAAGATTTTTAGAGAATTTGTAACAGCTTCAGAAACCGTCAGTAATATTAATTATTTTTAAGACGACGTTGACGAAG
Source organism: Stenurella melanura (assembly GCA_963583905.1). Classification (NCBI taxonomy): domain Eukaryota; kingdom Metazoa; phylum Arthropoda; class Insecta; order Coleoptera; family Cerambycidae; genus Stenurella; species Stenurella melanura. The sequence goes on from OY757313.1 coordinate 44,491,179, forward strand.
TTACAGACGTGTGTGTATAACGTGTCTGCAAGTTTTGCACTAGGTTACAGGCATCTCCGAAAATTCCCGAATTATGGATGCATCTGTAACATTCTAATATGCGGAGTACCACCTACAATTTGTTGCTGCTTCCAGGCCTGGTGAGAGATGGTCAATTTATGATATGTTATTCGGTATTCTTCACAGCCTGTTTCAAACCACTAGAATTTGGCTTAATCTAAATTCCCTGGTCCGTTTAACGTAGTAGATATAGTTGTCTCGATTTGTATAGCGCACATAAAAATGGCCATAAAAACCAGCCATCAAAATATCAAAGTCGGCGTTATTACTGCTGACAAGAGTACTAATTTTTGCGTAATGGAATGAACAAAATAATACTAGAGATTTAAAAATCGTGCTTTCGGTAAAAACTTAATGAAGTTTTTGTAAAGACAGAAATATCTTATAGTCTAGGCGAACGCCGATATAAAGTGGAATTTATATATACATCCTCTTATAACTTTTTGCATGGCATAATTGCGCGGTTTTCTCCTTTCCATTTTTCCGAAAGACGTGCATTTCCCGTTGTATGAAAAATATATAGATACTGTACTTTTACAAAATGTAGTCGCAAGAAAACTTGATGAAACTAATGAAGTTTTCTTGCTACTACATTTTGTATATATAAATTTTTCATACAACGCGAAATGCACGTCTTTCGAAAAAATGAGAGGGGAAAGCCGCGTTTACGAAAATTTTCGCAGAGGAAACAAGTGGTAGATTAGGCCCAGTTAGGTCATACAAATAGTTATAAGAGGATATGTATAAATTGCACTTTATGTGGGCGAGCATCTAAACTATTATGCATTGGTGGGAGCATCGCCCGTCTTTCATGACATTGACAGATAAATTCAGAGTACGGTTCTGTCTGCTATCTAGTTAGGGGTGATCCGTGTAACGATATTACCAGACTTAGAAATATTAATTAAATGAGGCGTGTTTGCGTTTATTACTTATCTTAATCATGCCAGAACATGCTTTATACAGAGAGTAATGATGTTTCATCTATTAATACATTATATTTATTATTTAATATAGTGTAGAAAAATAAATCATGCCACGGTCTCCTTTAGGTCGGCAGATTTGAGTTTAAAAATATGCAGCTCTTGCGTGTTTCCGCCCCTAGGAAACACCCTGTAAAAATCCGTAGATTCTAAATAATTTTAACAAGGGGTAACCACTAACACTTTATTTAATAACTTCTCAGAACTACACAATACCTTTCTTTAACTAAAATATACTTCTGCTGGACTAAAACAATCTTTAGCAATGTTTATTACTTCAAATTTATACTCTGTATTTACTTTCGATTTCTAACCTCACTTCGCACTTTTCCACTCCCTCTTCTTCCGCCGGGAATCTCGCCTTATATGCTCTGAAATTGCCTCCAGAGTCATCCAGAACACAATAGAGAATCTTCTCCCACCACACTCTAGAAAACTTTATCTCTTTCTACATATTTCCAGGACAGTCACCATTAGTCAGGGGCGTATCAGTCTCTACTTTCTAGGGGGTGTAATTCATAACATAGCGAACTATACAAGCAGACAGATGTGGATTATCTCATTGACGCTATATGTTACGGCATAAATACATTTGCTATTCCTGACTTCTTTATATTTATTACGTCTCGGTAGATATTTCATGCTTTAATTTGTTTAACCTCCCATTACTGTATGTCACGTCTGACATCACGACGCCATCTGTTATGGCTGACTGTTTGGTGTACAACAACGCCAAAGCACTGTCTAATTAGTTTTTTGGTTAACATCAGCTCAACCCCTTGCAGGATATCCCTTTCGACGCTTAACACCTGATTTTTCGTGAAACATTATCACATCTCCTAATTACCTTCTCTACGGTTGATGTGACCACATACCTATAGGGGCTGGGGAAGCATGATGCTAAAGAATCACTTTTTGGGGCGTATACGAAAATCGAGCTATTCATACGAATGGCAGTACAAGAAACTCGTAACACACAAATCTATATCGATGAGGTCTATTTTTCCCTAGTCTGGGAACGCTTTGATTTCTTGATCCTTTGCCAATTCACACGAATGAACTTGAACTTTTACCACATTTGTTTCTATATAGTAATTGATATTCCGTATAGCTAGCACCGGTGAAACATTGCCTATAATAGAGTCTTATGTAAATGAATATTGGGTCACTGTGTTAATGTTAGATTATTGCAGCAAAATATTATGTCGTTCAAGGTTAAGCATTTTTACAGTTTGTCGACACAGTATAAGCAACTGAAGCTAATTTATCTATCATGGAATATACGTTTTAGGAAATATGTTTCATGGTCATTGATATTGTGGCTCTCTATTACGGCAGGGTAATTTAAGTAAATGTGACTACTTTTGTAATTTGTTAAAGTTAGGTCTTAGAGAGTAGTACAACGTACAACATAGATATACAAATTTTATTGCATAAAATATGTTTCTGCTTTCTTCAAAGATAAATTAACTGGCTTAAAAAAACGGTCACCAAAAATTATGAAATAATGTTTATGGTGAACCATCTCCTGGTTCATTGGACCTTATTACCTGATATTTATTTTAAAGTTGGTTAAAAGTTCGTTTGATTTTGTTATTTATTAATTTATCAGTCTAACCTGTACCCTTGTATAGGTACTTATAAATAAGAAAATCTTGCAACTCAATTTTCACTCACTTTTAGATGTCGTCTTGACTTGAAATTTTTCACGTGTATATGGTTGACACGAGAAACATTTTGACATTTTTTATAGAAAAATTCAAGATGGCGTAATTAAGACATAAAAAAGACTGTAAAAACCTAGTGCAACTGTAGAAAATTGAAATAAAGACAAACAAATTATGATAGTAATAATAATAAATATGTTAATAATCATAAAAGCCTAAGGCTGGGGTACAAAATACTTGTAAATCTCGGAAAACTTTACTCATCGGGCGGTGACCGTTACGGTACTCTCGAGGGCACGGAGTGGCCTCTTGTGACGTCGCGTCGTGCCATTTACCATTTAAATATGTTTTATTTGTTTCAACTGTTGTACATGTCAAACCTTATTCTAAAGTTCCTCATATATATTTTGTTTGTAGTATTTATCAAAATATGTATGCCATAATGTTGAGAAATTTGCACGAATATACAACAAGATCGGCCGATGGTAGGCTGGAGACTTCAAGGTTTGTTTTAATATATATATTTTAGGTGTGGCACACCTCAGAGTTTTAGTGCATTAATATTTAATGGTTTATTTACAGAGCAAATCTAACAAATTAAAATTTTGAATTTTCTATCCACTGCATTGAGTTATGTTTCAGACTACACAGGAAAACAAGAAGAAAAATGTGTTGGACAACGTGCTGGCGTTGGTTTGTGCGTGCGGTCGACGTCCGAGTATGGCGTCTCGTGAGTCAACTTACCTCCAGCCTGATCTGCTTCGAGGATACTGCCAGGTGGGGAGTTTATCTGGGGCGGTACATCTGTCATGGAATAGCACAGATGTCCTAAGGCCAGCTCAGAAAGGACAGAAACCTCGCGTAGAGAAAAAAGGCAAAAGCTGGCTAGAGCCCGAAGTTCAGTACGCATAGAGACTGCGAAAGCATGGTCTATCGATCCTTTTGGCTTGAAGAGTTTTCAACAAGAGGTGTCAGTAAAGTTACCACAGGGATAACTGACTTGTGGCGGTCAAGCAGTCATAGCGAAGTTGTGCCAAGGAATGCAGCTGTATTGGAGCTCCTCCAGCATATCAGAGTCCAGATCTACTCCTGGATTCTTGTTAGAATGTGCGTTGTTTCCAAGAGTGCAATTTTTTGCACTTCTTGCGCACTCAACCAGGCAGTTGTTGAAAACCCCGGTCATGGCTCTTCAGCAAACAGGATTTCTCCTTTATATTATGTACGATGATATCTGCTCGATTCGTATGAATTTCCCTGTCAGGCATTTCTCTCATAAGTGTAACATCATTGGTGTTAACAACTTTTTCAAGGGTATACTCATAATATTTTTCCGGCACCGCTATATCGTACTACTTACATATGACCCATTAGAAATAAGTGGCCACTCTGTTGCGTCGGTTAATATATTGTGATCGGATCAAAGTAGTACATCCCGCCATCAAGTGACTAACATGTTCCTATATCAAGTCACACATCATATACATGCTATCAACAGTCTGTTTAATGATCATCCTCTGATGGTGTATAGTATTTAATGCCTGCGCTTCTATTCATCGGCACACAAAAAAGCCGAGTGCTAGAAGGCAGGGGAATACATAGGTATTCTCATGCATTTTGACCTGCTGAACACGAACCGGATGTACGTTTTGCCCCATTGGCTCTTGCATTTTGCCTAACCTCAAGCAACACCGTAAGAATGCCCGAAAAATCTCGAACAAGTAAATAAAAGGCTTAAACAAGCTGACCACCATTTCCATAGGTATTTTGGGGCGCTGAGATCGAATCTGAATTGGCCGATCAGTTAGGAATCTTCATATAACCTCAAGAAACACCTAAGAAAAGCCCAAAAGTCCAAAACAAATAAATTAAAAGCTTAAACCAAGAACTTTAAAACTAACATAACCTAAGGTAAGAGCATTACATCAAGAACTTAGAACAAAGAACTGTAAACCAAACATAACCTAAGGCAAGAGCTTTACACCAAGAGCTTTAAACTAAGAATTCTTAACCTAACATAACCTGAGAGAAGAATTTTAAACCAAAAATTTAAACCTATTATAAATTAAGACAAGAACTGTTAAGTTCCTAAGGCAAGAATTCTTGGTTTAGAGTTCTTTGTGTAAAGTTCCTGTCTTAGAATATATTACTGTTAGAGTTCTTGGTTCAAAGCTCTTGCCTTAAGTTTTGTTAGATTTAGAGTTCTTGATTTAAAGCTCTTTGTGTAAAACTCTTGCCTTGTTTTTAGTAAATTCGATGTTGCGAAATATCAAAAAAAATCAACGATAACAGCTCTAAAAGTCTTGGTCTCATTATTGATTATAAATTGAGATTTAAACAGCATATTACGAGTAAATTAAGATCAGCATACGCTGCACTAAAAATGATATATTCCCAGAGACGATTTTTAAGCATGGAAGTAAAAAAAAAAAATGTTATGTGATTCTCTAGTTTTGTCCCATTTTAATCATTGCGACGTGGTTTATGGCCCCTGTATTGACAGCATCGAGACCCGGCGCATACAAAAAGTACAAAATGCTTGTCTTCGCTTAATTTTTGGAACTCAACGCCTTCAAAGAATAACTCGTAAATTGAAAACTGCAGGATGGCTGAATATGTACAATCGCCGCAAACTTCACATGGCTTGTTTTTTTCATAAAATTTTAAAGTTTAGATCGCCACCTTATCTCCTCAACAAGCTCTCTTTTAGAAACGATATTCATAACATTAATATTAGACGAAGAAATATTCTCACCATACCACAACACCGTAAGGAAATATTCAAAAGGTCATTCTCTTATAACATTGCTGCTTCTATAAATAATCTACCCTTTAATGGACTCACTCTTTCGTGTGTAAGTTTTAAAAAAACATTTAAAAAATATTTAATGCGAAATCAGTAACAATAAAATCTTACCTTTTCCCGTAATTTCTCTGTTTTTAAACTTTGTTCCTTCTTTAATTTTCTTTGTTTCATTTTTTTTTTTCTAATTTCTTTTCTTTCTCTTCCTCTCATTTCCTACTCTCCTCCCTCCTTCAGCTCTAGTTTGCCTCTTTTTCATTGTACTTTGATGCGTTTTTTTTTCTCAATTTTTTTTTATGATTGTTTCGATATGAGTAGTATATTTATTTAATTTATCTACCTCTGACATTATTTATAGGCAATAGTGGAAGAACAGTTTACTGGCTTGTCAGTAAACTGAACTACTCGCCTTTTATTTACCTGTTGTGTAAACATGTATAATTTATATTGTTAAATTTATCAAATTGGGTAAATAATAAATGCTTTATTATTATTATTATTATTATTAAAATAAAAAATATTTATCTAAAATATTGTAGCAGGGAAATAGTGAATAAAGGTTCATTGTTTGAACGAAACAATTAATTGTTTCATTCAAACAATGAATACTAAAGAAAAAATGCATGGTTAAGTTTTGAAGAAGTGGGTAAAAATTTTCTTGGGAATAATAAAAGTGAAAAATTCGAAGAAATAGTTAAAAAATGGTCAGCAACTACGATAGTCTAGGCTGTATAATGAATCTGAAATTACATTTCCTCGATTCACACCTCGATTACTTTCCAGACAAACTTGGGGACTTTAACGAAGAACATCAAGGAAGATGGGAGGTAAATATATGTTAGCTGACTACTGTTGGAATCTGAAACGGGATGTACCGAAAACTAAAGACGGAAAAGAAGAAGACATCCTCTTCGCAGTTCGTTTGAAAACAAAAGAGTAAGATACTCTCGAAGGAAAGATTAGCCGTAATCTTATTAGTCTGAGCAAAGCGAATGCCCCTCTTCGGGTAAATGAAATTAGTGTTACCGCTGAAACTCTCGTAAATTTACTACAATTCTGACGTCATTAAATGTGTTTTGGGTGTAACTTATGATGCAAGGTACCATGGAAAACCTTTATCCACTATTTCCATACTATAACATTTTAGATAAGTATTCTTTTTTCTATCGTTGATTTTTTTTCGATATTTCGGAACATCGAATTTACTAAAAACAAGGCAAGAATTTTACAAAAGAAATTTAAACTAAGAACTCTAAATCTAACAAAACTTAAGGCAAGAACTTTGCACCAAGAACTCTAAATGTAATATATTCTAAGACAGGTACTTTACACAAAAAACTCTACCGAGAACTCTAAACCATAATAGTTCTTGCCTTAGGAACTTAGCAGTTCTTGTCTTAATTTATGATAGGTTTAAGTTCTTGGTTTAAAGTTCTTGTCTCAGGTTATATTGGGTTAAGAATTCTTAGTTTAAAGTTCTTGGTGTAAAGGTTATGTTAGGTTTAGAGTTCTTGGTGTAATGATCTTGCCTTAGATTATCTTAGTTTTAGAGTTCTTGGTTTAAACTTTTAATTTATTTGTTTTAGATTGGGCATTTTTTAGGCGTTTCTTGAGCATGTGTCAAAATTCCTAACTGATCGGCCAATTTTGGCCTCAGCGCCCCAAAATACGTATGAAAATGGTGGTCAGCTCGTTTAAGCTCTTTGTCTAATTTCTTAATATTTTTCGGGCATTCTTAGTGTTTTTTGAGGTTAGGAAAAATGCAAGAGCCAATGGGGCAAAACGAACATCGGATTCGTGTTTAGCAAGTCAAAATGTATAGGATACATAGGTCTGCCTTCTCGCACTCGACTTTTTCTTTATGTGCCGGTATATTAAACTTTCCGCTTCTCCTTTCAAGCCCCAGTCACTCAATCACTTTGTAGACACCTCCTTGTCCACAGCTGGTCGATAAAATAAAAGGGCGTCTTTTAATTTTTTTAAATTATTTATTAGTTATGGTAAGCGAACTTTGTGTTGACGATATTTCATTTTTGCTATGTACCTTTGATTGCAAATCTTCTCTGAAATAAATAAATATTTTTATTTTCATTTCTGGGCATAACATTTCAGATATCTAAGGTTCAATGATTTTAGTAGTCTCGTATAATGCATATGATGAAGGCAATGTTTAACAAAACAATTGTCATGTTGACGTAATGTAATTGCGAAAATATTGAAAACAGTTAAGTGTTTTTATTTGCTCATCCAGCAGTAATGACATGGATTTTAAACAAGCAAAGGCCGAATCTCTCGACTATTAGAATCGTAATTTAGAGAAAAATTATAACTTTTAAACTATAAGAGGGCTAATTTTTTCGAACTTCCTAATGAACGACAGGTATATTTGCTAACTAAAAATAAAATAAATGTAATATTTCAGAATATCGTCACTGATATGGCTTCTGCTACTACGTGCGATACTACTAACAAAATACACTGTTTGTACAAGATTGGTGCCACCAATACTTAGTTCTAATGTTTAATCTTCATTATATTTCCATATTAGCATGAAGAAAAATTTCTTAAATTCCCTAATGTAAGTTTTGGGTGGATAAACAAACGCAATTAAATAAATAAACTATAATTATACATGCCATATCATATATAATTTTTATTTTTTTTCTACGCTTAACCCACTTAATCCAATTCCAACGGAACATGCTTTAAAACTTTCAAATACCACTTGACACACAAATCCGAAGTGAAAGTGATGCCTAATAGATATTTTTTAAATATGTGAAAATTTAATTTCAAATACAATCATTTGGTTAATAGGATATTAATTAAATCTATAATTAATAATGCGTCTACTTTGTGAACTTGAAAACGAGCGATTGTACAAAGAATTAGAAATTATACATCTTTGAAAATGTCTTGTAAAGTGCGTATTCTTATAGAACTTTCACATTTATTCATTTCATAATGTCTACTTACTATTAAGGAAAAACAGTTTTCTTCTCCATTCTTTAAGTACACGATGAAACTACTTTGAGTTAGTTTTGCGGCGTGTGAACATAAAATTAAGTATTTCAATATACTTTACTGAAGAGGTGTACATTCTGATAGAACTTCACATTTAATTTTCTAGTATCTATTTTATTTTTAAGAAAACAAAACCGGCGTCCAAGGAATCACTACTTCCACATTCAGATTTCCCATCCAACTATTTTTAAAGGAAAACATGTTGGCTATATGTGCACCCTAGTATGTGGAAATATTTGGTCATGGAATTTTAATAATATAATACTTGAGGCAGATGTAAAAAAAATTTAGGCGTTGACTTCTAGCATATACGGCAAAAATTAAGTTTCTGGACTCTTACTCCGCCTCCTCCCCAACTCCCCCACCCTTCAACAAAATTATCTCAATTAGATGTCATTACAATACATACGTGTGCCAAATTTCAAGTGAAAATCTGAATTTTATTTTACCAACCCCTTTACTAATGGAGTGGAGATGGTAGGGGGTTGGATAATATTATAAGGAAACCTAATGTCTTGGCTTCTAGTATTTACACTAAATTCCAAGTTTCTGCACCAACATGTTTTATTTATTTTCCACTATTTACCACTATTTAACCTCTAATCTCTCAACGAAATTGGCGAAAACTGATAATAATAATACTTTAGTTACAGATCTCGTCATGATATACAGGGTATAATTAGTTTCATGTCATTAAAAAAACTGGTGGTAGGGAACGAGAAGACAAACAAAAAAACCTGATATAACATGGGGTCTAAAGCTCATAGTTTTGGAGGAAAAAAATAAACAAAAAATTCCAAAATACTTAATAACATAGTTTGAGAACTACTGGCATATAGGGGTAGGTTTCATTGCCTCGCGTCTTGTCGCACATGATACTCTGACATTCTTGAAAATAAATATGCCGACAAAGCAGTTAAAAGCGACCGACAGAGGACACCACCATGTTTTTTGCTTCTTCGCGGCCAAATTATCTTATTACGCGTGTTATAGTCTCCCTTGTAATATTCTCAAGTAACAATTCCAGTTTTTTGTGTCCTTACTTCGTAGACAACGTACACACGACGCGACGTATCCGTTCCTTGGTTTTGCTTGTTGCTTTTGTTCTTTTTGAATTTTGCGCCACTTATGTTAAGATATATTTTATTGACTTATCGTTCAAGTCGTTAGTACCTGGTTACGTAAGATACTACTTCTCGTTCGTGCTTTTTGTGTTACTTTTTGGATTTTGGACCCAGTTTTTCTTTTTGTTTTCTTTATTGATAACGTTAATTCACAGTTTAGTGTGGTGTTTTAAAACGCAAATTTAGGACGTTATGGGAGATTACACTTATCTAGAGCTCCCGGATATGCACTTGGTGTATGGAGAAAGTGGTGGAAATGCAGCTGGTGCGGAAGGACTTCAGAACAATTGCATCAACGTATTTTAATGAAACCATAAAAAATGATCCTAATTTATCAAATGTGATGAACGGAGTGCGTATGTCTTTAGTTCGACGTGCCGAAATGTGTATACGTGGAGATAGAGATCATTTCGAACAATTTTTGTGAAAAATTCAAAAGAATTGTTCAGTTATTGGGTGTTACCTATTGGGCATTAAAGGTATGATTATTATTATTATTAGTATTCGCTGTCTTGTTTTGATCTGTTTATTATTGATTCTCATAGAGACCATAGACTCGATTTTTAGTTTTCGATACCTGATTGGAAAAAGTTATGCGCTAAATTCGTAAAAAAATCAGATTTTTTCCTAACTTAAAATACACAACTATTTTCCGTTATCGTATCTCGGACGTCTAACTGTTCGTTTTCCAATTTCATAAAATAATTACTAATTTTTTAAGCTTTTAACACAATGTTACAAATATTAATAAATCACTCTTAAATTTTATAAATTCTTATAAACGACAATAAAAGCTACAATAACTTTGTTTCAAATTCAAAAACACATGTAAACAAATCCTATTTAAACCCCTGCGGCCATGCTATGCTTACGTTGTGCCGAAAGAGAAGGAATTATCTGCATTTTTATAATTAGTGGCATAAAAAGTTCGGTGCAAGTAATTCCATCAAAGTGCCGCACTTCTTCCTGTGGGAACACAAGTCAGGTATTACAGATTTTTTATTATTTCTAATAGTCGAAACTATAACATCCATTGACCCTGAAAAACAGTGGTTATCAAATGTTTCCTATCTAAACATTAAAATGTTAAACCTAGGTGTTTTTTTCAAAGTGCCCCTAGAGAAAAAAGTCATATAGGTTTTTTGTTTGTCTATTCGGTCCCTATTACCAGTTTTTTTTAATAACATGAAACTAATTACACCTTGTATATGTGTATCAAATTTGATGTCAACATCTTAAACCGTTCTTGATAAAACGTGTGTACAAAAAATGTTTTGAATAGAAAATTTTTGAAAAATTTATTACCATTACTATACCTCCACTCCACTTCGAGGATGTGGAAATAATAATTTTCTTTTTTATTTTGCAAGTAAAAGATGAAACTACTGTATTTAATTTCATCCCTAAGTTAATGCTGTGGCGTGCAGAAATAAAATTATTTCAATGTACTTAGGGCACGCAGAAGGAGTATAATTCTTCTAATGTATATATTTCTGTGGTTAAGCGATATAATTTAAACTACTAATTTAACGTGAAAATAGTAGAAACAAGTTATTTCAACTAATTGTTTTACAATGCATGATGAATTGATAGTGGCTTTGATTGTTTAGTTTAACAGCAGGATGCCTTGTGCATTTTTAAAAAGTGGCATATTTTCCGGAATTATTGAGGTAACTATCCTATTTATTTGATATACCAGATAGTTAAAAAAATCGAAAAAAATTGAACTAGTTTTAAGAAAGCGGCCATTAAAAATTATGATATAAAATTTCATGGTTTAATTAATTGAATTAGGTAATAAGGTTCATTAAATTTTATTTCATAATATTTAGTGAGCGTTTTTTAAAAACCGTTCAACATTTCTCAGAAAAAAAATTCCACCCTTTCAGTGGCCCAATTTCATGTAAATCTGCAAAAGTTACGCAATTATGGCAACTCTATTAGATTCGCCATTTTGAATTTTTAACTTCACAGATTCAGTATCAGCTTCTCTGAAAACATCTAATTATTGATTGTTTTTTAACAGAAAAATGTATATTTCGCTCTTTGCCTAGCCTATTCCAGTCATAGCTTTAAGAAACTAATATGGGACCACCGCCGAGCCATATTCAACAGTTTTTAACTAATTTCCAATGAAATGGCTTACGACAGAGAAATGTTTAAATAAAAATGACAAAAACATGCATACATCTGAATTGAGAACCTTCAACTTAAAAAAAAAATGTTAAAAGTAAGTCTGCTAAAAAATGGAGCATTTGCACCTCTTCTGAAAAGTCATGCTATAGTGCGGTTCAGCAATCCGCGCCTGCGTGTTTTTCTTAATAGTGATATTACAGACATTACATTACAGTTAAGGAAACGGAGAACACTATTAATGATACCAAAGGGTAAGTGTGACCTCCATAAGTTTTGAGGTATAGCAAATAATGTTTTTTGGAAAATTAATAACAATAATAGTAGTAATAATACCAATAAACGATTTTATTGTAGTGGACGAGTGTCCATATGATACTTACCACCTCATTACCTCAATTACATAAAAATACAACTGTGCAATATAAATAATATATATTATATACTACATGGATAACAATAATGATAAACACTGACGATGAGCAATAACTATAAATAGGGTAACCTCACCTGATTACGAAAATTAATTATTACTATACTAGATATCTTAAAAAACATAACAACTTATATTTATAAAACAAAAAATATATGGGAAGATTAAAACGAGGCTGAAAGTGCTTTCCAAAAATATTTACCAGAGACTCTCTAATTGATTTCGGATAGAATTTCTGAATGCAACAAAGGACAGATTTTAATTTTTCTTTTCAATTATTATATAAATGACAGGCTGCATGAGTAAATGATTTAAAAAACATATAGTAGGTATATAATAGTGTGGAATATAGGTACATAAAGCGCACTTCGAGCTCTGATATTTATGGAATTTAAAGGTGATCGAGAGATAAATTTATTACTTCCACATTCAAGTAGTGGAGTGGAAGTATAGTAATCGCAAAAAAATATCACTAATTTTTCTTGTTGAAATAAGTTTACAATGTCATGAAACATCGAGATTTTAAATTTGAGCGAAAAAAATATCTGTCTGTCTCTCTTTCGACCTGTCTGTCTGGATGTTTGTCACTCTGCAACTTTTGTGCGCACGTTTTCTCAGGAACGGTTTAAGATATTGACTTGAAGTTTTATAAACGTATGCATTATAAAGAAATTTGGAACTGGATTGTTTTTTAACTTATCCGGTGAAGGGTTTGAGGGTAAATAGGGGTAAATAGCAGTGGCGGCCTGTGGTATTTAGCTGTGGGTGGGCACTTGCACAAACATAAATAAACAAATCGTAATAAATAGTACATGCTTCCGAAAATGAAACGATGTTTGGCGAAAAATACGATTGTAACAGAAAGGGAAGGGATGAGGCAGGCAATATCCACATTCCACCCACAAACTACAAAGCCCGATATCTATTTGAATTTGCATTTCATCATTTACAAAAAATATTTATTTCATAATAATAATAATCATAATTAATGTCACACTAACTTCATTCTCTTTCTATTGTTTGTCAAATATTAAAAAATTATAAATTAGGTACACAATTAATATTCTATTTGCTATTCTCAATATTCTTATAAAGTTAAGCAATTAATTAATCATTTAATCAGTTTTAACATATTTATTAATTAGTCATTTTTCATTTTCCAGTTTGATTTTCATATATTGTCAAATATAAACCTATTCTATTTGATAATTAAAAATTCAACATTCATTATTCATAGGTTTATTAAGTTCCCTTTAGGCGTGGCATGCCCTCCCTAGACATAAATCGCCTAAAGACGCAAGACATAGGCATACGTCCCGTCCCGTCTTGATACGTCTTGCACGCGTAAGATCGAAGAGTACGAACATATGCGTCGACGTAGTATAACACAATTCCAGTATCCGCTGCCCACTCTGGTTACTAGTGGTTAGAGTGTAGGCTCATGCGCATAAAATATTAGCGGCAAGCACCAGGTAATAAGATTAAGCTGATACGTATGTAAACTTGGCAGAGGCGGATTAATATGTGTTAAAATATTAACAATATTATAAACAGAAATAACTTTTTAATTTTACAATTTTTGGATTGAAATTAATTAATGGGAAAGTTTTATAACTAACTACTGCTTTAGCTTGGCACTCTTAGATAATTGGGTGGGCACTGCCTAATCTGCCATATATACTGTCGGGTCGCCACTGGTAAATAGCGGAAAAGAAGTAAAGCAAGCTGGTAACAGTACGATTTGGGATTTAGCGTATCTACTAAAAGCCAAGGCCTCGGATTTTTTAATAATATTTTCCATCCCCCCATTAATAAAGGGTTGATAAAATAAAATTGAGATTTTCACTTGAAATTTGGTACGCGTATATATTATAACGACATCTGGAACTAGATTACATTTTGAGATGATTCCGTTGAAGGGGTGGGGGTTAAATAAGGGAAAGAAAAAAAACAAGCTGGAAAAAGTACAGAAATTTGGGATTTGAGGTATATACTAAAAGCCAAGGCAAGATATTCACTTTTGGTATACGTATGTATTATAACATCTAGAAGTAGATTATATTTTGCGATTCCGTTCGACGGGTGGGGGGTGAATAGAGGAAAATAAGGAAAAATTAGTAAGGCAAGCTGGTAAGAATAGAGAATGTTGAGGGCGTATATTCTAGAAGCCAAGGCATCAGATTTTTTCATAACATTTTGAACCCCATCACCACCCCCACTCCATTATTAAAAATGGTTGATAAAATAAAATTGAGGTATTCACTTGAAATTTGGTACAGGTATGTATTATAATTACACCTGAAACTAGATTATATTTTGAGAGGATTCCGTTGAAGATATGGGGGGGTAAGTAGAGGTAAATAGGGGAAAATGAGTAAAGTAAGCTGGTAAGAGTACAGAAACTTGAGATTTGGTGTATATAGCCAAGGCCTCAGATTTCTTTATATTTTCAACCCCACCACCACCTCCACACCATTAGTATAGGAGTTGACAAAATAAAATTGTGATATTCACTTGAAATTTGGTACACGTATGTATTGCAATGACATCGGATTGAGATGATTCGGTTGAAGAATGAGAATAAGTAGAGCAAGCTAATATGAGCCCAGAAACTTAAATTTTGGCGTATATACTAGAAACCAACGCCTCAAACCTTTTTATGACATCTGCCTCAAATATTAAAATTCTATGACCAATTATATCCACACATACTAGAGTGCAAATATGATGGTTTGCCTAAAAGAGACTTGGATGAAAAATCTGTATGTGGAAGTAGTAATTCCTTAGGCAGCGGTTTCTTTGTCGCCGTTGCGCCCTTTGCTCCATTGTTAGCTACTTAGATTTTTTAATTTCGCTTAATGATATTTCTGAACCTCTGTAAAAAGTTACTTCCTAAATATGACGGGATTGCTCCAAAATTCCTTACTATAATTCAGAACACTATAATTCAGCGTAAGTGCTGAATCGTGTAAACAATGCACTTCCTACTATAGGCCATACGTTAATATACAGTACAATATTTGTGCTTTCTATTGACTGAGATAGAGAATGTCAATACGCTACCAGATCGGATCTCTTGACCGAAACGTGTAGACGTTGCTTATATACTATTTAGATATGCATCCGAATAAATCCTTTTTATTTTTCGTACATTGTCGTTGAATCGAAAGCATGTACTTAACGCGTCTACCATTTAGTTTCAATGAATAGTGAACATGTTAACCTGTTATATAATTCGGTTTTTTTAACTACTTGGCCTCTTCTATAATGATAGCACTAACTTCTGCTTTTATGAAGAATGACCTCTCAATTCTATCATTGACGTACATTCTTGAGCACGTTGACCCCCAATATTGCCTTGGATTATTTTATGTAACAGTTAATATTTCCTTTGCATCGAAAATGTTTTTCTTAGTTTGTTTCTGAACGTTTATCGCCGCAGTGCACAGCACATAGAAATATTAACCAATGCCCAATATACATGGTGATTCACATAAAACTCCCTAGGCAGTTTTCGTGATGATGAATTCTGTAAAAGTCAGCCGTTAGATATTCTTGGTGACTATATTATTTTTCAAATGTTGCCAATGAGTGGCGTATACAGTGACGCGACGCCGCGCCGGAAGAAAATTTTTTGATGACAGGAACTTATGAAGTATAATATTATAAATGCATGTTTAATTCTAAGTACCTTTTGCAGTACACTTTCCATTAAAACCAGTGGTTTTCGAGATAAAGTAACAAAAAAATCTCCAGTGAAATATGCCGTACAGCTTATCTGGTGTTAATTTGATAATCATAAAAAATACCAACAAAGGAAAAGTTCATAATACCAGAGATGTCATGAGCGTCGACCGACAATTTTTAGAACAGCTTTTTAATTATTGTAATAAACTGAATATTGTTTTACTACTTTATATTAATTGACTTTGTTTATAATACATTATTTACTTATAATAGATAATGTTAGTTTAATGAACAATTTCATAAATGATTCAATAAAAGTAAATAAAGATCATTTAATCTACGGCTGTGCTACTGGTAATATCAAGAATGAACCAAGAGCAGGTAACTGACTTGTAATGGTGAGCCAGGTAAACACTCGACAACTTTCGTTTGAGGTAAGCGCATAACATATCTGATTAACTATATTCGTATACGGATATCGTTTGTAATATTCAAGCACGGTCCCGGTGTTATTCTATCAACAAGCAGGCTTTGTAATGATTTATCCTGGTAGCAACGCTTTAGACTGAATTTCTCTATTGAGAATAGAAATACTATAACTAGCAGGGAAATTAACATTCGCTAAAAAATGATCACTAAATACAATAGGTAGCTTTAACTTTAAGCGATTCGCAATTTTTTAAATGGTTGTACAAAGATGGTTCAGCCATGCAAAACTATTTTTCGATTAGCTGCAACATTGAGATATAGCATAGGAGATAGGATACCAGCTGATATTTATTTTTTTTTAAATATATTTTTTTGTTAAACCATTAGTTTTCAAATTATCTGTTATTTTCTATTTTTCAATTTTTCAAAGTATAATTTGAATTAACTCCTGTATTTTCATGTTGTTTAAACTAATAGCCCTAAGACTAGTTTAAGAATGGAAAGTCAAGCAGAAGTTAAATAAATTTCGCACAAATAAATAAATAAAACACACCCCAATGTTTTCTACCACTATGTATACATAAAAATTACGACTGCAGTTTCGACTTACAAAGCCATTGTCAAGCAGTGAATCGAAAATGCACCACTGCTAGACAATGGCTTTGTAAGTCGAAACTGCAGTCGCAATTTTTATAAATACATAGTGGTAGAAAACATAGTAGTGTGTTTTATTTAGTTATTTGTGCAAAATGATTAACTACCACGGAGTAACGGCTTCTTCAATCATTTTTTTGTTAAATAAATAACTTCACAACCTACATCGAATATTATTATTTCGAAATAACTTGTAGTTCAACAACGGGGTACTTTATAGTTACAACAAACGAGGTACGTTCTTATCTTGAATATGTTGTAGACAGTGTATAGAATCCAAGTTTTAGACCTCTAAACCCTTGGCAAACTTTTGTTTGGCCGAAAAAAAAAACCGAAATATTGGCACTTTCTTCAGTTTGTGGCCTATAACTTAAACACCATGCATCCAATCGAAAAGTTATCTATTATCGAAACTAAAGAGCATTAAACTTCACTTCGAATGAATACCTCAAAGTTGAGAGGTATGGGCGTAACTAGCAGTCGAATAACAACAATTTTTACCAACTTATAAAAAATTCACGCTGGTTAACTTTTTAAACGTCTTCAGCTCTAAAACGGCTAATCGAAATGAAAAAATCCATAGAATGAAAGTTGTAGAGCATCAAATTTCAAGTTCGTGCAGTGCCTGAATAATATAACAAAGTGTGTACTTCTTCGAAGCGAAATTAATTTTGATAATACATGAATTTTCGATTGGATGCATTGTATTTAAGTTATAGGCCACAAATTGAAAAAAGTACCAAAAATTCCTGGTTTTTTCGTCCACACAAAAATTTGCCAAGGGTTTGGAGGTCTAAAACTTCGATTCTACATACTCTCTGCAATATATATACAAGATAAGAAAAAAATCTACTACCTCGTTAAAAGTAATTATCACCCCCTTTCGATGGCGCCGTTCCTGAACTATTGGTAAATTCATCAAAATTAAGGGTTTCTCCTTATTTTCAAGGTTTTTCTGAAATGGACATAACTTGTACCATCTATTGTAATTTAAATAATCATTAAAATAGAACAATTGTAACAAATAGACGATGTCAACTAACTGTCAAATAGCAAGGAACTATAAAAAGTTAGAATGCATAACTTTATGTATAACTATATAACTTTATGCCAACTATCAATATCGTCAATTTGACATCCAATTTGAATTCAGCAACTTCAAGAATATAAACTTATACATTGATACCTTTTTTATAGTTCCTTGCTGATTAACAGCTGATTGACAGCTACCAATATCGTATATATGATATTAGATATTCGTCAATTTAAATTTATTTTTGATTCCATGTTAACTACTTTGAAAATATTTAACCAATTTTAATGAAATTTCGATGAAATATGGATTTTGTTTAGTTTTTGAAAGTTTAGCCCTTGGTGCAATGAATCTAGTCTGATAGAAAAACTACATAAATTTTAAATTGAAATCACTGGCGCTGCATTAACTTTGAGAAAAATATGTATGAGAATTATACGCTATATATAATTTTTCACTAAATGTGTGCAATTATTGAAAGAAATATCTGTTCAAAATAATACTTTTAGACTCACTTCCGAGAATAGAACATTGTTTTCAGGTACCGTTATCTCAAAAAGCAAGATGACAGTATGTTCAACAGGGGTTCAAAAAATCCTTTTTCTTCTCTCACCCGCAGATTTGCTCGAAAACCCAAAACAATTATATCCAAATTTTACTAAAATCAGTTCATATTAGCAAGTGCCTTCGAGATCATGAAATTTCCCATGAATTTCCTATGGGTACAAAACATTTTTTCGTAAATTTGGGATAGGATAGTTAAAATATTGTGAAATAAAAATCACACACAAGTCCCTATTCAGAATTTTTCAGAATATAAATGAAGAGTTCTTTCTAAATTAAACCATAATAATACCCTTTTATAGAATCCCAAAGTAACCCCATGAGGGCAACAGTAGAGTATCGCATATTGTTGACGTTTATTATAGTTTATTTGAGATTCCTTTTGCACAAATTATTATTAGTCACATTCTAGATTGTGTTAATATTTTAATGCTTTTCAAATAGTTTCAACAATTGTAATTTATATAAACAATTATATTTTTCCATAAATTTGTAACATATCCAACTTTTTTAATTTCACAATTGTCAAAGGAATACAAATTGATAATTATTTTTTAAATTAAACCCTCATAAGAACTCAAAATGACGCCATAAGGACAAAAGTACAGTATCGAGTATTTTGTATTATTATTTATTTTCGATTCATTTAGCAGAAATTGTTTTTAATTTCTTTCACATTCCAGTTATAAAAGCCTCTTATGAGAGTTCTAGTAAAATACAGTTGTTAATTCGTATTCTCTAGACAAACGTGAAGAGGAAACTTGATTGTGATTTATTTCACTACATTACTGCGGTTTTATCGAAAAAATGTCTTCTACCCATAAAAAAATACATGGGAATCTTCATGGTCTCGGAGCAACGCCAACGTTTTAATATCAATTGAATTTGCTCAAATTTGGAGAACATTTTTTTGAAAATCCGAACACATCTGGGGGGTGTCAAAAAAGAAATAAATTTGAACCACCCTATATAAAATATAAATAGTTATAATTATTATTGTAAATATAAGAGATAAAATATAATAACTTTCTTCTGCTTGCCTGCGGTAATAAATTCAAGAAGAAAGTTACTTGAGATAATATAAAGGTCAGTCACTCACCTCCGCTGTGCAGCAGGTTTCATTGTCATTATCATCAGTGGCTAGTATTTCGTGTTTCGTTGAAATTGTTACGGTCATATTCTCTGAAATCAAAATAAAATATATGTTAGAAGAAATAAATTGCAATGTAGCTTCTTTAACTATAGAATATCGGTACAATAATGTATTTCAGTGAAATTGCATATATAGCAGTTTCCTCTCGTACCTAGTTAACGGATATTTTTCAATGGTTTTCTTTAGCTCGAAATGTTGTAAGTATGTATAGTATGTACGTTCAAATCTGGTGATCGAATTTCTGACCAATTCCCGATATCAAATCATGCTGAAATTTTGCACACAACTTTGATTTTGAAGACAATATTGTATATTCAATATTATAGCAGATTCAATATGGCGACCACCACAAAATGGCAGATTACCTTTTCTTGACAACCCCCTCGACATGGGTATCAAATGAAAGGGTATATAAAGTAGAATACAATAAGCTGTGTGACGTCATTCTAAATCCAATATGGCGGCCGACACAAAATGGCGGATCACTTATTTTTTTTACAACCCCTCGGCATGGGTATCAAAAGAAAGAGAATGACAAGTAGAATACAATAAGCTGTGTGAGATTATTCTAAATCCAATATGACGGCCAACATAAAATGGCGGATTACCTATTGCTTTACAACCCCCTTGATATGGGTATCAAATAAAAGAGTACGACAAGAGTAAATGAAATGGTAGCGTTTGAATAAAAAAAATGAGACAGACGGGAAACCAAAAAATAAAAAATAAATAAATTTAAAAAAAATTAAAGAATGGATTTCTTTTAAAACTGAATTGACTGAAAGTGGAAAATAATTTTTATTCAATGACTAAATTACAAAATGATGATGAGTGAACGCTCATAAAGTATTGCTAACATACTATTCATAATGCTGATTGTTGATAATAGTTATTTATCGTATAAGTGTTTTAGACAGCGCTTTATCCACGCAAGAAAGTTTAAAGTTCAAGAGTTTAATTTCCTTGAGTGGATTAAACGCGACTATAACACGAATGCTATACAACGCTTTATCCACACTTACGATCATTTAGAATCAGATTTCATCAAATAATGATTTGACATTTCGCTCTGTCGGCGGTTGTAACATCAAAAATTATTGAAATTAATTTACAAAACTTGGAAGGTGTTGAATGGTTGCTATTTAGTTTTGATTGTTTATCGAGTCCATTTGTAAAAATTTGTGAAGTTGGTGAAAGATGCAAGAAAGCGATTTTGTTCCTAAGAGAATCCTTCGGGAAGCTGAAAAAGCAACTCTCCAATTATTGCCTGCGAAGTCTAGGGAAAAAGTATTTTCCGAATTTAATGAATAGAAAGAAAAACGGGGGGTAATGACAATAAAGGAAGTTCTGCTATCGTATTTCTTAAATTTGAAGAAGTATGCAATTTCATCCATGTGGTCGAAGTATTCGATGCTGAAGGCCGCTATAAAGGTCCATAAAAACATAGACATTGGAAAATATAGTAAGCTCACTGCCTACCTGAAGAGTGAGTCGAGAGGGTACAAAGCGAAGAAAGCTGCGGTATTGGAAAGAACACACGTGGAAGAATTTTTGACAAGGGCTTGCGATAAAGAATATTTGATGCACAAATAACTAAATAAAACACACTACAATGTTTTCTATCACTACGTATTTATAAAAATTGCAACTGCAGTTTCGACTTACAAAGCCATTGTCAAGCAGTAAATCAAAAATGACTGATTTACAATTATACAGAAATGTTATTATATAGACAATTTTGGTTGGATAGATAGGTACAATAAGGGCTTAGGCAGGTAGATGACAATAATAAACTTAATTATGAATATTCAATTATGGGTCTGCCAGCTGTAAATAAAGTTGAATATATCAGATCTAATTGATCATTTAACAAATTATAATCCTTGATATTATTGTGTTTATGAATTTCCAGAGATTCTAAAATGTTTAATTTAAAGCCTTTTGTTGAGAAATGTAAAATTTCAGTGTCGTCTAATTCTGGAAAACTATGGTTGTTTTCGAGGCAGTGGTTCGCGAAAGATGAATCAGTTTTCTGTAACCTGTATGTTCTAAGATGTTCTTGATACCGTATTTTGAAATTTCTACCGCTTTGCCCTATATAGATACTATTACACTCTGTACATTTTAACTTATAAACTCCAGATTTGTTAAATTTACGTGTTGGGTCTTTTGAATTGTATAACATGTTTGATAATTTACTCTGTGATTTAAAAGCTATTTTTATATTGTGTTTAGAGAGAACATTAGCTACTTTTTCGGATAAATGGCGACAGTAGGTAATTGTTGTGTAAATAAAAACATTGTAGTGTGTTTTATTTAGTTATTTGTGCAAAATGATTAACTACCACAGAGTAACGGCTCCTTCAATCAATATTTGATGATTGTGGTAATATCTCTTAACCTTTTAGATATTGTAGATAACAAACTTGAAATATTTTCGGTTGCACTAATAATGGGGGTGTCTGGTGCCTATCGTTGCTGTGAATTGACGAATTTGAAAATCAATTATGTAGAAGACGGGGGCGCATATCTGCCTGTCTCTATACCAGAAAATTCACAATTATGGAAGAAGGAATCTCTATCAATACTGTGGAGACCTGTAGAAAATACATGTCCTTACGTCCGAAGAAGTTATCCAACGACAGATTCTTTTTACGATACACTAATAAAAAATGTACGTCACAGCCTGTTGGAATCAACACTTTGTCGAAAGTTCCTTCAAGAGTTGCTTTATTTTTTCATCTGGCAAACGCAGAAGCTTACAGCGGTCATTGCATGAGGCGCACTTCAACAACTTTACTGGCTAATAAAGGTGCTGACCTCACAACAATTAAACGACATGGTGGGTGGAGAAGTTCCGCTCTAGCAGAAAGTTATATCGAGGATTCTATATCCAATAAACTTGATATCGCAAGGAACATCCAAGGTACTCCTGGTGCTAGTCGTTCCTCACAAAAGGAGACATCCATTGTTTCTACAGATTTATCAAAAACTTCGACAAGCACTATGCGTGGTGAAACCGATGACAACTACAAGTTTGTTATTAATGGAAACGAAGTGAAGCATAATAAAACAAATAAGGAAATGTCTATTAATATAAACGTTAATATTAATATTAATAAAAATTAAATAACATGTAATTGATTTAAGATTGTATTTTTCGTTATTTCACTAGTAGATAAAGTGGTATTTATATGCTTCATAAGTGTGGATAAAACTCGAATTATAATGTGACTGTGAATAAATGTAATATATTATATTTTATGAGCGTCCAATGGTTTTCTTGTCATCATCATTTTGTAATTTAATTACTTAATAAAAATTATTTTCTACTTCTTAGTGCAATTCAGTTTTAAAAGAAAACCATTATTTTAAATTTTAAAAAATATAATTATCTGCATTTACAAAAAACAAATTGATGAAAATATAGTATTTTGTAAATATACCACATGGCTATCAATTACAAAACTTTTACTTTAACTGGGAAGAAAGCGATTATGCTACTATATTCGGTAGAACTACCATAATAATAATATTTTTAATTTAAAGTGGACTGTCTTTAGTAAAATCAAAAACAAAAAATGGAATATACTCGTCGTTTTCGTAGTTGCGAAGAGTATGATAAATTTAATGTGTCGATATAGTCAACATTTTTACTTCATTATTTAGAATATTTTTTTTACACGGTCAGCAATTTAGACAACATTAATTTGCCTAAAATTAAAAACCGCTGCATAAGGAATTATTATTTCCACATCCAAATTTCCTATTCAAGTCTCTTTACGCGGAAACATCTTGATATGATATTTGAACGTCAGTATGTGAAAATAATTGCTCATTGAAGTTTAATAATATAATATTAGAAATCGTCTGCCGCAAATTAGTAATAAGGGTGGCCAAAGGTTTTTTCTCGTACACAAACTAAATTACAATCTCATTTTGTTAATTCCTTGGCGTGGTGATGGGTTATGTCAAATAAAAAAATAGGACCTTGGTCTATGTACCAAATCCCAAGTGACTGGACTTTTACTAGCTTGCTTTTACTTATTTGAACTTATTGTGAAACTGCACTACAGCTAACAATTGCTAACTGGAACAATGATATAGATAATAATAAGTATGTAGTTGCAGTATTTTTAGACTTTAAGAGGGCATTTGAGACAATCGATAGAAATATTCTAATTGAAAAACTTAAGTATTATGGAATTGGGGGATCCGTACTTGAGTGGATTAAATCATACCTTAGTAATAGATTTCAGTGTACTAAAGTTAATAATGTAACATCAAACGATCTTCAAATTAACACAGGTGTACCACAGGGAAGTGTATTGGGGCCACTTCTCTTTATTATATATCTTAATGATATAAATCCAACAATCAACTGTGACTTTATCAACTTATTTGCTGATGATACCCTGATTTCGATTGCGGATACTAACTTTAATGTTGCCGTGGGTAAAATGAATAGTGAACTTGATAAACTTTCTCAATATCTAAATAGCAATAAATTAAAATTGACAAAACCAAAGTGATGATTTGTGCAAAAAAATATAATTACACTAAATTGAATATAAATACTATTAATATTTCTTTTAACAATAACGTATTAGAATTGGTAACCGAGATTAAATACTTAGGTTTTATTATTAGCAATGATTTAAGTTTAAAGAGTCATTTTATATATACACAAAAGAAAATATCAAAAAAGCTATTCTTTCTCCCACGTGTGTCGCAATTTGTATCAGTAGCAACAAGTATCACAATTTACAAAACAATAATACAACCTCACTTTGACTACTGTGCAAGCATTTTAAACTTTTTGGATAACAATAGTGTTGGTATATTTCAAAAATTGCAAAATAGAGGAATGAGGATCATTTTAATGTGCAACAGATATACCCCAATTATAATAATGTTAAATGTACTCGATTGGCTAAATGTGAAACAGCGGTTAAGATACTCTACTTTAATCCTAAATAATTTATTACCGTCTTATTTCAACAAATATGTTGTTTTTAATAACCATATTCACAATTATCAAACCCGAACAAATGATCAACTGCACATTGAAAGGAAAAACTGTACCAAACATATGCACATAATATTTTATGATGGTTTTCAGGAATACAGTATGCTACCAAAAACTATAAAAGAATGTAATAGTCTAAATTTATTTAAAAATCATTTATTACAATACCTTAAAGGTGACGATTAGGCTATACTTTGTGCATATATTTTTGTTATATATTAATCCTATATTGTATTGTAAATTTTATTTCTTTGTCAATTGTTTTATACATTTTTAAATTTAAGCTGTTTTTATGTGTCTATATATGTATATTAGGTATCCTATTTCAATAAATAAATAAATAAATAAATAAAATTTACTCCCTAACTCTTCAACGAAATAAGCTCAACGGACAATCTAGTTCTAGATATCGTTATGAAATATACGTGAATCAATGGACACCACACCATCCTTATTGAAATTGGTTCTCTGTCAATTTGACTGGAATTGCGTTAATTTGATAGTATTCATCTTCCTGCAGAACTTTTTTCATAGGCACAAGCTACGAAAATACTACTCATGGGTGCAAGCCAAGAAAATGCGCCGATTCTCTAATATGAAGATTTGATATTGTAGTAGATGAAGTAATTATTTCTTCATACGCAGACACACAAAAACAAACAAAAACGTTAGCTTTTGTGTACCTGCGTATGAAAAAATACTTCATCGCACCGGAGTGCATCCCTAATCTCATAAAACAGCTGGATAGAATCTCTGAAATAACGAAGTAAAGACGAGAACACTGCATATCCAAGTTCATTGGGGATACTGAATCTGGTTGCGGATTCAAACATACTGCGGCACCTTAGGATTCATCCTTAACCTGAAACGGAACCAAAAACTGGCCAAAAATGTCCGAAATCTGTTTGAAATAGAAAAGCATTTTACCTTAGAAGAAAAGAAGACTATCACACTTTGACTATCGGACATCGTGAGGTATTTTTTGAGGTTAAAGATGAATCCTCATTTTGTTATTTCGACAATTTTTGGGCATCAGCAACCCGAATTACCCAACAAAAACTTTCTTTTCTGTTGAAAGTTTATTTATTTTGGATGACGAGAAAATAGATTTCAGAATATCAAAAGTTAAGCAAAATGACAAAAAAATGGAGATTTAAAAGAAAGTACGAAATACCCATTCTAAGAAAATCGTAGTTGCCAAATGACTTCCTGTACCTCACTTTTCGGGGCCAGTATCGATTGACCAAAAACCCTCTGTATAAGCAGTGTAGCTAATTTTAATAGCACAATTGGTATTTAAATTATATCTATGGTAAAAAAAGTGTTTGATAGCAGCTATCAATTTTGATATGCTTTGTCAAGGTCCCAGCTCACATCGTTTTTATGTGTTTATATTCTATATAAATTATATTATATTACATACATACATTACCTAGCTATAAGTTTAAAGCAGGAAATGTATTAATATGAATAAAATGCTTTAAATAGTAAAATGATACACAAGTATATAATCCAGTTAAAATGCGAGTTTTGCTGTGAAATTGGAAACCAAAACGAGCTTACCTTACCGGTACGTTTTTTGGGTCGCTGAATCCGAAAATCGGGGTCCCGAGGGCTGGACTCTGTCCGTTCACCCTTAATTTGCAAAACACACCCTTTTTTAGGGTGTTTTTGTGAAATATTCTGCACTTACGTCATAAATACTAACAAATTCATGTATTTGAGGTTGCTGAATACAAATTTACGGGTCTCGAGTATTGCCAGAACCCTTAAATTTGCAAAAACTACCCTTAATTAGGGTATTTTTGCAAGATTCTTAGTAAACTGTATCCTACGTGTAAAAGTTTGTTGAAATACAGTTTACTAAGAATCTTGCAAAAATACCCTAATTATGGGTAGTTTTAGCAAATTTAAGGGTGCTGGCAATGTTTTTTGGACTCGGGACCCTGAAATTCGTAATCAGCGACCCAAAAAACGTATCTTACGTGTAAAAGTTTGTTGAAATACAGTTTACTAAGAATCTTGCAAAAATACCCTAATTAAGGGTAGTTTTTGCAAATTTAAGGGTGCTGGCAATACTCGAGACCCGTAAATTTGTATTCAGCAACCCAAAAAACGTAATCTGAGACCTCAAATACATAAATTTGTTAGTAACCCCCTAAAAAGGGGTGTATTTTGCAAATTAAGGGTGAACGGACGGAGTCCAGCCCCCGGGACCCCGATTTTCGGATTCAGCGACCCAAAAAACGTACCGGTAAGGTAAGCTCGTTTTGGTTTCCAATTTCACGCCCTCCCCTCGCATTTTAACTGGACTACAGAATTTTTTTCATATTTTTTTGGACGACACGTTGTTAAACTTCTGACCAGAAAATCTGATGAGGTCGTTATTTTCACGTAAACATTTGAATAATTTTTTGAAAGAAAAATTCAAATTTAATGGAACAAAGTGTATCTAGTGAAAAAGTACAAAACGTAAGGGAAAACAAAATCGTAATAATAGCGTAAACTCCTTTCCTCACTTTCTTATGAACTAATGGAATATTTTCATGATATTGAGATGAATACATAAATCAAAAGATTATGTAAAATAAGGATCTTATCTTGTTAGAAGACCAGAAAATAACATAAAATTTGACTTAATGACATTAGTATTTATTGTATAAACTTTCCCCCAATGCAAAAACCCCATTGCTGCAACTTAGAGTAAATTTTCGATATGGTCTCCACCTACTTCTATGCCTTTTGTAATTCTTTTCATAAAAGATTTTCTTACATTGAAAATTACATTTTTCTGTCCTCTAATAAAATTGGCTGCGTTTTGTATTTTGTCCCACAGTTCTTCTCTTGAATTGATAGTACTTGTATAGACTAAGAACGTCATATGTCCCAACACATAATAATCCAAAAGACTATAAGCAGGTCTCCTTGGTGGCCAAGCAAACTCACTTCCTCGACCGATCCATCTGCGTGGGAAAGTCTCATCAAGATAATTCCTTACTTCAATGGAGAAATTAGGGGGAGTTCCATCTTGCATAAATCACATTCTGTTCCGTATGTCTAGCATGAAAGCATGACTATTTTGAAGAAAAAACAGATAAGACTGTCCATTTAAATTTGGATGAAGGACAGATGGTCCCAATAACTGATCGCCGATAATACCTACCACACCAAACGTTAATCTTAAATTCGCGCTGAAAATGCCTTTCTTTAACGGCATGAGGATTTTCTACTTCCCAGTAATGGGTATTTCTCCAGTTAAAAACGCCTCGGCGAGTAAAAGTTGCTCCGTCGGTAAATAGAATATTCTTAACAAAATTTTGATTCCTATTGTGTTTATTTATATCAAACTGACAAAATTGTAGCCTTTGTGGAAGATCCCTTCGAAGTAAGTTTTGTACAGGAGTGAAGTGATATGGGTAGAAGCGTTCTTTGTGGAAGACCCTTTTTACAGATTGTTTACTCACCCCTGTTGCTGATAAACGATTTGAGCTGATTTGAGCATCTTCATCCACACGAACTAAAATTTCTAGTTCTTAATCTGGAGTAATGATGTAGGACGACTGAAACGAGTCCTACATCATTTTTATGGCGAAATGAACCCGTTTCTCCCAACGGCGAAACAGATCTTTGAAAATCTTATGGTCTGACTGTATTCTATTTAGATATTGAAATGAGTATCTCCTAGCTGCAGCAAGTCCGTTAAAATTTTTTTGTACGTAAACACATATATCCCTCTTTTCCCTATTTGAAAAATTATTATGTCGAGGCATTTTAAATAAAGAAGTTAAAGAAATTAGTTCGAGGAACACAAGAACAAAATAAAATGATTAAATGACGTACATGACAGAACTAAAACGTAACCAAAGCACACTTCCCAATAAATACACTGTGTTTCATTACATTTAATTACAGGGTATTGTCTGTAATTGTTTATTTGTGGCATATTCAGATTTTCTTACTTTTTATTGGGTATTTTTCCACCGAAAAATATTTAAAAATTTTAATGAAAAAACCTCTGCGCCAAACGGATCAGACAGAGGTTGGTTCTTGAGTACTTGACTGTTTCAAAAAGTCTCACACCTATAAATATATAAACTAGAACAATGTTATAAACTAAAAACTCAAAATCAAAGCTATAGGAAGTTAACGTTTCGGAAGAGAATCTACTTCCGTTCTCAAAACTTTTTTGGCCGTCAACCATGACAGTTCTTTTCTTTCATATACCAGCGATAGATGCAATAATATCTTAAGAAGAGCCAGTGCTGCAATGGTTCGGGAAAGAATACAGTTCCATAGGCAAAATAAAGCACACATTGTAAGAGACATTGAAATTATCTTAGAAAATTTATGTCACTGCGTCGAAGAGGATGATTACAACCAAATGTAACAGTGTCTTACGTACGTACAATATAGTTTTTGATTCACAAAAGAATAGACATTTAAATAAATTTAGAAATTTATATAGTGAAAGACAACATATTGAATTACAAAACTTTCAAAATAATCCTTTAATTGACAAAACTGTCATCAATCTGTCAAACCGCGAACTAAATATATCCGAGAAACTAGTATTAACTAAAGGCTTGAATTATGCGTTAACACCAAAGGCTATTCCTAAATTTGATATAATAACTGCAATTGAACAGGCTGCACAGAAGCTTTCATTAGATGATGCTAATGAATACCGAATTCGTTCTAAAATTGAATTAGAGAAACAATATAAGACTAAAGATAATTTAACATCCGATGAAAAACGTTCCATTTCATCTCTAAAAAATGATCATAGCATTAAAATTTTACCAGCAGATAAAGGCAATGCCACGGTAATCTTAGATACAGCTATATATGATACAAAAATTACGAACTTGATAAATGATGGAAATTATTCCAAATTAAATAAAGATTCTACAAATTCTTTAGAAAACAAAATATATAGAGTCTTATTTAAACACAAAAACGAATTTACAGATATTAAACGAAAGATGTTAACTCCACATCACAGCAAGCCTCCTCATTTCTATGGTTTGACAAAAATTCATAAACCTGACATCCCTTTAAGACCAATTGTGAGTTCAATTAATTCTTCATGTAGTAAACTCTCAAAATATTTATTAAAAATCCTAAATCCTTTATCAGGTTCCTCCGAGTCTTATATTAAAAACAGCAAACATTTTTTGGAAAAGCTGTCAGAAAATCATTTTAACAATAATCATTTAATGGTCAGTTTTGATGTAGTAAGCCTATTTACAAATGTTCCTGTAGATAAAACATTAATAATAATTAAAAACAAATTGCAACAAGATGGGAATTTGGCGAATAGAACTAAGTTAAGCATTGAAACTACAATGGAATTACTTACACTTTGCATTAAAACAACATACTTTCAATTAAATAATGACTTCTATCAACAAGACTTTGGGATGGCCATGGGTTCTTCATTATCTCCAATATTAAGTAACATTTTCATGGAAAATTTCGAGGAAAGTAATATTAATAATCTAGCTTATAAACCCATTATATGGTGGAGATATGTAGATGACATTTTTGCTATATGGCCTTATAGTAGATATCTTAGATATTTTAATTAAAAAATTAGATAGCACATACCAAACCAGTGTGTATAGAAAACAAACACACACAAACAGATACTTAAATTTAAATTCAAATCAACATATTAGTGTTAAGAAAGGTGTTGTTAAGTGTTTGTATGACAGGGCCAAAATTATTTCTTCAAATGATGTAATATTAAAGAACGAAAAACAATTTATAAAAACTGTCTTATTAAATAATCAATATCCTGAGAGTTTTGTTGATAGTCAGTTATTGAACATTGGTAGTAAAGAGAATATACTATCACAACCTGAGGTATTTAGGTCAATGGCAGTAATTCCATATATACATGGTTTATCGGATAAATTACGAAAAATTGGGAATAGGTTTTCCGTACGAACGGTTTTTCAAACGGGCTCCACGCTAAGATCGGTTTTATCAAGAACCAAACCTCCAAATATTGTTCAAAACTCAAAAAATTGTATTTATAGTGTTCCGTGTGAGTGCGGAAAACATTACGTAGGTGAATCATCTAGACCTTTCAACGTAAGGCTTGGTGAACATAGAAATTACGCTAGAAGGGGAGAATTTGAAAAATCCAAAATTTGTGAACACGCATGGGATAATAATCATAGAATTAAATGGAACTCGGGGAAGATTTTGGAAAAAGAGAGCAACGGAACTAAAAGAAAACTTAAAGAATCCGCGATTATTTTATTAAACGAGGATAGATGCGTTTCTAATTATTCAATAGATTTTTGTACTAGTTGGTTGCCCATCCTTAGAGACGAAGTAAGTAAAAATAAGATAAATATAATTTAATGTCTCACGTGACTATGGAAATACATAAGCAAAGAACTGTCATGGTTGACGGCAAGAAGTTTTGAGAACGGAAGTAGATTCTCTTCCGAAACGTTAACTTCCTATAGCTTTGATTTTGAGTTTTTAGTTTATAACATTGTTCTAGTTTATATATTTTTAGGTGTGAGACTTTTTGAAACTGTCAAGTACTCAAGAACCAACCTCTGTCTGATCCGTTTGGCGCAGAGGTTTTTTCATTAAAATTTTTAAATATTTTTCAGTGGCAAAATACCCAATAAAAAGTAAGAAAAATAATTACAGGGTATCCCAATAAGAACTCCCAGGCCGGATGTATTCTAAACGAATAGAGATATTTTAATTCTGTAAAAGCCAGTTTGTAGAGCATAAAGAGAGCTTCATTTTTTAATATAACTGTTTTTTTAATATATCAGTCTATAAATGGTGCTGTCTCTAAAGAAATATTTCGATGGGAGAAACTTTGAAATAGGATTATGTGAAAGAAAATGCATTTCTAAGCAGATTGTATTCTCAAAAAATACCATGAAACTAACCGTTTTCGAGATATTTGAGTCCAAATGTTGGCATTTGCCAATATTGAATAATTGTAATCTCATCAACATTTGTCCTTTAAGTAGGACAATCTGTATTTAATTTACAAATTTTTGAAGAAAATATTTAAAGAATTGTTGCTTTTGGCTTTTGGCTTTTACAAAATTAAAATATCTCTATGCATTTAGAATATATCTGGCCTGGGAGTTTTTATTGGGACACCCTGTATGTTTTCCAAAAATTGTTCAAATGTTTAACAGCAATTTCCTCGAAAACCGTTGGAGTTTTCAAGTTCTACCAAGCGAACGTTTTATACGTGGAAATGCCCCCCTTCACAGTGGGACAAAATACCCAAAATGTGCGACAAAATATGTAGGCATTATTGTAAAGCTCTAGATTTGCTACTTTTGTTTAGAAATTACATTTCTTAAAGCATTATAACAAAATAAGCTCAAATTATCCTTGGATATCCAATTATAATATGGAATTGGCTGAGGAGGCCAACCGCATTGTAGAAATAATTTATACTTAGTTTTTTCCTTTATTTTAACATTTGGATGATTATATGTTTCAAATACAGTTAAGTTTCGAATACAATAGAGTGGCATAATGTAAGAAAATCAGAGATATCGTTCCAAAGTAGTATCAAGTTTATTATTAAATAAAATAACAGGCTAACAGTAATATTTTATTTAGTTATCAATAATGCTTTAATAACGTAGAGATATAACATAAGCTTTCCAGATTTTACTTGCTCTCGTTGGAGTTGTGGTAGTGACCTCTTTTAAAATATTGGCAGTAGTTATGTCGCCAGAAGCCCTTAAGCTACTCTTTACTGCAAAAACGAGTTTCTCTTTTGGGATGTCTTCTCTTAAAAATTTAGTACTACGTTGTTTAGTTCTAGACGAACTTTGTTGGAACTCTGTTTCGGGTCGTCCACTTGCAGATATCCTACTGGGTTTAAAAATGTCGGGAAGTTTAAATTCTTCACTTAACCATGTAGAGTTCTTTGCGAAAAGATTTCACGTGTTCGATGAGAGTTCTCCCATTTTCACTTATATCTTGCATAAAATAACTTGATAGCATTTTTTAAAGACATTTCTTGTTCAGGTGACATATTTTGTAATTGTTTCTTTTCAGTCACATAGTTTAGAAGTCTCCTTATCATATCTGCTGTATTCTTGTTTCCCCTCTCAGGCAAAGCATCAATGAGGTCTTGTCTTGTAAAAGCAGAACCTGTCAGTACAAACAGTCCTTTATTAAATATACAGTATGCTTCTTTTTAGTTGACGTACACGAACAACTTGGAAACAATGAATTTTAGAGGAAAATGTTTCAGACAAAAGTTGGCCTTCAGATGACCTTGAATTCCTCCACCAAACCTTAAAAAAATATAGCCTTTGATCCCACTTTTTAAATGCTGACTTGTCTGGAGCATTTTTCTCCAAAATTCTTCGTTTTCAAGTTATTCGCGTATGTCAACTTAAATGCCTCACCCGGTATAAGTTGAGCATAAAGAAAAATTCGAAAATCTACATTTAAATCAATGCTTCTAATTTTTAACGATTAAGAAAAATATAAATTAGTAGCCTATTTATTGGAAAAAAAAACAGAAATTTAAGCCACAGAGATATATTGTCTGATTAAATATTTCATTGCATAAGTAGGTTGTATTTAAAACTCGAATTAAAAAAGTTTAGGGAATTTCTGGCAAATATAGCTCCTATGCTTGATATCTAAAAGGTTTTGTAGAGGTGTTTTAAAACCTCATGAGCCGTGACCTTCATATGCGCAGAGACATAATCCGTCCTGTTGACTCAGTTACACTTCTTAAAAATATTATATTTATTGTTTACAATTTATCCCGAGCTCTTGTTTATGTATAAAGCAAGGCAGCCTCCAGTGTCTTCAAAAACATACTTATAACTCAGATTAAACTTTGCCTTTTGCGCATTTCGCGGCTCATGAGATTCTGAAACACCTCTAATTTGTTTATGCAAAGAAACACATTGCTACTAAATGTACTTTTTGAAATATTTCATCACAAAGTTCGTCTTAGGTAAAATCAAACAACGATTGTTTCATTTACTTTATATCGAAGATATATTGTATTTTCAGCACACTGATTAAATAATCAATCCAAGTAAAAAAAGTTTACTTACTGGTAGTACCATGCTCCATTTGTAACAATTAAATATTGCACTTTTCAATGTCCAAATATACACCTAACTTTTACTTTAAAATGTTCTAAATAATCTGTTCTCACACGCGCTCAACTACACACTAATTTCTGTCAACCTGCCAGGCAAATGAAAGTCCCTTTCCGTGAAAATATTGTAAATACAAGTGCATTCACTTTTTAGGAGTCATAAAATAACAATAAATAATCCGCAAAAGGGATTTCAGTTTTCGCCTTTTTGTCGCTGTTTACCTACTTTCGGTCCCACTGTGCCCTTATCAGATTTTCTGGTCAGAAGTACCACAACGTTTCGTCCTAAAAAATATGAAAAAAATCCATCATCAGATATGTACATGTCATGCGGCGCCCCACTATGATCTAACGTGATGTAATACATACATTATTGTTCTTTAGAATAAAAAGGTTCCTCTAGCAAATTTGGCGAAGATCAGTCAAGAGGCTGTTGAGTTATTACAAAAAAAACGAAAAATAATTTGAATTTTGACACGCTGTAACTTTTTCCACAGCAATATTTTACTAAAGCATATTTGGTTACATCCTCATATTTTGGCCCAAAGAATCTACCCCTGCACTGTGGCCTTTTATTAATGATCCACCCTGTATATTTGAAAGCAGCAATAGCCGGCTGCCATTTTTACTGTTCTATTGCATGTGAATCTGAAATTTGTGATTATTTTCTATACGTTCTATAACAAGTATGTATATCTAATGGAATTGCATAAGATATTAAGAATAATGTTTGTATGGTTTAGTTATTTATAATTTAATATTTTATGTAACTATGCACTGCAATTTATATTCCCCGTTTGTGACATCAAAACTAATGATACCATGTCGGTTTGTCGGTTGGAAAAAGAAAGTAAACAAAAATTGCTCTATAATTATTTGTTACTGTGTTCGTGTATACTCGTATGTACTATATAACAAAAGTATCTAAAGAGAAACTTTCGGCATTGAAGGACGTTCTAGCATACGTTTTACACAAAACTGTAGGTTTTATTGAATTAGATTTAACAAGATCTCTACTGAAAACTTTATGCTACGAAATACATGAGTAAGATGTATACACAGTCTGCTTTTTGGAGCAAACCAGTTCTAATGTCATTTTTTCAAAACATTTTTTTAAACTTTTTCACGATTACGCTCTTGTATTTTTTACATATTAGTAATTTTATCAGATATTAATACATAGTGTAGCCGAACTCGCATTTCCGATTAAAAACTGCTGAAAACTCGGAAAAATATGCACGTTGCAAAAAAATTATAAGGGATCAAAATTTTAAAGAATGTCTTAACCTATACGCCTGAATTTTTCCAGATTTTTATATTTCATAGTTTACGAGATTTTCTATTTTCTGATAAGGGCCTTTTTTCATCTTATTCCAGAAAAAATTGGGCAGAGTGCACTTTAGGAGAAGGTCCTAAAGGAAAAAAGTCTTGTATTTTAATAATACATTCACCAGAATTTTTGTGAATTTTTTCTCGTCACTTTTTATTCCCCCACCCCCTTTGTGAAAAAATTCAAACTGCCGTATTTCGGAAAATATGAATTTTATCGAACATTTTACGTAAAAAGTTGTTATGTTTGGTCAAATTATCTAAAACTACATTTTGTTTTTTAAATTTATCCCCACTTTGGTACTTTAACAAATTTGCAACAAGATCATTGTTTAAAAAAATTGCGTGGCAATAGCGGCAACTTTTTTTACGGAGTTTGATCTAGACAACAATACGAATAGAATCCAGAAAGTTTCGTGAAAATCCATTCATTTGGTAGACTTTTTCAAGTTTAGGTCGATTTTCGTCTAATTCGCCTACACTAAGATATCTAATGCAAACTTATTTTTTCTACGACAGCTTCAGTAGATGTTCATTTAACGAACGTAAAATCAATCACACACAATTATATTTTGTAGAAAATTTTATTTCGCATCGGTTGCTAGGTAACAAATGCAATATGAAATATTTCGTGTTCGGACCGGTGTAAACTGAAGAGTGAAGGGTCTGCACCTTTTACTCTTTGCGGTTTTGCAGCAACCGCGAACTCATGTTTTCTCCGGTTTGGACCCGTACACATCGAAGTTGGGGGAAACTACATGTCGCTAGATATGTAGTTGGTAGAGGTTTTCTTCCAGATTTCCGTTTACAAAAGAATAAATGTCATCTGTCTCTCTCGCTGGGATGATTACAATAGAGAAATGATAGCGAAATGCTGAGAATGTAGCAAAACAGATTTCGTAACTTTTTTAAAAATGTCATTTTTAGTGCACTCGTGCCAAGCTGAATTATCGATTTCGCCTGTGCAATATGCGATAACGACAAAATGCCAATTTTCGTTTTTCCACGGAGACATCCTTGCAGCTTTCATCCGATGTAATTATTTTATTACAAGCGTTAAAATATTTGATGTTTTGGTTCGTTCGGCGAAACAATTTGAAATTTAAATCGATGATCCGCGGTAGCCCATCTGGTTAAGTGGCGGCTTCCATTTCACCTGCATTTCTTAAACTGCTACTCTCAAAATATCTGATTAAACCACTGTCCTTAGCATTTATATGCGTACATTTTAATTTTGAAGTAAGAAACATATAAAACAAAATAGGTATAGATAGTTAAAAGTGCTTTATAGCTGTAGGCTTATCTTCATTAAACTTGCTATTGGACCCCAGTCATACCACCCGACGTAAATTAAATTTGTAATTGTATTTTATATAATTTCAGTGTTTTCAATTTTTACGGTTAAGTGGAAGAGCAGGTAGTATGTCACCTAAACTTCGCCTATGTAAACAAACACTGTTTGTTTAATAAAGTCATTTATTATTATTATTAATACTATTATTATTATAAATGTATGTATTATATAAAGGCTGTCCATTTTATCAGGGCCCTCGAAAATATCTCACTTAATATTGGTCGTGCAAAAAAATTGTTCTACGAAAGTTGTGTCGATTTTTAGAAGCTACAAAATGGTTTAAAGATATTTGAAATCCATGGCCTACTTTAAGAGTTATGACGGAAAATATCGAAAATGCGGAATAAGTCTAAGCAAGATATCTCCGTTATTTGAAGAGATACCACGAAAGTTCTAGGGCGACATTTTTTTGCGAAACAGAGTATCTCAAGGACTTTTTGTTTTTTCAAAACCGCTGTATTTTGATATTTACTCTTTCTTTGGGGTGTTAAAAATTGTTTTGAATCAGGCGAGAAATAGCGGCGTTAAGTAGAGTATTCTCTTCCCTGTTCGACGATGTATCAGATGTCATATTTATTCATTGGAACTAAGCAAGTAATTATAAAAACATTTTTGAACCAATAATTTGTTATTTAACTATAATCATACTTTCCGTAGTGTGATTAAATAAAACGATTAAAAAATTCAGAAACTTCTTCAAGTCTTTACTATAATCAAACATTAACACAATTAAAAACATATAGCACACAGAACAAATTTTTTTTGTTAGCTGAATTTACTTTATTCCTTTTAATTGTATTAATGTTTGATTATAGTAAATATTTGAGGAACTTACTGAATTTTTTAATCGTTTTATTTAATAGTAGTTCACCACTGCAAGTATGATATTAGTTAAAAAAAAAATTATCGGTTTAAAAAATGTTTTTATAGTTACTTGTTAGTTTCAATGAATAAATGTGGCATGTGATATAACGTTAAAAAGGGAGGACGACGCTCTATTCAATACCGCCGTTTCTCGAACGTTTCAAAATTTTTTTAAACACCCCAAAGAGTAACTCTCAAAATATAGCGGTTTTAAAAAAAAATGATAAAACTTCGTTGAAATACTGCTTTGCAAAAAATTGTCGACTCTCTTCAAATAACGGAGATATTTTGCTTAGACGCATTCCGCAATTTCGATATTTTTCGTCATAACTCTTTAAGTAGGCCATATATTTCAAATATTTCATAAAAAGTGCAAAGGCCTTGGATCATCGACCGCCTTTGATGGACCGTCTCAACCGAACTGAGGCAATTATAAAGAGGTTAATAATTCGTTATCTTTTCCTGCACAACTGCAAGCAAATAATGGCCGTAGAAGTTTAAACAGGGCATTTCTTTACATGTGTGTCTTTTAATTTGGAACAAAATATTGGATTAATGTTTATAATTTAGAATATTTAAATGTGATTTATTAACGTTTGTAACATAAATGAGTGTATATTGTCTGTAATTGTTTATTTGTGGCATATTCAGATTTTCTTACTTTTTATTGGGTATTTTGCCACTGAAAAATATTTAAAAATTTTAATGAAAAAACCTCTGCGCCAAACGGATCAGACAGAGGTTGGTTCTTGAGTACTCAAAAACTAACCTCTGTCTGATCCGTTTGGCGCAGAGGTTTTTTCATAAAACTTTTTAAATATTTTTCAGTGGCAAAATACCCAATAAAAAGTAAGAAAAAATAAATGAGTGTCCTGGGTTAAAAGCTTACCACCTAAGTAAATTAATTATTCCAAATCTCTGCATCTGCATCAATACACAGTGCGGTACGTCGAATTAAGGACATACGTACTCCGTTCAACACTAAACAATATACTATCAACTAACGTTGTCAATAAAGAAAAATAAAGGAAAAACTTGGTCCAAAATCCAAAACGGAATACAAAAAGAACGAACAAGTAAGTTGTGTCTGTACGTAATCAAGAATTTAACGACTTGAACGGTAAAGTCAAAATAAATCTTCACTATAAATACACAGCGACCCGAAATTCAAAAATAACAAAAACAACGAACGGCGGGTTGGACGTGTGTACATAACGAAACACCCACAGAAACTAAAATATTGCACAAGGGAGAGTCAGAGTATAGTTTTCTTCAGATCAGATCTACTAAACACTCAGAAAACGTCCACGCCTTTCATCTTATTTACCGCACCGCTAAAGACCGCCGACATTTTATAGCTATCTACCCAAATATTGAGTATCATAGGCAAAGACACGCGCGACGATCTAAACCTACTTCAATAATCCAGCAGTTCTCAAAAGATTTTATTGAAAATTTGCGAAATTTTTGTTTATTTTTTTCTCCAAAACTATGAGCTTTACACCCCATGTTATATAAGGTTTTTTTGTTTGTCTTGTCGTTCCCTACCACCAGTTTTTTTTAATGACATGAAACTAATTACACCCTGTATATCATACCACAATGAAGTATCATGGATTAAAGTTTAAAATGTTACATTAGTTAAACAAAATCAAAATATATCTAAACGGTAAATGGCTTCCATTTCAGATTCCAAGCGGACATCTCTCTTCGAATCCCGTACCGGAGTACTTTTTGTAATTTCTTTTGAACTTTTTGGCAGATACTTCTAATTCTAAAATTATCTCCCATCTGTTTTTACATAACTAAAGTTTAAAAATTATAAAATGTCATAATTTTTCCTCTTCTTCAGCGATAATCACGGGAATACTTTTTATCATCGGAAATGTTAATGTTCGCGTATAGCATATAGGACAAGGTTTTTCAAGGCCGTCGAAACAAAAGTATCAAGGTCAGATGATGTAATACTGAGCGAGAGCCTGTTAAAGTTGTGTCCAAAATATAACATTCAAAGCGGCATCCCTTAAGAATTACATCGCAGAGAGCCGCACGCTTGCAAACGAACACCTGCTTAATGCGTTCAGGACCGGATTCAAGATTTTTATGACTACATTCGTATTTTACTTGTCGTATGACAACTCTCCATTTAAATATTTATTATCACAAAAAACGCTACTGGCAAATTTTCCAACTTAATCTCATTAAAATACTAGCACTACACTACAGTTTTTTTTCTTATTATCTGCAGTTTCAACAGAAAGAGCACGCACCACAAAAATAACAGAACATTAGGTTCATATTTATTCAGCGAATAAAAAATTGCCGTCAAAGGAGTCATCGTATGTGCTTTATAAATATGAACTCAGCTTTTTAGCATTTCTTTTATTACTGTCAAATATGTTTGTTTTTAAATGTTTTACTTCCCTCGCATACCAAAGGGAAGTATTGTATTCGAGAAAAAATCACCCTCCGAGGTTTTTTCGGATTTTCACGTTTCAGATCACGTAGATTACGAAAACAGGTTTTTCAATTCCGTCAGTCTGTCTGCCTGTCTGTTGGTGTATTATCTAAAAAAACTACTTGACATAGAGCAGCCAAATTTGGTAGGTAGCTGACGCTGCTGTCAGCGATGAAATGGTTACACTTTCACTTGAAAATATACAGGGTGGACCGTCTAAATGGAGTAAATAATGGGAAATTTTTTTCTTACTCAAATTTAAAATTTCCACGTTTCATGGCATTTTAAACCTATTTCAGAAAAAAAAAATTCAAAACTTTTTTTGGTCGGATGACACTTTAAAATGTTCTCCAAATGTACCTTCCTCGAGAGGTAAACGTATAATAATAGTACACACGGGTAATGAAGATGGATTTGTAAAAGGGTGTTTAATGCTTTCCGCAAAAAACATAGCAAAGTCATCGGCCGATTACCACCAAGATATGAACGCCACTTTGAAAAACGGTTTGCAGAAAAACTGTTGCGTAACATAAAGCCAAATTCGGTCATAGTGTTCGATAATGCCTCTTACCATTCGCGACAAGCTGAGAAAATACCAACTACTTCGACGCGAAAGTTTGAATTAATTGAATTTAAAAAAAAAGCGAAAAATGCAAACATTAAAAAAACATTTGTAATAGACGAATTTGCAGAACAATATGGTCATACAGTTTTAAGACTGCGAGTTAAATCCTATTGAAAAAATTTGGAGTGCATTAAAAAATTACGTTAGAAACACAAGCCCCCGACTTAGTCATAATGTGATACAACTTATTAGACAGTGGGAAGCTTATAGAAAAGCATTGGACGGGATGCGTGAACCATATTAAACAAAATTGAAAATCAATATTTTGCCACAGTTCCTCAACAACAACCAATTATAATAAATCCCAATGATTCCTCATCATCGTCATCTTCCGGGGAAGAAGAATAATTTAATTATTGGCGCATGCATTGCAGTAAGTAGGTTTAATGTAGATACCAATAATAATGTTGTCTTATACAATATACAAAGAGAAAGATTTTTTTGTCACATATACCAAAAAAAGAAACAACAATGTATTTTAGCTACACGTGCTTTGGCAATACACATGTATATATTAGAATTATACAACCATTGTTAGGTAGGTTCAATATAATGCTAGAATTAAATCCTAAATAAAACGAATGTAGGGTTGTTGTATTTTTATTTAATAATAGGTAGAACTGTGAAATCCAACATTTATGAAAGCAGGGAATATTTTACTTTCATTGTTTCATTACTTGCCAAACTCTGAAATTCTAACTCCGGCTCTGCAAGTCAACGTGGACTCTACATACTAGACTAATACGCATAATAAAATTCGACCAATCAGTAGATCTGTAGCAGAATTTGCCATCAATCAGATTTAGTGGGCGTAACTTATTTACTTCCCTCAGCGGCAGTTTATACAAAAAACTACTTAATTTAATTTGTGGTCATTTTTTGTCACACCTCCAGACAATAGTAAAAAAAGAATAAAGGAAGCCGCAAATGCTGCTTATATTTTGGATTTGAGTTTTACTATGTTGGAAGCGATGATACGGTGCAGTCGGTCAGCTCCGCTCGATATTTTACCGCCTCTTGTAGCATTGAGCTGGGACGCATTAGTGCTGCTGCGGCGGACGAATAAAGAGGCGTGATATCATTTGTCTCACTATTTATTCCTTGCCCTAGTGTTCACTATCAGCCATACCGTTGGTAATGAGTATGCACGGAGAACATGAAGTTATAATGCGGTTGAGGTCATCGTCAATCATAGTCGCCATGGATTCACAAACTTTGACAAATAGCGTAGTTATTTTTGTAACAAGTAGGTACCTAAAATCATGTTTTTTAGGATGGATCGTAGCTGTTTCCGCACGAGGCGAAGACGAGTCCAGAATAAGTTTATGTCTTATGTATGGTGTTATCATTTCCAATGTCCCGATGGTTGCAAGGATTGCGAAATCTATTAATTTTTAAATAAGCTTTTCAACCATCTGGCAGATATTTTTTATTCTAAAATTACTTCGCAATTATTTCTACTCGATTAACATTTAAGATTTTCATAATTTGAACACAGCCTCTTTTTACGATAATAAATGACAGTAATTTGTTACTGTCAACATTATTGTAGGCTACTTGCAATTTCATAGTTGTTTCTTATAAATTTATATTGATTAACATGTTGTAGAAAAAGTGTGGAATGCAACAAAATTGCTTATTTTGCACTCGTATAAATTGCAGTAATGAGCATCATTTTATACTTGTTGCATAATATACTATTATTAAGAGAAATTTGGAGCACCTATTTATAATAGAATTAAGAAGTGATTGTACAAATATCATTGCAAAAGAACACACCACACATGAAAGCAAAGCCTCTGAAAGCAGTAGTTTCAAATTATACTCATTACCATAATAATTAATTTCCTCATTAGTTATTAACAATTTTATTGACGAAGTTCAAAGTTTCTTAAGATAAATAGACATTTAATTTTAGTTTTTATTATATTAATTAAATGCATTTAAGCAGGTAAAAAAAAATAATTTATATT
Organism: Stenurella melanura; assembly: GCA_963583905.1. Lineage (NCBI taxonomy): Eukaryota > Metazoa > Arthropoda > Insecta > Coleoptera > Cerambycidae > Stenurella > Stenurella melanura. The sequence continues at coordinate 44,533,685 of OY757313.1, forward strand.
TACTTATACGCATAAGTATATTTGAAAGATCAACAAAAAATAAACGCAATTAATTGTAATTATATATAAATTTTCGATCACGTGTCTCTGATTAGACTATCACTACTTAAATTTCATCGTTATGTCAGATTGCCACAATAATAATAATAACAATAATAAAGAGCGGTATTGACGGTTTTAGAAATGTGTCGATCAAATGCAATATATTCTTCGTTTTGTATTTGGGAAGAGTATAATAACTAGAGTAAATAGGTATACTTTCGTCGTTTTATTGAAACATTTGTATAACTTTTGCATATTCGAAATGTGCTCTTCCGCTTTTTCGTAGATAGTGTTAGATCTTGATATTTTTAATTTTATGACTTCAACTTAGGTGATGAAACACTTCAATACAAAAGAAATTTTAAAAAGTCCAACGGATTGAGTTTCGAACTCGGAACCCTTTGATTTTGAGTGGAATCAAATCAAAACACATTTTGTCATAATTAATATTACAATCTCTCCGACCCAAATACCATTAACCATTAAAAGATTTTTAATTTCTTCAACTATTTAATATTTTAAGCTTAAGCCAAGGTGAACATTAATATATCATAATACCAAATTTACAGAAAATATAAAAAATTCTATTATGAGCGTCTATGGTATGATTGGAGACCATTTGCTAGTAGACTGAGCTTCCATGACAAAAAAGTACCCCATCGAACACCACAAATTTAAAAGATAAAAATGGTTGTAAAACATGTAAATATTATGTTACGCCCGCCAGACCATACAAAAATTGTTAATTGTTATTTTTTATGAATTTTTGAATTTGCCTAAAAAAAATGATTTTACATTTCAAAACACCTGCTTGAAATTTTCTCCGGTAAGGCCAATAATCGGAAGAAAAAAAAAAATTTCTCAATTTGTAGTAAATAATCAAACACTTTAAAAAAATTGGTCTGTCTGACAATTTTTATTAATTAATGTAACACAATTTTTTATAAAGAATTTTTTTTGACGAAGTACACATCATAACACCTTGATTTTTGTTTTAAAATGAGGTTTAACAACATCTCTCCTATCTATTACAACTGGTCTGTTTGACAATTTTTATTAATTAATGCGACAGACATAATTTTTTATAAAGCATTTTTTTTATGAAAGTACACTTCATAACACCTAGTTGATTTTTTTAAAATGAAGCTTAACATCTCTCCTATCTATTACAACTAGTCTGTCTGAAAATTTTTGTAAATAAATGTAACAGACTTAATTTTATATAAAGCATTTTTTTAAGAAAGTGAAGTTCATAACACCTCCTTGATTTTTGTTCTAAAGTGAAGTTTAACATCTCTCCTATCTATTACAACTGGTCTGTCTGATTTTTGTTAATTAATTTGTCAGACTCAATATTTTATGAATATTTTTTCTTATGAAAGTACACTTAATAAGACATCCTTAATTTTTGTTTTAAAATGAAGTTTAAGACCTCTCCTACCTATTACAACTTGTCTGTCAGGAAATTTTTGCCAATTAATTCTTATAATATTTTGGTTTTACCGTTAAGTGTGAATAAATGAAAATAAAAATATAAACTTAAATTTGTTTTATTTCAAACAATTATAATGATGAATGAAAAGAACAATTTTGTAAGATTTTATATAAAATAATAAATGTTATTAATTACATTAGTTCAATATTTTTGTTCCTAATATTATTATTATTTTCATTACAACACTAGCGTAGGCCTAAGGTCATACTTCGGTGCTTTGCAAAAAGTGCGTATGATGCATTGTAAAATTGTTTACATAGTAAAAACCAAATTTATAAAAAAAAAAACGTACTTACTGTAATACATAAAAGGGATCTAGAATATGAATTAAGAATTAACAAAAAATTATTTCATTGAATAACAGTCGTACCACATTTTTACTTGAAAACATGATTTCGCTTACAGATCCATTTTTACGCATAGCTGTCTGTGAGTGCCATATTGCACACATTTGGTTTATTCTTTTTATTTTTAACAAAAGTACATCTTTACAGAAGCAGCATCCAAATGTTTAACTTTTTGTAGTGGGGCTTTTTTCCGGTTTGGGGCTTATAACTGTGCAAAAATATTTCGTAACGAGCTTTGTTGATGTTTCGTTGCTTGGGTTTTCCATATAATGTACACACGAAATGTTCCGCAACAGCAATTTGATTAACTATTAAAATTTCACTCTCACTTATTTCCCTGGCGTTTTCCTCTATAGATTGCTGGCCTCTTTTGCAGTACTAAGATTAAATAAGCAGTTTTTGTGAACTCCGCAATCGAAGGGATTTATATTACTTGTAATACCATTCATTATTTAATTAACGGCAGCATTACTTTTCTTTATTGTGTGTGGTCGGAGTCTTTCTGTCACATTTACAGAACATTTTAACTGTCACCACGAAGAAGCAGACAGCCGAATGGTTTTACATTTGTCACATTTACCTCCAGACATAATGAAAATTGTAATTAAAGCGTCCGGTACAGATGTACCTATAATTCTTATGGGAGATTTCCATCCCTTCAGGGACTTCATAGTTTGGATTGAAACAGGTACCTACCTAACTTTACCTAGGGTATGTCAGTGCAATAGTTGTGAACTCATATATCGTTTTAATTTTAGGAACAGCCTCCATAGAATACATTGCGGTATTAAAGTGTTAACGCAGATTTTAACAACCTAGGCGATCGTCTCTGTAAAGCCTTGCCAGCCTTGCATGTATTTACCAGTTCAGATCATACGTCGTCATTTGCAAGGAAGGGAAAACTGTAACCTTTAAAAATTTTGCAAAAGAATGAGGAATTTCAAATTTTTTCGACTTTTAGAGATAGTGAAATTTTAACAGATAACCAAATTGCTGTTGCAGAACATTTCGTGTGTACATTATATGAAAAACCCAAGCAACAAAACATCAAAAAAGCTCGTTAGGAGATATTTTTGGACAGTTATAAGCCCCAAACCGGAAAAATAAACCCACTACAAAACGTTAAAAATTTGGATTCTGCTTCAATTCCGCCATGTAAAGATATACTAAAAATAAAAAGAATAAACCAAGTGTGTGGAATATGGCGATATGCTTGTAGTGAACAACCAAATTTTTATAAATCACTTCAACATGGGTGGTGACAGGATGGTTCACTGGACCGCGATGTCCACCAAATTTAGAGGACATCATAGAACGGGATAATGACGAATGTGATGATTTACTAACTTATGATGACTCTAGTGATGAAGACTAAATATTTTTTAATATTTTTATATTGTTGTTAGTTTTATTATAATATTTTATTTTATGTTATAATATTTTTATTATAATATTATTTTCATATTTTTTATTTTATAGTGTATATTCTTCTAAAGTTTCGTTAAAATATTTGCAATATTGTCCTATCACCAATTGTTTAACATGACTTCATGATTTTCGACTTGGCATATTGACCAAAAAGTTTCGGACAAATCTTCACAATTGTGAAGGAAATGTTTCATTGTGAACATTTTGCATTTCTTTCTTTATTGCGATACGGGTTATACAACCAGAGATATATCTCTAGAACTGCGAAAAAACACGATTTTGAGCATTCTTTTGTTTAAACATAAGCTTTCCACCGCACGGATTTAATCCAAACTTTTTACTACGCTTCTTGTAATGCTTATAACAAGTTTCAGCAAAAAATACTATAGTAAGATTTACTTTCTAAACAATTTTAATCATTTCATTATAATTTTCTTAAAATATTTTTTTCTAAAAAATTCTATTTTTGGTATAATTACCCATCGCTGCAAACAACCTTCTTAACTCTGCTGATAATTAAAAAAATAATGATGTTCTGGATATTACTTTTCAGGCCGAGGAATAGTTTCGTCTCAATAGCTACATAAATTTCCAGAATATGAGTCAACAAGAGACCCTCACGAATATTTTGAAATAACCCTCATCCCCTCTAGGTAAGGTCTCTGGGTAGCATTTCCACTGATACTCATCTACTTCACAATCTTTGATGAAGGCATCCGAAATAGTTTATAAATATTATATTAAGCTATGAGGTTCGTAAGTGCATTATAATAGAATCGAGGAACTGTTCCTTGAAGATTCTTGAAATCCTGTTTTAACACATTTAACAATTAACTGAAGTAATAAATTAATTTTGACGTTAGATGTCATATATGACATTTAACCTAGATAAGTAAAACAGAAGTGTTCCAATAACATTCGATAATAATTGTACGATTAAGATAGATTTGCATATTTCCCAAATAAGTAAGAATATTGTATTTTACTTACTGCACATGTTTATTATGAATTATAACATCACTATGAATTTCTGTTTGAATGATAATGAATTACTATGACGGAAGTTCAACTTATAGATCCTAACAACGATGTAAGTAATAAAAGAATAGTTCCCACCTGTCATCCCCTTCTAAGCAGAAAATCACACCCAGTTGGAACTCGGTGCTATCTTTTCAGACATAAAGAGAGATGAAAACTAGGACGTTACAAGCCTAATTTGTATATCTTTTGTGATATATTTGTCGCGTCAAATTTTGGTCAGCTAGCAAGTTGGCAATTTTGCTATCTATGTTAGTCGCGGATACAAGAAGGGTAAAAGGGTTACCTTCCGCCTCCGAGGGTCGGGCGGATAATATTGTGCGGCTCAGGCGGTGTGACATTTCGTTTAAAATATGCCTAAGCGACTCGCCAACTTCATTTTTCTCAAAGTCTTCCCATTTCCTGCCCACGTCAACTTGAGAGAGAATAGTATAGAACAGGCCATAAAAAACTGGATAGAAAAAGGCGAAGAGAGAGGATGCCCTCTAAATAGTTGGCTGACGCCAAAAAGGTGATGTTGGGAAAGGTCTTTGAACTTAGGCTGTGTGCCCAACGAGGATGCCCTCTAAATAGTTGGCTGGCGCCAAAAAAAGATGTTGGGAAAAGTCTTTCAACTTAGGCTGTGTGCCCAACAGGTACCCGCAACAGATAGTGGAATACTCTCAGACGTGCTATACAGCAAACGGAGGAACTAGGAAAATTTGTCGATTATGAATCGTATAAAGAGACATTATAAATAAAAAAGATAATGAAAAATAATGCATTACATACCTAACAATATGCGGTAAATAGATTCACTAACATGATCAAATCGAAAATCTCGATTTCAGCATTTTGAGAAGGCTACAATGCAATAATTTTCACTTAAAAACTTTAACTACGCATATTTTTAGTAAAGTTCTGTATCGTTTTGAATAAAGGTTGTTCAAAATTTTAAAAAGCATTTTTTCTCTAACAAACTCTCAATGACATTACAAAAATATAATATTAATCGTGATATTAAGGTGGAGGTATTTACTTTTTTCACCAACATCTATGGAACAAATATGTACCCAAGTCCATGCAATGGCTAGGCATCAAACTGAATCCTGAATACTGAGAATGGATAATGAGCAATGAGATTTTGGCTCTTATTTAAACTCTGCTACCATCTGCTCCAGACATTCTACTAAGTAGACTTTTTGTAATTATTCTAAAGGCTGTGAATCGAGCTGTGGTCACAGGGAAAACGGTTTGCATTGGTCAGCAGTGCGTGTTGATGGTCATGGCCAGTTTTATCTAAATGAAGCATCAAGATACAACATATGAAAGTAATGTTAACAAATATGAAGATGCAGGTCCTGCCAATTTCTTAGAGAAAACTATGCAAATTGAAGAAACTGACATGGAAGTGATGGATGTTAAGTCAACCGAGGTTATTCGGTTAATCGGTAACTTCTAAGATAAATATCATAGAACATTTTTTGCAGATATTTTTCTAAACTACAGCTATTCGGTCATACAATTATTGGATAACGAAATATTAGCAAAAAAAACGTTTTTATGATCCTTGACTTTTCGTAAAATATTTAGCAGGGGTCATATCAATGGAGACTTTTAAAACAGTTTAAAACTACGAAAAAATAAAGATGATTACAACAATTTGGCTTGCTGGGATTTTTCCACCGATTTGACATATTTTTGTCTAATTTTCCTGAAGTAGGTACTATGCAAATTTCACCAATTTAAATACTTACAATAGAACCCTAAATACACCAATATTGAATATTTAATGAATTTTAGCCATTGTATTGAAATTTAACAAGAATACTGAATATAAAATAGATGTTTGAAGTTTTTATTAAATAATATGAATGCATATATACTTATAGTTTAAAGATTAAAATAAATTATTTATGTTAATATTGTTTCATAAATTTACGTATTTACCCAATATTAAAAACTAGTATCCGAGCAAGTACACAAACACTTTTAGAGGTTTACAGATAATTTCAAAAACCCAATCCCCAACTTTCCAACGTGCTGGTCGAACTAGTTGAATACATTCGCGCACTGAAGATCGGTGTTCTTCCTTTCGCCTTAACCGCACAACTGATTGCTGATTGCAGGTAAGTCTAATCATTACGACACAGCAGAATGTTCTAACGACCTCGATATTTCTGTTTTAGTTTGTTTCTCTTCAAATTTTCGTAAAAAAATGTAATAAATCTTCATATTTAATGTGAAATTTGTAGTATTTTTTATGATACCCCACATTAATATACAGGGTGTCCGAGGACTATGGGGCAATACTTCAGCAGCATATAGTCAAAATAATATACCATATATTTTTTTCTAGGGTGTAACTCTTCCGGAGCTAATTACCCTTATGGGTTAAATCCTCGAGGAGGTTATTGTTGAGAGCTTCCAAGCTGATAGATAGTAAATAAGTATCTTTAATTCAAAATGTTGGTGCTTTTGGTATTTTGTCTAGGAAGCCAGGGGTGGATCACCTCTAATGCTTTTTACCGCTAAATATTGACATAATTAATTAATTTTTGAAACTTATCCAGTTTTGTAAAAAGAGATACCCTGATTAGACATCGATAAAGCGAGCCGTTTTTGAAAAAATAATTATATTGCTGACAAAAAAGAAAACAAGTGTTAGTAATGTGTGCCATGAAATATAACTGCATGAGACTTGTGAAAAATAATTGAATAAATATAAGCGTCAAGTTTATAAATGATAATTATTTGACAAATGAACATTATCTCTAAAGGAAACATTCAAACTTGGTAACTTAAGGTGACCATTCACTAGAAAGAGATATCCGATAGAAAATAGTTATTATTTTTGGCCAACTTTATTTCTTAGCACGTATATTTAAAAAAATATATAAGAGTACCTAAGTAGAACCATAGCAAGATTATTACTATGAATTTTCACTCAACAATTTAATTTAATAAAATAGCTAGATTTTAATTTAAAAATTATGTTTATCTTTTTCGTAGTTTTAAATCTAGCTATTTTGCAAACTACTGAAATTATTGAGTGAAAATTCTACTTAGGTACTCTTATAACTTTTTTAAATATACGTACTAAGAAAAAAGTTATGGGCAAAAATAATAAATATTTCCCTATCGGATGTCTCTTTCTAGGGAATGGCCACATTAAGAAAATGCACTAGAACCGAGTTGTAAGTAGGCAGGTCCGAAGACAGCAATAAATTATTGAAGGTACTCATGGGATTCCAGGGGAGGCCAACTCCGACCTTTATAATTACGAAAATATTTCAATAATTTCACCTAGGTAATGTTGGAATATCTTGATGGCGAGCTAAAAGTTTCAAGACCGGGCAACTCCTGTCACAACCATGAGTGCACGACCACTACAGGTATGTCGGTAGTCCGGTTTGTAACAGTGGTTCATTAAAGTGAACTTCATATTTCTAAGTCAAATTTCTCGACAAAGGAGTGAACACGGCGCGAGACACCCAAAAAAAGCCATAAAACTCGGCCATAAAAGTGTCAAAGCCGACGTAATTTATTATTATATTATATTTAATTAAAATTATACCAAATATTCTTTTGTTGCTCAGTTTCGCCAATAATAATTTAATATACCTATCGAATTATTATTGTTGCCCAGCAAGGACCACGAGGAGGTACGAGCAATTCCTTGCCAAAAAATGTGGGTTTAGAGTTAAGGTTATTGATATTATTAAAATAGGTCAAAGAAATAAAGTAAATTTTTAAATTCATTAAATAAAGAAAATATTGAATTTATGTCAATAACCCGTAATCTAATTAACCCAGATTAAATAAATAAACACAATTCTAGAAAACAAACAAATAATCGAAATAAATAAATTCAATTCTGGACAGCAAATAAATAACTATAAAATAAATAAATTCAGTTCTGAAAAAGAAACAAATAAATAATTATCAAATAAAATATGTATACATATAATATAATAAATAAAAATCACGTTATATTGCATTTGCGCGTGTGTAAAACACTAATGAAACGATAAATTCACAATGTACACTAAATCAAATCACATATATAACATTTTATTTAAAACTCTAATCACTACACTCACTCAACACTTCACAACCACTTTCTAAATCGGTATCATCGTCGGTATCTGAATCTACAGATATTATTAAACGGTCTTGATTAGGGCTGATGCTTTTTTCTAACTTAATAAATTCATCTTCAATTTTAATGACATGCTGAATACACTTTTTCTTGGTGTTATTTCTCCCACTTTATCTTTAATAAGGTCGACTACTTTGGCATCAAATTTGGGGAAGGTATTATTTTTGCGAATACTTCTTTTCAGCTGACTGCATATTAGTTCTATCGAGTTAAAAATGCAAAAATATGGGGGTAATAACCGTAAAACTGTATGTCCTTAAGCTTTAGCCATGCCATCAATCACATATTGTTTTGGCAAGTTTTGCTTCTTAACAATTTCCAAAAGATCTTTCTTCCTAAAATTGTCTTCAAATTCCAAATTATGTTTTCGGAGAAATTCTTGAATATCTTTTTTCTTTGTTCCCGTATTTGGTATTTTCTCAATTTGTCGCGAATGATACGAAGCATTGTCTAAAACAATTACGCTGTTTTCTTCTATATTTGGTAGCAATAAACTCTGAAACCATGCTTCAAAAATATCCGCAGTCATGTTTTGGTGATAGTCAACGTTTGATTCTTCCATTTTTTTTCCACTTAATTTGAGACCATTATGCACCCATCCATTTTCTGATCCACAATGTACAATTACTAATCTGGTTCCTTTATTTGCAGGTATATCAACTTTACATTTCTTTGAACCATCTATCCAGCCTTTTTTCACTGTATCATGGGTATCATACCAAGTTTCATTTAAATAATAAATAAGTTGTCCATTTCGATTTTTTTTTATATTTTCCAAATATTCATTACGCCACTGCACAATTCTGAAGCTTTCCAAAATACCTGCCCTTTTATTAATAATCTTGAACCTAAATCCTATCTTTATTATCCAGCGCCGAAGTATTGCTTGACTAACTGACACTGCACAATTTGTTTTCAGTTCCATATGTATTGATTCCACCGTTGGTACCTCATTTTCCATACACTTTCTATAAATTAAATCTCTTAACAATTTCACCATAGACGAATCTAATGCTCGTGCTGGTCCTTTATCCGATCTAACTTCTCGATTAGGTACCACATCCTTAATTATTCTATAAATAGACCGTTCTGAAATTTCTGTTAAGTAGGCCGTTTTTTCCACGGCTCCTTCTTCACCTTCACTTTCTTTTATATTTTTATAAACGTTTAAAACTACTTTTTTAGTATGTTCGCATAAATATTGTCTAGAACTTTTCTCTGTAATTTGCGAGCCATTACCATTTCCCATATCTTCGTTAAATTTTCTGCTGGTGCTAGGTTGAGGATCTTCCCAAGGCCTGAACATTATCACAATATTATTTTACCACAGCCACTAAAAAACGGAAAACACTCGAATATTTCACCATCCGCCGGAATATTTTTACACAACTACATAAAATACGCTTAAACAAAGAGCAATTTCACTCATCTGTTAAAGTATTATACATTCTAGGCACTCACAATCAAAATAAAATGTAAACACTGAACCACAAGCTGTATTATTGTATGAAGCACATAAACTATATATTCTAAATATAACACAACTCGTTCGAAATATCGCGGAAAACTATGGTCCGTCTTTGCTTAATACCTGTGCCGTTCTGCTTGCCCTTTTACAGCATTATGTATGTGTGTAAAAAATTAAGAAAACAGTAGTGATCGTTAGATCGTAAAATATTTTAGGAGTGAGTGGCGTAATTATTAGAAATTATAACTGATCTCTTAACTGATACTGGCGAGTTTCCCTTAATTTCTTATTTTAATCCATGTCCCGCTCTATCCTAGTGGTAATAGGCGGCAAAGCTTTGAAATTTTTTATTTGACAGAAATACGAAGTTTACTTTAATAATGTGGTGTGCAAAGCTATAGGCTAAGCATATTAGGATTCTCGGAGGAAAGTTTTGCTACAGTTTTTATTTTCTCACCCTCCATGTTTTTTGGGTCGCTGAACACAAGTTTGAAGTTTGCAGGCAAATATTTGGCCCGGAACTTTGGTTTTTTGGCACTTTTTGCCCAAATTTTGGCACTTTTCTCAGTTTTTGGCCTATATCCCAGAAATGAAGCGTTTTTAGACAAGACCATTCCATAAGAAATTAAGGTAGACAAAATTTCCTGCATTTTTCATATATCACTTTTTTTGTAACACTAATCGTTCCGCCGCTAGAGCGTGCCAAAAAGGGGCCATATTCCCGGACCCAGTATACCTTACATGAATAATGAATATAGGGAAAGTAAATTGAAAAAATGGAGACAAACAAATGAAATGCAGTTATTACTAAAGTAGTTATGTACAGTGTATTATAGTCAGTAGCACATATAAATGTATTGTATGATGCAGATATTATAATTATACGATTAAAATCCTCTATTATCTACTTCAGTCAGGTACTAAAATTCCGATTCGGATTATCCGAATCATCCCGAGCGTATTTTATCTTGACGTGTCAAATCCACATTAAAAGTCCGAGGTCATCGGCGGAATTTCTGCTAGATCAAAGGAGTGTCGTATATGGGATTTATATGTGTCAGTAGTATAATATATACTCATAGTATTATAATGATAAATGTGGCGAATGTTCAATGTTAAACGAGGTGAGTAGTAATCTGCACATGTTTACTGTTGAAGATATTCTTGTACATACCTTCGTTTTTCAAAGAACTGTCACATCCTCTTCAGTCCGTTCATCTATTCTCCTTATTTTTTTCAGGTAGTGGGAGTCTGTAATGAACAGAATATATGGGTCAGCTTGTACATTCATATTAACTACTTCAGACAGGTACATTTATGCTCCAAGTGTGTGATTGTCGTTTTTGGGGAAGGAAATGTTACATACCTTCGTCCTCCTTGTCCTGTTCGTCCTGTACTTCGACGTCGAATGGTCCGTCCTCAAGGATATTTGTGAGATCTGTCTCGATCGATTGTCACGTTGTTGCATTACCCCTCACAGTTGATGCACAGATTGGTGCAATCGAGTCCTGCTTTTTCGCAGCTTCATTTTTTTTTGCGCAGGTTTTGACGCATCTGCATGACACCAGACGCAGCAGTTCGGGAGGCGCAGGGGCTTGTAGAGAGGTGATCGGTTCCAGGCAATTTGTTGCTCGTTTGTTGTTACTCCAACCCCAATCTTCGGCATTTTTCAATGCAACTATTTTTCATGAGGTCTTGAAAGCTGCCTTATTATAATTAATGTACCTTAGATGCTTTATCGACGATTCAGTCCTTCCTGTGTAGACGTACACGTTGACCAGGAATCTCTCCACTGCTGCTGAAATGCTTTCTGGAATTGCCTCAGGGCTTTTGAACACACTTACAACATCGGCAAGGTGGGGGTTTTCGGTGAGAGTTTTCACAAACTTCAATTTTCCTTGGTTGTAAGGTGCTAAAGTGTATCCCACCCACTCACTGCGTAAAGAAACATGATATGTTCTTTAATGCAGAGCGTGCACAAGAGACTAGGTGGTTGGAGGAACGTGTCCCTTTCCTAGTTTCAGGAAGAATACGTTTTCTCGTTGGCAAAGACCCGTGAGGGTGACCAACAGGTCGATGACCTCTCCAACCACCACCACAGTCTCAGGACGTTGAGCCAAAGACAGGGCTTCGTTTACAATGACGGTGTCGACATCTTCTGTGGCCTGTCTCCATGTCATTCTTTGAGAGTGTAACTTGGCTATGATCACGGAAATCAATCTTCATTTGTTGTTCGTATTGGACAGGAATTTTTCCATCTCTGTGGTCGGTATCATGTTCTCATCGAAGAGAATGTCAGCGGAAATCGGTTTCATAGACCTCTTCAACCGTTCAGCACTTTTTGTTCCACCTTTCGTACTTTCAGGATATACATCGAAGAAAACGATGTCTGTGGCCCATAGATATTAATGACGTAGTCAACATACCTGTTGCATATTGCAGAGAAGGATTGATTCTCGGGCCAGACAACTTTGTGTAATAAGAACCCACCGTCGATTATATATTGCACTTTTCCGCTGAACTTGTTTTGTGTGGGTATAAACGCTTTGTATAGAGCAGATTTGGTTCCTTTTTTAAACCATTTTCCATTTCATGACAACTCATAGAAAACACGAGTTCATTATAAATAATTTACGATGAACAGTTATCAGTAAGGGCGATTTCCGCGAAAACAGTGAATTTCACTGGATATGGGAATATGGCCTTTTTTGGCGAGCTCTAGCGGCGGAACGGTAAGTCTTCCAAAAAAACGTTATATATGAAAAATGTGCGAAATTTTATCTACGTTAATTTTGTATAGAGTGGGCTTGTCGAAAAGACGCTTCATTTCTGAAATATAGGCTAAAAACTGAAGAAAGTGCCAACATTTGGGCAAAAAAACAAAACAAATTATATTCAGCGATCCAAAAGACATGGAGGGTGAGAAAATCAAAACTGTAGCAAAACTTTCCTCTGAACATCCATCTTTTTCCTAATATGCCTAGCCTACTAACCTTGAAATAGTATATAAAAAAAGTTACATCTGCATTTAAAAAAATTGTATTTTACAGGGTAAATTGAGACATGTGACGTACATATAGGAGACAACTTGGGGTGAGAAAATGTGCCGACTATCCTAATGAAAGTCTAATGTAGGAATCAACAAAGAGTTCTCGAAATTTTTTGTTGCAAAAATAAGAAAAACGAGTAAAAGATCTTACACAGTAAGTTGCTTGAAGAAATATAAGGAGTCTATAGGAATACTTTTGTTTTCCCTGATGTAGAAGATAAGAATATAATTAAATTCGAACAAATTACACAGCCCCACAAAAAAAAGAAAAAGTTCAGACCCAGAAATCAGACCTATCAGTCTTTAAGTATTTTGACCTCCTGAATTCGATGCAGCCATGCAGAATTTCATTTTATCATTGGGTTTTTTTATATCTTAGATTTTATCTGAAACAGCACGTGAGGATAAAAGTTATCCTATGGTTAAAGCCTATGTCTATGCTTTAACTCTTAGTGTTATTCACAAGAGATTTTCTTGTAATTTTTTTCTCACAAGTCGTTAGAAATTACGTTTTACAAAATTTCAAGTTTTAGGAACGTTTATTAGAACTAAAACAAAATGGGTAAAATAAGAAATTTGTAAAAAAGAGAAGGTTATAATTCAAATTATATATATATTTTTGTACCTGTTCAATCAGATCTGTAAGATGACTTAAGCGATTTATATGGATATCGTTCAGTTAAAAAATAACTAAAATTCCTATTTACTCATTTTGTTTTTTATCAGACAAATCGGCTACCGCAACTATTGAAATTTTGTAAAATGTGTTTTTTAACAAACACGATTTGCTAAAATATGTAGGTACTATACCATATTAGAATTTACAGCAAATGAACAACTTTTTCTGATAGTTGGTCACCTTTATATAGTACAAGAAAGAGGAATCTTGTATTTCATGTATTAAATACAGCCCCGGCGCGGCGACAGAAATTAAGGGATCCAGTAAGCTGATGATTTGGGGACCACTACTACTGTCGGCCTTTGGTATCGCCAAGTATTCATATAAGTACAAAGTCGTAATACAATAAAATAAATTGTTATTATTATCATTATCAAGCATTTGTGTATTGGTCGAATATAGTATATTTTTATAAACACTAAAATACATATTAGGTCAGGCCTGTAGCCAGGAATCGCAGGGGGTTTTTATCGAAGATAGCGGAGGCTAATTCCGACATTTATAATATTTATAAAAAATATGTAAAATAATTCCACCATATGATGCTGGAGCTTTTCCATGTAGCGCACATTTTTTTTTGGAATGCCAGGCACCCCCTGGCTCCAGGTGTGTATTGAGTTGGTAAGCCAAATAGATTATAAGATGTTTCTAACTTTCATGGCAGGAACAGTGTCCTATGACCATATGACTTCAGTGAAGTCAACTTTGCGTTCGGTAGAAAGCAATACGACCAAATTATTGAATTGCTCTTGGAGCACAGTTGCTCATAATTAATGGTGGCAAGCTTGCTGAATGCTCGCTCATTTTCTTCTGCGATTATGATTAAAAGAGTGCGGAAAATGCAAAGTACAATGCAAACCTCTCCATAGATTCTGATGCAGTACTTGATCTTCTAAGCCTAAAGGCTGGTCCTGCGGATATACTTCTCCCGTAGAGATTTTTCTCAATTTCCTCATTTCTCTTCTTCTAGAAATAGTGAAAATAAATGATCGACATCGGTTGTGTTCTCAAATCTATGCTTGAGTTCGGATAATGTGTATATGTAGAATCCATTATTGTAAGGATATTCTTCTTAATCTATGACATCTTGACAGGCGTTTTATGATTTATGAAACGTATTAGTTAACTTGCTGTTGTTGTATAGCATGTCCAACAGCTTGACGAGAGCTATTATAGCTGCCTGTAAGACACATGACCTCACCAAAACTGTTTTGTCCAACAGCCCAAAATGTTTCGCCGTCTCGTTTTCCCTGGGATTGCCAACATTGTTCTACATTGTCTTCTCTTTGATTGATGCGGCTAAAAAATGAGACAATATGATACTGGAAAGTCGCTTTGGGGGGCATTTATATTTTTGGAAATCTGAACTGTTGGTGCGAAGGGCTGTCAGGGAACTCGTAGCGAATGCCTCCAAGCCCACATTCGGGCAGCATTAATGCAACTTGTCTGCCTCTCTAACACGACCCATGTCCTAATGACGTTGAGAAGGGTGGAGAAAAATATATCGCTTGCAAAGGTAATATTCTACTTTACAAATCTTGTTTTTTTAATCACTTGATTTGAGCCCTGCAATGACGGGGTTGACTTCCAACTTGGTACTTGGCTGCCCCCCTCACGCCGGGCCTGATTAAATATACCGAGGACATACCATGAATTACTTATATCATGCCGTAGAGATGGGTTAAAAAATTGACAGTACTCAGTAAAATATGATAGAAAAGAAACAGCAATTTAAAAAATTGATGTATCTATTAATAATAATTAAGAAAAATAATTGTTTCCGCCCGGGATCGAACCGGGGACCTTCCGCGTGTTAGGCGGATGTGATAACCACTACACCACGGAAACAAGATATACAAGTTAGCCTGCAAATCATCAACTCTATACACAACAAATTACGAGACTATTATAGTTAACATTAATTTTATTTTATAATTTCTTACACCTACACGCTAATGATATATACATAAATTTAAATACTATGTATTTTGTAATCTACCTACAGTCTATATCAAAATACTTGTTGTGTAGGTATCTATTTTATATCGTTAGCAGGTTCGCGGTTTGCTCAATGTTTAAAAGATGGCGCGCTCGTTGAAAAAGACCAGGATCATTATTTTGTTTCCATTCAGAGGCGGATCAAGTTAAATTGAGGCCCTATACATACGTATACGTATATACTTATAATAGTTCTCTTCATATATTATCTACGATCGTGTAAAAAGTAACAGTTTTTTAGATCATCTCCAGTGTAAAAAAAGTGGCCTTTTATAAGAAACTGTACAATAAATTTTTTTATTGCTTTCGCTTTTATTGCTCGATTTCTAAAAAAATTATCAGTAAGGACAATAGTATTTTACATATTATTAATTTTTAACAATATTTACTTCTACTTTGCAATTAGCACAATTTTCAATATGAATTCTAGGCAACTCGTGACTCCTCGATATAGTATAGGTAGTATATATATACTGGGCTTCTCCCCCTTCAAATCGCCAGGTACTGACGGCATTCATCCAGCCCTTTTACAATGGGGTCTGGATGAAATAGTGCCGCACCTGACAGCAATATTCAGGACGTGTCTAGCACACCTTTATATTCCGAAGGTATGTGGAGAGAAGTCAAAGTAGTGTTCATACCAAAGGCGGGAAGAATAGACTATACTACCCCCAAAGCATACCGACCCATTAGCTTGACCTCGTTCCTTCTCAAGGCGATGGAAAAGCTATGTGAGCGATACTTGAGGGATGTTGCGATCACTGCTAATCCCACACATCCCAATCAGCATGCATACACCCCGGGCAGATCCACCGACACCGCCCTTCATGCGGTTAGTGGTCGGATTGAAAAGTCTTTGGACAATAAAGAGTCCACCCTGGGTGTCTTCATAGACATAGAAGGCGCTTTTGATAAAACCACCTTTCCAAAAATTACAGCAGCCCTCACGAGCAGGAACGTTTCTCCGATCGTAAGTGGCTGGATATCCAACATGCTCTCAAAAAGAGCGGTACAGATTAACATGAGAGACATCGCTGTTAGAGGAATGGTTGCAAGAGGCTGTCCTCAGGGGGGTGTCTTATCACCTCTTCTATGGAACTTAGTTCTTGACAGCCTCCTGCGCCGCCTCAACTCCGAGGGATTCCACACAATTGCATACGCAGATGATCTAACGATACTGCTTAGTGGTAAATTCGAAGGAGTCCTCTGTGATCGAATGCAGATGGCCCTGAGAATAATCGAAAGATGGTGCAGAGAACACTCTCTGTCGGTCAACCCCAGGAAGACAGAGCTGGTCCTCTTCACAAGGAAAAGGAAATTGGGGCCAATGACGGCCCCCGTTCTCCTAAATACCACACTAAATTTCGCATCAGAAGTAAAATACCTTGGAGTAACTTTTGATGCCAAACTAACATGGAATCTTCATTTAGACAGAAGACTAAAGAAGGCTTACATCTCTTTTGAGCAGTGCCGCAGAACCATAGGGAAAACCTGGGGAATGAAACCCAAAGTGGCTATGTGGATTTACACTGCTATAATAAGACCAATGATAGCCTATGGAGCCATCGTCTGGTGGCCTAAGAGTCAGCAGACTGTAGCGAAACGTAAGCTCAGCCAGGTACAACGAGTAGCCTGTTTAAACACAATTGGAGCTATGAGAACAACACCAACAAGAGCAATGGAAGTGATGCTGTGCCTGCCACCACTAGACATATATCTAGAAGAGGTGGCCCTAACTACTATGGCACGTCTCAAATCCGTTGGCATACAGCCAAACATAGGATGTGGAGTGACCAGATGCCGGCTGTGGAATGAGGCAATTAAACAAATGCCACTTCTGCAGGTACGTGCAGATGGTATTTCTCCACAGTTCATCTTTGATAGACCCTATGAAATACACACCAACAGTAGCAATGAGGCCGTCAGTGAAGGAACAGTTAACATCTTCACAGACGGATCGAAAAAGAAAGAAGGAACAGGTTGTGGGGTATACTCCAGGAACCTGCAAATTCAAATTAAATGGGCTATGGACAAACAAGCCAGTATAATACAAACAGAACTGGCGGGAATAACCATAGCCGCAAAAGAAATTTCCCGTAGACAAATAACGGGAAAAACAATAAGAATCTACACTGATATAGACAATCACTACTGGCCCTACAGAGACACAAAATAACAACAGGGTCAGTATGGGAATGCCATCAGGCACTCGTGGGCGCCTCCAGCATGAACAGTGTCATTCTATGCTGGGTCAAAGGGCATGCACAGTGCAGAGGCAACAGGGAAGCTGACAGTCTGGCTAAGAAGGCAGCCAGTCTAAGTATACTTGGACCTGGCCCTTCCAACATACTGCCGACCTCAGCAATAATGCTAATGATTAAAGAAGACACCCACAGAAAATTTAAAAAACTGTGGGATGAAACTCATAGTTGTCAGTTGGCCAGGGATCTGCTTAGATACCCTGACAAGGATACAACGATGATCTACCTGGGAATGTCCAGGAAGAACCTGCGCTTCGCGACAGGAATTCTTACTGGTCATTGCCAGCTGAGGAAGCACCTTTACAACATGAAGTTAAATGACACACCCCTATGCAGAGGTTGTGAACAAGAAGACGAGACTGTCCAACACGTACTCTGTGAGTGCCCGGCAGTCTCCTCTAGCAGAGAATCCATTTTGGGAGAACGTTGGCCTACACTGGCCGACTTGAGGGATATTCCCCTAAGCAGCATCACCACCTTCTTCACAAGATTAGGATGGTTGGAGGCCTAGGTGGAATCCTGTATCCCTCGGGAGGACGTACAAGGGGCCCAATGGGGCCTAGGTGCTGCGGTCACCTAAATGTGACTGCCCTCCCACAAACTCCAAACTCCAAAGTAGGTAGTATATCATTAGCATCAATGGCATCGTTTGAGCTTGCTTCCTCAGATAGTTCTATTTGCAAAATTTGATGTGATAAGATTCTGTGACCGTCGATGACTTCCAGCCACTATGCCTTTTCAGCTGTAATACATCCCCTCCTGCATCTGCAGGCATACATGGCGACAGATGACCTTCTGAAACTATGACCGCAGTATACTCATGTGCATTGGGCAACCCACGATATCTCGCAATTTCGCTTTATGTGGAATCAAGGTATTAATACCTATTGGCTCTGAACACAACACTTTTCATTACCTACGATAGTTCACAAACATGCAGTCGATCATGTTTTGTTGCTGGTGACCTAAGAGTGGAGTATTTTTTATAAATTTCAACTGTATTTTCCAAGTTTCTCATTTTAAGGTCAATAATAAAAATTCGAGGTTTATTTGTTTTTGATGTTGGAACTCTCACTATCAATATATTACCAATATCTTGCACATCACCAACGCTCATTTTATAAAACTGGTCTCTTCTGCATTCACCGGAAATGCCAAAAAATGCTACAATCTTCATCATTAAATATCTATCATTAGGTGCTTCATTTACAATTGTGTATATTTCATCTTTGCTAAACACTTTAGATTTCTTGGACCGGTATCCTACAGACTGCCGCTTTTTATAAGCGGTTAACTTAGAAAACTGTTTAAGATCGATGTTCTTTTCAGTTATCAATAAAGCTTTCACCATTGAATATTCCGACCAAATACTTGAAGGTTTTATATGCTTTGTTCTTTCTGAAAAATTACCAAGGAACACATTTTCCGTAAGATTCTTCACTATCTTCAAAACACACCAATCGTTGAATCGTTTATACACCGACTCATATTGTTTTCGTGACTTCTCAGGTATTAAAATTGGCGTTGTCGCTTGTGCCATCTTCATAACTTCTGAGGGAGCATTTTGAAACTCTTCTACACTACTATAATCACCACTAAACATTATTAACTTGATATTTTAATTCAAACATTCAAGAACAACAATGGCGGCTACTTCAACTACGCCAGTTTATTTCCTTATTATTTTCTTAGTTACTGCCATCACAGATTTTCAGTCACGACCATGAAGTAAACATAATTATAGAATGGCGACTTCAACTACAACTCGAATAATACTGTCAAAGTGACAATCACAAAAGGTTGATACAGTTTTATAAATATTCATGGAAAATTGCCACTTACAATAATTGGCACGATCAAAGTGAACACGTTGTAAGACACACTTGTAAAAAGCATATTTATTGCACTCATGGCTTTTGAAAACAGCCATTCATGCAATAAAGAATGACTTTTTACACTTGTATCTTAAATAACTATTAAGGCAAATAAAAAAAGTCGGGGTATTTGATCTTTAGCGCAAAGTCAAAGGCGCCGACATTTTTTATGTGCCTTATAAGTATATGAAGATTAGTAGACACCTTGTGGATTTTCTTTGGACTACTGTGCTATTTTATGCCCTAGGTTTTTGACAAGCTGGAGTAATTAAGTTCAGATTTTCTTGAAATTAGAATAGATAAACAATATCAGCAACATACGCACTGATATTTTGTATTCCAATGAATACAGTATCAGCTACATAAAGAGAGAATAATGTAGGTGCAAGACAGTTCCCCATATTCAACCAGCTACAGTAATGATTGTTGACACTCTTTTCTTTACTATCATATGTTTCTACATGTTGCTTTCTATTTCAAAATAAGATATACGAATTATACGATATATACTATAAGTCAGCGTATGTTGCTCCTAATGTCTAGCGTCTAGAGCTTGTACAGGAACATAATTTTTTTTAGGTAAAGGGTGATCCAACACAACTTTGCCGCTATTGCAGGAAACATTGGGAGGCCTGTGTTACAATGTTTCTTAACAGAAGCAGAAAACAGGCTTCCAAATGTGCTCTTTATAACATTTTTTGTGGATACCTCTAACACCTCATGACATTTTAAAACTTGAAGTTGAATAGAGTTGATTAACAATCATTGGCAAAATATAAATTTAGTAGTACATAAGTACTACATTTCAAACTCTTAATCCCCTTAAGTTGTAAAAAAGAAATGAGCTTAGTTTATTTAATATAGTTAAATGATGGATGCTGTCGCTGCCGCCTGTCTGCCTATAATATAAAAGAGGGGCCACTGCTGATGGAATTTCGTAGATCCACCAGACTGACAATATATATTTTTTAGTTTCCTTACTGAAAATGTATGCAATGTTGATATTTCCAAAAAGAAGATAGGTACTAGTTTTCAGAATAAATCATAAATTCAGCTACCAACTTTTTTTCAGGAAAGTTAAACTTATATTTTACCATTAATGGCCAATTAACTTGATCCAATAAGTTACAAACTGTAATAAAATTGAAGGAAATTTCAGTGTTACTCAGGCACAACTTCAATCATTTGAGGCCCATAGCTCAGGTAAGAATCTTTTTGAGTTTCACATTGGGAGAAGCTTGAGTTCATTAACCAGCCGTTGAAGTTCGTCAAATCGCTAAGATCACTTAAAAGGATAGTCCAATCAGTAGAAGGGGCACAGAGTGCAATTAATTTAGAGCGGGGTACAACATTGGCCTCATCAGCTAACCTTTGATTGCAATACGTATACACAAAATACACAGAACCCTTATTGACAAGCCGATATTCAGGAACTTGTGGTGCAGTCTTTGGAAACATTGGGTCAACAAGATATTTCACTCATCTTTGTCTAGAGCAGCAGGTTTCATATTTTAAAATTAATGTAAAATTCCCCCGAGCCTCCCAGGTTTTACAATAACATTTTAGTAAGTAAATGCACTCGACAATTAGTTTTAGTAATAATTTGAAAATCATCAGATTGACACCCATATCTAATTTATTCCCATAATATTACACAATAAGTTTGCTTCTATAACCACTTAGCAGATGGCGATCAGGAGTTTGCTCACAATGATTTTAAGCCTCTCAAAATCATAGTGCGCAAAGCAGTCCTAAGCACTAGAAATATAAACCTTATACAATAAATTTGCTTGTACTGTAAATAAAATGTTATTAATGAGTGATGGTAAACAACTATCACCATTAAATATTTACCATGTTGCGCACAGTAATAGACATTTTTTATTAAAATATTGATTAGTAAGAATCCCTGATTTTTCCAACTATTTTCAAAGTTCCCCGACTCAGAGAAGTTTTCCCGGTGACTACGAACTCTGAAGAGGCACTAGTCCATGGAAAGGTACAATGTTAGTGGTATTTTCCCTATAAGGGTAAATGAGAACCTGTGTATAACTTCCCAATTACCTATAAATTGAATTAAAATTTTGCATAAAATAAATAACCCTTCGTGATAAATAGAACGCGAGATACAGATACATCCTCTGCGAGTAAATGTTTATAATAAACTGTCTCTATTAACTATGGATATTAAGGAATTTCCTAAAAAAAAGTACAAGTAAGATATATTGTGTTATACTTGCATAAAAAATTTGTATGCTGAAAGAGCTAACCCTGATTTTGGCGCCACAAAAATAAAGTGAGGGCTAACATATTCACCAGTTGGCACCACTGAACAGTGAGGTATTTGTCAATACTCTTTAAATGTTATGAACGTATGATTTATTTTATATGTACTTATATAAATTGATAGATTTCAATTTCCCCAGTTTTTTATGTAGTTTTAAAAGACAAATAATGCCTCAATGTTGTTCAGTGCCACAACAAAAGGAGGTCACAAATTTTGTTGTGACAAAGCCTAAAGAAATAGTTGATAATTTGTCGAAATAAAGGATGGAAAATGGCTTTTCGCCAAATTTTTTAAAATTTTAGTAAGTTATTCTTTGAATCCTTACAAACAAGTCTCCAAGGGCACAAAACTCTAACTATATTTTCGTGACTTCTACCACCTCTGGAAATCGCAAAATCTGCGATTTTTGGAAAGACTATGATAGAAATTTACTTGACACTGCTTTTTTTTTAAGAAATGAATAGCTGAACGATTTAAAAAAATTATAACAGGAATGTCTATTATTATATTATGTCTGCGTACTAGCAAAAGGATCATAAATCATAAAATATAATATGAAGTTAAGGTGGCCATTCCCTAGAGAGAGACATCCGATGGGGAAATATTTATTTTTGCCCATAACTTTAATTTTTTAGTACTTATATTAAAAAGAACTATAAGATTACCTATGTAGAACCATAACAAGACCATTACTATTAATTTTCACTCAATAATTTCAGTCGTTTGCAAAATAGTTAAGATTTAAATTTAAGAATTATGTTAATCGACTTCAGAAGAAGGCCATTAGATACATAATGGGAATGAGAAAATGCGATAGCTGCAGAAAATCATTTAAGGAACTGGGTGTACTTCCACTACCATGTATTTTTATATATCATTTACTGCTCTATGTTAAGTCTGAGTTAAGCAGTTTCAATTCTTTAAATGATAATCATTCCTATTTTACCAGAAATAATTTAATTTTAGAAATACCTACCCATAACTTGGCTACTTATAAAAAGAGTCCAAAATATTTAGCTATAACTGCCTATAATAAACTACCCAGTAATTTTAAAATTTTAAATCCTCATAAATTCAAAGTCACAATAAAACATTTTCTTTTAGACAAGTCATATTATTCCCTAAATGACCCAAGCAACACCATTTCGTTTATTAAATGTTAATTTTCGATATATTCTATACATAACTATACGCTATATCATATACGTTTATAAAATGATAAAATGTCCGCGACTTAAACGTATATTTACTAGTTATGATTAACCTAAATTGTACGTAGGCAATATATCTTTAATATATGTATATCATAGACGTCTATTTACTAAGTATGATCAACGTTAATTTTACTTAGACAATATATCCTTAATATATGCATATCATCGACGTATATTTACTAATTATGATCAACGTTAATTTTACTTAGGAAAAATATCTTTAATATACGCATATCATATATGTTTATTTACTAATTATGATCAACGTTAATTTTACTTTGTTAATATATCCTTAATATACACATATCATAGACGTATATTTATAAATTATGATCAACGTTAATTTTACTTAGGAAGTATATGTTTAATATAGGTATATTACAGACGTATATTTACTACTTATGATTAACGTTAATTTTACGTAGGCAATATATCTTTATTGTACGCATACCATAGACGTATATTTACCAATTATGATCAACGTTAATTTTACTTAGGAAATATATGTTTAATATAGGTATATTACAGACGTATATTTACTACTTATGATTAACGTTAATTTTACGTAGGCAATATATCTTTAATGTACGCATACCATAAAGGTATATTTATTAAATATGATTAACGTTAATTCTACCCATGTAAAATATCTATAATATTCGTATGTCGAAAAACTATAGTAAACGTTTTTCAAAGTATGAAATTTAACGAATTTTAAATACATGTTTTAAACAAATTTCGAATATATTTATTATTTAGGGTACCTGCCTATTATTAAGTGTACCTTGCATGTCAATTAGATTTTCTTATCCAATAAATTATTGAAAAATGTATATGTATAAATGAAAATACTTACCTAAATCAACACCACTTCCAATATTTTTATTCACATTTCTATCTATTCTACTTTAAACAAAATAGGCACTATGTAAGCAATAATCTCAAAAAAAATAATTCAATAAAGGATAATTAATATTGATCATAGAGAAATATTACTAGAAAAGCACATACAGATGGTTTACATTTGGATGCCACAAATATATTAAATTATACAATTATATTAAAATTTTAAAACTTGGAATGCACATATTAGAAGCGAATAGGCATACTTTGACATATGTATATATATTTCTACATAATCGGATTCTTCATCGCTTTTCAAAGAATGTCAACTTTTCACGTATAACTTATTTCAATGTCTTGAAAATCAAAATTAATAATTGAAAATATTTTTATAATATAAATTTCCATAAGAGGAATAGGAAATAATATGGTTTATTTTTGACATTTGATATAACTGAAATGTAAATCATTGGTAATAAATTTGAATTCATTTGGGTTAAGGGCATTCTGTACGAAACAATAATAAATACCATAAAAATTCATAAAGGCGCCAAGTAGTAAAAGTAATTTTGAAAAATTAACACTATGGAAGCAGGTATTTTTAAGCAAATGGGTAGACGTAGGCAATAATTAATCTCAAAAAACTTATGTGACAAATATATATATTTTATCTGAATAAGACAGGCTAAAAATAAACCAAATAAATAGCCAATGGCCTAAAAATTTAAAAATATAGATATTACAAATATATGTATATATTAGATATGAGGCATCTAATTCCAAAACCCACTATACTCAATTTTCATGTGATTTTAGATTTTAACGGTTTTCAATAGTTTGTTTTGAGATGGTCCTCTCAGAGAAAATGTGAGTATCAAAGTTCACTAGAATCATCTTAAAATGCGCTTCGAATATTGCGTTTAGATCCAGAAGCCACTATAAATTTTTAATGAGTTTCAATTTCCACTATAATGTAACTATGTCCAATAATGTAAGAGAGTGACTCTACCACATGACCAGTGGGTGGTCTATTATTCCCGCGTTGTCCACACGTCTTTACATCATTATATTACAGTTTGTTTTGTGCTCCTACAAGCAGGTCGTAAACAGTTTTTTTAGAAGTGTAAAAATATGGATAGAGGTATTGTAGAAATACCTCCTAGTAAATCTAGAAAAAGACAGCACCAGCCGAAAACGTGGAAAAAAAATCAAATGTTGAGACAGATATGGCTTGTTTATTATTTTTGTTTTCTATTGCGCCCATAATGACTCATTATTATTATTTTACCTGATTTTGTTCCCAAATTTTACAGATATGTCGCAAAAGAATTATCTGTTTATCCAGTATGTACACATAAAAGAGGCGCCTTCAAATGTAGACTGCTAAGGATGCAAGATATGAAATTTTTTCATTCTGGGTTTTACAAACATAAGACAAAGATTGAACAGGACAACTTTATCATCAAATATTGTTGTGTGAAGGGTTCTAGAAAAGCTAAGGAAGATTCTAAAACCAAAAGATATCTTACATTCAAGTACACATATTGTCTAAATGTTATTTGTGGCATGATCTTAATTTGTTTCCTTCTTCAATTCTTTGGGACTTCCTGCCACATGTATGTTTTCTTTTTAAGCAGTGCTAGGGGAGTCTACAAAATATATAACAATTAACCAGTATATTACTGGTAAAAAACCTCTACGCCTGTGGCGTTTACGTCAAAGGATTAGTTAAAGGTTGGTTTTTATAAATAAACAACATAAATAAGTATAAAAACTTGAAATCAAATATTTAATTTCAAGTTTTTATACTTATTTATGTTGTTTATTTATAAAAACCAACCTTTAACTGATCCTTTGACGTAAACGTCACAGGCGTAGAGGTTTTTTTACCAGTAATATACTGGTTAATTGTGATATATTTTGTAGACTCCCCTAGCACCGCTTAAAAAGAAAACATACATGTGGCAGGAAGTCCCAAAGAATTGAAGAAGGAAAAAAATTCAAGTACAGTTCTGAACTGTGAATAAAATTGGTTTTTGTTTGCAGACAAACATTCCTGGATGTCCTTAATCTTAAAAAAGATAGGTTGCAAGGAGTTTTACAAAGATTTTACACAGATGCTGGAGATATGGCAAAATTAATTAAATTTATCCAAAAATATATTTTTTATAAGATTTTGCAGACATCAGGAAAAATAAAAATAATGTAATATTGTTGAATAATCAAAAAAAGATAGTTTTTCTTCTTTATTAGTCAACAATAATACATGATTTTTATTTTTTCCTGATATGTTGCCATAAAAAATATTTTTTTATAAAATGTTTCATAATGATGCATTAATATTATTATTATAAGTGTTATTATATTTGTTAATCAAGTTTGTAAGTCAAAGACGAACAAAATCCACTACAATCAGAACTTAGAAGCAAAACCCACTATGTGCATATTTCAATATCTATTAGTACAAGTTTAACAAACATGTTTCGAGAAAAAATTGTGCTGTTTACTTTTCCACAGCATATTTTATTAAGTTACCAAAAATTAAGCCGATACCTCATAGGGTTCATTCTCTATCACGTTTTTGGCCCTCCTGTAAAATCGTCTTAAATAAGTGTAGTGGCGGTTTTTGGAATTAGACGCCTCATATTACATAACAAAACAAAACATTAAGATTGAAACATTTGCAGAGTGAGAAGGAAATACGTGTTTATTTTTGGTTTATTATAAATAGTGTGTCGCACTTAATAGTGTAACACCCTTACAACTTTTTTATTTCTTTCTAATTATTTATTATAAACCAAAAATAAACTCATATTTCCCTTGCACTCTACCATGTTCCAACCTTAATGCTAGAACATAGTCATCTACTATCTAATCTTTTCTTGAGGAATAGGATTTCCTGGCTTTTGCAAGTTTTAACCAGTCTTTTACTGCGCTATCTATTTCCTTATCCGTCAGGTCGTTAACGTCATCTCTTCCTCTATAATGATATTTAACAGCTTCTGCAATCGCCAAAGATATTAGATTAGATGTTGGCTGAATAGCCACAATACTAATGTTTATTTTAAAATCAAGGAAACTACAGTAGTATTGGTTTGTTTACTCAAAATAAAAGAAATAAGTATTAATTAAAAAAAATTGAAATGATTTTAAAAAACTTGTTTACTGCTACTAATTTTTGACACTCTATATAAAAATAAATATAAAGTTATAAATCAAACATACCTCTGATCACCTCCATCATTTTGGTGGATTTGAATGCTTTTTTATTGTTCTGTCCAGCCCAGTTGAATTTCATTGCTATTTCATTGCTTAACATAAATTTCAGCATGCCCATTATTACGTAGCGGACAGAGGATCCTCCAATAGTGGCCAAACGACATTTCTGAAATTTTAGAATTAAGAATTAAATTAATAAAAAAAATTAGTGTTGTAAATAACATTACCAAATAAGTAAAATTATTTTCTTTAGCAAGGAACATCTGCAAATCTCGGTAGTCTGCTTTACTTGCAATTGGCATATTTGGCAGATTGGCAGGTGTAATCAATTGTTGCACTGCTGTAGCTGATTGGGTCTTTGCAAGTTGGTCCAGCAAAATACATTGCTGACTTTGAGTGGCTATGATATTCTCCATTTTTGTAAGAAGCAGTTTGCCAAATTTAGAGTGTTCCAGTGAATCCAAGACGCCTTGTCCTGAGTGTTCATCTTGAGTTGTTATAACAATGGATGTGGAAGGGCTATTTTGGATTCGCTGTTTGGATGAAGTACTTTTAGAACTGCTTGGTCTGGAATCATTCTTATTGCTTTCATCACTGAAGGAGTCAGAAAAGTCGTCAATCCTAAAAATATTTTTTAAAAGCTGTCACTATAGTTCGGTCCCCACTAAAAAATTTATACATACTGTTTTTGAAAGGGTTTTTGCCTTTTCTTTTTGGAGGCTGCTGAAGCTTTGTCTTTTCTGAATTTTGGAGATGTTGCTATATCTTCATTGGACGAATCACTATACAAAGAGAAGAAAACAAATTATAACTTATGTTTTTTCCCCAATTTAAATGTATCTGCTTGTAGCTGTCTAAGATACTATTGTTTACTAGTCATGATCCTGAAGAAAATTGTCAAAAATTAATGGTGAATTTTGGCAGCTAGTTTCATTCAAACTCATATTGACTGTACAACTTTGTTATTTTCTACTTACAAGTCACTTATTTCTCTGGTTTCTTCATACACTTTTCTTTTCTTTGATGCAGACTTGTTTTCTAGTTCACCATTTTCTTCTTCACTTAACAGATCGTCGTTGCTTAAAATTTAAAAAAAATTAATGTGTTGTTAGATAATAATAATTGTTGTAATACTTACTTATCGATATTTTCTTTATCAGAATTTTGTTCGTCTTCAAGGGGATCTACTGTTTTAAGAATCAATTGATGTATATTTTCCCCGGCATCAGAAGATGCGGTGGTATTCTCTTCTAAAGTATTTTTCAGTTTGGATTCTGCTTGATCATACTCACCTAATAAGAAAGCAAGTATCAATGAAAAAATTCAATTTCAATAATTTAGATTATTACTTGACAAGAAAAGGATCTTCACAACTTCGAATTTCCTCCAACTTTTTAATGGTTCTTTCTTATCCAATACGTACTTATCGAATAAAGTTTGAGTAACATTAATGGGCCAATTGCAGTGTTTTTCGTCGTTTGTCAGCCACGAGTAGGGGACAATAGAGCACTGTTTCCTTGGAAATTCGATCACAGCATACATATTGATTGGTATAGATATAAATACGAAATTAAGGATCAATAAGTATCTACATGCACTTATAATGCCTAGGCTTTCCCAAAAGTGATATATTGCGAGCAGACTAAAAAAAATTACAATAATGCAATTTTACTTTCGTTGAAAAAATGAAATCTTAATATTCATTATATTAATGTTATGATATTGTTCTTGCTTTTTTTTTTAGATTATTCATAGTTTAAGCCTCTATTTCTCAATAAATATTTCAATAAATTGAAGGCAATACTCTATTCTAGTTTTATAAGATTGAAAATGCTTGACGCATAAAAGTGGGCTGAAGCAAGTTATAAAATGCAAGTTTAAGTGATAGCTAAAGACTAGTGATGTAAAGATTACGATGACAAATACGATTAATCTGAGATTATTGTTATTGATTTTATGCATGTCAACACTTGTTCAAATTCATTCAAGAAGGAAGCTGTACTTTCCTAATAGAGGCCCAAAATTTACAAAAATTATGTTTCTTAAATAAAAATGTATCAATAACCCATTTTAACTATTAAAGTATTCTTATTCTTTATTTATTCTCAATTAAATTTTATTTTGATTGTTTTTGTTGTACAGTGTATAACAGTTATTTTTGCTTTATATGATTCTATTTATTATGGGAATCGTACAATTATTGACTTCATAAATGTAATTGTGTAATGGTAAACATTACATCACTACTAAAGATCAATTAGTGCTGCACATAGGGTTTTGTCCATACATCAGTAAGTAAAATTATGAAAATTAAAATTTTTCGTTACCTCTACTGATTTTTTTGCAAGATTATTTGGCAAATTGGGGAAATTATAATTTGTTTAAATAAATGATTTATATAAGAAATAATAGTCAATATAACCTCATTAATTATGTTTTATGTTGTTGCAGAACATATTAGAAACAATTTTTAATTTTTTTTAGGATAGATTTATTTTGGATAATGAAGATCATTTATTACTGAGGATATATTGGGTATTATTTCTTAATTATATCATTTATTTAAGCAAATTATAATTTTTTGAGTTTCATTTCCCCATTTTGTCAAATTCAATTGCTTATAAAAAAAATCAAATGACCACTGCCAAAGTCGGCACCATGCATTTTTTATAGTATACAATGTTTAATACTCAAATCCAAAGACAAATTGCGTTATGCATATTTGGCATACTCAACCCCTACTATGTGCTGCACTAAATAATAATTAAGTATATATTTATGTTAAAATTCATGCAAGCACACTTCTTATTTTTGCATGGAACTTGCACTTTTTGCTTATAAACTATTTTTTGTTCTGCACGTAGTGTAATATTGGCGTTACATAATATCCATTTCTGAATGGAAATGCTATATATTTAGCTACTATATCTGAAATATCAAATATTATCTGATTTCCTTCTCCTCTTGCGAAATATATTCCTAACTTTGAAGATTCTAATGGCTCTGTATAAGCATTATCCATGTGTTTAAAAGTGTTTCCAACCAATTTATATTGATGGCCTTTACATATTATTGACTTTATCATACAAACTTTATTGCCACCGACTGCAACAATATTATTGGGAATATGTATTGAAAATATTGTTCCATCCATTTCAAGTTTCTCGCACAGGAAATAATTTGGGTGTTCGTCAAAAATCATATGAGGTTTTATCTTATTAGAATCATCGCATTGTTTTACCTTCTTGCATGTGTTCATTTCAGCTAATCTGTTATGAATTTGTTCTAGCGGACGATATGTGCCCTTTATGCGATATTTTAATTTACCAAGATAATTTTCAAATTTAAAACAGCTAAACGATTCTAAGGGACCAAATTTTTCAACATCTCTCCAAATATGTAGAAGCGAATGAATATTATACACGACGAAAAATTTGTCATAAATTCTAGGACATAATTTAACGAACTTTTCCAATGCTCGCTTTGCAACCGAAAGATATTTCTCAATCAATTTATTATTACTGAGTATGAATGCAGCAGTATGCAAAAGCAGGAAATGATTATACGAATCGGCATTATTCAGCTGATCTCGCAGTACCACAGGACCACAGTATAATACCATAAATCTAAATTCTGTTGCCTTATATCTTCTTGCACGAGATAGTGGGCCAATTTTTCGTGGAAAGTCGCAGGGGATGTATTTCTTAATGTTTTGTAAACGTGTATTTATGGCTGAAATTTTAAACCGGGCCAATTTAAAAGGACGCTTACCGTCCAGCCAATAGAGCACTATTAAGCGTTTCATTGCCCCTAAATAAATTAAGTGCATGGGGTCCAGCGCAAACTGTGAAACCAAACCCACATTTAAATCCAGCAAAGGTGACTTTCCTTTTATATGATTGTCTTGGTTATTATTATCATCATTTGAAAACATTATAAAATCGTTATCGTTTCTAGCAACACAATCTTGCAAAGGGTAAAAGCGCTTCTTCCCAACAAGTTTTGATTTAATTGTGCATTTTTCACAGCCGAATTTAGCAGTATGGCCCTTTATCTGTTTTAAATAAGCTCTAGCGGGAGCATCACAACAAAAACATAAAATGTTCACCTTATATCGCACACCTAGATGTTTTATACCTCGTTCTAAAATCTGAGACAACTCATGAATGAAAGTTTCTAAGTACTTTTCAATAGGATCTGGTTTACCTACACCACAAAATATTGCCACTGGGAAAGGCTCTTTATTCAAAAATTCATTGGCCCTTATAAGTATTGGCCAAAATTCAATGTCACTATTGTGATATAAAGGTATGCCATCAACATTAATTTGAATGTTTATTATTTCCGTCTTATTACAAACACCTTCACTTATTCTCTGCTTGAGTCCTACCTTTAAATTAAAATATAACATTTTACCATTATTTAACGACAGAGTATCTATTTCCCTTGGAGTACCTAATAAGGTTCTAGCATCGTGCTTCAGGAAAGGGAATCTTACATTTATTATATCTAATAATTCCTTGACACATTTTTGGGTTACCCGATTACTACTGGCCCACGTTTTTAGTCTGTTCACAAATTCACTTTCATTAAAACCATTATTTGTATAATCAGAATTATTATGATAATAAGAGGCAACAATTGAGGTTGAAGCACAGAATTCAACAGCAGTGCAATGATGATCAACATTGTCTTGGCCAATTAAAAGATTAGTCGAATCGTTTATTGAAGTAGAGAAAGACGGATTGGGGGGAACATTTTCGAAAGAATTATTATCAACGGCATTTGTATTGTTGTAATCAGGAGTTGGAAGAGTCTCACTTATTTCGTTTTGATACAGATTTAATAATGAGATTTTAACATTATTTGCAATTTTTCGACGTAATTGTCGTTTCCCAACAATTTTTTCAAAAGTAGATGGTGTAAACATAATGTAGGTATATTAATAATCCCAATATTATTACTTCAAATTAGTATTACTAATGAATGCTAAAGCTGATGTGTAAATTCTATTCTGTTTCTCTATAATAATGCCTGGGATGTGATGAATCAGTCCATTTTGCTTTTTAGCGTGGTTGGTCACTGGACACAAGGACAAGATACATTTTATAGTAACATTACACAGAAAAAACGTGAGACATACTTACCAATAATGCAGCATCGAAAAATATAACAACTATTATTTATCATAAAATGAAATAGACTACAGAAATAATATGTGAAAATCAAGATTATACACGATAACACTATTAAACTATTAAACAACCAAAAACCAAACATGAGCGGAGCAGGCCGAATCATAGATGACATGACCAAATCGACAATTGACAGCTAGTTTGTGTGGCGGCGTCACTGGCGCTCATAGAAAAGGTTATAGAGCATAGACGGAGATGGGTGATATTTCACGATCCGTGATTAAATCACCGATTTTGAAAAATCACTGTTACTAAAGTTGCTTCAAAGCGAGATGTATCACTTATATATCACGACTTACCTGTGCCTCGGTTTTGCTAACACTAAATGCATTTACACTTTGAACATAAAATACGCAATCTTAGACTCTTAGTGTCCACTTTTATTTTCGACAATATGTATATTACTAAATTTAATGTACAAAAATTGCGATCATAACACGCTCCATAATCACCGATATTAAAATATCACAATAATAATCTGATTGAAGAATCATCAGTGATCATGATAACCTCTATCACTAAAGGGATTAAGAATTTGAAAAATACCTCGATCCAATTGGTTGTTTAGTGATTGCAATCAATTTGTTCCTGCACCGAAAAAAAAGCTGCTTTCGTTTGCAGTGAACATAATATGATGCGAAATTGCGTGGTAGGGACAGAGACAACACATGAAACATGATTACGAATCACTGGCGAACGAAAGCAGCTAAAATCGGCCGATAGCAGTCCCAGCCAGCGCGGTAAAATTTGATTTGGTTTGGAAGATCATTTTACAATGAACCTTATATATGGATGTCTTAAAGGTCAAAATAAATGTGGCTTTGTAAATATGGACTTTTAAAATATTATTTGGAGTAAATTTTACAATGATTCATTCATTCATTCATTGTTTAATGGCTGGCAGAATCATATAAAGATTGATTTTCAATTCGTGTTATACTTATGGCATTTATAACACCGTAAATTTTAGTATTTAGAACCCTCTAAAGCCGAAAATATGTGATTTCAGGGGGTCACTACCTGTATACAACTTTTAATCAGCATCTCTAAACTATGAAAAACTTCAACCAAAAATAAATTTCTATATATTTTGTGCGGGGTCCTTTGCCTTGCCTGTGATACCTTTTCTATTTCAAGCAAAAATAAATACGTTTTTGTGGTATAAAAAAAGTTTCTTAAAATCAATTAGATACAGCTAGGTGTGACCCATTTAAAATGGAAACACCTTTATAACTTTTTCCTTTTTTTGTCCGACTTGAACCAAATTTTACCAAAAGATAGAACAAATTATATAGGATCTACTTATGGCCAAAAAAACATTCGTGTCTTACAAATGCAAAGCCACCTGTGGTACCAATAAAATAAATGGAAAAAATAAACAAATCATATTAGGCATTTTTAATCGAAAAACTTTATTAATGAAAGTTGTTCAGAACTGCCCAAAAACCTAGAGTCCAAAATTTCAGCAATATTAAACACTACTGAAATTTTGTTTAAAACAATGTCCGAGTCCGAAAATATCATTTTAATTGATTTTGTTATTTAGAAAATTGTGCTATGACAATTTATTTGTTTGAAATTAAACGTAAGCTGCCAGGTAGTTGTCAAGTGATTTGTATTTTTTTTAAATTTTGTCGAAATTTTGGACTTCAAAAACAAAATTCTATATTTTTTAATACTGCTGAAATTTTGGACTCTAGCAGGTTTTTGGACAATTCTGAACAACTTTCATTAATAAAGTTTTTCAATAAAAAAAATGCCTAATATGATTTCTTTATTTTTTCCATTTATTCTGGTACCGCAGGTGGCTTTGCGAATGTTTTTTTGGTCATAAGTAGATCCTAATTTGTTCTATCTTTTGGTAAAATTTGGTTCAAGTCGGACAGAAGAGAGAAAAGTTATAAAGGTGTTTCCATTTTAAATGGAATATAATATACGTTTAACATATATATAATATTTGTGATTATTTTAGTATAAAATCAATTTATTGAAGAAGCATTTTAAGTAAATATTAGTAGTCCATTACTCCACTCATATTTTTAACGTGACATACAAATTATCAATTTAATATTAATTATTTGAAAACAATTTATCGAAGAAACATTTTAAGTAAATATTAATAGTCCATTCATATTTCTAACGTGACATAAATTATCAATTTAATATTGTTTGAAAACACGATTTGTACGCATCTACAAAATAATAATTAATAATAATTATACACAAATATGATATTTACAAAATGTGATAATTTTAGTATAAATTCAATTTATTGGATAAACGTTTTCCGTAAATAATAATAGACGGATATTCTACTCGTATTTTTAACGTGATATATAAATTATCAATTTAATAATAACAGTTTGAAAACATGATTTATACGTAGCTACGAAACAATAATTAAACGTAAATACTACATGTTTATTTTACACGTAACTCATATACTAAAAGTATACAATCAGTGACTATTGTATGTATAATTAATACAAATAGTTTCTTAAAAGCAATTAAGTATATGATAAACGTTTACCATACACAAAATATTTATAAAATGTGATAATTTTGGTATAAAATCAATTTATTAAATAAACGTTTTCCTTAAATAATAATAGACGGATATTCTACTCCTATTTTAAACTTGACATATATAAATTATCAATTTAATAACAATAGTTTGAAAACATGATTTATGCCTAGCTACGAAACAATAATTAAACGTAAATACTACATGTTTATTACACGTAACTCATATACTAAAAGTATGCATTCAGCGACTATTATATATATATAATATATACAAATAGTTCTAAGAAGCAATTAGGTATATGATAAATGTTTACCATATACAAAATATTTAGAAAATGTGATAATTTTGGTACAAAATCAATTTATTAAATAAACGTTTTCCGAAAATAATAATAGACATATATTCTATTTGTATTTTTAACGTGATATATAAATTATCAATTTAATAATAATAGTTTGAGAACATGATTTATACGTAGCTACGAAACAATAACTAAACGTAAATACTACATGTTTATTACACGTAACTCATATACTAAAAGTGACTATTGTATGTATAATATATACAAATAGTTTCTTAAAAGCAATTAAGTATATGATAAACGTTTACCATATACAAAATATTTATAAAATGTGATAATTTTGGCATAAAATCAATTTATTAAATAAACGTTTTACGAAAATAATAATAGACGTATATTCTTTTCGTATTTTCAACGTGATATATAAATTATCAATTTAATAATAATAGTTTGAAAACATGATTTATACGTAGCTACGAAACAATAATTAAACGTAAATACTACATGTTTATTACACGTAACTCATATACTAAAAGTATTCAATCAGCGACTATTATATGTATAATATATACAAATAGTTTCTTAAAAGCAATTAGGTATATGATAATTGTTTACCATATACAGAATATTTGGAAAATGTGATAATTTTGGTATAAAATCAATTTATTAAATAAACGTTTTCCCTAAATAATAATAGACGGATATTCTACTCGTATTTTTAACGTGATATATAAATTATCAATTTAATAACAATATTTTGAAAACATAATTTATACGTAGCTACCAAACAATAATTAAACGTAAATACTACATGTTTATTACACGTAACTCATATACTAAAAGTATACAATCAGCGACTATTATATGTATAATATATACAAATAGTTTCTTAAAAGCAATTAGGTATATGATAAATGTTTACCATATACAAAATATTTGGAAAATGTGATAATTTTGGTATAAAATCAATTTATTAAATAAACGTTTTCCCTAAATAATAATAGACGGATATTCTACTCGTATTTTTAACGTGATATATAAATTATCAATTTAATAATAATAGTTTGAAAACATGATTTATACATATCTGCAAAACAATAATTATACGTAAATTCTACACGTGTATTATACGTAATTCAAATACTAAAAGTATATGATCAGCGATAATTATATGTATAATAAACGTAATGATTGAAAAATCGTATTTCAAAAATGGTTTAGAATTATACCTATACCATTTTTAAACCATTATTACGTATAATATACGTTAATTAAACCAAAGCGTGTTACTTGGGGAATATCTTGACGATTCGCTGTAGAGATCTTATAATTTATGTTATTGTTCTATTTTAGTAATTCTATATTTTAAACTGTTTGTATTGTTTTATTTTATTTGCTATGCTTACTGACTTGCCACATATACATACAATGTATCAACAAATGGTTAATAAATTATTATTATTATTATTATTATTATAATCATTCTATTTCGTAGTTTTAAATCCAACTATTTTACAAACCACAGAAATTGAGTGAAAATTCATAGTAAGTCTTGTTATGGTGTTACTTAGGTAGTCTTATAGCTTTTTAAAACATATGTACTAAAAAAAAAGTTATAGCCAAAAATATTAAATAATTCCCCATCGGATCTCTTTCTAGGGAATGGCCGCCTTTTAATAGATTACTTATGAGATTGAAATGTTTTTTACAGACACACGGAACTGCCTTATTGACACAAAATCTAGAGGAATTGCTGTCTAAAACTTCTTAAAGAAAGTTTCGTCGCAAGGAAATTTGTGCAACCACCTTTTATTGCAGAGCAAAGTGGCCCCGAACATCTGAGGCATTATTCACCTTTTAAAACGACACAAAAAAACTGGAAGAATTGAAATCTCTAGTAATTTATACAGAAACGAAACAAATCGTACGTACATTCATAATATTTAAAACAAATTTTCCTACATCTAAGTAGCACGCTCTGGTGGTCAAACAAGGCCTGTTACCCCTCATTCCCAAGCTTTGAATACTACTGACAAGAGTACTACAGAGCCCCACTTCAAAGTTTTGCATATTAGAATGTACAAAATAATACTAGAGATTTCAAAATTGTCTTTTCACTTGTAATCTCTCAAGTGCCTGAATTATTGCGGGAAATTTTTGTATGTAAATTTTCTTAAATAATTCTGTACATGAAAAATTTCCTGAATTTAATTCATGCATGCGAGGGATTCGGTAAGAAACTTTCACACCTAATTTATGTAAAAGCAAATTTGACAGAAACATTTCCAGTTATTAATTTACAGCAATGTTTTGGGTTGCTATGGGAACGAAGCCAAGAATAAACTTCTGGCTGAAAAAATGACATGTGAAATTTTCAGCAGAAACTTAGTGATTTTCTGCTAAATTGAAAAATCTTACTCCGTTTTGCATCAAGATAGGAATCTTACGCATTGGTGAATGCACTGCTCGTCCTTCGCGACATTGACATAAATTCAAAGTACGGCCCTGTTTATCTGTTCCCTGGGTACGAGATTCTAGTTAGGGATGACTTGCGTAACTATATATCACAAGAGTTAGAGATTTAAATTAAAAGAGTGGTTCTGTTCATTTCTTATCTTAACCATGCCAGAACAGACTTTATAGCCCGGGAGGCAGCGACAGTTTTCGTGAAATCATTTCTATAAAGCTAGATTTTTTTCCAAAGAGAGTTTAGATAGTATCTATAATGAAGGTGCAATTCTAACAAACTCTTAGTGGTGCATAAATGAGTAAAAAATTAAAGAAAAAAATAGATGGACGAAAATTTCGTCGTGCTAATTGGCGACTATTTCTAACTGGTTTCCCGAGTTCAAATCCCGCCCGGGGATACTTTTTTTTTCGTTTCCAATTTTTTGGCAGACATTTTTTATTGTATAATTGCTGTTCGCTCCGTTCTATTGCATTTCTCTGAAAAGTTTTGCATTTTCCACCGCGAAATATTAATCTGCACTATTTCGATTAAAAATCAGAAATTTCCTTACCGAAATATATAATGGAGTAAATAAAAGCTTATTAACAAATCTATAAAAATACTGTCTGTTCATTAATACTAATGAGGAATATAATTGTCGTGATTTGACTACGTATTGCCGTTTTTGCAACGTCTACCAAAGATTTAGCCACCCTATAGCGAAGGTAGAATTCGATTTTAATCCTAATAGTACATATGAATACTCCACAGCGGAAAATGCAAACGGAACAAATCGCAATTACAGAATCGAAAATATGTGTAAAAAAATTGAAAACGAAAGGAAAAAAAATATCCCCGAGCCAGATTCGAATTCGGAAAACAACTTAAAAATAGTGGCCGATTAGCATGACCGGAAGTCAATTTTTCAAATGTAAGAACTGAACAAATACGGCGATCGGAGACCCGTTCTATGTCTCGATGGCGAGGAGAAGGTCGGCAATGACCGTACACCATGAATCACGAGGTGAAAATCGAAAATTGGGGCCGGCAGGAGCGAAGGCGAATTATCATTTTTTGACAATTCGAAAAACGAAATTTTAAATGTTTAATGTTTTACTCATTTATGCACCACTAAGAGTTTGGTAGAATTGCACCTTCATTATAGATACTATCTAAGCTCTCTTTGGAAAAAAATCTAGCTTTATAGATATTAACACGAAAAATCTGCCACTGCCTCATCCTGGGCTATTACATAAGAGTAATGATGCTTTATCAATTAAGTAACACATTATATTTATTATTTAATAATACAGTGTAACACGTTCCGGTCTCCCCTTATTTTAGCTCGGTCAGCACCGAGTATTTAGTTTTTTTATGTGCCTTATAAATATGGAGTGAACTATAATTACAATAAAATGAAGATCTAGTTTTGGGTAAAAAGATATTGAATGAAATTAATAATGACCATATATAATTTTTACAATTTTATTTTTATATAAGTAATTATTTATTATAGGATGAAAATTTAAGCCCTCGTGTATTGCTTTCTGACAATATTTCCCAGTACACGTACAGGAAAACATACTGGAGTCACAATTTCAAAACACAATAAGTAAATAGCGAATTTTTTTATTGTCCCATATAAACCAACTAAAAACTGCAACAAAGTTCTTCTCACTATAAACCTTTGAGTCTCGGTCACTATCACAAAACACTAATAAAGAAAAAACACTTGAATGTATTTTATTATTTAATGTCCTGTTTAATGACGAGAAAATATATATATAACAAATATCCTAAGTTTTCTTATCAAGTAATAATAGATTTGATATTTTACACTGAATAATTTAAATTAGAGAAAAATGTGTACGGTACGATAAAAAAAAAATAGGAGGAGACAGACAACCCTGCTGATGAGGGTCCCGGAAATCAGATTTAAAAAAGGGAGGGAGGCAGCATCTTATTTACTACATTGGATATTTTTACACATTATATTTATGTATAAAAAGTTTTACAGGTTAATAGTACAGTCATGTCTGCAAAAAGAAAACAGTGTTCACAAATGTTTAATAATAAATTAACATACCCTAACTATTCAATTTCTTTATCATAAGCGAACTAATCAAACAAATAATCAACAATTTATTTAGATATTCGGTGAACATTCAAACGTGCAGTGAACAAAACTTTCACACAAGCCTAGAAAATATAAAAAAATGTGTGATCGTTTCGCCTGCTTGTATTGGTCATTGAAGTGCGAAAACTAAATTTCAGGTAACTCGACTGCTTATGTTAAGTTTGATTGAATTCCTTCCAATTGCGTCTACTATCATTTTTATGCTGAGATCTAAAACGTATGTATTTGAATGATAAGAGATTGGTAAACACGATAAAAATTGAAAAATTATTTATTATAATACACCTAGTTGAACCACAAGACCTACATATTAATTTATCTAACAATAATTATATTAGTATGAGTGTGGCAGCCACACGATGGGCTGGAAATCCGGGACCCGACACTGGACGGAGAAAAGAGAAAATGCACTTGAGAATTTTTTATATTGAATATAAAAAACAACCAACATCTTCTCCACTCCAGAGCAAGGAAGTCGGGCGCAATTGGGAAAAAAACGCAACCCAACACTAACCCTTACAACCACAATATATTAAAATATAATTGAAAAATTCAGAGCTACTAAAATACAGTTATACAAATTGTTTGAAACGTTTATAAAACCACCTAGCAATATTGTGGTAGAAGGTGAGGAGGGAACAAAGTCCAAAGCAATGTACAGATGATGAAAGAAATATAGGCTGGCTAATCCCCTCCAATGTGTTGAATTAAATAAGTTGTTTTTTCATCTAATATGTGAGGTGTAGGATTTGGGGGCCGGGCCATCACATAGCATACTTGCGAGTCCACTCGCGCGCTAACTCGTTGTACTTTTCCCGGTCAGTTTTATATATCCTAGCAATTTCTGGAACTAATGGATCATCTGGGTTTGGATCACACAGAAGTGAGCAGATTGATAACAGTACTGAAACAAACAAAAACAAATCAACTCAACAATTTCTTTTCAATTATCGTCAAAATATTCAGAACTTCACTATGAAATTGCATTTGTTTCCACCAATGATAATCATTATTAAAAAAATTTGTTGTTAACCACCTTCTAAATCGCCCAAATAACTCTCAAAAAATATAAGTATTTGTTGTATAGTCTACGGAAATTAGCAAAAAAAAAGGAAACCTGCACAAAATTAGTAAAAATCTGAATTTTTGTGTTCTTTGGAGGTATCCCAAACCCAAATGCACAGAAATCACAAAAGTGGCTACTAGTCGCGTAATTTTGGCATTTTACCTCTAAAAAGAAAGGTACAGGGTCATTTGACTTCACTTTTGTTGCAAAAAGTTCAGAAAGGCATTTAGAAAAAACTACCTTTTATTTTTTGGCGGAAATGTTTGGTTTCATTTTTTGGCCAATAATTGGCCAATATTAATGACCAATTTAATTAAATTAATTGAGAAATGTTTCAATTAATTTAATTAAATTGGCCAAAAAATTAGAATTAGATGATAACTGTTACTCGGGGATTTTTGGAGTCGCTGATCACTAATCTGAAGTCCAAATTCAAAATGGCGAACCCCCGAACACAGATTTTCAAGGCCAAGATATTCATTCTCATTTCTTATGGAAAATTGCCCGATTTCCGGTCCGCCATTGTGAATTTCCCATTGGACTTCAGATTGGTGACCAGCGACCCCAAAACCCCCGAGTAACCATTTTCGTCTAATTTTATGGCATATTGTGTATGATCATAAATTTTTCAATTAATTTAATTAAGTTAGTCATTAATATTGTGGCCAATTATCAGGAAAAAAATAAAATCAAACATTTCCTCCAAAAAATAAAAGGTACCGTTTTTTCTAAATGCCTTTCTTAACTCTGCAACAAAAATGAAGTCAATTGACCCTGTACCTTTTTTTTAGAGGTTTTCAGATTTTTCATGCTAAAATGACGCGACTATACCCCAAGATATTGAAAAGTTAAAGTTTTTGCAAATATATTGCGCCCTGTGCATGGGATGCCCATGAGATTGTGATTGCAGTGTAATTGCTGGACTACACTCTCAAGCACAGTAAATGTGCCAATTAAATTGTCCTGTATTAAGTCAGGGAGGCGAATAAAGTGAAATTTCCTAATCTCATTAATCATTAAGGCGGAATATGTCAATTTTACGTTAAATATTCTGGGAAGAATTCCATCTATAAGATACATTTTTCACAAATTTTTCATAAGTATATTGATTTCTTACAGATTTTTTTGAAACTTTCTAATTAGAAAAGCGAACTCATTTCCACACAAACCAAGACACGTACAGTCTTTGGCATGTATTCTTAATTATTATTCATAATTTCCAATGGAGGCCTACTTTTAAACTAAAATTGTAAAGTCTTTTATTCAGTTACAGCATATTTTTCGGTCATTTCTTCAATGGCGGCTGCATTAAAGCAATATTTCAGAGCTTTTGAGGGATGTAGAGTTCTAGATTTATTAAAATCTACTTAAGAGCAGATGCATAAATAATACTGCTTGTTTGAGAAAATTTTTGCAGGTATAACTTTAAGGGACTCCATTGAGGACTCTTCTTACCAATTTATGATCCAGTTCTTCTTCAATTCATGTACCAAAAGGCTTAAAATGATTGTTCCAATGGTTTACTTTAACGGTACTGACGCCTGAAATAAAGTTCACGAA
This sequence comes from Stenurella melanura, assembly GCA_963583905.1. NCBI lineage: Eukaryota > Metazoa > Arthropoda > Insecta > Coleoptera > Cerambycidae > Stenurella > Stenurella melanura. The sequence goes on from OY757313.1 coordinate 44,576,303, forward strand.
ATTGACAATCACGAAATACAAAGTTTATAAAAAAATCTGTAAAAGAATAAAAATCCATAAAAAGTTTGTGAAAAAATATATTGAGCTCATTTCTCTTGCCCATTTAAGACTACGTCCCCTTTGATTACATAAAAAACAAATTGAAAATGCATGATGAATCCCCTTTCTTACAAAAAATTCAATTTGCAATTTGATTTCTGTGTTTAATTTTATTGCAGGATGCACATTTTGGAAAAACCAGTGCCTGGTCTCTGAAAGAGCGGTTTTTTGCCCGAAAGAGAATGACCTCTGGATAAGTGGGGTTTCTTCAGATATTTATTCCTACCCCTATTTCAAGAATATGTCTCCAAATTATAACTTTTATACATTTATTTTTCTATTCCCTTTTTCAGTGTAATTTGCATGGGGTCACGTAAGCACAATAATAACACAAGCACACAAAAAGAAGAGTCAAGACCCAGAGGATAGACTTCCATACTTATATGTAATTTGAGACGTTGAAGCCGAATATGACAATAAAAAAAGGTTTTAATTATCCAATTCTCCACTAGCACCCCTTACAACCCTCCTGGGAAGTTGAAATTTCAAAAATCTGAGAAAATTCAACAGTACGTAGGAAGAGGAGAGAAATCGAATGGCATAAACCGCAGCGCCATAACTGCTCCCATTTCCGAAAAGTCAACTCTCAAAATGGCCGGAAAGCGAAAATAAAATTATTTTCTTGTTTCCGGAGACCCTATCTCGTCAAAAATGAAAGCAATAGGCGGGTTCGGTAATTTTCAATTTTTTCTTAAATCGATAGAAACCATAGAAAAAAACAACCATATAAAATTTAAAAATTAAATGTCCAAAAATAAAGGTTTTATTGGTACTTGAAAATCTTCCCGTCGCCGCGAGGCTAGAAACGTACCTGTGCGTGAGGCCACTGCGGTGACGTCATTTGCAATTATTCAAAGGGCTTTTGCAGCTCACACTATATAATATATAATATACCTACTGTTAGCAATTAAAGCTTTTCATATAAGTTTAAAGTTTGAAATCGGTATAGTTTACCTCATATTTACTTGTCATAAAAAAATTCCCCATCAATGGAGTCCCTGCAACGCCGGCGGTTCCATTAAATCTGCTTTGTACATACAGCGTTTTTTATTTTTATATCTAGTAAATACAAGGTAAACTTATAGACGTCGGAGCGTGAAAGCGTCGACGTATATTTGTCAGTTGCTTGTACCTTTGCCTATTTTCATTCTAACAAATATAAATAAATACATAAATAAATAAATAAATAATAATAATTTATTGCCAGGAAACAAAATAGTTTACAGACAAACGGTGAAAGTTACCTGTCTAGCAGATTGTTTGTTTTATATACGTATTCAAATATTAGTTTGTTTAAACTTTACCGAAACTTCACTAAATAATAAATACAAATACAATACAAATAAAAAATATGCCACAATCTGCACATTTAAATGTGGTAAGTTTCGGGAATCGGCTTTCTGGTACCCCCGGTTGCATTGTACGACTAGGACTTTAAGAAACACCACCGATAAATGTCACAAAATTTAAATATTATAGTGATTCGCTGATTACGCTATGCGGGATACGTGCGCCTAGTGTGGAGCCGGAGCTTTTATCAGGCCACTGACGTCAATCCCGTTTTGGGCTCCACCATTATCACGGAATTTTAATTTGGCTATTGCAGGCGCTGCAATTTTTTTTCTCATTTTTTTTTTGCACATGCGTATTTTGTTGACTATTTAACTTCACTTCTGCCAAGAAAAATGTTTTTTTCTTTTATGACCGAACCCGCCTATTAGAGAGCTACGGTTTGCAGCATTCGATTTCTCTCTTCTTCCTATGTACTGTTGAATTTTTTCAGATTTTTGGAATTTCAACTTCCCAGGGTAGCTATTCTGTAATTTCAGTGAACGTGAGCATTTGTCGTGAGAAGAGAGAGCTCATATCACGATCCCTTCCCAGGGAAACAAAAATGCTATTCTGTAACTACAGTGACTACACGGGGACGTGAAGTGATCAGTGATCCTTCCAGCGTTGCCAACAGTTGCTCCTACCTTTCAACCAATAGAATTGCCGCAACGCCATGATCGAAGGTCGTGTGTTGTATGACGGGAAATGCTTCTTGTCAAAATGTGAGTTTCTGACATTCAATATGAGTACAATATCTATTATTTTGTAAAAGTAACATAATTTCCTGTTAGGTTAGGATTAATAACATCAAAAATCCGTTTCAATCCAATGAATAGTGACTTAAAATATATTTTCATTAAATGGGTGGAAAAACAACTACAGCTTCTATGGAACATTTACAAATGAGTTCACAAAAAGATGCCAAAACATGTGGGAACGAGTAACAACCACTTTAAAATGCTGGTCCTGGAAACTAATAAAACTAATTCGGTGCAATGGAGGAAAGTAAATTTAATTTGTAATGTAATAATTGGATTGTACACAATCTGACTTGTATCATATATTGTATTATATCCCCAAGCACGTTCTTTATTTACTTAATTATAAAAGCCCTATCTGCTAAATCGAAGTTTGTTCATGCAATGAGTCGTACTTTTTGAGGATTTTTCCAGCAATCTCAAGGTCTCATAGTGCCTCATTGATAATTTAGTACATTGGCAATATTCATCGCCCTTTAATCCCTACAGTTTAAGTAACACAAACCTCATTGTATGATCTAACATAAAAATAACTTTAAATAAACAAATATCATGCCACCGACATCCAAATAAAATGACAGTTTGCCAAAAAGTGAGGTTATACTTTCATCCGCTCACGCGTGAACGGTCCCGTTCCCTACAATTTACCAAGAGAAGCAAGTTCCCCGATTTTTGGCGTGATGTGACCGCTCCCACAGTTACAGAATACGCTATTTTGGTTTTCAAGAAAACTCCGTCCACTTTCTCACGAAAACATGTGCTCACATCACATCACACCGATACAGAATAGCTACCCAGGAGGGTAGACACTAAGTCAAGTCCTCATTGAAATAACATTGTTTTTTTTATTTTGCAGCTTTAATTCACAGAGAAAAAACATTAAAAATGTGAAGTTTAATGCATATTTGAAACACTGATTTGGATGACGTCACTACAACTATTATTATTTAACGAAGTTGGTGTCTTGACTGCTAATTTCTCACTGCTCTATTTGTCAGTTGTCATTTTATATCAAATGTAAGGTTCGGTTAGGATTGTGTTTACCCGCTAAAACATATTGTTTAAGGAGTATATCATATCAAGTTCTAATAATAATGATAATACCCCAAATAAAATATCCCTTTACCTTCCCAGGAGGAAAATTTTAAAAATGGGGTTTAAAATGATAAAAATACAGAAGAAAGTACCTAAGATTGATTTTCTGCTATGAAGACACAAGCCGGCTGTCACTTCGTCACTGGTGAATTTGTCTTATTGCAGCCAACATAGGTAACTTAAATATATTGTGCAGCCTAAGTTGCAGTGACGTCATCGACAAACGCGAGTTCGAAATGAGTTCCATAAATATGTTCATAACCTCTATGCTTATTATGAGGGTTGATAAAGTGTTTTAACAGTCAGATAAAAAAATATATTTTTAGAATGAATAGGTAAAATGATACCCATATATTTGTGGAAACCTATTCAAAGTCAACTCATTTTATCAGTCTCTATAGTAAAGACGTCGAGTTTTCCTAGTTCTTCCGTAGACAGATTTCGAAAAACAGAATAGACATTTTTCTGAAGAACAATGTGCCTTATAAAATCAACGTTCAAATTAGCTTAACAGTCCGGAATGTCACCATCAATCATTTCACGGGTGTTAGCACGATCATATCACGAATCATGTCACAAATTAAAATAAAAGCAATCGACAATTCTTAACATGACCTTCGTATTGTTCTTTTAAATTAAGAGTGGGTTTTCCAGCATTGCTTATCTAATCATTTAATTATAACATAATCATTAATACATATAAATAACACAAATATAATAAATGCATCATGTTAAAGTTACAAACACATGACTTTTCAATATTTCTGGTTCCTTAAATAAAAAACAAAAACCAAAATAATGAGCACAACATTCCATTTAAGTACTATATAAGAAAGGGTTACGTTATAAATATTTCTTTGTGGTGAAGATCAGCAAATTAATTGAAGTTAAGAGAAATTGAAAACAAATTTCTAGATTTGTATCATTAAAAATTAAGACTTTTTACAAATTTTGGCAAGTAAATCCAGTTAGAAACACTAACACCAATAAAAAATCTGTTTACTTTTTCCTTATTTCAAATGACCAAAGAATTATTTCTGCGTCATGACTTAAGTTTAGAGGAAACTCTTTATTTAATTAACTAAGGTAACCTGTGAAAGTCAATCTAATTAATTTACAATCATGTGGCATTGTTTGAAATTTGTGTGTATTTCAATTATTTATAAAATTTTTAAATAAAATTACCACATTTTTAGTAGTGTATTTACTAGTAATAAAAAAATACATATACAGGGTGTAATTAGTTTCATGTCATTAAAAAAACTGGTGGTAGGGAACGACAAGACAAACAAAGAAAACCTTATATAACATGGGGTCTAAAGCTCACAGTTTTGGAGAAAAAAAAAAATAAACAAAAATTTCCAAAATACTTAATAACATAGTTTGAGAACTGCTGGCATATTGGGGTAGGTTTTATTGCCTCGCATCTTGTCGCACATGATACTCTGACATCCCAGCAAATAAGAACAACAAAGCAGTTAAAAGGGACCGATAGAGGACACCGCCATGTTTTTTGCTTCTTCACGGACAAATTATCTTATTAGGTGTGCTATACTCTCCCTTGTAATATTCTCAAGTAATAATTTCAGTTTATGTATTTACTTGGTAAAGAATGTACACACGATGCGACCTACCCATTCCTTGGTTTTGTCTGTTGCTTTTGTTCTTTTTGAATTTTGTGCCACCTACGTTAAGATTTATTTTATTGACTTATCGTTCACATCGTTAGTAATGGGCCTTTTCAGCATATTTTTTTTATTGCGGAATCATAAATTTTATGAAAAATTAAAATACCCGTATTTTTTCAATTTCTATTTTGATGCAGATTAGAGCCAGAAAAAAATAATTAAAATCACCTATTTACAAGTCCAATTTAAACGATTATCCGTAACGCGCCATTAATACGTCAGCAATCCCAAGCCAATAGTGTAAAAGGCGACTCGGCAACGTTGTACAAAATCAGTATTCAATTGACGTTTGTAGTGATGGGCGATATCGCGATTTTCCAATCACTCCTTAACGGTGACTTATATTTTTCCCTTCCGGTGGTTTTAAACTAACGCCATCACAATCTGCGAGCTGATATGTTTACCGTTCGCCGTAATTTGTTTGTGTGAATGTATGGCTGCATTAAGCAGCACTGGACAAGTATGAATTGAAAGTAAAACGATGTAAATTACACTTTATATTAATATTTTATATAATCACGGTGATTTAATCACGGTGATTTAATCACCGGCAGTGACATATCGCTCATGACTAGACGTTTGACAGCTTGTTGATGTTAACATTTTGGTTTTGAGGTTAGCGTAAATTGAAAGCCTCCGATTTCGATTAAAATGTCTAGCAAGCAGTGTTTTGTTCCATTCTGTGAAAATACGACCGAAAATGCCCCAGAAAAGTCTAGAAAAGACGACAGCTCAAATGAAAGTTTAAGGTTATCCGCTATCCGCGTGCTCGGTGATCGCAGTGTTGTCGGTTTGCAAGTTCTTCTGTTGTGTCCTCGATGATGATTGGTGGGGTTACGTGTGCAACCAAGGCGCGTGAAACTCGAGCGTTTGAAATACCCCGTGAAAGTTGTTGTATTTCGCTAATTTATTTCTCAGAGATTGCTGTTCTAAGACGCCTCATTTTTAGATAAAAAATTATTTTATTTTCCCCAAATGACACCCACCATATTTAAATGTCAAAATTCGAATGTACTGTAAAGGCCCATTGGTTGCGTAAGACACTACTTCTCGTTCGTGCTTTTTGTGTTACTTTTTTGGATTTTGGACCAAGTTTCTCTTTTTGTTTTTTTTTATTGATAATGTTAATTCACAATTTAGTATGGTGTTTTAAAACGCAGATTTTGGACATTATGGGAGATTACACTTATCCAGAGCTCGCGGATATGCACTTGGCGCATGGAGAAAGTGGTGGAAATGCAGCTGGTGCGGAAGAGCTTTAGAACAATTGCAACAACGTATTTTAATGTGCATAGAAACCATAAAAAATTATCCTAATTTACCAAATGTGTTGAACGGAGTGCGCATGTCCCTAGTTCGACGTGCCGAAATGTGTATACGTGGAGATGGAGGTCATTTCGAACAATTTTTGTGAAAAATTCAAAAGAATTGTTAAGTTATTGGGTGTTACCTATTGGGCATTAAAGGTATGATTTTTATTATTATTAGTATTCGCTGTCTTGTTTTGATCTCTTTATTATTGTTTACATTGAGTTTCATAGAGACCAAAGACTTGATTTTTAGTTTTCGATACCAGATTGGGAAAAATTATGTGCTCAATTCGTTAGAAAAATCAGATTTTTTCCTAACTTAAAATACACAACTATTTTCTGTTATCGTATCTCAGACGTCTAACTGTTCGTTTTCCAATTTCATAAAATAATTACAAATTTTTTAAGCTTTTAACACAATGTTACAAATGTTAATAAACCACTTTTAAATTTTACACATTCTTATAAACGACAATAAAAGCTACATTAACTTTGTTCCAAATTAAAAAACACATGTGAACAAATCCTATTTAAACCCCTGCGGCCATGCTATGCTTGCGTTGTGCCGAAAGAGAAGGAATTATTTATATATTATTACATTTTCATAATTACTGGTATAAAAAGTTCGGTACAAATAATCCGATCAAACACAAGTCGGGTATTACAGTTTTTTATTATTTTAATATTCGGAACTACAAATGTTTCCTACCTTAACATTAAAAATGTAAACCCAGGTCAGTTTTTCAAAGTGCTCCTAGAGGAAAGTCATACAGGTTTTTTGTTTGTCTAGTCGGTCCTTATCACCCGTTTTTTTTTTTTAATGACATGAAATTAATTACACCTTGTATTTAGCGGTCATTTTATAGCAAACAATTAGGTGAAAGAGAAAAAAATTGTACGAAGCGAGGGATTTGGTACATTTGTAGTAGTAGATATACTAAGAGTCTTAACTGATATACTAAAAGTCCTTGAAAATTAACACTGTACTAAGGCCATTTTGAAAAATAGAACCCAATTTTCGTTTTTCTTGCTTATCGCTCTTAAACAATTATAGATAATAAATTTTTTGGTTAGATAAGAATTGTAGAGCATAAAAACACATATTTTGGCATATAGAATATGTACTGTGCATGTGACTGTACAGATGTTCAGATATGTGTTTCAATACTCATAGTTCATAGACCAGTAAAATGAGTCCTGATCTTGTAGTTGAATGATCAAAGTTTGTGCTAACTAAATTTTCTATACATCGATGGAAAACTGTTTTCCATTCTTTGTCATATACTGACGTTAATCCCGTGTACGTGATATTCTCCACCTTGAAAAATGGCGGAAATCGAGAATTTAGATAATGGCCTATTCTTATGACCTACTTAATGATTTAACTCCTTTTTTAAACAAAAACTCATAAAGTCTTAAAAAAGCGACATTTGTAAAATGTCAGTATTCAAAAGCAATTGCAGACAATCCGTTAGTTAAGCCCTTTAGATGCATAAAAATACAATCAGTGATTATTGTCTCGAAACTTGGTTTGATCAAATAATTTCAAGAAAATCCACCTTAGAGACATCTCTGATGTGTCGTACCCACAATCATTCCTCTAATTCGTGTTCCAGTGATATCTGAGTAAGTTTTTCAAAGAAAATTATGTAATTAGTCAATAAACAGAGTGAGGTTCAGTTGTCACGATAAAACGAGGATTAAACACTCTTCTTAATGCGAGTGTAACATGGAAAAATGAATTACTGACTAATATTCTGAGAAATGCGACAGAACATGAAAATTTCAGAAATGTGTTTGCTCAGGGAAAAGACCTTAAAAGAAAGCGGTAAATCTAAATTAGAACTATGCAGAGAAGAACATCAACCACTAAAAAATATACCTTGCCTAAAAACATTATTAATAAATAGCGATAAAATTGACTGAACTAAATGTTACGATTAAAAATTTATTTTTGGAAACCGGTGATTGGCCGGTAAAGCAAGTAAAACTAGAGTAAACATTATACTCTTCGCCAACTTACTGCACTTTTTATATAATTGTTGCACATTCTATAGGACACTCTTTAGTTTTAGACATTTTTTGTTTAATTACAAATCATAAAAATAATGTTTTCTACAAATTTAAAAAGTAAATAACATTTTTATTTATGGACCGATTTTGTTCAAAATCAATAGGGTTCTTCCTCTAACTAACACTAACTTACTGTCCAAGTTTGAATACAATCGGACTTTTCATTTTTAAGTTATCACGCTTACAAGAAACGTGACGGACGGACAGACAGACAGACAGGTTTAGCTACTTTGCTGAAGCAAAGAAAGCGGTTGAGGAACTTGGTGAAAATACGTACACAACATTTTGGAAACGAGATGCACGTACTATTACAAGCAGTAAAATTATGAGACCAGTAGAAAGCTCTTTGATATAATATCAATTTCTATAGGCATGTAATAACGCTGGAAACAGTTTAAAGAGTAGTGGGAAAAAAATTATACATTATACTTATACATTTAAAGAAGATTGTCCAACACATGTAAGATTCAAGGCATCGTTTAATGGAAAAGTACTCGAGGTAACGTCGGTTCAAACCAAGCACAATTATGTCACTTTAAAGGTAAGTTCGCAGAGTAGTTGAGATAAAGAATTTAGAACTCTTGCTCGAACAGTATTATGAAAATATAGAACTTACCTTTGAAGTGACATGATTGAACTTGGTTTGAACCGACGTTACTTCGAGTGCTTTTCAATTTTACAGCTTGCAATAGTACATGCATCTCGTTTCCAAAATATTGTGTAAGTATTTTCACCAAGATCCTCAACCGATTTCTTTGCTTCAGCAAATGAGCTTAATCTGTCGCCAACTTTCAGCATTCCCAGCATTACCGCCATGTACTTCAATACCTAATCTATAAATGTATCACTAGGTATAACTTAACAATCAGAAAAGTAACTAAAACACTCACCTCAGTCTAAACCAATAATATAAAGATTCACACCTTATTCAAAATTAACTTGTAGCATTTAGCACAAATTGTTACTACAATAATGAGGCAAAGGGGACGAATCAAATCGATTTACGGCATTTTAGTACACGACCGTTTGACGGCAGTTTAAGCACAAGCCGTCAACGCTGGTCATTTCAATGACGTCACATCTGTTAACGGCATTTTAGTAGGCTACCGTTTAACGGCAGTTTAAGTACAGCGTATTCTTTATACAACCGAAGTACAAGTTCATTTATAGTTATCTATATCAAATATGGACTAGACTACAAATATGTTCATATTTTACTAGTTTGACACAGAAACATAAATATTTCAGACACTAGAGAGTTTCTGTTAAGTGTTACCTTTAAAATTTAAAACATCTAGGGTTAAAAGTTACCCCATTAACATTATTCAAATGGAATATCGTAATATATTTTTTACGATCAGCCAGTATAGGACGAAAATTTAGCTCCACTGCTAATCTAATAACACTGTACAATGGACAAGGCTTTGATTGATTGGAGATCATTCTGTATATAGTATAAGAAAGTCATATTTACCTTTTGAAATTGTAAGAGCCGGTGACCATTGAGAACGTAATATATCAAGACAAATGCTACCATTACTATTTATGTTTGGATGATAAATTCTTGTTGTAAACGCCACTTTGGGAGGTTTGAACGGATAGTCTGTTGGGAAGTGAATTGTTAAGAAAAATACTCCACCCTGGTATGGACTGTCAGGCTGAAAAAATATAAAATAAATAAGTATCTTGCTATTTTGTATTCCCAATGTATTTGTACCAAATAATCAATGATTATGAGAATTAAAAAATAAAAATATATATAAACAGGAATAGTTGCTGTATATAATAAAAAGTAACTACGTGGCATACTTTTGCACGGAAGTATAAATTGAGTACTGGGGACTGTATTCTCTAACCTTTGATAGTTTTGTACCCGATCTATAAAAACAATCTAGGCTATGCTATGCTAGTGAGGAGCAATAACTCCGAAACTCGTGTCCATAACTACAACTGTTGTTCCTTTTTGGGATATATGGCAACTATTCCTGTATTATTAAACCCCACTAGTCACTCTTTTTGAAAAATGTATATTTCTGTATTCTGTATTATTTAGAACAGCAAGTACGTAAAAAAAGAACTCTGCTGCATTTATTTAGAAACAACTACACAGTTATTCAATTTGTAGGTAAAATAAGAGAATAAAGTGTTACTGAAACATCAAAGTTAGAAAATTTTATTTAAATTGAAATACCAATAGATACATTAAAACATTTCCTTTTGTAGCTTCGGTTTACACCATTTTTAATAAATGGATATCTCCATGAGATATTTTGCGAAACTCGCAGCCTATAATGTTCCTTATTAAAAGTACACTAGACGGTACACTACAAAAACGGACCAATTTAGGATATAGGTAACTGAAATGATAGAATTTATACGGGATAGATTCATAGAATAGCTAGATAGATAATTTATTGGTGCTAATAAACATATTAAAAAGCTTACACAAGTCAAAACAAATTGGAGTAAAGTGTATAAGATAAAAAACTATAACTAGGTATATCAAGTAGAAGATTAATAAAATGTGGGTAGAATACGAGTAGTACACCTTAATGTATGTAAGTGACTAGGCAGTATTAAGTTATATCAGAGAAATCATTCTCCAGAAATTCATTACACGTGAAGGCCTTGTAGTATTTGATTTGGATTTTAAATTTCGAAAAATTTAAGTTTTTGACTGAATTAGGTAGAACATTATAGAATCTGGCAAAGTAGCAGGATAATCATGAGTCTAGAAAAATACCTTAAAAATTTTATCACTTTATCTCTTTAAACAAATTGATTTTGTAGTGCGAAGTATAGAGTTTGCATTTTGTCTTCATTTAGCTTTAATCGATTAGATAAAAACTATTCGTTAATATTTTCGTTTGTCGAGATAACATTCAGATTTAGTTCCTGAAGCACAATATTTGTGTTTAGTGCTGTTGTATCATCAGCGAACAGTGAAATCAGTATCATCACTGGTGCTGGCAAGGGCATTAATATAAATGACAAAGAGTAAGGGACCTAGCACAGAACTCTGGGGAACGCCATGGGAAACTCTCCTGGTTTTAGAAGTGGATAAATTATAGTTAACATACTGGAACCTGTTGGTTAAGTAGGTTTTTATGAGTGTCACACTATCATTATTGAAGTTATATCCCACTAATTTGTCTAGGGGAACTTCATGGGATATGCAATCGAAAGCTTTTGTTAAGTTGTAAGAGCTAGAAATTGTGAATTTCTTGGTTTCAAAAGTATCGAGAATGGTTTGTACGTTATTTATTGCCATTGTTGTCGATCGTTTATTCCTAAATCTGCATTGAAAAGGGTGAAATAAGTTGTTAAGCTCAAAGTATTCATTGATTTGGGTTTTCAGTGCTGATTCGAATATTTTGGCTCGTATTGGTAGCAGTGAAATGGGTCGGTAGTTATTAATATCCTCATATGAGTCATTCTTATGTAATGGATAATATTTGACAATTTTAGTGCATCAGGAAAGACACTGTTTATGATACACACATTGATTAGCTTAGCAAAGGGGTAAATAATTAAGTGTATTATGCACTTGATAAGGTTGCCTAGAACAATGGTAGAATTTAAATATCAAAAAGCTTATACCTACTAATTGAAATCAATATTTTCCAGTATACTGTAAATAACTTTATATTTTAACACAGTTCCTCGTACGGTCACCAGCTCAGGTGCCGGCACTCGATCGGCGAAGTTAAGCAACGTCGGTCGGGTCTAGCACATGGACAGGTGAGTTCTCGTTCAGGTACGTCAGTCTATGTCATGAGCTGTAAATAGCCTTGACTGGACTGAGACGGCTTGGCGAGAAAATAGAAACGAAGGGCTGATAACTTCACCAAGGAGCTGCTTATCAAGCAGACTGAAAGTCTAGTAAGGACATGTCTGGATAAGGAGCCCTAAGATACAAAGAAGGAGTACTACAACAGACCTCTACTGGTCGCAGTAGGCAAGGCCAATCTCCAGCTCCTCTACCTAAAATCTAAATCTAAAATATTTTAACTAATATCTAAAAACACGAAGAAAAAAAATACTGCTGACTCAAAGATACATTTGTTTATATATGTTACTCACTCGATTTCATACTGTTCATACACCGCATCCCATAATACAATTGTTCCTGCACAGTTATCTGTTTATTTATTACAGCATTATCTATTTGATAAAATTTATTAGAACAGTATCGACTTGAATATTTGAAAAAACGCAAAAAAGCGGCCATTATGAGGTATTAGCGTGTAGGTAACTGATTGCTGAAATATTTTAAGTAAAAACATATATTTAAAAAAATTAAGTTTACAGTTTAAAAATGTAAAAGTTTAAATCAGTGGTGAAGAACATGCATATATATAATAACTTTATTGTAAATAGCTAAATCCTAATACATAAATATTAGGTTCGATTTCGAGGCTGGAAATTAGTACACGACCTTACTAACATTCAGAATGAAACAACGGTCAAATATATAGAAATACATTTTTTACAAATTTTACTCTTGATCCGCTGCAAATGAGTTCTTCTTTTATCGAAAAAAAGTGACGTAATGTGGCACCGCAGCAGTGTAAGTCCAAAAATGATACATTATGTCTTAAATATAAATATATAAAAAAATGTTGAGTGTCCCATTTAAAAAATCTAAGTATTAACTTGCCACCACTATGTGAAACACCCTGTAGATTTAAACATAATTTGAAAATATGCCACTCTTGAGTTTTGACCTCTTAGCATCGCCATTTGAGCCACTTTTTCAAACGTGAAATGGTTGACGTCCACGTACTAGTGAGTCATACCCTATTTACTATAAGGACATACCACCTCAGAAATAATACTATTTATTTATAATAATTTTCTAATCAACTAATTATGAAAAACTCATTAACTGCTGTTACTCATCGTAAGTTCACTCTATATCTTTTTAGTAATCTACATTATGTAGTTTGTATTATTGAAAGCACACAACCGCAATATTTGCAATGATCTAAATACTTTATTTGCTATTAATTTACAATATAGTTTTTAACAGGACACTAACATGACGCTATCCGCCATTACATATTTTACAATAATCGATAATCTTGTATGTATATATCTATCTCATAAAATAAGTTATGCAACCCAATAAACAGTTTCTTAATACGGAAAATGCCTAACCTAAACAATGTCAAAATAAGATTAAACATAAACAACACACCCCCCATTTTGACATAATTTAAAATATTAAACTGAAACTTAACACTTCTTATTTTCTATTTTCCCATTCGCTTGTCTAATCCAATGTTCCTAAACCAATATTTTCCTTACATTTCTTCAAGACTACGTTTGTCACTGCTTTCGTCAAAAAATCAGCTGTGTTTTCCTTACTTTCAACGTATCTCAAATTTATTTTATGTCTGTCAATTGCATCTCTTATAAAGAAGTATTTCCTCTGAATATGTTTTGTCGTTGAATGATACGTACTATTGCTCGATAATTTTATTGCTGCTTGATTATCTGCATATATTATTAAATCACCAAGCCTTTTTTCCTCTTTGAGGTCAACAAAAACCTTTTTCATCCATATTAGTTCCTTAATTGTCTCTGTTAATGCCATAAATTCACTTTCACAGGTGCTTAGTGCAACAACTTCTTGTTTTTTACATTGCCAACTAATCGCTCCTTTTGCTAATTTGCATATGTAGCCTGAAAATCCTTTTCCGTCCAAATTATTGTTCCAACTAGCATCGCTGTACAATTCTAACGTTGTTCCATCCTTCTTATAAGTTATACCTTCTGTCATGGTTCTTTTTAGATAACGTAATACATGTTTTGCTTGAATCCAGTTTTCTCTTGTGTACTTGTTATTAAATTGACTTAAATATGTAGTAACATAAGCAATATCAGGTCTAGTTCCTTGTGAGAGATAAATTAAGCTCCCTATCAATTCTTGGTATGGGATATTCTCCATTACTACTTTAATATTTTCCGTCACCTTTTTGTTTTCTGGTTGCATGGGAATACTTGACTCTTTACACTCATTCATGTTAAAACGCTGCAAAATTCTTTTTATGTACATTTCTTGTTTCAAATGTAAAATTCCTTCACTTTTATTTCGTTTTATTTCCCAGCCGAGTAAATACTTTGCTTCTCCAATGAATTTTATATCAAACTTTTCATTAAGACTGTTCATTTTCTTGAATGCAATTTCTGTCGAATTTGTAGCCCACAAAATATCATCGACATACAGGCATATAATCATATAAACGTGATTTTTATCATAAAGGAACACGCATGGTGAAGAATCTATCATTTTAAATTCTAGCTTCTCTAATTCTTTCTTGATAGTTTCATACCAAATTCTTGCGCTTTGCTTTAAACCATAAAGTCCCTTTTTAAGTTTGCATATTTTCTCACTTCTGTTTTCTTTTAGTCCTAAGGGTATTTCCATATATATTTCTTCTTGTAATGTGCCGTTTAAATAGGCCGTAGTCACATCCATCTGATAAAGTTCAAGGTCACGTTCTGTAGCTATAGCAAAAACCATTCGTAATGTACTTAAACGTATCACAGGTGCAAAGACTTCATCGTAGCTCTCTCCCTTCACTTGATTAAAGCCTCGAGCCACTAATCTAGCTTTAAATTTGTTTGTTGTACCGTCTGCATTTTCTTTTATTTTAAAAACCCATTTTGAGTCTATAATTGGCTTATTTCTTGATTTGTCTACTATGTCCCATGTTGTATTCAAGCGGTGTGACATTAACTCTTCATCTATTGCTTTCTTCCATTCATCTTTGTTGCTTGAATGCATGGCTTCTTCGTAATCTTTCGGTACATGGATATTGTCAGTCATTAAATTGATTTTATTTCTACTGCGAGATTGTATTCTTTCAGATCGCCTGAAAATTTCAACTTCTAGGTTAGGTGTGGTTTGTTGATAATCAGGGTCATCTCCAGTAGTGTTTTTTGCTCCATCGTCCAATTCAGATTCGCTTGAGTCATAACTAACCTCACTTTCCACTTCAATTTGATTATTTTCATTTTCTTGTAAGTTTTCTCTCTCAATAACTACGTTTTCAATTATTTGTTCTTCTTCGTCTTGCTCGTCTATTTCGTATTGTCCTTCTACTAAGTCATTTTCATCAGGACTATATTTTATTTCAATATATTTATAGTTTTCATTTTTGTTTTTTAATATTTCGCTTCCCCTTTTATCTTCTATAATTTGTGCATCTCGCACTGTTATAATTGTGTCTCTCTCTTTACAAAATACTCTGTAATGCTTTGTTAAGTGATTGTAACCTACGAATATAGCTTCTTTTGAAACAGAGTCTAATTTTCTTTTGTTTTGTTTATTTACTAGGTAATAAGTTAAGCTTCCAAAAACTTTAAGGTGCTTAACATTAGGTTTCTTTCCAGTAAACTTTTCTTCCGGGGTCATACCAACCTTTCTTGCAAATGTTCTGTTTTTAAGGTAAACGGCATAATATGCAGCCTCTGCCCAAAAATTTATAGGCAACTTCGCATCGTTTAACATACATCTCACCATCTGAATAACTGTTCGGTTATTGCGCTCCGCTATACCATTTTCTTGTGGTGTATATGGTGCGGTTTCTTCGTGAATTATTCCATGTTCTTGCAAAAATTCTTTAAACGCTCGGTTCGTAAATTCACCACCGTTATCACTTCTAATTCGTTTTATTTTCTTATTTGTTTGATTTTCAACTTCGTCTTTGAAAATTTTAAACTTTGAAAAAGTTTCATCTTTGTTTTTCAGAAAATATACAAATATTTTTCTAGAGTAATCATCCACTAGCAAATACATATACTTTGATCCAGCTAATGACGGTTCTTGGATTGGCCCGCACAGGTCCATGTGTATTAGTTCTAGAACACCTTTTGTTTTTATTTCACGGTGATTAATAAACGATTCTTTCACTGCTTTACCGATTATACAATTTTCGCACTTTGACATATTTTTGGTTGTGAATTCAAGTCCATCTACTAGATTTTCATTGTTCATTTTATTTAATGTCACTAAATTCTGGTGTCCATACCTTCTATGCCATAGTTCTGCACTTAACTTCACTTCTTCTTGAACTGTTTGATCGGTAGCTCTCTCAACTTCTGCTTCATATAAATTATTAATTCTTTTTCCTGTCATCATTAAAACTCCGTCATTTCTTTTTATTTCACAAATTCCATCCCTGAATTCCACTTTAAATCCTTTTCTTTCAAAAGTACTTATTGAAAACAAGTTCTCTGTGATTTCTGGTATATATAAAACATTTGATATATTAATGTACTGATAAAAGCAGTTTTTATTTGTTATTTTTACTCGTATCGTTCCAACTCCTTTTACTTTAATGATATTACCATCTGCCATCTTCACTTCTGTGTTTTCGATGTCTTTTATCTGTGTGAATGCAGATTTATTGTACGTCATGTGACTTGTTGCCCCAGAGTCTAGATACCACTTTACAGAGTGCACTTTTTCATTTTCAGTCACATTCATTGCACTTTCATAATTTGTTGCATTTCCCTTAGCAGTGTTTACTTTTTCGTTATCATTTTCTTGTCTTCTGTCTGCTCTGTCACCTTTTTGTTGCTTTCTGTCTGCTCTGTGGTAGCAGTCTTTTGCATAATGTCCCCTTTTGTTACAAACCCAACAAATTACATTAGATACTGGTTTTTGTTTCTTGTGAAACTTTCCACTCTCTTTCGATACACATGCAGCTTCTAGTTTTGTCTCTACCTCTGCGAGTTTTAATTCATCTTCTTCAGCTTTTAAACCACATCGAAATTCCTCCAAAGTTATTTTCTCTAAGCCGTTTGCTTTCATTTGTACTCTTATTCCCTTATAAGTGGTTGGTAGTCCATTTAACAATAACCCTATGTATTCCTCATCTGTTATTGGCGATTTGCATTGTTCTAACTGATCTCTTAAATATTGTGCCCTCGCTAAGTATTTTTCCATGTTCTCGGTGTCATTCATTTTTATTTTACTCAGCTCTAGTCTTAAATCTACTCTTCTCGATGCTACTTTTCCTTCATGTATTTGTTGTAGCTTATTCCATATTTCTTTACCTTCGTCTAAGTTTAATACTTGTTGTGCTTGACCTGGTTCTAATGACGATAGTATTATCGAAGCGGCTAATGCACTTTTTTCTTCAAAAGTTTCTATCTCCCTGGCATTTGTATCTGTAGGTACTGGTTTGTTCTCCTCGATTGTGCACCACGCCTTTTTAACTTTTAATAGCAATTTTATTTGATGTTTCCACAACTGGTAGTTTTCGTTATTTAATTTAATAACCGCTGCTGATCCCATAACATCCATTTTTTAAAGTTTTTTCTTTTCACTTCAGCTCAATCACTCACAGGCTCACAGCATGTACCTTCTTGAAAAACTATCTATTGGTATACCTTCACGTATATCGTTTTGATGCTTTTCCTCGTACAGCTCCTTGTGCTTTTACAATTTTTTATTGCGATTGTAGGACTGGCCCCATAACCTGTAGTTTGTATTATTGAAAGCACACAACCGCAATATTTGCAATGATCTAAATACTTTATTTGCTATTAATTTACAATATAGTTTTTAACAGGACACTAACATGACGCTATCCGCCATTACATATTTTACAATAATCGATAATCTTGTATGTATATATCTATCTCATAAAATAAGTTATGCAACCCAATAAACAGTTTCTTAATACGGAAAATGCCTAACCTAAACAATGTCAAAATAAGATTAAACATAAACAACACATTAATACCTCATATTATATAATCTACATTAATACAGTATTATTAATTTATGGTACGAAAAATTCTACGATTCAATAAATCTGACATATGTCACCTATCAAGTTTGTAATGATACATTACAGAGTAAGATCCCCGAGCCGCCAGACCTATGTCATTTTAGCAAAGCTAATATTTTGGTGTTATATGTAGCTATGAACAATATGCATATTTTCTAGCTTGAAAGTGGGGCCCTTATGCAGATAACAGGTACAAAAAAACCTTATTAACATATGTTAAAGTATGATAACTGATTTTCATATATGTTTCACAGAATACTGTTAAAGACCAACATTCAATATTGCCAGACACTTTCCGTGGGCCCTGACTTAGGTTGCGTTTTTTTTCGAGCTTTAACCCCTTGGCTGCTCTATCCGATTAATGTGTGCAGCTCCGCTGACTGTGCCCTACTTAGTATATGTTCTTGGCGGGAAGTGGCTATAACTTATTATTTTGTATCGGTTGTTCAAATAGGCCACCCTTATGTTCTAAGGAGAATTTTGATTATTAACATGAAGATGTAATTTTTCATATCTTATATACCTACTCCAATTTTTATTTTTTTATTTAGTTTACTTATTATCAATAACATTTTTCTTCCTAGTTCTCAAAATATCTGGTTTATTTTTATTATAACACTACATAAAAAATCATATTTATTTTATATAATGTACAGCGATATTTTTAAAACACATAAATCTGTAAAAAAAAAAAACGGACAAAATGTATTTATTTCTATTATTGTAATGAAAATAAATATTTAAAAATTTAAATTTTTCTGATATTCGACTCTATAAAATGCATATACGGTCATAAATCCGGTATAATATAACTTTCATATGCTTACTTAGTAATGTGAATGAAAGTGGTGCAAGCTTGTGCACTACCGGAGTAGGAGCGCGACTTAGAATTGACAAATGTGGTGCACCCTTATGCACCACCGAGCCGAAGGGGTTAAAGCATCTGGCGGAAGTTAAGGCCCACATAAAGTGTTCTTAAGTTATCGTGCTTACAAGAAACATGATGGACGGACGGACCGGCAGACAGACAGACAGGCTGACCGCCTGTCTGCCTGACATATTAAATACGCAGAATGACTTTACTAAAAAAAAAAAAATGGATTACCACGTTTGCTGAACATTTTTCAAAATTGGTTGGTCCAAGATATAGACAAATGCCTGAACTGATAAAGAATGATAACTAAGGTGGATCAAGGTCCAAGACAAAAGGGAACATGTTTTACTTTTGATTTATTTGCACAGAATAGACCATAAATATTTTCTACATTTCACATGAACCGCTAATAATCTCATTTGTTTCCTGTTTGATTATATGTAGGAATAAATATGTAAGTATATGATTAGTAATGCCTGGAGAAATAAAAATATAAAGTATTAAAGATAAATAATTTTAAAAAGCACCTGATAATTGTGTCTATTAATGTACCTACCTCCAAATGAGTCATTGAATTTATCTACTTTTTATTAATTAGGCATTTTAATGTAGTTTTTATTAATTACCTCTAATTCTAACTTATGTATTAAAAACGAATTTACTTCTATGTAATCTGAAATCACATATAATGTAGTTCCAGCATGGATGAAAATTATCTTCACTCGATTAAAAGAAATCAAAATAGTAATAATTTTTTTGAAATAATTTAAACTTAAATGATTCTATGGGGATATCATTTAGGTACTTAATGAGTTATAATCAAAGACCGGGAATTTTATCTCTGCTGGCGTGGATTGATTTTTATGCAAGTATGATACAATTTATCTTACCCTGTACTTTTTTTTAGGGAATTCCGTAATATCTAAAGTTAATATGGTCAGTTTATTATAAACACTTACTCGAAGAGTAGGTATTGGGAGATGTAACAATGAACTAAAACACACACATGTATTTTTCACTACCCCTTAAAGTACCATGTAATTTTTCACGACCTATAACGAATATAAAAGTATATTATTAACATTTGTTCCAAATGTTTTTCGCCGCCTGTCTTTAAAGATCCATTTATAATGAGAAAAAGACCGCTCAACGTCAACAGATGTCATCGGGGCATACCTAAAATATCTGAAATTTCTTAAAGTCACACAACTTTTCTCCAATGCATCCACAAAAACATTCGCTACCTTCTCACCAGAAGCGTTGGTGGCTTCATCCACACCAACCCAGATGTATTTCTCAGCAAGCTCACAAGGAATTTTTTGTCTAACATTATCACACTCCGTTGATAAATATTTTCTTATTGTTATATTTGCCACTAGGCACTAATACACTTTTCCAAAAATTGTCTAAAAAGTAGATTGTCTAGTTTTGACCACGGTATGTTACATCCCACCATCACTTCCACTAAATCTAAATTAAAACTAGAGCCAATGGGCTGTCACTATCAGTAGAGCCACTAACACTAGGGGGTCATCCATTAATTACGTCACGCATATTTCACGGTTTTTCTACCCCTCCCTCTCCCTATGTCACAGGTTGTGACATTCGTGTCAACCCCTCCCCCCTCTTGTGACGTCACATATTTTACGCATTAAATTAAGGTAAAATTTTCTGATCTCTATATTTTTTTGAATTCCATACAATTAAAACAACGGTATGCATAGGTGGAAATAATGTGATGTCACAAAAGTTTGACCCCTTCCTCCTCTTGACACACTCTGTCACAATTTATGGACCCCCCCCCACCCCTCAAAGTGTGACATAATTAATGGATGGCCCCTAATATGCTTTTGTGAGGAAATATTAAATTAACATTTGTTTTAGATGTCCAAGAAATTGTTTGGTTGCAACTGCTGCAATAAAGATCTGTTCCATCAAATTGCAGTTCTGGGAAATCGCGAATCCACAAGTCTATTGCAGTCTGAGAAGCACTAGACATTTTTGAATACCGCTGACTCTGTATAATTTCATACTAGGTTTGTAGATACATATGTACACACACATACAGATGGCTATATTTATAGCACAGTTTGCAAAACTGCGATCTGGGATGGTCTACCTTTTCCTTCTATTAAATGTTGACGTAAATGCCAATAATTGCCACAGTGTAGGCAAAAAGCGATTTTGAAATGTTTCACAATTTCGACGGCGTCGTATAATTAAAGGAGATAAACGACATAAGTAAAAAACATAAGAGTACCTCCGTACACTGGAATTTAATGTTGACACTCGGTCGGGGTCGAATACCTTCAAAACACTGCAAATATAAAAAATCAAATATGTTTTTAGGTAATTGTCAGTACATTTCACAAATGTAGTAGATTTCCGATAAAAATAGGTTATGCGTATAAAAATTTTAAATGACATAAAATTCACTTTATCAAGTGATGCACACGCGGTACATGGCAGTTTTATGCCATTAACCCTTAACTTTATTATGTGTTATGCATGACTTAATATTATATAAAAATGGTTTATTTTATTGGGAAAAATGTTTTATGTTGCCAGCAGTTAATTGGGTTTTCATATTTAATTATTATGAAAATAAACAAAATAAACACGCCACACATTAAACAGAACAAGAAAGTGTGTGTTTGATTCAAAATTGTCTTTTTATTTGCAAGATGTTTTACATGATTCTGTTAAGTTAAATTTATTACAAAAAAATACAATGTAGCTGGCAATAACAAATGAAATATTTACCACTTCATCGTTTTTCGGATTGTTTCAGTAAATGTTTGCAATATAATATTACGTCTATATGAGAGCTGTCTCTGGCACCGAGATAAACACAAAAATTGTGAGCATTTTTACTGATTTACTTATAAGGTTAGTTTTGCAAAAAAAAAATTGTGATGATTTGCTAACACTGCTTTCAAACAGTTTGCAAATGGTTTCTACGGGTCATGGCTGTTTATGAAGTTTCATTTTTATAACCTCAAAATTTGTTTGTACCTCATATACCTAATCAAACATCAAAGCAAAAATCTCTCCAAAACATAATTAATAAAAAATAAATAAACAAAAGTAAGACGAAAGAAGGCACATATTACACAGTTAGAATAAGTTAATTTCGATCACGGAGCAACAAAATTATCAAAATGTATGTGTCTGAGTCTTAGGTTTTTTTCAATCCTCAAAAACTACTCTGATAGGAACAACCTCTCAGTTGGGACTTTCCAAAATTGGTAACAATAATTATTCCACCCTATCTCTTTAGCTAAAACAAACAAACTATTAGACTCTGTTCTGCTAAGGTGCGCACTATGCAGTAATGAAATGTGGTGAGGCGTGAACATAACATAAACACATCACACATAGTAGACAACCTCCGAATCCAAAGCCTAGGCTGTACGGAAGGGAGATACACATTTGAAAAAATCCGGACAACTTCCATTACCCACCAACATTGCCAGTGCCGGAGCTGGGGATCGAACCCAGTACACGATAGGCAGTCTGACCAAGCGCGTTTGCCACTAAGACACTTAGCCGGCTGAGCTACCGTGCCACTAAACATAACACACTACACATACTAGACATTAGACACCATTCAAATTCAAAGGCTGTTCAGAAGGGAGTTATACATGTGTGAAAAAACAGACAATATCAATTATCAGTGTCACAGTTGGGGATCAAATCCAGTACACGATACAGTCTAACGAAGCGTGTTCGGCATAAAACATTTTAGCCTGCTGCATAACAGTACCATTATAAATTCATTTGCCGCAATTCTCACTAAAATTCAAATCGTGTTGAATGCTTGTTTTCTACTACATACACACCTTGATGACATGCTTCGAGTTACACCGATTTTGAAAAATTTGGGTTACTTAAAATCATCACATTACATATTTATACTACAGGTAGCTAAATTACTCGAAAAGTATATTCATTTTTTATTTTTAATACCGAAATGCTATCAAAAAGCAGTAATACTGCGTAATGGCTAATGTCACGTTACTATTTCAAGTCGCTAACAAAAAAACAATCCAAAATTTGAGTTTTAACTAACAGAATATTCAATTTGCTTTAAACAGAAGATGCTTTAAAGATAATTTAAAGTCAACTTAATCATATTCACTCAGGGTGGCCACTTAAAATTGCTCCTCAAATTCCCCGACTTTTCCCTGATTTCCATGTTTTCCCTGACTAATTTTTATAACCAGGGCAGTGGAACATTTTTGAATGAGCGAGGGGGGGGAGGGGCGAGGGGAAGAGGAACAGAGGGCGCAAAATGGGCTAGAAAAAAATTTCTACACGGGACTCTCCAACGATTCCGGGCCTCCTCAAATGAGCCCTGGGGGGGGATCATCCTCTTATCTTCCCCTCTCGTCGGGCCTGTCCTTTTATAACCCAAAAGTCAATTTAAACTGCTTTTTACATTTTATTAATAAAGATTGTGATTGAGCATAAAAATTGGATAACAAAAACATAAAAATGTTTAAAAAACGTAACACAATACATATAAATGATCCTCTAAACATGAAGTGAAAATACATGTATAAGCTTTAAAAAAGATTTACAAATAAATGAAGCAAAAATGTAAATTCTGCAAATAAATATCACTGGATAAAACACCTTGAAAAAAAAAAAAATCAAACGAAATAAATATAATTTCTATCAACATTAGGATGGTCCTTACATATAGAGATTTTTTTTTTAAATTCGGTTCTCCACACCCGCTTATTGTATTATAAGAAAATAAAATCACTAAAATTTTAAGTGGTTAGCTCAACTCCTCCTAGTGCCTCTAAAGGGGTAAATTTTGACGAAATTCAGAATTCTAAAAAAGTTAAAAATATGTAGAATAACTTATACTCCCCAATTAATGATCTATAAAAATGGTTTAATGCACTTTTATTGTAAAATTTACCGATTCGTAAAAAAATGCATAAAGGTATACTTTATCCAATTTCTTCATTCAAGGAATTTTCACTTCGTTTATAAATATATCTTTAATAATCACTTTATTTAGCGCAAAAATGCATCTTGGATACATTTTAGGGATTAAAATAAATAAAGAAAACTGAATATTAGGGATTTTATGGGCACGGGATTTTAAAGGCACGGGAAGGGGTTTAGCTAGTCACCCTAAACTTGGTGTAAATATTTTTATCTTATAATAAATTGAGCGGATGTGATAATCAGATTTTAAGTTAAAATAATAAAAACTACCCATAAACATATATGTTGCCTAGTTGTGTAATTTTTCAGAGAAAACAACTTCTATTGACTTGCATAAAATTCTCAATGAATCAAAAATTTTTGGCTGCAAGCCAGAATAAAAATATATTAAATCAATGCGTTTTCCCTGACTTTTTTGAATTTTCTTAAAATTCCCTGACTTTTCCCTGATTTCCCTGACCAGCATGAAATTCCTGACTTTTCCCGGTTTTCCAGAAAAGTGGCCACTCTGGTCATATTTAAAGGAAAATTTTGCCGTTTATAAATCTGGCTTTATTACTTAAGTACTACGAGTAAATAAATACATTTTAAATTGCTTGTATTGGGTATTGCGAGTACTTTATTTAATAATCAATAGTCAAGGGTAACACTCTAAATTTTCCTGTGCTGAAACAACAATATTGGCACTATTTGAAGTATCAACACAAAGTATCAGCACAATTAAGTATGGTATAATACAATAAAATGGTTTCAAGTTCCATGAGTCATTGGTATTAGGGTATTTATCAGTATCAAAGTTGAAATGACATCACAGCATTGTTGTATGATACGTTGCGGGATTCACAAACAGCACACAAAAATGCTTTATAACAGTTTGTCATCTTGAAATTGTTTGTCTACAAGTCTGCTCGAAATAAAAATTTAAGCGTTTTGGATACATAGTAGAAATTAATATTGAAAGTATGAATATTTATTAAAGTATGAATATTTATTGTTAATTAGTAGGTATACATATATAATTATATAAGTTTATTTTAGATTATTTAACATGGGCCCCAAAAAAGTCAGATTTGGAATAATTTACTTAAAGGACTCAAAGAAATATTTTCATTTTAAATATATTTTAGGTTTGTAATTATTTTGTTTCATTTATTAAACTGCGTGATCTATCGCA
This sequence comes from Stenurella melanura, assembly GCA_963583905.1. Taxonomy (NCBI): domain Eukaryota; kingdom Metazoa; phylum Arthropoda; class Insecta; order Coleoptera; family Cerambycidae; genus Stenurella; species Stenurella melanura. The sequence continues at coordinate 44,601,480 of OY757313.1, forward strand.
GCCACTGACACCGTAATCCATGATACCACACACAGACCCTCTGCTCCCGCCATTTTGAGTATTAAAGTGTCGCTATGTCATGTAAGCTATTTCTGCCGTTTCAACGCATGTGACACACCGAAATGTGTCATCACAAAAGCGCCTTCAACACAGTGTTATACTTTATCTAACATCAACTAGAAAATCATAATAAAAAACCAACAAAGGAAATGTTCATAATTCCAGCATTTATTTGTAGTAAGTAATGTTAGTTTAATGAACAACTTCATAGATGATTCAATAAAAGTAAATAAATATCATTCAATCTATGGCTATGTTACCGGCGCATTATACAAATAAAACGAGACCTCTGAGGCCAGGCTTATAATGATGAGCTGGGTCAACTACCTTCGATTGAAGTCGACTACCGTAAGTGCATAATATATCTGGTTAACTATATTCGTATACGGGTATTGTTTGCAATATTCAAGCACGGTTTCTGTATTATTCTGTCACAGGCAGGTTTTGTATTAATTTGTCCTGGTAGCAAAGCTTTAGATTGAAACTCTCCATTGAGAATAGTTATACTATACACATCTATTATTTAATGCATGTCTCACCTCTGGGTAGCTATTCTGTAATTTCAGTGAACGTGAGCATTTGTTGTGAGAGGAGAGACCTCATATCACGATCCCTTCCCAGGGAAACAAAAATGCTATTCTGTAACTACAGTGACTACACGGGAACGTGAAGTGATCCTTCCAGCATTGCCAACAGTTGCTCCTACATTTCAACCAATAAAATTGCCGCAACGCCATGATCGATGGTCGTGCGTTGTATGATGGGAAATGCATCTTGTCAAAATGCGAGTTTCTGACATTCAACATGAGTGCAATATCTGTTATTTTGTAAAAGTGACATAATTTTCTGTTAAGCTAGAAATAATAACATAAAAAATCCGTTTCAACCCGATGAATAGTGACTTTTGATTAAATTGGTGGAAAAACAACTACAGCTTCTGTGGAACATTTACAAATCAGTTCACAAAAAGATGCCAAAAAATGTGGGAAAGAGTAACAACCACTTTAAATGCTGTCCCTGGAAACTAATAAAAATAATTCGGAGCAATGGAGAATAGCAAATTTAATTTGTAATATAATACTTTGATTGTACATAATCTGACTTGTATAATATATTGTATGATATCCCCAAGCATGTTGTTTATTTACTTAATTATAAAAGCCCTGTCTGCTAAATCGAAGGGTTTGTTCATGCAATGAGTTGTTCCTTTTGAGGATTTTTCCAGCAATCTGAAGGTCTCATAGTGCCTCATTGATAATTTAGTACATCAGCAATATTCATCGCCCTTTAATCCCTACAGTTTAAGTAACACAAACCTCATTGTATGATCTAACATAAAAATAACTTCAAATAAACAAATATCATGCCACCGGCATCCAAATAAAATTACAGTTTGCAAGAAAATGAGGTTATACTTTCATCCTCTCACGCTGCGAACGGTTCCGTTCCCTACAATTTACGAAGAGAAGCAAGTTCCCCGATTTTTGGCGTGATGTGACCGCTCCCACAGTTACAGAATACGCAATTTTGGTTTTCAAGAGAACTCCGCCCACTTTCTCATGAAAACATGTGCTCACATCACATCACACCGATACAGAATAGCTACCCTGATGATACAAGATGTGTATTTTTCCAACACCAGGCGTTTCAGAGATTAAGGTTACTGTATGGTTCACAGCGTTTAAATTTTCCATTAGTCGATAGGTGTAATATAGGTATATTGATGAAATGATAATTGATGAATCTATTATTATGTTACCATTAAAAGCTTTTTGATAAAATATATGGAAATAGTACCACCATGTATGTAGCTGGGTAATATCAGTTCGAGTCAGAATTAATAAGAATGTTGCATTTTTCCTCATATAGGAGGTTGTCAAAGCACCGTGTCTTCTGGCAATGTCAACAACTGCTTTATTTAAATTAAGCAATATTTCAGTGACATTCGATATCCTACTGATATCAATCTGTATCTTTATCGAGGATATCAGTGTATATTGAAATTTTAACACATAATTTGATTATAATATATTTGTACAATTATGAAATCAAGATTAAATACTCCACTTTACTATGTAATTTATTTTAAATGATGACGTACAGATGCAAGCTAATCAGGAATTATTAGTTAAAAATAATGTATATTGTAAGTCTACACTAGATGTAACATGCATGCACATAAGACATCAAATAGTTCTTCAACCAGCAAAAAACTGCCAAAAAATGTCTCATATAAATAAAATTGTATTAAAAGTGGCAATTAGCTTTGTTGTGGGTGATATAAAAATTGGCATCTGTTGCAAGACAACAGAGATGGAATTAGGAATCACACATTTCAACATCATGAAATTAATATTTTGTCTTAAATGGTAGTCTCACCAAGTTTTGCTGGTTTTTATAAGCCCCTGATTAACAGGTTTTTAATAAGGTGGCTAATAAGATCTAATCAAAATAATAATAATAAATTAAAATTATTATTAGTACATACAATGCTTTGTGACCAATAGTGAACTTCTTAGAAGAACCCTTACAAGGAGGCAAACAAATACGATAATACGTTAAATGAGTACTCACTAACAATAAATGTTAAATGTCGTAATATAACTTCAAGCACATATGAAATATTTAGAAGAGATAGACAACGAATTAAACTCCAACAGACATACAAAGAGCATTAACAAGAAAATAATAACTAAAGTGAGACACTTCAGCTATAGCTACACGGTATATATACAAACTGATATGCAGACCTATATTAGACTATGGGCACACATTGTTCTCAAACTGTAGACCATCAGCTTTTAAATATATAGACACAGCAGAAAGACAAAACCTCCGAGTTATCATCAAACTCAGACACACTAATGGTTCACTATTCAACTCATCGAACATTGGTTCGATGAGTTGCTTATGTTTTATAGATATTGATCTATAAAACATACTAGGCATACTACAGCCAATCATCGAACGTCTTCAAGACCTGTCCATTAGAAATTTACAACTAGAATAAAGGTAAAAGCGTGGGGCATGCGATGAGTAATGGGGTCATTTAGTCAAATTTCATATTCCATTTCTTAGTACGTGTATACGAGATAATCGTCGAATGATTAAACACTGAAAATTCGAGATAAATTGGATAAGTAGTTACAGAAATGTACTGCTTTAAACATGAACCGATGTGCAGTAAACTCTGACGTCATTTACTCCCAAAATTTGTCTCAAAGACACTTAATGTGCGAATCTGGTTATTTAAAAGCAGACTCACCTATCAATAAAAATATATGATCAATAATGACAAGCAATGTCATAGCTGTATAGTGAATACGATGTAAAAAAAACATTTATTTTATATAAAAAATACTAACACATGGAGAATAAAGAGAAAAGTAAATTCAATAGAAAAGAACATTGTAACATTATTATATTATATGTATAACAGTTAATATTAATCACAAACTTCATGTTACTTGACATTTCGTTTATATCAGCACATTTTAGGATACATTAAATTACTATAGCAGTAAAAGACGTCACACAGCTGTTAATATGAGAGCACATTTTTGGTTAATTTTGTGGTCTATAGAGACTGTAGAAAATTCTAGTTTTTTTGCAATTCACTCAAAACATATTTAAGAAAATATTATTAAAAAAATATGCTAAATGAGCCCATTTTCTATTCTTCTGTATTTTCAGCATATCACTTTTATATTCCTATCTACTCTTTATCTTGAAGCTGCCATCTGGAATTTTTGCATTTCAATTAAATATTTATATAATTTTGAAAATCCCCAGGTACCATTTTCACATGAATCTGACCATAAATCACAAAACTTATCCGTCATATTGACGCCGCCATTTTAAATTGTTAAATTTCGACTAAATATTTGTAATCTGCAACCTCGGTAACCCTCAGCCATTGATTTTCAGTCGAATCAGACGATAAATGGATCAAACTTATTCGTCATATTGAATTTTGATCACATATTTATAATCTACGTCCTCAAAAATCTCCAGATACCAAATTTTAAAAGAATCGGATATTAAATGAAAAAGCTGTTCGCCATCTTGGATTTTTCTATTAAAAATATCAAAATGTATTGTGACGTGAACCACGTACTTATGCATGCAAAATTTTATGTCAATAAGACATCTGGAAGTGGTTCAAAACCGACTAACAAATCAACTATAAATCTATCTGAGAAACTCAGGTCAATGACCTCTTGAGAAACCTATAAAGATTGCTACTATTACCCCTCTTCACAGTTGTCTATGTTAAAATTGAAAGCGTGTTAGTGCTGTTAGTGGTGAGCATGCTTGGTTACACCGTCTATTGTGTACTGGGTTCGACTTCCAGGTCAGACTGGAAATGTCAGTGAGTACTGGATATTGTCTGTGTTTCTTTAAAATGCTTAGGCATTCGATTTGGGTCAATTGCATAAAAAACAAAATACCTGTTACTATACCGTAAATATTGCTCCCAAAAAAAACATGTTTGTATGTATCACTGGGTTGTCATCAAATTATGACGAAGTTTTAAAATGTCTTTCTTTTTGTCTGCCCTTTATGTTTTTTTGTAAGAAACTCATAACAGAAAAGAGCAATTGCAGTGAAAATTAGCTAGATGAAGAACCCTATTGTTTAAGAAAATAATGTGCATGAAGAGTTACAACATCCTTCACCTTCGTTCTAATTCCACAAAAGCCAAAATATCGCATAATATACTAACAAAGGTTTCGCCAATCAAGATGGTGTTATTTAAAAAAAAAACTGGAAAGATACTATGGAAAATTCAATAATAAAGATGTATTATTGAATTTTTTAACGAAGTCTCCTAAGAATTTATATACCCTATAATATATGACAATAATTCCTAAAACTAAAAACAGATAATGCACTGTTAAGACATTTTTATGTAGGTATGTCCCTATTAAAAAATATATATCAGATAAATACTAAATAATTAATAAATGACTAAATAAAAACATTGACATTTTCATATAATTGAGGGTCACTAAGACAAAGGTGACTGTTAGGTGAATGACCTCATACGAAAAGGAAATAAAAATAATGCCAAACGTCATAAGAAAATTAGAAAAGACTGCAAATCATTATCAAGATAGCACAATCACACTAATTTGATAACATTTAATTGTGTACTTAGAGGTTAAAGATTGTTATGGGGGAATTTTGTTGTTATATGAAGGTCAAAACAAAATGTGAGAATATTTATATATTTGAAGCAAACGATTTCTTTTCTAATGAGCACTTCCTCTGGCATTTTTGGCACACATTGAAACAATTAAGGGATCTCAATTTTTTCTATTAATCTACATATATTTTAAAATAATAATCTACTGATGTAGATGAAGACATATTATAGGTTAGAAAATCAAAATATTCAAGTACCTATTGCAGTTTGTCAAAGTCAGGAAAGTAATTTTAAACTGTACTAGGTATTTCCATTGTAGTTGTGATTTGTGTTTTGTTTCTATTTATTCCTAATTTCAACGCCCACATACCCAACGCGACAGAAAAAGAGTTGGTCCGATGGAGCCATTGTACCTTTTTCATTTTAAAGTGTTTTAGCGAAATTCCACCAGATGATATTAGTTGTTCAGAATGACAGTAGTTTTAAAAATAAACCAACTATAAATCTATCAGACATTTGATTGGTTATTGTTAATATACTAAACTGAGAAGGTTTTAGTCCTGCCAAGTACTGTTTATGGCTAAGAAAAAAATGCTACCTAAATTAACACTTCCCTATTAAAAAAAAAAGAAAAAATATTAGTGACATCACACCTTGTGCTGTTCTGTTATCACCATAGGAAAAGTAGAGCAAAGATATGGGGCAAATATAAAAGATAGTAACAGAATTCTGACATCTTGGGAACAATATCTCATTTTAACACTGTATGCTCCAATGAGGATATACCTACATTGGTTGGAAATTATATTTGATATTTATAACTTATATTTTTGCACTGCGTCTAAGCCTAACCACTGTAGACGTGTGTACCACACAAGTAGTGTTATATGTAGATTGTGTCGGAAGCACTTCAAAAGATTACACTTCTTTTACATGAGAAAGGTAACCCCATCGGTCCATCACTTTATATTCTCGTGCTCAACTCTGAGGCTATAAGAAAATAATTTACATATTATACATGTATATCTGATTCACTGCCTCGGCCTATCACATAAAACTCATTATTTGAATGTTTTTTTGTGAGCTCAAACATATGTAAAATGAAAATGCATAAAGCTAATATGTATATTAAAAAAACAATTAATTCCTTTGGAAGAAAGGTAAGAGCATCCATACGAATAAGAGGGAAAGAACTTCGAAGACAGCAAATCTTATGAGAGAACATTCACCTTTTTGTGAACCCCCCTCCCAATGTTGACTGTCGCCCCCCCAAAGCAAACGCATTTGTTGAATGGCCCCTTACAGTTATAACTCTTTAAATGCTATTCAGGCTAAAGAAATTCAGTAACGATTCACGAATTATTTCTACATTCTAATTAAAAACAAATAACTGTAGAAAAAAATTACCAGTTACACATAGTTTTATTCTTAGTCTAATCTTCATTAAAATAACCAAATGATTCATTCATGTCAGATTTCCCTCAGATGCTTTTAAATTTATAGCACATAAAGAATAAATCTAATAAGAACACGAACAGCTCAAAACAATCAAAATAAAGTTTAATTATTCCTCTAATTTTATATTTTTGTATAAACCTTGTTTCTTTGTTCTGTTCAAATAGTTAGCAAATTGACGAACCAACCAATTTGAAATTTATGGTTAGAATCCAAACCAAGAATTAAACTAACCTCACTAAATGAACCAGTTACTGTCTACACTTGCATATACATCCCCTGCATGGACATATGATTCCAAGAAGACCATAAACTCACATTATGCAAAATTATATCTTTGAAATTATAATTTAGTACATATCATCCAAGGCAAATTGAGGATATAGAAGGGCTAGACATATTCTAACAGAAAATTATTCCTACAACCTGTTGCAAGATACCAATAAAATGTATGCATTCTGGCACATCAAGACGTGCTCATCTAACTTAAAATCTTCCACTATCAACTAAGTTGTTTACAAACAATTAATTACACATGGAGGTTCACTTTTGACATTATCATAACACAAGTTTGGCAGCATAACTATTTTAAATTTGTAAAACAGTCGTACTTTTAATTATGTAATCATTCCAATAAATGTTTACCATGTTCACATTTATTATTATTATTGTCTAATTAGAAAATTACCTACACCAATAAGATATAATCTCCATATTGAATAAATCCTATAAGAACATACTGTGAATACACATATTTAAGGTGATATTACTGACCTTTTGATAAAAATGCGGTAATTCTGGAGAATAACGGGGCATTGGAATTTTCGCGTAATTTTTTCAGGGTACACTAATTTGGGGTCGTAGAACACGAATCTGAAGTCGGTTTTCAATGCAAATGCATAGTTTTTCCAAAAAAAATTTTTGAAATTTTCCACCATAACACGAACTTTTTGTCAGTGTAAACACCAAAAACACCTCGATTTTGACCGATTCGAATCCCGTATCCACAATGTAGGTGCTTTTTAGAACAATGCACCTTTTACACACTGCAAAAAAATTGCTTTTTCATAATAAATAGTAATTTTATTTATCTGAATCAGAACTCCATTATTTGACAGTTCAGCCATAAGATTGTCGCGCATGCGTGTCAAAATACCCTGAAAAGTTGGTGTCTCAAGGCACAACAAAGAAATTCATTTTATAAATACCTATTAAAATTGATAAAATAAAATACATAATTTAAATAATAATGCTTTTATTATATATAATACCAAAGCCTGGTGTTTTATTAAGAATGTTTTCAATATATAGCGTGTCCCAAATCGGTTTATTTAAAAATGGCCCGTTTTTGTTATTGCCCACTATAAGGACCAGCGAGGAGTTGAGATGACGCACATACCTTGCCAGGAGAGGAAATGCTCCTTGCACTTCTCGGATACCACCTACTGACTTTCAATCTGATTGTCATTAATAAGTGGTGTCCGAGAAGGGCAAGGAACATTTGCGACGGCGCAAATGGTCCTTGCCTTTCTCCGGTACCACCTACAGATTTTCAACCTGGTTATCAGTAATAAGTGATGTCCGAGAAGAGCAAGGAACATTTGCGCCGGCGCATGTTCCTTATTGCCCTTCTCGGATACCACTTATTACTGATAACCAGGTTGGCGTAAATGCTCCTTACCCTTCTCGGATACCACCTACAGATTTTCAACCTGGTTATCAGTAATAAGTGGTATCCGAGAAGGGCAAGGAACATTTGCGCCGGCGCAAATGTTCCTTGCCCTTCTCGGATACCACTTATTACTGATAACCAGGTTGAAAATCTGTAGGTGGTATCCGAGAAGGGCAAGGACCATTTGCGCCGGCGCAAATGTTCCTTGCCCTTGCCCTTCTCGGACACTACTTATTTATTAATTATAATCAGGTTGAAAGTCAGTAGGTGGCATCCCAGAAAAGCAAGGAGCATTTCCTTTCCTGGCAGGGTATGTGCGTCATCTCAACTCCTCGCTGGTCCTTAGTGGGCAATAACAAAAACGAGTAATTTTTAAATAAACCAATTTGGGACACAGTATATATTGAAAACATTCTTAATAAAACATCAGGTTTTGGTATTGGCGACGATAATAAAAGCATTATTATTTAAATTATGTATTTTATTTTATCAATTTTAATAGGTATTTATAAAATGAATTTCTTTGTTGTGCCTTGAGACACCAACTTTTCAGGGTATTTTGACACGCATGCGCGACAATCTTATGGCTGAACTGTCAAATAATGGAGTTCTGATTCAGATAAATAAAATTACTATTTATTATGAAAAAGCAATTTTTTTGCAGTGTGTAAAAGGTGCATTGTTCTAAAAAGCACCTACATTGTGGATACGGGATTCGAATCGGTCAAAATCGAGGTGTTTTTGGTGTTTACACTGACAAAAAGTTCGTGTTATGGTGGAAAATTTCAAAAATTTTTTTTGGAAAAACTATGCATTTGCATTGAAAACCGACTTCAGATTCGTGTTCTACGACCCCAAATTAGTGTACCCTGAAAAAATTACGCGAAAATTCCAATGCCCCGTTATTCTCCAGAATTACCAAAAATGCTATTAATGTAGCTGGGTAGGTATACTTGTTCAAAGAGTTTTAAAATTCAGAAATAATTTATCAGAACATTAAACGAGAACAAAGTGCTGTAGTACCTACTACGTTACACAAACTCGTATTCGTTTTATAATTTTACTAAATTGAATTTATACTTACTGCGTCATTACTGTTGTTATTATAACAATAATATTGCATTATTAATTAATTGGCATATTACCCAAATAAATAAAGTTTAATTTATATTGTACATATATACATACAAACTAACCTGCTACACAACGATTACAATCAATAGCAGTTACTAGTTCTGCGTGTATTACGCATAAATTTATAATAAGTCCTGTTATCGAACCCAGGCACAAATTGAGCAAACAAATTAAAATAAAAAAACTAACTTACTGGTCCCATAATTGTGGCTTGCCAATGAAATACTGCAATAAACAAAATACATGCGTTAGTTATTTATGTCACAACAGACTTTCCATAAACTTACAGTCATCTCCAACAGGACCTGCTGAACATTGTGCCGGAGGATCTCTGCCGAGGTCTTGTAATTCCTTAAAGCAAAAAAAATATTTAAAATACCTCTGAACCTATCCAGTTAATTATAGACACCTGAAAGTCAGGGGCCTAATATGGAGAGGTTAGATACATGAAACTTCAAGCCAAGGTCTTAAAATTAGCTACACAGCAGCATTGTCATTTTGGCAATAATACAGTTTAAAAATTGTGACTAATAAACACCTTAACCGGATCTGCCCTACGTTACGTTATATCCGGCATTTTTTAATTGAGATTGTGCCATTGATAAAATGTGAAATTCTTTGTAAACTGTCAAATTTGACAATAATACTCAACATTACTAGCTAAATAATAGCATAGCACATGTATTTGAAGAATTTTGCACAGAGAAATTTGATGTTGCACACGATAAATGGTGTTCTAAAACTGTTCACATTGCTGTATCACAAAATCGTTAAGGGCGTTTAACTGCCACAAAAACATATTTACCGTCACAAAAGATTATTTAATAACATCATCACTGCCACTTGAAACTTTAACATACCTTATTAATTCGTTTTAAAGCCATTTGACGGAGTGTGTGTGTAATAAATACTGGCTTTTCACCAGACAATGAAACCGCGAGCCAAGGACCTCTGATAGAGATTGCAAAGATGGCCTCCTTCAAAACTCACAGACACGACGTAAATCAAATGAATATTCTTCAATATTTTTCAGATACAAAATATCTTGGATGCCACACAAACCGCTAAAACTAAATACAAGAAAAACTAAAATGCCCAAGAACACCCCGCCTTTACTCAATTATGCACTTTAAAACTGTAATGTTCCAGAAAAGATGACTGATCACTTCCGTGGCGATTTTGCTTTTACCGGTAAGGTAGAGATCCTTCCATCGGTAAAAATGGCAGCATCAAGTGTCAGTTGCTTTAATTACTCTATTGGATTATAGGTGGACAACGAATACGAAAGTTTGTGAGAGGTGAGATATCTATTTATTACCAGAGCGGGTGTTATAAACAAGTAAATAATTTTATAAAATTCTGGAGCGAGCGTATTATGTAGGGATCACAATTATTGTTATAGTACATTTTATATTAGTTCTATCGTCTACTCCTATTGGCACTCTGTGTTTAAAATAATTTAAATATAAGAAACCTATAATGATAGGTGTGAAATCTCATAAAATTCTGTTGGGAGTTACAACGCATGATAAAGGTATCCCCTATAGACCAGTTAAGACGAAAACATGCTCGAACCCAGAGCTGGGCAAATACGTATTTACAAATACTTATTAAGTATTTAAATACTAGAAAGTATTTAAATACCGAGTATTTAAATACTTTTTGCAAGAAGTATTTGTATTTATATTTGCAAATACTTTATTTGAAATATTTAGTATTTAGTATTTGTGAAAATGATCCTAAAAGTATTTATAAATACTTAAAGTATTTAAATATTTGTGAAGTATTTAAATACTTTTAGAAAGTATTTAAATTCTTTTCCAACAGTATTTAAATAAGAGAATATTTAGAAACGTAAAAATAAAAAATATTTTCATTGCTGCTGCAAACAAAGAAGCTTCGGTTTCTAACAGTGTAACTTTAGAAATTACAGTTGCAGTAAATAAAGAGAAAGATTCATTTATGAACTTTTTTGAATTCAAAGAAATTAACAGTATGTCTAAATCGACAGAAAGTTCTTCTGGTTCTGGACAAGGTGAACTTCAAGTACCTACTACAATATTTGCAAGATCCAGATACAAATTTGAAAATGCTGCAGAAATATCCGACCATTGAAAGACTTTTTCTGAAATATAACACAACACTGCCCTCATCCGCATCAGTGGAAAGAATGTTTTCTTATGCAACATTCATAAATACCCCTAGACGACATGCCTAATATGATACAAATTTTGAGAACCTAGTCTTGATGAAGGCTAATGGAGCCTAAGTTCCTTTACGTTTTTATTATTTTGTAGTCCAGTTGGCAAGTATTTCTTTTTATCAAATTGAGGCGGAGAGGATTTTTCTTCAATAATTTTTTTTTGAGGTGAGGAACAACATACCAAAAATGTGAACATCCGAGGTTCATATAGTATATAAGTGCCTAAATGAAAATGCAACTAGGATTGAATGTCAGCAGGTTCGATGTTCTTGATTAATTTTAAAGCCTATAAAGCCTACAATGTTCTATTTTTTCTTTGCATTTTGCTCTAAAATAAAGAAATCTTTCGGAAAACGTAATAGAAATACGCTAAATAATCCCAATAAGGATGTTCAAATTTTTAATATGTTGTTCCGCACTTATAAACAAAATTATTTTAAAAAAGAAAATCCGCTCTCCGCCTTAATTTGACGTATCTCCTGGAATATTAACTTTTATATTTTCGTGCCAAAAATAATGTGATAATTTACAATTTAGTTTTTTTATTTAGAATGACTGTTATTTTATATATTTATTTTTTCATAATAAAACTGAAAAAAAAAAATCAAAATATTCTTTTTGTTCCTGGTCTATTTCTACGGACATAATACAATAACAGAAAATACAATTCGGCGAAGTTTAGCCATTAAAGGCTATCTTACACTTAACCATGCATGCATTCAAAATCACTTATCAAAGTATTTAAATATTCTCAAAGTATTTAAATACTTATTTAAACTATTTAATTACTTTTGATATTTAGTATTTAAATATTTTTATCTTCTGAAAATATTTAATAGTTAAATCCTTTCAATTTTTTGAAAGTATTTAGTATTCAGTATTTAAATACTTTTTCAAAGTATTTGCCCAGCTCTGCTCGAACCCAAACTTTAAATAAAAATTGGTACTTGTAAAATATTCAAACGTTGCAGGACTAACTATTATAATGTTATTTGTATATTTTTACAAAAAAAAGGCGAAGAATATATGGAATTTGAACGGTACATTTCTAAAACCGGTATATCGCTCGTAGAGAAAAAATTTCATATCACTATGGGTTGGTGATCGAATTCCGAATAATTTTCAAAATGTCTGCCCGTTTGTCTGTGTGTCTGTCCGTATGACTGTCAAAACAAGTGGCTTTTACTCCGAATAACACATGCTAATTTTTCTTCAAACGTCGATTAGCTATAAAAAAATAAAGATAAAAAATCTCGAATTTCACCACTAAAAACGTATTATGTTAATATCGCTTGGCCGGCGTATTAAACAAAGTACGCGCTGCATATGAACAGGGGCGGCTCTAGCAAGTTCTTCGCGTGGTACGAGATCTCATTGTGGCGCCCCCTCATCCCAATATGCTACCGCTTATTGATTAAGCTGTACGTAGATACTGAAGATAATGTACATTTTTTTACAGCTTTATATATACTATAATAACTCAAACCTCCGAAAGATTAGTATAGTAGTAGCATAGTACCTTGACACGTGACTTCTTTTGCCCGCCAGAAGTGTATGCTTAGGATGTCCCCAAAAGTAAGCAATAACGCACTAAGCTTAACTTAAGTATAATTGCTAAAATAAATATGCTGACGGTCAAAAGAGGATATGGAATGTCTTTTTCAACACTGATGCTATTATTTAATAATAAATCCAGCAAGAAGTTTGATTTCTAGTTCGTCCGAAAAAATAATTATGTTTCTACTGTTATTTTAGTGGATAGGGTTAAGTGGTATTAAGGTGCTTGGGTTTTATTTTTTGCGCAGAGAATCTATCGTTGCATTTTTGGTACCCCCCTATGACGGCGTCCGGTGCGGTCGCACAGGGCCGGTTTTCTGCCTAGGCCTCATAGGCCCAGGCCTATGGGGGCTTCTCTATGGGGGGCGCCTTTGCCTTTCATCTTAGAGGTTAGTGCCCATAAACAGATATCAAGCCCCTGGGAGGGGGAGCATTGACCTGAGCCTAGGGACATTTTATATCTAAAACCGGCACTGCGGTCGCACCGCTCGCACCGTAGAGCTGCCCCTGCATATGGATATATTGTACCCGTTGCTCGATTTGACAATAGTCAGTTTAAATTGTATTGCGAGCGTCCTCACGATTTATAAGTATTTTAATAAATATTCTTTTGATATTATTCTTTTAAACCACACTTATTCTAGATTAGAATGGCAGACTCAATTTTTGATTGTACACCCCCTGAGGCTGCGGAAATTTCCGCAGATGCCAGAAATAATTTATTACCTACAAAATCGGGTAGTGTTTAGGAAGCTGCATACAAGATTCCGGACGTGGTGCTATGAGAAAAACATCAAAAATTATTCTGAAAATGTACTTGCATATTTTTCGAAATTAGCAAGTAAATAAAAAACGAAATGCATGCATGTTTATTTGAGGAAGCAAAACGAGCTTCATTCCAAATGAAGCTAAAGTATTTACAAGGGAACAATTTGAAAAGTTTTATTTCAAGCCTGATCGTCGGTATTTAGCTATTAAGGTAAATTTAGATATAGAGTTAGAATATACAAGTTTTTTAAATTCATGTTGTCTTTAGATTGTTTTGGTTATTGGTATCTTGATGTATGCCGATGCGAAGATAGTAAAAATGACGATAGATGCAAGACTTAGGATCTGCCCTCCATATAAGAATTCCTGTCAATAAAACGAAGAAACCGCGGTCATTTAGTATTATCAGAGAACATTATTTATCAATATATAAAAAATATGCTTCATTATATCTAAAAGGCATAAATGAACACAGGTTGTTTTTAAAATTGTGATCGGTATTGTCGCATAGTAATGGGAACAAGATAAGTAGTGTCCTCAGAGAAGTTGTTACCTTTTTAAAGCTATAAAATGCGACAGAATACAGAAGTCATAATTTAAAAAGAACTTGAGCTAACCTGCTTTTAGATGCAGGGGCCGATATTACGTGTTTGAAACGTAATGTTACGGCGCACAGTGGTGCTTTTTCTGAAAACAGGCGACAAAAGTCTGTAACCTAGCCAATTTTCGATAAAAATGTACGAAATTTGGTAGAGTTAAGTATTTGGATATGCTAAATTTAGTGTTGCTGCAGGCATGTCAATATGACGGCTTCAAAATTAAGGTCAGAAGAAGAAAAGAAGATACAAAATCCAATAAAATAACTCAGCCACAAGAAAAGTCCTGATCCTGGAACTTGACCCGAATAGTCTATTATATTTTTCGATGGTAAATTCGTTAGAATTTTAAAATTTTAAATCAGCAGGCTTAAAAATCCTAGGATTGCACATATTAGGGGTAGGCGATTTTACCTTACTATAAGGGTGGTTTTTTCGCTCTAGATCAAAAGTTTGAGGGTATTTCGGCTTCAGCTTTTTGCTTCTTCTGACCCTAATTTTGAAGCCGACATATTGAAGAAATAAACTTCTGCAGCAACACTGAATTTAGCGTATCCAAATACTTAACTCTACCAAGTTTCGTCAATTTATATAGAAAATCGGCTAGGTTGTCGACTTTTGTCGCCTGTTTTCAGAAAGAGCACCTGTGTGAGGCGCGGAGGTTGGAAATTAAGCAGTGTAGCTGAATGGTACATCGAAGAATGTTCGTCGATTCTTCGATGTACCCAAGCAAGTAATTGCCAAGAAGATTCTTCAACTTAATACCTAATGGTGTATTTTTGTTTAATAATTAAAGCATATAAGTTTCATATTATTTAATATATCGTTATTTATAAGTAATGAGTCGCACTTTCCACCTGAAGAGGATATAAGCCGTGGAGAACGTTGTAATTAGGTGCGCCGTGGATGAACCATGGTTTGTCAGTAACGCCGACATCTGCCGAGACCTGGAATACCCCCCGGTAACTGACCTCATCCAGGATAGAGCGAAGAATCCATAGGCCCGTGCAGCAGAGCATGAGAATCCGCTGGTCAGATAGGCGACTGACTTACGATCCCAACGACGCTCCGGGACATAAAAGGCCGAAGCTCCAGATCCGTAACGATATAGTATAACTAAACCTTTTTTCTGTTTCAGCCAGACCTTTAAGCCACGCCACAAGAAGACAATGACCAAAATCACCCAAATCATCCGATCCGGGGGTACCAAGTTAACAATCAGCTCGGTACCCTTACCCTAGCCCGTGCCGCTCTCTGACACTAAAATAAGCGTCTTTGGCTGAACACAATCCTTGAGCTACACAGTTCCCACTTCCTTCCGACGAAATCAGAGTATATGATGCCAATTGGCATCCTGGGCTTCCCACTAGTTAATACCCCCCAAACTCCTCCAAACTCCGAACTCCGAGAGGGCCCGGCAGCAGCCGTTCCCTCTCACTATAGATGTTACGGAGGCCGACATGCCAGCGAAGAAAGAAGACCAAGATAGAAGAGCGAAAGAAGAAACGACCCAGCAGACAGGACTAGGATAGGAGGTCTGCTAACATCACCTATACTGGCCGCATTTGCGCGGGGTGGGGGAGAGAGGCGTGCAGGCCCACCCTGTACGAAGCCGGTCCAGATCTACAGCGATGATTGGGGTAAAGAGCTCAAGCTTGACCCCTAATCATCCGAGACCGTCATCTTTTTTTTGCTCACACCGTCAGAAAATAGTAATTTACGCTACAAGGCCGGAAAGAGGACGTAACCAAATTCTTGGAAGCTTGGGGAGACCTGCAAAACAGTGTCTCTCGGTCATGTAACGTACAATATTTCTTTTTCGACCGACACTGAGATGCAAAATCAATTTTTAGTTATTCTTATATAAATTTTCTAACAAATAAAACAACAAACAATAATAATTAATTAAAATATCGTTCGTCGCCTTCGTGGCTACTTCCTTTAGAAATTTATTTTCCTGGTTGTAACATTTCAAAATCTGGATACATATTTTCCGTAATTTGCGAGTTGACTTTTGAAAACTCGTAAAAGTTAAGTGTATTTATCTATTTGACACGTATCCCAACAATCAACATAAGTTCGTTTCCATAGCAAGAAGGAAGCAAAACCACTGATACTAAAAATTGGCAGCACATTTTACCTTCATCGACCGGCGAGGAGAATAACAGGGATCAGAAAAGCTTTTGCCGATCTCTATGCCTACTTTCCGATCTATCCCGGGGAAAGTTAATTTCTGTCTCAAATTTCTGGCCGGTCGAAAATAAGTACTTTTACCTCCGCTGGTAATGGCAACTCACAGAGGTCTAAAATGTCAAACTTTAATGTGATGAAATGAATTAAGAAATGCCATGTTTTAGTGACGAAAATAGCATATTTTTTCATTAGGAGTAAAAGTGATACTTTTAGGACGAGTTTGTAGGTTTGCCGAACGAAGTGAGTCCGACAATTACAGACGAGTCACAACAAATGGGTTTTACTCCGAATAAAACATGCTATTTCTTCTTTAAACATCGATTAGCTATAAAAGAAATAAAGATAAAAAATCTCGAATTTCACAACCAAACACGCATTGTGTTAATATCGCATGGACGGCGTATTATGTCAAAATACGTGTTGCTATGGTTATACTGTACTGTCGTACTTTTTCAGACGCTGTAAGCGGCAGAAAATGGTATATTATTTAACGAGCATATAATGATGGCTATTATTCACGAAGGTGAAGTTTAAGAGTGAATAATAGCTATTATATGCGAATAAAATACTATACTTTTTCCAGACTATTAAATATTTAATATTTATTTAATTCATTTTTATTTTATTTCTCCTATTTAAGAATGATTCAGGTCTTCATATACGGAGTGACCCATTTAAAAGCGGGGCACCTTTATAACTTCTTTTTTTTGTCCGCGTTGAACCAAATTTTACCAAAAGATAAAACAAATTAGGATCTACTTATGGCCAAAAAAACATTCGCGTCTTACAAATGCAAAGCCACCTGCTGTACCAAAATAAATGAGAAAAATAAAGAAATCGTATTAGGCATTTTTTTATGAAAAACTTTATTAATGAAACTTGTTCAGAATTGTCCAAAAACCTGGAGTCCAAAATTTGAGCCATATTAAAAAAATATTGAATTTTGTTTTTGAAGTCCAAAATTTCGACAAAATTTTAAAAAAATACAAAACACTTGACAATTACCTGGCAGCTTACGTCTAACTTAAAATAAAATTGTCATAGCACAATTGTCTAAAGAAGAAAAACAATTAAAATAATATTTTCGGATTCGGACATTGTTTTAAACATTTTAGTAGTCTTTAATATGACTGAAATTTTGGACTCTAGGTTTTTGGATAATTTTGAACAACTTTCATTAATAAAGTTTTTCGATAAAAAAATGCCTAATATGATTTCTTTATTTTTTCCATTTATTTTGGTACCGCAGGTGGCTTTGCATTTGCAAGACGCGAATGTTTCTTTGGTCATAAGTAGATCCTAATTTGTTCTATTTTTTGGTAAAATTTGGCTCACGTCGGACAAAAAACAAAAGGGTTATAAAGGTGCCCCGCTTTTAAATGGGTCACTCTGTACATATAATTTTTTCGGGCAACAAGTTTAATCAGGCGATTGCTGTAACTCCTTTACCTCTGGCGGTGTCAAAGATATCTCGTTTTCACTGCCAGTATCCATTTATTTAATTATTTTACTCTCTTCGAGTACCTATCTAACATGTACAATTATTGTAAATAACGTTGGCGTTGCAATCGCACCAATTTTGACTTTTCACATCAATTACAGAATTACGTTTTGACACATTGTCATGGCTTACTAATAAAATAATACAGTTTGTAGGCACTTAGGTAACTGGTTTCAAAAACAATGTCGGGAGATTGCCCCGTGTTGATAATAGATGATGCTTTGAAAAAAACTTGCTAATGTAGTTTTTGAATGTTTATTAAAGTACCTCTTCGGCATGTACCATTTGGGTGTTTCCTAGAGAACTTAGAGATACAACACTTGTCTTTTGGTTGCTGCAATTTTGACATTTTAATGTTTAGTAAAAAGTCACTAACATCATTTCTTATAAACAACTGACTGTCCTCATTATTCACTGCAGGGAATATAATGGATAGCATTATCCTTGAGGAAACATATGCATAATGAGTATATTATTTAATAGTCGTGGACAAAGTACTTTTACCACCGCTGCTAATGGCAACTCACAGCCGTCTAAAATGTCAAACTTTAATATCATGAAATAAGTTAAGAAATGTCATGTTTTTCTGATGTTCGAAGAAAAATATATTATTCGAATAAAATTTCGCTAAAAGAAAGTGTTGGATACAACTTTGTATTGCACACGAATGTAATGGACTTGTTCCATGATATTCTTTTTACATGGTTTTCATACTTTTTCATATAGTACTCGATATTCTCATTATGCACTTAAAATTTCGTGTTATTAAATTTTTCCGTTCTCGAGATATAAGGAGTTAAAATTAGCAATAGTTGTAAAAACTGATCGCCCTTTGTGACGTCACTATACACAAGTGACGTAAGAAAAGTGGCTTTCTGGGACCTTTCAAATTTAACCCGAAAGGTCGAAAAACATGGAATTTTCAAACGCTGGTAACTAAATAAATCAGTCGAGTGGAGGTTCGTTCTATGTCTTTACGGAAAGAAGAAGCTCGACGATGAATCCTAATCGTAAATTGCAGGGTCAAAATCGAAAATTCGTCCCGACAGGAGCGAGAGAAAATTGCAATTTTTCGACATTTCACCAAATCGTACTCCCCGCCTACTGTCAAGAAGTAAGCAAAGCAAACATTGCTTTGAAAACACTTATAATTATAACAACGAAGGAGCATCAAGTCTATTGAGATCGCCGAGTCTATGCGTGTAGTGATGTAGCGCCTGGCCACGCCCCATTTTTGCTAGGTGGAGATTTGTAATAGTTTTTAAGATACTAAATGTGCGAATAAGATTCTGATATTTTGCAGATTCATTATTTTATACTTGCACTTACGATTTATGAAATAAAAAAAATGCCGAACAAGCCCATTGCACATTCACTTAAGAAAATTAGCCACTTGACCTGACGGTGTCGTGAGTAACTCTTCCTTGCGTGACTAATGTGCATAATTAGACACTAGTGCAAGAAATAACTATTTCTTGACTAATTAACTGACAGGAGTTTCTTTCTCCAAATATTTTCTGTGTCAAAATGTTTAAATAAATATTCCTAGTCTAAAAAAATCTTATAACAATAACTTGCTCTAACTCCATTTTCCTTTACAATTGTCGACTCTTGACATATCTGATGCGAGGTGCCCCGCCAGAACTTGATTTTATATTGATATTATTGATGGTTTTCAAGCATAAAAATGTCTTATAGAGCATAAGACGATGACATGCCAGGAAAATCACTCAGCTTCTGTACTATTACTGGCCATTATACAGGGTGTTGGGTGTTTCAGGTATGCGGTCATTAATTTCTAGGGCTGATCCTACATTCAAAAATATGAAGAAAAATTCATATAAATATGGGTCCGGAAATCACTCCTAAGGACGCTGCAGGCCTCTGAAGGAGGCACCCAAAAATGTTCATTTTATTTAATATCTCAGGTATCCTCTAACCTACAGTGTCTAGTTTTTGCACGTGATTCTATGTCAATAAAGGTCATTATATGATGTTATCCACAAAGAGTGAATTCGATAGTGGGTGCACAAAATTGGAAATGGCAGACTTACTTCTCCCACCAAATTTTTTAATGTGAATTTTCTGTGATTGTCTCATCGGAATATGATTCCTTGGCTGTAATTACATAAACGAGGTTGTTATGGTGCCATTAGGACCAACCTGTTTCGAGGAATTTGAACCTGAAGACATTTTCTCAGTCTTTTTGCGTTAACAGAATTTTTTCAATGAATTAAAACGAATTTAACTTTAAAAATTAACAAATTGGTAATTTTTAAAATCTATTGAGTTCTTTAATTTAGTAAGAATTTGTAATTTTTCCTTAGTTATTCAAGAGAATAATAAATGCAATTTCATTAATTTTGAGTGCCCCATTCAGAGGCCCGCAGAGCCCTTATGAAGGATTTCCGGATTCATGTTTATATGAATGTGTTTCCATATTTTTTTTATGTAGAATCACCTCTAGAAATTAATGACTGCATACCTGAAACACCCTGTATATTTAGATTTTTCAAATGTAAGTAAATTTTCGAGTTTCTGTGATATTAATATTCGATTTATTTTGAAAATGATCGAATTTCAATTGAAATATAGTTAATGGAGTTAATATGTTTTGAAGTGAACCACGTACATCGTACACTAAATTTTTAAGAGCTGTTTATTACTTTTACGTAATTAAGTTTCTTCGCGACTACACACACTTTCGCTACCAGGATTTGATTAACAGACACTACGTCATAGACACACCGACAGATTTACTGACACACCTTTTATTATGTGATGAAGATAAGAACGACCTTGCCAACAAAATATACGGATTAGTCATTTTGTGGTGGCAAAAACAGATATTATCTTTATGAATTAAGGAACAGCTGGTATTTAAGAAAAATTATTCCACGTGAAAAAAACATTTAAAAGAAAACTTATGTAAACATGAAAGTACTGTGATTTGATTACTGAAAACATATATTTTTAATTTTAGTGCATTTTTGATAAAAGTGAGGGGTAAATTCTGCAGCTCAAATGTGCAATAATTTTTGCAATGATTTGCCTTAATTTTCTGTAATTTTCTTTTAAATTCTTCTGCATTTCCTTTAACATCAACTTGACTTGCTCTTAATTTCCGTAGAAATAAACCGCTTAAAACTCATTGAATACATCTAAAATGTCTAGTCTAATTCACAAGTTCAAAAAGGTGTTAATTCTTGAAATAGCTCCTAAAAATATGAGCGATAGCTCATTGGATTCAGAATGACGTCTAGAAAAATGCGTTAAAATGTTTTATTAGTACATAAAAAATTGCAAAAGTTATAAACAAATTAAGATGGAAAAAAATGGCATTTAGTTTTTCGCTTATAACTCAAAAACTATAAGCGATAACGGAAATCGGCAAAAAAGATTCTTAAAGAGGAGGAAATTTACAATAAAAAAAGTCGCTACTCCCGGAACTCTATCTCCATTATTTATCATTTTAATTTCACGCTGAAAATAGGGTTCCGCGCGACCGCTGCAGGATGCGAGCGCCGCGGCGCCGCCTCAAAAGAGAGTACGTCGCATAAAACCATTTATTTATACTATTTAATGTCAATTAAAAAATTTGAAAAAATTATGGTGTATTCGTAACACTTCAAAAAATAAGGTCCCGTTGGAAAAAATGTTAAAGTTTATTTTTCAACAAGTGAGGCCATTGTTAACTAACGAAATTTTATGGGGCATCCGTTATCATTGGAGACATTTTTTTTTTTTAAATAATTGGCTTATAAAATTCTTGGAGTCCTTCTTATAGATATACTTAACAAGATTACATTATAAAAGTTTTTAAAAATTGTTTATTTTGTTTATTATAATTTTTTAAAGTAAACAGAAAATTAAAAACCAAAGTAAAGTTGTAGAAAAATTTTCTTTCAAATTCGTTATCATATTGCTATTTTTACATTGAAGAAAGGCATTCATTAACGTTAAAAAAAATTTACGCCAATTGTTTATAAGTTGTTTATAAACAAATTGACTAGTTTTATATTTAAAACATTTTTTTTTTGTAATTTTGTTGTCTTGAGAATATTATGATTTTTAAATAAAAACGTTTTTCTTGAAAACATTATCTTATTGTTTATAATCGTTTTTTAATCACCCATCATTTGAATAATTAGTTAAGAATAATTAGTTAAGAAATTATTTTTTTCTTTAGAATCATAATTGGCAATCCACAATAAAGCAAGAAAAAGAAATTTTTTTCATTAACAATTTCGTTGTTTATTAATTTAACAATTTGTTATAAACAAATTCTGGAAATTCTAATATTTTTTTCTAAATATTTTAAAAAAATTACAAAACAGCCATATGCAACAACATATTGAAAAAAAATTGTTTGCATATTTTATAGCGTGTTTCAATATTACACGATACAGCTGAAACGGGCACTTGATTTGTCAACTAAAACACTGATATAACTTTTAAACTATTAGAGATATCACAATAGACATTCAAGTCGTTTTTATAGAGGATTAATTAATCTCTAAATGAGTTGACTTCCAAGTTTGTAACTATTATCAGTTATTATGCGCATTTGTTTATAAAAATTAAATGTGTTTTCTATTTATTTTTAAATAAGCAATTGCAACTTTCAGATATTTTATCAAATTGCCTTGAAGGTCCATTACCGTATCTGCATTATTTGATAAGCTAGAAGTCATAAAAGATTCAAAAACGTCGAAAACACATTTAATTTTTATAAACAAATGCGCATAATACCTGATTAATAATAGTTACAAACTTGGAAGTCAGCTCATTTAGAGATTAATTAATCCTCTATAAAAGCGACCTGAATGTCTACTGTGATATCTCTAATAGTTTAAAAGTTATATCAGTGTTTTAGTTGACAAATCAAGTGCCCGTTTCAGCTGTATCGTGTAATATTGAAAAATGCTATAAAAAATACAAACAATTTTTTTTAAATATGTTTTTGCATATGGCTGTTACTGTATTTTTTTAAGACTTAGAAAAAAAATATTAGAATTGTCAGAATTTGTTTATAACAAATTGTTAAATTAATAATCAATGAAATTGTTGATAAAAAAAATCTTTTTGTTATTTTATTGAGGATTGCCAATTGCGATGTTTAAGAAAAAAATAATCTCTTAACTAATTATTCAAATGATGGATAATTAAAAAAAAACGATTATAAACAATAAGGTAATGTTTTTAAGAAAAACATTTTTATTTAGAAATCATAATATACTGAAGACAACAAAACTGTAAAAAAAAAATTAAATATAAAACTAGTAAATTTGTTTATAAACAACTTATAAACAGTTGGCGTAAAATTTTTTTTTAACTTTAATGAATGCCTTTCTTCAATGTAAAAATAGTAATATGATAACGAATTTGGAAAAAAAATTTGTTACAACTTAATTTTCTGTTTACTTTAAAGAACTATAATAAACAAAATAAACAATTTTTAAAAACTTTTATAATGTGATCGTGTTAAGTATATCTATAAGAAAGGCTCCAAGAAGCAAAAATTTTATAGGTCAATTATTTAAAAAAAAATGTGTCTCCAATGATAATGGAGGTCCCATAAAATTTCGTTAGTTAACAATGGCCTCACTTGTTGAAAAATAAACTTTAACATTTTTTTCCAACGGGCCCTTACTTTTTGAAATGTTACGAATACACCATAATTTTGTCAAATTTTTTAATTGATATTTAGTAGTATAAAAAATTATGTTATGTGATGTACTCTCCTTTGAGGCGGCGCTCGCATCCTGCAGCGGTCACGCGGAACCCTATTTTCAGTGTGAAATTAAAATGATAAATGATGGAGAGTTAGGGACTTTTTATTGGAAATTCCCTCCTCTTTAAAAATCTTTTCTCCGATTTCCGTTATCGCTTATAGTTTTTGAGTTATAAGCGAAAAACTAAATGCCATTTTTTTTCCATCTTAATTTGTTTATAACTTTTGAAATTTTTTATGTGCTAATAAAACAATTTAACACATTTTTCTAGACGTCATTTCGAATCCAATGAGCTATCGCTCATATTTTTAGGAGCTATTTCATGAATTAACACCTTCTTGAACTTGTGAATTAGACTAAAGATGGATGTAAGGGATGCCATTTTTAATATGTACTCCGAATGTAAGTCTGTAACGTAGTTGATTTTGTAGTTTTGGTACCTAGTCTATTCGCCCGCTGAAGTATGTAACGAATTTTTTTTTGTTTAGCATCCGTATCATTGTATACTTATTGTACATATGTACAGATTTTGTAACAATTTTCTATTGTTAATGTATTGTTGTTTTTAAGTTTTTTTTTAATTGTTTCCTTCTAAAATTTAATTGCAAGGATATCAGTTGTAGAATACGTTGGCGCCCTAATTTTTTTGGTTTTTTGCGTTCTCTTGGCAGTCAAATAATTGATGAGTTAAAAACAATTTTGACTACAGAGAAATCTCGACTCAACAACCGAGCAAACTGGTTGCTACGGTTTCTCAACTCTTCTCAGCGGCCAGCTGAGAAGTTGTAGTTGCAAGTAATGCTGTCGCTTGGCGAAAATATTAAATTATAATATTAAACTTGTATGAAATAATAATTATTTTACAGAAAATTCCTTTCAATTGGTACGCTCATGCGTACCATTCTGTGTGACCTTGAGTCGATTTGATTCGGAAATTAAAAGATGATGACATGAACGACAACATTTGTGACTTGAACTATACTTGAAGACATAAGCAACTACTAAAAAGGCCCATTATAAGCGAAAGCTAGAATCATTTTACCTTTTACTAAGAGGTAATATTCAAGCATGCCGCAAAACTAGGTTGCTACTAGCTTTCGACCATAGTTGGGCCGTCTTACTATGGAAAGTGTACCACCTACTTTAACTTGTGATCATTTTGGGGCACAGTGCGTATATAATCGGTTAACTAAATTTTCAGAGTAGAATCAAACGAAATATGATTATTAGCTCACATTATAGTTTCAGTGATTCATTCTAAGTTGACGAAATATCTGATGTTGCTGCTGTCAAATATTTTGATTATGATTCTTATTTATTTAAGAATGTGTTTGCACGCCACAGTAAATTCGTATATAGAAAAAGCGAACTAATGGTTATGCCGATATTACAGGAACCATAAATTGGCTAGCTATAAGTAGTGATTTCATCATCAGTTGTTGGCAACAGAATTGTGCAGGGCCGTACAGACACTATTGTGAAGCCTTGACTAGATTTGCAGCAGCGAATAAAAAATGATTCAGTTCCTATTCTACTAATAGGATTTGATGATTGTGAATAATTAAACAATTCATGGTTACGTTAGGCGGCAGCCACCGCAACTATCTACAAAATCTAATAATGCAGTCATAGTTTCATTGTCAGATATTGTTTTTTGTGATTTTCTTTTTCAAATTTTGGTTATTCATCGATTTTCGTGTGTAGGTGCTTTTTGTGGAATTTCGCTTTCAGTGTAAAAGTGGTCATCATTTGGTGAAAAAATTTGATGTTTTAGGAAAAATCTGAAAAAATTAGGGGTGGTACTCAGTAAGGGGAGAGAAATCGAATGTCGCGCACCGGAGTTTTCCATCTGCGTTCTTTCTTCGGTAGGGTCCTCGGAAAATAGAACAGTTTCACTTCTTTCATGTGTAGGTGTTTATCATGGAATTTCACTTTCGTTATGAAAGTGGTCATCATCGGGCGACAAAATTTCGATGTTTTAGGAAAATTCTGAAAAAAATCAGCGGTACGCAGTAAGGGGAAAGAAATCGAACTGCGCGCAGTGGCGCTCTCCGTCTGCATTCTTTATGTGGATAGGGCCTTCGGAAAGTGAAAAAATGTCACATTTTTCGTGTGTAGGTGTTTTTCATGACATTTCACTTTCGGTATGAAAGTGGTCATCATCGGGCGACAAAATTTCGATGTTTTAGGAAAAATCTGAAAAAATCAGGGGTACGCAGTAAGGGGAGAGAAATCGAATAGCGCACAGTGGCGTTCTCCGCCTGCGTTCTTTATGTAAATAGGGCCCTCGGAAAGTGAAAAAATGTCACATTTTTCGTGTGTAGGTGTTTTTCGTGGCAGTTCACTTTCGGTATGAAAGTGGTCATCATCAGAAAAATTATGTTTCAGGAAAAATCTGAAAAAAAATAGGGGTGCACAGTAAGGGGAGAGAAATCGAATAGCGTGCAGTGGCGTTCTCAGTCTGCATTCTTTATGTGGATAGGGCCCTTGGAAAGTAAAAAAATGCCACATTTCTCGTGTGTAGATGTTTTTCGTGGCGTTTCACTTTCGGTATAAAAGTGATCATCATCGGGTGACAAAATTTTGATGTTTTAGAAGAAACATGAAAAAAGTCAGGAGTGTGCAATAACGGGAGACAAATCGAATAGCGCACAGTGGCGTTCTCCGGCTGCCTTCTTTATGTGGATAGGGCCCTCGGAAAGTGAAAAAATGTCGCATTTCTAGTATGTAGCATTGCACTTTCGGCATGGAAGTGGTCATCATCGGGCAACAAAATTTCGATGTTTTAGAAAATATCTGAAGAAATTCAGAGGTATGCAGTAATGGGAGACAAATCGAATAGAGCACAGTGGCGTTCTCTTTCTGTGTTCTTTATGTAGGTAGGACCCTCGGAACAAGAAAGAATGTCACAATTTTCGTGAGTAGGTGTTTTTGTAACATTTCATTTTTGGAATGACAGTAGTCATCGTCGGGTGACAAAATTTCGACGTTTCAGCAAAAATCTAAACAAACTCAGGAGTACGTAGGAAAGTGAGAGAGTGGAAGCGGTGAAAAACTTCGATTTTCATTCTCCGCTGACTTTGAGCGACCGTATCTCGGAAACGAAGGACCGCAGCGACTTTCGGTTTGCCCCACTCGATTTCTCGTTCGATTTTAAACAAATTTAATCAGCAATCGATTAAGCGTACAAGAAGGATCAATTTTCTCTAGAAAAAGTTACAACGACTATATTGCAGTGGCGTCGAGTGAAATAAAAATCGTAGGAATTGTAGTAATTATATTTGGATATCAACGTTGGCACGTGTGAGAAAAAAAACTGTAATGGAATTTTTTTAAGGAAATTTCATTAAGAGGTCAGTGTTGCTTGAAAAAATTAAACTAAAACGTTTAGGCCTGAAAAGTCGTGAATTTAAAAATTCAGATGTATATAACTTCTATCTAAACAAACAGAGAAACTTTATCTCTGCAAAGAAAGTTGAAATTATTCTAAGGAGATTCAGAAAAGAAATACTTAACAAAAAGTATCAACTTTTCGATTTTAAACGATTTTTTTATTATTCCATTCATCCCCTAAAAATCAGACAGATCTTACAGCCAAACAATCAGAAATAGGATGTAAATGCATATGACCTTTCGTAAGCCAAGTTATTAGCTCTACATTTTTTATCTGAAACCTTTTCCATATCTCTCATCGTTCTCGATTTATACGCAAAAATAAACCATTTCGTCCTTTTTGTACCCTTAAGGAAAGTG
Organism: Stenurella melanura; assembly: GCA_963583905.1. NCBI lineage: Eukaryota > Metazoa > Arthropoda > Insecta > Coleoptera > Cerambycidae > Stenurella > Stenurella melanura. Next base: position 44,629,256 of record OY757313.1, read on the forward strand.
TGTGACTAATAGTGTATTAGACTTTTTATTTTACATCTCAGCTCAATACAACTTTTCCCGTAGAGATCCTCCTCCGGTCACAATTTTGCGATTTAACCTACCTATTTGGACTAGTAACTAGGAAGGCGAGAGAAATCAAATGGCGTAAACAGCAGCTCTTTAACTCGTTTAGTTCTCGAGATATGACCTCGGGAAGAGGAAAAAAAGTTCGATTTTTACCTTCCGGAGTCTTTGAGCGGCCGTATCTCGGAAACTAAGGACCGATTCCCGCGATCGTATCTCGAAAACGAAACGAGATAAATAGTGGTTTGCGCTATCCGATTTCTCTCAACTTCATACCTACCAGTGAATTTTTCAACTTTTTTCTTAAATCATCGAAATTTTTGTCACCCGATGATGAACATTTTCACACCGAAAGTAAAATATCACGAAAAACACGTAAATACGAAAAATTTGACATTTTCCATTGCGAAACCGTTCCGAAGGCCCCTATTCAGAGAAAGAGCAAAGATGGAAAACTCCGGTGTTCACTATTCGATTTTTTTCCGCTTACTGCGTATCCCTGTTATTTTAAATTTTTCCTAAAACATCGAATTGTTTGTCACCCGATGATGACAACTTTCACACCGAAAGGAAAATTCAACGAGAAACACGTAAACATGGAAAATGTGACAAATTTTCAAATTTTTGAAGGCCCTATTCAGAAGAAGAATGCAGATGGAACACTCAGGTGTCCGCCAATCAATTTCTCTCGTCTTCCTACGCACTACGGGTGCGAACTTTCGCAGGCTTTTCCTTAAACATCAAATTTTTGTCACTTGATGATCACTTTCACGCCAAAAGTGAAATATCACGAAAACACATATACACGACAAGCAATGAATAACCATAAAATTATAATGTTTGAAAAAGGAAATTACAAAAACCAGAGAAAAACAATGGAAAGACCTTTTGCGTGCTTGAGGAAATGAGGAAATCGGAATTCTTCAAAACAATGTTTCTGTACTGCTAGTTTAGTTATCATTTTCAAAGACTAACGTGTCACTTTTTCTCCCAGAAAGAATGTAAGCTCTCCTTCGGGGAGTAAAAGAGACATTTTACTCTTTCAAAATAATAATTGATTATCTACAATCTACACTATTAGAGTGTATGCAAAGATAGTTTGTCTATATGCCACAAGATCAAAGTTCTTTTTAATCCCGCTTGGCTTGATTTTTCACAATCTGGATTAAAAATAGGTACATTTAGTTCATATAAAAATTACTTTTTACAGTAATGATATGTTTGTTATTATTAGATATGCTCCTGATTTATTAGCAATATTACTAACAAAAAGTTATTGAAGATGTAGAATAAACTATAGCCCGGGAGGCAGCGACAGTTTTCGTGAAATCATTTCTACAAAGCTAGATTTTTTTCCAAAGAGAGTTTAGATAGCATCTATAATGAAGGTGCAATTCTACCAAACTCTTAGTGGTGCATAAATGAGTAAAAAATTAAAGAAAAAAACAGATGGACGAAAATTTCGTTTTTGGAATTGTCACGAATTGTCAAAAAATGACGATTCGCATTCGCTCCGGCCGGCCTCAATTTTCGATTTTCACCCCTCGATTCACGTTGTACCGTCATTGCCGGTCTTCTCCTCGCCATCGAAACATAGAACAGGTCTCCAATCGTCGTATTTATTCAGTTCTTACGTTTAAAAAATTGACTTGCGGTCGTGCTAATTGGCGACTATTTTTAAGTGGTTTCCCGAGTTCGAATCCCGCCCAGGGATACTTTTTTTTTTCGTTTTCAATTTTTTGGCAGATATTTTTTATTCTATAATTGCTATTCCCTCCGTTCTATTGCATTTCTCTGAAAAGTTTTGCATTTTCCGCCGCGAAATATTAATCTGCACTATTTCGATTAAAAATTAGAAATTTCCTTACCAAAATAATTTAATATAATGGAGTAAATAAAAGCTTATTAACAGATCTATAAAAATACTGTCTGTTCATTAATACTAATGAGGAATATAATTGTCGAGATTTGACTACGTATTGCCGTTTTTGCAACGTCTACCAAAGATTTAGCCAGTCGGAGGTAGAATGTGATTTTTAATCCAAATAGATCATCTTTATATTCCGCGGCGGAAAACGCAAAACTTCTCCGAGAAATGCAATGGAACGGAGCAAATCGCAATTATAGAATCAAAAATATGTGAGAAAAAATTGAAAACGAAGATAAAAAAATATCCCCGGGCGGGATTCGAACTCGGGAAACCAGTTAAAAATAATCGCCGATTAGCACGACCGCAAGTCACTTTTCCAAACGTAAAAACTGAACAAATACGGCGATCGGAGACCCGTTCTATATCTCGATGGTGAGGAGAAGGTCGGCAATGACCGTACAACATGAATCGCGAGGTTAAAATCGAAAATTGGGGCCGGCAGGAGCGAAGGCGAATCATCATTTTTTGACAATTCGTGACAATTTGAAAAACGAAATTTTAAATGTTTAATTTTTTACTTGTTTATGCACCACTAGGAGTTTGGTAGAATTGCACCTTCATTATAAATGCTATCTAAACTCTCTTTGGAAAAAAATCTAGCTTTATAGATATTAACGCGAAAAATCTGTCGCTGCCTCCCGGGCTACTAGAAATGTAACAATTCAATTGGCAAGTAAATTCAAATTATTTTAAACTACATTTCAAATGGTAGAGAAAACAAAAAGTTCGACCCTGCAGTTTTTAGTGATTTGAAGCATGGTTGGTACTTCGAATAGCTACTGCTTCGCCCTCTATTAGTAAACCGTCCAATTAAATTGGCAAAATTGAATACATTTTTTCTAACATATTAATCTCCCTTAGGAGCAAATATTATGCCGATTTTTAACTTTTTTTTACATTTAATATATTTATTCTAGTACGTATCATATTTTATTTGAATATTTGAGTCCCATTAAAGAATATACAAAAATTAATGGTGAATTACGGACGATTGAGTGGCACGTTCGCGTGTAATAATCCAAAGGAAATATTTAATTCCATTTAGTTTTCAAATATAAAATATGATACGTACTAGATTTAAGTTAACTAGTTCTAATATTTAAATCCAATTCGATTTCTGTTGGTTTGTTTTTGAGAACAATATGTTGAAAGATTTACGACTGTGAACGCGGTATTTTGACATTGATAACACAGCCTTAACAGACATTATTGAGAACTAAAAATTAAATCCCATCACGTTTATTCATGGTTAAACGGATATAGAAAATAAAATCTAGCTGATTTTTATTCTTAGTCTAAAATGGCATTCAAGGATATAGCAGATTAAAGAATCGGCCTACGTCTCTTATAATTACTTGCTGTACAAAAACAAAATTATAGCTTCTGTAACTATTGGATCATTTAAGGTATTGTTTTCCGAAGAAAAATATCACGATCACGAATTACGTCATAAATATAAAACCTTTGAATACACCTTCGAAGTTATTGATTGAATAACCATTCAATTAAGACTTCCAAATTTAACGAGTGAAATCATTTATCATTTTTGGATCAGTTCATATATCATGCATCTTTCATAAATGAAACTAGATTATATAAATATTGCAAAACTAATTAAAAACTCAATGTCGAGTAAAAATACCTTTCACTGTTATTCACAAAAATACAATGAGCCATATACAGCAAATAGTGTAGAACTTCTCATATCTTATTGAAAACAATGGTGTAATGTACTACGTTGGCAACTTGTGTGATAGTGAAGAACAGCGTTTCGATTACTTTGCAATGGTAGTGAATGTCAAGTTTCTTAATTGATCTTGAAACGTGGGTGGTAGGACTACCACTAGACGATATTGTAGAGTAACATTCTTAAGAAATAATAGCTATTGTTTATTCGAATTGCTTAGGAAGGAATGAAAAACAAAAATTAATGTTTCACAAAATGGCAAATGTCTCTTAAATTATGGGATGCTTACTGTATGTAATATCACCTGTCTTGAATTTTATCGGTAATATTTTTTCGAAAGCGTGTTGCCTAGTAATATAAAGAGTATAAATCGGCAATTTATCAGGTGTTGAAATCCTGAGATAAATCTTTGATAATAGACTGTCAACTTACACGAATTTTATTCCTCATTGGCAACTGCGCTTGAGAAAAATAATATTAATTTTAAATCAAGAATGGTATTTGGGGAGAATATTTAACGAATGAGTTAATTGAATATATAAAATATATCTTTAATATAAAATATATTTGCCTCGAGATTCTTTCTCAGGTTTATTAACCCATTTTTAGTTCAAATGCAAGTAGGTATAAACGTTTAACGAGATAGGTGCAGAAATTTTAAAATCCCTCGCCACATTTTAAATGTAATGTAGTAACTGACATGCGAGAAAACAAAAAACCGCTGCCTAAGGAATCACTACTTCCACGTCCAAATTTTCCTCCAAGTCTTATTAAAGGTAAACTTCTTGACTATATTTGCACTTTACACAAGTTATAAAAATGCGACGCTGCGCGTCGGTCGGCGTCAAGACGTAAAAATGCAAGAATATGAATCTAGGTATCAAAATTTATTAAATACACAAGTTTTACAAAAACGACCCTAGGCGTCGGTCGGCGTTGAGACGTAGAAATGCAAGAATATGATTCTTGGTATCAACATTTATCAAATTCAATATCAAATTTGAATCTTTCAAAAAGTATGCGATGTAATAGCACCGAATGCCTTCGTGTCCAAAAAAATAGTCGAATTTCCAAGCGTTACATAAATAAATTTTCAATGTTAAAAATTAATGCATTGATGGTTTCTAGCACATCCGCCAAAAATGAAGTTTCTGGCCTCTTACTAGCTTGCTCTACTCATTTTTCCCAATTACACACCCACCTCCACCCCTTCTACAAAAAATATATACGTGTACTAAATTTTAAGTGAATATCTCAAGTTAATTTCATCAACTTCTTTATTAATGGAGTGGTGGTGGTGGGTGGGCTTGGCTTCTAGTATACGCACCAAACCTCAAGTTTTTGTACTTTACACAGCTTGCTTTACTCATTTTCCCCTATTTACCAATACTTACATCCCTACCCTTTCAACGGAATCATCTCAAAATATAATCTAGTTCCAGATGTCGTTATAATACATACGTGTACCAAATTTCAAGTGAACATCTCAATTATATTTTGTCAACTCCTTTAAAATGGAGTAGGGGTGGTGGGGCCTTGAAAAATATTATTAAAAAAAGGGCTTCTAGTACATACACCAAATTTCAAGTTTCTGTACTCGTACCAGTTTGCTTTACTTATTTTCCCCTATTCATCCCTATTTAACCCCCAATACTTCAACGGAATAATCCAAAAGTATAATCTAATTCCAGATGTTATTATAACATATAAGTATACCAAATTTCAAGTTAATATCTCAATTTTATTTTATCAACCCCTTTAATAATGGAGTGGGGGTGGTGGTGGGATGGAGAATATCATAAAAAAATTTGAGACCTTGACTTTTAGTACACATATATCTTTCAAGTTTCTGTACTCTTACCAGCTTGTTTTACTCATGTCCCCTTATTTAAACTACAAACATTCACCGGATATGCGAAAAAAACAATTCTGTTCCAGATCTCGTTACAATATATAAGTGTGCAAAATTTCAAGTCAATATCTTAAACAGTTATGGAGAAAACGTGCAGACACAAAAAAGTTACAGACCGACAGACAGACAGACATTTTTCCGCTCAAATTTAAAATCTCGACGTTTCATGATATTCTAGACCTATTTAAAAAAAAATGTATTTGATTTTTTTTTATAATTACTATACTTCCAATCCACTGCGTGGATGTCGAAGTAATAACACATTAAGGCCATAGACATGTATGTATATTAGGCTGAGAAGTCGTTGAGAAGTCTACTGCAAAGAGTTCTCGCACACGCCTCGACCAATGATATGACGAATATGGTGTAACCCTGCTCTAGCTCTCCAAACGTTCTTTGTTTGGGTGGCTGGTTTGGAGAAGTTAATCCAGGGTTCCGTTTAGTAAATAAGATAGTCCAAATATAAATAAACAGATTGTTTACTGTAAACAGGCAAATGGGGCAGTGTCACATAATATACATTTATTTTCTGGTTTCCGTATCTTTTACGGTCTCTTGATATTATCTAATCATACGTGTGTGAAGCGGGTGAGAGTGTGACAACGTAATGGCTATTTTCTATCTTGTCATGGCGTCGATGTTGTCGAAGTCATGGGGTCCGCCCTGATACAAATAACCATGAGAATTATATTCGGTCCGGCTCGGTAACGCCGTTACCCACCTGGGAAGTACCTTCGGCGGTGTAATAAATTGTTAACGCAAGAGACTCCAGCGCAGCACGCTGAAGAGCCTAGAGGTCGACTTATATTCGGTCCGGCTTGGTAACGTCGCAAAGAGTACTATATTGATATTAGCCCAGCTCAGCATATTGAAGACCAATGCCAGAAGAGCACTGGCTTGTGCCGAATTTCGTCGTGCTTTTATATTCGAAATCCCCGCACGTGATTCTACTTTGATGCGTGCTCATACGTTGATAGGGGGCTGATAAAATAAAATTGAGATATTCACTTGAAATTTGGCACACGTATATATTATGACGACACCTGGAACTAGGTTATATTTTGAGATGGTTCCGTAAAGGTTTGGGGGTTAAATGGGGGTGAATAAGGGAAAATAAGTAAAGCAGGTTGATAAGAGTACAGAAACTTGGGATTTGGTGTATATACTGGAAGTCAAAGTCTCACATTTTTTATAATATTTTTCAATTCCTCCCCTCCCACTCCATTAATAAAAGGGTTGATGAAATAAAATTGAGATTTTTCCCTTAAAATTTGGTACATATATGTATTATAACGACATCTGTAATTAGATTATATTTTGAGATGATTCCGTTGAAGGGTTGGGTATAAATAGGAGTAAATATGGGAAAATAAGTAAAGCAAGCAGGTAGCAATACAGAAAGTTGAGATTTGGTGTATATACTAGAAGCAAAGGCCCTAGATCTTTTTGTAACGTTCCTCAACCCCTCCACCACTCCCATTCCATTATTAAAGGGGTTGATAATATATTATTAAGATATTCACTTGAAGTTTGGTACACGTTTGTATTATAGGGACATCTGGTACTGCATTGTATTTTGAGATGATTTCGTTGTAGGGATGGGGGTAAATAGAGGTCAATAGAGGAAAATGAGTAAAGCAAGCTGGTAAGAGTTCAGAAACTTGAGGTTTGATGTATACTGGAAGCTAAGGCCTCAGATTTCTTTGTAATTTTTTCAGACTCTTCCACCCACCAACTTCACTCCATTTTTATAGGGGTTGATAAAATAAAATTGAAATATTCACCTGAAATTTGATACACGTATGTATTATTATGACATCTGACTCCGTTAAGGGTGGGAGGGGGAGGTTGTAAATTGGGAAAATAGGTAAAGCAAGCTAATTAGAGTCCAGAAACATTACTTTTGGCGTATATGCTAGAAACTAACGCCTCAAGTTTTCTTATGACATCTGCCTCAAATATTATTAAAATTCTATGACCAATTATTTAAACATACGGAGTGCGACTATAGTCAAGATGTTTTCCTTTAAAGAGACTTGAATGGAAAATCTGGATGTGGAAGTAGTGATTCTGTAGGCAGTGGTTTTTAATTCAACTTGTTTCAATATTGATATGTTGAGTTAGTTATTCATAGTATTATGGATTTGTTTCAGTCATTTTCTCAGGAAAACATGTAAGAGGTCATAGATCATCATAATGTTCTCATAACCACAGTTCGGTTGTCAGCGTTCCATTTCACAATTTCACAAACTAAGATATATTATGTTAATAAGAATGTATAACTTGGTACGTAATTCACATGAAAAACTGATACAATCGTACCTTGTCAATGTGATGGTGGTAACACTTGGTGGAATGTATACAATATTACGCTTAAGAAACCAAAACCATTTATCGCAAGTTAATAAAATGTAATAAGTTGTTGTAGTGTCTAATACACCATTGCATGCAACCACCAGAGACATCTCGTAACTAACTGATTTTTTTAGTAGAAAATACACGTTTTGACATGATGTAATTAATTGATTTATTATAAAACAATAAAATTGACTTAAATAAATTCGTACTAAATTGTCGAATACAAAATAAATGAAGTTGTTATTTTCAGAGAACCAAACTATCTAACAGCCATTTTCCTTCATTTTCCGTTAGATAAACAATATCTGATATCTGTCAATATTTGATCACATATAGCCACTTTTCCTCTTTCTGACATAGGGCTATAATTATACTCCTCAACAGATCGCGCACACTTAAATTGGGTTCAAAATTCACAGACACTGTGCCACACCTTGATTTTCCCCATTCTTGAAATCAGTAATCCTTGGAGACCAATCAAAGACTTTAACAATTCTTGTACATCATTTTCTTCGTAGTAAATATTGCTTTTAAATTTCACCAAAGGCCGATCTCTATAAGTGTTGTGTACTAGCTTGGTAGTATTACTGCGTGGCAAAAGGATCATAAACCTAATGGAATCACCTTCTCCATATCTAGAACTATAATGTTTTCCAGCAGATTCATGAAACTTAGTACCTTTCTTTGATCTCTAAGAATATCTATATCTTATCTATAGGTAATGAATAAAAATTACATTAATAAATTGCCTAAGCACTGACTACTGACTTTAGACAAACATTTCTTTACCGGAAGGGCATTAGGTAAGGTTGACATCCATATCAATTAAAGCACCTTACAGATTTTAAATATCTCAGGCCGTTCTTTAAAAATGGGGTGTGGCGTCGCCTCTTAAGCTGGAAAAGAATTTATCTCCAAATGCGGTAATTCTACAAAATAGACTAAAAGAACGTTCGAAAAAGGTTTATTTGGGAGATTATTAGTTTGGGGGTATTCTTTTGATTTAAAAGAAAATTGTGTACTTTAACTCATCTTTAGACCACTTTTATCTATGATCATCAGGGGCAACGATATCTCAAGATATTTGAAAAGTACAATTTTTGATGAAAAATGGTTAGAAATGATGACTTTTCAGAATGGAACGGTTTTATTTAGCTTACTTTATTTGTGTGTTGTGTGGGTCAAATTTAGCAATTGAAACTTTACCCCCTTCCTGTTGACAATTGCTCTGAAATTTGGTACACACCTTTAGTTCTGATGGCAATACAATTATGTATATTCATTATCATTGTAAATACAAGATGACCGCCGCCACCAAATGACGGATTACATTTTTTTCAACCTCCTCAATATGGGTATCAAATGAAAGGGCTTACCTAGTAGAACACAGTACACCATGAAAAAAAAATTCAAAATCCAAGATGGCCGCCACCACAAAATGGCGGATTACTTTTTGTTCAATCCCCGCAATATTGGCATCAAATGAAAGAGCTTAACAAGTAGAACACAGTACACTTTAGAAGTAACTAAAATAAAAAACTAAAAACTTGAAAATGAAATTAATATATTTTTTTTAAGTTAAACGGTTTTATTGCAAAGAAACTTAATAATAATGCACATAATGTACTAAAAGCTAAAAAATATTTTAGGTAGGTACCAGAAACCAGTCATCACACCACTCTCCTCATCAATCTAGAGCATTGATCAGACTAAAATAAAATCGTGGGGCGTAGCGTAACCTGAGTAAATATGTAAATGATCGTTCTGCGATGTCGCACGATGATGGTGACGGATTTACTTTTACACACATTTTGTATAAGTTTTCTATTGAGAAGATGCATCCAAAGCATACCTATAATGATATGAGCGGTTGACTGTAGATAATAGAAATTCGACTCGCCCCGCGATTTTATTTTAGTCTGATCAATGCTCTAGATTGAGGAGAGTGGTGTGATGACTGGTACCTACTTAATTATATTTTAGCTCTTAGTGCATTATCTGCATCATTATTATGTTTCTTTACAATAAAAAAAATTTGCTTAAAATTTTTTTTTTACTTATGTTATATTTTTTGGTTTTCCGCAAAAGTTTATTAGCCTCTCTTTATTATACATTTAATGTAATATCAATGCAGTTGAATATCTTGTAATTACATCAGCCATATTGAATTCTGTATTTGTAATTCACGAAAATACTTAACTACCAATTTTAGCACAATTAAAACAAAATTTTAATTTTGTCTACTAATCGTCGAATTTACAATGAAAAAGTTTTTACCTATATTTGTTCACTTTCTGATGAAATTATGATGGGACCACCGCCGAGTTATGCTCTACAGTTTGATAATATTTGATAAAAATCTTATGCCAATCTAGAGCATTGATTGAACAAATATATAAAAAGCCATATTAGTCAGTCGATTTAAGAACCTCCCCTCCTTTTTGTAAATGTTTGAAGTACAATTTTTGGTGGTTAATTAATGTCCACTTTAATAACTATTTACTAAATTGGATATGTGTTTTTTATTTAAATGATTCAATTTCTCTTTTTTCGGAATATTAAAATTTTCAAAATTGATATAAAAGAGAATGAGCAAATTTCTTGTGATTTTATTAACATTTCGCTTCGCTGCATTGTACCTATTTATTACTCAGATTTACTCTGGGTAAAAACAATAGTAAGTTCCATTTTATTGTGTTGATTACTTTACTCTTCATCGAACAGTAAGTACTTGAAACAACAGCAAAAAATGCTTGTAAAATATAAGCTCAGTGGGCAAGTGTAACTTTCATTAAGTCCGTACAAAATCTATAAAAAGGAAATGATGTAATTGTTGTTTATTTAACGCTATTTTTTTGGCTACACGTGTTCCTATTTTTGTATTGGCTATGTTAACACAATCACTGAATTGTAAAGATTAATGCTTAAATCGTTAATTCATTCTTATCTTTCTTTGGGAACCTCTCTATAAAAAGTTGCGAATGACTATACAGGGTGGACCGTTAATAATAGGCCATAGTGAAGGGGTAGATTCTTTGGGCCACAATATGAAGATATAACTAAATATGCTTTGGTAAAATGTTGCTGTGGAAAAAGATACAAGGTGTCAAAATTCAAATTATTTTTTCGTTTTATTGCAATGACTAATCTTCGCCAAATGTGCTAGAGGAACTTTTTCATTCTAGGAAACAATAATTTATGTATTGCATCACGTTAGATCATAGAGGCCGCTGCAGGACCTGTATCTGATGATGATTTTCTTTCACATTTTTTTTTTAGAAGAAACGTTGTGGTACTTCTGACTAGAAAATCTGATGAGAGCGTCATTTCCACGAATAAGAAATACACTTGGTAGAACTTCGTAACTCCAACCATGTTCGAGGAAATTGCCCTTAACCATTTGAATAATTTTTTGAAAAACAAATTCAAATTTAATGGAACAAAGTGTATTTATTGAAAAAAGTACAAAATGTAAGGGAAAACAAAATCGTAATAACAGCGTAAACTCTTTCTCACTTTCTTATGAACTAATGGAGTGTTTTCATGGTATTGAGATGAATACATAAATCAAGAGACTGAGTAAAATAAGGATCTAATCTCATTCGAAGACCAAAAAAGAACATAAAAGTTGACTTAATGACATTAGTATTTATCATACAAACTTTCCCCCCATGCGAAAACCCCATTGCTGCAACTTAGAGTAAATTTTCGATATGGTCTCCAGCTACTTCTATGCTCTTTCCTGATCATGTTCAGATATACTCGCATTTACATGCATTTAGATGTAGAATTGAGGAAATGAATATATTACTAGCAAAAATACTCGTAATTATTTCAAACTCTTACTAAAGACTTATTCATAGATAAGTACAAAAACATATATCTTTCTAAACAAAATACTTTGCTGGCTACATGCCACGAACAACATTGAATTATAAGAAAGAAATATGCACATTACGTACAGAAAACTGTCACAATAATGTTAGTTTTAATTTTAAATTATCCTGTTCAACAAAACCAAAAACAACCAAAGACAAAAACACTTACCAAAAACTTTAAAAACTTTCACAGACACGTGTTTCTGTATCCTACACAAGGATACTTCTTCAGTGCTACTTCTTTCAAAGTTGAAAATGAACTAAACAGTCACTTACCAGGTAATAGGTAGAACCACAAATAATTACTGCATAAATACCTATTACCTGGTAAGTGACTGTTTAGTTCATTTTCAACTTTGAAAGAAGTAGCACTGAAGAAGTATCCTTGTGTAGGATACAGAAACACGTGTCTGTGAAAGTTTTTAAAGTTTTTGGTAAGTGTTTTTGTCTTTGGTTGTTTTTGGTTTTGTTGAACAGGATAATTTAAAATTAAAACTAACATTATTGTGACAGTTTTCTGTACGTAATGTGCATATTTCTTTCTTATAATTCAATGTTGTTCGTGGCATGTAGCCCGCAAAGTATTTTGTTTAGAAAGATATATGTTTTTGTACTTATCTATGAATAAGTCTTTAGTAAGAGTTTGAAATAATTACGAGTATTTTTGCTAGTAATATATTCATTTCCTCAATTCTATTTTAGATTACTCTTACATTGTAGGGAATTTGCATTTGCATTTGATTATGTTTTATGATTATACCTGTACTGGTAATTCTCCGAAATCTGTTTTGGATTATCCTGTTCGTTAGAACCACAAATAATTACTGCATAAATACCTATTACCTGGTAAGTTACTGTTTAGTTCATTTTCAACTTTGAAAGAAGTAGCACTGAAGAAGTATCCTTGTGTAGGATACAGAAACACGTGTCTGTGAAAGTTTTTAAAGTTTTTGGTAAGTGTTTTTGTCTTTGGTTGTTTTTGGTTTTGTTGAACAGGATAATTTAAAATTAAAACTAACATTATTGTGACAGTTTTCTGTACGTAATGTGCATATTTCTTTCTTATAATTCAATGTTGTTCGTGGCATGTAGCCAGCAAAGTATTTTGTTTAGAAAGATATATGTTTTTGTACTTATCTATGAATAAGTCTTTAGTAAGAGTTTGAAATAATTACGAGTATTTTTGCTAGTAATATATTCATTTCCTCAATTCTATTTTAGATTACTCTTACATTGTAGGGAATTTGCATTTGCATTTGATTATGTTTTATGATTATACCTGTACTGGTAATTCTCCGAAATCTGTTTTGGATTATCCTGTTCGTTAGAACCACAAATAATTACTGCATAAATACCTATTACCTGGTAAGTGACTGTTTAGTTCATTTTCAACTTTGAAAGAAGTAGCACTGAAGAAGTATCCTTGTGTAGGATACAGAAACACGTGTCTGTGAAAGTTTTTAAAGTTTTTGGTAAGTGTTTTTGTCTTTGGTTGTTTTTGGTTTTGTTGAACAGGATAATTTAAAATTAAAACTAACATTATTGTGACAGTTTTCTGTACGTAATGTGCATATTTCTTTCTTATAATTCAATGTTGTTCGTGGCATGTAGCCAGCAAAGTATTTTGTTTAGAAAGATATATGTTTTTGTACTTATCTATGAATAAGTCTTTAGTAAGAGTTTGAAATAATTACGAGTATTTTTGCTAGTAATATATTCATTTCCTCAATTCTATTTTAGATTACTCTTACATTGTAGGGAATTTGCATTTGCATTTGCATTTAGATGTACTTTCAGAAATATTTTCAACAGTTATACTACATGTCTTGATCTTATATATAATAAGAAAGCACACAGATTCATTATCTATGAATAGGTGGACCCACGTACAAATTAATTTTTGTGTTTTTTTTTTCTGTTTATTTATAAATATTACTCTACTGTAGTGTTTCTTCTGAATTATTATATGTAAGTTATTTAAGTATAGTTCTGTATTTATGTATCTACATATCTACTTACTCAAATTTTCAGAAATGTGTATTTTTATATTATAAATAAACATATTATTATTATTATTATTATTATTTTAAATAAAGAAGTTAAAGAAATTAGCTCGAGAAACACAAGAACAAAATATAATGATTAAATGACGTACATGACAGAACGTAACCAAAGCACACTTTTAAATAAATATTCTTTGTTTCATTAATTTTGAATTTGTCTTTCAAAAAATTATTTAAATGTTTAACAGCACTTTCCTCGAAAATGGCTGGAGTTATCAAGTTCTACCAAGTGTACCTATTAAACGTGAAAATGACGCCCTCACCAGATTTTCTGGTCAGAAGTACCACAACTTTTGGTTCAAAAAATTGAAAAAATTCATCAGATACATGTCCGGCGGCGCCCTCTATGATTACCATGTTGTAATACATAAATTACTATTTCTTAGAATAAAAAAAGTTCCTCTAGCAAATTTGGCGATGAACATTTTACTAAAGCATATTTAGTTATATCCTCATACTTTGGCCCAAAGAATCTACCCCTGCACTATGGCCTATTATTAATGGTCCACTCTGTATAAGAGACATATTTAAATGAAAAATAATAAAGTAAAAAGTAAATAACTTTCACTCGTCTGCATTCGCTCTGGTAAGGTTTTCTGACACTGAATTATAGTAATCAATATAATATCTGGTCTGGAAATGGTGTAAGATATAGTAAGAAACAAAATTCTCCCATAGCTATAGACAATATAAAAATCCAGAAAACGGGCTATATTATGTTTATACGTTTCTCGGTGTATACGCTCCAAAATACATTCAATTATTTAAACGTAATAATACCTTGTAATAATAAATGTTTGGTAACTGTACACAAATTATTCAAATTATGTGTTATTATTATAATAGTAACATTCAATATAATTTCAATAAAGGTATAAGGAGTGAAGCTGGTTGTAGATTAGTTTCTATGCGTACAACGTACGAATCTACTATCTACTAGTGGAAGGGAAAAGAGAAGAAAACTAGTAAAAAATTAAAGTAGAAAGTTGCTGAAGGCAATTAACGATTAGCAAATAATTTATCATATAGGATGTATAGGAGTGGGTTAGCTTTTTCGGCACGTCATCGACGGTATTGCTTGCTCAAGATATAAAGAACTGATAACGACATCTGGGCGAAAACAAAATTCTTCATATAAAAAAATTTTGGAGTTATTGCAAAGTCTAAATATTTATGAAGATGAAAGAGGCGTGGAAGTACAGTAATCGAAAATAAATTTAAATTTCCTTTTTTGTTGACGTAGGTTTAGAATGCCATGAAAAAAAGTTGTGTCGGTCTGTAACTTCCTTTGAACGTCTTTTCTGGAACAGTTTAAGATATTGACTTGAAATTTGGTATACGTACGTATTATAACGATACATGGAAGTAGTTTATATTTTCAGATGATTATTGAATGATTGGAAGATGAATAGGGCACATAGGGGATAAGTACAGCAAGCTAGTAATAGGCCACAAACTTCAGATTTGATGTATATACTAAAACCTATAATATTTTCACAACATTTAACACTCCACCATCACCTTCCCACACCATTATTAACAAAATAAAATTTAGATATTCACTTGAAATATGGTACACGTATGTATTATAACAATATCTGGAACTAGTTTACATTTTGAGATAATTCCGCTGAAGTGTTGTGGGGTAAATAAGTAAAGCAAGCTAGTAATAGTCCAGAAACTTGAAATTTGGCGTATATACTAGAGGCCAAGGTCTCAATTTTTTTTATGACATATTCCACCTCTACCACTACCTTCCATATTCCCACTCTATTATTTAAGAAATTTTCATAATAAAATTCTGTTTTAGTGTGTGCATGTGAAAAAAGGCTCTCAAAAAATTATTGGACATTAGCCAATTACTACCTCGGGGCAGACGATTTCAAATATTGTATTATTAAAATTCTATGAGCAAATGTTTCCACTTTCTAGAGCCCAACTATAGTTTGAAGATGTTTTCGTTTAATAAGACTTGAATAGCAACTTTGGATGTAGAAGTACCGATTCCTTAGGCGGCGTTTTTTATTAAATGTTTCTTTAAAGCCAATTCAATAATTTTCAATTTTCACTTTAATATATAAATTATGAATAATAAGTCTACAAATGCAAATGCTTGTATGTTTTTAAAATATTACTTACAAATATAATTTAAATAAATAAAGAAATGTAAAATTATATCTGTATAATTTCATAGTTAGTCTAGTTACTAAATATATTAAATACACCCAACAAGATACAAATAAATAAAAATGTTCTTCAACCATCTGGAAGATCATAAATTATAACATATTTTTATACTTTCCGCATTATTTTGAATTACGTAATTTTATTGTTGTTAATAATAGTTACCATTAACAATTTCTCATTCTGCTAACATATAATTTAGTATATGTCTGTACATTACATGGACAATGCAAATTATTATAACTCTTATCAAGAATAACGCCACGCCAGGAAACGAATTTTTGAGTATCATGACAAATCACGATTTTAACATTGAACTTGAGACTTTGGTGAAAAGAGCTCCGAGTAGGGGGTGAATTGTTTGTATCACGAATTTGTCGAAGTTCTTTCAGTTTGTTTCAGAGTACTTCGAATGGACATTGACGGAAGCTAGTGCGTGAGGTGCGAGGTACAATTAAAAAATGAACGTGGTTAGTCACTTTTACTTTTAAATATTTGTGATTAGTGTAAGGTGTTGTGTGGTTTAATTAACAACGTAGTTAATCAAATTAATCAATCAGTTCTGAGTTTTATGCAGGGCACTACTTGTTTTATTATTAATGAAAAATCACAAATTGAATATTCTCTGTGACATTTTTATGATGTAATAAAGAAGCGCTGGTCTAGCAAGTGCCATGTCAATTAATTGACAATTAACCAACAACATGAACTTTATATTGAAACCTTTGTCAACAGTTGCAGCCCTGGGTGTAACTAACCGAATTCTAGATGAAACTGGGAAAGAGCAATGTTAAAAAAGGTTCTTTTTGGGCCATCCGTGGAAGCCATATTTTTTTCAAATAATTTTGGGGTGCTGAAAACGAGCCTGTTATCCGTATTGGCGGATCTCAGGAACACATAAAATAACCCTTATTTGCGGGTGATGTTGGAATTGATATTAGAAATTGCCACTAGAATTAGAACTATAAGAAATTGGGTGATTATGGATTTTTTTGCAATTAAAACCAACAAAAGCTCTAAAAAGATCAAATTCACCACCTTAGTTGGTGGGGATGAGTGTAAGAGTATTCAAAAGTAATCATATTATAACCTGATAATAGCCATTTAACAAGGAGTCTTGATTTAAAAAAAAATAAATACCCGTATATTAGATATTGTAACTTACACCGTTTTTATGGGTGGTGAAGGGTGAGGGACAGGAAGGTGAGATGGGTGAATTTAGAATTTTTTCTTCTCTTTCTACTTACCTAACGAAACTAATTTTGAAAAAATTTTATGCACTAAAAAATTGCTTTTTGTTGCAAGTTCTAATACTAATTTCGATGTCATCCCCAAATAAGGGTTATTTTTTACTGTCTTCTCGATGTTTTTAACCAATTAGGATGACAATTTCGTATTCAACATCCCAAAATTAGTAAAAAACGATAGATTCCACTTTTAACGATGTTTAAAAAGGGGCTTTTGGGCTCATCCGTGGAAAAGTGTTGAAATCATCTCTTTTTTACTAATTTTGTGATTCTGAATACGAATGTGTTATCCGAATTGGTTAAAAACATCGTAAAGGGGTGAAAGCAACCCTTATTTGGGGGGTGGTATTGAAATTGATATTAAAACTTGCAACAAAAGTTCGTGCAGGAAATTCATTCAAAATGCTGAGTTTCGTTAGGTAAGTAGAAAAAGAAGGAAAAATTCCGAATTCCATAAGAACAGTTTAAGTTACAATATCTAAAATGCAGTTATTTATTTATTTAAAAAAATCGATACTCCTCGTTAAATGGCTATTATCAGGTTATAATGTGATTACTTCTGAATACTCTTACACCTAACCCCAGCAATTAAGGTGGTGGATTTCATCTTTATACAGTTTTTATTATTTCTAATTGCAAAAGAAATTGCTGATCACCCTAATTCTAATTCTAGTGGCAAATTCTATTATCAGTTTCAATGTCACCACAAAATAACTGTTTTTTTAATGTGTTCCCGATATTCTTCGCCAAAACGGGCGATGGATTCGGTTTTACTACCCAAAACTAGTAAAAAAGATGGCTTTCACACTTTACCTCGGATGATCCAAAAAATACCGTTTTTTAACATTGTTGTTTCAGTTGTTTGATAAATTTGTCACAATGTTTGTGTTAACCATAGCATAAATGTTTACATTTGTTGTAATAACAATGATAATAATGAATTATAAATAATCCAGCTGATATATAATTTCCAAAATACAGTGTTATCCGCTGATTATTCTGCATTATTATACTCCTCGTAAGTTCAAAACGAAGAGTAATTTGTATTTGATCGGCACATTTCTAAAACCTGTTATATCGTTCGTAGGCAAAACATGTTCATATCACTGTGTTGGTGATTGAATTCTGAACAACTTTTAAAATATCCGTCCTTCCGTCCGTCTGTCCGTCCGTCACATTTCTGGTACGCACGATAATTTGAAAATGAAAAGTCCGATTGAAAGGACAGCAAGTTAGTGTTAGCTAGAAAAAGAATCTATTCTTTTTAACATAATTGATGAATAAATAAAAAGATTATTATTTATTAAATTTAAAACTAAATGTTTTCTTATGTTTTGTAAATAAACAAAAAAAAAAAAGAATATTATTTACAAAAGAATGCGAAGAGTTTCCTATAGAATGTGTAACAATTACACATAAAGTGTAGTAAATCGGCGAAGAGGACAATGGTATTTTAAGCTTGTTAGATAATATATTCCAAAAATTCTCCTGGAGATTTGAATGAAACGTTTGACCACGAACTTTCCTTTATAATAACTTTGAATTTTATATTTGGACAGTTAGTTAGTGATAGCTAGAGTGAGAACCCTATCTTTTTTTAATAACATTGATCAATACATAAAAAAGCTATTAATTATTTTAATTTAAAAGAAATCTGTTTGTTGTTTTTGTATATAAACAAAAAAATGTCAAAAACTAATATAATTTACAAAGAACTGCGAAAAGTATCCTATTGAATGTGCAACAATTATATAAAAAGTGCAGTAATTCAGCGAAGAGGTTAATAATTAGCTTGTTAGATAATATATTCCAAAAATTCTTCTGGTGATTTCAATGAAACATTAGACGACGAACTTCATTTTATAAATAATCTTGAGTTTTATATTTACTCGTTTTTAAGTTTATCCGTGTTTGCCTTATGACAATTTTACGCAAATGAATGTTTACGTTATTACAGCTTCCAAATTAACTTCAAAATCTTTAAATATTGTTTATACTAAAGGTGTAAAATATTGTCCGTCGACTTTAAACTAATTTTACTTATAATATTGTCTCCAAAAACTCGGCATTTTCGGCATGTCGAAGTACATTTTTTTGAAGCTAGGCCTAGAGTCAAAAAGCTGGGGTCGATAAATCGAGGAATCTTGGAGTTCACTTGAAATTTATTTTTGAGATTTTGTTAACTCCATTTTCATCACTAATAATCCGATCTGGAAAAAGCTTTTGAAGAAAATTGAACCGCCTTTAAAGAACTATCAGTAAGAATGATTAAATGAAATTTGGACTTTGTTTTGTAGACCTGTGTAATTTTTAGTGCCCAATTTGTTTTCTTTTCATTATTTTCTAACCGTCCAAAAGTATCCTATCTTCAAAGTACATAAAGTTGAGGGAAACTAAAATTACTTTCAGCACGATAGCTTTCATTTACAAAATTATTGGAGGGCAACATTGACGGTAATTTTTAAAGAGTGTTGCGATAAGCAGTCACTTAATTTAAGACGGTCTTGGAGCAGTAGAAACATATTTTTAATAAATGATTATAATTTCTGCAAACATAATTAGAACACATTTTATTACTTAAGAGAATAACTTGGTAAGACTTTAATAGTAGTAATATCAAGCAAGAGTTTAGTTTTTTAATGTGTTCTAATAATTTTTTCAGCAATATTTGTAACAAATAACTTTAAAGAAGTATAAGAAAAGTTAATTAAATGGCGGCGTAACTACCATCTAAGTTAGCTTAAACACTTAATAAATGTATTGTCAAACGTTGCTGTGGGCGAATTTAATTAGTTTACTATTATTTAACCTTCTTATTATATTTCTTTCAAATATGTTGCCACTTCCTTGATAACAGTTAAATCGCCAAAAAATACTTACACATATATTTAGATAGTTGAGACATTTTGAAACTTCAATGAACACATTTTTTTTAAATAAATAATATTAAAATTAATTTATTCTTTAAAATGTTAATTTAACATTTTTATTTTGAGATACTAAACAACTCCATAGAATATTATTACAATAAATGTAATACATTTGCTATAATGTAAACACTCATCACTTGTTCTGCAAAAACAAAACAGTAAAAGACAAAAGGTATTAATGTGTGAGGTTACTTTAAGCGTAATTATGAACTGTTTAGAAAAGTCCTGAAACAGGTCGAGTTTTAATTCAAAATTGCCATTTTTTAGCACGAAAATAGTATCTCTCGCGTTCACCCCCTCTGAATTGTGATTATAAAAATATTAAATGGGAAAGGCACATCGCTCGAAAGGGATTTTGATTCTCTATTAAGCAGTACAAAGTTTTTTAAATTTGGTGCATTAATTACTGAGAAAATTTTGAAAATGTCAAATATTGTTAATGTTTTGTAAGCTCAGTTGAGATATTTCCTGCTAAATTATTAGCACATGAGTTGGTAACGAGAAATGACCCGAAAGAAAGATTATCTGAAACCATGAGAGAATGGCGTAAAAGAGGAGGGAGAAGCACCCGATATAGCTCCGAACAGTCAGGGTCGAAGCGTTTCTCGGAAAACTAATTTGAAATTTTTATCGTCTTGCCGTTGGAAAGATTATCTAAGTTTACATGTTTTCAAAATCTCAAAAATATTTGTTTCTTACAATTTAGCTGAAATTTTCAGTCGTGGCGGCAAAAATCAGTTCCCAGCAATTTCCTTTCTGAAAAAAATTTCCGGGAACTGATCACATGCATTTCTTTTCAATATTTCTGAGATAGAAAATTATCCTTGCATTGTAGCGCCATCTATACTTCGATGTATAATAAGATCGTCTTTGCTATAGTCATTTGCATACTCTAACGAATACCTTTTACAGAGTTAAAACAAGCAAACCATTATAATCTTCGCCAATTTACGACTAACTTTGTACAATTGTTCTGCATTCTATAGCATACTCTTCGCAGTTAAATAATCGAGTGACGGCCTTGTCTATCTGCGAGATGAATGAAAGCCGTTAATGAAAGCTTGCTCCATATCTTATCGCATTTATGGTATATTCATTGTCATTAACTTGATAAACATTAGGGATTATTGCCTAATTAGCCGGTTCTGCAATGTAACAATAAGTAATATATAACATAAACATATAAATTTAATAAATTTAAATAATGAATAGCTTTTTTATTTATTGATCGATTTGGTTAAAAAGCAATAGGGTTCTTCCCCTAACTAGTACTAATTCACTGTCTAGATTTCACTACAATCCGACTTTTCGTTCTTAAGTTGTCATGCTTACAAGAAACGTGACGGATAGACAGACAAACAGACGGGCGGACATTATTAAATGTGTTCAGAATTCGATCACGAACACAGTGATATGAAAATGTTTTCTCTACGAGCGATATTACCGGTTTTAGAAACGTGCTGATCGAATGCAATATACTTTTCGTTTTATATTTGCGAAGAGTATAATAATTCTTCCAGTTATCGAGCAAATGGCCCCTGAAATATTAAGTGGCACACCCCTTATAAGGAAATTGAAAATATTGCGTTGATTGAGAAAATAATAATTTCACTCTTCTTGCTAGATTGCAATACGCAATTAGAGAAAAATAGAAGTTCGGTAGAAATCAAAATAAATTGGTAGATCTGTAGATTTTGGTACAATTCGGTAGGCATACCGAAAAATCGGTAGAACTGGCATCGCTGTACTAAATTTTTTGTTTGTGTTTTAATATGTTCATTTGCTGATTAAATAGGGTCAAATAGGTATAATAAGCGGGACTTGTGGAAAACTACACTATGTTCCAACTGTCTACTTTTATTATTATAATTAGGTAGGTATAGACCATTAGACATTATTTTATACAAAGTTGGTGGTTAAATAATTTCCAAAGAGACTGTTAAGAACTTTGTCACGTAGTTGCATTTTATGCGTTTGGTGGCCGATGAAGAAATATACTACATTTCTCTTTAACACAATACTTAATTACAAAATTATAGATGGTTGAACGGTGGTAAACTGGATAACTGAAATAATTGTTATATTTCTAAATGCTCTCGGCTTGTCCGTGTTTGATTGACATGTGCCGCTTATATAATCATTATTTAAGTGCAGCATCCACTGATTTAATGCATATAATGAGTAGTACTTATTCTTCCGTTTATAAACACATCAAAATAATTTAAGGTATACGGTTTCAAACACGCTAAACTAAGTGTTATAGAACAAAGAAAGAAATAATAGTTATTTATGTACCAAGGCTTGTAAGTCTGTTTTACAGGTCGAGACAAACCAAAGTATGATATGCTTTTATTTCAAGATTTGTCCAACTTATTTATTAGTTGGCTTAGATTCCAGTTAGAGTGTGTTTGCTGCGAAAACTTTCTAGTTGCTGTGGTTACTGGTTACTGTCAATAAGTTTGTTTTCAAATTCATAACTCATAATAATTTCTGCCGTTAATAGTATATTACATACCGAGGTGGAAAGAGTTTCATTGTTGTCGAGAGATAATATAGTTGACCGAGGCGCGAAGCGGCGAGGTCAACTAATTCTCGAGACAGCAATGAAATTTTTCACCAAGGTTCGTATACTATTTTATTCACAATCATCCTCCTTACTGAAAAAAAAAATCCAAATAAACCGTTTCAAATTCTTATGTCAAAGGACAAATGTCAAAGTGACGTCGCGCCGTTTTTAATACTCAGTTTGGAAAGTGACCACTTTTCAACCCGACATATCACTTTCCAACCCGAAATGTAATATTTCAGTTCAATTGTCGAATCCAATTAGAAATGTCATACTTTCTAACTTTTGACACGTCAGACAATTTGATTATTATTACTATATGATTGTGAATAAAGTTATTTACGTGAGTTTTTGCAATTAAAATATGAATTATGATGAAAGCATTCATAAAGCAGTCAAAAATGCGCCTGCTTCGTTGACGCTAGAAAATGCCTAAGTGCCTAAAGGCTCTTAAAGTTTGCTTGTGGTGTTTAAATTAGAAATAAATATAATGTAATTTAATCAATTTTATGATCATTTATTATTACTTTGTTTTTGTGTCCTTCGGCATAAAAGTAAATTTTGTCTATTTTTGCCCATGAACTGTAAGCGACACTTTTATAACACTGAGAGATGTCAAAAAATGCCTCTTACAGTACGAAGAATACTTTATCCCCCAATACTAGTTTTAAAAATTAAATTAAAAAGTAAGCACGAGCGTTAAAGCAAATATGACATCGTACATGGACGTTGTTCCAAAAAAATGTTCGAAAAGAGAAAAACAGTTGCTGCGGTCTTCATTCATGAGTATTATTAAATCGCTGTTGTTATACTGAGAAACAAGTTGTCACTCTTGCATCAATGTTTTTTATCATTTGACTTCACATTTCTTAAAAGGGAATCCGTTTTTCTCTATTATGTCCAATCATTACACTGGCATGAGTTAATTGATTTCTATGAAACTGTAGAGCATGGCTCGGTGGTGGTCTAATTATAATTTTATCAAGCTATGGTAATACAAATTATTATAATCGAGAAATTCGCGAATGCGCAGGGAATAATAGAAAAACATTCAAAATAATACTTTTTACAAACTATATTTTGGCTCTGCGGTATTTCCATTGCAATTTTTCATCAAGCCAAATTAAAATTACGTCGGAATTACATGACAATTAGTAACAATTATTTTCGGAGTGACTGATAAAAATTTAAATGAAGAATCCAACAGTGTTTTGAAACTTCTTATAAGAGATTATTAGGACTCTTTAATAACGAGGTTGACTTCTAAATTAAAAATTCAAAACGAAGAATATTTTGTTTTACTCTGTACTTGCTACATAAGGGCAACAAAAGTTGAAAAAAGTTGTCGAGAAACTGAACTGCCTTGAAAGTAACGGTCACTAAAAACAATGAAATAAAAAATTTGTTTTACTCTCTTTACAAAAAGACAATTTTAAACTCATTTAGAGCTATCCATGAACATTACATACCTCAGCAATTGTTTTCAGATCAAAGTCAATTTTACCCTTTGCTAATAAGAAGTCATTAAAACCAAAATTAAAATACAATTGGACGTCGTGTCGTGTGGTATTGCACGTTCTTTAATTGTTTGTATCCACCTTCCAGCTCACCTCAATACCACTATGAGTCTAGAAGAGCTGTTTTTTATTGTTTTTTGCATTTACGAACATACAATATAATATTATTAATAATAATAATAAACGTCTTTATTATTTTATTTCAATTTACATTTTAACGCATTAGCTACAAGTTTATATTGGAAACAAATGGCGAAGTTCAAACCTTGTAGTAGAAATTCTACTACAGGGTTGTTCTTCCACTTAACCCGAACAAAGCCTTATTATTATTACATGATATTAGTGTATACACGTATACATATACATGCTAAATGCATGTTATTATTAAGTAAGCGGGCGGACATTATTAAATGTGTTCAGAATTCGATCACGAACACAGTGATATGAAAATGTTTTCTCTACGAGCGATATTACCGGTTTTAGAAACGTGCTGATCGAATGCAATATACTTTTCGTTTTATATTTGCGAAGAGTATAATAATTCTTCCAGTTATCGAGCAAATGGCCCCTGAAATATTAAGTGGCACACCCCTTATAAGGAAATTGAAAATATTGCGTTGATTGAGAAAATAATAATTTCACTCTTCTTGCTAGATTGCAATACGCAATTAGAGAAAAATAGAAGTTCGGTAGAAATCAAAATAAATTGGTAGATCTGTAGATTTTGGTACAATTCGGTAGGCATACCGAAAAATCGGTAGAACTGGCATCGCTGTACTAAATTTTTTGTTTGTGTTTTAATATGTTCATTTGCTGATTAAATAGGGTCAAATAGGTATAATAAGCGGGACTTGTGGAAAACTACACTATGTTCCAACTGTCTACTTTTATTATTATAATTAGGTAGGTATAGACCATTAGACATTATTTTATACAAAGTTGGTGGTTAAATAATTTCCAAAGAGACTGTTAAGAACTTTGTCACGTAGTTGCATTTTATGCGTTTGGTGGCCGATGAAGAAATATACTACATTTCTCTTTAACACAATACTTAATTACAAAATTATAGATGGTTGAACGGTGGTAAACTGGATAACTGAAATAATTGTTATATTTCTAAATGCTCTCGGCTTGTCCGTGTTTGATTGACATGTGCCGCTTATATAATCATTATTTAAGTGCAGCATCCACTGATTTAATGCATATAATGAGTAGTACTTATTCTTCCGTTTATAAACACATCAAAATAATTTAAGGTATACGGTTTCAAACACGCTAAACTAAGTGTTATAGAACAAAGAAAGAAATAATAGTTATTTATGTACCAAGGCTTGTAAGTCTGTTTTACAGGTCGAGACAAACCAAAGTATGATATGCTTTTATTTCAAGATTTGTCCAACTTATTTATTAGTTGGCTTAGATTCCAGTTAGAGTGTGTTTGCTGCGAAAACTTTCTAGTTGCTGTGGTTACTGGTTACTGTCAATAAGTTTGTTTTCAAATTCATAACTCATAATAATTTCTGCCGTTAATAGTATATTACATACCGAGGTGGAAAGAGTTTCATTGTTGTCGAGAGATAATATAGTTGACCGAGGCGCGAAGCGGCGAGGTCAACTAATTCTCGAGACAGCAATGAAATTTTTCACCAAGGTTCGTATACTATTTTATTCACAATCATCCTCCTTACTGAAAAAAAAAATCCAAATAAACCGTTTCAAATTCTTATGTCAAAGGACAAATGTCAAAGTGACGTCGCGCCGTTTTTAATACTCAGTTTGGAAAGTGACCACTTTTCAACCCGACATATCACTTTCCAACCCGAAATGTAATATTTCAGTTCAATTGTCGAATCCAATTAGAAATGTCATACTTTCTAACTTTTGACACGTCAGACAATTTGATTATTATTACTATATGATTGTGAATAAAGTTATTTACGTGAGTTTTTGCAATTAAAATATGAATTATGATGAAAGCATTCATAAAGCAGTCAAAAATGCGCCTGCTTCGTTGACGCTAGAAAATGCCTAAGTGCCTAAAGGCTCTTAAAGTTTGCTTGTGGTGTTTAAATTAGAAATAAATATAATGTAATTTAATCAATTTTATGATCATTTATTATTACTTTGTTTTTGTGTCCTTCGGCATAAAAGTAAATTTTGTCTATTTTTGCCCATGAACTGTAAGCGACACTTTTATAACACTGAGAGATGTCAAAAAATGCCTCTTACAGTACGAAGAATACTTTATCCCCCAATACTAGTTTTAAAAATTAAATTAAAAAGTAAGCACGAGCGTTAAAGCAAATATGACATCGTACATGGACGTTGTTCCAAAAAAATGTTCGAAAAGAGAAAAACAGTTGCTGCGGTCTTCATTCATGAGTATTATTAAATCGCTGTTGTTATACTGAGAAACAAGTTGTCACTCTTGCATCAATGTTTTTTATCATTTGACTTCACATTTCTTAAAAGGGAATCCGTTTTTCTCTATTATGTCCAATCATTACACTGGCATGAGTTAATTGATTTCTATGAAACTGTAGAGCATGGCTCGGTGGTGGTCTAATTATAATTTTATCAAGCTATGGTAATACAAATTATTATAATCGAGAAATTCGCGAATGCGCAGGGAATAATAGAAAAACATTCAAAATAATACTTTTTACAAACTATATTTTGGCTCTGCGGTATTTCCATTGCAATTTTTCATCAAGCCAAATTAAAATTACGTCGGAATTACATGACAATTAGTAACAATTATTTTCGGAGTGACTGATAAAAATTTAAATGAAGAATCCAACAGTGTTTTGAAACTTCTTATAAGAGATTATTAGGACTCTTTAATAACGAGGTTGACTTCTAAATTAAAAATTCAAAACGAAGAATATTTTGTTTTACTCTGTACTTGCTACATAAGGGCAACAAAAGTTGAAAAAAGTTGTCGAGAAACTGAACTGCCTTGAAAGTAACGGTCACTAAAAACAATGAAATAAAAAATTTGTTTTACTCTCTTTACAAAAAGACAATTTTAAACTCATTTAGAGCTATCCATGAACATTACATACCTCAGCAATTGTTTTCAGATCAAAGTCAATTTTACCCTTTGCTAATAAGAAGTCATTAAAACCAAAATTAAAATACAATTGGACGTCGTGTCGTGTGGTATTGCACGTTCTTTAATTGTTTGTATCCACCTTCCAGCTCACCTCAATACCACTATGAGTCTAGAAGAGCTGTTTTTTATTGTTTTTTGCATTTACGAACATACAATATAATATTATTAATAATAATAATAAACGTCTTTATTATTTTATTTCAATTTACATTTTAACGCATTAGCTACAAGTTTATATTGGAAACAAATGGCGAAGTTCAAACCTTGTAGTAGAAATTCTACTACAGGGTTGTTCTTCCACTTAACCCGAACAAAGCCTTATTATTATTACATGATATTAGTGTATACACGTATACATATACATGCTAAATGCATGTTATTATTAAGTAAGCAATTACAAGTTTGTAAAAGAGTATTATTAATTGATAAGGAACATAAACATGGCAAAAAAAAGTTGTAGTTTATAGCTATCTTAATAGAGTAACAAAAGCAAAACAAAGAGAAGGAGACTACAAAGAGCGAGTAATCTATTTCAATTTATTTTATTTTAGTGCATCAATCATCCCTGAGTATTAAGTAATTGTTTTTTTAATGTGGGCAGCCTTTAGTGTTTTCAATTCATTATGTATTGAATTATATACGTGGCAAATTTGGTATGAAAATGAGCGTTAAAAAAGTTCAGTGCGAAATAGTGGAGGACTGGAGGAGTTAGCAATCCCTTAAACCTAATATTCAGTGTATGGACATCTGTTCTAAAGGTAACTTTTCGGTGTAGATATGATGGGGTTCTCGTTATTAAAACTTTCTGATACAGACACGCAGAATGCAACAGTCTCCTATTTTCCATATTTAACCAGCAAGTTTCATTTAATTTGTAAGAAATTCTTTCACGACGACGAATTCCATGAATGAGCCTTAGGCACGAATTTTGAATTTTTTGTGCTTTGTTCTTATACTGGCAAGTTAAATTGTGATCATATAGACAGTCTGCAAAGTTTAATAAGGACAGTACTAGAGTTTCACATAAGGTAACTTTCATCTTTTACGGCAAGCAATGTCTGTTTCTGTAAATTAATTTTAGAGCTCCATAGGGTCGCTGTGATAATTTGTTAATATGTTTTTCAAATCTCAAATTATTATCAACTACCATAAGGCTTTTAGTCTCTTTTACCAGTTCAGTTTTGTCATCATCTACAGTACTGTTTATAGCATTTTTGACAGAGTACCTAAACTTTTTTGGCCCAAACAAAATGACGTTGGATTTACTTGAATTTATGATTAAACAGTGATCTTCTGGCTAAGTCTATAAATGTTTTTAGGCCTTCATTAACTGAATCACAAGCATTTTTATTACCTTTTGAGGAGGAAATGAAAAATAGAGTTTAGTGTCATCTGCGTATAAATGAATTTGACAGTGTCGAAGACATTTCATCAGATTGGTAGTAATGGTCCCAAAATAGAGCCTTGCGAAACGCCAGAATTTAGTGTTACATAATCTGATCTTTGACCATCCATACAAATTCTTTGTTTTCTATTTTTAATGTAATATTCCAGCAATAATATTACGGTTTCAGAGAGACCTATATAATAAAGAATGGCAAGTAAGAATTCATAGTCGAGTGTGTCGAATGCCCTACTAAAATCAAGTAAAACTAAAATTGTGCAGATAAAACGCGGTTTTTGAGCTGTTAGCCAAACTTTACTCCATGAAGCGGTTACCCTATCAATGCAAATTTTATTTCATTTTGTTTCGTACAAAAACTTTCTTGCAACTAATATTGCACATCGACTGCATATAATTCGAAGTTTAAACGTTGGGGAGTGTGCTTGCTATATTTGGAATTAAATACTTTGAAACAATTTTAAGTAATACCTTTTAGAAACTTTACAATGTTCTAAAAACATAATATTTTGAAAACTTTTACATACTTACACCGAATTCTATGAATAATTTCAACATTTTGACGATTAACATCTTTAATGTTTAAGAGCTTCAGTTTACAAATATTTTAATAAAATTCATTCATGCGCAAAATAATTTGTTTCAGTGTGACATTGCGTTTCTTAACATTTATTATTTTTAGTAAATTTAAAAATTCCCATAATATATATGAAATTCAGGTTAAGAATTTTTATTTCGCAGAATATATTTTGAAATTATTTTTAATATATTTTTTTATTTGTTGGGTGAAAATAAGCCTTCCTGATATAGTAATACAAGCAAATAAATAATCATAATTTAACAGTTGTCCTTTGACTTACATAGTTAAAGTATTTTGTATGTGCTTTGCAAAGGAAATTTGGAATGTTTGTGAAAGTACATTGTCAAGATTAAAACGATTTCATTATGTAGAAATAAAATATGTGGATAAATTATATTATATAAATATTTTTTAAGTTTATATAAGAAATAGGTATACAAATATGTGTTAATGAGTTTTTCGACACTAATTTATACCATCTTTATAAAATCATGTCAGTCTAGAGCAAGATACTAATTAAATAAAAAAAATATATAACGAACGATGAACGAATCCCCATATTAAAAAAAGATATTTGAAAACATTTTAACTGTCTTTAAAGAAACGATCACTAAAAATAATGAAATAAAATTTGACTATAGTTCGGCTACTTGAGCCTAAACTCCTAATATTGATAATCAGGTCGGTTAAAAACCAAACGTTTTGTTATTTGTTCATTTTTACATCGACCTCAATATTAATATTAGGTAATAAGGTTCAATTAATTTTTAACAATTTTTCTCTCCTTTTAGTGACCTCTAATATAGCTTTCACAAAGTAAAAGAAATAACTCCGTATTCTCCACGTACCAAATTTGATTGACTGATTGATTTTCCAGCGTAATGTAGGCATTGCTGCTACTTCCTGAATCCAATCTGGATGTTTTTATATACCGCCGGACTGGCTGCATACGCTGGATTGTATATTGGACATGCTTGTTGCTAGCAGCGAGACCCACATGACGTATGGGGTACGAATATAGCATGGGAAGGGTACACGTTTGTTAGATGCTTCTTTTAAGTTTCATTCTATCATAATCTCCTTATTTATTCTTCTTCTGAGTCTTCTGATTCTGAATCTAGCAGTGTGAACTTCCTCCTGTCCGCTTTCATTTATTAACCATTCCACAGGTAAATAGCCATTTGCAGTGGAAGTGCAAGAAATGGAAAACATTTGAGACCCTGTGTACAGATCCGCCAAGGTAAAGCAAAGTAAAAATTAAAATCTGCAAAAAATAAAACGAGATATAGGAGACCGTTTGGAACGTTCGGAATGTCATGCAGACCCCAACTCCCTTGACCTTTGTATTCGTAAATAAGCCCAACATATGGACCATGTAACAATGATTAATGAACCAATAAATAGAACTTATCTTTTCGTTCGTCGTACTCGTTGCTTCATCCTTTCCAGAAACAGGCCGTTGCCTTTCACTGAAAACATAACTTTATAGTGCAAAGCTTGTACTATATTGTCAGATGTTTATGTCCCTTTTGCAAGTTGTTTATATGATGTCATATTCAGCCGATATACCTTAATCAAAGATCAACTACACGAAATAGCCAGACTCATGCTAATTTTTATCAATCAACATAGAATTTTCCATGCTTCAATTCTACATGATCTTGCACGATTTCTCACAGTACTAACCGAGTTTATTCGAGATTTCGTAGGACACCCACATGACTGCCTCCGGCGCCATCCGAAACTGAGCTCCTTCATGTACAAAATTTCATATAACTTTGTAAAAGTTATGTAATTATATCAGCCCTACACTCGATTTGTCATGGCAAATTTTTAGCTTTTGACAACAAACTGGGCATGGTCTAATCCTGAAATACCTAACTACCAATTTTAGTAGGGTTTTATTCATAGCGCCTTCGCCAAATTTTCAAATAGAAACATATTGGTTTGATTCTTGCTCCCTTTATGGTAGACATAGCTTGATAAACTAATAGAGAACTCTATACTCACCAATTTGCAAACATTTTCGATTTTCGAAAACCTGTTCCTTTTAAACAATTTTAAACTCAATTAATTTGTCAGTTATACTACCTTTAGATTTCTGGATTGTTTATAGAAATATACTACCATCATTGCTCTATAGGCACTCTTCTCGTTGATAAAATTAATATTTAATCTTACAGTTTGCCAAGTAATCATAAAGAACTGATATGGCATATATTAGAAATTATTCATAAATAAAACTGTCGACTAAACTATGATGCAATTTTAATAATTGATTATTAATTAAGATCAACATAATATATCGTTCTCAAAATACTCATTGTCGAACACATTAAAGTGTGTGAAATCGAGAGCCAAATATTTATCTTGTGACTAATTAGTAATCGATACTAGTCTTAAGCATGTATATAATTGAAAGAATTTAAGCTTTTCTTTTCTTATTGTTTATTGGGTATATTTGAAAATATAATCAAAAGTCCCTCTGCGCCAAATGGATCAGACAGAGGTCGGTTTTTTGAATACTGACTGTTACAAAATGGCTTACACCTAAAAATATATAAACTAGAACAAGGCTATAAAATATAAACTGAAAATGAAAACTACGAATAGACAATGTTTGGAAAAACACTTTGTTTTCGTTCTCAAATATTTTAGGTCGTCAACCATGACAGTCTGTTTATGTATTTCTATAGTCACGTGAGATTATAAATTATATTTACCTTATCACTTCTACATCCACGTATGGAGTGGAAGTATAGTAATCGTAAGAAAACTTTTTTAAAAGTTTTTAAAATTTTTTTGATGTGATAGTCTTAGGATGTTATAAAACATCTAGATTTTAAACTTGACGGGTTTAAATAGTGGTGAATAAGGGAAAATAAGTAAAGCAAGCTAGTAAAAGTACAGAAACTTGGAATTTGGTGTACATACTAGAAACCTAGTCTTATATTTTTTTTTAAATATTTTTCAAAACTCCATTGTTAAAAGGCTTGATAAAATAGAATTGAAACATTCATTTGAAAATTAGTACATGTATGTGTCATAATGACATCTGGAATTAGACTATATTTTGAGATGACTTCGTTGACTGGTTGGGGGCTAAATAGGGATAAATAAATAAAGCAAGTTGGTAAGAGTACAGAAACTTGTAACTTGGTGTATATGCTAGCAGCCAAGGCCTCATATTATTTTACATTTTTCACCTCCACCGCGCCCCGCCCCCACTCCATCATTAAAGGGGCCGATAAAATAAAATTGAGATATTCACTTAAAGTTTGGTACACGTATGTAGTGTAACTATATCTAATTGAAATGATTCCGTTGAGGGAAATAAGTAAAGCAAGCTAATAAGATAATTTTTTTATGACATCTGTCTCAAATATTATATTATTAAAATTCTGTGACCAATTATTCCACATACTGGAATGCAAATATAGTCAAGTTGTATTCCTTTAAAGAGACTTGGATGGGAAATCTGGATGTAGAAGTAGTGATTCCTTAGGCAGCGGTTGCTTTTTTACTTCGTGATGCGCAACCAACTAGTACAAAATTCGATTAAGTAATTAGTCAAAACTCTAATCATTGTATGTACAGTGTTCCTTGTGAGTGCGGAAAACATTACGTATGTCAGGGCTGGCGACAATACTTGTGCTCGCAGGCTCTAGCACCCCACGTGTCGCTGCTAGGCGGTATGGTGCTGAGTACCATACGCCTAGCAGCTACAACTAGATATGATTTTAAAAAAATACAATCGTTCTCAACTATTGTTAAACTTTTATTAGAATGTACAGTTTCTAAAATGTACCTCGCCTGCGAGAGCATGTGGTGCCGTTTAAAGTTGGTACAGTAGGATTATACTGAACGCGCCCATGCGTGTTTTCGTTATTAGCAGACCTGTGTATTAGTACCCAGTAGCGTAACTAAGAGTACGTGCGCCCCACCGCAGATTTCTGAAGCCGCCATGCTATTTTGCACCTGTCTTGATCCTTTGTAACAAATATCACTCGCGTTTTTTGATTGAAACTTTGAAAATTTGTACTCGCTAGGGTAAAAATGACACCCCTAGCTTTGGTGCGCCTCCCCGCAACGAGGAGCTTGGATGATATAATGTATTTTTCCCAAAAACGACTAGATATTTAGTTTTATATTTTGTTTATATTAGGACATGGTAGTCCGAAAAATATATAGCGTGATATTCTCCATTTTATGTAGAACAAAGTGAAATTAGTAACCAACAAATATCTTGACGTAACTAACGTATTGTTTACTATAATTAACGTATTTTTGTTTTCCACGGCTAATTTTTATAGTATGTTAGACAAACAAATTTTTAGATAAATGTTGTATCATTGAAAAGGTTTTTTATGGCCTTTCAAGTGGTGTAAAATAGACGGGATATTCCATTATAAAAAAAAAGAAAGTAGAGTTCATATCTCCGAAATGCTACTTTCAATTGTTTCTCTGAAACGACTCTTGAAAAACACATGTGATTTTCTATAACTTTTATTTTTGAACTTCTTTACGTAACTCCAAACAGATTCTAACATTCCAGCGACCACCTTATACTTGTATAACTATAATAAATAACTAAATAGGTCTGTAAAGTTGATTTCTCCTCCAGTATCTTTCTCCTTTCCCCTCTCTCAATATTTGCTACTAAACTGAGCACGATACGTTAAACTGACAAGATGCCTGCTCTGACGTAGGTGACCATTAGACCTTCCAACGTAAAGCTTGGTGAACATAGAAATTACGCTATGTATTTGCATTCAGTATCACCCAACTGCTACCTTCATTCGTTTCGCAATTGTCCTATTATAACACTTTGACAATATTTTAAAATAAAGATATATTTTTAAAGTACATAAAGTTTTTTGGAACTTGAAAGGCGCAATGCACTATATATATTATACCGTTTCGACATCTAGTACATCTACATTCGTGCGCTTAATCAAAGACTAGTAACATTTTACTCTCAAATTTTAATACAACCCAGTTTATATAAAATATGATAGATTAGACGTCCCTAGTGATCGCCCTGCATAATAGACATGACCCAATTTCAATAGGAAATATTGTGTTATTCTATTTTACACTCGTGCCAAAGGACCACGCACTAATCTTATTGAAAAGCGCTTCATTTCGAATTGACTGAAATTCTGGTGTATTGTAGTTCACCCGATGCTGATTAAATGTCTCAATGGGCACAAATCTCTGCTATGGCTAGTTTCGTCACTACTTACAATCACCCGAAGATTGAATTATTGTACTATACAAGATTTTAACAAAAATGGTTCCGGAGTTTAAGTTTTATTTAAAAGTTCCTTAAAACTGTAATATTAAAGAGCATACCCGAAATAGTGAAAATAAATAATAATATAATAATAATAATTAAATAATAACTATACAGAAAGTGTTAAATTGTTCTAATCATCATTTTTTAATATCTCAGAAAGCACTTTATATATAATTTTCAATTTCGGTATGTGTTGGTAGAATCAGGCCTGTAGCTAGAAACTGTTTTAAGGGCGGGCAAGCAAATTTTCAGAGGGGGCCCGTCAGCCTAAATATAAGTATTATTGTTATTTTCAATTATAAGTAAATAACCTCCGTAAAAAAAAACAGATACCCAAATTTCTTAACAGAAACAGTTTTTAATATAAAAAATTTATAATAATAATAATAAGAAAGAAAACTTTTCACAAAAAATTGTCATAGATATTTCCTAACGAATTAAGAACGTGGGCCGATCCCACTGAATGTAATTGGTTGAAATTTGTCCTACCATATTGATGATTCGTTGAAATGAGCTATCTAGTCAACATGGACTTCCAGGGCTGTAGTAACTGTTTCTTGGTCATAAAAGTTTAATGAATAAATTTATTAATTTTTTCACACTATTGTTGAAATAAATAGTTTATCTTGAAATTAAACAGTAAAATTAAACTTTACAAAAAAATATATTAAAAATAACGTCATGGTACAATGAAAATGAGAAGCAATTGTACAAGTACACATTTGAAGTCCAGTCCTGTGTGCTGCAAGACTTAACGCCGGCGGTATACTAATCAGAAGCGGTCGGTCTCCTTTTTAGGCTTTTTTGCGAGTTGAGAGACCAATTTTTATGCATAAAATAGATCTCAAACTATAAGTAAAAAAAAGAGAGGTGCTATGAATGTACTTTTATTAAAATCATTAATTAATAAAACAAAATATTATACGAATTAATTAATAAAAATCGTCAGGCAGACAAGGTGTAATAGAAGAGATTGTAAAACAAAACTCAAGGTGTTATGAAGTACACTTTCCTGAAAAAAAATATGTAGATATAACAAATTAAGTCTGACAAATTTACTAACAAAAATTGTCAGTCAGACAAATTAATTCAAAAATGGTTCATTATTTACCACAAATTGTGTAAATTTCAAGCAGGAGTTTTAAAAAGTAAAATCATTTTTATCTATATTGAAAATTCATAAAAAATAACAATTAACACATTTTTACTTGTTTGCCGGGCATAACATGATTTTTACATGTTTTACAACCCTTTTCACATTTTCATTTTTAGGTGTTCGATGGGGTCCATTTTTGCAGTGGGAGCTTGGTCTACGCCCGCTCAACAATTATTTCCATTTACCAACTGTGGTTTGGGTGTACTATGATTTTAATTATTTTCTGCAGTCGCCGCAGGATGGGCAAAAATTATTCCAGGACGGGCTCCGCCCGTCCTGGCACACCCCTAGCTACAGGCCGGGGTAGAATATAAAATCAAATGTTTGAGTTGGAAAAGTTATTTTATAGCTCCACCAGTAGCGTCCCTGCAACCATGCCCTGTGATATTTTTTAACAAAAAAGTGGTACGCCACTGACATTTTTCTTTGTGAATACTTTTTCTGATTAGCCTGGTCAATTCTACATGAAAACGGCCTCTTCTGTTTTTCTCGACAGAATCACAGTTTTTGATTACAACAATTAAATTCAAATTTAAACTAATTACATATTATTAACATTGATAATGATATTTTCTGAAAACTGTTGGAAATTCTGAACACCAACAACTTATTTTGAAAATTATGTTTGTAAAAACGTGATTTATTCCGGGATAACTAGATTTATGTGTTCAAAAATTATTATTATTAGAATATTGATAATTGAAGGACTTTGGAATCAATTGTTTCAATCAAGAAGTGTGCGTCTGACGAGAAAAACGCAAGAGACCGTTTTCATGTACAACTAACCAGGCTAATTGGAAGACATATTCACATGGAAAATTATATTTTAAAACATCAGAGGACATGTTTGCTGGGACACTACTGGTGGAGTTATAAAACAACTTTTGAAATAATATCAGTACTTTTTGAGGAGTTAAAAATAACGATAAAAAAAAAATCAACACTGCATAAATATAACTCAATTATTATTATTATTATTTCTTTTCACTATTTCGGGTATACTCTTGTTACACCGTAATATTACATTTTTAAGGAACTTTTAAGTAAAATTCAAACACGGGGACCATTTCTATTAAAATCTCGTATAGTACAAAAATTTAATCTTCGGGTGGCCGTAGTGACGAAACTAGCTATGTGGCCATTGGGACATTGAATTAGCATCGCGTGAACTACAATATACCAAACTTTCACCAAATTCACTAGGGACATACGCATACACAGACATTTTTTATTCGATATTCGATTGTTCATGTTTTTTCTACAATGATTATCAGTTTTTGTCCCGGTATTTTATACCTATTTGAATAAATAAAATATAAAATAACTGTATAAAATATTTTGGAAAGAGCCTTGACTGTCCTACAAATTACACGAATTTGTCCAAACACACGTCAAGTAATTGATCACAATATTAATAAAGTAAAACAAATATTGTTGAATACTATTCACCGCCGATGAATTTGCAATTTTAGTTTCTAATCAATCCAATTTGATTTCAGATTACTACCTCAGGGTCAGTTCTGTTATTGGGCCTACTGACCTTCACAGTTTCATATCAAGATATATATCAATTAAAACCAGCTTTAATAAATTATCACCAAGAAATATTCTATCCAACATCAAAGGATGCCCTAGCAGGCGCTGTAATTATTGGGGGAACTCCTGTTCCAATAACTTCTGGACTACATTTGAAACACCCTTCCCTATCTCACATTTTCACAGAATCTCCCCGCATTCTTCCTTTTCATCCTGATAGCCTGTTCACTCCTAATACCATCGACCAGCCTGCTGAAACGAAGGGACAAATTGAAAATTACAGGATGGCACTGGAAGAGGAAGCGATGGAGGCTGAAAAGGAACAAAATAGTCTCGCTGTGCGGTTTGAACCTGCATTGTTTGTGGATTCGGCGCGACCGAGGACTACTGTCTTTGTAAAAAGTAAAGATTATAACTATACTTATACTGTTTAAATTAGTTTGTAATTTATTGAATATTAGCAAATTTTAAGGAGCTGTTAAAAGTTGAGTAGTATTTATTACAATTCAATTAACACATTTCAATTATTTGCTTAGATAATTTTTAAGTTTTATACTAAATGAATGACGATACAGGTAGAGAGAAAGGGAACTTAACAGCTAAAAATAATATTATCGCTGAGGATTAGTTAAAATAAAGTTGTAGGTGCAGTAGAAACATAATTTTATATATTTTAAGCATAAGAGATATATTTCTTAATAGTCGAGAAATTTATTTGAATCTAGGGCAGCGCCAAACTTTTTTCAGTAAGCTGGCACAGCTTATCAACAAAATTTCTGAGTGGCACCAAAATAATAATATGTTCGGAAATGTGTGCTGTTAAGTTTCTTGTCAAAATATCCATCTACTTCTTATTCAGTTTTTTCATTCAGGCAATGATTTAATTAGTAAGTCTTCCTTTGCATGTCCGATAGACGTACATCATCTGCTGCAGCTGCCTTCTGTGCGCATGGCCTCATCAAAATTTTTTCCATTAGCTCTTTGGTAACCAATACCCAACCCAACATTTTGGTGGTCTTCCATTTCGTCTCTTTTCATCTGGTTTCCCTGAAAAAATCAAATGTTCTATATTATTCTGTTTCCGGTCGATGTGATGAAATAATGAAAGGATTCGAGATAATACCTTTCTGGAGAATCGCTTTCTTGGAGAATCGAACTGTTGGTGAGATGTGCTGTCCAGGGGTCTCACTGCAAACAATTTCAGAGTTCCATTTCGAAAGAAGTATTACGCCGTCTACCTGCCTCCCTAATAGTCCATGTCTCAGAGGCTTAAAGAATGATAGATAAGACTAGAGTGTTGGTAAGTTTAATCTTTGTACGCCTCGTGATGTGCCTGTCACGTCAAATTTTACTCAACTGAGATGTGGCCGATCTTACTATCCATACTCTGAGTCAAATCTCATACTTGCAGTTTCTGGTGTTATCCACAAGGGCTTTAAGGTAAAACCATCTTTTTTACTAACTCATGATCACCTATCCTTGAGGCTCCTGGGTGGTTTTCATTTGATCGGTTACAATCATAATTATTGCTTTACTGTAATTTACACCGTACTCAGTACTTATTGTGTGGAGATCATCTAGCAGCCGCATGAGCTCATCCTCGCTCGCTGCAACGAAGGTCATATCATTTGCAAATCCCAAGTTAGAAATCTCAGTTACTCCTACAACATATGTCGAATCACGTATTCATTATAGATGTTGTACCAATTTTACGTTTGACGTAGTTAGTGTTGTTCATCTGTACCAAAGTAGAATTTTCTTCATATAGTCGATATCGTTTGCAATATTCAAGCACGATCTCGGCTCTTATTCTATCACCTCAGGCTTTATAATGATTTATCCTGGTAGCAGTGCTTTAGATTGAATCTCTAAATTAACATTTGAAATACAAGCCACGTCCCTTAATAGAGCCTGCTTGCCCCGGATGTGTGTGCTAAAACAGATAATGCTAAAGTCTGGAATGAAGAATATGCAGTGTTACTTTACTGTGAAATTAATGCCAGCAATCGATAATTATAATAAATATCTAATAATACCTTCTTATGTAATGCGAAGATTGACGTTTTCCAATCATTGAACACATTCTTCTTTCTCATTTTAAGGCATATTTTGTAGAGAATTTTCACTCCATCTTCATCAATATGGGGTGAAGATCCCCCAAATATTCATTAAATATTCATAAAACACATATGTTTCAGAATGAAATGGAATTGATCCTCAGATCTCAAATTTCATTAAGACATTTTGATGTTTTATAAAGTTGTAATTTGGCATTAAAGTAATGTTTTATTTATAAAATTTCAAACTGGTGTAAAACCAGTCACGTGCTCAAGGAGTTCGTATTATGGGCATCATATGGGGAGACAGGAAATTCCTGTCATTAGCTTATGATAGTTTTTGCTTAAACATGGAAATAGTTCCATGTTACTAATGCTGGATTTTCACAAATTATAATTTATGCTTAAAAAATAACAATTGCTTAGCCACACATCTTCTTCAGGTGATGAATGCAATATTGAATTACTTAATTCAAACAAAGGGATATTTAGTCCTAAAGTAAGTAGGTAATGAATTAACAAAATTATGCAAATAGTCGAGGCTGTAATTTAAAACAAATTTAAGAGTGCTGAACGACTTATGTCTAATTTATTATTTAATATGGTATCAGCATTATTTAACTTATTATTTCTAATCATTTTATCATTGTCAATTTCACTAAATTTTTTTCTTGAAGAAAAAACTTGAAATTACCATTAAAACAATACTTTTCTTTTATCAAGTGGTTGGTATATGTAGAATCTAGTGTTTTATCATCATAAATTCTCATGTGTCATTTTAATCTCTTTTTAAATGTCCTTCTCGTCTGTCCAATATATATTTAAGGTAATGTATATACATACCAGCTCATAGACACGCTTCTATTTTCTGTCCTCACGAATAATAAAGAAATAGCAATGAATTAAAATAGTTAAATATCAGCGGACTCCGAAGAACGTATGATTTTTGTTGAATAATGTACCTACTTGCCTAACTGAAAATATTAATGCACGGGCCACCAATACATTTACAGACAAAGAAACAGCCAGTGTTTCGAGCCAGTGAATATAAATTATTTGTTTCTATTTAAAGGTTTATTTTTTATGTCGGGGGATTTAAAAAAATTTAATTCAACATTTTTTATTCAACTTAGATTTTACCACTTCACCCTTTCAATAATTTAAAATAAATAAATGTTGAAACGATAAAACACATTTTGGGGATTCTATACTAATTAAAATAATTTTTGTTAAAACTTCTTTAGAATTAAGAATTAATTGTGAATTTACTATAAATTACTCAACTTTTTCAAGTTCCTCGCAGTATTATTACTTAATGTCTATTTCTAGGTAGTGTATACAAAAATTGTGAAATATACTTTTTCAAAGATTGTACCACGCATCCCTAAGTTATGTATAGGTATTATTTTCAATGAAAGATAAAGACATAAAACAAATAAATACTTGGCTACAAAAAAAAAAAAAAGAATTGTCCACATATATTTTAAATAACATAATTGTATTCGTGTAACAAACCAAATGACGATATATCAAAAAGAAATATTCCTTGTCTAAGTTTGGCTAATTATAAATCTCGTTATAAATAAACCTCTACAAGATAGATATACTAAAAAATTATTTCCATTTCAAATTTCAAAGCCATATTAAAGATAGAAGCACTTTGTTTAATGAGTTTTGAATATTATTTTATTTATATTTTATTTTTGTAAAGAGACTGATTTTATTAAATGAAACATTTTAGTTGTATTCTTATTATAGCCCTATTTAATTAATATTAATATGGCTTTATAAATATACTTATTAAGAAAAAATGTATGGAATAAAAGTTACTTTTACTTTTGCTTTATTGAATGACGTCTTTAAAGATATGAAAACTGTAATAAAATGATTAAATTTTTATATCAGGTAGAAGTTACATTTCATTAACATTTTGCTCGAATAAGGCACAAATCACTTTTAGGTGATGTGAGTGAGATTAAGCACACAATTCAATATCTTTTTTATTTTTATTTTCAAGCAGACCTTCGGCAATGTACTACTACAACTATCATTTGTTTCAAAATAACTTTAATAAACATAAATATTTTAAACATATTTAAGTAAAACTCATATACCATTTAATCTATGTATAGTCAGTTCGAACCTGAGAGACTCACTGTATATTACAGCTTTAATATTTTTTTCATCTTTCTATACTAGTATCTATTTTTGTATATTTAATTACAAATCTTAGCAACATTTTGCTGCCAAATTATAGTAAAACAAATTATGCGAAGTATGATAGTTCACATGCTTCTGGCGATCATCCTGTGTGGTGGATGTGGCTCATTTCAATAGAAAGTATTTTATTATGCGATTTATCATATGTTCCATATTTTTAATAAACATTTTAAGTCTAACAGTTATCGTGTTTACAACATCCGGTCTATATACATACTCATGCACACACACACAGACTTTTTTATCTGACATTGGGATCAGTATGTTATGAACCGAATTTCTATACAAAAATTTATTTTCTACAATGATCATTAAAATTTTGGTCCGATGAAATTAATTAAATTCAAATTAATATAGACGACTTTCCGAGATATTTTCTTACATTCTCTTGAGTTACAAAGTAATTATATGAGATTATTAAACTCTTTGCAAATACAAAACGAAGAGCATATTGTATAAGATCGGCACATTTCTAAATCAGGTAACATTCGTAGAGAAAAAATGTTCATATCACTGTGTTGCTGATCAAATTCTGAACAACTTTCAAAATATCCGTTTGTCTGTCTGTCTGTCTGTCTGTCCATCCGTCCGTCATGTTTCTGGTAAGCACGATAACTTAAGAACGAAAACTCCGATTGTATTGCAGTTTTGACATTCATTTAGTGCTAGCTAGAGGAAGAACCATATTGTTTTTGAATAATATGAATCAATAAATAAAAAAGCTATAACTGGTTTTAATTAAAAACAATTTTTTAATGTTATGTAATTAAAGGAAAAATGTCTAAAATTAGTATTATTTATAAAAAAAATTGTGAAGGAAATCCTATAGAATGTGGAACAATTGTGTAAAAGCAGTAAATCTTTGAAGAGCAAATGTTGTTATAAATCTGTACTGATGAATATATTTGGATTCAACCATTTGTATGGAAAAGGATAAATGAAGAAGAATTATTAAACCACATCGACGGCAACTTTTCTATTATTGAAACTACTATATATAATCTTAGGATGCTGTGAAATTCAGTGTGAATGTAATATTTGACGTTACGCACAACATTTGTTTACAAGCAATATTTTTATTTTTATATTATTAGAATCTAGTATTTATTTTGTAATAGGTATCAACTTCATTTAGGAGACATGTAAATTGATTGTTATTTTATTACATATAATTTTAATTACCGAACTACAGTCAAGAATAAAAGACATGTTGATGTGTTGCGTATTATTGAATCTTAGCCATACCAAATGTAAGTGAAAATCATTTGTAAAAACTGGAAAAAATTATTTTCAAGTTTTCGCTATTTTCACTAAAATAGGTAATACAATTTTGGATCATTGGAGAACCAGTAAAACAAGGCTTGCTAACAGCTAGCGAAAAATATAGCTAGCGGAATATGGGCAGGATATACCGGTCCTAGAAAATATCAGTATTGGCCCGGAAAAATTTCAGCACTGGCTCGGCCCCGTTTTGTTACAATAGCAAAACAGTTATTTTCTAAATATAAGTACTGATAGATATATTTTTTTACATTTATTGTAGCACTCAAGTTGTAACAAAAGGCCGTCGTGTCGTGAGCGATGTATGTGAAGTAAAGTACGTATAATTTCCCGTAAATTAAAGAAAGAACAGTACTCTAATCTGGAAATGAATAAACATTTCATGCAGCGCCTTTTAGAGTCTAAATACAAACACTATCTTCTTTTGATGGCAAAAGCTTTACGATGTTATGGTTGATGGCGAAGTTTCTTGTAAATATTAATGTGTAATTAGAGTATATAATCTTAACAACATACTACATAGTTACCTATAGCTATATAAAGTTATTATTGGCATTGGAATACACATCATTTTTTTAAATTAATCAGTTTATTTATAATAGTTGTATAGATTATCACATTGTTGCATATTACTTTTTCATTTCTAATGTGTGGCAGATTAGACTTTGGTTTCGGTATTTTCCTTCAATTGTTGTTATTTTTAAACTCTTTACCTGCAGACTGTAACTTACGTGGGGCAGTTTATTATTATTCATTGTTATTTGCACATTTAACATGTCAGTTCACACTTGCAAAAACTAAATTGGCAAATACTATTATTACTAACACAAATATAACGCCATTATACGACCATTATAAATACTGGGGCTATTAACTAATCAAATTGTGTAATAATACATAAGAAAATCTTAATTAAAATCTGTTAAGTACCTATTGATTTGAATAATATTTGCTAATAATTAAATAGGTATCAATATCCACAAGGAATGATTATGCATTTTTGAGTGTCATATTTTCATAATAGGCAGTTTTATTCTGCAGGAAACTGACCATTCACTATGGTATTAGCTACTAGGCAATAAACAACATGAAAATACAATTGTACGTGCCAGTATGTCATTCATGGCATTCATATTCTCAGAAAGCTTTTGTTTTAATTAAATTAATGTTAAATATTATGGGCTTCTAAAAATGTAATTCTTGGAATAAACGAGTGGAGAGATATAATAAATGATAATTGCATCTGATGTCGTGGATATCAGTTAGTAGAGGGGCACAGGGATCGGCTTAAGGCATTAAGGCATCATGGTATGATAGAACAAGCACATTTTCGAAATAATTCTAACATCTTGAAGAATTTTTCAAATTTCTTTGTGACTTTAAAATTCGACACCTTAAACAGTCATTACGATATATTTTCTATAAATGTATTTTTATTTTTTTCTAGCAAACAGAAATTTCTAATTTTCTTCTCATTGAATTTATTTATTTCGAATGTTAAACAAACATTTTTCTGATTATTATCAAAAGTTAAACTCGTAAGTTCGTAATACTTATAAACGTAATTAAAATGCATCTCCATTAAAAAAATACAAGGTCGGCATTACAAAAAAGATTGTGGTGCCTATTTTTCATGTAGTTATGTTTGGTCAAATAGATGCTAAATGACATCCTACATCGCTGTTTTGGATCAGCATCACTTTAGCCAATACCGTGTTTACTTTAGTATGACTATTAAGGAAATATGTTAATGGGGTAAGATGAAAACAATTTACTATGCTTCCTTCATTTTTAAAATTTGGGATACTGCAAGAGATATAAATAAAGGCCGTGGTTAGCTCTACGAAAGTCGGAGATATAACAGTTTGTACTAAATCTACGACATTCGTAGATTTAATACAATTTGCTATATCTACGAAAGGTTTTCGCATAATTAGATATATGAAACCGAATGTTATTATTTAGTACATGAGAGTG
Source organism: Stenurella melanura (assembly GCA_963583905.1). NCBI lineage: Eukaryota > Metazoa > Arthropoda > Insecta > Coleoptera > Cerambycidae > Stenurella > Stenurella melanura. Next base: position 44,674,214 of record OY757313.1, read on the forward strand.
TGTGAATGGATAAATATACATTATTTTAAACAAAACAAAAAAAATTTATAGCCATTGTAAAATTTTATTTACTTTTATTTGAAAGTACTTATTTGTAACACTGTGGTATCTCATTTGGATACTTAGAAAATAAAATAGCTTAATTCAACTTAAAACATTTATTTAAAAAAATGGGAAAACCAAAATATAACAAAAAATATAAGTAACATATACCTAATTTAAACATATATTGCTCTGGAAGTAGAGAGACATCCACTACTTGCAGGAAAAACAGAACCATGGTTGGTTGCTTTTTGGCAGCTGAGGTAATGTGCTGCAAGATTTGTGGTAGCAGCAGAGGCATGAGTCACAACGCACACTATCTTCACTAACTACTCTCAGTTGGCATGTATCGCAATAATATTTGCAGTTTTTTTTTTCATTAATTTTGCTCATTAACTCTTTAAAAGCCTGATTTCTTGTCTTCTTATCGGAAATTTACAAGAAAATTTTGTACCGTTTTTTCTTTTCTTTAAACCTATTACGGTAACCTCACAGCCTTTTGGACGGCCCCTTTTTTTCCTTTTAAGAGGCATTTTAATATCTTCTATTCTAATCTCACTTTGTGTGTCATTTACATCCATTTCTTTCACCAACTTGTTGGCATCATTAACTAATATTTTATTTTCACTTGGTATGCCATTTGCAGATTCTTTTTCTTTTACTAACTCATTTGCTTTATTAACTAACATTCTATCATCCCTTCTTGTGTTATTTACAAATTCCATTTCTTCCTCTAACACACTTGCTTTGTTACCTAATATCCTAATATCGCTCGTTATGTCGTCTGTACTTGCTGTTTCTTCGACAAAGTCGTTTGCACTTATTAACATATTCTCACTTCTTATGGACTGATGAAATTCAAATTTATTTTCATTACCTAATAACTCAGTGTTATTGCAAGGTATATTATTGATATCAGGTACTATATTTCTATCGACTAATATTTCAGTCTGGTTTGTAGCCTTGGCTGTAGATTGAACTTCTTCTATAAACCATACATTTTTATGTGAATTCCACATCTCGATTAATGTATCAAGTTGATTAGAGCATTCTTTGAATTTTTCTGTGCTCATTTCAGATACTATTGTAGCTAATTTTTGGCATTTACTTAAAACTTTAGAATACTTTTGTTGTTGACTAAGTTTTACCTCCCGTTTACGCAGCATTTGCACCTGAACATCATTGCCTGTACAAGGCGTTGTTTCTCTTTCGGTGTCAACGTTGTGTCGAGAAGGTACCATATAGCTGCTAAGATAAACATCCTTCTTAAATCTATCTGGAATCATACTTCCATCAAACAGATCAATACCTTTAAGCGAGCGAAATTTAAAAATATGTTTACAAGGCAATTTGTAGTCTAAAAAAAAGGTGCATTTACATGATGTTTCATATACTTTTATGTACAATTTTGAAACAATGCAGTACTCATCATCGTTATGTTCGAATGTAGTTTCTTCAGAGTCTGCGATATTTTTTTAAATAAATTTAAATGCAAAAGGAGTCACCAACTTAAAATATTTATCTTCTATGCTACCTGGAGATATTGTAGTAGGTCTTTTATATATCATCTGTGAAGCACGTTGTTGTCTTTCTATTAACGTTGTTTTTAAAAGTACGAGAAATTCTTGATAAAAATCTTGTAGTGTGTTCAGTTTTGCACATGTTGCCTTAATTTTTTGATTAAACGATTCAAGGTGATTTGTAGTAGATACACCAAACGTAGAGTTTCTCTTAAAGCACTCTACCCAGTCCTCTTTTATGTTATGCCAATTACTGTTAAAATAATTATTTACTAATGGAAAATTCATATCAACAAGTGACTTATAATTAATTTCATATTCATTAACATTCTTTGAATAGGCCAGTTTTTGAAGAGTATGTAAGACTACCTCACGTTCATTGCCACTTATGCCCATAGAATGAGTTGTAATATTGCTTCTGAATGCTTTTAAGCAATGGAACAGGCACAACAATAATTTGGCATCAGGAAATTCCTGACGCATTGTTTTTCGTTCGGCAAAATCCTTGTCGGTAAATATTACCATTGTCTTTGACCACGAAGCATTGTGTTCTTTAAATATTTGCATCACATGAGAAATGGATTCAGCGTCTTCATTTTGAAGAATAAAAGTGGCTACAACAGCCCCCTCACCATTTCCGTCTACTGCCATTAGTATATACAATGGCATTCTCAAATTATTCATTTTATATGTTGCATCGAGAAGTAGTAACTCGGGGTATGTGGAAAAACTATTTACCATTTGTATTGTTTGCATAAAGATACCCTGAAGGACATTATTTTCATCTGTTATAATTCTTACAAATGAATCAGGTTCTTCTTGAAAAATATTTAAAACTTGAAGTAAATTATTTTCGTTATTGTTACCATCAGTGTTATTTTTAATATTACTTATAACACGTAATAGTACGGTTTTACCGGTTCTCTCTTGAATATAGTTTTTTAATAACACTTTGTTACATTTTAATTTCTTTAACTTTATAACTTCATGTCTCTCATCCAAGGTAAAGTGGCGCCTTTTAGGAAGTAATGAAAAAGTTGTTTTATCAACAGTGTGGTTGTGTTTATTAAAAAAATTACTTATGATCAGGTTTTGACCATCAGGAGACTATTTGAAAATAATTTTCATTGGGCAGTCCTCTTTAAATGTTCTAAAAAGAAATTTACCGTTAAGTATCACATAAATGTGTTATAAAAATAACATACTTGCTATTACGTACACCATGTCCTTTTGCTTTAAACTTGGAACCCCCTTTGTAGCATGCATAAACCAGCATATAATAAAGTAAATCTGGATTGGCCTTTCTACACTTACTTGGGCAATTTTTTGCCATAGTGCTAATTTTCTTTGCATCCCTTTTAAATAAAGTTACACATTCTTTAACTTCAACATTTTTTATAAACTCTTCTACATCTTGCAATGATTTAAACATTTTTCCCTTAATGTCTTCCATCATTTACATACACTTGATACAAAAAAACAGCCTAGAAGTTTCTTACAACCTAACCTCACATTCTAACAAACTTTCGTAGATATAGCAAATTGCATTAAATCTACGAATGTCGTAGATTCAGTACAAATTGTTATATCTCCGACTTTCGTAGACCTAACCACGGCCATAAATAAAATATTGTTACATACTTGCGCCCCCTAGGTTTTGGTACATGAGTAGTCCGAATTAAGTAGCAGAGATGATAGACAACTGCATTCATTATTAACACGTTTCCACACTTTTATTCATGCACTTCATAGAAACCTGTAATATGCGCCATCTCTGAGACACTAGTAGTACGACTTCTCTAGAAGCTGGAAATTTGTAGGAAAGTCCAGAAGCGAATCGAATCTGCTAGATTGTTCTAGATACCTGTAGAAGGGTACGGATTGTTGCTGGAAAATTTTTAGTTGGATCTTGTGGGAACAATAAGGCAACCGATTCACGATCGGAATCTAGCTTTTAATTGGAGTTGAGATAAATCCATTACCATTACCATTAAAATATATTTATTTTGTTTTACAAGAATACATGTCAGATGGTATTTCATTTATCTTAATTTTATATATCAATTAGCACATACATATAAAATAATTCCGCCCGTTACATGAATCTACGTCCACTTACGAAACAGAATGCCGGTGGTAGGCAAAGACAATAGCCCTATCTGTTCTTATAACGAATTGCAGCCACACAACATCAGCGTAAAAGTGTGTTCTACGTCCTATTTACTAGATAAGAATTATCTATCAAATAAATTAAAAATTAATAATTTTATTAAAAGGATTGGGATTATGTATCAAGTATACAGGGAAATCAAACTAAAACCCTGCTGCAGATAATGCGTCAATCATTAAAATAGTGTGTTATGAGGGAAAAACTGAATATTGTACGATGCGCTGGATGTCAGCAGGAGGAAGGGAAGAGTTTAGAGGATAGACGGGTTTCCGTGTGTCGTTTGTTGTACGTCCGTCATGTGAGTTCTATGTAAGTTAGTTATGTCACCGTCTTACGCGAAAGACGGGAAGTCGCTGGTGGAGTAGTTTGTGTGTCTGTCTTGGGTCGTTAATACGTACGTCCGTAAGGTCAGTGGTAAGCGCCGACAATTGAATTTTGGTGGTTAGAAATTTTTGTGATATATCGTCGATATAATCACGTATGTAAGGCATGTCTGTTGCTCTATGCAGTTCAATTATCGGCGTGTACCGGTCTGCGTTCGTGAGAAGTCGTAATATCTTATTTTGAGTCACCTGAAGACGCATGCACTGGGTGTGCGAAATAACATTCCACGCAACGCAGGCATACGTCATCAGGGGTCTGAGGATGGTCTTGTATAAGGTGAGTTTATTGTCGATTGTTAGTTGACTACGTCTGTTGACAAGTGGGTATAGTTTAGTTAGAGTCGCGTACGTCCTGTTTATTGTATTAGTAATGTGAGGGGCGAAACTCAGCCTCTTATCTAGGGTAACCCCCAGATAGTTGACAAAGTTGCGCTCCTCAACCACCTGGTCATGTATTTTGAGTTTTGTAATCGTCCGTATATTGGTAAATTTTCTGTGAAATGTTATCGTTTCGGTCTTTTGTTCGTTAATTTTTACTTTCCATTTTTGGAAATATTCTATAAGTTTTGTCAGGTGATACCGCAGTTTTTGAGCAGCAGTCTGTGCGTAGAAAGACTGCCCGTAAACCACGGTATCATCTGCATATAGGAGTAGGTTAGTGGTGGGATGGGAAGGGATGTCGGAGGTGAATAGATTATAAAGGAGCGGAGATAGGATTGCTCCTTGAGGGACGCCCGCTGACATCCTTTTGTGTGAGGAAAACGTACCATTCACCGAGACAGTGATATGTCGAGCAAAGATGTAATTTCTTATAAGTGAAGTTATGTAGGGAGGCAGTTTAAGGACATGGTGTAATTTGTAAATAAGTCCATTGTGCCAGACGGTGTCGTAGGCCTTCTCAATGTCTAAGAGCAACAGGACGGTGCACTGCTTCTTATTGTAAGACTTGTATATGTCTTGTACCACCCTGCAGAGCGCATGGGTGGTACTATGTCCAGGCCTGAAACCGAATTGATGTGCCGGTATAAGTCGCTTTTTGCCGACAAGCCCATTCAGGATACGTAACATTACCCTCTCTGTTAATTTAGAGAGGGTGTTAAGTAAGCTAATGGGCCTGTAACTCGAAGGACTATGCGGTGGCTTTCTCGGTTTCAGGACCGGAATTATGATTGCCAGTTTCCACGCACTTGGGAAATATTGCAGCTTAATAATTGCGTTGATAATATACGTTAACTGGCATATAGCTTTAATGGGTAAGTTTTTAAGGCACAGGTTCGGAATCGTATCCGGGCCCGGTGCCTTAAGATTGGGAAAGGTTTTTAAAATTTTAATAATTTCTGCGGGGGTAGTAAGGAGTTTAGGGATCTTGTTGGGTGGTATGGGGACGCGGTCGGGGATCGTTCTGGTACTGTCCGTCACGTGATCGTGGAACGGTGAGGAGTTTGGCGTGGTTGTGTTAGTCGTTTGTAGGTGATCAGCGAGTATCTCGGCTTTGTCCGCATCCGAGTTGTAGGTTATACCATCCTTGATGATGGTTGGGACGGCCGAGTATGGTCGTTTTAGCAGACGGGACATTTTCCACAGGGAATTGTCCTGTCTCGACAGGGCCCGGATTCTGTCATTCCAGGACTCCTCCCTGTGCTTAGACAATTTCTCCTTTATTGTATGCTGTAGTTCATTTGTACGTATTTTGTCAATGTCCCGCCTGTTGCGCTGCCACTTACGTTTAATTTTATTTTTAAATTTAATTAACTTCAGTAAGTCCTCCGGTATTTCATCAGTCCGTGGTTTTACATACGTTCTTTTCGTGGTACTGTTTCTTGCGTTTCTGATGATTGTTGTCAGTCGGTGAACTTCGCCATCGATGTCGTGTGTTGTCGGTATGTTGTTGTTAATAGTAAGATTTTGATTTATATGTTGCCTAAATGCACGCCAATTAGTAGTCTTGTAATTATAGAACTTCCTCGCCGTTTCCTGTCTTACGTCTGTCGGTAGGATGAAGTGGACGGGATTATGATCTGAGGAAAGAAGTGGAATTGAAGTTGGGTTTATGGGATGTAGGATGTTTTTAACAAGTACGATATCTATAACTGAGGGAGTTGAATTATTTGGGGGATAGTGGGTAGGTGTTTCCGGAGCATTAACTGCAATATCCTCCAGGTGCGCGAAGTCGTAAACAGTATTACCATTCCTGTTATTCCTAGAATTGTGCCACGACACATGTCTGGCGTTTAGATCGCCCATAACAATCACTTTGTTCCCGGTGAATAGCTGTTTTAGTACGTACGGAGTCAGATGATTTGACGGTGAGTTGTACACACCGGAAATGATTGTGCCATCGTGGAGCTTGATTGACACATTATCCACAGCAGAATCTACAGAAGGGAGGGGAAGGTGCGGTATGCTGTTGTGAACCAGCATAGCTACGCCACCCCCTCGGTTTCTGGTTCTATCACCCCTGTACACCTGAAACATAGGCACTTTAAGTTTATCAGAATTTTTAAATTTGGTTTCCGTGATTATTAATATATCGATGTTTTCATTTTTTAAATAAATACAAAGCTCGTGAACTTTGTTTTTGAGCCCGTTGGCATTCCACATGGCTATCTTAGCCATCTATCTTATACTGTGGTAAAATGTTAACTATAAATTCTTGTAAAATATTAATTTTGGTAATGGCATCTCCAGCGGGCTCAAGTAGGTTATTTAGATGGGTAATGGCTGCTATTGTTTCTTTTATGTTAATTAAAGTATTTAATTTATTAATTACATTTGTTAGTTGTTGGAAGTCTCCAACAGTATTACTACCACCGACATTTTGTTGGATTCTTGGCTCCTCCATCCTGGGCTGGGTTCCGGAGTTTTGGGGCGTGGTTCTAGCTGTCCCGGAGCTGGCTGGTCTACTATTTGGAATGGCGGATGCACGATCTGTCCATGCATTAGATTTAGGTAAGGGCGCTGGGACATATTGGATCTGATTGTTGTCATCTGTGGGCTTATCCATTTTATTATTTTGTTTAATGCGGTACTGGTACACTTGACAGACCGTATTAGAGGCTGTATGTGGTCCATTGCAATTCGCACATTTGGGTTCGTCTTCGTATACTTTTTCGCATTCGTGAGTCAAATGTGGACCTGCACATTTCACACATCTCGGTTTACGATGGCAGTTTGCCGTTGCGTGACCCCAATTTTGGCAACGGCGACATTGAGTTATTGCACGTTCATTTCTGCGACGCTCCCATTCGACTCTCGTATGCAGAATTTGTCTAATTTCCTGGTTTAAATATTTTAGAGTTATATCATTGGTGGTGACTACAAGATATAGTGGATTAAACCTGGTTTTCATAATAAATATGTTTTTCACTTCAATTTTCTCCATAAGTTCTTCCTTTATGTCATCTGTTGAGAGGTTGCCTTGTAGCCCTCGTAGCACAAAAGCATGGGTCTTGTCCTCTGGTGAAGTATATGTGTGAAATTCCACATCGCTTTCATTTAGTAGTAAAGTTTTGTAGTCGTTGTACTCTTGTTTATCCTGAATATATAAGAGTGTACTCTTAGGAGCGTATTTGATTACGAAACCTTTTTTAACAAATCTTGTAATTTCCATTGTTAATTGTTTATGATTTTCTGCTATACCTTTGATAACAATGGGGGGATTTTTATATACTTTTTCAGTGGTCTTTGTCCTATTTTGATTGTTAGCTGCTGTGGTGGTTTGTTTAGCTGTAGTGGAGGTGACTGCTGATGGTTGCTTTGTAGTGGATGGCTTGGGGATGGAGGTACTCGTTTTTTGGGCGATGGCCTCTTCGGTGGCTGTATTGGTAAGGTTCGTAAATCTATTTTGCGTTTCGGTAGCTTTTTGTTGCGGTCGATTCTTCATGAGGGTGCCTATTTTTACAGTCTTTCTGGGACGTATAAATTGTTCGTTGTTTACTCCTAGTTCATCCATATCCATTGCTATCGGTTCAGGTGACTTAGGAGGAACCACAGAGGACATGTCTATTTTTTGGTAACCAAAAGTTATGTAATCTGTGTGTAAGATTATTTTATTTTGGCGCATTAGCGAAATTATAAACTCTTCACTCTTTTGTTGTTGAGAAAGCATCTCTTGTTGTTGTTGATTGCTAGGTATGTCTTCTTGTAGACTAGGGTTGGTAGGTAGGTCATAATTCATAGGAGTGCTGGTAGCCACTCTGTCGGCTCCGGTGGACGCCATTGTGTTTGGTCGGATGGGCGTGTTTTCCGGAAAGGGAGTGGTCTGCTCCGGGCCTCTATTCATGGGAGGTGACATTAGAGCTTCTAGCTCGTTAGATGAAGCGTACTCCTTTAATGTTATATCGGTGAGATCTACAGAAGACCGGCTGTCAGCAGATTCTTTGGATTCGTGGAATTCCGATGAAATGCTCGATATATCACCGGCACTTTTTGCTAATGTCTTATCACTTGATTTTAACGATTGTCTGTCTTTTTGTATAGTTCTATTTGGTAGTTTTAATGTACTCACTTGGTCAAATATACGTGATTTCACATTCGCAAATTTGTCTTTTTTGGACTTTTTTTGGATTAGAGTCGACTTTTTGTCTAATGTTCTGTCTCGGTCACTCTCACTATTGGAGTCTATTTTCTCCTTAGGTGGATTAACCACTACGTGCGGCACAACAAATTTATTAAATTCTAGGGGATTGGTGTCTCTGTCACTGGATGTTTTATTAGCGTCTCTTTCGCTCGCGCTCACTGAACTTAAATTATCGGTGTCTCTGTCACTCTCACTACTAGTGTCTCCATCACTTTTTCTGCCACATTCAGATGCGGATGCACTTTTTGGAGTAGCGGTACCACTATTCACTTTAAGTTTGCGCGTATTTGAACGTGACCTAGATGATCTAGGTTTACGCTTCTTTACAGATAAATCCGAAGCGATCCCAGGTGATCCGAAAGTGAAAATGTGAAATAATAAACAATGTTTAACGTTGTGTTAATTAGTAAATGTGTGTTGTAAATAGTAAACGTATTGTGAGGTTAAGTAAGTTACTGAATAAATAGTGTATTAGCAGGTTATCTCGTATTGTAATTTTCGAACCCAGGGTCTTTAAGGGTGGTGTCCAGAGGGTACAAACCTGTGACAATATATATCTGCAGAGACGAAGTAAAGTATTGATAATGGGTGCAAGTTGCAATATGTATTTATGGTTTTAATTTTAAAAATAGATGCGAGTTTAAAATTTATCAAATTAGTAGTAGGAACTGTACTAGATGTATTAATACGAATGTCATTTTTATTTAAATATGAAATATTTAACTATTCTATCAAGCAAAATTAAAAATATTAGAACTCTTAAGGTGGCCATTCTGTAGAAAGAGACATCCAATAAAAAAATATTTATTATTTTTGGCTATAACTTTTTTTCTTAGTGCGTGTATTTGAAAACAACTATAAGATTACCTAAGTAGAACCATAATGAGACTATTACTATGACTTTTCACTCAATAATTTCAGTGGTTTGCAAAATAGTTTAATTTAAAACTACGAACTAGGAAGATAAGCATAATTTTTAAATTTAAACCTAACTATTTGGCAAACCACTGAAATTATTGAGTGAAAATTCACAGTAATATTCTTGTTAAGGTTCTACTTAGGTAGTCTTATGGTTTTTTTTAAATAGGTGTACTAAAAAAGAAAAGCTATGGCCACAAATAGTAAATATTTTCCTCTCGGATATCTCTTTCTAGGGAATGGCCACCTTAAGTGTCTTTAAAGACAAATATTGAACTTCTTAATTGAAGCAGAATCGTAGAATCACACAATCGTAACATATATTAATTATATAGAAGATTTTATTTATAAATAAATAAATAATTGTATGGTGGCTTAGGAGCCACCACACAATTATTAGTGATAGTGGAAAACGATTCATAACAATAATATTCTTTTAAAGACTGTGAGTTATTATTGCTCGACGATGCTTCCATTGTAGTTTCTTTCATTAAGGTAGAGCTTAAAAGTTAAGAACATAAAATGACGGATTTTTATATTAATATATAGAGTAGAAGCTAAATAGGAAACCACTTGATAGAATGAAACAAAATGTGTGAACAAAATTAGACTGCCTTCAAAAGAAAAGTTACTAAAACTTGTGAAACAGAATTTTACCATCACCCGGTTAACTGAACTTTATTACCAAGTATCGATATGAAGTGTCGGTGTAAAAATGAACAAATCATGGAAACAAACGTAGTTTTAGATGGTTTAATTATTGATTTTTTTATACAGCGTAGTTTCTGAATAGTATTGAAAACTAAATTATATTGAAAATTATGTTTTGTTCAATTTAAGAAACTAGGAAATATGATAATTATTGATGTGTCTAAAATGAACACTTACATTTACTCTCAGTCCTATGTATCTCGTGGACATATTTTTAAAATAACAAGAGTTATGAAACATATTCTTTATAGGATTTTGCAAACAGCTCAAAGAAAAACTATCTATGAGAACTAAGGGAAAAACTATATGTAAAAATATTAATGAAATCTTTGCCCTCTTTCGATAACCTGACTTCTGGTTATGCTAACAAGTAAAAATTCTTATTTGCCATTCTCATTTTAATGCTAGCATCCAACACAGTCCCCTACGGCTAGGCAGGTTAAACTAGTATCTAAATTCTACATGATCCCCTACGATATGTTTAAATGAAAATGGCAAATAAGAATTTTTACTTGTTAGCATAACCAGAAGTCAGGTTATCGAAAGAATGCAAAGATTTCATTAATATTTTTACATATAGCTTTTCCTTTAGTTCTCATAGATAGTTTTTCTTTCCGCTGTTTGCAAAATCCTATAAAGAATATGTTTCATTACTATAAACAAACAAATAATAAATAATTCACTTTTAAACATGTATAGAGTATATAGGCTCCAATACTAGTTAGCTAATAGATAGGTGAAGATCTGTTGTTTTTTATCAGTCAATGTCAAATATAAATAGTTCTAACTTATTCATGGATATTGTCTTAGTTTTGCATGAAACATCGTTATGAGTGGCTTTGGGCTTTTCTGATGAGTCCACAATAAGGACGAAAAACGTTTCAAAGGCTAAGCATTTCCAAGAAACTGAATGAGATTTTATGAAAATGTAATTCATTGGAATGAAAAAATTTTTAAAGACAAGGTAGGTAAATAAATTAATTTCAGGCCTTTGTTCTCATTTTTAACTAAATTTACATATCGTAGGGATCATGTAGATACTAGTTTAACCTGCCTAGCCGTAGGGGACTATGTTGGATGCTAGTGTCAAAATGAGAATGGCAAATAAGAATTTTTACTTGTTAGCATAACCAGAAGTCAGGTTATCGAAAGAATGCAAAGATTTCATTAATATTTTTACATACAGTTTTTCCTTTAGTTCTCATAGATAGTTTTTCTTTCCGCTGTTTGCAAAATCCTATAAAGAATATGTTTCATTACTATAAGCAAACAAATAATAAATAATTCACTTTTAAACACGAGTTATATTTAAAAAAAATTAAATATCGTGTATCGTCAAGATGAGGTATAAATTAACAAGCCTATATCGCAAATCGCCCTCCGGAAATTAATTCGGCAGACAATTTTACATAATACAGACTGAATTCTAAAAGCATGTCCAATAGTTTCATAGCAATAGAGAAATAAACTGAATTTCTATTACTGGATCCCTGATTATAGGTATTTATTATAAAATGCACTGATTTGTGAATAAATATCTAATTAAACATATTATATTATACCATCAGTGAGTTTAAACAATATGAGTTTAAAAATTATAATTAAGGAGAATAACTGAAGAAATAAAATAATTAGTATTCTAATTTCATAATTAAATAAGTATATAACAATATAAAATTTCTTTATTTTCAATTTTGTGAGAATATTTGGAAACATTTCTTCCTTTTTAATTCTAAGTGTAAGTGCTCATTTTAAATTACTTACAATAAGGTTGTAATAAATAAGATAAATTACATCAGTTTACAAAATGCCAAGAAAGTTAAACCAGTACTTAGTTAGCGGTTGTATGCGTAGAGACATCTGCATATCAAAGCTTTAATATTGTTCGTTTGCAGTAGTAAATGTTATAGGTAGAATAATCTCATTGAATTGTACCTGCCCTGCTTTGTTGGTATAGGAATTCCTGAGCAGATGGCACCACAGACATGATTTTCGCGAAGGCACAACTTCAGTTAACTAACTGTTAATTGTTTAGTACTGCAGATTGAAGTGTAAACACGTAACTGTAATATCCAGTGTTGCCAGCTCATTTCAATTGTAGCAGATCCTTTTAGGGGAATTCGTTACGTTGTTACCTAATCCACAAAATCTATTACTACTTTGTTATTTAGATTACAACGTGATCGAACTATTTTATTTATCTGTATCTAACTAAACATGCAACTTTCAAACATTTGTAGAATATGTCCAGAGAAGAATAGTCAGAAATGAGGCCAAAACAAGGAAATCAAAAGAACAGCAAACGGGTCAAAAGTGCTTGCAACCGTACTGAAATAAAAACCAGTCAGATATTACAGTCGGTTTAGCATTTGAACTACGATTCTTTTCGAAAAAAGAGGAATATCCACAAAACTTTTGTAATGAGTTACTTTTATTGTCTATATTGTTAATTTTGTTAACTTTGGCTAAAATTAAATACATAAAAGATTTTTATGTAATTTGATAGAAAATAACAACGTTCTACTCTTATTAATTTAGAAAAAAAAACGCATATTTTCCAATATACAGATGTTTGAAATTTTCCAAAAAAGGGGAGGTGAAATCAAAATTGTTAAGAGCGAATCTGAAAAATTTCAGGGAACTTTATATTTTTAATACAAATCTTTCTCCCCATAGACTTTTCCACAAAATGAAAATCTGCAAACTTTTCTAGGAAAAACCAATAAAAATAGGCAAAAGTTTGAGGGGAAAATCGTTCATAAAAACATTTTAAAAAATCTGGAAAAATCAGAGATAGAGAACAGTTTTCTTAACATTTTAATATTCTTATTATATCCCATGAAAACGTACATTTTGCGGGCTGTGAGGGTTCGACTTTCCAACAAATAATTTATTTCAGCTTTCAAAAAAATAATTATTCTTTTGAAAATGAAACCCTCATAGCTTGGAAAAGCTGGTGTCCAGATACACATTTTGAAAAAAATGATCTATGTTGGATTTAATGGAACAATGGGCAATTCAAATTTTAGATAACAAATTCATTTGTGTCCACAAGGTTCAATATTTGGGCACCAAATTTACAGCGTATTTTGTTTTTAACACAAGGTATATTTTCTGAAAGTTTGAAGCCGACCGGAACCCTTCACGTCCCTATTCGTTAAAATGAAAAAATGAAAACGCTTTTCAGCCAGTTGTTTTTTATTTGTTCTGATCGAACCTCTATTCACTTTTTACCTAAAAAAAACACTGTTCAAAAGACAAAATTGTATATAAAAAAAACGGAATAGGCCTTGGAAGTTCAAAACTCAGATATATACTCCTGGTGATACGCCAGATGGTATGAAATCATAAAATTGCTGTTACAAAATTATTCACATCAATGTTCTTTTTTTACTCCTCTATGAAGTTTTTCAAATTTTTTCTTAACAATCTTGATTTCACATCCCTTATTTTGTAAAATTTCAAACATTTGTATCTCGGAAACCACGCGTGTTTTTAAAAATTAACGAGAGTAAAAAGTTATTTTCCATCAAATTATGGAAAAATCTTTTTCTTTATTTGACTTTGGCAGAAATTAAGTTAAGAAATTAACAACAAAAACCTTGTTTATAGGAAAAGCCGGTCAATACCATGCAGTGAAAAGTTATGAAAAATTATATAGACAACAAAAGAAACTCATTGCAACAGTTTTAGTGAAAATTCCTGATTTTCCGAAGAAATCGTGGATTTGGCCTTTTTATCGCCTTAATCGACGGTAGTAAGAAAGAAAAAAACTATCAAAACATATTTATTTTTCAAATTAGAAATATCGGCTTATGGAGACGCCATAATTTAAAAACAAATAACAAAAATGTTTAATAATACATTTTTATTACGTTCGTATGGATTGAAACGTGAAACTATTTAATATTCGTTACACTTGATGTAAAAATATGTATTTTCTAAATTTGCTACTTTCTGAGTCGCCCATCTATTACTATCAAAATCTTTCTGGCAACATTGGTAATATCAGACAGTAGATAAATACAAATAACGGATGTACATATACATTGTATAGTACACCAAAACTGAACATACAAAAATTGCAATTGCTGACCGGTCAGTTTTCGTATGTAAGGAAAGTATTAAGGTTTACTTGTAATGTAGTAATAATTATTTATACTGTCATTAATCACTCTATTAAAAACATGTGAATGTCCTATCGTTTTAGAGCATTTTATTAAATGGCTATATATAGTAGGCATACAGGTTTTATAGTAAACGAATAAACAATATTTGTTTTATTCACTATGTAGAGTGTTTTTTCGTTGAAGGAAAAACCTGTCGAGATTGTCCTTTAGGTTAAGGTGGCCAAATTCTAGGAAGAAAAATGCGTAAATGCTAACAAATAAACTTTCTTGTTCTAATTGTGAGCCTCTAAGTACCTAACTACCTGCTGAGAGAATTTTTCGCTTATGTTAGTATAGATCAGATACTTAATACAGGTACCATCTATTGCAAGAACTTCTACATACTTCATGTACATTATTAAATTCCACTGAGGAAAAATCTCCTTTTGTATAATCTTCGTCTGCTACTTCAGACAGAAACATATTTATTTCTCCTTTATTAGTATTACTTAGATACAATACGTTAAAACTAGACAACTTTATAATTTATGCTTTATCAAAGAACTTACTGGCAACAATATTGATTTTTTTTTCATGATAACCTTGACAATTATTCTTACTTCTTTTGCAGTAATTATAGACATTTCATTTGTGTGCTGGTATGACGAAATATAATTTCTGTCAGGACAAAATAAACTAAAATATTTTTTGGAATAAGTAACGCAGGAAAGTGAAGTAGACGATATTGAATTAATTATTCATACCCATATTTTCTATATAAAGAATATCTAAAATGAATAAGTCGTATTTTCTGATTTGATATATTTGCTCTCTAAGCTAGGTATATTCGTTAGGAAAACTACTGGGAATGGTTTAAACAGAACATTGAAGTCATTTATTAAGATGGATTCAATTATAGCTATAGTACATTTGAGGGAAATCACCATGTGAAATGTTAATTAACATTTTGGTAGTGTTATTAATTACCTTGTTAATAAAAGAACATTGAATTTAGAAGTTTGAATAATTTGCAAATGTTAGGTTAATATTTTTATTTGTTATTGGCACCTTTGAAAATTCAGTGGGGAAAATTATCTACGTCAAAAACCTTACGTTGGACCTTTGCCTACGCTTAACAATTTAACATGAATGTAAAGTTGTAAAACCCAGTTCATTTGCGCATATGAAAGTTTTCATAAAAATCCGTGACTGTTAAAGAATTCAACCTTTCGTATAATATAATGGAACGAACTTGATCTTGACTAAATTTAGATTAGGCGTGGTTAGACGGCAGCTTCTGAAAACCTTGTTCAATGTCATTTGTTTTTATTCGCTTACCTTTATATCCGTTCTTTTTAAAATTAAAAAAAATATGTGTTTATGTAGATAGTAACATTAACTTTCTGTAATGGCTATATGGTCTATGACCTAAAGCCATAAAAAAACTTTCTGTAAAAACTGAACATTTTTAGAAATATTGGTCAATAATATTGCAATCAAATTTCTGCAGACAGTAATTCTTGGTAAATTTGTTTGGACACTGGATTGATTAAAATAGCTTTTATGAAAATGAATGAGGTAGCTTTATTGATTCTATTTTCACAAATTGACATACAGTGTGAGTTGCGAGGAAAGTGCCACACTTCGGGAGAGTATACTACACATAACTGTTACTTACTAAAAAAACCACAAAGTTGAAATACCATTTTTACCCGTTTACTCGACTTGCAACTTTTGTTTGATTACTTACGATTTTATAAGTAACAAACAATGCCGCACATCTACTCGCATCTTGAATAGGCAAATATATGGTTTTTGCAATGGGAATGTGCGTGCTGCGGTTGAAGGATATCGACAACGATTTCCAGACAATAGAGTTTCGCGTAGAATCGTTTTTGTCACGGTCTTGAACTCATTGTGTGCTAGTGGTGAACTTTCCATTGCTTACATAATATTCGGTTGTACCTGTAGACAAGATGTAGATGAAGTGGGAAACACAGTTGACTTACTGGAAGAGAGCTTTGATACTAGCTCACAAGTGCCGCCCACGCGCCAATATTCTTGACTTTGATGACGGTCTCGGATGATTAGGGGTCGAGCTTTGAGCTCTTTGCCCCAATCATCGCTGTAGCTCTGGACCGGCATCGTAAGAGGTGGGCCTGCTTTTTACGACTACCCCACCTGCAAATGCAGACGGTGTAGGCGAAGTTAGCAGATCTCCCCTGGTCCTGGCTGTTGGACCCTACCAGCTGGGTCGTTTCTTCTGGCGCTCTTCTGTCTTGAGTTTCTTTCTTCTCTGGCATGTCGGCTCCCGGGAGCGTCTTTCGTCTGTCATGAGAGGGAACGGCTGTTGTTGCACCCTCTCGGAGTTTGGAAGGGTTTGGGGGTGTGTGACTAGTCGGAGCCCAGGGTGCCAATTGGCATCATGTGCTCCGATTTCGTCGGAAGGAAGTATTGGGCTGTCTAGCTCAAGGATTGTGCTCGGCCAAGGATGCTCATTTTAGCGTCGGAGGCCGGCAAGGGCTAGGGTAAGGGTACCTAGCTGGTTGTTTGCTGGATACCCCCGGAATCGGGTGATTTGGGTGTTTTTGGTCATTGTCTCCTTGCGGCGTGGCTTGAAGATCGGGCTGAAAAGAAGGTTAGTTCTACTTACCCATTATCCAGGATCTGGAGCTTCGGCCTCTTGTGCCTAGGAGCGTCGTTGGGGTCGTAGTCAGTCGTTTGTCTGACCAGCGGATTCCCATGCTCTGTTGCACGGGCGTATAGTTTCTTCGCTCTGTCCTGGATGACTTCAGTTACCGGAGTGTATTCCAGATCTCTGAAGATGTCGGCGTTTCTGACAAACCATGGTGCATCCACGGCACACCTGAGTGCGACGTATTCCACGGCTTGTATCCTCTTCAAGTAGGTGGCTGCTTGGTATCCCCAGGTAACGGAGGCGTAGGTCAGAATGGATGCAATGAGGGTCCTGATGAGCGTGAGTTTGTTCCTCAGGTTGAGTTGGTTTTGTCTGTCTATCGTTGGATGGAGCAGAGTTTTTCTCGTCCTCGCCTTCTGTATAATCGCTTCCGTGTTTTGTTTCCACGCCAGGCTTCCATCCATGATAACACCAAGGTACTTGACGGTATCGTGCCATTGGATGTAGTCGCCGTTCATGGAAATGTGTCCTTTTGGAGTTTGCTTTCTGACTCTCTTGAAGAGTATGGCTTTGCTCTTCTACGCATTATTAAAATTATGATTAACAATAAGCTGTTTTCTGCAAATTGGGTGATGTTATTTAACTGAAAATATGTGTAAGTTGTACATAAATAAATACTACAGGATTGTTGAAGACTATTTTTGGATAAAATTTGATTATAAGGGAGATATCTCCTAATTTGGTGCTTTATCCCCCTCCCCACTAGCATTACGTGTTGTTCCCTCTTAAGTGAACTGAATGTTTACAAGATAAGATAAACATACCAGCTGTGGACGAAAACATAGGTAGTAGTTTTTAGTTTATTAGTGTACTAGTTTATTTCTTTACTAAAATTGAAAAAAAATTGAAAAGTAAAATTGAGAAGGTATTAAATACAGGTAATGAAACAGAAAAATAACCGGAATTGGAAAGCGGCAGTTGAAAGTAATTACTGCAAAAAACAGGCTAACAGGGTGTGCAAAATATTCTTTCTCGTAAACCGCTGTAAAGGGCTCTTTTTGCAGTGACACAGGGCTCTTCCTTGAACTTCCACGTGTGGAGCGGTTAATAAATAAAAGCTACCTGCTGCGAGAGCATGTATGTATGTCTTGGCAGACAAACGAAATGAACGCAAGCGGGCAGAAGGAGGTACACACTGCTAGATTCAGGGACAGAAAAAACAGAAAACTTATAAGAAGATGATGTTAGATGGAAACTTAAAAGTATCATGGAAACTAAAAAGAAGCATCTTGCAAACGCCTACACTTCCCATCCGATGATGACAGATGGAAATAAAAAAAAGAAGCATGGAAACTTAAAAGAAGCATCTCATAAATACCTACACTTCCCATCCTATATTCGCGTCATGTGGCACTTGCTACTGACAACAAGCATGTCCAATGTCCAACCCAGCGTATGCAGCCGGTCCGGCGGTATGAAAAATATCCAAGGTTTGGTTCCGGCACGCGGTTTGGCCGTCCGTTGGGCGTGTTCGGCGGACGACCAAGCTGCGTGTTGGAACGACCCTCCATACTGGATGCCTGAATCAGCAACAATGCTCACTTTACGCTGGCAAATCAATGAATCAATCAATCAATTATTATGTCGTATAAGATGAGGAAAAATTATGAGTAGATTAAGAAGCATTACAGAAGATTCAAAGTTATGGCGAAGGTGCCGGTTAAAATGAGTAATTTTCATTAGAGAATATTGAAAATCATGGCCGAGGAGCTCTTGAAGGTAAATAGTCAGGCATTTTTGGAATTCAAAACGGTGAATCCAATATGCTTCCAATAATTGTAATTTCTGGAGATTTTCATGAAATTACCACCAAAATGGGGTTACAAATATTGATCCGCCTTTAAAAATTATGAAAAATCTGTTTCACCGTCGCGCGTCGTTCGATTAATTGAGTGAGCCTTATAACCTATGTTTATTTTGAGTTCGGTGTGAAAATGTGCAAGTACAAAATCGAATTAATTATTAAAGGAAGAAGGCAGTGAATGAAAAAATGAAATTTAAGTGTCATTTTAATAGTTGATAACAGTGCTATTCTTTTCAGGTGATCAGACAGATAAATGAAAGTGCATGGTAACGCAAGACCTTGATTGTACTTGCTCTTGTTAAACTGGTATTTGCATCATAATATTTACGCTTATATATCCAAGTAAAATAGTTTTGTTCCGGATTTTAATATGTCTCTTGCTGGCGGGCGGGGCCTCATATGAGGAAGTCAAGGTTTTGTTTTAAAAAGTAAAGGTTCTTTCAATTGTTCAGGGGCGTATACGTTCATTGTGTTATAATTGTAAATATATTTATACAGGGTGTTTTGTTAATAAATGAACAAAGAACAAATAAGTGTGGATCAGGCCCAAAGACAGTTTGGCCTAATTTATCATACTTTACTTCCATCAAGTTGTACCCTTGATAGTTCACGAGATTAAGCAAAATCAATTTGCATTTTATGAAAGATGCATAATATTTGGACCAGTTATTCTTTAGAGAATTCTAAGTGATCTGGCAAACAAACTAAAAATATTTGCGCCATAAATCAGACTATGGTTTTTAGGTCATTTTCACTTCTTGGTAAGATATTGCCGGGTTTTTGACAAGTGTGGGTCTATTAGATGACATAACGTTTTTTAAATATTTTTCAAGGTGCTAAATCAAATTTTCGAGGTTATCCGACCCAAATGTGTTCGATTTTAGGTTATGTTCACTTTGTTGGTCAATAACGACAGTTTTATGGAAACATTCCGAGCTCATTTCATGACATGATTCTCTTATATATTTTTCGAGCTGCTGATTCAATTTCGGTTTTCAGTTTTTAGGTCAATACTAAGAGATTTTTTGGAATAATTTTAAGGTTGCTAAATAACAGTATTTACATATGTTCTTCGAAGTTCCCAATCGATTTCTCGAAGTTACCAGACTCAAAGGCGAAATATTCTCTAAATGTTGTTTGTGACATTATCTTAATTTTCTTTTTCCTTCTTCAGTTCTTTGGGACTTCCTGCCACATGTATGTTTTCTTTTTAAGCGGTGTTAGGGGAATCTACAAGATATATCACAATTAACCAGTATGATACTGGTAAATAACCTCTACGCCTGTGACATTTACGTCAAAGGATCAGTTAGAGGCTGGTTTTTTTAAATAAACAACACAAATAAGTATAAAAACTTGAAATTAAATATTTTGCCGACGTTTCGGAAATCTAATCTGTTTTATTTTTCAAGGCTTTATTGAAAAATCTTTTTTGCTGTGTATGACAAATACACAGATCTAAGAATGTTTGTTATATTCAATATCCATAGATACTTACTATTTACATAGAACTGTTGATATAGTTAACAGTTTTTTAGTTTTTA
Source organism: Stenurella melanura (assembly GCA_963583905.1). Lineage (NCBI taxonomy): Eukaryota > Metazoa > Arthropoda > Insecta > Coleoptera > Cerambycidae > Stenurella > Stenurella melanura. The sequence goes on from OY757313.1 coordinate 44,694,692, forward strand.
TACAATGTTAAGTTTGTGAAGTTCTCCTTTTAACATTGGCAACCAAGTTGTACAGACATCTACGGAACAATTCGACACGCAACTATCCTCTTTCCCCATTATCGCGCATTCTTTAATTTTTCTTTTTTTGCTATCTGCCTCTTTTGTTAAAATTTTTGCCGAGTTCCAGTTTATCCTATGTCCGTTCTCCCACGCGTGTTTGCAGATCTTGGACCTTTGAATTTCATTATTTCTGATATAATTTTGATGTTCGCCCAATCTTACACTAAAAGGTCTGGATGACTCACCCACGTATTGTTTGTCGCACTCACACGGAATACCATAAATTAAATTTTTTTAATTTTGCTCGTAGTTCTTCGGTTTGGTCTTTGTCAGAATAGATCTTAAAGTGTTGCTTGTTCGAAATACCGTCCTAATATCAAATCTATCACCGATGCGATATTGAAAATAACAATCAGGTACGACAAAAACCTGAAAAACGTTACACAGCGTTAATTCCTTATGTATGCGGATTGTCCGAAAAGTTACGCCGCATCGGTGATAGATTTGATATTAGGACGGTATTTCAAACAAGCAACACTTTAAGATCTATTCTGACAAAGACGAAACCGAAGAACCACGAGCAAAATTCAAAAAATTGCATTTATAGTATTCCGTGTGAGTGCGACAAACAATACGTGGGTGAGTCATCCAGACCTTTTAGTGTAAGATTGGGCGAACATCAAAATTATATCAGAAAAAATGAAATTCATAGGTCCAAGATCTGCGAACACGCGTGGGAGAACGGACATAGAATAAACTGGGACTCGGCAAAAATTTTAACAAAAAAGGCAGATAGCAAAAAGAAAAATTAAAGAATCCGCGATAATATTATTGAATGAGGATAGTTGCGTGTCGAATTGTTCCGTAGATGTCTGTACAACTTGGTTGCCAATGTTAAAAGAAGAACTTCACAAACTTAACATTATATAAAAACTAAAAAACTGTTAACTATATCAACAGTTCTATGTAAATAGTAAGTATCTATGGATATTGAATATAACAAACATTCTTAGAGCTATGTATTTGTCATACACAGCAAAAAAGATTTTTCAAAAAAGCCTTGAAAAAGGAAACAGATTAGATTTCCGAAACGTCGGCAAAATATTTAATTTCAAGTTTTTATATTTATTTGTGTTCTTTATTTAAAAAAAGCAGCCTCTAACTGATTGTTTGACGTAAACGTCACAGGCGTAGAAGTTATTTACCAGTATCATACTGGTTAATTGTGATATATTTTGTAGATTCCCCCAGCACCGCTTAAAAAGAAAACATACATGTGGCAGGAAGTCCCAAAGAATTGAAGAAGGAAAAAGAAAATCAAAGGCGGAAATTCAAGAAGGGAAAACCAATTTTTGAGGCTTCTAACCTTGAAAAATCGATCCAAATTATAATAGAGGGGAAAACTTATGACTACATAACCCAATGAAACTGGAACATTTCTGGCGGCGAATCTCATGACCGTGTGTGCTTTCTTATTCTCTTCTCTTCAAATGAGCTGTGTAGTGGATTCCGCTTCTCTCCTCCTACAATACTTTTTCTCTTCAGCATCCAACAGAAATCACTCATCATATTTATATCGTTCTCCTTACTCTTCGCTGTAATGTCCAAGATTTTCTGGGAAATGATCAAGATGTGAATGAAGGAAATGCAGCTTATATTATAAGCTACACGTCCTTCATATAAATATGATGTATGACTTCTGTTGGATGTTGAACAGAGAAGGCATTGTAGGAGGAAGGAAGCGTAAGCGGATTCCACCACACAGATCATGTGAAGACAAGAGAGTAAGAAACACATACGGGCAATTTTCCAACTACATTGGTTTCTGCATTCATAAGCTTTCCCCTCTGTGTTAATTTGGATCGATTTTTCAAGGTTAGAAGCCTCAAATATTGGCGTTCCCTTCTTGAACTTCAGCCATCGGATCCGGGTTAGATCTCGACATATCGATTAAGGAGGACCTCAGGAACATACATAAACATTATGTGATCTAGCAACCTCAGAATTATTACAAAAAACATGTCAATATTGACCAAAAAAATGAATCAGCGCCTCAAAAAATATATAAGAACATCATGTCATGAGATAAGCTCGGAATTGTTAAATAAAAACTGTCATTTTTGACCAACGAAGTGAACAACCTAAAATCCACATTTGGGTCAGATAATTTCGAAAATTTGATTTAGCACCTTGAACAACATTAAAAAATGTTACGTCATCTAGTAAACTCACAATTGTCAAAAATCCGGCAACTTTTTACCAAAAAATGAACATAACTTAATATCCAGAAGTATAGTGACAAAACTGACGTCGGATTCGGTTTCAGAGCGCAAAAATACATGAAGAAAACCATAGTCTGGTTCATGACGCAGATTTTATTTTTGTGGACGTGTAATATAAGAAAATTACTGCCAATTTTTGCACTAGACTTAGGTTGATGAAACTACGATGGGACTACCACCACATGTACTTGAGCTATACCAAAATCATTTAACATACATAAAGAGAAAAATAAGCATTATTAGAACCACCTTCTAGTTTTTTCAAATTTAAATTTTTTGAAGTCGGTTAAAAATAAAAGTCACATGCCAACTGCAAACAATTTGTATTAATATTGTACTTATATTGAATCCACGTATCTTACTATAGTGGACTCCACATTTAGTACATAAACATTTTACATATCTTTGTGTGTATTTATATTTAGATAATAGACCTTGGCTTTAGAAAAAACTTCTTTTTTGCTATAATGCTTTTTTACTCAAGGATATCACAGCGATTCTATTAGCTGAAACAGGATTACACTTGCGTAAAGTCATAGTTCATGGAGTAAATGTAGTCGTGACTGATTGTAATAGCTATGCCATTTGTACTTAATAAAAAAATATCTATTACCTCACTGCGAGATAACATTTAAGAAAAGGCTTCCTTCGTCTTTCGACATCAATGAAACCTGTAATCTAAAAGGAACTTTAATTGAATTGACAAAAATCTGACACATAATATAGGATAAAATTTCAGCATTATGTGAAGTAATTTATAGTCTACGACTTGAAGTTGTGGTCGGGCTTTGCTGATGCGGATACGTAAGTTCGAAATACAGGGTGAACTATAACTAGTGTACTAAATTTTAAAGACTGGTAGTTCCACAAATAAATGCTCTTTGGTTAAACATATTTCCTGAAAGGATGCTACAATCTTGATGCTGAATATCAGTTTTCAGCTATAAGTTGGACACTGTGTTAGAAAACAATATCACCTCAATTAACAAACACACTTTAGAAAGACGTTTATAATATTCAAACACAATTTAAGAGAAAATCCTTTTTAAGTGCAATTAACTTAGAAATGTGCAAGTTTATACATTTTATAAGTATAAACGTGTAGTATTATGAAATGTAAAACGATTATTTTTTGATATTAATATGCGTTAAATTTTACGCTTTGAAATAACGTTTCATTAAAGTTTTTAGTTAATGTGAATTTATGGAAAAGAAGGATTATGGGAAGTGATAATAGTACCTATCACTTTTGAATATTTACAATTTTGTTGTTTGGAGAAAGGTTTAATAAACCTATTTTCCAACGTTCCTTTTGGGTTTATTAGCGTTTTACCGACACCATTCTAATCTCGGTTACTATTGATGAAGATGGTTAAATAGCGATAGTTATGAAGTATTTTATATCTATTTTGAACAATTTTTCCAACTATTTACTTCTCGAGCAATTACAAGAAACCATTACTTTCCTATTTACTATCCCGTACCATAATTAGAAAAATGGATTTATTTCGTTTTCTGTAATAATGTCCGTCCGTCCGCCTGCTGTAGGTAATATTTTTAAAGACTGTTTGACATACAAAGCTGAAATTTGACAAGTACAAAAAGTAGAATTTTGATTTTGGGGGTTAATTTCGGGGTAAAGTATGAGGTTAAAAAATATTGAGTTCATCGTGTGGAGTGTCAAATAGAAGTTTGATAAAGCACACATTAAAAATATATATGTGTTTTTAGGTATATTTTTAACACTTTTTCGAAAAAATGCTTAAAAGTCGCTGTCCTCCACCCTATCCTCAAAGGCGTCTCTCAGAGAAATGTGAAAAAAATTATGAACATTGGGAATAAGGCGTAGATTAAAAGAGAATTATCAGCATCACATTAGATAATTTTTTAAGTACATGAAAAGAAAGCCCGACGATAAACTTCGTTTTGCGGCTTGGTAGCATTTGCATGAAACACACAAAAAAAATATTGGCGAGATGCAACTGGGGGGGATATTCCCATGCTTTTTGGGTGCTGAAATTGCACATAATATTAGTTTTGCCTCATCAGGCCGTCATTCCTCGCTGACCACAAGAAAATTGTAGTTTTAAATGTTTCTTTGTCGATTTTTTGAGGTTAGCGAGGAGCAGTGGCCTAATGAGGTAATACTAACATCATATTCGGTTTCATCGATGCAATAAATATAGGAATATACCCATCAGGCGCATCGCGCAAAACTTTTTTTTATAGACCTGTGCACCGGTCTACGGATGTTAAGAAGTATTTATTGATTTCGTAAGTGTCTTTGTAATGCTTTATTTTTAGAAGTAAATATAACAGTGATAAAACAAACAAAATAGAAATGTTTACATATTTTAATGATATAATCGTATTTTTTTTAAAGGGCAACAAATTAATCACATCATTTTTTCGTATTTAACCATGTTTTTGTCGACAATAATTACCGAAATATCAAAAGAGAGGGTCCAATCTGAGATATAGGTGTACACCTATAAATAATTACGAAAAATATAAAAAATAGTTTCAAATTTGCATTGGTAATAGCAGGTAGCATACATAAAACTAAATTGTTGTAATAATATCAGTAAATAGAGTAAAAAGACTATATGTTTTTTAAACGAAATTTAATAATTAATAAAGCGATATAGAATTTATTACAACCAGAACAGACTAGGTGACGTCTCATTAAAAAAACTCCGTCTGTGCGATACATTATTTTAGTGGCGGACATGGCAATTGCCAAACTTTTGCAAGAAAACACTTGAAATGGTAAATATATACAATGTGATTATTATCTACCAATAAAATGATTTCGTCCATGCAGAGCGTTTGGCTGCATCATCATAGAAATGTGTAGAAAACGACAATTCTCCTGCTTATGTGTGGCAACGCCGCTAGAGGGTGTGGAATGGCCAGTTAAAACTAACTTCGCCCACCCTTGAACTGTTTTCGATCGTTTCGTCTTAGTAGAACTACTTCAATAATATTTCAAAGTAAAATATGTATATGATCTACTCCATGTAAAGCTGAGAGGTATATTGTATATTGTTATTTTAGATATTTTGCAAAGCTTCGTATTTTTGTGTACTTAAAATAATTTGTAAAAGTATTTACACAAAATTAGCGCTTTTTGGTTATTTTTATATTTTGACCATCCTGTATATATTCACAAAAGGTATAGTAGGTTTTACTCATGATAATTGTATATTGTATTTGCTACATGCCGAACATTATTGTCATCCGACATATTTTTTACCATTAATTATTCTTCTAGGGCATCCATCCTAAATTTTTCACTAGAAACAGCTCCTGTTTCTTCGCTGGCAGTAGCGTCAACTAACTACTAAGTATTATTCTTCTTCATCATCAATTAACTGTGTAGAAATAGTGACAACAAATAGGAAGGCATCAAATTGACAGACAGATAGACAGAAAACATACTGTCGGATTTGAAACAACATAATTTTTGTAATATATACAGAGCGTCTCACATAAAACTCCAAGAGGCTATTTTTATAATAACTGAAAGAGATGTTTGAATTCTGTAAAAGTTAATCACTAGACTATGTAAGCGATTTTGGTTTTGAGTAAATCAATTTTTTCACACATTATGGTATAGATGGGGTTAAATGCAAATTAATTTTTCGATTTCAGGAACATTAAGAAGAGGTGAATGTGAAAGAATTGCGTGCTAAGCAACTTTTATGATATTCGAACTTCAATATATTTTTTAAATAACAAAAAGAAAGGTGGACGAATTGAAAGAGTCTCACAACTAAGATTTAGACAATATTTAAATAACAAAGATGCCACAACTTTTAAAAAATCAATTTTTGATAATTAGTCTTTATGGACATTTTTATAGCAAAATGACTGCCTTAGATCGCAATGAAATATTTACTTCAACCGATTTGGTGAGAAATTGCGTTATTATTTCATTTTGAATGGGGCACCCTATACATTTTCACAAAAAGTTAAAGAAAATATTATTTTGATCCTTTTCTTCAAATACCAACAATTGATAATAATAAAGTCAAACGTAGATAATTTAAGTTCAATTAATTTTACAAAAGTTACAGCGAATTCTTTACTTTAAAAATTGTACTAAAGGTCAAATAATTTGAAAATCGTCGATTTTACGAAAATTGTTCATATTTCAAAAGTTACCTGGAGTGTAATATTTTAACAAATGTACTTCTTTTCAAGGTTCCTGCTGTCGAAAAATGTATTTGGGTTATAACGCTATCTATACCTCAATTTAAAGAATGATCGTTTCTACTAAAAACTGAAGTCTTATTCTAACGAATACTTTTTAGAGATTTCTGTAATATGAAAATCCGAAGAAATGTTAGAGAAAGATCTGGTTAAAATTATAATAATCGACAGGCAAAGAAATTGAAAAACCTGGTAACATTTTGTAAAGTCTGACAGAAGTTATCGTGTTTAGTATGTATTTTCAATCGATAACACTCGATTGCAACTTTAACTTGAAGTTATCAGGGTGAAATTTGTGTTAAATTTGATATAAAATTTGAAAGCCAGTTATACTTCCCTGAGAAATGGCATGATCAAAATTGCTTTAGCTTCTCCTAATTTTATCAAAATTACAGATATTTATTATTATTGTGAGTGTACTGAGAAAATCATATACTTTTAAATACATAAATGTGAACATCGTTCAGCAATAATATTTAGAAAATATACAAGGTGGCTATTCCCTAGAAAGAGAAATTTATTATTTTTGGCCATAACTTCTTTTTCTTCGTATGTATATTTTAAATACAAAGCTATAAGAACCATAACAAGACTATTACTATTAATTTTCACTAAATTTAAAAATTGTGCTAATCTTTCTATTTCGTAGTTTGAAATCTAACTATTTTGGAAATGACTGGAATTACTGACTGAAAATTTAGAGTAATAATCTTGTTATGGTTCTACTTATGTAGCCTTACAGTTTTTTAAATATACATACAAAGGAAAAAGTTATGGATAAAAATAATAAATATTTCACTATCGGCTATCTCTTTCTAGGAAATGGCCACCTTAATTATCTCAATAAGCATTTATCCTTCGTTATCAGAATTAATGATAATTTATTATAATTTGCATTGCATTGGTATTGAAATTTACTGTATTTGATTTGAAGAGCATTAACCGTTGATGCAGAAAATAAAACTACTTTCAATTCTCGAACCTTTATTAATTTTTCAATAGTTCGATATATGTATCAAGAAATATATGTCAACATAATATTTTTTACTAGCTCATATACATATTTTTCATTTTCAATGTAAAATACAGTTCGATTTCTATATCCCAATATTGTATCTATTACTTTGTTACCTGAATATTATGGCCTCATCATCTATTAGCGAAAAGATGTACATTATTATAATGATATCGTTGTTAACTATTAATAGCAAATATTAATATAAATACTAATGGAAGGATGGTGTAAGTGCTCATCTACAATAATTTTGTCTGTTTTACCAGCAGACAATAATTTTTAAAAGCAATAAATTAACACTGATATCTTTACTATTTTTATTAAAGTACTTATCAGTCAGTTTATCACCTTTCAGTACATGTCTCTTTTAAAACTTTTTTTTCATTTCCCTGTACAAATACAAATGCTAGAAATAAATGTGATTTTGAAGTGCATCGAAAAAATATTAAAATTGCTTCTCGCCTGGGAGTATTTATAAAACTAGCAACAAAATTATCTAATATTATACCATTGTTTTCAAATATACAGTTGGGGTCAATTTCACAAGTAGTCGACAATAACTAGCCTTCTTAAATAAAAAATGTCCTATATACACTATAAAATTAAATGAATTCCTAAGCTTGCTTGAAGCTGAAGCTGAAACCATCGGGTGCCCTATTCAAGGATAATTTTCCTGGTGGGTAGAACCTGTGTGGTGGAGGAGTTGTTGACTGGTACTGAGGCTGTGGCCTGTACTGTTGCTGAGGCTGATATTGGGGCTGAGGTTGGTACTGAGGTTGGGGTTGAGGTTGTGGTTGATATTGGGGCTGTGGTTGATATTGAGGTTGAGGTTGTGACTGATATTGAGGTTGTGGCCTGTATTCTGGTTGGTAATTATTTTGTGGGGGTGGGTTGTATTGGGGTAAAGGAGTATAGTTGGGTTGAGGGGCAACAGGTAATGTTGTTGGCACAGGTTGTGGGATACCATCTCCAACGGCCATGAAGCCATGTTTACCTGCGGTGTAGCTGACCGTGTGACGCTGACCATTGGGGTCGACGTAGGAATAAGTACCACGACGAGTACCGTCTGGTTCACTTTCTTCTTTGAAGTTAACACCGTCTTCTTGTTGGTATTGAGCACCGAATCTACCATCACCACCGAGATACCTGTCTTCAGCTAAGATAGCTGCTGTCCTTGGGTCTCCATGGTAGCCTTGACCAAATGCGACTGCTACCAAAGCTGATAATACAATCTGCAAGGGAGGAATAGTATATTAGTAGAGGTTTTCTCTGTTTGAGAGCGTATGAAATTATACTTCCGACAATTAAATAAATTCAAAATGAACACAAAGGTTAAGTAACACCCCCACGTCTACAAAAGTAGAATCTATTAGGAGGTGGTTACTTTCTGGTGGCCACGAATATGTCACGTGCTTGATTACATGATGCTTAAAAGAAATCGTTTATTTGACAAAAATAATAATGGCTGGATTAAAAATTATAAAAACAATAATGAAATTATATAAAACATCAATTATAGCGTTATTCGTTATTACCACTTAATCTACTTATCTATCACAAAATCAGTATCTACAATTTTTCCACAATCTACAATCTACAATTTCTTCATTATTATTTGATAAATTAATCTAATTAAAACATGAAATCAAAATGACCAACTTTCTAACGTAATGTTATAAGAATATTTAAAAAATTTATTATATTTCTTTTGTTATTCTTTTTAAAAATCTTAAAGGTAAATTAAGAAAAAAAATGGAATCAAATTTTTGGAATGTCAAACTACATTTATTGTACGCGTTGCTAAGAATTTAAAATAACTGCAGGGTGTATCGTTTATTTAAGAACTTTCAGCAGAAACCCAGAAATTTGGTCTCCTTGTATATCATAAGCACAACATTTTAGAATGTGTTAAAGGTGCGTTAGAACAAAGGCAAGAACACTGTAAGGTAAACCGGATGCCGCTGAAAACTGATTCCTTTCTCTTTCAGTTAGTCCAGGTAAAATTCACTGTATGAGCCCGAATTGTCCAAAATACTAAATACTTTCACTTATTTTCACTTTGATTTAATTTTTCTGATACTCACTAATCTCAACATGGTGTATAGCGATGTCGATAGCTACCAAAGAGGCAAACTATAACTACTGCCCCTCTAAGATCTCAGTTTAGTTTTATAGCTCGGTCCAACCTTGGTGAGTGCGACCCTGGAACACTCCCTGAAGAATCTGGTAGACTATGAGGGCTTTGTCCACAGATAAGATGATACTGGGACCATTTATTTTTCATATTACCATTGATGCGTTATAAGAGCATACATAAAAATTAATTTAAACTGTTTGATATGCTAATCAATGTAAATGTCATCTGAATCATTTACAAGAACATACGTATATGTTGTGATCTTTTATGTTCATTGTCGATTCTTATGTAAGTAGATACAATGATGATTTTTAAAAACATTTCAGAATAAGATGGCACATCATACTATTTTATTATTTTTTTAAAATATTTATATAAGGACGACTATTTATTTTAAAATTGTGTTGATTTTGGAAACATATGCAATGTTTCATATCAGAAATCTTTAAATATTTTTTGGGCATTTTAACGATGCATCTAGATTTTATCTAACTTTTTAGTTTTTAATATAATTGTCGAAAATCACAATCGTGCATTATTGAAAATCATCATATTTCCCTTATATCACTTCAACTCATAAATTGTTCACGTATTTTTTAAAGATTTTTATAGTTAGAATAAGAGGAAAAAATTATTGTTTTTATTTCCCTCGAATACCGAAGGGAAGTACTGTATTCGAGAAAAAACCACCCTACTAGATTTTTTCGGATTTTCACGTTTCAGATCATGTAGATTACGAAAATATAGGTTTTTAATTCCGTCTGTCTGTCTGTCTGTCTGTCGGTCTATTGGTGCATTAACTAAAAAAACTATTTGACGGAAAACAGTCAGATTTGGTAGGTAGCTGACGTCACTGCCACCGAAGAAATGGTTACACTTTCACTGGAAAATATATAGGGTGGACCGTCTAAAGGGAATAGATAATGGAAAAACATTTTGCCGCTTAAATTTAAAATTTCACGCTTTGTGACATTCTAAACCTATTTAAAACATTTGTTTTTCTTTGAAAATTTTAAATAGAAAAAAATTTTGAAATTTTTAAAATTTTGAATTTTTTTTATAAAATGGGTGATGGTAAAAAAATGTGAAATTTCGAAAAATTTGTATAAAATGGTTGACGGAAAAACCAATTTTTAACTCAAATTTAAAATTTCCACGTTTCACTACATTCTAAACATATTAAAAAAAATTTTTTTAGAAAATAATTTTTTTTTTCTATAAAATGGGTGATGGAAAAAATTTATTTTTGCTCAAATTATAAATTTCCGCGCGTCATGACATTCTAAACATATTCCAAAAAAGAAATTTGTTTTGAAAATTAAAAATTAAAAAAAAAAAATATTTTACCACTGCAATAGAACATGAAGGAGAAAACATGTTTTTCTTCAATTTTAAAATTTTCACGTTTCATTATATATATTTTAAACCCATTTCACCAAAAAAAGTTTTGAAAATTAAATTTAAAACATTTTTACCCCACCACTATACAGTAGATGACGGAAAAAAGTTTTTCTCTGTATTAATAGGGCGAACTACATGGCGATTATAATTCGTATGTCATCTCCTAATTAATAATTTATTGCAGTGACCGTCTTGTATGAATAAAGAGGGAAGTTCTGTGTAAGTATCTTTACCGATTTTTTTGTTTTAGGGGTACTGACCGCAGCAGATATTTTGTGTACTCGGTAGAAGTTTCAATTCTCTTTTCAATAATGTATTATAACATGACAAAGCCAGTTTCTTTATTAATTAAAAGCAAAACTTCATTTTGTATTCGTAGGCTATGTTTTTAGTGTTCCGAAATAAAATTGACAAAACGAAACACTTCGGTGTCTGTCCATCCGTCTGTCACATGCTCTTTTCTCAGAGACTTAGTTTTATTGATATTGACTTAGAATGTCGAAATACATTAGAGCGAAAATAAATTTTCTGTCTGTCTGTCGGTCAGTCGGTCGGTCTGTCTGTAACTTTTTTGTGCGCACATTCTCTCAGCAACAGATATTGACTAGAAATTTGTTACACATATGTTCTATGACGACGTCTGGAACTAGATTATAGTTTGCGCTAATTTCGGTGAAGGGTTGGGGGTTGGGGGTTAAATAGGTGTAAATAAGGGAAAATAAGTAAAGCAAGTTGGTAAGAGTTCAGTTACTTGGGATTTGGTGTATATACTAGAAGCCAAGATCTCAGATTTTTTATAATATTTTTCAACCTCTGCACCACCCTACTCCATTATTAAAAGGCTTAACTAAATAAATTTGAGATATTCACTTGAAATTTGGTACACTTTTGTATTATAACGACATCTGTAATTAGATTATATTTCGAGATGATTCCGTTGAAAAGTTGGGGGTTAAATAGAGGTAAATATAGTTATATATAAGTTATATATAAATATAAGTAAAGCAAGCTGGTATGAGTACAGAAACTTGTGTATACCAGAAGCCAGGCCTCGGATTTCTTAAAACATTTTGGAACTTCTCCACCATATCCACTCTACTATTAAAGTGGGTGATAAAATTAAATTGAGACATTCACTTGAAATTAGTACACGTATGTATTGTAATGGGACCTGATTCAAACGATTCCGTTAAATGGGTGGAAGGGAAGAGGGTTGGTATAAATTGGGGAAAATAAGAACAGCAAGCTAATAAGAGTCCAGAAACTTCATTAATCTTATTTAATATCAGGAGCAGAAACAGAGCTAATACACAAAAATAAAAAAGTTATACTTATTGAGAGAAACTCAGAATTTTTACAATTGAGCGAGTTACATATTTTTCTAATACAAGTGAATTCTAAACCATTGTGAAATATAAAGTATATTCTTGACAAAAAAAAATGATGTACTGAATACATTAATTTCTTTCCATCAGTTTTTATTCTGTGAACAGATACAGAATTAGGTTCGTACAGTTTTTAATTATGTTTCTCATTAAAAAATAATTTTATGATGGTTATTAAATCATGTTGAATAGTTGGTAAGTGTTACATAACACACCTAGCACTTTCAACATGTGAGACAGGACTATAGTAAGTTTCTTCAGTCTAAGTATCTATATTTAGGTTCAATAACATTTACTCATTTATGCATTTTTTCCTTTTATTTCAAACAATTATATAATTGTTTCAAATGAAAGGTATTTTGTATCCGTATAAGACACACACCTTGTCCTTAACTTTTAGTGAACACATTAAGTGGACATTTTTTTATGCAACTGCATTAAAACCCTACTCTACGTACTTTTACATATTTTTAATTCAATAACAATCACAAGACTAGCATATGTTGCTTTGCCACTAAGACGATTCATATGAAGTTGGCAACGAATTTTTCTTCTACCGTCTGCGATACTTCGTATCTCGTAGGTATCACTGTACTCATATATTCAAACTTCATTGTTGCTAGGAAATTATCCAGTTCATAAAATACTAAAAGTGAAAATATTCAGTGGTCTTTTAATTCTCCCTCTGTGTCTCATGATTCGTCAAAACTCCGACCGATCAGTGTGTTCTGACTCTGTTTCTTAGTATTTTGGTCATCCTTAACTCGTTCTCTCCCATCACAAAGGCTGCAGCAGATTTCCTATAATGTCTTGAATGCTCACTCATTAGGGACCGTTGTAGCTTCGTCAATACTCAGCACTGGTTCCGATAAGAGACAAGTATTGAATATAGAGAATAATCCCGAATTCCCGGATTATTATATGTATTCCCCTCTAGTAGGTCTGAAATTCTGGATGCGTGTGTTGCTATCTACGTTATTATAAAAGTCAAATAAACGGAAAACTTTTAGATAATTTTTTAGGGATTTTACCGGTGGCTTTAGATTTGACCTAATTTTTGAAATACTTGAGAAAAATTGCAATCTTGTTTCTAACTAATAAAAACAAATTTTTCCACATTGTAGAACTACGATAAAAATACAGATAAAAGTAATAATCACTGCATTGCTAATTTTTGCTTGAAAAAAATTTCATTAGCAGAAAAAAATGCGTAAGGACATAGCACATTATAATGTTCATACGCAGAATATTACATTTAACAAATGGTGTCTAGAGAAAAATCACGCATAGACAAGTCAGGGAACCAAGGAGTCCATGGAACATCACCAATGGAAATAACCCCGTTGAGGAACAGAGCTCTAAGTAGAGCCATTGAAGCTCTGTCTGTGTGAGGAGTGGCTCCATCTTGCTGAAACCACAATGCTCGACGAGTAATCCTCCTCTTCCGTAACTCAGTTATGAAAAAGCTGTTGATCGGAAATAACACTTACAGCAACTCCATTTTCTCTAAAGAAATCAGGACCCATGGCGCACCAAACTGTAACTTTAGGGCTATGCAGATGTCTCTGATGAAGTTTTCGGGGATTTTCCGAAGCCCAGTAATGACAGTTCCCTCTGTTTACAAAACCTAGATGGAAGTGAGCTATATCTTTTGAATACTTTTAGTTCTGATTTTTAAGGCAAAGAATTAAAATTTAACTACTACATGGAATATTGCAGTCGTGTCGAATGTAACATAAATAGTAATCTATGGCAATTTGTTAACAATATAGAAAATAATAATGACATCAAACAATATGAGAAGAGTACTCAAAGAATGCTGTGTTAAAATTTAAGTTCGGTGTCTCTAATACCAAGCGAAATATAATAAAATACATATTTTCATTAGTTTTCCTAAAGCAATTCCGAAGGAATTGGCTAACTAATATGTCTGATTTTTGTTTTTGTATATGTTTCAGTGAATCCCTTTTCCCCTTTGTCGATTTTTGAACCATAGATCCCGAACAAATAAGAGTACAATTTAAAAACTAAGTTCCATTAAGTACATGCCTATAAATTTAAATCAATTTGTACTTTGAAAAAGATGATGCAGCTCGATGACATGAATTCTGTTAGTTAATATACGTAAAACTGAAACGTACAATTTTGACAAAAATGGAATTAACGCACTTTTACTACGAATAGGGTTTTGTATCAAGATCAGGAATATTGGTTAATAAATAATGTACAATTTCAATGTCAGATTGGGAGAATACAAGACTTACATTAGGAAAAATGGAATTCCGAGATTGCGGGTTGCGAGCCAGCCTGTGAGAACAAACATAGAATACACTAGAAGTTGGCAAAGATATTAACAAAATTAGAGAAGGCAATCATGCTGTTGAATGAGAATAAATGCTTGTCGAATTGTTGCCTAGATTATCGTTCTATCTGGTTTCTAATGGTAAAAGAAAACTTAACAAACTTGACATTGTGTAAAATAAAAGTGTCAATTATGTCAACAGCTTTTATTTATTTATTTATCTATTTAATCATACATCATCCAACAGTACAAAACCATTTATAGGATGGAAATCTAAACTAACTTAACCTAACCTAACTAAAACACCACAATAGATCCATGGGGGTCGCGATGGTTAAGGCCAATCAGCCAGCTCCTCCTTCCTAATCCTAACCTAACTAAAATATACAAATAGAAATTATGAAGGCGATTAGACTGCACGACAGTAGATTAAATTTCTGGCTGCTAGGCAAATATGTCTAATTCACTGCAATGAGTTTCATAGCAAGTACAAATATTAAACAGAGGAGAAAATTTTAATACGCTAGATCTAGGAGTGGATAAATAAAAGCTTTGAGAATAACGAGAATTAATCCGTGGGACATAAAAGTTCAGTTGGCTTAATATTTCACTACAATCTATTTTATTATGCATAATTTTATCTAGAAAACGCAAAGCAAAGGACTCACGCCTTTCGGAAAGACTGGTAATATCAAATTTTTCAAGTAATTGATTTTGAGAAGCTCCAATTGGTGGACATGTACCTTCAGTTTTCCAGTTTAAAAATTTCAGAAAGCGGCGCTGAATATTTTCCAATTTATCATTATGAGTATTATACGCAGATTGCCAGACAAGTGAAGTATACTCCAGTTTAGATCGAGAGAAAGCAAAATAAAGCATGTTTAAGGTTTTCGCATCATTAAAATCATGGTTGTTACGCTTTGCGTAAGTAGTAAGTATTTGTGGATATTGAGTATTATGCAAACATATTCGTACGGTAGTGTATTTAATATAGACAGCACAAAAGAATTGGGAAAAACATGTTTTTAAAGGGGAAACATTAGGTCTTTGAAACGTCAGCAAAAGAATTAATTTATATAATTTTATTTTTATTCACATCATTTGTTAAAAAACATCAACTAACTGTTTCTCTGTAAAACTCACAGTAGTAGAGATTATATTTCAGTAACATATTGGGTGTCTGCAAATAAATTGTGAGACCCTGTTTTCTTTAATGAGAACGTTTCCGGATTATACAACGTACATAACCTATAGGTAACATTTCACTACATTTTATATACAGGATGAGGCAACAGTGCGTCGGACTTCGATAGCACAAATTCTATGATAGCTAGAAATTAAAAAATATATAGGTAAACTAGATAAAAAATCTATAACCGAAAATTAATTTCGAATATACAGGGCGAGCCATATTATAGCATCAAGTGCTTTTTAAATGGAATGTTTATGTATATCAGTACATTCTCTGAAGCTTCTTACTAGAGTGCCTTCACTCCTATATTATTATTGACTATTTTCCAACCAGTTGGATGTAATGAATTTTTTTATTAAAATGATGCCATCTGCAACTGCATATTGAAAAGAGTCACTATAATCCCAATTATGAAATTATAATTAAAGTTATTAAATCATTTTCACTTCCTAAAAATACTCAGGGTGGCCAAAAATAATTTTTCAATTTAGAACTTTTTGTATTGAATTTTCTCAATATTTTCAAATGGAACATCCTGTATATTTTTCGACGATGAAATGTAGAAATTAGAGATTAACACATTTGTTTCTACAATGGGTACTTATTGAGCAATGAGTACAAAATTCAAGAATAGACTTACGAAATGGAAGATCCTTTAAATCATTCAACAAAAAAAAAACCGCTGTCTAAAGAATCACTACTTTCACATCCAGATTTTCCATCCAAGTTTCTCGAAAGGAAAACATCTTGACTATATTTGCATTCTAGTATGTGGAAATTATTGGTCATAGAATTTCAATAATATTTGAGGTAGATGTGATAAAAAAATTTGAGGTGTTTGTTTCTAGCATCTGGGCGAAAAATGAACTTGGACTCTACCGACTTTTCCCAATTTACCGGCCCCCACCCTTTAACGGAATCATCTGAATATGAATGTCAGTACCACACATAAGTGTGCCAAATTTCAAAAAAAAAATTATTTCATCAACCCCTATAATAATGCAGTGGAGTTGATGGTGGGAGGAAGGGGGTGGAGTAAAAACTATGTGAGGCCTTGGCTTCTACTATACGCCAAATTGCAACTTTCAGCTTGCTTTACTCATTTTATTTTATTTTCTTATCCTCCATCCCTTCAACGGAATCGTCTCAAAATATAATCTGGTTCAAGATGTCGTTACAATACAACAGCGTACCAAATTACAAGCGAATATCTCAAATATATTTTATTAACCCCTTTAATAATGGAGTGGGGTAGTGGAGGGGTTAAAATATGTGAGGCCTTGGCTTCTAGTATACATCAAATCCCAAGTATCTCTTCTCTTACCAGCTTGCTTTACTTATTTTCCCATATTTGTCCCTATTTAACCCCAACCCCTCAACGGAATCATCTCAAAGTATAATTTAAATACATTATAGTACATACTATGCACCAAATTTCAAGTAAAAATCTCAATTTTATTTTATCAATCCTTTAAATAATGGAGTGGGTGTGGCGGGAGGAATTAAAAAATATTATAAAAAAATCTGAGGCCCTGACTTCCAGTATATACAGCAAGCTCCAAGTTTCTATACTCCTACTAGCTGCTTTACTTATTTTCCTATATTCACCCCTATTAAACCCCCACCGCTTCAACGGAATCATATCTAAATATAATCTAATTCCAGGTGTCGCTATAATATATATGTGTACCAAATTTCAAGTGAATATCTCAATTTTATTTTATCAACCCCCTTAAAATGGAGTGGAGGTGGTAAGGGAGTTGAAAAATGTTATACAAAAATCTGAGGCATTGTCTTCTAGTATGCACTCAAACTTTCAAGTTTTTGTACTCTTACCAGCTTACTTTACTTATTTTCCAATATTTACCAATATTCAAACGCCAGCCCTTCAACGGAATGATCTCAAATTACAATCAGTTCCAGTTGTCGTTATAATGTATACGTGTACCAAATTTCAAGCGAATATCCCAATTTTATTTTATCAACCCCTTTAAAATTGTGTGGGAGTGGTACGGGTAGGATAGAAATATTATAAAAAATCTGAGGCCTCCACTTCTGACACATACACTTAATTTCAAATTTTTGTACTCTTACCAGCTTACTTGATTTATTTTTTCCTATTTACCCCTAGTTACTCCCCAATCCTTAACTGGATAAGTTCAAAAAACAATCCAGTTCCAGATATTATAATAGTACATATGTGTAGAAAATTTCAAGTCAATATCTTAAACTGTTCCAGAGATATCATGCGCACAAAAGAAAAAGTTACAGACCGACAGAGAGACCGTCATATAGAATTTTTTTTCCGCTCAAATATAAAATCTCGACGTTTCGTGACATTCTAAACCTATTTCAACAAAAAAAATAATTTTTTTTACGAATTAGTATTCCACTCCACTATGTGTATGTAATTAATGTTCGACATATTGCCCATTTTGATTGATGCACATGTCACATATCTCTAAAATCTATTTACTCCTTATGTAAAGTCAGTACTGTTTACTCATGTTTAACAAATGTAGGTTTTCTCTCTTAATAAGGAAACTCTATTTTATGTAAATTATTTCTAATATGAAACTTATGGTATTATTCAAATTAAATAGTGATGCCGCTTGTGACCATATATGTATTGGCGTTCGTCAACCTGTTCGAGGGTTACGTCCGGAAAGGAAGGCGATTATGTAGAGGTCATCCGGTGACCAGATTACAGAGAGAAACACGCCCGAATGCTTATTTTCATATACAGTATCTCACTTAATACTATTACATCCTGTATTTTTTTAGTTTTAATCCGATTGAAATTATACTGATATTTGCGCCTTGTGATATTGCTGATCTTCCCCGAATCTCTCACTCGCAGTTTAGGGTGTTGTCCATAAGGGCTCCTTGACTAGCCCTTAGTCACCTACCCTGGGGCATTGGGGCGATTGTGGTGACAAAGTGGACGTTTTTTTTAAAACTAATTTGTTAACTATGATCCAAAGAATGTATAATGCTCGGTCAGCCGACCCCCACCCCCGAGTCTTGGCCGACCATTAACAACAATGCAATTTTTAATGCCTAGCCTCCCCCAAGGAGTGACCAGGTCGGCCTTGGTCTATTCGAAAGGACAAAATTTTTCCTTTCATAAAACCCCGGTCGGCCGATCTCGGTCCTGGCTTTAATGAGTAATTACACTAATTGTGGTGGGGGGCACAGGGGGGATTGTGGCGACAGAGTGGACGATTTTTTGTTTAAACTTTTTTTATATATAATTTCATGTCTCACGTGACTATGGGAATACATAAACAAAAAACTGTCATGGTTGACGGCCAAAAAGTTTTGAGAACGGAGGTAGATTGTCTTCCGAAACGTTAACTGCCTATAGTTTTCATTTTCATTTATTAGTTTATGACATTATTCTAGTTTATATATTTTTAGGTGTGAGACTTTTTGAAACAGGCAAGTATTCAAGAACCAACCTCTGTCTGATCTGTTTGGCGCAGAGGTTTTTTCATTAAAATTTTTAAAAAATTTTCGGTGCCAAAATACCCAACAAAAAGTAAGAAAAAGCATCACTTCTGTGTTCCACACATTACTATTAACTTGTGTATATTTTGTGTATGTTCGTCACCGCCATATTTAATGAGTTATTCTGGTATGTTATAAGATCCTGGTGATTTATTATTGTTTCCTCTTATTACTGCGTTTCTTGCTTCTTTAAGTGTTGGCGGTGGTTGGTTCTCGTTAGTTATAGGGTTATTGGCGCTTTCTTCCTCTCCTGTGTTATTCTCATCAATTCCGTTAAGATGTTCATTCAGCCCATCTCTCCATGATCTTGATTCTGTCACTTATTATCTGCACATTCTTGTCCATGTACATTGATATTCTTGGCATGAACTCCTTTCTGGTATTATTTATGTATACATATCACATATTTTATGTTACGTACGCTAATAAAATAATTTCCTTATACCTAGGTGTAATAAATGTCAATATATGAATTATCATTTTTATTACGCACACCCACATTCTACCATATTTTAATAAACAATGTCATTTTGAAGGAGGGTTTGAAATTTAATAATAATGTACATATGTACAATGAGGTCACAATGGAAGCAATTCATTCGATAAAATTGTCACAAAGCGACTGATAAAAAGTCGCTCAGACAGGTAGGTCGATTTTTAAATGTATTTCTCTACATATTCATTTATAAAAAAATTACTTTAAATTTTTGCAAATGTTGTAAGGTAATCGATATTTTCTTAAATGGCACCCTGTATTTCAGATAGTGCCATTTAGACGAAGTACATTCTTCTATAGATGAGGCAATAGATATTTTAGTATGATACATAAAAAAAATATTTTGGGTGTTTAGAATAATTTATTTAAAATAAATAAACGAATTAAAATTAAATGCCCAAATAGACGAGGTGCTAAGAGTATTATCGTATTCAAAATGTGAGCGACAATTTCTGACTTTTGAAATGAATTTTCTACTACTGCAACAACATTAAAACGCGGGTTGCCCTCGAAGATTCTGGTCCATTTGATTTTTTTAAATACTTAGTTAAAAATTGCAACTCTGGTTATTTCAAACAAAAAAAGTATCTTATCGTTTTTTCGTAAAGTTGACTGTTTCCGACTTATAAACAATTTAATGTTTGGAAAAACGTAATTTTCAAGGTTGAAATATAATACTAAAAAATGATTTTTTTTGAGTTCGCCAAAATTCTTATACAATCATTGAACATCCTTTAACAAAATCCTGAAGAGTAAGTGCAGGTTATTTAATTCTAAATCTTAAATTTTTAATTGTTAAATATACGTTTTTAACCAGACGCGGAAACGGTCATCCTTAGGAAAAACCATCAGGAGTCCTTTTTTGTTTAAAATGACCAAGAAAATCTGAAATATTCGGGTCAAGAAGAGCGATTTTTTTAATTTGCTTAAACTAATTTTTTTAAGACAAATTATAAAAATCACTTATCTTGACCAGAATGAATGTTTTAGGTGTTCTTGGATATTTTGAACAAAAAAGGTCTCCTGTAATATTTTCATAAAGTTGACCGTTTCCAACCTATAAACAATTGAAACAGCGCGCGCCCGGCTAAAAAGGTCTATTTAACAATTAAGAATTTAAGATTTAGAATGAAAAAATCTGCACTTGCTCATCAGCATTTTGTTAACGGGTGTTCAAAGATTGTATAAGAATTTTGGCGAACTCAAGAAATTAATTTTTTAACATTGTATTTCAACCTTCAAAATGACCGTTTTTGCGTGCTTTCAAACATTAAATTGTTCATCAGTTGGAAACGGTAAACTTGACGAAAAAATAACGAGAATCTTTTTGTTTACAATGACCAAAAATTTTTAAAAGAGTCATTCAGGTCAAAATAGCGATTTTTGACTTGTTTATCATACCAGCATAGACTATTATTTTTATTGTTAAATAGCGTGGCGTGCTTATTACGCCGCCATCTTAAATTTTTAAATTTTGATGACATATTTGTTTTCTACTTGTCAAGCCCTTTCCTTTGATACCCATATCAAGGGGGTTGTAAAGAAAATGATAATCCGCCATCTTGGGGCGGCGGCCAGTTTGAACATATTATAAAATTGAGTGTACTATATTATAGTGTCATCGGAGCTACACACAATTGCCAAGTTTCATGATGAGAAGTGGGTGAAACTTACGTTGAAAGATTCCGTTACACTGATATAGTGATAGATTGATAGACTCATAGATACAGGTGAAGCTAATAAAAGCGTGTTAAAAAGACAGAATGCGTCACTCATATTTTGAAAATGAAGATACTCTGGGCACCTGCACTAAAATTATCTTCCATATACTTCTTGTCAGTATCTAAGAGAAAATACAAATTCATCTAATATCATTAAGGGTTCCTAGTTAGACTGACCTATTTCGTACATAATTCAGCCTTTAATAACTCCACAAGAAGCAATCGATTAGATCAAGATATTCAGCTGACTACTCTATTAGTTGTTGCTGACGTAAGCTCTACATGTACATTCCTCTCTGTATTAATGTTCAAGAATCCTCTTATTGTTGGTAGACGGGGATATTTATTCATCTGCATTTACCGATGATTATTTCACTAAAATAACCATTCTCCTTACTTACTTTGAAAACTTTTTAGTAATAAAACCTTCAGGTATTGGTGGTATTCGTAGGTAAACGTGGAATTTGTCGGTATCTATCTAAAATGTTACTATTTTTTCAAAGCATTAATCATTTATATTGGTAGTGCCTATTGAATTACCTCTGTTTCCTTTACTAAGTATTAATAAACAAGCTAACCATTATACTCTTTGCCGATTTACTGCACTGTTTATATAATTCTTGCACATTCTACAAGATACTCGTCGCAGCTTTTTCTGGAAATAATATTAGTTTTAGACATTTTTTGTTTAATTACAAAATATACAATTTTTTTAATTTAAATAATTAATAGCTTTGTTATTTATTGATCGATATTGTTCAAAAACAATAAGGTTATTCCCCTAGATAACACTAACTCACTGCCCAAATTTCAGTGCAATCGGACTTCTCGTTCTTAAATTCTCGTGATGACAAGAAACGTGACGGACGGACGGACGAACAGACAGACAGACGGACAGACGGACAGATGGACGGACGTTTTGAAATTTGTTCAAAATTCGGTCACCAACACAGTGATACGAAATTTTTTTCTCTACGAGCAATATTACCGGTTTTAGAACTATACCGATCGAATGCAATATACTCTTTGTTTTGTATTTGCGAAGAGTATAATAAGGGTATTAATATAATGCTAAAAATTTCGAAATTGGGTAATATGTGGAAATACCCCCAATAATTCCAAAATGAGTGAATATTGATAACGGCGCTTTCAAGAAATAAATCGTCAACAGTCCATCGCATTAACAGCCTGATTCTCCAAGAAACATGATCGCCAAAACAACTCTCCAGTATCCTCCTTTTCTCAAAAATTCTCATATTTTTGTCCACGACATGCGTCAGTCGGAGCTTTGGAGGGACTGGGCGCCTAACAAGCAATCGCAATAGATGACGTGATGCTGTCGGCACACTGCAAGCAAAGGCCAACTAAAATGATGCATTTGTTATAAAACAAGCGAGACAGAAGGAAGCATCTTTAGAAGTACCTTCGTGGAAAACACGTTTTTCCTTCGAAATTGATCATCGAAGAAAAAGCAGTTCTGTGACTAAATTCTATTGATTAAAGTATTTTCAAATATATATTCCAAAATGTATTTTATTTTTAAACTACTATAAATTGTTAACTGATTGTCAGTATCGTTTTAGAAAGTCTCATTCAACTGAAACTGTCACTAATGAATTTATCCAACAAATTAATGATATAATTTAACTGGTATTGTCATTGGAATATTCCTTGACATCTAAGCTTTTAACACCCTTCATGTAGAATTCGTATCAAATAAACTTAATAACCTTGAAATTCGTGGTAACATTGATAAATGCCTTTCGTCATACTTCTCTAACCTGAAATATTATGTAAAATATGATGATGCGAAACCAAAACACTTAAATACTAGCACACCACAAAGGACCACTAATCTTTCTACTGTATGTTAATGGCCTTCCTGACAACGTAAGTGAAGGTAAAGGTTTTTGTTTGTAGATGATACATCAATTGCCATCTCACACCACGATCCAAAAGAAATAGTAAACAAAGTTGAAGCTACCTTAACTCAATTCTATGATTCTTAAAAAAAGATTTTTCATAAATAATAAAAAAACAATCATGGTACAATTTCATAACAAACTTAAAAAACTCTATAATTTTAACTTCGATTTTGATAATAAATCAATTAAATTTGAATCTCACTTGAAATTTCTTGACACCATTGTTGACAACCAGTTAACATGGGAAGAACAAATTAAATTTCTATTGAGAAAATTAAAGGCCTACTTTGCAATTAAAGAATTAAAAGACAAACATAATGCAGATTGTCTATTGCCAGTATATTATGCTCTGTTTTACTCAGCTATTAGCTATAACATTGTTGTATGGGGCAGATCCTCCCATGTAGAAATAGTATTCATTTTGAAAAAACGAGTTAATAGACTAATACATAGCCTTAAAAATCGTACCGTACCTCCTATAGAGAGGTTTTTAAGGAGGAGAAAATTTTAATAATTGCTTGTATCTTTTATATATTCAAATACTTAACATACATTTGAAAATAAAAATACTTTCCCAACATATATTGACATACCCAATTATAATACAAGGCATAACAACAACATGAACATATTGTTTCGTACTTATTATTATTTTTATTATTATTAGTGGTATTATTATTATTATTATTTTAGGTAATCCCCAAGTTAAATCTTTTCTTATTTATCTTAGTTATCAAACGTATATAGAGTTGCCTATGTACTTGGTTCACTTTGAACATATATATTTTTGTTCTCTTTAAAATACTTATCTTGCGCGTTTTATGTGATATAAAAAACCTGACCATCAGGACACAGACTTCAAGAGAGTGAAAAGTTAATCATCGCAGTTTAAAACTATTCGCAATTATTAATAATTATTTATTGAAAAACGCTATTTATTAAACCTGAGTGTAAAGTGATGAATCTTCGTGGATTTCGAGCACAGCGATTACACTGGAAGGACGGCATACTCTGTCCAAAGGATCACTAGGGTGAGTTATATCACACGTTATCACTACAGTCCATATATTTCATTATTTACTATTAATTTGGGAATACCATTAGATAATTTTCGACTGGTTTCCAAACACATATATCAACACAATCATACCTTTTATGAGAAATCACCTTTCTATGCAGGGTTCCTTATGTACAATTTACTTCCAGTAAACCTCAGGAATTTACCTGTTCATGTTGTTCAGAAGTTAAAAAATTACTTAGCAAGTAATGCATTCTATGCCATTGACGAGTTTGTTTTAAAGATCCAAATTGAACATCTCTTCAATTTAAAATTACATGTCTTGAGATATCTATCTCAAGGCATGTAATTTTAAATTGTCTCAACATATCTAGCTATTAGTTCTTATTATTGTGTTTTGTTTCTCCTTTTGTACGTGCAAGTATATTGTATTATATAGTTTTTAAACGGTTCTATTTAGCTTACTTTGTGTCTTGTGTGGGTCAAATCTAGTAATTGAAATTTTACCCCCTTCCTGTCGACCGACTGATCTGACATTTGGTACACACCTTTAGTGCGTAAAAACAAGTAAACATTTTTTTAAGTTAAACGGTTTTATTGTAAAGAAATATAATATTGATAAACTAAGTAGGTAGGTACCAGGTATCAGTCATCACACTACTCTCCCCATCAACGTAGAGCATTGATCAGATTAAAATAAAATCGTGGGGTGTAGCGTAACTTGAGTAAATACGTAAATGATCGTTCTGCGATGTCGCACGATGATAGTGACGGATTTACTTTTACACACATTTTGCATAAGTTGTCTATTGAGAAGATGCATCCAAAGCATACCTATAATGATATGAGCGGTTGAGTGTAGATTATACAAATTCGACTCGCCACACGATTTTACTTTGATCAATGCTCTAGATTGATGAGAGTGGTGTGATGACTTGTACCTGGTACCTACCTAATCATTTTTTAGCTTTTAGTACATTATCTGCATCATTATTATGTTTCTTTACAATACCGTTTAACTTAAAAAAAAATTTTTATATATTTTTTTTATGACTTATCTAGAATTAATATATAAGACAAATGAAGTATTATTATTATTATTCAATCTGGTTTTTGAACCATACCGTTACCTTTTACAGCTTCTAATATTAAAGCCTTACAATAGTTGACCCTGTATAAAATAGATAATTACAATCATCCGTGACTGATTATATGCATAATACACCTAATACTATTCTAAAACTATGTATTTACACCACCACACGTCGCTCGGTTTCATTAAGCAATATATATCATATATATCAATTGCTTACAAACTACATATTTTTATGTACCCACTACCGCCACCACAAGAATTTGTCGAGGTTCTGCTATACTTTCTAGTATTATGTATATCTGACAACGTACTTGCAGATAAATCATATAGATTGCAAATATACGAAATTTAACGGAAGTTTAAAAGTGCTGGGTCAAACTATGCAAACCACTTTACCTTGCTCGCAGCGATCTGGAGCAAGTGTCCTTTAGATTTTGTTTACTTCCTTTTGTTACCTCATATTCACTAGCTCGAGATACACAGTTTACAATCTTTACAGTTCGGTATTTCATTCGTAGTATAAATTCAATTCAGTAGGTTGGCTAGTTTTTACGTCTTGCATGATTGTGCACCGACTGGAAAATAATTGCTTGTTTAAATTTAAAAGACAGATTTATATAATTATTTGTATCTATTCAAGTGTTTGTTTTCAATTATTCATCGCCGGTCTATTTCATTTATGAAGGTTAATACGACGCCCGGATATACACTTATCAGCAATACGTCCACGTCAACAACTTCATTTAAAATCTAGAGGATATTGCTCTTTCAGATAATATCATAAAAATATGTATGATGCTCTAGTTCGAAAGTTATCGATGTTCTAATAATAATAATCGAAAGGCCACATAAAAAAGGGTCATGCAAATTTAAAGAGGATTTTTCATGGAGATTCTCTTTCTCCCTTGCTGGTGTTCGTTCCCCTGTCAAACCAACTGGACAACCAGAGAGCTGGCTTTAACATCAGTGGCAACAATAGAGTTAATCGCCTCTTATATCCATATATGCATAAAGAAGCTCTAAAGTAAGAATCGTTCAGTCAAATCGTTCAGTAAAGATAAAAATAGAATTTTAGTTAAACACATAGTGGTAGTCCAGTGAGGCAAACATGTGAAAGATCCACATTTATGTAATTTGTAATATGAAATATGGATCAGGACATATGGACATACAAGTATTTGGATGTTGAAATAAAAAGCAGGATTGCGAGGAAACACTACCGTCGCATCAGGTAAGCTTTTAAGGCGGAGCTAAATGAAAAGAATATAATATCATCGACAAACACAATTATTTCAATATGGGACTACTCTCATATTGCATTTTATGACATGA
The DNA here is from genome assembly GCA_963583905.1 of Stenurella melanura. Taxonomy (NCBI): domain Eukaryota; kingdom Metazoa; phylum Arthropoda; class Insecta; order Coleoptera; family Cerambycidae; genus Stenurella; species Stenurella melanura. The sequence goes on from OY757313.1 coordinate 44,721,761, forward strand.
GGTGCTCTGATGTGACGAAGTATTTTGGCCTTTTGGATCAATTTAATGTAAATTTGTTTCAGTTTTAAATATGTTGAAGCCTTTTACTTTTTGGAGTAATAAGATTGAAGCTGTATGTCCTTTAACTCTGTTAAATCCCCTAATATGCTCGCATTCTATTTGGTACCTACAGAGTGTCTCAAAAGTCAACGTCATCCCTTGTAGCTGTTAGGCCAGCTCATGACTAACCAGAATATGAAAATATGACCTTAGTAAAAAGTTGTCAGTTTTTCAGATATTGGCACTTTTATTAATTTTGTGAAGGTCGACACCAGTTTTTCGAGTGTAACAGCTAGAAAATGCCTTATTTTAATATTCTAATTTTTGTTACGTAACCCTGAATAGCCCTGCTATTGATCACAGTACAAAATAAAATTAGCAGTGCCTTTCCAAAAAAAAAAAAACATCTGGACTAAAGTCGGAGACCAAGGGATTCACTGGCTCCTGTCAAGATGGTGTAATTAACACGCTCGTCTACCGAAGCCGCGTAATGGGTGTAGAGTGTAGAGGTTCCTGATATAAACTGCAGGACCTGCCGTCAGGCGCTGGAATCGCTCATGCATTTACTTTCCGAATGTCCGGTGTATGCGATTTCGGCCTACATCCATTGCCATAAAGCGGCGTTACGGGTGCTGTATTACCATCTTCGGCATTCGTACTCGTTGAGGGGGGGGGGGGGGAAGCATGGAAGCCCTGTTCTGCAACGGATAAATCGAAATAATAGTAATAATGTTTATTTAATCAAAAAAATTATGTACAATTTAACATGAAAATACATAAGATTTATTTATAAATGTTAACAAACATGAAAACTCGCTGAAGTATAGTAATTATACTTGTAGCCGATTTTCTGACTTAATTAGACTTAACTTAACTGGACTTAACTTAATTAGGTTTAATTTGACTAGGTTTAACTTAGCTTAATTCTTGTTAACTAAGTGTACGTATTCAAGTAGAAGTAAAATGTTTATAGATGCAAGCGTGATTTTCTGATTTTCTTATTTAGGTACACTTAAAATTACATAAGATTTATTTATAAATGTAAACAAACATAAAAACTCGCTGAAGTAGAGTGAATTATACTTGTACGCGATTTTCTGACTTAACTAGACTTAGCTTAACTGGACTTAACTTAATTAGGTTTAATTTTACTAGATTTAACTTAGCTTAGTTGTTGTTAACTAATTGTACATACTCAAGTAGAAGTAAAATGTATATAGATGCAAACGTGATTTTCTGATTTTCTGATTTAAGTACGCTTAACTTAACTGAACTTAAATTAATTAAGTTTTACAATAACAGTCAGAAGAGTCACTTCATTCTATCTCATGTCATATGACGTCTATTCTAAAGGTAGGTTTACACTACGCGAAACCTTCACGCATGTTGAATAGCTTTGCTACAAGCCACTCAGACTAAATTATTGAAATAATTTTACAATAAGTTACGTTTGCAGTAAAATAGTAATATCCTTTTTCTAAAGTAAAACATAAAGGACGTTTATAACATTTTGAAAACTACATTAAATGAGCAAGTTTTTAAAGTAACATGTCACGTTAGCGTGGTAATTTTTTTTACGGTATGAAGAAACTAATAAAAAAAATTAACTCATGAATTGAGCAAAATTTTTTTCTTGCGAATGTATGGCACTATTAACTTTATTTTGGACTGTGATCAATAGCAGGGCTATTCATGGTTGCGCAACAAACATTAGAATCTTAAAATGTGGCATTTTGTAGCTGTGGCACTCGAAAAACTGATCTAAGATGTCGAACTTCACAAAAGTGTCAATATCTCAAAAACCAACAACTTTTTACTAAGGTCATATTTTGATATTCTGGTCAGTCATGTGCTGGCCAATTAGCCCTCCAAGGGATGACACTGACTTCTGGGACACCCTGTATATAACTATTAGGACTTTTTGTACTCTGGTCTGTTCTGAAATTGATAATAAGAATCCTGGACTAGTTACATTATTAAGAAAATGATACAGATTCATTTAAATTATTTTTTACATTTCTATTAGTGAATGAAAATACAGGGCAGTGTTGGAAGCTTTAATATTTATTATGTATATATGGATGCACTCACCATAATAGCAAATATTCTAGAAGGCTCTATTTAAATGGATGGATGAGCTCCAAAGCAATAAGGCCATAACGTAAACAATACGAAATGACTATGGTAAAATTATTTCAATATTAACCCGTTATTAATGTTTTTAGCTTTAGCAGAGTGGACGATGAAAGTTTTGTTGCAGGGCTCCCAGATAAAAGGGAAGTAGTATAAAAAAAACAACTTTAGAGGCTGAGGCTGATATATCAGCTATACTGCAGGGTAGGGTGGTCACCCTGTGCCCTGAACAAAATTTTCGTATTTTAGGTGCAGTCCCCTCTCTACATTCAATTGGTGGCGAAAGAGGCTTACACGGCAGACTAATCAGGTCGTTGGGGGTGACTCCAGTGAATTGGGGTGGTGGATGTACACTGGTGAAAACAAATAAGCGTCTTACTAGAAACAGATTTAATAATCAAATTTAGGTACGATTATTAACAATATCCCACAGAAATAGTATTAAACACAAGCGATATTCCTAGATGTGTGGCCCACACTTAACCTATCACAAAATTCCACATCCAACCAACAGCTTGACAACCAAGTCTCGGTTAAACCAAAGCTCATGTACTGTCCAGACTCAAAAGTACAAATAACAAAAAAGGTAATACGTCGGGTCAAACGTACAGGGAACAACACCAGTAAGAGTCGAAAATAGTAAACAGTAAACGTAAAATTGAAAGTAAAATCGAAAGTAAAAATCTCTGCAATAAAGAAATAACCAACGTTACAAATCTATTTTCCAAAGGGATTTCAGAAGCATACCTTAGATGGGTGGGTTTAAGGATTCCTTTGCCATGAGCTCCTAGTAAGTTGATTGATCTGGAAAATTCCATAGCAGTACTCCCCAATAGAAAATAATACTTAAATACCAAAATAAAATACTGCCAAATTCGTCAACTACATCACCATATCCCATCAACGGAGCAAACTCACAAAATTGCTATTCTCGTGCTCAGCGACACAACCTATCTTCGGCCAGCAAACAGAAGAAATCACCAAGAAAACTCCAAGACGGAAACCTCTGTCAAAAATCCAAGGATGACGAAACCTCTTCATGGCTATTTTCAAAGTGGCCACTACACAGCGTAACCCAGAACTCTGATAAATCTGTCTAACGACGCTTATTTCTCACACATATTCTCATATTTCATACTTTCATTAACAAAACAATAAGTTCAATCCACAATAAAGGTCTTGAAAAGGTTAGAACCGGACGTTTGGAACTCGCTTCATGGAGTGCAACGATAGGCAACCAGTTATACTATATAGACTCGACTACAATGATAATATTGGAACAATTACGATATTTAGATTTAAATGAACAGATACGAAAATAGACAGTTTGCTACATAGACTCTCAGTATGGGCTATGCGTTCTTTGGCTGTTTTTATAATTGTACGTTTTGTTTATCCAACGTAAGTTCGTAAATTCCGGACTTTTGGATTGATTTAGTTTTATCCATTGGATTGTTGATGAAAGTTGATGCAATTTACTTTTCGAAGGATGAACAACTGTCACAGCTAAGTTTTCAAAATTCTGCTTAGACCACGGGTAAATCTTGGTTCATAAAGAATTGACGCAAATTTTAAATACCATTGGGTTTGAAACATCTAGGAGTTCCGAATGAGTTCTTTAAATCTGCGTTTCCTAATTAATTTAGCAACTAAACTTACAGGGTATCCATTGCCATATCCTTAACTAAAACTTTCTCTATTGCATGTCTTATTCAGAGGGAAGCTTGATAGACGATGAGTCAAGAAATTGATTCAGTTACTTTATGCTGGTGACAACAGCGTGAGTCATTAGAGACATACCTTAAAAAACTGATATAAATTATGTATATATCAAATTCCAATTTATTTTCACTGTTACTAATTACTAATACATCCAAAAATGGTAGTTGTCGATTGGCTACAATTCAATATGTAAATTTTACAATTCAGTTTCAAAAAAAAAGTGTCCGCGTCTGATATTTATATATCATTCACATATCTCAGCCTCATCCTAGGGAAATACTTTATTTGTTTCTATGACTATGTCTCGAATTTGTACATGAAATGACTGGCGATGAAAATTAACAATACGTCTATAAATCTACGGCACTGCATCAATATATTTAGAGTGTACTGTATGTACAAGAATAAAAACATATGCCACAGTTTCTAATGTGAATGTGTGTTCGAAAAACGTGATTAAGATTTATGTAACAATAATGAAAAGTAACGTGTCTGATGTGTGTACACTATCTGTTATCCTTAATATATACCATAAGCTAAGATAAAGGCGAAACTAGTTATACCTTCAAAACTACATCGGAACTAGAATCAACAAGTGTTTTGTTCAAAGGTATGCGAAATTGCACATTGAAAGAGAAAAAATAATAATGAATCGATGATCTAGAATTTAATTATTCATCTAATGCAGATACTTTAATCATTTTATCAGATTCTTCATCGGTTTCTACCTTACTAGACACCAGTATGCCCTTCAATATCAAAATCAACCCTGGTATTATCAACATAAAAAACTTCTACACAACTCACTAGCCAGAGAAAAAGGGGTCATTTTGTATGGGCAAAAGCACGCATTGGCATAAAAAAAATGTGGACTCTTTAGCAAAAGATAGCATCATCTCTGTATTTCTAGTAGAACCATAAATATCTGACTTTTTTAAAAGACTAAAATCCAAATTTGGAAATAGTTGCAATGGAAATTTTGCCACTCGAATCTTATAAGATATACACTTCATCATTATGATCTCCCATCTAAATGATACAAACATTATAACTACCTAAGAAAATATGTAACAACTATAATTGGATATGCCTGTTTTCCAGCACATATGTATACATATTCCACTTTCAGAGATTTGTGATACGTGTAATATCAAAGGTCACCTGAACCATATTTCTTCCAATGTTCTAAATACAGCAAGTGATATACAACAATTTTATTACGTTTTTTTTTATCGCCGTCTCTCGTGGTGACTCCGAGGGCACTGCAGCCATGTAGGCTTATTGTGTCACTTCCCTATCTTATCTACACCGTGCCGGTCATTCCCTATAGTCTACACAGTCCTATCACGACCTGTGAGAGTTTATGACAGGATATCAATAGCTTCGGCACACGGTGTATCTTGAATATTTACTCTAGCTATAACGTTCTCTCTGTCTCTCTTAGTCAATATAATAAATAAAATTGTAAATTGTATCTTCTGATGTTTTTCGTCTATTATATCCCTTAATTTATATTGGTCCTAACTAGAGTAAGTGATAGTTAGGTTAGTGGTTGACCAAATGATAAAAAGATAACATTTTGACGCGAAAACGTCAATTCGATAGCCATTTGACAAAAACTCCATTATTCCCTGATCATTATTTAGAAGAGAATGAAGACAGGATAAGTTGTAACTGAAACTTCTGGGGTGCTTCCAATGGATTTAGAAACACGAATATGTCAAATTACAGGATTTGAAGCCCCAAGATTCCCATATCTTACCTCAAATATAAGGAAGAGGAGGGGATAAGCTGTAATTATAATATAGAAGGGTATAGAACTACTTTTGTGTTGCTGTGGGCCACAGCCATACAAAACTGGCAAGCGCCCTCTATGATGAATAAAGTCCAATTTACATTCTATCATGCTGTTTAACATATGCTGCACTAAACGCTATTTTATATATATTGGGTTGGTTGCTCTACACAACCAGTGTCATTGAATTAATTATCGTGTTCAGTTTCGCATGCTGTTAGACTGTTGCTAGTTTCCATGAAACAATCTGTTTAATACGTCTCATAGTTGTACTATAGGTGACCAATGCAACGATATGGATGAGAAGGGGCAGGGAAAACTGTTATTGTTCGTGCCTAGATCGTGAATTATTTGGTGGTGATATGAATAATAATAAAAATATGAGAATGACATGTCTTACTGATGCTTCGAAAATATAATGTGTTTCCTTTTCCAGAGCATTATTAGATGTGTATGTAATAACTACACAGCTTTGAAAATATGCTTGTGTTACATTCAACATTCATAGATACTTATTACTTATACAAAATTGTTGGCATAGTGGATAGTTTTATTTCATCGTGTGTCAAAAACATCCTGTAACTGTGCCTTTGATGCAAATGTCACAAACGTAAAGGTTATTTATCAGAAAATCCCAGAAAAAGAACAGAAAAATGAAGAAAATGCCTCAACTAAATAGACAATATCATTGACTTATTTTGGATATTTTGCATCAAATTATATTGTAACAAATATGTCTGAATGCGCGTACAAGTCCAAGCAACATTCGATGACTATTTTAGGTATACCTTCCCTTAACATATCATATTATATGTCTATTAAGTTAGAGGTACCTACAGCGCGTCAGTATTTATTGTTTTTATTTTGCCATCCTTAAATGAAATATAATATATTTTGCAACGTAATGTTTAATTGTTAATTCAAAATGAATCAGTACTATTTAACAATAGAGTTACTTTCTATTTTCCATAACTATATAATTAGGCAACAAGTTTTACATTTGTAAGCAAAGTCATTGCATAATTTATGTAGTACTTATTCATTATAATGCTTTTATAATCTGACAAACTTTATTTATCTCTAAATAAACTAGTTAGATTACTTCTGATTATTATGCCTCCTAGTTTTACAATTATATACTACACCACTAGATGGAGCTCGTGTAAACATAGAGGTATAAACTAATATTTAATTGTCTTTCTGTTATCCTGGTTATATTTATTATATTCATATTCCCTTTAAATGGCAATTTCGCTTAATTTATTCCACATATTGATTAAAATTTGTTTTATACCATACATATTTTTCGATTTTATAATTTATTTGTATTTGAATTTGAAAAGGACTATTCTTTACCGATAGTTATTTATATTTGAAAGTGAGACCAGTAACCATTTTTAGTTGATTTGGTGGAGACTCCATCCATCTGGACTTAGTCATTTATAGTATTGAGCTGAATTTTTTTAAAATATGTACTACTTTGATGATTACCATTATAAATATTTCGCATGAAATTTGAAGTGAGTTATATTAGCAAGTATTCGTTACCTTATAGCAAGATTCCTCAAAGCCGCCTGATTGCAGATATAAATATGTTTTGTGAAGAAATCTCATCCGAGTTTTCTGCTTACATGAGATCTTTGCTTGAATGGGCTTTTCCCTCAATTTTTTTTTATTGTGTTATTGGAAAGAGCCTATCAAAATATTACTAAAAATGAATTTTTATTTTTTTTCTGAGCGCATAAAATACCACAAAAAAAATACAAATGTTCCGTAAATGAACAGCAGTTTGAAACGATAGCTTTCGGGCGCCAATGTGACGTCATCATAAACTGCACCAATCAGTATAAGATTAAACGGCCGTCAGAATTAGCTATGAAGGTGCATTCAAAAAGAACCTCACTTCTCTGCCTTGCTTTCCACAACCTGCAATTCTATTGGTGCCTGAAGTACATTTATGAGGAACTACCAATAGAATCTCATATTGCAAAGTGGTAACGCTTAATTGAGAACGTGCGTTTATGACGCCCATTGACAGTGCCAAGAAGTATCTGTCATAATGTCATAAATCACGAGAGTGCAGCCCAGCGTGTTTACTTCTTGTTTGGTGTTATAGTATTAATTTCTTTTAAAAATATGAGTAAATGTGAAGACAGATTTGTAAAAGGTCCACTAAAAGAAAGAACAATATATACATACGTTAAAATGATCTTCGCAACAGAAAAATCCAGGAGCAGTATAAACAATACCTGGAACTTTTGCAACTTTCCACCATAATTTTCGAATTTCCAAATTTGTTGGAACTCGCAAAAATAACTTCGTACTATTTTCACTATTATTTGGACACACTGGTACAAAACAAACCTTTTTAAGCGGCATTTTATAATTAGAAGAGAGCAAAATTAATTTTCGTATCGAACGTAAACAATAGAAAGTGAGGTTATCGAATAAAGTTTGAACATTTCAGTACAGCGTTGCCAAATGAAACTGGCATTATACCATATGTGAACCAAATGAACAAAAATAGAGAATATAAATCTGATATATAGATTTTAGAAACTCATACAGTCAAAAGTTGATACAATTTTTGTTTTTATTTAGTGTCAGAGAAACGAAGAATACCTTGTAACGAAAAAATGCGCTATTCAAAGTAGACAATTGATAACGGAAATACGATGTTCATGTAAAAAGACATACATCTGGCAATAGAGGATCCTCATTAAGAATACGACTTTTATTGGTCTAATCAGTGTGACGTCACGCATGGCGCCTTAAAACTTACGTTTCAAATTACCTCAAATAAAACTGATTTTGTAATGTAAATATTTGGTAGAACGTAAAAAATTGGAAGAAACTAAATTAAAATAAAATTATATTGCAGTTTATTATATGGCTTGATTATAGTGAAGTAGTAAAATTCAGTCATGCGGGAAAGGCCCATTAATATGCACTAGAATCGGTTCCTTCCTGAGTCTTCTGTCCGTTTTTGTACCGTTTACATCTCCAGTACTCAAAAGATAACCCGAAGTTGTGATGACTGGGAACACGAGTGTGCATGGAATGATCAACTTATAGACGGGAGATACACGTTATCCTCAGACTAAGTGGTGGCCGAGTCCATTATAGGCAGAGCTATTAGGCAGCCTTTGTGTATCCCAGTTCTTGACCTGGCGCATTCTACATTCTTTTCTTGAACCGTCTATTAGCGGCTTCCCTAGTTTATAGTTTCAATTGAACAAGCAAGGATAACTTTCGATAAAACCGTTGGAATGATTTTGATGGCGCTTGTTATTTCTAGATAGACTAGCCTTTCAACTTGTGTATGCGAGTTCCAATTATTGAGCGCTCCTGAGAGCATCACCACACCAAAAACACGTATGCTATGAGGGGTTTTACCATAGCAGTCTGCGCACAAGGAGTGGTTTTCGAATTTATTTCCCATTTTGGACCTAAGTTGCCGTTGAACATTCATAAAGATACACAGATTTTTCTCATTTGAACTTCCATGCGATCCTTCCACTGCAGTTAGGAGTCTAGGGTTACTCCCCAAATGTGTTCTCTTAAGAAGTTCTCTTAAGGGTTTATTTTTCTTTCTCTCGTGAACAGCATCTATTTTACTGGAAGTGGCAGAATACCCGTGTATGTTACAACACACCCACATTATGTTAAGAGCCCCTTGCATGTTATATCATAGTTTCTGCAAATGAGCCTCTAATTATGGCATAAGATTTTTGTGATATCAATGCCAATATCAACATTAACAGCAACAGCTACATCGATATCAATATTAGCATCAACATCATCAACGTCAACGTTAACATCAATATCAATATCAACATCAACATCAACATCAAAGTTAATATTTTCCTTACCAAATTATTGAAATAGAGAAATCCAATTTGTAATGTTCACATTTGTTGCCACTTTCGTAGGAGGAAAACATTTTTCACATGTTTTAAAAATACCTCCCCCATTCGTATTGTAAAATCCAGTTCTTTTTTATGTCTATCATGCTGATATCTAGCACCTTGAGGATTGTAAAAGAGAAATATCACTATTTATTATACTAAAAAAACCGCTGCTTAAGGAATCACTACTTCCACATCCAGATTTTTCATCCAAGTCTCTTTAAAGGAAAACATCTTGACTATATTTCCACTCTAGTGTGTGGAAATAATTAGTAATAAAATTTCACTAATATATTTGAGGCAGAGGCAATAAAAAAATTTTAGATGGCTTCTAGAATATACGCAAAAAATAAAGTTTCTGGACTCTTATTAGCTTGTTTTACTTATTTACCCTATTTATTATAGTGTGGGGGTGCTAGAGACGTTGGAAAATGTTATAGAAATTTGAGACCTTGGCTGCAAGTATATACACCAAATTCCAAGTTTCTGTACTCTTACCGACTTGCTTTACTTATTTTCTACAATTTACTCCTAATTAACCCCCAACCCTTCAACGGAATCATCTCACAACAAATTCAAATTCCAAATGTCGTGAAAATACATACGTGTACCAAATTTCAAGTGAATATCTCAATTTTATTTTATCAGCCCCTTTAATGTTGGAGTTGAAGGGGTTGAAAAATATATAATCCCAAGTTTATGTACTTTTACCAGCTTGCTTTTCTTATTTTTCATTATTTACCCCTATTTAACCCTCGACCCTTCAACAGAATCATCTCAAAATATAGTTTAGTTCCAAATGTTATTATAATACGCGTACAAAAATTTTTTTTCGATTACTCCGATTACTCTACTTCGTGGATGTAGAAGTAATTAGGGTTCGAATATTACAAAATCTTCTCGGTTGGATAGAGAAAACACAGAGAATATTTCAATTTCCTGGGCATCAAAACTACACTAGAAACACACATATTAATTTTGAGGTTGGAGTGTCTTCTAGTCAGATATAGCAACAGATGAATTCTGAATTGTAGTTAATGTATATAATGGTAGAAGTTATTGTTTAATAAAATTACGTAAACTCGCTTCTTCAACAAATACGCTTCTCAAATAGAATCTACAATGTTGTATTCTCAACGATCAATGATTCAAGGAAAACTGCATGGTAAGCTGTGATGACTGATGAGGTCTCCAGAACCTTGATCCGATGTTGTCAAGAACTGACGAAAATGGGCTTTACCTGTTAGGTAACCACGAAATACAGCGTGCTGCTGTCAAATACTAAATGAAGATTACTAAATTAGGGCATAAATCATAAAACAGCTGCCAAATCTTTGAGAAGATTAAGAAGAACTGGAGCTAATGTATCTACTTGAAATTTGATATCTAGGGTCTAAGGCCACGAACCCCGGTTGCACAACGTGCCAAACACTTACCAATGCACCTGCCAATAATTCCCCACTAAGGCCAAAGAGTTCTCTTTGGTGAGTTTTTGTCTTGAGCCAATCTTGTTAGTAAACATGAGAAAATCGATGTCCTCGTCTACGATTACTACGGAATCATAATTTGAAGCAAGCTTAATATAGTGTTTAATATTTCGGTAACTAAAAACTGCTCTACAATTTTCTCACATAGATTATCCACATCGAGAAAAGTGCGAGGAACTGAGTACCACACGCTCACTTTAAACTTTCTCTAGCAATAAATATGAGTCCTATGAAAAAAAGTTAATAATACATAAAACAAGAAGTTTTACGCCCTTTAATTCGTCGTATTTATTTTTTAGAACATGGTAGCTCTAATTAATGAAAACCCGTCGCTAGGTAAAATGGTACTGGACTTCCTATATCTGATAAGAGTTAAACTATAGATTGGCGTAGGTTTAGAGTTGTATCCTATTGTTTAACCTTATGTTGTGAACACCTACCAACCGTGGTCTCCAATTTTGTGTGTTTATATAAAGTCGCCTTGAAAGACCCCTGGGCGTGAAGAGTGTGTCCTTGTTTATTCCTTGATTGTTTCTCTTCTTTTTCTCTTTCTCATTCTCGATTAGGTTAGAATAGACATAATGACTTTCGCAATACCCACAATTGTCGTGGCTATACGGGCTACGTTCCCAAAGCCATTTCCTTAGGGGAAAAAAAAAAAAAAAAAAAATTTATGTAGCCTCAACAGATGTTTTTAACACCTCTTCCAAGATGGCAGCGAACTGCGGATACGTAATGTATTGAAAATTCACCAATATACTCACAAATGACTCCCCCCTCCACTATGCCTGAAAAGCTCGCCGATGCGATGTCGCGTGACTGCTAACCTCTTCAGAAGGATTTCATATATACTGACTGGACTCTTAGTGGAGTGGAAGTATAGCAATCGGCAAAAAATGACTGTCTGTCGGGCTGTAACATTTTGTGCTTTCGTTTTCTCAGCAATGGTTTAAGATTGACTTGAAATTTGGTACACGTATTCACTATAATGTGATCTAGAACTAGATTATATTTTGAGTTTACTCCAGTGAAGGGTTGCGAGATAAATAGGGACAGACAAGTAATGCATACTAGTAAGTGTTCAGAAACTTTGGGATTGGTGTAAATACTGAAATACAAGGCCTCAAATACTTTTACAACAAGTGCCACTCTCCATCACCGCTTCTATTCCCTTATTATAGGTTTAATAAAATAAAAAACCTCTGGCTAAGAAATCACTACTTCCACATCCAGATTTTCCATCCATATCTCTTTAAAGGAAAGCACCTTGACAGTATTTGCACTCTAGTATGTGGAAATAATTGAATTTAGCATATACTCCAAGAATGAAGTTTCTGGAGTCCTATTAGCTTTCTCTATTTTTTCCAATTTACAACACCCCACACCTTCAACGGAATAAGCTCAATTAGATGTCGTTAAAGTACATACATTTACCAAACCAAATTTCATGTGAATATCTCAATTTTGTTTTATCAACCCATTTAATAATAGAGTGGTAGTAGGGGGGGGGGGGGGTTGAAAAATATTGTAAAGAAATCTGAGACCTTGTTGTTCAGTATATACATCAAATCCCAAGTTTCTGTACTTATACCTGCTTGCTTTATTCATTTACCCCTATTTACCCCTACTTAACACCCAACCCTTCAACGGAATCATCTTCGAATATAATCTAGTTCCGGATGTCGTTATAATACATACGTGTACCAAATTAATATCTTAATTTTATTCTATCAACCCCTTTAATAATGGAGTGGAGGTGGTGGGTCGAATTGAAAAATATTATAAAAAATCTGAGGTCTTGGCTTCTAGCATATACACCAAATCTAAAATGTCTGCGCTCTTACCAACCTCAAACCTGCAACGGAGTACTCTGAAAATATACCTAATTTATATAGTTCTAGATATCGTTATAATATATTTATACGTGTATCAAATTTCAACTGAATATCTCAATTCTATTTTATCAACCTCTTAAATAATGGAGGTTGTGGAGGGGTTGAAATATGTTATAAAAAAATCTAAGGTCCGCACTTCTAGTATATACAATAAATCTCATGGTTCTGTACTCTTACCAGTTTGCTTTATTTATTCTCCCCTATTTACCCCCCAACTCTTCACTGGATATGTTAAAAAAACAATCCAGTACTAGATCTCATTATAATACATACGTGTACAAAATTTCAAGTCAATACCTTAAACAGTTCCAGAGAAAACGTGCGGACAAACCGACAGACAGAAATTTTTTTATTCAAATTTAATATCTCGACATTTCATGACATTCTAAACCTACTTCAACAAAAAGAAAGTTTGAAAATTTTTTTTTCAATTACTGTACTTTCAATCCACTATGTGGATGTGGAAGATATTCACAAATGGAACTAGACTATAGTTCTTGAGATAATTCCGTTAAAGGGTTGAGAGTGTATATGGGCGAGGGGGAAAATAAGTGATGCAAGCTAGTAAGAATCCAGAAACATGGAATTTGGTGTACCTATACACTAAAAGCCAAGGTCCCGGATTTTTTAATGACATATGCCCCCTTCACCACCACCTTTAACATTTCCAGTCCATTATTGGAGGGATTCTTAAAATATCTCTTACAATCTCTCTAATAATGGACATGGATATTTTTGGACATCAGCCACCCTCAGTACGACCTCAGGGCCGACGATTTCAAATATTAGATTATTAAAATTTTATGAGCAATTATTTGCACTTTCTAGAGTGTAGGTATAGTATCGAGATCGTGTTAAAAGAGAATAATCTAGTTTTTATTAATCAAAATAAGTCAATTATGTAAGTAAGCTAAACTAAATCTATAACAGATAATATTATGCATTAATTGGCAGCATAACGGTTTCAGAAGTAATTATATTAACTTGTAACTTGTTTACCTTGACAATACTGATAGCAATACATTAATGACCCTTAATTTCATCATACTATAATTTGAATACTACATTATTCATAATGAGCTGCTTATCTAGAACTGAATATTTTAAAGAGTGACGAATTTGCGACACTATTTTAATGTGGAAAGGAATGGAGAACTCCTTGTTTATCATTTTTTATAATCCACAATGTGTAATATAATAATGTCTCTATTTTTTGCTATTGAATAAGAATATTAAAGAACCGTCATACATCAATGTCCTGTCATTCACAGAAAAAATATGTATGTGTTGAACTTATAAATTTTAGATTACCCCAATGATGTATTCATTATAGAATTACTAATATTACTTTACTCGTAAATATCAGACTTGCTAATGTTTAATTATGTACATTTATCTCTAATGCCTCTGAAATTTGAACTGTTAGGAAGGCAGATATATGTTGTATTGACGTTCTTGTCACATGAGAATGGAGGCACCTCTCTGTATAGTCCATTGCACCGTCTTGATTCGCAAGAACATACTACGACCCCCCCCTCCCCCAAAAAAGACTCTCCAGCATCATATTCCCTCGATTATATCATTTTACCTGAAAAATCGAACTCTGCGTCACCCTGTATAGTGAAGGTACCTAAAAAGAACAATTGTTTCCAATATATTATTATTACACTCTTCGCAAATACAAAACGAAGAGTATATTGCATTCGATAGGTACACTTCTAATACGGGTAATATTGCTCGTATAAAAAAAAAAATCACTGTGTTGGTGATCGAATTCTGAACAACTTTCAAAATGTCTGTCCGTCCGTCTATCCGTCTGCCTGTCTGTTCTTCTGTCTGTCACGTTACTTGTAAGCACGATAACTTAAGAATGGAATGTCCGATTGTCTTTAAATTTGAACAGTAAGTTAGTGGCAGCGGGAGGAAGAACCCTATTGTCTTTTAACATAATCGATCAATAAATAAAAAGTTATAAATTTTCTAAATAAAAAAAATTATTTTAATGTTTTGTAATGAAACTAAAAATATCTTAAACTAATATTTAAAAAAAACTGCGGAGATTATCCTATAGAATGTGCAACAATGATATAAAAAGTGCAGTAAATCGGCGAAGAGTATAATGGTTAGCTTTTTTATTATGCGTATGTAGCGTTCATAACAAACCACAACTTTACAAAATTTCAACTATGGAGGCCCAATACTTTCTGAGAAAAACAACGGTGATATATAAAGGACGGACGGACGAGCATGATGAAACCATAAGGGTTGTACAGAATTTGAAAAACATATGTAATGGTTAAGTTGATGATAAAAAATTCAATAGCTATGAATATGATTCATTCATTTATCGAGTACTTTTTCCACTTGACATAAGTTGACAAATAAAATTGCAGGAATTGCGAATTTTATTTTATACTGAAACACAACAATGAACTTTCAGCTCTATTTTAATTTTAATTTTATTTCTACTGAGACTTACTTAAGCTCTCTAAAAATGGATTTCCTTATGCGTTAGATATTTTCAATGATACGTTACGTTAAGTAGACTTATTAAAGAATGTATTTAACTAGTGAATGAAACGGAGGTTTAAAAATATTATGCAAGTGACTAATACGTCTACATTATTATGCAGGCACTAGATTCGTGTTATTAATATATGGAGAAATGTATCAAGGAAGGTCTTCTGTTTTATAGACATTATAAAAAAAGATATGCCTGGTGATATTCCTATAATTCCGATATATTTATATTTGTTCTTATTTGTATTATTTTACTGACCATCCAAACAAAAATATTCAAAAGGTTGCCGGAGTTTCTTTACTCTCATATTTTATAAAAAAAAATCAGAAATTCAAGCAAACGTATCTTTGAAGTACTGCAATATAACGCCAACATAACCTTGAAATAACATTAATAAAGTAATGTTGGCTATTGTAGTGCTTAGGGGCGGAGGAAATTTCACGTTCTATCGTGACAAATCCGTACAGATTGCATTAGGGATGCAATTTTGTCGAACGATCTACGTGAACATACCATAAAAATATTAAGTATGCGAAAAATTTCATATTGCCCAACATGTCTTTGTGTGTGCAAGTCGATTCTTTATATTCTGAACTATATTTTTATTAGTTTATTTAATATCGGCTTATTTTTCAGACTTGAGCTAGAAGCCTAGACGAACATCCTCACATAAGTAAAACAGGTATTTTTATTTACCTTATATCTAGTAGACAAGGCACTGACTGCTCTACGTTTTCTCTGAAGAATGATATATCCACTACGCAATCCCCGCCTACAATTGCACAGTTATTATGTATACGCTGATATACAAGCTGCTAGATAATGGAGCGAGATCGTTGCAGTTCCCTGAAGGTCAAACTCCCAAGTACTAACTACGACCAACATTATTAAACTTTCCGTATCGCATCGCCAGGATGAATCTGTGCTCACCCCTTTCTAATAGTCTTCCAAATGCTTCAAACCCTTTATGATTGTTGACTTAATGAATTATGCCTTATTGTTACGAAAACATTGCCACGATGAGTACAGATTTTGAAGAAAGCTGAGTAGTATCTAGACTCAGCCTTTAGATATATCATCTTCCTGATCCCAGTAGTGCGTGGGAAAAAGGTAGCATAATACCTATCCAATGCATTATCTGAATCATATGGAGTTTCTTATGGTATCATACTAGTTAGGGAGCTGACGCGTAAAAAACGATCTCGTCGTAACTTTCTGCCGTCTGGTATTTAAGCTCTATAAAAATTTGGAGCATTTTTTATTATAGAAATATAGATGGACCCCGGGCGGTTTTCGAGACACGTAAATCGAAAAAAAAATGTTGAGGTAACCGCTTGGTTTTGACGATAAAATTTTATGTAAGTATTCCACATGCCGAGAAAAATTTGGCTGATAAAGTTCAATTGCGGTATTTACGTGCGTGAATTAATAAAAAAAAGTGAACCGTAACCAGATGAAATATTTTCCGTTCGACATGTAGATTGTTGGAAAAGTAGTGGCAGAAATTTTGGACGGGCCACTTTGGAGTAATTTGACGTCAAAATGTGGAAAATTCAACATTTTGACGTCAAACTACACCAAAATGCCCCGTCCAAAATTTCTGTCACTATTTTTCCAACGTTATACACGTCGAAAGGAAAATATTTCATCCGGTTACCGTTCGCTTTTTTTTTATTAATTCACGCATGGAAATATCGCCATTGAACTTTTTTTCTGTCACTATTTTTCCCGACATGTGGAATATATACATAAAGTCTTACCGTCAAAACCAAGCGATTACCTCGATATCTTTTTTTCGATATACGTATCTCGAGAACCGCCCGGGTTCTGCCTATATTTCTATAATAAGAAATGCTCCAAATTTATAATTCTAAATACCAAACGGCAAAAAGTTACGACGAGATCACTTTTTTACGCGTCAGCTCTCTAACTATACTAAAACCTTTATTTTTATACTTCTTATCAACGATATTGTCTGTAATTGTTTATTTGTAGCATATTCAGACTTTCTTACTTTTTATTGGGTATTTTGCCACTGAAAAATATTAAAAAATTTTGTTGAAAAAACCTCTTCCCCAAACGGATCAGACAAAGGTTTGTTCTTGAATACTTGACTGTTTCAAAAAGTCTCACACCTAAAAATATATAAACTAGAACAATGTTATAAACTGAAAACTGAAAATGAAAGCTATAGGTAGTTAATGTTTCGGAGGAGAACCTACTTCCGTTCTCAAAACTTTTTTGGCCGTCAACCATGACAGTTCTTTGTTTATGTATTTCCATAGTCACGTGAGACATTAAATTATATTTATCTTATTTTTATTTACTTCGTCTCTAAGGATGGGCAACCAACTACTACAAAAATCTATTGAATAATTCTATACCTATAGCTTTCATTTTCAGTTTTTAGCTTATAACATTATTCTAGTTTAAATATTTTTAGGTGTGAGACTTTTTGAAACAGTCAAGTATTCAAGAACCAACCTCTGTCTGATTCGTTTGGCGCAGAGGTTTTTTCATTAAAATTTTTAAATATTTTCAGTGGCAAAATACCCAATAAAAAGTAAGAAAATTCTTATCAACGACTTTTCTTGCATCACAAACTTAGATCACCTAGTAAAATTTGTAGTTGACTCATAAAATTTAAATAATAATAATAGTCTAGTTAGTAATAAGACAAAATTTATTAATATGTCTAATTGGTACAAAAGGTACCTATTTGAGTTGCTATATATTTTTTATCACACCACCGGTACTACAAATACCATTCAGAACTCTCCTTAATTTCGTTCTTCCAAGGTTTTACAGTGCACTCGTTTATTAAACAAGGTTCCAAAATGTATTAATAGGGTAAGATATGTTTTAAAAATTTTTAATGTGAGGCCCAGCACATAGGGACACTCTTGTAACTTTTGAATTTGCAAATAAATGCATTTGCAAATTAAAAGGTTTCAACTTTTGTATACCTACTGATATAGTGACACGACATAAAATTTCCAATTCAAATTTTTAAATCAAACAATATTTTTGCATATTTATATCCTGCTAACCAAAATTTATTTGATCGAATTCTCAGACGTTATTTTGATTTTGAAAAAATATGATTTGTTAATATTTGTAGACTAGTATGTGGAGATTATTGGTCATTGAATTCTAATAATATTTGGGGCAGATGTCATAGAAAAGCTTGAGGCGTTAATTTCTACTATATACGTTAAAAATGAAGTTTCTAGTTTACTCTATTTATTTTGCCCTATTTACACCCTACCATCTTCCACCACTTCAATGGAACCATCTCAATCAGATGTCATTAGAATACATACGTGTACTAACTTTCAAGGGAATATCTCAATTTTATGTTATCAATCCCATTAATAATGGAGCGGAGGTGATAGGGTTTGAAAAATATTAGAAAGAAACCTGAGGCCTTGGTTTCTAGCATATACACCAAATCCTAAATTTCTGTACTTTTACCACCTTGACTTACTTTGATAGCATAAAGAGATTTTATCGAAATTGTATTAAAACGGATATTTAGCTACTGGAGGCTGATACCGAGTCTGAAGTTAAATGTTAATAATTTAAAATCGTAGATCTAATAGGACTGTCATTGTTGTAAAGCTTTTACAGACTTGCGTGAAATTTGTTACATTGGAATATAACGACCCTTTATCATTGATATCACTCGTCCCGACCGTGTCGATGAGAATTCACGCAATCGTAAATAGTACCCATATTTGTGACATGAGCCAAACGTCTAAAGAACAGAAGGATTTTTTTTTAACATTGACACTTGAAAACATATTATTTATCATGTCAAGATAATTTGATAAAATTCCCCATTGATTAATTAATATACACCAACGATTAACACAAATCTTGCTCCCGGGGAACACACGAAAAGAACCGGTTAAAACTCCATTAAACTTGACAAATTTAAGTCAGCGGCAGATTAAAAAAATTCTGTGTAAAATGAGGTGTAGTGGTGGAAGAGCAAAGCACGCATCTAATTATTAATAGCAATTGAAAATTAATGAGACGCGTTTGATAATGGTCCCTAAAAATAAAAGTAAACAGAACAGTGTCTGTATTAGTGCACTATAGCTGGAAGGTCGTAGAATTTATACTACCTGCGACCCGTCCCTTCTTCATGTGTATGATGTATGGAGACCAACATGGGCAATATAAACAGCCAGTCAGCCATATGTGAATGAAGGGAGATACATTTTTTGCTTGTTTATTGTAGCATTGGCATTGGCTTATTTATTTATTATTTATCTCTTTATTAAAATTTAAATTAGTAATGGAGATTAAATTTGAAAAGGTATTAAACATAATACATAGGTGATGAAATGGAAAACTGTCCGGAATTCGGGGGCGGAAATTGAAACCGATTGTTTCAAAGAAACGACATACCTACAGGGCGAGCAAACTATCCCTTCGGACCTTTTTTCTCATAACGCGCAAGAAATATTGTTACCGCGAGATAGGGCTCTTCCCAGTAACTCCACTGTAAATGGAACGGCTAATAAACAAAAACAAAAAAAAATGAATGCTGCCAAATTCAGAAACAGAAGAAACACTTCCCATCCTGTATTCCCACCCCATGCGTCATGCGGCTCTCGCTGCTGACAACAAGCATGTCCAATGTCCAAGCCGGCGTATGCAACTGGTCTTGCGGTATATAAAACATCCGAGATTTGGTTCCGGCACGCGGTTTGGCCGTCTTTTGGACGTGTTCGACGGATGGCCAAGCTGCGTGTTGGGAGAAACCACCATGGATGCCCGGAATCGGCAGCAATGCCCACCTTACACTGGCAAATCAATCAATCAACTAACGATTAAAACAAATCTACTACTGACATTTTTATTGCATGAGAGCACAACATGTGACATTTAGTTTTCAATACTACACTTTTATGTTATTTCAAGCAAGTCTGTAATACGTGAAAACATTAAATATATAAACAGGAAATTTCAACTGCCAAGGAAAATAAAATGTATCGTTTCGATTAAAATTAAATTAGTCTTGTCATAATGTACCGAATAATGAATTAATTATAGTATTTATAAATGCGGTAGTTCTTAATATTACTGTATAATGATATACTAGTCGTTTTGTCAATAAATTACATCCAAAGTCCTCCTTGAATTTGTAAGGAACAGCTATCAATTATTATTAATCTTTATATATCACTATGAATAAAAGTTATCCATTGATTATATTATTTTATTATCTCAAAGTACTAGGTCAACTAGAAATACGCCCGCCTCACAAACCGTCGCGAATAAGAAGAAAAAGATATTTAGATCTTAATCTTTTTAGGGGTAATGTCTTATCATAATTTAAAAATAGTTACATTGTTTGTGTAATTGTTTTTCCCTTAATCTATACGGTAATAATGGCAAGATTAATTACTGGTTTTTGAATAATGTAATTAACGAATTAAGTGTCTTTAATGCAATTGTTGCTCAATTTAGAATTAGTGTGGGCTACAGTGAGAAATGAAAAACCTGTGATAAAATTTAGTAAGTAAACCACACTTCGTCTATTTCAGTAGCTTACCTTGTACCTACTTCGGAAGCAGGAAATTATTGTTCCCAAGAACTCTTGGTAGCGTCTTGAATTTCGGCCGGCTAATACTTTGTTAAGAAAAAAACCACACCATTTCGACTGGAATTGTGCACTTTTTGATCCTTACACTCGTTTTTGAATAAATTAATATCCTTAATTCCTTAATACAATAATGTTCAGATATTATCTATAATTGTTTATTTGTGGCATATTCAGATTTTCTTACTTTTTATTGGGTATTTTGCCACTGAAAAATATTTAAAAATTTTAATGAAAAAACCTCTGTCTGATCCGTTTGGCGCAGAGGTTTTTTCATTAAAATTTTTAAATATTTTTCAGTGGCAAAATACCCAATAAAAAGTAAGAAAAACAATAATGTTCGTTGGCATTAATGCCATTTACCCCAGAGCGAATACTATTAATTATTATAAAATAACAATTATATCATTAGGAGGTGCCAATGATAGTTAACAGTTAATATAAATAATTAGGAAGGAATATTCGAGATGGAGCTAACTTCGACCTTCTACCATCATTTCTCTAAGGTGCCGATAAGGATAATTAGTCATAGAATCTAAGAACATATTGCAAAACACCACTTTTGCGTTTTCATCCATTAATTAATTGCAAACCGAAAGAAAGCCATTATAACACTTGCATATCTAACTTCTCAGCACAAGAAATCTGTAAAAGACACAGGAGGTATGTACCGCATATGAATTATAAAGATATTAGTTCTGTGCAGTACATATTTCTGGGGATATGTATTATTAAATAATAATTATACTGTATGAAATTGTGCAAACAATGACAAGAAAAATGCTATCGATACTATTGGAATGAAATGAAAAATAACATTCTTATGACTTTCGCACGATGTGAAGGATCACTAATTTCAGATTACGCCTAAAAGACATAACTTCTACATACCTCCGGGAATAAGCAACGCAGCTTACATGTTAAAATGCAAATATTGCAAATCGAAAACCAAGTTTTTAGTTATAGCCCAGTTGCCAGAGACAGAAATTGATAAAAACCGGTCACTAAATGTTATATCGCTGAAGTAGCTTTGTTAGTGTAGAATACGATAAAAAAAAGTTTACAGCTGTAAGATCCCTAAAAAATCGAAAATATTGCCCGAAATTCGTTTTTTGGCCAATAACTCGAAAAATAAAAAAATATGTCAAAAAACGAATATATTACTAGGCGATAGAGGGGGAAATTTCACATAAAAAATGTATATGAAAATTTTTTGTACGATAAAAAATGTAGCCTCCAGATTTATTTTTTTACGCACGAGAATGGAACGTGGCGACACATAAGTACGGCTTGCGAAGCGTGCGCGGTCACTGCGGTGCACTAAATTTGTTGTATCTTTTGAACTAATTAATTGAATTGAGCTCAATAAAGCTTAAATGAAACGAGAAATATGTGGCTATTGCATTATCATAATTTCAAATATAAAAATGAATGTATGTAGGAATAGTACATATATGAAGTCTGAACATAAAGAGATTTCCGATGAAATCGGTAAAAGCTCTACCTTTTCTACAATTTTTAAGATAAAAGTCTGCAACTTTCAAGTGTTACTCTGGAAGTAATGTATGAAAAGATCCGATGGATAGGTGTGCCAAATAATTTTTGTGATAAATTTATTAACGTTTACTTTACTAGGGGTTTCACGAATTTTGGAGCAAGGAAAAATGTTTCTTTTATTCTCATAAAATAAAGAAGTTTTTTAAGATAAATCCTCTTAAAACATTTCAAAGTACATATTTCAAGCTTTAAAAATTGCACCTACAGAAATCTAATAACGCGATATAAGCCAAAGTAATAGGTGGTTAAAATTAGGTATATCAAATTTTATCACTTCCTCAAGATTTTGAAATTTGGAAGTGCACATCTTCTAAAATAAATATTTCATATTTTTTTCACTTATCGGATCTTTTTACTTCAAGAGTAATATGTGAAATTTTCAGATTATTGTCTTAAAAATTGTAGACATGGTAGAGTTTTCACCGATTTCATCGAAAATTTTTATATGTTATAACTTCATATCTGTACTATTCCTGCATACATTCATATCTATATTTGAAAAGATGATAATCGAATAGCCACATGTATGTCGTTTCATTTAAGCTTTGTTGAGTTCCATTTCATTAATTAGTTCAAAAGCTACAACAAATTTAGTGTAGCGCATGCGTGACCGCGCACGCTTTAAGAGTCATAATTATATGTCGTCGCGTTCCAATCTCGTGCGTTAAAAAAAATCTGAAGCCTACATTTTCGATCGTACAAAAAAAATTTCATACACGTTTTTGATGTGAAATTTCCTCCTCTATCGCCCAGTGCTATTACTTTTTTGATATATTCGTTTCATTTTTCGAGTTATTGGCCATATTCTCGATTTTTGTAGGGGTCGCCGGCACCTTACAGTTGTAAACTTTGTCCTATCGTATTCTACATCAACAGGACTATTTATTCTGAAAAATTCAGCCATATAGTATTTCGTGAAACTCCTCACGACTGGGCTATTATAACCACTGATGCATTCACCAAATTTGGAAATATGCCGATAATATTAAACATGCGTTTCCAATTCTCTCTGACTCTATACTACAACT
The DNA here is from genome assembly GCA_963583905.1 of Stenurella melanura. Lineage (NCBI taxonomy): Eukaryota > Metazoa > Arthropoda > Insecta > Coleoptera > Cerambycidae > Stenurella > Stenurella melanura. The sequence goes on from OY757313.1 coordinate 44,745,460, forward strand.
ATCGCCGAACTATGACAGTCTACAACTAATTTTATATAAGCTTAAACGGCTTATATAAGCCACGTCAAGGGATTCATTGAATCTCCTCCTTTTTCAATTTTTTTGAAAATGTCTGTTCTGTTTCTTAAGTCCAACAATTTCTGTTTTACTTCTCATTGAACATGTTGAATAGTTATTTTCCAGCTGGGTGGACTAATAGTTGTTATTGCTTCATGAAAAACATTTTTGACGTCTGGAAATTTAATAGCTCTTGATGATACGAGTGTGAAAAATGCATGTTTAAGGCACGCGTATGAAAGTCATACATACTCATACAAGTGCCTTAAACGCATTTTCACACGAGTATCATACAAGATTCATTCTCTGCGAGCGTATAATTATTAGAAAAAAGTTATTGAAAAATATTAAATATTTTGACCTTCAAAATGTCAAAATATTTTGAATTCGCATCTTGATGTTTCTTTAAATAATCAATTCTATTAAATGTCACAGTACGATATTTTAAATTCGTATTCACACCATCTAAAAAATGTGGAAGTAATTACCGTACTACCGTTTCTAGGGTAATAAAAGTTTGTTTTTATTAATTATTGTTTACAAGCGACGTTCAAACCTCACAAAGTTTAAACCATCTTTATTTATTGTGACTTTATTATTACTATTAAGCAACTATGAGTGATTTAGATACCGAGAATAGTGACAGTGTTGCGTCTGATGTAGAGGAGTCTGCAAAAATGGCAATTGATGCACTATTACCTGCTAAGTCCAAATATCAATATGAGACGGCGTATATACGCTTTGAAAAATGGTACAATGAGAAGAGAATGAGGCGCCCCACGGAAAATGTATTGTTAGCATATTTCCAGCAAAAATCAAAAATACAAAAGTCATCGTCACTTTGGAGCCATTACTCAATGTTGAGGACGATATCTAAAAATAAAAATGTTGGCATAGGTAGATATAATAATCTAACATCATTTTAAAAAAGGCAATCTGAGTGCTATAAACCGAAGAAATCCAAAGTATTGAGTAAAGAAAATATCCAAAATATTTTAACGAGAGCTGATGATTAAGATCTTTTGATGATGAAGGTATGTCTAATCTTACAGAATAAATACAGTTTTTTTGTAAAGTGATTTCTTTTAAGGTTACGTTAATTATTGGAATTGCAGGGGGATGCAGGAGAGATGAGCTAAGCCGCATGCAAGTTGAAGACATCGAAGATCAAGGAGATGTTTACCAAATTATCATCCCCAGTACTAAGACGAAATGTCCTCTGGAATTTATAACTACTTGTGGGAATATTCAAGGAGTGAACTTAGTTGAAACGATAGGCAAATATGCACATCTACGTCCTTCACAAACTCCCAATGCTCGATTTTTCATTGGATACAGAAATGGTAAATGTACAAATCAGTGGGATTAACACGTTTGGTGCTATGCCCAAGAAGATAGATTTATTTCTAAGATTATCTGATTCTTCAGGATACACAGGACACTGTTTCGGAAGATCTTGTGCATCACTGTTGGCAGATTTTGGAGCCGATGTTTTAACGCTCTAGTGTAACGGAGCTTGGAAATCGTCCAACATTGCAGAAGGATACATAGAAAACTCCGCGGAAAATAAGCCGAGGGCAGCTGTTAAAATATTGGGGGAAAATGAAATAACAGGTTTCCAAGTTGGAGATAATATAGCCGAACAGCCATCAGAGGAAGTTGGAGATGCAACCTGATAGAAACTACAATTTCGTCCCATCAGCTGTCGTCGGGGATAACATTCAACAACTGCACGAATTGCGTCCTAAATATATATAACAAATTAATTCTTAATGTTAACGTTTTTAATGTAAAATTCCACTAAATTTTCACAAAACTAGGTACAACAAATTTAGATTTGATTTTTTAAGCTATAAATTTCTCTTTATGCCAGTGCGAAAAGTGACAGTTATTTTCACACTGAGTGTTAAAAGTGACAGTTGTTCTCGCACTAGTCCACTGGTGCGTTAAAGTGACGTTTTTCACACTAAAATAATAGTTGAAAAGTACGATAGTCGATAGTCAGGTGGAAAAAAGTGTTTTGTATCGGCCCAAATAAGCTCTATTGCATTGAGGTCGAAACAGTACGGGGATAGCCTCAACACTACTTTTTTCTAGCATCTTTGCTCATAATCATCAATATTTATTATTATGCTCATTTAGAGGCCAAAAAATATAATAATTTCAACATTCTAACTAAAACAGAAATGTAATTTCACTCACCGCAATTTGTAAGTTAATTTCCAGATTTTTTCTACCAAATCACTAAATGTATTTTCACACTCTTATAATAAAATGTTTGAATATGTTAGAATTTATTAGTACACAACCATTCGCATTTTAGACAATGAAAGCAATAGCTAATATCAAAATTTGTCCAATAGCCGTCTGTTGATGTGCACATGATGATTTTTTATTAAAAAGGAAAAAGAAAATTAAATTACTTTCTTCATTATGATACGCTAAATATCCTACATGGATCAAACAAATGTAGTAACGTATTTTAATTCATAAAAGATTTTTTTGGCATAAGATACCCGTGGAAGAGTAAATTCTAGCTACATGTGAAATTTTATATTTCTATGTCCGAACCATTTCTTTTTTGATGACTGCCAAATAGCCACATTGCACAAATTTAAAACAAAGGAGAATACAAAATTGTAAAATTCCTCTCGAGTCTCGATTTGTCATATTTAATTTAATAATTATTAAATTATGATTTATTTTTCCTGAATGCATAATGCACAAAGTATGTTAGGTCTTTCTGACAACAGTGAAAACTCTGTTAGGAAATGAAACATATTCTTTATAGGATTTTGCAAACAGCGGAAAGAAAAACTATCTATGAGAACTAAAGGAAAAACTATATGTAAAAATATTAATGAAATCTTTGCATTCTTTCGATAATCTGACTTCTGGTTATGCTAACAAGTAAAAATTCTTATTTGCCATTCTCATTTTAACTCTAGCATCCAACATAGCCCGTACTGCTAGGCAGGCTAAACTAGTATCTACATGATCCCCTACGATATGTAAATTCAGTTAAAAATGAGAACAAAGGCCTGAAATTAATTTATTTACGTACCTTGTCTTTAAAATTTTTTTGATTCTAATGAATTACATATTCATAAAATCTCATTCAGTTTCTTGGAAATGCTTAGCCTTTGAAACATTTTTTGTCCTTATTCTGGACTCATCAGAAAAGCCTAAAGCCACTAATAACGATGTTCCATGCAAAACTAAGACAATATCCATGAATAAGTATGTAATATTTATATTTGACATTGACTGATAAAAAACAACAGATCTTCACCTATCTATTACCTAACTAGTATTGGAGCCTATATACTCTATGCATGTTTAAAAGTGAATATTTATTATTTGTTTGCTTATAGTAATGAAACATATCCTTTATAGGATATTGCAAACAGCGGAAAGAAAAACTATACTTATTCTTGGATATTGTCTTAGTTTTGCATAGAACATCGTTATGAGTGGCTTTAGGCTTTTCTGATGAGTCCACAATAAGGACGAAAAACGTTTCAAAGGCTAAGCATTTCCAAGAAACTGAATGAGATTTTATGAAAATGTAATTCATTAGAATGAAAAAATTTTTAAAGGCAAAGTACGTAAATAAATTAATTTCAGGCCTTTGATCTCATTTTTAACTGAATTTACATATTGTAGGGTAGCCTGCCTAGCAGTAGGGGACTATGTTGGATGCTAGTGTTAAAATGAGAATGGCAAATAAGAATTTTTACTTGTTAACCAGAAGTCAGGTTATCGAAAGAATGCAAAGATTTCATTAATATTTTCATATATAGTTTTACCTTTAGTTTTCATAGATAGTTTTTCTTTCCGCTGTTTGCAAAATCCTATAAAGAATATGTTTCATTACTATAAGCAAACAAATAATAAATAATTCACTTTTAAACATGTTAGGAAATATTATGTTCCACAGTCATTTTTTAATTAATTCAATTTTTAGAGTGACCACCACCCTGTACATTTTTCATTAAAGTTGTATCAGATTTACACAGAACCGCGAACAAAAGTCCTTTTATGTATTTTGATGTGCTGAAGTCGAGTCTGATGTCCAAATTTAATTATCATTTAAGAATTTTTCAAAAACGCGTTTTTCTGATTGTGCACAGGACTGAAAAAAGCACTTGTTCTTTGAACACTGGAGTAGTGCAGTTCTATGTACTTGGGTATATTGAATTCGAATTTAAAGTCCTAATTTATTGATCGCTTAAGAATACGTTTTTGAACCTAAATATAAAAATTTTAATTTGCAAAAATGCGTTATTTGAGAAATTTTGAAATGATCAATGAATTTGGATTTCAGATTCTAGTTCTGCACATCAGAATATATAGGATATCATTGATATTGTCAACTATATTCCAACTATTATTTTACACTATTACCTATTTCATAAGAGATGCTAAAGTTCAAGTAAACGGCTATATTGGAACGTAATTTCGATAACAGCGGTAACTACGAATTCTATTGTAATAACTGGGACAAAATATTGTAAGAAAAGCTGTGATCTATAAAATTGTGTTTGGTCCAACAGTTTGTTATTTAGATACGTATATTTATTAACTTTACTTATGCTTACAATGCTAGATAAGTCGTCTCTAATACAGAAAAGTTACATTATCCTTGTTTTCAGTTGTTGATTTTTATATATTTTCAAAATATATGAAATTTCGTCAAATCTGGAATATAAAGATTACTTCAAACCTGCTTTTTCAGTTCAATAGTTTTAACAGCCTCTCTGTTTCATATTTCCTTCTTTTCAAGTAATAAAACGGACAGCTCAACTAAATATCTTAATGTCAATGTACTATAAATCTAACCCGGTAAATACAATGTTAGTACTTAATAACATGAAATAGTGACTTTGGAAGGACGTTACCTTACATTTAAATGTAAAGAACTACTTTATATACCTTATCTAATTATATTACAATAACTTAAATAAATAATTCCATAAACCATTTAAAGACAAAAAAGCAAGAGCAATTATTGATTGAATATTAATACTTTTATGTTATCAAAGTGAGCCCATAAAATATAATACAAATGTTTTAATTAAGCACATGGTGTGAATGTTAACGTTAATAAACGTATGTTGATATAGTACATACGAATGCAGGAATGTTTTTCTTATGAACTAGTCAGCATTGAGCAGGGCGAGTCCGTATATAAAGATTGATACTATACCTATGGTATTATTTCAGCATTCATCACCTAACCGGTAGACGTTGCTGAAAAGTGTCTGAAAATTGTGATAGTGGTTACTCATCATCACGATGTCCACATCAACTAAGCTAGTAAGTGATTCCTCTCTCGAATAACATCCTTCGTCAAACCTGTTGTAATTTCATCTTGGGGAAAAGGTTGACGTTATTATATCTTGTCGACTTTTTGTATCTAGTTTGCATGTAATTTGATGCATCTCTTGTGCAAGTTTAGTGAGACAGTGAAATATGATTTCCCATAAGTGTAAAAATATTTTATTTTAAAATATGAAATAATGAAGTGTAAGATATGATTTCTTCTCGAAACTTTTATCTGTAGATAGGGTAGATCTAGATTTTATCATTCAAAAAATAAGTATATGAATTTTTGGATAAAATAGATGTATATATTAGAGATTAACTTTTAATACTGTATGTGCTTACATTAATTTAGATTTCAAAATATAGAAGGTAGGGTAGTTAGTTCTAAACTGTATCGTGCAAAAAATATGTTTTATAATTTTGTTTAAAAATGTGTTTTCCTAAAAATAGACTCAATAATATATGTATATTAGAGGTTAGCGCTTAAATTGAAAGTGGGTATCTAAAATAATTTATATCTGAAAATTTATTGTAAATTTCCCATATTTAATACAATTAGACAATATCGTGCATTTCTTATTATTCTCAGTAATGAGTATTTGGTAATACATGTATTGCTAAATAACTATGATAATATTTAATTACAACTATAATAAAAATGTGGAAATACAAATTTTTGTTAATAATATCAGGATTACGCAAAATTGTTAGAGCTAAAAGCTTCCAAATTATGAAATTCAAACATTTTCAATATTTTGAAATATGTGGCTAATGATTTTGAAAATAATTTAAATTTTTAAATGACAATGCATATACCCTTGTTACTTTCTTGTTTACCTATGTATTCTTATGGTAGTTCGTAATAAGAAAAAAGTTATGAGATATAGTAAACATAACGCTAATTTGACGTACACATAATTTATAAGTAATCGAACATCATACATACCTGTGAAATACTTCAAAATATAATTTATATGTGTTATGGTAAAGAATGTTTAAGTAATTTTTTGAATCAGATTAACGAAAAAGAACCTTCAATTAAATTTACAATAGACATAGAGAATAATAATGAATTACCTTTCTTAGATATTTTAATTAAAAAATTAGATAACATATACCAAACCAGTGTGTATAGAAAACAAACACACACAAACAGATACTTAAATTTCAATTCAAATCAACATATTAGTGTTAAGAAAGGTGTTGTTAAGTGTTTGTACGACAGGGCCAAAATTATTTCTTCAAATGATGTAATATTAAGGAACGAAAAACAATTTATAAAAACTGTCTTATTAAATAATCAATATCCTGAGAGTTTTGTTGATAGTCAGTTATTGAACATTGGTAGTAGAGAGAATATACTATCACAACCTGAGGTATTTAGGTCAATGGCAGTAATTCCATATATACATGGTTTATCGGATAAATTACGAAAAATTGGGAACAGGTTTTCCGTGCGAACGGTTTTTCAAACGGGCTCCACGCTAAGATCGGTTTTATCAAGAACTAAACCTCCAAATATTGTTCAAAGTTCAAAAAATTGTATTTATAGTGTTCCGTGTGAGTGCGGAAAACATTACGTAGGTGAAACATCTAGACCTTTCAACGTAAGGCTTGGTGAACATAGAAATTACACTAGAAGGGGAGAATTTGAAAAATCCAAAATTTGTGAACACGCGTGGGATAATAATCATAGAATTAAATGGGACTCGGCGAAGATTTTGGAAAAAGAGAGCAACGGAACTAAAAGAAAACTTAAGAATCCGCGAATATTTTATTAAACTAGGATAGATGCGTTTCTAATTATTCAATAGATTTTTGTACTAGTTGGTTGCCCATCCTTAGAAACGAAGTAAGTAAAAATAAGATAAATATAATTTAATGTCTCACGTGACTATGGAAATACATAAACAAAGAACTGTCATGGTTGACGGCCAAAAAAGTTTTGAGAACGGAAGTAGATTCTCTTCCGAAACGTTAACTACCTATAGCTTTGATTTTCAGTTTTTAGTTTATAACATTGTTCTAGTTTATATATTTTTAGGTGTGAGACTTTTTGAAACAGTCAAGTACTCAAGAACCAACCTCTGTCTGTCTGATCCGTTTGGCGCAGAGGTTTTTTCATTAAAATTTTTAAATATTTTTCAGTGGCAAAATACCCAATAAAAAGTAAGAAAATTATATGTGTTTATTATACTTTTAGCAAATACAAATTGCTTTGATCGGTACATTTCTAAAACCGGTAATATCGCTTGTAGAGAAGAAAAATTCATATCACTTCGTTGGGGATTGAATTCTGAACAACTTTCAAAATGTCCGTCTGCCTGTCTGCCTGTCCGTCCGTCCGTCCGTCCGTCACATTTCTTGTAAGCATGATGATTTAAGGACAGAAAGTCGGACTGTATTGAAATCTGGATAGTAAGTTAGTGTTAGCTAGAGGAAGAACCTTATTGTCTTTAAACAAAATCGAGCAATAAATAAAAGTTGTTAATTATTATTTTAATTTTAATTTTTCTTTAGTGTTCTCTAATTAAATAAAAAATGTCTAAAGCTAATATTATTTATGAAAGAAACTACGAACAGTATCCTATAAAATGTGCAACAATTGTATAAAAAGTGCGGTAGATCGGCGAAGAGTGTAATGGTTAGTTTGTTTTTATTTTTATAAATACTGTTTGTAAAGATTCAGAAAATTCAGATGTTTTCGTATAGACACAAATAAACCTAAAATTGTTGGTTAAATCAAAAGGGCACACTCTGTATGTTATTTTATCCATTAAGAGCTATGCGGTGATATTATTTCATTTAAAAAATCATGCTTGAAATTCTTACCCCTGCAACAAATTTCAGACTGATTCATAGTATCGGTATAAGTTAAACAAAAAAATATTGTTTCTCCATTACTTGGATGCAGAAGTAAAATGAAATAATAACATAGGTACAATACATATTTTAGACTCTAGAGCTCGATATATTTAAATCATTTGTGTTTATTATTTATTATGTCAGTATATTATTAAACCACTTTTAATACGTAGGTATATCAAACATAAACATAATTAGTGTCTATCTGGGTTTTTTACTTATTACGATTTTGACACATATTATTTAAAAATAATTTTGCCTTAAAAAAAAATTCATAAAAACCAAATCTTCAAGTCAGAGAATTTAAATATCAAGGTTTTAATTTTGCAATTATTATCTTGAATCGTGCGGTCATTTATTTATCTATAATAAACATGTACAACGTGTATCACAATTTACCACTAAACCTTCCAAACTTCGCCATTTACTGATTGGCTTCAGTAAAGTAGTTTCATATTTTGATTAAATTAATGTTAAGAAATATTTTCCCAAATAATATGATTGTTACGATAAATAAGCTGAGTTACACCTATTTATTAAACCTACCCAGGAGTATGTGTGACTCTGGATGTCACATTACTGGGCCGTGAATTAGGACTCCATGAAGGTGGCATTTGTAACTAAGTACAAATCTGAGGTCTCTTCGGTCAACTTCTCAGCTCGATATGAATATCAATAATAATAAAACTCAGAAAGTAGGCATTTTTTTACTTTATTTTATTCCATGATATAATAAATACTTTAGTAATGGCCTAAATAATTTTGGAAATGCTTTAAAAAATATCATATATTTCAGTATCGATTGCCACCAAAACAAATTAGATCGGCTAAATAATTTTCAAGATATCATAAAATAAACTTTTTTGCAGTCTATTTATTTAAACAGAGGAATGGCTGGACTGAATTTGATGAAATTTCTCTCAGAACATATTGACGTTAATACGCTCCGACTGGCATTAGAACAAAGTCCAGGAAGGAAATGTCCACGTACTTATGTACGTATATACACACACACACATATACATCTTTTCAAAAATATAGTTGAAAGTTACTGTAATAATCTTAAAACATAAAGATATGTTGAAAATTTTGATTTCTATGTACGGGCCCTTCACAATAACTTCCATATATGCTGGATAATTAAAAATAGGCAAAGGTACTTACATAGAACGTCCCTCTTTATTTGCCACCTTCCAAATATAACTTTCCACCAAAGTTTATTAATTAATTAACTACTTTCTAAGGCTACCACTTTAACGGAAGAAAATATTTGGAATGTATGTGAATTGCCAAGGAGTAATACTGCTATACCAGTGGAGAAAATTATACAGGGTGGTCATTTTGAAAAAATAATTAGGAAACAACGCAAAGTGGGACAAAACTGTAGTGTTCCACCCAAATCAACTTTTAGATCACAAAATTGAAGATTTTAAGACGCTTTTGTTTGTTTTGAAATTCTCTATCAATTCCATTAGCCCGAGTTTCAATTTTCGTTCCCAATATTTTAAAATTTTCATCTAAATCAATGTCAAGGTCACAAAGTTATAAATATTTTTTATTTTTTAATTTTAAATTTTCGTTTTACAAATAATCAAATAACACAGGTCTACAAAGAAAATCGTATGTCTTTGCAATCAGACCCATCATTTCCCAAGTATTTTGATGCGCTAAAACAATATAACCCCCATAAATTTTTACAGAGGAGATTGTTTGAAAAAAAATCTTTAATTATTTTTTATGACCTTTGTACGGGTTTTTTGGGTCGCTCATCTCGAATCTGAAGTCAAGCATAAATTTCGACTTAATGACAGCGGTCAACAAGCTGTCAAATTTCACCAAGATGTAAAAAACTAGAGCTTAGATGTAACGTGTTTGTATATTCTCATTGGCTAAGGTAGTCTTTAACTCCCATAAAATCTACAAAAGTAATGGAAAATTGCGATTTTAGAGCCATTTTTTATTAAAGAACTTTGTGCATTTTCACATGTTCGTCCATTTTTACATACTAACTTTATTTTTCTTGAGGACCACTTTTTCTTTTCTTGGTGGGCCCTTTTGTTCTCTGAATAATCTGATACCCCAGCAATTGCTTCGGACTTGTATTGAGCGACATAAGAAACTTATGAATATGCATTTAATATCAACATTTCACATCTTGATGATACTTGACAGTTTGTTGACAGCTGTCATTATGTCAAAATTTTTTTAATTTTAATTTTTGACTTCAGAATCGTAATCAGCAACCCAAAAAAACTTAACAATATACTTCAAATATCAACTTTTCACATCTTGGTGACACTTGACAGCTTGTTGATAGCTTATTGACAGCTGTCATCATGTCAAAATTCAGTTCTGACTTCAGAATCGTAACCAACAACCCAAGAAACTTAATAATATACTTTTAGTATCAACTTTTCACATCTTGGTGATACTTGACATCTTGTTCACAGCTTATTGACAGCTGTCATTATATCAAAATTAATTTTTGACTTCAGAATCGCAATCAGCAACCCAAAGAACTTATTAATATACTTCCAATATCAACTTTCACATCTTGGTGATACTTGATAGCTTGTTGACAGCTTATTGACAGCTATCATCATATTAAAATTAATTTTTGACTTCACAATAGTAATCAGCAACCCAAAAAACTTAATAAGATACATTTAACATAAACGTTTTTCATCTTGGTGAAATTTGACACCTTGTTGACAGCTGCCATTAAGTCGAAATATTTTCTTGACTTTAGATTCGTGATCAGAGACCCAAAAAACCCATACAAAGGTCATAAAAAATAATGATAGAATTTTTTTTCAATAATAGTTTATGGGGTTATATGGGGGTGTAGAGAAAACTTGACGAGGTAAGAAAAATGTTTTTGCCAAATCTAGTTTCGGCGCATCAAAATACTTAGGAAATGATGGGTCTGATTGCAAAGACAGATATTTTTTTTGTAGACCTGTGTAATCTGTCAAATTATATTTTCCGTTTTCTTTTTTTTATGGTGAAAATTTTACAGAGTGGTGACTTCAAAAAATAATTGGGAACTAACGGAAGACAACACTATTTCGAATATAGGTATCACTATTGTTATAAAGATATACTTAGTAAAAATATACAGAGTGACCACTCTAAAAAAATATTAATTAAGAAACGATAGAGGAGAATAATAATAATTGGAATGAAGTTGTCAATGTTGCTACAAAGAGAACCTGATATCATTTAGTTAAAAAATATACACAGTGGTTATCCAACAGAAGAAACAAATATTAAATAAATTATTATTAGGATGGCCACCCCGTATGTTTGCATCAAAAGTTTAATAGGTGTCTTCCTTGACAATAATATTAAGTATATGCCGAATGTTATCGCCATATGCTACGTCTTATTCATTATTTATTCACTTTAGGTGGTCCACCATATATATTTTTCAGTGAAAGTCTACTCATCTCTACGCTGGCAGTAGCATCAACTATCTACCAAATTTGACTCCGGTCAAATAGTTTTTTAAATATTGCGTCAACAGACAGATAACAGACAGACTGACCTTGATTTTCATAATTTACATAGTCTGAAACATGAAAATCAGAAGAAATCTCCTAGATTGATTATCTGACGACAACAATACTTTGCTAATCCAGGGAAGTAGAAAGTCGGTTAGAAATAATACATTTTTGTGTGGCTTATTGTGTGACAAACTCCATATGTACTCTAGTTTTCCAAAACTGTGGTAATAATACGGAATTGTTGACAAGTCGGGGGTTAAATGAACTTATAAATATCTACAATAATCACTGAAAGAATAGTGGAAATTTCAAAATAACCAGATATATAAATGAAAATAAATTATATGGTTTATTATAAAAAACTTGTAGACTTGTTAACGAAATGACCATAACTTAAGGTTATGGTGTAATAATTTTAACATAGCAGAATAAATTTTATTGTATTTTCTACTCGAGAAACTCAGAATTATTAATAAAATAACTATATAACTAAAATTATGGCATAATTTTAATAATAATATAAAATATTTACTTCACCATACATAATTTTACATGAATTAAAACAGAAACATTGTATGTTTAATTTAACACACTAATGCTGTGGTCATATTAGAAAAACATAGACGCTTACTTTTATCGTACTAGACACTAAATTATATAAAAGGCATATCGGGAACAACCAGAGATATGATCATGCTTCCTTGCTTAAATTCGGCAGTTACGGCAGTTAGTTCAAAACCTAAAATTGAGATAATATCAGACGAACCATCTTCTTTCAAACGTTTGGTGGGCAGGTTTCAGCTGCTTCCAGTAGCTGTCCATTTTTTGGTGAATTCTTTTTCCATAAGGAAATGGCTTTGAGAACATTGCCCATATAGTCACAACAAAGTGTATTGCTTATTGTAAATATTATGTCTATTCTAACTTAATTGAAAAAGAAAAAAGTGAAAATGACACGTGAGGAATAAACAAGGACGCACTCATCACATCCAGGGGTCTTTCAAGGCGACATAAATACGGACAGTTGGAGATCGCAGTTGGTAGGTATTCAAACCGAAAGGTTAGATAAGGGGAAAGCAATTTTAGATCTACGCTAATCCATAACTGAATTTTTATTGAAGATAGGAAGTCCAGTGTAATTTTACATAATGCCGGGTTTTCATTAATTACAGCTAGTATGTTCGATAAATTCGTCGGGAGTATTAGAGATAAGTCTACTATATTTGTAATTTCTACAGTATATCTTCCACATCCAAAGAATATGACATGTTCTCATAGGCCACCCTGGATAGCCTAATTGCTTTGTATATTGGTTGCTTTCTTACACTGGGGTAGATCAAACCATATTTGCATTTTTTCTTTGTAAGAATATTAGTCCAGTGAGTTTAAAAAAAAATGTCTAATGCAGCTATTTCTTGTGCTGTGAGTTTAGTGAAGAATGTAGCATGGGTACTTAAATTAACTCAGAGATTTGTAAACCAATGAATGTTCAGTCTACATTTTTGTTTATCAATACTTATGATCCATGTTAAAATTAATCATTTGGGGCACACCCCGCTAGGTGTGTGCCTTATTTTCACTCAACGCGCCAGTACTCAGTTTCGCTGTTTCGCAGTTTTTTTAAACGTAATATTCTTAGTGAACAATTTACATCGTAACAAGAACTGACATGTTTCCGCTGTACGTTAAAAAAATAATTAAATATTTAAACGTTTTAAATAGTGTCTACCATGCTACTCTAGAATACATGAACAGTCACTCCACATTCCATATATTTAATATATATAACATACAGAGTCGTTTAACCTAAATAGATGTACATTCAGAAGACTATTATCTAATAGATTCAAATTTTGAGAAAATCAGAGTTTGTGTTTAAAAGTGAATTATTTATTATTTGTTTGCTTATGGTAATAAAACATATTCTTTGTAGGATTTTGCAATCAACGGAAAGAAAAACTATCTGTGAGAACTAAAAGAAAAACTATATGTAAAAATATTAATGAAATCCTTGCATTCTTTCGATAACCTTCTGGTTATGCTAGCAAGTTAAATTCTGAAATAAATCTGTCCAAATTCTTATTTGACATTCTCATTATAATACTAGCATCCAACATAGCGCCCTACGGCTAAACAGATTAAATTAGTATCGGAATTCATATTGGACAAATCTGCACCTGCAGATAATCTTTAAAAGCCGCATTTTTTACTGATTTCATTGAAAACTAAAACGCTCGCTTGTTATTTTGATGGATTTTTTATTATTGTATAAATCATGAAAGATTTATTAAAATGCTGTTATGTTTTATTTTCTAAACGGTAAGGATGGTAGCTCAGCTTCTTACACATTTAACTTTCACTCTGCCCCTAGGGTAGTGATTTCACCCCATATTCTGTAAAACAATGTCTAGTTATCAATTAATTATTATTCACTAGCATTAGTTTTGATTACACTATGCATTATACATCGCCTTTACTTAAGGACATTCCAGAATAGACGGCATTGAAAAAGCTAATTAACTTTCCTAGGCAAGCAGCAGCTAATATATTATTTGACCCAGAACCCATGCTGGGCATTACTAGAAGTTTAGCTAGTATGCTCATCAAGGACAGGGACAAGAACAATTACAAAAGCCACTGGAGGAACACTCCAGAAAATCGACATGGGGAAGCACTCATTAAAGGATCATGCCTAAAGCCAAGTGAGGAACTAAGGATATGTTCCTATTAAGAAGCATCTCTATACAATTGGAATATTCGACGGTAATCTAAACTGCAGACTATATGGTATGGAGGGGGAAACTGAGGATAACATTATATTTTACTGCGAGGCAATGGCTCGTAGAAGATCTTATGCGAGCGCAATTAGACGGTGTCCCATGTAACCACTTGAGATATATACGACGCTGGAGAAAAATGTTTGTAAAATGTCCCCTATTAAATTCTCGCCCCTATGGTTCAGTTCCTATATATTCATTTAGTCATTTCTTCTGGGGGCTGTTATTATAATATAAGCTGGACAAATTTCAGATTCTACCTCCAACTGAAGGGGTTGAAACCTAAGAAACCGCATTTCGCTTAAGGTCGTACATTTATTTGGTAATTACTAACTTTTGGGGGCTGTTGTTATAATATAGGCTGGAAAAATTTCAGATTCTACCTCCAACTGAAGGGGTTAAAATGTAAGAAGCCGCATTTCACTTAAGGTCGTACATTCATTTGGTAATTACTAACTTTTGGGGGCTGTTGTTAGAATATAGGCTGGAAAAATTTCAGATTCTACCTCCATCTAAAGGGGTTAAAACGAAGAAGTCGCATTTTGCTTAAGGTCGCACTATTGGAGTCACCATATTGAGTATTTTAAGTTTGGATTTTTCTCGTCAACCTTAGGAGTCATGGGATGTCTGTAGCGAATTTCAAGTCCCTAAGTGATTTGGAAGTACCAAGAAAGTACTGGATATGTTTTGATATTATGGACGATTCTAGTAATTACGACGGTATGTATAGACCAGGGTAAAAAACAATAATTCCTTCAATTGTCAGATTACATCTGTCAATTGCCACATTAAATCTGTCAATTGACAGATTAAATGTGGCAATTGAAATCTGGTAATTGCCAAATTTAATCTGGCAATTGACAGATTTAATCAGGCAATTGACAGATTTAATCAGGCAATTGACAGATTTAATCAGGCAATTGACAGATTAAACGTGGCAATTGATAGATTTAATCTGGCCATTGAAGGAATTATTGTTTTTTGCACTGGTCTATATACGCCGTCTTAAGTAATGTTGCGTGAAATTTGTAAAATTTATATTTAAATTGGAATGCCTTAAATTCTCTAAATCTAGAAATGGCAGACTTGCGCACAATTTGTAAGTTTTCAAATACACTAACTTATGAAGTAGTAAATATATAAATATATTAATGGTAATTGCAATCAAATTTTGTGCCAATTACACATTTTACGAATTAAAAAAAAAAAATAACCATGCCTTATATCTTAATAATATATTAAAAATATAATATATCTTGCACATACTTTAAAATATATCACACATTATATTTTCTAAAACAATATGAAAAGAAATCATAAAGGAAAGTAATATGAGCCAGCAATTTTATTCAAGAACTGCTAATATGAACATTCTTGACCGCCTATTGTGCTTTAAACAACCTAACTATAACCTAAATACATTTCAAATGAAAAGTATACCACTTCCATTTTCTCGCGTACCAATGAGTTATTACAATAAACTATTCGTGAGCATTTATTGGAAAAAATGTAAGCTATGCAAAAACATAACTTTAATATTTTTTATATATTTTTATGTTGACGCACATAATTTAAATGTCTCGTTTACAATGATTTATGCTGCAGAACACCTTTATAAATTATATCTCTCAATAAGGAAATCGTGGCTTATTATTATTCTGAGAGCATGTGGTATTGTATTTCTCAATTTGTATAGAATTTTGCATGCAATACACTTAAAGGTTTAAATTAATGCTTTGAGCTTTACGTTACGAATTAAAGTAAGTATATAAAACAATGGTCTGGTTTAAATCACGGAAATAATATTGATTGGGCATTTTCCTTCAATGTAGATTAAATATTTATAGTTTAAAATTTATTTGCTTATTGTCTAATTTATTTTCTTTCAGACAATGCAATGGCTGTAATACCACCAAGGTTATATTAGTATTATTATGGGAAAGTTTTTTCTGTCAAGCCAAATGAAGACATTTTAATATTTTAGATCCGAAATTAAATTAAAATAATTATTTCCACATCCACATAGTGTTTGGCATACGGATGTATTATAAGTAGATCTGGAACTAGATTATACTTAGTCCGGTAAAAGGTAAAAAAAAAACTCAAATCCAAAATATAAGGAGCATTTGCGGCTTCCTTTATTCTTTTTTTACTATTGTCTGGAGGTGTGACAAAAAATGACCACAAATTCAATTAAGTAGTTTTTTTATAAACTACCACAGAGTTAAGTAAATAAGGTACGCCCACTAAATCTGATTGATGGCAAATTCTGCTACACATCTACTGATTGGTCGAATTTTATTATGCGTATTAGTCTAGTATGTAGAGTCCACGTTGACTTGCAGAGCCGGAGTTAGAATTTCAGAGTTTGGCAAGTAATGAAACAATGAAAGTAAAATATTCCCTGCCTTCATAAATGTCGAATTTCACAGTTCTACCTATTATTAAATAAAAATACAACAACCCTACATTCATTTTAGCTAGGATTTAATTCTAGCATTATATTGAACATACCTAACAATGGCATTTTTCACCGTTTTTTTTTAATTCAATTATTTCAAACTTTCGCGTCGATGTAGTTGGTATTTTCTCAGCTTGTCGCGAATGGTAAGAGGCATAACACTATGATCGAATTTGGCTTTACGCAATAGTTTTTCTGCAAACCATTTTTCAAAAAAGTGGCATTCATATCTTGGTGGTAATCGGCCGATGACTTTGTTATGTTTTTTGCGGAAAGCATTAAACACCCTTTTACAAATCCATCTTCATTAGAGGTGTTTCAAATTCTCATGAGCTGTGACCTTCATATGCGCAGAGACATAATCCCTCCTGTGGACTCAATTACACTTCTTAAAAATATTAGATTTATTGTTTACAATTTATCCTGAGCTCTTGTTTATATATACAGCAAGTCAGCCCTCAGTGTTTTCAAAATACATTTATAACCCAGAACAAACTTTGCCTTTTGCGCATTTCGCGGTTCATAAGATTCTGAAACACCTTTACCCGCGTGTACTATTATTATACGTTTACCTCTCGAGGAAGGTACATTTGGAGAACATTTTAAAGTGTCATCCGACCAAATAAAGTTTTGAATTTTTTTTTTTCTGAAATAGGTTTAGAATGCCATGAAACGTGGAAATTTTAAATTTGAGCAAAAACATTTTTTTCCATTATTTATTCCATTTAGACGGTCCACCCTGTATATTTTCCAGTGAAAGTTTAACCATTTCAGACCGCAGCGTCAGCTACCTACTAAATTTGACTGTTCTACGTCAAGTAGTTTTTTTAGATAAAACACCAACAGACAGACAGACAGACAGACAGACTGACTGACGGAATTAAAAAACCTATATTTTCGTAATCTACGTGATCTGAAACGTGAAAATCCGAAAAAATCTCGGAGGGTGATTTTTTCTCGAATACAATACTTCCCTTCGGTATGCGAGGAAAGTAACACATTTAAAAAAACATATTTGACAGTAATAAAAGAAATGCTAAAAAGCTGAGTTCATATTTATAAAGCACATACGATGACTCCTTTGACGGCAATTTTTTATTCGCTGAATAAATATGAACCTAATTTTCCGTTATTTTTTTGGTGCGTGCCCTTTCTGTTGAAACTGCCGATAAGAAGAGACCAAAAAACTGTAGTGTAGTGCTAGTATTTTAATGAGATTAAATTGAAAAATTTGCCAGTAGTGTTTTTGTGGTAATAAATATTGAAATGGAGAGTTGTCATGCGACAAGTAAAATACGAATGTAGTCATAAAAATTTTGAATCCGATTCTGGACGCATTAAGCAGGTGTTCGTTTGCAAGCGCTTGGCTCTCTGTGATGCAATTCTTAAGAGATGCCGCTTTGAATGTTAAATTTTGCACACAACTTTACAGGGATAAATCAGCAAAGCAAGCTAGTAAGAGCCCAGTAACTTGGGACCCGGTGTATATACTACAAGCCAACGTCTCAATTTTTTTACGATCTCTACAATCCCCACCACCACTTCTCACTGCAATAATAAAGGGGTTAACAAAATGAAATTAAGATGTTGACCTCAAATTTGGTGCACGTATTATAGTATGGGTGTAACGGGATCATGGTATACCCCCCTTTTCTCCTTTAGTTTTGAAGATGTTTTTTGACATACAATTGATTTTTCTTTCACTTCCGGTTTCGCTGGAAGTGACACTAACTTTCGATTTTTAAATGGAACACCCTATATATTATTGCATTTTTGAATTCTGTATAATTTTCTGAATCCAACGATGCCACGTTGTTAGTGCCACTTCCGGCGAAACCGGAAGTGAAATAAAAATCAATGTATGTCGAAAATTGCCGCTTATTATGTATGCAGTATATCCTTAATTTAAATCAATTATCTTTAAAACTAAAGAAGAAAAGGGGGGGTATGCCATGATCTTGTTACACTCGGTATGTATCATAACGAGTTAGTTTATATTTTGAGCTTATTCCAGTGAACTCTTCAGGGACAAATAGGGGTAAATAAGTAAAGTAAGCGAGCAAGAATCCAAAAATTTGGGACTGGTATATACAGGGTGTTTCATGAGTAACTGGTCATACGCTAGTGAAGAGTATAGTAGGTACGCTGAATTGAAAATGGCCTTTATTATATCTCTAGTGGTACTCGTTTCTGATATACAGTCCCAACTAGCACACCAAAGTGACAGTAACTGAGATAGGAACTTCTTATGGGTAACCATTACGTAATTGCGACTAAATTTACGACTTTGGTGTAAAAATAACTTCATTTGACAAGTCTACAGTCCCTGCCTCGTAGTTTCTACCACTTATGATTACTTTATAGTTATGCAACTTCTACGTCGCTTTCGTGGTACATGGAAACGTGGTAGTTACCAGTGAGACGACTTTCGGGTTTTCAGAACTTGAAGGTGGTAAACTATAGTAGCAGCGACTAACTCGCATCACTGAAATGTGACTTCAAAGTTGCAATCACCTTCAAGTAGCTTTAATAGTTGCCACGACGTTCTGGGAACCTTCACTATTTCTTTAAAGTAGTGGAACTTGTAAGTAATATTCATAGGTGTTAATGACGTTACTGCTACCTACAGAACTGTGTACGGCTACTACAAAGTGCACATCACCTATGAAATTTACCATGAAGTAAATTTCACCATCTAGTTCCCAATGTTGACCATAGATAAAGTTAATGCAACAAACCAAACCTATATAATATGTTTGCCTAACCTAGACTAGAATTATATGCTGCTATATTCATGCTATGCAACATTTTATGTTCAAAATAAGGCAACAAAATTTAATATTTCAGCACAGTTTTATTACACTTACCTTTTCTTCTATGTTATCTATCACAGTAATAGTATATTATACCAACAAGATTTATGTTTATTAAGTCGTTGATATATGGCTGCATACAAGTAAATTGCGACAGCTGATAGGTTTTTCAATGTGAAGTTAGGTAAATGATAAACAGCAAAAGCTAGGAACGCGTTCAGTCTAGACCTCAACGTACGTTCCGAATCAATAGCGGGAGAAATGCAACCATGAAGTAGCAGCGGCAACTTTGAAGAGGTAATCTGTGGTAGTTATAACTTTGCTACGACTTTAAAGTAATGCTACAGTTCCATTCGCAGATTTGTGGTAAATATAACTTTAAAGTTACGTATTTGCAGTTTTCGTCACTATCGCCAAGTAGCAATTACTTTCAAGTAGCATTTCTTGGTCAAAACGACCTTAAAGTCATATTTTCTGAAATACGCCATGTTGATGGCCAAAATTATCGACGCCATTATTATAACACATGAACCATAATTTCACAATTGACTAATAAATATAATTTATCGCAATTTCTTCACCAAATACAACAAATGAATACATAAAAAGTAGTGTTAAGTTCGGAAGAACAATAAAAAATAGGTTTGGGCATCTAGTGTGTCATATTCTCGCATGACATTACATATTTTAAAAACAAAGTTTTCATTAAAAAATGCATATTTTAAAGGCGCGTGGTTAGATTCGGACGTTTTATCATTATGTTTGTCAGTAAAATTGCATTCGTTTTAATTGTGACCCTTAGACCACCGAAAAATAGCACAAGTGTTGTTGTCTAATATTACCTTCTGATATTCTATTAAATTTCTGAGTTAGGGAAATGAACAAGAACAAGAATCATATGTAAGAATGAAACATAAATATAATAAGATCGGTTGCAAGACAAAGAAGGGGTAACATCGATTTGAAAGAGTAGGGAGTGGTAAAGTTTTCTGAAAGTTGCGGCGTCTACGCCACCACGTCGCCGCTCCGGAGCAACAACGTCATTGGAACGTGGCTGGAACGTTATCGTCACCAAAAAATATTCCCCATTTTGGTCATAAACACGTATTAGGAACGTTCCTATTACGTGCCGTTGACTAGTACCAAAACACTTTAAAGTGCCTACAATAGTCATTGCTACGTTCCCACGACTAATTGTGCTAATTGGGGTGTGTTTTGTATTCTTTGCCAAAACTTTGATCGACCATATTTTTTTATTGGCTTCACCAAATCGAACGAAATTTAGTGGGCATGTTAATAGAGATCTTTACAATTAAAGACCATAAACAAAAGTATATTCGGGCTAAACTCAATATTTGTTGACATTTTCCTAAAACAATCACCCTGTATATGGATTTAGGAATTTTCCAATACCGAATTTAAAAATATTCTAATAACGCATTTAAACCATGTGAAAATTTCTTGGACACACTTTTAATGCTTCGAGAACTAACAACTGAGTTTCACAATAAATCAACTTAAAAAATATTTGAGAGCTATCCGACGAAAACATGTAATTAGGTAACTTTAATTTTGCGATAAAAAATTGAATTTTTCTCTGCAGATTTGTTACAACTATAAAGGGTGTCCCGTAATAACGTGCAAAAAATTTAACTACCAATTCCTCATCAAAAATGAAGGTGGGTCCATCATATAAAATTTTTCAAAATAAGTTTTTCTTGTCCAGCTACTTCCCCCTAAAGGGGAAGTAGCTGGAATGATTCAGTAGGAGACAATTCACTATATCTTGAACAATCTGAAATTTTGAAGTCATTTTCCCATTTGAAGGTCGCCTTTTACTCATGATTACGTTTTTGTTTCTTTTTCTGTCGCTTTCTAGATGTTTTTTGAAAATGATCCTTTTCCTCGCGTACTTCAGCAATTTCATCAGATGACCTAATTATTCGATTATTGGCCAATTTCAGTTCCGCTTATGCCCGAAGTTGTCGACCAGAAAGATGCTTTATATCCCCATCGTCATCTTTATCTCCAGAATCTTCATCAGTTTAGGGGGCTGACTTCAGGAGGCTCCACATAAATATTTTCAATGTCAATGGTATCATTGGCATAAACCATCTCCAATGCTTCCTGAAGGGATAAACCCTCTCTAAAACAAAAATCTAAAATTACCAATAAATATTCAAAACTACAAAATACAGTAGTGTATTATCCTAGCGTTGCGTATATGCAACACGCGTATTTACGCCAACGTCTTTTGAGATGTAATAAACTTAACCTCAAAATCGTAGGCACGGAGTACTAATACATGTATAATTAACATGTAAATGCTAAAATATCATCAAATTTTATATAATAAAATGTATAAATGTTAATTACTCAAACTGCACGTTCATATTTTACCGATTTTTAAAACATTAGCTCACAACACCACTATTTTGAAGAACACCATGCAGGAAATTATTACAAATAAACGAAGGTTTGCTTGTCGAAGCCACAGAATAATAAAACAATCAGAATGGAATCTTTCAGGGAAGGGGAAGTTTCGCGCATTTCTAGGCGCGCATTCAACTCGCCATGTTCCTGGGGTAAAACAACTGATAATCGTGTGCTCTATACAGAGTTGCCAGATGTACAATAATTTCTGATGAACTAGGAATAAATAATTGTAGTTTTGTCACAAAAGCATTAATATTCATGTGGTACAAATGTACTGCAAAATTGCAGTAATCAGATGTCTTCAAATTCAATTTCTTGAGAAATGAGATATAGTTGGTTACATGAAAAAAATTATGTACTAAAATTAATAATTTTCATGTACCTTATAGTAATTTCAAAAACTCATCTGGCAACATTACGTATAACCTATTGGTCATAAGTTGACAGATAATATTTATTTATTTCGTTTGTTTTGCTGTTTATTTACATTGATCAATGCCTGACTGCATTTGTTTTGTATAATACTCTCATTTAAAATAATTCAATAATATTTTAAAGTAATATTGACATATCGTCTAATCCACTTAGAATTCGTTCGAGCGTGGATACACAGGCGTAGGTATACTATAATGTTTCCACGTCGATCTCGTACATCTTCACATTTTTGTGTGCCTAATCAATCCCGTCAGTAATGTTTTGCACTAAAATTATAATATAACATAGTCAATACATATATTCCTTTACACGCATAATGAAAGAATTAATACACACCTCTCATCTGACCTAATTTCAGTATAGGGTATATATTGGTTATTGTATTGTATTTTAGAAACAATTTTATATTGAATATTTCAGGACGGTATATTTACTACTATTTAATTAACCATTGGCATTAAAATATATAGATTTATTAATAAAACAAAATATACGTGTAATTATTACACAGCGATAAAGTCAATCGTATAGAATAAAAATAGACATTTATTGTCCCATGGCAGTTAAAGTCTTCAACAGTTTTGTAGAAAAATATTGTAATATGGTTAGGCATTTAAAAATTCCTCTGAAGAATACTTAGAAACAATTTTTAATGACATGTGCGTGTGCTTTTAGATTATATTAAAGAATTGTTGAATTGAAATGGCATTGTTTGACATATATGACAAATTATATATTTACTGTAAAATAGTGCATTTTAATAAAATGGGCTGTTCTTATAAAGTTCACATTGCAAGTCATTCACGCCTTTCGTATCATAATAGTTATTATTATTTAAACGCTGTGTAAAGATGTCAAAATTGGTTTTTAACATGGCGTTAGTGTGATCCACTGTTTTTTACAAAATTAGTACGATAAAATGAGAAGTTCAGCACTAACATACAAAGGGAACTTTTAGAAAATTCAGAGGCAGTTATTTTATAGAGTTTCTCAGAAAAGCTGAAAAGTGCATTCTACAAAATTAAATTACAAATTCCTAAGTGCGGACCTGACTACAATAGTACAGAATACGCCCCTGATTTTAACTCCAACAAGATGGCCGATTCTGGAGTTAAATTGTATATGGGAAATGCTCAGAGTTTCCCTTCTGATTGTTTTATTATTCTGTGTCGAAGCCTTCTATTGATACTGTAGCCCATCTATTCGCCGAAGCTAAAAGTTTTTCCGTTACAGCCTGATTTAGAACCCCTAATTTACGTTGCATATGTGCAACGCTAGACTTTAAAGGGTTAAAGGAGTTAAAGCATGGAAAATTGTATTACATTTTTATAATACCAGCTCACATAATAAATTTTTAACATTAATAAGCAAGATACGATTTCTTGGGAAACTGCTATTGTTACACTTCAAATATGCGTTATAATTTTCCAGATACAAGGTCGTAAATATAAAGACTATAAGTCCATATCTGCCGTATGCAATTGTCAAACCAGATCACACGTCTGGTAAGAGGACTTTCTTTCCAAAATTCGATATTTAGTTTCCTAGATACCAAGATACCGTGACCGATTCAACTCTGTTCTGGTATACTTTGAGTTCTATTCTACCTACTTCTCTGGATAGCTTCTCATTTTGGATTAAATTATTTAGAAGAATCTGGTAGGCATTGACTTGCAGTTCAAAATGTTCTTATATTTTTTTCTGAAACGCTGTGAGAGGAAGGTATGCTACCTTCCTTTAATTAAATAATTCAATTAAAGTCACATAAAATAAAAACCTTGACTAAAGTTACTGTTATGTTCTAGATTGTCCTTTTATGGATCTATTTTTAAAGTGTTTTACATATATCATTATAATACTTGCACCATTTAAATTTAATAAATAAAATTAATGGCTATATTTATTTTGCTATTAATATGTTAACAGTAGGAACATGGTATTTTATCCATTATGCAAAAGTAATTAACAATTCATATGATATAATTAATTGTCTGGTTTTATATGGTGGTTATGTTCTAGTGATAGTTGTATAGATGCCAGATAAAAAATATATATTTCTCCATATATTACACACATGCTCGTTATTAATTATGCTTCATATCAGTGGGTGGTCTGTAGCGACCACTATTTCCATTTCATAGAAGATCTTACATGGGTTGAAAGTGGAAAGAGATAACTAAGAAAATATTACTAAGTATTATTCAGTACTGTAAGTTATACAATATGTATCACATTTCATGACTTATCATATTTACCATATCACAGCTCTCTTAATAACAATGCGATTTTTTAAAATTTGAGTGGAGATTGTGCCGCGGTAAGATATTTTAAAATCCACCAATCACGTCCGTCGTTATGAAGAAAATTATACCAAATTTTCAAAAAAAAAAAATTGGCAAAGTTTTAACTGAAAAACAATCTCATAATCTTATTCATTGTTATCAAAAACTTACTAAAACCGAATTTTAAGAAGATAGTGTACTTGGCGTTCACGTAATAGGAAAATAAAACTTCCCCCTTTAAAGTAACAATTATTACAGTCATAACTTTATTTTCGGACATAATTAAGAGTTAATTAAGCTCGAGGAAGACTGGCTTTCCATTTAGAATGAATCAGGTGACGTCAGTGAGTTTACCTAACTGTTAAAATCAAACAATAATTGACTGGGAAATAAAAAAAGTTCAATTTTAGACAATTCAATAAATAATAAAATTTACATAGATAACTAAATCACAGTTTGCTCAGCATGTAATAATAATAATAATAATAATAATAAAATGACTTAATATTACGCTGGTCACTAACCTCCATTTAGTATCACAAGGCAGAGTGTACTTATATTTATAAATATATTTAGTTTTAGAATATGCTATGCTACATTTATTCATCACTTGCTCTTCAAAATTCATGTTTTGATCAATGATAAGTGCTAAGTTTTTGGCAGCATCACTTAACTTAATGTGGTTGTTATCCAAAAAAAATTCATAAGACGCATTTTGTTTAGTTTTGGCACACAACACTTTATTTCCAATGCACAGAGCTACTGTTTTGGAAGGATTAATCACCATACCGTTTATAGAATATTCAGATACCCGCTTTAAATTGCACTGCAATAGATCGATCAGGATATTGTGGATCACTTCCTGTTTGAAGTTGCGCATCGTCTGCATAAAGATGCATAGTACACAGAGAAGATAATGTTTTTGGCAGATCACTGGTATATATTATAAATAGAAGCGGATCAAGAATGCTTTCTGGAGGTACGCCTTTGCTAATGGGCAAGTCAAGGGAAAGGGTATCATTAGTTTTCATCATTTGGGTACGATCAGATAGATAGTTAGCAAACAGCATTAACACTGTATATTACTGTAATGAAGTTTGGCAATAAGATGATCATGGTTGATGACGTCGAAGGCTTTGCTGTAGTCTAATAGTACTAAGAAAGTGGTTTGTGATTTGTCAATATTTCCTATAAGATCGTTGGTGATTTTCAATAGCGCTGCTGTAGTGCTGTGTTGTTTTCTAAATCCAGATTGCGTGGGAGCAAGCACATTTACTTATGATATGATCAGTGAGTCTTCTACTCATTATTTTTTCCAGAAGTTTTGATTAAGGTGGCAGAATACTTATTGGTCTAAGATCTTTAAGTTGGGTAGCTATTGAAACTTTAGGTAGAGAAGTTTTTATCGATTTTTTCCAAAACGGGGGGAACAGTGGAATATTCAAATGATGTATTTATAATGCGTGTTATGGTATTCTTACAGTATGGAAAAACAAGGCGTACCATTTACAAACTGATGTCAGATCCAAAGGCGAACGATTTAATTTCTTTTAGGGTTTGTTCTACTGTCTTCACCAAAACTACAGGAAGTTGCATTTTAGTTGGGATCGGCGATGTTGTTTTGATAAAAATCTAAAGTGTCATTAATTATGGATCCGGCTGCTATATTTGCAAAAAAGTGGTTCATTTCATTGGCGTTGATATCAGGGGAAATCTCATTACGGGGTTTATTATATACATTCCAGTTTGCAAAGTCTCTCCTTTTTTTTGGATTGTTTTTGTTTAAATTTATTTGATGGGTAATGTACGCTTTTTTTCATTTTTGATTGCCAAAGATATCACATTAATTCTAAATGGAACTACTGTCTTCCTTCAACTCAATTAACTCTTATTTACGCCCGAAAATAAAGTTATGAGTAATAATTGGTACTTTAAAAAGAAAAATTTCATTTTCTCATCTTATTGAAATTTGGTATTAGTGAGTTTTTGATGACAACGAATAATATTATGAGATTGTTTTACAGTTAAAAGATTACCTAATATCTTTTTTTTGGAAATTTGGTTTATTTTATTTATATAGTAAATATTTTGCATCCAAATTTTTAAAAAATCGCGTTGTTAATAAGGGAGCTGTGATATGGGAGTCATGAAAAGTGAGACATACTGTATAACTAGATGGTGTAACATTTTTTCGTTATCGGCCAGTTTAAGACCTTGTATCCTTTGCAGGGGCGGGTTGAGCAAAAATGTTCATAGATCCCTCAATAACGAAAATTTCTCACAATTTAAAATCACCCATTCTAAAACCGAAAATAGGTCTTTAAATTGGTATATATCTTTATGAAAATCAAATAATAATAAAATGAATTCCACAGTACAACATGTTAACAATAAACTTATAACAACACGCTGCGCGCTGTTAAAATTCGATAAATAATCGAGGTTCTACTAAAATAGTCTTTTTACCATTGATGTAAACCGACTTATTAGATCTTCTGAATCAAGATTTTATAGAACTGTATATTCTAGTTGATATAGATAAGTCACGTAGTCGTTCCACATCTCACAGAATTTTTGGTTTATTAAAAGTACACTCTAAATTAGCAATTACTGGTAGAGTGAAAAATAATGTAAACATAGTAAAGAATAATATAAATGTGTAAAGTTCAGAAAAATCAGTTTCCAAACATGGATATTTTAAATCACACAGCATAGTGAACTCATTAATGAAACATTATGATAACATTTTGGGATATTTCTAGACACATATCTTCGTACTTTTGAAAATTTGTCTATTAAATATTCAAGTTTGAAGGTGCTAAAAAATAAAAACAGTTTTAACAGTACGCGTAGCGGAAAATCTTTCAGTGATTTGTTTGCAAATTTAGAAATATTGCTCTTTATTTTTAACCTGAGGCAATTAATTAAAAATAAATGAATAAATAATACAAGCTCATCAAAGTGGTATTTACTTCTTGTTGCTTCTTGACTTGCGGGAGATATGATTACAACTGAGTTATATATGAATAGAATTGAGTTTCAATAATCTCCTGATCATGCTAACGTGGTTAGCGAAACGCGCATCATCTGTCGGTATTCCAATGTTGTGTTCAAGAGTTTCGGTCTTTGTGGAAGCTACGGCTTCAGACGCAGCCTTACACCGACGCTACCCCGATGTATGTAGCTATGAAATATATAAAATTTGTGACCAATTAAATGTTGCTTTTTTATTTTTATTTTAATTTTTATTTATACCGAGAACAAGAAAAATGGTCCGCTGAAACTTAAGTGGATCCGTTAAGGATTGCGACCTGTGGCATGTTTCCGTACGTACAGATCAACTGACGGAGACATATGACAGTTTCGAATGGGAAGTGTATAATAGAATAAAAGTGCAAATGGTATACTTTTTCTAATTAATACCTTCCCTCTTTAGAAAGCTGTAAATAAAATCGATTCTTGCAGAATTAACTGATTCAAAATGAGTTTATGCGAGGTATGCAACAATAAGCCTGATTAATGCTAAATCGTATGCCAAGCTGTAACTCAAAAGCGATATTAAACGTAAGCCAATTTCTTGGGGCCACCTTAGAAGAAACTTGTATGTGTTTTTTAATATTTCTTACATAATTACTTTTGAATGGCTTAAGGAATTTCTGTGAAATCTTTTGAAAACTGCAAGGTATGGTTAGGTAGTGATTCGATATTAGTTTCATTAGTATATTTTGTGTATAAGATGAACAAAAATCGGAAAAAGATTTTGCTTGGAAATTTGACGAATGCGCCAGTGATAATTTCTGCTGCAACTGAATTAAAATTGGTAGCTAAGCATTCTCCGATTAGTTGATACTGAAACTGAAATAAAAAGTTACATTCAAAATGACGAATCTAATAGGGCTGCCGTAATTGGAAGACTTCTCCATATTTACCTGAAATTGGGTACATGATGCTAAAACTTAAAGATATAAAACAACGAAACGGAACGTTTTACCGTTTACTGTGTAAGTAAAATTTTTTGCAAGTAGAATCCAATTTTAATAAAAATAAAGGAATTTATAAACATCTTAAAGTAAACTAAAAGGGACGTAATTCCCTCCTGCAATAAACAGGATCGATATATTTAGAAAATGTCATAAAAATGATTCTTACGCAGATTCTTTTGTAATAGGCTTAGATTTATGTTGTTTTATGAGCAAAAAAAAGTTAGTTCAGCAAATGCTAAAGTAATAGCAACTGAGGCAATAAAATACATTCCTACTATTATTTTGCAACAACTATTTTAATGACTATTAACTACTTAATTACTAGTTCTTTACAAGTAGTGTCAGTAGTTCATTATCAAATAATACCTATGTCAATAAATGTTTCTATAATTCCCGGCATAAAATTTACATATATTTTACAAATAGAACAATTTAATTTGAAATTGTAATCGTGCAGCCCAGTTTCAACTGCACAGCTAAATAAATTTACAATAAAATATAACAGTATCGTAATTCGAATTATAAACATCAATTAGCAATTATAAATAATCCGATGTAGTATATTTTGCAATTACGACCTTGTAAATAATACCTTAAGTACGTATCATTAAAAGTAGCTTATTTTAATACATTATTTCTTATTTTTAGGCCTTCATATGGACAACCTTATGCATCCAACTTGCTTTCTCCCAATCCCGGCATAATCAATATGCGTCAATTCTTCAGGACACCAGGAATGAGCCAACGCCCGATGGTAATGAGATGATAATTAGTATTGTAATTTTTTTGACAAGTTGCTGACATCGGAATTGTTCTTGAACGAGATTAATTAAAAAAATAAACGTTAACAATACAAATGCATAATATATAAAAAAATAAATTATACAGACCTTGAGGTTATCAGAAATTTGAATCACTAAAGTCTAATCAAAGCCATTTATTAATCTAGGTGTATTAGGAAAAATGGAGGAAAGTTGAACGTTTTACGGAAAAAATATAGAAGGAGGCTCTCAACCAACTTAGTACAAATTCCACGCCCTCGCCCACTGCTAAAAACACAAACTGGCGTAACCAGCATTTTAAAAATTTTACACGAAGCTAAAAAAACGATATTGCTTAACATTTGATTTCGTTTATTGAAATTGTTATTAGTATGTGTATTCTAGTTCTTTGCCACCATATTGTCAATATTAAGAACTAACATATTCATTGAGGGGGTACAAATTTATTTCTCCTATTTTTGAAAAATAAAAATCTCACATACGCCACTTCGTGATAAATCATAACTATTCGAATTAACGATACACCACGCAAATTTTGCATATAAGGTTTATTCTTAAGACACTGTAAATACACTATTGTAAATGAAAATGTAATATAATCCTTTATTAACAAAAGTTATAGAGCAGTTAAAAAAGTGCAATATATTTTAGTGTCATTATTCTCCAACACGTTCCGTTCCTAATTGGTCTGTGGTAAGTTTTATTAAATGTTTGATATTCAGGTAACCGCACGACAGGTGCTTTGCCCGGCCACAGCGACACCAAATCATCATACTTTTTTTGAAATTTTTACAGGCTCCATGTTCAAATAAGTCACACCTAAGTCAAATGAATATTTCGCATTTCCCATCAACTTAATACAACCATGGGTTGTAGTAAGGTGATTGTTTTTAAAGAATGTTGTTCAAGGAAAGCTCCTCGTTACCACCACATCCACCATATTCGGCCACTTAATAGTGCATCCAGATTGACTTTTTCCTATTTTCAAAATTCGGAGTTCCTTGGACAACGACTTAAAGTAAAACATATCAGTAAACTTCAGAGAATTACGTTGTAGAGAAGATTTCGACGCGCTAGTCGAAATATTGGGTATAACTGAGCAGGTATAAAGATATCGCCAGCTTTAGATAATGCGTAACCAATAGCACTATGCACAGAATCGCCCTCACTTTGTACATGATTTATTTAAAAAAATTGAGCGAGATTCCTTCCAAATTTGGCAGATAGCATTTAGTATCATTGTTGGCATTACCGTATTTTTGCCTTGACCATAGCATCCATCTGAATACAGGGAGATAGTCTTTGTCCCTTTACTGTTGAAATGTTCCAATACGTTGAAGATATATGTAGTTATCTCTGAGGATCCATATTTACTGCTACCTTCGTGCCATGGTAAGCAGAAGCATTCCTAATTAGCAAGGTCATAAAAAGTAAAATTGAAATGACTCAATCGAGTTTTATAAAACAAGACACTTTCTTTACTAATTGGAATATAAATCATCTGTCAAAGATTCCACGTAAAATGCGTTTATCTTTCATTACATCATTCTTAGATATTTCTTTTATTTGTCGGACCTTATATTTTTCAGCAGTATGCTTTTCATAACGTACTGTAATTTCCTCTTTTTGTCTTTCAGTTCCATGGTTATGGGTCATACACAATGTACACTGATCCTTCTGGGGATCAAAGACGGATATTTTTTTCTTGAAAATTGTTCGGGCACACTAGGTTTTCTGTTCATTCCGACATTCTGCAGTTCATTCAAAAACAAAAAATACATTTTTTGCACAGTCAAATCTGGGTGAAGGTGTATATACGTCGTGGCTTTCACAGATATGCCACTTCGTGCGCAAAGCTTGATGTTAATGCTACTTACATTAACATTGAGCTCTGCGCATGAAGTATCTGTGGCTTCTGGAGTTACACCACTTCGTTATATTTTGCTTCGGCATTTTTCCGATACGCTTTGAATTCAACTTGCACTGTGTGATTACTATAAGGATCTCAGTCACGCCACTTTGTCGGATGAATGACCTACTCATAAAAGTCGCGCACTGTAAAAAGACAAATACAGATGTTGTGGTGTATTAAACACGTTGATTTTTAAACCTATTATACCAATCTCTTCTTGTGTCCACCGAAAAAGTTAGAAGTTCGTTATACAAATGTTTCTCAGATCAACACAGATGGGTGGGAAAGTAAAATATTACGTGCTAAGCCTTCTCGGTAATTTATCAGTTACTAGCTAAACTATTAGAATATTTATGATCAGCATTCTCGGTAATTTATCAGTTAGTAGCTAAACTATTAGAATATTTATGATCAGCATAAAGCAAAATTTATGTTTCACAGTTCATGTCTCAGTAGCTCAGTTTCAAGGAGTTTTAGGCTAGGATTAAACAATCCTGATGTGGAATTTCGCAGAGAAGCAGAGAAGTAGAGAAGTCTTTGCCAGTACACAAGTGTAAAAATAGATCTCAAGGTTACCGTGGTTGCATAAAGCAAAAAGCTTCTAAAATTTTATTGGAAACGGCTTTAAAAAAAAACTATAAATAAAAAATATGAATGAAAAAATGAAAGAGCACAAAATTGTACATAAAAAATAAGGACGGATTGTAACATAATTTAAACAATCACTGTAAAATGACTAAAAAATACAATACATGTGCTGGGAGTGCCACCCCGTGCGACTCTGAGAAGCTCCTCCGAGTTTGAGTTCTACACGGTGACCGAGACTTAACCCACCAAACCCCCAAGATTAATTTTCCATATAATTTTTTTTTTAAATGGTGAAGTGTTGAAGATTTATAAAAACTGCTCAAAATAGTTGCCACCATTTTCAATGCAAAGCTCACGGCTGACAGTTTGAGCAGCTGCACTCCGATGCTGTGATCTCCCAACTTGCTTGAATAATCCTTTCCTAGAGAACAGCTTCGTCGTTGACGGGTTCTGCATAAACCTTGTCCTTCATTGTATCCTGTACAACAAAATCCATAGGAGTCATGTCCGGAGAGCGAGCAGGCCAAGGACGAGGGCAGTCTCAGCCGCTGCCGATCCATCTTCCTGGAAAATAATCGTGCAACCTTCGCACAGTGCGGCATTTACGAGTGTTTTAGGTCAAAATTCGACTCCTCCTTTGTAATTCAACCAAAATCAATCTATTTGGGTTCAATCGTAATACTGGGGCACTTTAATATAACGAAGAACTGCAAAAATTGCAATTCGGCTTACTTTTGACACATAACACATGACAGCTCTTAAAGGTCTTGAAAAAATGTGAAAACTCTATAATGGCAGAATCTAGACACTGTTATTTCTTATATAACTCCTTGTAAGTCTATCAGTATCATATTATATTAGCATTTTTAATTTGCAGAATCTGAAACTCAAGGATCCGAAACCATATATCAAAATAATTTTAGAAATGACCATTTGAAAAAATGTAATTATTAAAAATTTTAAACCGAATGAAGTATACTTCATATAAATAGTAACAACTATTTGAAATTCTGAAGGTTGAAAAGAGCCAACAATAAATAAATAAATACTATAGGAAACCATTAGAGGAAATTAAAAAAAATAAAACCTTAAACATTTAACGAACCTTATCTTATCAAGTTTGTTTAACTTTTTGAGAAACTTAATAATGTAACTTAAGGGGGTTCCGCACCAATACATATCTAATATTTTAAAACTATATTATTTAATTTAAATAGAATGGTTCAAAACATTCAAAATTTAAACGAAAAAATTGACCAAAATACACCAGAAAATAGTCCTAGTTCAAAAAATTATGACAAGTTGTTTTACGGCCATGATACTTGAATTCTGTGGATCAAGAATTTAAAATAACATGATGGAACTTGAGACTACATTTTAAAATACACAAAATAGGACCAAAAGGTAATTAATATTATCAAAAAATTTGTTGTATCTAAAATTCTATCGACTTTAATGTCAAAAATCAAGCAATGATTTTGCATGCCAAGAAAATAATATTTGATAACATTGGACATTTAAGTATTTTCCACAAAGGTAACTGTGTCCAAGCAGTTACCAAAAAATCACCAAATATAAAAAAAAACTGGTTGTAGTTCATCACCTTAATCTTTTCGTTTTGTGAAACTTATATGTTCCCCGGATCAAAAAATAGAAACAAAATATTATAATTTGTTACTCACAGAAAAAAACCAAAAACTTCCTAAATTGAAATAAAAATTGATCCTATCTTAAATTCTCTCGACTTTTGGATTTGAAGTTTAAGAAATTTGGACTATGCATATCAAAAACCATTATAGAATGTGATATACATGGAAACTTATGCAGTTTACGTACTAATAACAGTGTACAAGCCGAGAATGGTCGTGGTTCATAGCGATTTGACTTTATCGTTTTATAATACCCATATTCAAATTCTGCGATTAAAAGAACTTAAAGTACAAGGGTCTTGTTACTTAAGATTTTGTTACACACAAAAAAGGACCCAAGAATTACCAACATTGGTAAAAAATAGTAATTTTTAAAATTATTTTGACAATTAGGTTTCAGAACCATGAATTTCGAATCCTATATGTCAACAAAATTCAGAATGTGACATACATGGATACTTACTTCGCGCACAACTAACAGTTCACAAGCAGAAAAATGATTAAAGAATGACCAAAAATAGCTAAAAGTTGGTTGTAGTGCGTAGCTCTTTGACCTTCTCGATTGTGATACTTGTATACAAATTCTGCGAATAATTTCGTCACTCCAAATCATTCTTCGAGGGAAAAGAGACATACTTTTCTTTCTTTTTTTTTGCTCTAGCCTGGCCCTCCAGGCTAGAGCACTCCCCTGAGTGAAAATAGTCTTATATTAACCTGAAAATCGATCCTGAATATTGGTGGTTTAACTCTGGGTCACTCTGTATACAAATTTTACAAATTACACACAAGTTTTGTAACTGTTCATTGCATGTTTCGACCGCTACAAAAAAAAGTCATTATATGCAGTCCAAGGAACGGATAGTTATCTCTTGTTCACTGTAAGTCGAAATTGAGAAAAAGGTATTCAATACTAAAAATACATTATTTGTAAATAAACTCCAACATTAAGATACATGCAATATATTATAAATTCCTTTTTCATTATAATGAAAATACCGGCCAAGTTCAAATCACACTTATGCCATTAGTGCTTCTTATCATCAGTTGTTTTTGAATATCGATTTGAGAGATTTATACATATGCTGATAAAATTGTATCTGTTTAATAATTGACGATTACATCAACATTGCCTCAAGAGCATAACTCTTTTTTTTTACTCTAATTAAACCTTACGAACTTTGCGTTTTGGTCACAAAACATAACTCTTGATTTATTAATTATTACAACAAAATTACTTTAAACTTTTAGGTCATTTTGGATATTTATATAAAACTGAGGATGGCATAACAAGTTCGGCGAGTGGGGATCCAAGTGGAGTCATACATGGCACATTTTCTTATACGGATCCAACTGGACTCAGGGTAAATTACAACTATAATGCTGGATCCAGATTTACTCCAGGCTATAATTACAATAACGGTCGTCCTTCGGCTGCTGCACCAGCCCCTGTCCCAGGCCCAGCTTCAGCTCGACTTCCCGCTCCAGCTGCTGCTTCTAAGTATCGTAAAGCTCTAGCATCGCCAAGGTACACTGAACCGGTACGGGAATACCAACAGGAGCCTGATTATTACAGGTAATACTGTTTTGATTAATTATTTCAGTATTAAATTACGGTTTTAAAATTGTTTCTGACATACAACAACCATAAATGTAATGGATTATTTAAGTAGGATTTCTTTATTACATTATTGGCAAGTACTCGTTGCAATAACATTACCATATTTTTACAAAAAATTTACAGCCTTAATTGACTGGAAAAAAATATTAAACAATATCACAATTATTTTAATTTTTATGAAGTTGCTAATTTCTCACTACTCTATTTGTTAGTTGTCACTTTATATCAGATGTCAGAAGATTAGGTTAAAATGTGTTTACCAGCTAAAATATGATATTTAAGGAGTGTGACTATACTAAGCAGATAGAATAAAGATTTAATTTACACCCTTGTAATAAGGCCGGCCCTCACATATGCAGCGCCAGTATGGTGCAGCGCATCGTCGACAATAATAAAAAAACTCAGAGTTTTCAAACACAAATTTATGTGCCTCATATCAAATTCATCTATATATACTTCCCTCAGAGATCTCTATCAACGCTGTATCGATATAACATCACTAGCGAATTACGTCAGAAATACATCTGAGAAATTTAATCAATTTAAACTTGGTGGCAGCCCACTAACAAACAACATCACCCGATTCGGAGAGCATAATGCACCATTTAGGATAAAATACAAATTAACATATCAAGCGTTGCCTCTCTTCCGGCAACATAACTATCTAATAGTCTATGACCAATATTCTTCTTTTCCTATTTGTGATTTTATGTTATTCCTTGTTCTGTACTTTTAAATTTCTGTTCACTGTCACAACTTTAGAATTATCAATAGAAATTATTTGAAAATGAAAACATTTTAAACTGAAAAATTATGCGGCATAATTTAACCGCATGTACTCTGTTTTATTCACCCGTCAGTGGGTGAGTAGACGTCACTTTGACACTCGAGCTTGTGCGGTCGGATGACGGTAAGGACGGAATGCGGCAAGCTCGGGCGCCACTTTTGCAATTGTGTCACGTGGGGTAAAGGAACCACACTAGCCTCCCAATGCTGCGTGTTACAGTAAGGCTGGGATAGCGTCGGAAGAGATACGGTGCGTCCAGGGGTCTAGGGACAGTAGACTTCACACACAACAAATGAAGAGACACGATTCAGATCATATATACAAATATTTATTATCCTTACTAACCTACTATGTACAATTCAGGTTATCCTACAATAACTACGGTTAACTACAGGCTTAGCTACTACAGAAGTAACCAAAAAGCGGGGTGGCGGTGAACGACGGTTAGACGGTGTAAGAGGGGTGGTTATAAACGGTTAAAATGGTGAAATGGGCGCAGTAAAGCGGTAACTGAGTTCATGAAAACGATGCTGGCGGTGTTGTGCGAATGGCTTTGCAGCCACAGCCATAGGTTATAAGTATAGATAGATAGAAAACGGTGTAGAAGGCCAGTGCTATGACTATTGGTAAAAAGGCGGGCAGGGCAACATAGATACCAGACTGCGGAAGCAATGAAAGAAAATCACATGCAATAATGTTTACGCAACTTGGCTAGGGCGCAGTGTCTAATGCACAGATACAATGATTTGACCACTCCTGGTCACGGTTCCTCGCTGGCGTAATCCACTCCAAAGAATAGATTAAATCGACATGGCTTACGGATCCTGCCACGGGCATTGTTTTGGGCTGACGGACATCTTCGTGGCTTTCTGGCTGACAGGGGACTAGGCCAGGCGGTATTCGCGTGACTTCCCAAGCTCTCGCTGTCCTCTTGCTGGCAGGGGACTAGGCTAGAGGGCAAACACGGGACCTGTTATCAGCTGAAAATTTCCCAGTCATACACACACTCAAACTTACACACCAACTCACTCCTGTTAATGGCTCCCTGCTGGTTCAATTCATTCCAAGGACTGAATCAAACCGACATGACCCACGTATCCGGTCACGGAGAACACTTTGGGCTGTCAGAAGTCTTTTTGAATTCCTGGCTGGCGGGTGACTAGGCGGAAC
Source organism: Stenurella melanura (assembly GCA_963583905.1). Taxonomy (NCBI): domain Eukaryota; kingdom Metazoa; phylum Arthropoda; class Insecta; order Coleoptera; family Cerambycidae; genus Stenurella; species Stenurella melanura. The sequence continues at coordinate 44,782,909 of OY757313.1, forward strand.
CTGCTGTTAGCCAAACTATTCCCGCGGACACAAGGCGGAGTAAGTTACGGTTAGCAAACAAAAATGGCAACCAACTCCAGCCAAGTTGCTTACCTATTTTACTTACTTCCTTCCAGTCGGATTCTCTTTAACAAGGCTGGTCTCGATGGTCGGTCATCGGAACAGCGGTTTCGGTGGAGCACACACAGAACGGTTCAACGGAACGAATCTTTTCGATAATGCACGGTACGGTACGATTTAACTTAATGGATCACGGTACGATTCAACTGAATGAATCAATATTCCGCTGGCTTGGCAAAGAGATCGTTTCCCATGTATCAACTCGGGTTGTCGGAGGGGAACTAGCTCCACCTAGCGGATTGCATGTCTACTTAACATATTTAATGCCTCTACTATTTGTGTTTTGTATTTATCGTATATAGTAAAATTTTCTTAATATTGTAATAATAAACGGCGGTTTGGGTTCCAATTTCCAAACTAGCAAAATGCTTCATTACAAGTTTCGCATTGCAAAAATTGGTTTCTCTAACGCTATTTCGGAAACTAAAAACTCCATAACTAAAAATTGTGTCGGAACAAGTGTCATTACAACACACTTTTATGGTATAATACCGCACGGCTATCGACAAATTAGAAGCCCTTAAGGTACACTTAGTGGTTCGGTTGCTATGGTTACGTCCAGCTTCGCATTTGACGTTTTACACCGTTTTGAAGTTTCTTTGCATAATTTCTAAAATTGTTAAAGAAAGTATAGTCTACAACACGTTTGGAATGGCATATTCCACACTCACGAACCGTAGTACTCGCCTTCGACTCGGACTACAGATTTTCCGCGCGTGTGGAATATAGACTATTCCAGAATTTGTTGTACAATATTGTTGTGTTTCCGCCTCTTAGGAAACACCCTCGATGAATCCGTGGGTACTAAATAATTTTAACAAGGGGTAAACCACTAACACTTTATTTAATAATTTACTGATTACACAATACTAACTTTTGCAATGTTTATAACCTCACTTTTCGCTACCAAACTTCACTTTAATAAACACATCTCCGTGTTCCGCCGGGAGTCGCGCCTTGTATCCTCTGAAATTGCCTCCAGAGTCATCCAGAACACAATCGAGAATCTTCTTCCACCACACTCTAGAAAACTCTATCGCTTTCTACAAGTTTCCAGTCACTATTAGGCATAGGCGTATCGTAGGGGGGTGTAATGCATAACAATATACTATTCTTACTACCAATGTTTCCTGTTCGTTTATTAATTATACTTTTTTACAAATTTTACAATAGCGCCTTTTGCATTTTAGTTGTTTTTCTTTATATCTGTTTAATCTTATACACATTTTAATTCGCTCTACTGCCAAAGGAGCCTGTGCTTGTCTTTTTAATTGTTTTTTAATCTGAACTGGCCTCGTCTCGTCCAGCCTCTTAATTTCAATGTTTGGCTGGCTCCGGTGCTAGAAATTGTTATTTAGTTTATTTCGATTTTGATTTTTGAATTTCGTGCCAAGTTGTTCGAATAATAATGTTAACCTCCCAAATGAAATGTTCCTTTCCCTTATCAAAAAGGATGACAGAAGGAAATTGTTGTTTAAAATAGTAAACGTATAAGAGAGTACCTAATATTGAGAACATTTTCTGCCATGAAGACACTCAAGCCGTTTGTCATTTCATGACTTGTTAACTTATCTTAACAAACGCAACCAACATAGATTATTTAAATTTACTGCGTAGCCTCAGTTACAGTGACGTCATCGACAAACGCGCATTTGAAATACGTTCTATAAATAAATAACTAATAGACTAAGCAAGAACTTTATACGAATGATTCAAAATGCGTTGTAATGTTTAAACTTTTGAATAAATATACTTAGTTTAAAATTTGAGCACCTATTGAAAAGGCCCATTTTTCACATTGAATAATATGATCGTAGATCATTCTTGCTAATTCATTTATAGTATTTCGCATAAGTGTAACGAACTTTATATGGGTGAATTTTGCATACCTTTTAGTGTAATACTGGGTAAATATAAGAATTACATTAGGAATAATGAAATTCAGAAATAGAAGATTTACTGGGTCGCTTGGAGGAATGGACATAGAATAAACTTTTGACAGAGCGGATAGCAAAGACGAAAGAGAAATTAAAGAATCAGTAATAATGTTATTGAATGAAAATGTGTGTCGAATTGCTCCCTAATCTGGTTACCAATACTGGAAGAAAAATTTTAACAAATTTAAAACTTTAAAACTGTTGATGATAAAATTACAAAAATTACCGAGAAGTATTAACTTCTATCATAACATTTTTTAGCATTTATAGTGAAGTGACAAAACGTTCAATAAAGAGTAAAAAAATTAAAACAATTCACTTGGTTTCATTATATTTTACTACTGAATCTATTTTAACCTCTATCTAGGGGAAAATGGAAATAGTCTTCTATATTTGGTATATAATTATTACCAATTAAGCGTAAATCAATTTTAAAGTAACATCTTATGAATATGATTATCACATTCTCAAAATTACCTATTTGTTGAAGTTTCGTTTAAAACTTTAAACTATTGCATATCAACTAGTATATATTCAGTTCAACTGAATATTGTTCTAGTGCATATGTTAACCATATTTTTAATTTTTTTCTCTCTCTACACTGCTGTTACATTTTTTTTTACCTATTACCTATTGGAGTTTCAAGTATATAACAAATACAGTATTCTTAGGTAGAGTGCCGGTTGTACAGATTTCCTATGAATAAGATACATGAAAAACTTTGTATGGGTGAGTAAGTACTACCACAGACCTATAGGGAGATACATTTACCGGAAGTGACGTCAAAATGGGAGGATGCGGACAAATAGGAAGAGGCAGCCTATTTTTTTTAATAACTAGAAGGTGCTTTAACTTAAAATGAAAATGATTCATGTATTCGATGACTTCAGAAAACACAAGAAAAAATTAATCGAGGGTGTCTTAGGGTTGCGGGCAAATTAAGCCTGGTACGCCACTACAGTCTCATTGTATACCTCAAAACCTACATTTTGACGTAAGTTTTATTCCTGTATTCGGTGACTCAAAAAATCGTGACCCGAAGTGATGACAAAATTCCATGACGCGGGCAAAATTTGCTTATATGATTAGTGGCTCCCTGTATGTCTGTGGTAGTACTTACTCACACACACAAAGTTTTTCATGTATCTTATTCATAGGAAATCTCTACAGCCGGCTCTCTACCTATTTAGAAACATTGATAAATTACGGACTATCAGTTAGGTATCATTTAAAAAATTTTTGGGAATATGAACATTGAACATTCAATGAAACTTATCATTTAACTCAGATACATACAGCTGAAATTTCCACAGACATATGTTTATTTTCTTTACTTACATATTGTTACTTTTATTACAACAGTCTCTCTGTCGACCTGTTTGTTGGTACTGTATCTACAAAACTATCTGCAAAAAAATTGGACATTACTGCTAACGATGAAGTGGGATGCAATTTTAAAGAAAATATACAGGGCGAATATTCAAATGAACAATTAATTAAGAAAAGATGGAGGAAAATAATACTTAAGATTTAGTTGACACTACTACCATATACCCTACCTTTAATAAAAAACAATATGCATGGTCTCATAAAAAATAAATAATTAAGAGGCGATGATCAAACGAACAGAGTTACATTCTTATCAGAGACAATAATTTTAATGTATTTGATAAACCAATTGATGATCTTAATACGAAGCGTACCTAATATATATTTTATTTAAAAAAATATAGAGAATGATAATATAACAATTATACTCTTCCCTGATTTACTGCACTTTTTATATAATTCTTGCACATTCTATAGCATAGTCTTTGTAGTTTTTTGTAAATAGTTGGTTTTAGACATTTTTCTCTTAATTACGAAACATATAAAAAATGTTTTTTTATTTAAAAAATTTATTATTTTTTTATATACTGATCGATTTTGTTCAAAAGCAGTAGAGTTCTTCACCTAGCTAACACTAACCAACCGGACTTAAGTTATCGTGCATACAGACAGACAGACAGACAGACAGATAGACAGACGGGCGGACGGATGGACAGACACATAGATGGACGGACATTTTGAAAGTCGTTCAGAATCCGATCACCAACACAGTGATATGAAGAATTTTTCTCTATGAGCGTCATTGCCGGTTTTAGAAATGTGCCGATCGAATGGAATATACTCATAGTTTTGTAGTTGCGAAGAGTATAATAACAATTAAATAAAAGAGGGAGGGAGTTTTTGTAATTACGTATTTATCAATTTATCATTAATGCATTTAAAATAATCACACTAAAAATTAATAGGATTTTTATTCTGTCCACAGAGAACCACCTCAAGAACAGTATGTAGAACCTGCTCCACGATACAGATCTAGGAACCAACCTATTTATAGAGATTCTGCAGATGTTTACCAAGAACGGCGAAATAGGCCTCCACCAAGAGGAGGAAATGATATTGATGATGTTAATTACAGAGGTTAAGAACTGCTGTGTTGTTTGTGTAACATTAAAACAGAAAATAAAAAGTCAAAAAATTATTTATTAATCAGAAATAGTGAATTTTTCATGAAAACATTTTTTATGCGGATTGTTTAATGCATGTATAAATAATTCCACAAATAAGGTAATGTAATATTCTGAACTGAGTTAGTTTCACTATGATTAAAATCTTGCTGCCACGCTTATTGGATTTTTGAAAAATGTAGCTCTAAAGATTATAAATAAAAATTAAGAAAATATATTTAGTTCAAATTCCAAAATAGTGACTTCTTAAACTTTTTGTCTGTCGGTACATTTGTCAACTTGTCGGTCTGTCGATGTGTTGTTTTAACATGTGAGCCTATTAGTCTCTTTCTTCTTCTTCTTCCTTCTTGACTCTAAGCGAATCGCTTATTTATATTTCGTCAAATTATGTCTATTTCTCTGCGCTTAGGTTGTTGCCCAATCTTTGTCGAGGTCGCCCTACGGTCCTGCGTCCTAGTGATGATTTATTATGTACAATTTTTACTATTCTCTACCACTATTCTCCCATTGTCCATCCTATTTATGTGTGATTCCACTATTTTCTTTTTTCTGTTTGATACCCAACTATTGTTGTCTTCTATACGCGCATTCCTTATAGTTTCACTCCTTTCCCGGTCTAAGTGCTTTATCAGTAATTCTGCAAAGTACTTTAATTTCGGTTGTCTCTAATAGTCGTTTAGTTTTCGATGTTTCAGGTCTAGTTTCTACTGTATACGAGAGGTCGTACTGCTGTTTTATAAATTCTAGTCCTGGCTTCAATTCCCATGTTTTTGTTCTACTATATTGTACTATTTGAACACCCCGCTATTCCTGTTGATTTCGTTGCTTGTTCCCATTCTCTCACCATAGCCGAAAGTTTCACGCCGAGAATTTCATTTCCTGCTGAATAACTTCTCTATCTATCTCCACTTTACATCTCAATGGTATTTTAGATGTTGTCATATACTTTGTTTTTGTGGAAGATATTATCATGTATAGCTGTACTCTTGAATGAGTGTAGGAGTCTCTATAAGTCGTCTTCCTTCTCTGTAATCATCACGGCGTCGCGTCGTCGGCATAGCACTGGATCTTCACCTCGTCTTTTCCCATTTTGAATCCTCTCAGTAAGCGAACATTCATTATAATCTAGTCCACGATGGTGTTGAAGAGAAGTGGAGTAGTTTATTTCTAACTGTGGTAATTTTAAACTACTTTGAAACTTTTTCGAATTAGTAGACATATATATCATGAAATTCCTGAATTAATAAACTGAGTTAAGTTATCGCGATTACAATAAATATAACTGAGAGGTAGACAGATAGACGGACATTTTAAAAGTAATTGAGAATTCAAAGACTAACACAATAATATGAAAATGATTTTCAAGGTACTCAGAAATGCAAATCTTGTTCATTTTGTATGTGTGAGTATAATATCAGGAACCAAGATGTTTACATTAATAGAGCATTTGTCATAAACTAGAAAGAATGCGAACATAAAGTGAAATCATATATCATATTGGTAGAGGATCGGAGGATGGAGCTTTCTCTGTATATATGCATACCTCTATTCTATGACAAATTTCATATGAATTAAATAAATATCATAATGCGATACAGGGTTGTCAGGTTTTTTATGTTTATTGTTTGTCACTATACTTTTGCATTGGGGGTTTTCTGGGTTTTCTTGAGAGTTCTGGATTTATCCTTTATTTTAAAAGCATCACCGATGTATATATCAAAGGCTTTGCCCGTGAAATAATATACTCTACCTAATTCTTCCACGCGTGTTTTAAAAACTTATCCTCTGTTAGTCAAGCCGTCACATATATCAAAAATTGAGAATTATCTCTAATAACGTGTTATAAATTTTTTTCGCAGAAGAAATGTTTTTCTAATAATTTTTATTGCAATATCAACTTTACTATTGTAATATCAACTAACGGTGGAGCGCAGTATGCATTTCCCATAATCCCTGGATATTTCAATTCAATCGAATCGATGTTATTCAGGTTGAATCAACTCTATTCAACATTTATGCAACAGCAAATGATATTGAAAATTTGAAGTTAATTTGATTTTTCTGTGAATGGCTACATTAAATACACTTATTAAAATCATTTTAAATTCAATGTGAAGATATTTTCAGTTTTAATTTTACGTATTACATGCACAACCGCATTATTGTTTCAACATTAAGTTACCCTAAATGTATTATTTAATTAATTATATATAATTTTAAGTAATATTGTGTTTTAATTTTACTAGCATTTTCAATTCTCTGTAGGATTAGCTCATATTGCAACGAAGTTCATGTCAACGTACTATACCAAAGAAACAATAACTAATTACATTCGTACTGAACAAAGTGAAGCAATCAGTAAGTAAGCAATAGAGATCAGGAATTTAAAAAATACTTACCTCAACTCGATTGGCTGCTTCGAGGTTGCAATCAGGTCGTTCAGCACGAAAGAAACTTTATGGGCTTTAGATCACTTAGATCAGATTATAAGTATGTGTTAAAGAAACTTCATTTTTATTTATTTTTCGTTCAGTTGAGTTGTTATATGACGAGCAAAACATAAAAATAAAGCGTGTGTGTATCTATATTCAGGGTCGTTCGTAGATATTTGGTCGCCTGCGTGTGGGACCAAAATCAGCGTCCCCTAGGTACCTGTCAAGACTAGAGTCTAGTCGGTCGGGTGCTACAAACGATCTTGTATGCTCGCTACATTACCCATGTAGGTGGTATCCGAGAAGGGCAAGGAGCATGCGCCGTCTTTTTCAATTTATTTTCAATTGCAAAAAGGCGCAAATATTTTCACTGCTCTTCTCGCATACCATCTACTAACTTTCAATGGACGACTTTGATCTACCTCAAAATTTTGCAAACAAAACGTTCCACTTCTCTAGATTACTTTTAAATATGATAAACTTACACAAATACGCCTCCTATTGAGCTCGCATATAGGATCGTTTGTAGCACCCGACCGACTAGACTCTAGTGGCCCTAACGATATCATGCTTAAGCCCGACTTACACTTTTGGCTTAAGTTGTGTTTACATTTATTTACTTTTCTAATTAATAAATTGAAATCTTCTTTTTTATTTCCCATCTTGGCGCCCCCCTCAATGTTGCGCCTACGTGTAGAACATACAATTTCTCCACGGTAGGAACGGCTCTGTCTGTATTATATTTTTACAATTTACGACGGATTGTAAGATTTTTTCCGTAATTTAAAGGCGGTTCAATTTAAAAAGAACCACACTTTTTAGTTGCTTCTTATGTAGTTGAAAGTTTTGTGTAATATGCAAATAAAAGGTTATGCAACTATGGTAGTCCTACTGGGTTTAACGCTTTGAAATTCTAACTTGAAAACTTCTAAAGCTATTCCATAGCATTGATGAAACAAATATAAAAACCACGTACTGGCTAAATTAATAGTCTCCTCTTTTTATAATTTTTAAATTCATGATGGAAATTCTCAAACTTTCGAGAACAAATAAATAAATACAATATTTATTAACTTATTTGTTTAGGCTAAGCCAGAGAGATAATAAAGTTAATATGCTACTAAATTTATGCTAAATTTGTTTATTTTAATAAGGACTCTTCTTTTAATGACGTCAATGATGCATGCACTCATTTTTACAACAAACTTGACTCTGTATTTGAATCTTGCGTACCTAAGAAATCGACTTCTCGTAGCGGCAGATATCCTCCGTGGTTTAATGGCAGTATCATAAAAAAAAATTAGCCTTAAAGAACATCTTAGGAGACAATATGAAAGAACCAGTGATCCACTTATACACAATAACCTCAAAAACATCAGAAGGGAAATAAAATATGATACCAATTTAGCCTACAGAAATTTCGTGCAGAACTCTGAAGACAATATAAAAAATGATCCCAGTAAATTTTGGGCTTTCATCAAAAGTAGAAAAGGGTCGGCCAGTGTATCTGAAGAGATGTTCTTCGAGGGATCTTCGCTAAACAATCCCTCTGATATACTAAATGCATTTGCCAATTATTTCTGTCAATCTTATAATGCTTCTTCATTAGATATCGAGGAACATCACATTGAGACCGATATACCTAACAATAACCCTATTGTTAGCATAAACTCTTTTAGTGAAGATGAGGTTATTCGGGCTCTAAAACGAATTAAACCCAAAATGACGACCGGTCCTGACTCCATTCCTGCTTTTTTATTAAAGGATTGCGCTATCATCTTTGCATATCCTCTAACTCTAATTTTTAACTTAATCTTAAAAAACTGCCTATTTCCTGACCTATGGAAATATTCCAAAGTATGTCCAATCTTCAAAAAGGGAAACAAACTAGATATTGAGAACTTTAGACCAATCTCTGTAATTTGTAACTTCTGTAAAGTCTTAGAAATATTAGTTCATGATAGAATATATCATTCAATTAACACCAAAATCTCTATTAATCAACATGGATTTATGAAAGGGCGTTCAACAACAACAAATTTATTCTGTGTAACTCAATATATTTCTGAATCCTTAGATGAACGTGGGCAGGTAGATGTCATATATACCGATTTCTCCAAAGCTTGATCACCAGTTGTTACTTAATAAATTAGAAAAAATCGGCTTCTCATATTCTTTGCTCCTTTTGTTTAAATCTTATTTAATGAATAGGAGTCAGTACGTTGCATTAAATGGGTTCAAATCGATCGAATTTGCTGCCACATCTGGAGTTCCCCAGGGGTCTATTCTGGGGTCCTTGTTTTTTAACATAGTGAACGAAATTAATTTGCCTCACCTTTTATATGCCGACGATCTAAAAATTTTCACAGTAATTGATGAAATCGATGACTGTCTTCAACTTCAGACTTCTCTTGACAAAATAAACACCTGGTGTATAGTAAATAAATTATTCATGAATCCTAGTAAATGTAACGTAATGTCCTTTTCTTTAAAAACATCACCTTTTATTTTTGATTACAGGTTAGATAATGTCATACTTCAAAGACCTATAACATTTCGCGACCTCGGCGTAACTTTTGATAGCAAATTATCCTTCACTGATCATATCGATACATTGTGTCCGAAGCCTCCAAAGCCCTTGGATTCATCGTTCGTACTAGTCGAGAGTTCACTAATACTGATACTCTGAAAATTCTTTATCAATCCTTCGTCAGATCGAAACTTGAGTACGCATCGCTAATTTGGAGTTCCAGTTATGATGTTCACAAGAATAACTTGGAGGCAGTTCAACGTAGATTTCTTAAATTACTGTGGTTCAAATCCGACGGTACCTAGCCAGTGATTGGTTTTCCGCAAAGTAACTTGCTGAAAGATATTCTATGACTACTCTTGAGGATAGGCGTACGTACTTTTCTCAAGTATTTTTGTTCAAATTACTACACAATGATTTTGACGCACCCGAAATAATTAGTAAGCTTAATTTTCACGTTCCCGGATTAACCTCTTGTAATCACCAAGTTTTCTATTTACCTACGCCGCGTACCAACGTACTAAATAATTCACCTTTATGTACGATTTGCAGTACTTCTAACAAATTATGTAACGACTTCGATATTTTTAATTGCAGCCTTAGTGACATAAAACAAAATGTTTTAAATTAAATAACCAGTGAGTGCCTTTGTTTTTCTTAATTTGCTTTGAATCACATGACGTGTGTATATATTGACATGTATTTTTATATTTGAGATAATAATTAGCTTAAAACTGAAATTATAAAACATAAGACGAAAAGTAAAAAGTAATAATTGTAGTAGCTCTAAGATATCAACTCTCAGACTTTGAAGTGGAATTAAATAATTATTATAAGAGTTTGCATTTACTGCTAAGAAATCAAAATTTGAAGCAGATTAAGTCAAAAACATCCTTAAAATTAAAGTAGGTTTAAGAATTGTTAAAAGTAGATTAAATATAAAGCTTAACCAATAAATAAAAGAAGCTATTCGTGCAAAATTAATTTTAAAAAAAGTGATACAAACCAAAATTTGAATTGATATAAGGTCATGATAGTGATTGTGACAGAATTAATTTCCTAACAAATGTCAGAGACTGACAGTATAGAATGCTTGCCAACATCAATAAGAATGACAAGAAATTATTAAAAGGAAGCAAGCGGGGAAAAAAAACAAGAGAGGAGATCAATAGTTACAACGAGAGGAGAAAAAATGATATTTTCGATTATAATAGAAAAGCAAAAGTATATATAAAAAAAAGTTAATCAAAGTAAAAGAAGAGAAGATAAGAATAAGAAAAACAAGGATAGAAACAATGATAAAATAAATATATGAAATTAAAGATTATTTAAGTAGAAATAAGCTAAGGTGAAGAAGAAATAAGCAAGTAAAGAGTAGACATAATAAATGTAAACGCAAAGAAACGAAAATAATGATTTGGACAGCATAAACATAGTTTTACAGTCACACACACTCACAAGTCAAAATAAGTTAGAATAAAGAAGAAATAATAATACTGTGGAGTGAATCTATAGAAACAGAAGGAAAAGGAAATATGAAGAGAATACAAACTAGTAATAATAAGTATATACAAAAATAAATAAAGAGAAGTTAGAAAACAGGGAAACAGAACGAGATGAAGACAACAACATTATATTGATGGTAAAAAATGGGAACAAAATAGGAAAATCAGAAACGGAAATAATGAAGTAAAAAAAGAAATATAAGAATAGGAGGAATAGAGGTCATGAAGTAAAGAATAGTATAAACTGAATGATTAAAAAGTGTAAGAACTAAGAAAAAGAAGTGAAGTATGTAAGTTTATTGATAATAATTGACAGTTGTAATAAACATTTTATGACAATTTGACATATGATAAAATAGGCTAAGTTAGCTAGTTAGGGTATTAGGAATTTTTAAATAAGAAATACTGAAACAATATTAATGATGTTAAATTAAATACTTATAATAAACATTTAAATATAAAAAAAAGTTATTTAGCTTTCAAGAATATCAAACAAAATTTAAATTAAAAATAAAAAAATATTTGAATAATAGTAATCCACCAAGAACCCTGAGATGAGAGTCACAGCAAAATTACCAAATAAGAGCTAAAATTCACCGTTATAAAAAAAAACTATTACACCCTTATCTGAGCATAACAATAAAGGTAAGCAAAGAAAATTTATTACTAACAAAAAAAAATAATATTATAGAGTCATATTAGGGAGAATGTAATAATATGTATATATAGTTTATATATTTAAACATTTCCCATGTTATTTTTTTTCTCTTTCTTCGTATCATTAGTTATTCATAGTTCGTACATTTAAGTAATTTTTTTCTTCATTTTACTTTCTTTCTATGTTGTTGTATATTATGTAATTAATACTTTGTATGCCTTTATTCCTGTTCTGTAATTGGGTATCTTACCTGTTGAACAGTGTATGCAATAAATAAATAAATAAATAAATAAATAAATAAATAATAAGTGTTAATTAGATGTAGTTATTCTCCAGAAACTTTAAGGTGTAACAAACATCGGGGAACCATCTGAAAGGAGAAAACTGACATTGTTAGGATACAAAGATAGTTATTAATGTGTAAATAAGAGGTTATGTAATTAAAGACATTTATATTAAATGAGAGAATCAAAAGCTTAGGTATGCACAGGGCTCCTAAACTATAAGTAAATTAATGATTATGAGATAGAGACAGTATCTGAGACAGAAAATGTGAAAATTGTATTAATGACCAATTAAAAGAAAATTAACTTAATTAAAACGTGAAAAGGGGCTTAACACGCATTGTTTAAAGTTTAGATCTAGTATGAAACCAGTAGAAGGGTTTTTCTATCCTGAGGAGTTTTCAATTCAAGCATTTTAAAATTTAGTTATGTGGTAGATATAATATGCCCAGGTGTAGGACGAAATATCATTTTATAAGCATATAATATTTGTGCCCAGAACAATTTGGGGGTACACACCCTGCTTGTAAATTAATGTATCTGGGAACCTGCAGTATAAAATAGGTTGTAGGATAGGATATAGAATGCACAGTAGCATAATTTATAGTTACATCTGAGTTATATAATATTATAACCATAAGTAGTTTTAGGCAAGTTTCATACATTAAAACTTAAGTTATTAACATAATTAATAATCATAGAGGCATCTGCCAATAAATCTCAAAAATTCAAACAACAAAACTAGTACATAGTAAAGTTATCTAATGTACCAGTAATGCAATGATTAACGAATTTTTGAAACAAACTAGAAGCATTTTAAGAATATTACGATTTTTGTGAAATAACGAACTTTCTTTTCAAATGATATTTTCTACTTAACATAAAAATATATTTGTATTATAAATACTTATTTGTACAGTAAAATTGACTTTCCAGTTTAAAAGCTTTCAAAAATATCATAAATGCAATATAATAATAGGTAAAACAGCTAATCCATTTGCAACAATGAAAAAGGGGAGGTTTATGTAGTTTTAGTAGTGACTAAACCTCCAGGTACTAATTGTTATTTGACTCATACTTAGAGAGCTTCACAGGTAGCGATAATTATACTTTGTAAGTGTTAATGTATTATTATTATTTTCAGTAACAGAACACCCACTTTCGTAGGTGGTAAATAAGGGGATTATTATCCGTTGGTGTAAAGTTAAATAGTACAAATGTTGTTTTAAGATAAGCTAACGAAACATATTTGAGGAAAAGCCAAGACAGTAAAAGCTTACTCCGTTAGGATGGATCTATATAAGAAATTATGTTAACGGGCAGACATGTTTATTTCATTTTTTGCCTAAAAAAACGCTATTCGGAACTGAAGGCTGACTATCTAGGATGACGTCATTAATTCTGAAATTAGCGAATCTTACTATCAGCCTTTGAATCGTATACAGTCATCTCGATTTTTACTTTGGGCATATTAAAACGAAAATATCAATAATTATCTATGATTTTTATTTATTGATGTTCTTGTTTTAAAGGGCTATAGCTCTCAAAGCTATTATTTTATCATATATAACCTTCTTCTACCACATAAGGCTTGACTGGAATTGGATATTGTCAACGCTTTTGCGAATTTTCTTCAAACTGCATACTTGAAACCTAACGATGAGGAAGAAAAATATCATTCTCACGAATACACCAGTAGTGATTGTACAAATTTACTATTAACGTCCTTTTCGGAGATAGAAGTAATTAAATCGTTGAAGAAAATCAGACCTAAGTTACTAAAGGGCCAGATGACATCCCTGCTTTTATTGTGAAGGACTGCGCTGCCATCTTTGCTGGTCCTCTCACAGCAATATTGAATTTGTCAACATGGCCAAATTATATCTAACCAACATGGCTTTGTTCCCGGTAGATCCACCGAGACTAACCTCTCATGTATCATGCAATACATTTCCAAGCAACTGGACGCGAACAAGCAAATTGATATCGTTTACACGGATTTCTCCAAGGCGTTCGACCGCCTGGATCACGGTATTCCATTAGAGAAATTGAGTAAGTTTGGGTTATCAGTGAAGCAATTAGATTTCTTCTCTTCATATGTAAAGAACAGGCGTCAGTATGTGGAATACGGTGGTCACAGGTCGTTTGACGTTCTGGCCACTTCCGGTGTTCCCCAGGGCTCTGTACTGGGCCCACTTATGTTTGTTGTTTTCATAAATGATATTGTAGCTAATCTCAATGTAGAGAGCCTCTTATATGCTGATGATTTGAAAATAACTGTGAAAATCTTCAGAATAACCTAAATATCGTTAATGAATGGTGCCTATCCAATTGCTTGCCTCTTAACATATCCAAGTGTAACATTCTCACCTTTTCTAAAATGCGCCATTCTATCTATTACAAATATCATATAAATGGTCAAATATTGCAGAGACCTGATACAGTAAAGGATCTTGGAGTTATTTTTGATAAATGCCTTAGTTTTAAGGAGGATATTACTTTCACCATCGCGTCAGCTTTAAAAAGATTGGGTTTTATAATAAGAAACTGGAAAGGATTCAGCAACACTGATATTATGAAGTTGCTGTACTATTCATTTGTACCATCAAAATTGGAATACTGCTCGTTGATATGGTCTCCAGGATATGCTATTTACATAAATAATGTTGAGAATGTTCAGCGCCGTTTTGTTAAGTATTTGTGCTTTGTTGAAGATGGTACCTACCCAATAACTGGTTATTCGCAAAATATTATGCTGGACAGATTTCACATGTCTAACTTGGAAAATAGAAAAATAATACATTCAATAGTTTTTCTTTATAACATTATTCATAACATGTTTGATTGCCCTCTAATTTTAGAACGTATAAATTTTCATACACCTCGTATAACAAGTCGGAATCGTGACACTTTCTATCTTCCTACCCCTCGAACTAACTTACCAAAATTTTGGCCTTTATATTTCATATGTAAAAATTATAATCTAGAGCAAGATCAGCTAGATATATTTAACTGTAGTATTAATTTTATTAAACAACTTAAGGTGGCCATTACCTAGAAAGAGACATTCGATAGGGAAATATTTATTATTTTTGCCCATAACTTTTTTTCTTAGTACGTATATTTAAAAAAATATATAAGAGTACCTAAGTAGAACTATAGCAAGACTATTACTATGAATTTTCACTCAATAATTTCAATGGTTTGCAAAATAGCTCGATTTAAAACTACGAAATAGGAAGATTAACACAATTTTTAAATTTAAATCGAGCTATTTTGCAAACCACTAAAATTATTGAGTGAAAATTTATAGTAATAGTCTTGCTACGATTCTACTTAGGTACTCTTATAGTTTTTTTTTAAATATACGTACTAAGAATAAAAAGTTATAGCTAAAAATAGTAAATATCTCCCTATCGGATGTCTCTTTCTAGGGAATGGCCACCTTAATTTATGATTTATAGCGTTCTCTTTTTGTACTTCTCCTATAATAATCTTATCGCTATTTTATTATAATATTTTTACATATTTGCAATGTTTAATTAGCTTAATTAGTGTTTAGTTTATTATACTGTTTTCGTATTCTCTATTGTAATGTTCCCACCCTGTAATTGGTTACCTGTTAGGTGGTTGTATTCAAATAAATAAATAAATAAATAAGTAAATAAATATTCATTGCATCTTAAATTTTCGTGCATTTCTGTACACTATAAACTATTTAATATTTAATGAACGTTTACGAGGAGGCAAACATTATTTTCCGGTGAACGAATAAGGAGTAAATTCTAATTTATTTGAGGGATGATAGTAAGTACGTCGCTGGACCGTAAGCAGTTTTGTCACTTACCAAAACTCGACGACAGTGGGCACCGTGATTGTAATGCTAATATGATACCATAAGAATATTATTTAAATAGGATATTATTCTTTCCAACGTTCTAGTTTTCTTGATCTTTTCTCACGGCTCTGAGACATGGACGTTATGAAGGTAGATAGATGACATATTGATACTTGCGAAGTGACGATCTGAAGACATTTATTACGAATTTCCTGAATATCCCATTTCATTAACATCTGGCTTTCCAAAACATACGTCCCCACAAACGACTCTCCAGCATGGTATTGTCCCGAATCCTCACATTTTTTAACCACATCACCTGGAAAGAAAATAATGTACAATAGTCGAGAGTCATCGGAACACAAGATGGTATTATGTGAAGAGGATGCCTTCCAAAATGTCTCCAAAGAGCTGAAAGGAAACAGCTTTGGTGAGGCTCAGCTGAGGTCCTAAAATGAGAAAAGGAATAGAAGAAGTCCTATTGAAATACTTTATGGCAAAGACAAGTAAAAAAGTTCATAACTTTTTCGAAAAAGAATTCTACAAGTCTTTTGAATCTCGAAATGTCTAACTTAATGCTAATGACAGGCTTTTCAACAAGCCACTGCCTCTTGAGGTGTCATATTAGGAACATGAGCACGGCACAAAATGACAAACGAAGATACGCCGATACTGCAACCGGCACTGCGGAACATAAATTTTGCAAGTGCAAAATATTAATCCGAATTACGCTAAGATACTTAGAAGAGATTAAATCAACGCCTTCAACATAGGGAAATTAGCCCCAGAGTCGAGTGACTATTTAAACAATCTACAATCTACTTGTTCTGGTCAGATTTTTCAAATTTTGTTCAGCGGAAAATTTTGCCTTCTATTGAAAAGTGGTACATCCTACATGCATTCATATAGCCACATATTTCTCGTTTCATTTAAGCTTTGTTGAATTCAATTTCATTAATTAGTTCAAAAGTTACAGCAAATTTAGTGTAACGCGTCCGTGACCGCGCACGCTTCGTGACCGCGCACGCTTCGTGAGACATACTTATTATTACTTATGTGTCGCCACGTTCCATTTTCGTGAGTTAAACAAAAAAATCTGGAGCCTACATTTTTGATCGTACAAAAAAATTTTATGTACGTTTTCGGTGTGAAATTTTCCCTTTTTCACGTGGTGCTATCCGTTTACCTTCATTATTTTTCGAGATATTAGCAAAAACTGGATTTTTCCGTTTCAGAGGGTTTTTTAGAAGGGTTCGCTGGGGTCATTTTCTACTATCAAAGAACTAGCTTTCATGAAACAATTAGCGAGGTAATAATTAATTTTAACATTTCGTCAAAATTGGTCTCTAACAATTGAGCTATAAGGCAACATTCAAAAGTAACATGTGAAGAATTCAAACTAAAATCGTCTTCAGTCTTTGACGTCGCAGCGTGTAAGTGCAATATCGTTGTGGACTGCAACTGCCATAAAACACCCGATTTGTGTGTGTGCCCTGTATTAATAAATTGTAACTGTGAGAAATTTATGAAAATTACCGTACTCGAACTAAGATTTATGTACTTGAAAAGAAAATACTGGTTAGGTGAACTTTGGATGTATTTTATTTGCAAGTACGTAAATCTTAGTTCGAGTACGGGAAGTTTCTTAGATGTTTCACAGTGACAGTTTATTAATATAGGACACAGACACAACTAGGCAACTATTTTGACGGTTGTACTATTTTCTCAGTTTATATGCAACTATCGTGATAGGCATTAATTAACTGCTTAATTTTGTCGCTGAGACTTTAGAAACACTGACACGCTTGTTGTTAGTGTCCAGAGCCAAGTTGTAACGTTCCTGAAAACAACATTTGAGGACGTCCAGATGAGATGGAAATTTATTCACAACTAAATCTCTTGGATGCCTACCATCACAGTAATGTCACTAATAACCCTTAACAAACACATGTTAAAAGGAACACTGATTACTGCAAACAGATCTGCATAATATATAACCTATATGTGTTACATATAAAGCGCCAAATTTTGTATTGCTAGTTTTTGTATAAAATAAATCAAAATAATGTTAAGACAATTGCAATACAAATTATCGAATATCACCTCGCATTTTCTCTTATCACTTATTTTAAACGATGGATATATTTACTGGTTTCGTATTTCCTCATTAGTTCAACTTCTGTTTCTGCCACATGTTGAACAAGTTGCAACATCAGACACAAAAGGTAAGTATATGGAATTCGAATATTCTTTTATTCGTACTGTAAGAAATACCAACAAATCAACAAATATACTGTTTTAGTTATTTACAAAGTACTTCAGGAACTAAATCTGTATGAATAATCAAGTCTATCTCATCATAACGTTCTAACAATCAGACTTTTCCCTCTCACTCTCACTTCATTCCAGACTCTCTCGAAACTAGAATATAAACATAAACGCTCCTAAACTTAATGGTCTCTTGTGATACATGCCGACACTGCCATATCGTATGTCACTTAGTTTGCATAACTTGCGTTATTTCTTACAGAACACCGCCACTTTCAAATTAACATTAAAAAACAAAATAACCTAATAAAACATAGACTAGCTTAATTCGATCGTATGGACAAATATTGTTATGAATTACACCCCCCTTGGAAAAGGAGATGGCACGCCTATGCCTCTGATGGTGACTGGAAAGGCTCTAGAAAGAGCCAAGGACTTTTCTAGATTATGGTTGAAGAAGATTCTGGATTGATCTAGAGCTAATTTCGGAGTATATAAGGCGCGATTACAAGCGCGGGAGAGGAAGTTTTATGAAGAAAGCAGATTATAAAAGTGAACAAGTAGAAAAGTGAAAAGTGAGGTTAGATAAATAGTAAATAAAGTGAATTTGAAGTATTGTAGTCACTAAATAGTTAAATAAAGTGTTAGTTGTGTTTATCTCTTGTTGAAATTATTTAGAACCCACGGATTCATACAGGGTGTCCCCAAAAAGGTGGAAATCCGTAACAATTTGGTGTCGGAAGCGGAATTTTGACAAGAGGATTTTCCGGAAGTGTTGAAAAGACTGGGACAGTATTCTCGGAGTTTGTGCTAACACAGGGAGGACTAATTTACTGGACATTGTTCGAGGATTAATTTCGAACAGGAAAATAGTGTCAAGTGCGATTTTAGACATTGTAGAACATTTTTGTTGGACATTAGTGGTTAAGTGATAAAGACTCTGAACAAGACTTTCGTGTAGTTATTAAGTGCATTTTCGTGAACTTTCTAGAACTTTTCTATTTGGACAGTAGTTTAAATAAAAGACTTTCTCGTACTGTTTTGCGATTTCTCTGGACAATTCCATTACCGATATTGACGTGATTAATAAATTTTGTTGATTTTATCATAATTATATGCCGGTAACAACCAGAAGCATGGCATCCGAACAACAAATGCAGGACTTTATGGCCCAAATGCAAAAGATGATGATGGATCAGGAAAGGAAGCGCCAGGAAGAGAAAGAAGAACAGGAAAGAAAGCGCCAGGAAGAGAAAGAAGAACAGGAAAGAAAGCGCCAGGAAGAGAAAGAAGAACGGGAAAGAAAACGACAAGAAAAAGAACAAAAACGTCAAGAAGAAGAGAAACGACGTCAGGAAGAATTAAGGAAAATTTTTGAGGATCAAGAACGAAGACGTCAAGAGGAAAAACAAGAAGAAAGAGAAGAACTAAGGAAAATTATAGAAGGCCAACAGAGTGCCATATTTGCCGTCACTGAAGAACTTAAAAATAAAGTCGAGCAAGAAGTAAGCGAAGTGAAAGAAAAAGTAGACAAGGTTGAAGAGAAAATGCACCAGGTAGAAGGAGAAATTGACCAGCTTAAACAACAGTTGAGGGATAGAGGAAACCAGCAACTGGTATCGTCAGGCCAGCGATTAAAAATTCCCTCCTTTGATGGTCAAAGTTCCTGGATGACTTACAAGACACAGTTTGAGGCAGCAGCGAGTGCAAACAATTGGAATGGCGAAGAGAAGGCTAAGGCATTAATCGTGGCTTTAAGAGGCCAAGCGTTGGAGTTGCTCCAGACAATTCCGGCGGACCAACAACGGAATTTTAGAGTTTTAGAAGCTGCCTTAGATCTACGATATGGAGACCAACACCTTGCTCAAGTATACCAGACCCAGCTGAAAGTGCGCGTTCAGAAAGCTGGAGAGAGTTTGCAAGAATTTGAAGCTGCGGTGGAAAGACTGGCACACTTAGCATACCCTAATGCGCCAAAAGAATTTAAAGAGCAATTGGCAGTGGGGGCATTCCTAGACGGGATAAGGGACGAGGAGATCAGACGAGTCCTCAGGCTATCCCGACATAAAAGTAGTAGTGAAGCCTTGGTGCATGCACTAGAGGTAGAAGCCGTCTATAGGGATACTCCAAAGTCAAGAGTACGGGCTATGACGCTGGAAGAATCGCAGTCAGAAAAGGAGAACCAGAACCCTATGTTGGCCGATATACATAAAATGTTCAGTCAATTACTGGCTAAATTCAATCCTCCAAGAAGACAGGAAAACCAACAAAATAGAGAAAAGCCAAGTGGGGGTATTAAATGCTACAACTGCGGCAGGATGGGACATGTCAAACGGGACTGTCGATATCGGAACTCGAGGAAAGTGACTGCTAGAAAGATTGACGAGACTCAGAATAAAAGTAGTGGAAGGCCAAGTGGACAGCGTATGAAATGTTACAGGTGCGGAGAACTAGGACATATCCAGCTTGAATGTCCACGAAGGAGATTAGAGAGAGTGAAAGCCGGAGATGCTGTGAAGTTGAGGGGAAAATCAGAGGAAGCTGGTACCAGAGAGACTGTGACAGATAGGGAACGTGGTACCCCGAGAGAAGTAAAGATTTCCCAGCTTCGAAGCGTTCCGAGAAGTCCACTGCTACCAGGATGTGAAAATAAATCGAAACCCAAGAAGAAGGATGCTGATATTTCATCCGGAAGAAGGTACATGAAAGATTGCAAGTACTACCACCAGGTCACGGGAGCAGTTAACACTGTCAAGGTGGAGGTGCCGGATGACAGGACAGATGAAGCGCTCAGACAAGAGCAACTAAACGATGTCGAAATTGGGCCTATATTGAGAGCCAAAGAAAGGGGAACTCGTCCAAAATGGAAGGATGTTTCGGACAAAAGAGTGGGACTGAAGGCACTATGGGCGCAGTGGGACTCACTGAGTGTCAGGAACGGGCTGTTGCGGAGAGCATGGGAAAGCCCGGATGGAAAAAAGGTGGTTATGCGTCTAGTGATTCCCAGGTGTCGAGTAGCGAAGGTGCTTCAGGAAGTGCACAATGGGGCATCCGATGGACACTTCGGTGTGAACAAGACCCTGAAGAAAATACGAGAACGATTTTATTGGATAAGAAGTCGTCAGGATGTGGAGGCTTGGTGTCGCAAATGCAAGATTTGTGCAGCCAGTAAGGGACCACAGACTGAAAGTAAGGGTGAAAAGAAGCAGTTCAACACCGGAGCTCCTTTCAAGAGGTTGGCTAACGATATAGCGGAACCATCATCAGCCAGTGACCGAATGAAGGCTCGATACGACCGGAAGGGTAGTTCAGAAGGATTCAAGGCAGGAGACCTGGTTTGGCTGTACAACCCACAGCGGAAGAAAGGAAGGTCACCGAAACTTCAACCGCCTTGGGATGGACCGTATACTGTTATTACCCGAATTAATGATGTCGTCTATCGGATTCAACGAAGCAAAAAGTCCAAGATGAAGATCGTGCATTTGGACAGGCTGGCGAACTACATCGATGATTCTGAGTTGCCTGATCGGGACGATCTAGGCTTAAGGAGGGGGCAGTGTTATGAATTACACCCCCCTTGGAAAAGGAGATGGCACGCCTATGCCTCTGATGGTGACTGGAAAGGCTCTAGAAAGAGCCAAGGACTTTTCTAGATTATGGTTGAAGAAGATTCTGGATTGATCTAGAGCTAATTTCGGAGTATATAAGGCGCGATTACAAGCGCGGGAGAGGAAGTTTTATGAAGAAAGCAGTTTATAAAAGTGAACAAGTAGAAAAGTGAAAAGTGAGGTTAGATAAATAGTAAATAAAGTGAATTTGAAGTATTGTAGTCACTAAATAGTTAAATAAAGTGTTAGTTGTGTTTATCTCTTGTTGAAATTATTTAGAACCCACGGATTCATACAGGGTGTTCCCAAAAAGGTGGAAATCCGTAACAATATATTTAAAATTATGTAAATAAAATTATTAAACACATCTAATGATGTAAAAAAGTACACTAGAAAAGCACTATCCAGGGTGTTCTACAAGCTTTATGACAAAATTTGACAGATGATAGCTTGGTTAATCTAAAAAAAAAATATATGAAAAAACATGGGTTCAATTACAAGGAACACAAGTGGTATTATTAAATTTGATAATAGTTTTTATTTTTTTTATTTTATCACTAATCGCTAATAGTACGTAATGCAAATGCTGAAAATACCTATCATCCTAGCAATCCATTCTTGGACTCCAAGATCATTATAGTTGCATCTGGTATTTTCAATACGCTTAAGATACTTGCGAAAGATGCAAGATTTGTGAATTTTATTTCTTTGTTTTATTTAGGCAAGTTTTCCGCGGTACAGTACTTCAACCTTCACCAGTTTAACACATTAAAAAAAATCACGAAGATTAGTTGAATTTTATTATTTTTTGCGAAACTTGAAGACGATGAGCGACTGGAAGATCTTAACGGATACTTTTTGTTTTATTTAATTATCTGTCCAAGGAGCGAATGTTTTCAGCGGTAAGGCAGTTCCACCTTAATCAATTTAACAAATTAGAAAAAAAAACAAAGATTAGTTAGTAGAATTTCACTAATTCTTACGAATTTTGAAGACGATGCGCGACCGGAAGATCTTAATAGATTCTTCATTTCTTTGTTATATTTTACTTGTCTAGCCGAGAGGCCAGTTTTCCACGGTATTATGAATAAAAAAAAAACAAAAAAAAATGTTCGGTCCGCCCTTCTGCAAATTCTAATTAAAATCCTGGAGCAGAAGTCTCTGTGATCACTTGTTGAGTAGTAGGCTCTGATCTGTTTGAGGCCCAAATTCCTAGAACGGACTCAAGCAGAGCTAGATTCCTTTGTGTAAAATTTCCTCCTCAATGAATAGTACGAAATTCTCATAATAATAATAATAATTGACTTTATTAAGAAAATCAGTACATTCAGTAATTATGTAAGAATTATAATTATTGACATTTACTTAATACTAGTTATAAGTTCAGTAGCTCGAATGTGGTTACATGCGAGGTTTGTTCTGTCACAATTTAATTTAGAAGCACATATCTTTTTAACAAATACCGACTCTACGCCAATAAATGATGAGGAAGGAAGTAATTCAGACAATATTTATTTTTTGTAAAATACACACCTTGCCACTTATATTCCTAGTATCTATCTGAACTACAAACAAACTCAATATTGTTACACACAACTTCTGACAAATTGTACGAAGATTTACTTTTCATAGTACATGGTAAAATCATTTAAGTTGAATTTTCAAACCAACCGAACGCAATACTGAATTGTCGGGTTTCTTTGAAATAGATTAAGTTACACTTAAGAATTATTTGAGCGAATACTGTATTATTTCGCATTTGCCGCAAAGGTAGAAGTCTCTATTTATCCGATACCTACACAAAAAGATTAAATCAACCACAAGAATTACATTTCCTTCTTATGTATTTTGTTGAAAAAAAAAATTAATTTCATAATTGATTTTACAGTTTTTCAATTTCCCATGCATATAGATAGCAGGTGTGATGCGATATACTAAGGATGTACCATTAACCAGTTAATTTTTATCTTTTCTAGCTATTTTTTTTATCGAGATGAAAATTCGAATAAAAAATTTTTTTGAATCAAAATTGCACTGTCGTTAAAAATACTAAACTGAACTTAATTGAATCTTATTACCTATTCTTGAAAAGAATGGAATTATCTCTAAAAAAAATTGTATTTCATTTGCGTATGTAAGGGTGTTCCGTATTTTCACAAGTGATTTTCTCAAAAACTGTTATTTTTAGAAAAAAAGTGTCACATAAGAAGTTATCTCCATCCTTTATCCTTATTCTTGTCTGTACTTGGTATCTACTTTGAAAGACAAGAAAGTTTCCCGCTGGCTATACTTTGCCCCTGTAAATTTTCATATTTTATAGACATAGCCTTAGAAATTTTTTTCCATATATTAAAATCTAAGATTTTATTAACAAGTATCAAGTGAAAACACGAAAATAATGTAAAATCAATCGTGTAGGTGATAAATAATTATTATTTATAACAATACAGCCACAAAAAAAAGGTTGTAATGTATTAATGAGCAGCTTATCACATTTCCATGTATACTGACGCGCTGAATACGAATTCCTGATCAAATTTGCTCCATATCAAAATGTTTCGTAAATTAAAATAACAGTAAAAAATCGATTCAAGTACGGTTTTTGTAAAGTCCTCCATAGTAGGAGGGGCCCTGTAACAAATCTCCCCAGAGAGGTGGATTTGTCTTCGTGTTAGACATTTTCTTTTTTGCTTACATATCATAAATAAATTTTTTCTTTTGAAGAATGAATAACTTTTTTATTTATTGATCAATTTTGTTCAATAGAGCTCTTCCACTCCCTAACATTAATTTCCTGTCAAAATGTCAATACAGTCGGATATATTTTTCTGACGTTATCGTGCTTACAAAAAAAAGGGTGACAGACGAACAGACAGTCATACGGACGGACATTTTGAAAGTTGTCAGAATTCGGTCACTAACATAGTGATACGAAAATGTTTTCTTTGCGATTGATATTTACTGTTTTAGAGAGAAATGCAATATGAGGAGCAACTAATCAAATTGCATTATGTCCACCTTAGTACATAATTCAATATTAACTGGTTTCAAAACTATCATAGTCTACTTTACAGTGCTGTGTAAATGAAACACATCAAATAGAATTATATCAGTATGCAATTCAAGTGCAAAATGTCATGACCTGATCAAATCGTACTATGTCCACCAATACAGTCAGTTCAGAAAGCATTATGTCATTTGGTCACCAGAAGGCTCCTCGAATGCATGAAGACGTGGTATAGTATTTCTGTTCGTCTAAGCTAAAAATTACTGATTACACTTTGGTTGAATTTTGATTTTGATAATTAAACTAGAGTAATCATTATACTATTCACCAACTTACTGCACTTTTTATAGAAGCGTCTAGGTACACGAGGCCTCGAGCTTCGAGCGTGCGCAAAACGTGATATCATATGTATATTATTTGTCTATCACTTATCTGACTATTTATTCCCTACCCTTAGTGTTCGTCGGTAGCCGTACGGTTGGCGCATAGGTAATATTCTCACTTACATATGCGGCTCCAGTATGGTGTAGCATACCGGAGACGAGAATGAATAAACTAAGAGTTCTGAAACATAAATGTATGCACCTCATTTCAAATTCTTCCCGATATATCTCCTGATGAGAACTTTATGCACGTTGCCACGACATAACGCTATTAGTGGACTACATCAAAGTTACATCGGAAAAATTCTATCAAAATAAACTTGGCAATAGTTCACTAACAAACAACATTACGCGAATCAGAGAGCATAATGCACCTTTTCGCACCAAACACAAATTACCATATCCGGCGTTGCCCATCTTTCGGCAACATATCTAGCGACACCCTCTTTCTCTATCCTATTATAAAAACTCACAAACACAATTTCCAATCTTTACCTTTTTTCTATCCTCCTCTTCGTTTCTTTTTTGTATTTTTTGTTTGCTTAGTCGCTCTAAATTATTTCTTCCAAATCATATTTATTCGTTGATATTCTTTAGAAAGCAAATATTTTAAATTGTAAATTATGCGGTCTGATATAGCCGCTCGCTCTTGCTGCTTTGCTTAGAACGGGATTTTTGGATAGTGATTTTCCCTTGCAGAACTATGATATATATCTGTGATATTTTATCTACACTAGCGTCTTTTACATTGCATATATCAATTGTTTTAAGTTAAATTTTTTTACATGTTCTGTCTTATACACTTTTTAATTCTCCGATCCTGTGAAATAAGATTGTGATTATTTAGTTTATTTTTAATCCAACCTGGCCTCGCTATGTCCATCCCTTCAATTACCACGGCGATTCGAGCTGTGGACGTTTGGCTAGCTCCGAACGAGTGCTTAGGGAGGACACTATGTATTATTAATTTAAAATAAATTTGTTTCGATTGATTGATTCTCGCTTACGGTGCGAAAGGTCCCGGGTTCAAACTGCTGTGCCCGCAGAATTTTTTTCTTTAATTTTGTAACGATTAATATGTTTTTTCGCGAATTCTTTTGTATGATTTCTTTAGGTTAGATTAGTATGTCTTTATTCCGCTTAAAACAATTTCATTCTTTTGTGTGATTTCCTAAGTTTTTATTCTGATACGTAATTGTCAATAATTATTTGCGCCGCATGCAGTTTTAGTATCACAGCTAAAGAAAAGGGGGTTGTGGGGGTGTCCCCCCGTCTCTTTTTCCCAAAATAACACGAAATATTTCAATTTCTTGACTTGCGAAATTTATTAAAGGTAATGCGCATGCTCGAGGTCTCGTGTACCTAGACGCTTGTCAATTTTTATATAATTATTGTACATTCTATAGGGTCTTCTTAGCAGTTTTTTTGTTTTCTTTTTGTTTTTTTTTCTTTTTGTAAATAACATTAGTTTTAGAAATTTTCTATTTAATTACAAAACATAAATTGTTTTGTTTCAAATTCAAAAAATTAATAACTTTTTTATTTATTAATAGATTTTGTTAAAAAGAACAATAGGATTCTTCCTCTAGCTAACACTAAAGTTACTGTTCAAGTTTCAATACAATCAGACCTTTCGTTCTTAAGTTATCGTGATTACAAGAAAAGTGACGGGCGGACAGACGGACAGATAGGCAGGCAGACAGACGGAGGGACATTTTGAAAGTTGTTCAGAATTCGATCACCAACGCAGTGATCTGAATTTTTTTCTCTACCAGCAATATTACCGGTTGTAGAAATGTGACGACTGAATGCAATATGCTCTTCGTTTTGTATTTGCGAAGAACCAGCATGTAGTGCATGCTCTAGTAGACTGGCCGCATAAGGAGGCCCCACAGTCCGTATAACAGATAAGTTATGTATTTTCCAGTACGCGGCCATTCGTATTTACCCGTCGACAGAGTATTTGGTCGCGTGGAGAAAAATCTACGGAGAACTGAAAAAATGTTGAATCCTACTGGTTACTGTAAAATTTATGAGGAAGTTGGAAAAATCAAAGCCCTAGTAGAGCACTGGTTCATTAAGGATAATAAGGAGTTGACCACAATTTTCAAAAAAAAAAAATGTAGGGATAAGCGAAATGAAAAGAATCTTCCTAAATAAAGTTAAAAAAAGTAATAATAATATTGAGGTGAAAACTAAACTTGAGCCCACCTATCGCTATGAAGACATTTTTAAATCATTTTCCCCAATAACTGAACGAGGCGATAATCTGAACCGACACATGACAGATCGCTGTAACTTACCACGGCTTAGCAGAGTCAAACAGGACAAAAAGGATGATATACGAAAATTGCTTCAAGCAAGGTTTGGTACAGACTGGGAATCTAACATTCCACTATTTGCGTGGTTTTTCTTTGACTATACCCTGAATGCTACTAACGATGGCATAATAGTTGATGAGGATGAAAATCAGTGCGATTGTCTGGAGGAGGACCATGAATGGAACATATCTAAATAACATATTTTTGATATAAATACTTTGTTTAATAATATAATAAACTTTCTTTTGTAACTCTTTATTAGCTATTTTAATGTAATAAATATTAATAATGTAATGTAATAATTGCATATGCAGCTGCTACAAAAAGCAATATGTCCAATATCAATCACAACAAAATGGATTATGTCCACTATAATGCAACAAATATCATAATGTCCAACAATTTCTTATTTATTTCTACATACTTATCTCTAGTAATTTTGATTTAAATGAGATCATTTATCAGCACTACTTATTAACATCTTCCAAAATAGCATACGGTGCAGATATTACATTCATATTAAGTAATATCAGTTTTTTGCTTCTACCCAAAAAATTTATAATAATAGAGGGCGTATATTAGGTGTTTTCACTATGTGCAAATTTGCTTTTTTGATATTATTAAAATGATGTATTTGTTATACTAAAGTACTTATTGATATTTAAACAGCATTATATCGCCCATCAAATTAAAACTTCAACAAATAAATAACACAAAGTTTTAGTAATTGAACGAATACGCAAAACACGCGGTGACGTCATCGGTTATATTAGTTTCTTAAATGGCCTTTAAAAATTGTTAAACACAACATTTTATTCACTTTATTTACGTTTTACATGTGATTAAATAAGTAACGCCTACCTAATACGGGATTTGTAAAAGCTACTTTACGAAATCTATCTGCAAAATAACGTGTTTATAGCACGAAATGACACTGACAATATAACTGATGACGCAATGAGTTTGTAGTGAATTGATGTAGTGTTTTTGGCGAAACAATTTCAATACAAAATTTAAATGGCTTATTTTAATGTAATATTCGAGTGTTTTTAACTATAATAAAGCATTATCTTCACAGTAAAAGTGAATTTAAAATTTGCAAAAACACCTAATTATCCTTTGAAGAATTGCGCTATTATTACAACACTACGGTAACGAAAAAGAAGCATAATAAAGATATATAAAATACAAAATACTGCAAGAAATGACGGGTTGATAATATCATAAGCTTTTTGAGAAATATATTGTATAATCGCTATTTAATGTAAATCTAAGTAATATTAAGTAATACTATTTAATTCAAAATACATACATACTGTATTATACTATATTACTATATTTCGTGGAAAGCTTTAGGGAGTGTCAATGGCATACACTTTCATTCATAAGAGGCGCTATATTCCTAAGAAGGCCATGTCTAAGTCCATGAAGTATGCGCTACCAATAAGCTATGAAGAACATTATTCTAGTGCATATACAAACTGTCTATTTTACGAGGGCCACACCAAATATCTCGCTTAATATCTATTGTAGAAGAATAAAGTTTTAGAAACAGTTATCCCATTTTTTGTGAGCTATATTTCAGTAAAAAGAAATTTGAAATCCATAGCCTACTTTATGAGATATATTACAAAAACCTGAAAAATAGGAAAACCACAAACGGTTATAGCTTCCTTATTTGATTAGATACGAAAAAAGTTAAAGGAATGAAAGTTGACGGCAAAGACAATAAGAATAATAACGTGTAACAAAAAAATCGAAAAATTCAGTTGGCTTTGACATACGCTATTGTGCAAAAATGAAAAATACATATCTCAAAGTAGGCCATGACGCCATTAATTCCGTTATTTTTTTCTCATTCCAACGATATAAAACATGTCACAGAAATTTTAACCGATAGTGTCAATATTTAATATTTTACGAATACCACAATTCATATAATTGAATCGTAACAATCAGCTGTGCCATAATTAGTGTATACAGTTATTAATAAATTTGACAGATTATAACTGTTGTATGTTGTATGTTGCGTTGTCGAGTTCTAAGACAAATTTTATATCAGTAATTATGGTGTACACCAATAATAACAAATTCGATATGATTAGCATTTATTGTCAGTGCAATTTTGACGCTGAGATGGCAGTCACGGTTTACGGAGATAGATTTTCAGATGCTCTGCAGCCAAATCGAACTATATTTAGAAAGTTAGTTCAAAATCTAAAAACGCAGGGTTCATTTTCAAAAAAAGTAGTAAGGCGAGCGCATGTTGCGGATAATGTAAGAAAAGTGAATAGAGTAATGAATTATGTTAACCAAAATGAGGAAACCTCTTTGAGACAAATTCAGAGAAACTGTCGCATAAAAAAAGACAAATAGAAAAATATTGAAAAAAAAAAACGGATTTCGATGCTACAAAATGAGGAATGTTCAACATTTAAATGAGGGAGATAAGCCAAGGAGAGTAAGATTTTGTAGATGGTTATTAAATAAGAAAAGGAATGACGCGCTGATATGTAGCAAAATTCTTTGGTCGGACGAATCAAATTTTTCTAATAATGGATTTTTCAATAGAAATATGCATTATAAGTGGACACGAGAAAATACACATTGGTGCAGAGAGACTGCTTTCCAAGAAAGATTTTCTACGACTGTTTGGTTGGGTCTTTTAGGGACTAAAGTAATTGGACCTTATTTTTATGATGGCAAATTAACCGCTCGTAGATGCCTTAATTTCCTGCAAAACGAATTTCAAGATTTTCTTTATGAATTAACAGTGGCAGAATGATTAAATTATTCATATTTTCAACAAGATGGGGCTCCACCTCACACTGCTGTAATATGTACAAATTATTTAAATCAAGCTATGCCAGATAGCTGGATAGGCACCTATGGACCCATTCTATGGCCAGCTCGATCACCCGATATTACTCCCTTGGATTTTTTCGTCTAGGGTTATATTAAAGACAAGGTATTTCAAACTGCCTCTGAAAATATTGAGGACATCAAAACCAGAATTCGAAACGCATGTGAGGTAATTACTCCTGAAATGCTCCAAAATGTAATGCGTGACGTGTCTCGTAGAGCACGTTTATGTGTCAGAATGCATGGTGCACAATTTGAGCATTTGCAGTTAGAAAAATAAATACACACAATTTCATTTCAATATAGTAGTAGGTAGTACTGTTATACATAGTTTTTCGTTTTCGTTTTTTTTTTTTTGGATGTTCGTTTTGTACTTGTATTTTTATTTATGAGACATTTATTGGTTTGTATTAAATTGTAATAAATAATTACGGAATTATAATTATTATAAAGTGAATTTTTACTATTATGGCACAGCTGATTGTTACGATTCAATTATATGAATTGTGGTATTCGTAAAATATTAAATATTGACACTATCGGTTAAAATTTCTGTGACATGTTTTATATCGTTGGAATGAGAAAAAAATAACGGAATTAATGGCGTCATGGCCTACTTTGAGATATGTATTTTTCATTTTTGCACAATAGCGTATGTCAAAGCCAACTGCATTTTTCGAGTTTTTTGTTACACGTTATTATTCTTATTGTCTTTGCCGTCAACTTTCATTCCTTTAACTTTTTTCGTATCTCCTCAAATAAGGAAGCTATAACCGTTTATGGTTTTCCTATTTTTCAGGTTTTTGTACTATATTTCATAAAGTAGGCTATGGATTTCAAATTTCTTTTTACTAAAATATAGCTCACAAAAAATGGGATAACTGTTTCTAAAACTGTATTCTTCTACAATAGATATTAAGCGAGATATTTGGTGTGACCCTCGTAAAATAGACAGTCTGTATATCTTACTAACATAATTGCTGCAACATTCCATATCGATTATTCAGTCTAGAAGAATGTTCATGCTTCAATGATTGTCCTAGACTATAAAAAATCTACTGCTGTTACAGCATAGTACGTCTATTAATCAAATTATTAGCTCATAAACATGCGAAAACTGCGAACTATGTCCAATTCAAGTTTTTTCCCACCATTGTCTCATGTAAATGTAATTCGCTTACTTATTTAATATTGATATTTTTATAACCTCTTTCGAAATCAGCTGTCCCCATGAGTTCGAACACAAGTGCCATTACATATTACTAACAATTGACTATAGAGACTTCGATAACCGGAGACCATACGAAATAAATTTTATGCTTTGTTGCCTTCAAACAATCGAAAACTTTTAACACACCACAATGTTCGTCAACCCCATGCATCGAGGCTCTTAAAATGTTACCATATCCAAAGAGCACTTCTGTTTTTGTTTTAATTTGTTGCCGATTTGTTTCTTTAGAAGTATTATACATAGAACAGTTTTGAACGATGGAGGGTAGTTGTTAAAATTTAATTGCAGGCAGACTACTTTAAACGATATATAAATAGTGGGACTAAGCGAATTGTAGGTACATGTATTTTTGTAAAATACCTACGTTTAGACTGTTTTGTCGCCGTTTTTATTTATGTTATTGTTGGTAATGGCCTTTTTAAATCGCAGCTTTATTAAAAAGTTCACGCAGGTAAGACATCATTTACTAGAACTAAAATGTCAAGATTTGCAAACAATATTTATGCCTCTGTTTGACTTACCACGGACATCACTTTGCGAAAATCGAATAAAAGGGTAATCACCATCAAAAATTTTCAAATAGGTCTAGTTAATACTATGGTAAATAAAAAGTAAATAAAAAAAACTGAAACACATTAAAAAAAATCGATAAAGGCATTACACAGAACTTCCCTGGTTATTTATACAGGATGGATACTCTAGAAAACCATTAATTAAGAAGCCACATTGGAGAATAATAATAGCAATGTAGCTATTACTATTGCTACAAAAACCTGATAACTTTTGGTTAAAAAAATATACTATAGTGGTCATCCGATCGAAAAAATAAATAATAAGTAAAAGCTGCTAAAAATGGAAGGGTTGCGTAATAATACATTGTTTAACGAGCGATAATGTAAGTAATAACAATAACTAACGCAGATGAACGTTGCAGCACGGTGTTGTAAATCATCAAGTATATTATTACCATTATCACAAGTTGGACACTATACTTTATCCACGACTATAACAATAAGTATTATTATACTGGTTCATCTTCACTAACCGAACTCATCATATTTGGCACAATTATCACTTAACTTGATTTGATAACGCACAGTGTTCCAGTAAAAAGTTTCTTCGTTCAAAAATGACTTGCGCTCTTATTTGGAACATTTAAAAAATATACATATTTGTGATAACAGGGAGTTATACAACGAAAAACGAATAAAAGCCAATAGAACGTGTAGAAAAAAGAAGAGAGAAGCAATCAGGGCGAAAGTTAAAGATATACTAGAACACAATAATAGGAAATAGAACAGAAAGTTGTACAAAAACATAAAAGAAAGCACCCAGGTATCTGGACCAAAATTAACGGCATGCAAAAATAATCTAGGAAAGGTGCTAACAGAGCAGCAAAAAAATAAGTAGTTGGAAAGAAGAAGAGAGAACACATTATGCCTAGACAATAATGAAAATGAGACAGCACACTATCATACAGCAGAACTCAATATCCAGAACCCGACTTTCGAAGAGGTAGAATGCGTAATCAGAAAACTGAAAATCATAAGGCACTCGGTGTGGACGGAATCACGATAGAGCTGATAAACAACGTAGAACCAGAACTATGGAGGACAATCCATAACTTAATAATTTTAATATGGACACAGGAACAAATGCCAGAAGAATGGACTGTGGGAACAATACAGCCGATATATAAGAAGGTTGGAAAATTATAATGTGAAAATTATAGGTCAATTACATTGCTAAATGGTACTATCTAGTATTATCTATAATAGGTTAGTAGTCTACTCCGAGGAAATAATAGGGGATTATCAATGTGGGTTTAGGTCGAATAGATCAACAAGAGGTTGATAAAGATGACATTAGACGGATCAAACGTGGCTGTTTGAGTAGATGGAGAATTATCATCAACTTTCGATAAAAATTTAGAAGTAAGACAAAGTGACGCACTCTCAAGCATGCTCGTCACCTTGGTGCTTGAAGCTGTAATGAAAAACACCAATTACAGAGGTCAGGTACGAATCAAATCATCTCAAATATGTGCCTATGTAGACGATGTAGCTATTATCAACGGAAATAAAACCCAGTTAGAAGAAAGGTTTACTCAAGTTGATCAAGAGTCCCAAAGGAGAGGTCTTGTATTTAATGAAAATAGAACGAAATACATGGAGGTGAAAAGAACGCCAATCAAAAATAACAACAGCATTCAAATAGAGAACTATAACCTTGAACGCGTAGAAACATTTATATACTTAGGAGCTGAAGTTAACCAAACCAACTCCATAATCAGTGAAATCAAGGCAAGTATAGTTAGTGGAAATCGATGCTACTACGCCCATAAAAAATTAATGACAAGTAGCCTACTAGATAAAAACACAAGAACAAAAATATACAAAACCTTAATTAGACCTGTAGTAATATATGGATGTGAGACCTGGACAATGATAAAAGAAGACGAGGAAATATTTCGAATATTCGAAAGAAAGATCCTACGAAAGATACATTGGCCAGTCCAGGGCGCTGGTGGAACATGGAGAATTCGCATGAATGCTGAACTGAATGAGGTTAATGAATGGAGTGACATTATCAAATATATGAAAAGTCAAAGACTAACATGGCTGGCACATGTCAACAGAATGGAAGACTCGAGAGGAACTAAGAAAATATATGAGCGGAAACCTGCTGGAAGACGAAGAAGAGTAAGACCAAGGATGAGATGGATAGAGAATGTAGAAGATGACCTGAGACCTATGAGTATTAGAAACTGGAGAAGGAAAACTCTAGATAGAGTAGAATGGAATAAAATAGTCAGACAGGTAAAGATAAACCCTGGGTTATGATGCCAAAAGAAGAAGAACATATTTGTGATTTAATTACGAAAAAATCTTAATGACCGATTTCTGAAATATGAAAACCTGAAGACGGTTAATGTGTCCAAGTGGCCATTATTAATAAAAATCGCACAGAAACGAAAATTTATTAATTTTGCGCATTACATAACTTAATATCGCATTACATAACTTAATAACTTTAAACCTCAAATAACTTTAGGCAACAAATTGACACCAAGAAATTTAAACCGAACATAAGCTAAGAAATATAACCCAAGGCTAGTAGTGATATAACAGGAAATCTGCATCAATACGACTTAATTAATTTCAAAGCTAGAACTCTAAATAAGAAATCTAAACCTCAGAAACCTAAAACAAGAACGTTACACCAAGAACGCTAAACCTCACATAACCAAAGGCTCTTAGCTTACACTTAGAACTTTCAAAAAAGCATTCTAAACCTCGTATAACCTAAGGCTTTACACCATGAACTGTAAACTTAATATAACATATGAAAAGAGGTTTACACAAGAGAAACTCTAAACCAAGAACTTTAAGACTCACATAACTTAGGGCAAACATCTCATGCCAATAAGTTTACATAAATAACTCTAAGCCTGATATAACCTAAGACAAGAACTTTACACCAAGAACTCTAAACCTCACATAATCTAACAGCTTTACACCAAGAACCGTAAGCCAAGTACTTTAAATTTGACATAACCTAAGGTAACAACTTTAGAACTGAAGTTCAGGATTCTTGATGTAAAATTCTTGGTGTAAAGTTCTTGTCTTAGGTTTTCTGAGGTTTAGATTTGTTAGTTTAAAGTTATATGTTTAAAGTTCATGCCTTAGGTTAAATTGATGTAGATATCTTGTTGTAGTACTACTACTAGCCTTAGGTTTTGTTTTTTTAGATTACGTCCAGTTGAAATTTCTTGGTGTCAGTTTTTTGCCTAAAGCTATTTGAGGTTTAGAGTTTTTTGTGTTAGATACTCATTGTATTATTAGCTGATGAAAAAATATTAATTTAGGTTATGTAACGCACAGAATTTATTGAGGACTGAATCGCATATCTATGATCGATAATTAATGAATTGCAGTCATTTTCGTTTTTCAAATTTTGAAATCATGCTTAAAAGTAGTCTATTTAGAATAATGCATTTAATTAATTTTTTGATTTCTATTTTTGATCCGCCATCTTGAACTTCTTACTGGAGCTTAAAACTGAGATCGAATTTCTTAGCATTTTACAGCCATATCATATTGTTTTCGCCATCTTGCAGGTTGGTTCACGACAATTTGGATACCATATTCGTGTACAGCGACCTTGAATCCCCCCCGAGTAGCATGATTTATGTAAATTGATTAAAGAAGAATATTCTTCTGTAAGATTTTCATAAAAAATTACCATTTAGACACATTAACCCTCTTCAGGTTTTCATATTTTAAAAATCGGTCATGACAGATTTTTTGCAATTATGTTACGAATATAATCAGTTACAAAATAAGAGCTCTAGACAATAATTGTCTAGAACTCTTATTTAGTTTTGACGTTCATAATCATTATGAACGTCAAATCTATTCAATCATGTGAAATTATCGTCCTGCCTTCAATTATAATGAACCATGCTATTTTATTTTGCGCGTTACACCGACTGGACAGATTAGGCAAGGAGATTGGCTCTCGCAGTGAGTTATAATAAAACACTTGTGTGTTATTATAAATCACGCTATTTATTTATGGGTACTATTACTAGTTCAAAAGCAGTTGATTAATTAATACATTATCTATATAATCTAATACGAGTAGATAAATACCTTCCACCATAGATGAATTATTTTTTAGGATGACCATCCGGTATATTCCTTATTAAGAGTTTAATAAGTGTTTTCCATTACGTAAAATATATGCCAAATATTATTGCCATATGTCACATTGTTTTCTTACTTATTCTCTTTAGGCTTGTATATTATCCATTGAAATTCTACCCATTTCCTCGTTGCCAGTAGGGTCAACTACCTACCAAATGTCACTATTCTCAGCCGAGTAGTTCTTTCGATAGAGCGCCAACAGATAGGCAGACAGATTGACGGAGTTGAAATACCTTCATTTTCGTAATCTACATGGTCTGACACGTGAAAATCCGTAGAAATCTAGGAGACTAATTATTTCACGAATACAATACTTCCCTTCGGTCATTAAATATTGTTGATATTGACATCGGCTAAAAAAAATTTGATTGTGGTCGTCATTGTACCTATTAGATTCAATCAAATTGATATGTTATTAAAACCGAAAATGTTTGTTTAATAATATCATTGTAGAAAAGAAATATAGAGAAATAAGTGTCCTAGCAGGCTTAAATCAAATATCGAATAAAAATATTTGTGTGTCTGTGTGTTTGTGTGTCTGTGTGTATGTGCATGTATGTATGTAGACCATTTCTTGTAAACACAATAATTTCTTTTATACTAGCGCTACACATTAGGCCATATTTTGGCCAAAACAATTGTCGAAACATTTGTCTACAAATATACTATCCAAACGTTGGTCGGTACAGCAGTGCTTGCTAGAGAATTTCTGTAGGATGTCTCCAACTGAATTCGAATTTCTCCTGTGTCAAATAGAACTAAAGAGAGATATTTATTGGAGAAAAACTATATGGCTATTAGTTTAAGGTTTCTAGCTATTGATGACAGCTTTAGAAGTCTCCATTACCTGTTAAAAATCCCAAGCCAAATATTTTTCAGGTCCAATATCATAGGTTCTCCCTGATATAGTTCTAAAACTTAAAAATCTTATCGTTGTTCCAAAAGGTACCCACGCTGTAAGCGGTATTTATGCACCAACGTGTGAACGGGAATTGACATCTGATTCAAGCACACCTAAAATCCCTTTGACTTCTGTACTATTTACCGACACAGAGGAAAAGATAGGCAAACTTGACCCATTCGCGGCCAATAAAGACAAACTTACCATCCACACGTTGGCTTTGGCCGAGGTTTGTCAAACTTGGCCCAAGGTGTAGCGCTAGCATTAAATTTAAAACGTTTGTTTCTTTGACAGGTACGTAAACCAACAGCGTAGAATACTATCAATGTCTATTGCGAGACGATTTAAAGTGCTACCGATTGCGAACATATACTAAATCCCATAACTTGTCATGCTAGCGCTACACGTTGGGCCAAGTCTCGCAAACCTCGGCCAAAGCCAACGGATGGGTGGTAAGTTTATCTTGATTGGCCGCGAATGATCCAAGTTATTCTGTGATCGCTTCGGCGTCGGTAAATACAACACAAATCAAAGGGATTTTGGGCGTGCCTGAGTCAAACACCAATTTCCGTCCACACGTTGGTGCATAAATATCACTTACATCGTGCGTATCTATGTTCATCCTGTAGTTAGTGTTGCGTTATAATTACAGTTAGGAACATCGACGATATTTTTAAGTTTTTAGAACTATATCAGGGAGAATCTAAGATATGGGACCCGAAAAATAATTGACTTTTAGATTTTGAGCAGGTAATAGAGACTTCTATAGCTATAACCAGTAGCTAGAGACCTTAAAGTAATAGCCAAACGAAATTTTACTGATGTGGCTTTTCTTCAATTTTTCTTTGAAATACTTGGTCCTATTTTGCACAGGAGAAACTCGAAGTCAGTTAATAACAGTTGAATTCACCATCCTCTAGGTTCTAGCAAGCATTGCTGTATCGGCGAACATTTTGATGGTATATTTGTAGACAAATGTTTCGACAATTGTTTCGGTCAAAATATGGCCCTACGTGTAGCCCTAGCATCAGATTATTTTTTAGTTTGGATCATTTGTAAAATACCATGGTAGGACAATCTCGATTGACATTGAGTTACATTCGTCATAAGAGCGATTGCCAGAGGTCTATAAACTCTTTTACAAAACATGCGTTAATATGAGAGCGAGCGTAGAGGTGCCTTGGCTGTACTCGCGTTTAGATGCGAAAGATTAAGTAACTCGAGGCGTGGTTAATACTTGGATATGTGGCTCTCTCCCGGGAAATACAGCATCCTCGCTCCATCTTCACGGCTTTTACATCAGCGCATACGTAGAAAATATGCAATTTTAGGCGGGGGATGCACTGTGGATATATCGTCCCTCGGAGGGGATGCAAGGCAGTGAGTCCCTTGTCTGTTAAATGTTACGCAAGCAAAAAGTTATTACTCTTCAATAGAGAAGATGAAGAATTTCCAGGTTGGGGGTGGCTCATCTTCTGCCATTGGTAATTGGTTTTAGTAGTGAAAATAAGCCGTCGTTAAGTAAGTGAATAAAAAAATTCTAGCTGGACAAAAGTACAAAATTCATGTCCTTGAAAATTCAATGAACTAATTTGTTCCTAGAATAAATATATTAATGTACAAAACTTCATTAAAAATTGCTTCGAAATCGGGTATGAAATTGTTTTTTAATTAGCTTGAAATTGTGATAAAGCTGGACAAGCAAACAAATCTTTATCATTTGCCTGTTTTCACTGCTAAAGTGTGAAGGTATTTAAGTTTTGTGGCCAACGCATTGTTTCAATAAAGGAGGTTTTCAATTCTGAATGTATGTATTTTTATATGGTTTTTGTTTATTTTTCTGTGTTTTTTATGCTGTTTCTATGACATCCCTTGTAAATTTTATGTTATGGATTATATTACTACTGAAAATGTTGGTATTAAATTCTACTCTAAATTGTTATTTTTTACTATAATATATTAACGAAGTAAATAGTCCGGGGGCAAAATGGCTTCTTTGGAAACTCATCTCTACGTAAGTATTGTGTGAGTTATTTAATTCTAATAAACATAAACTGTGACCAAATATATTTCAATTTCTGGCATACCGGGAGGCTTAGCTAATAGGCACACTCTTGTAACTTTTGATGGGGTCACTGGACCATTTTAAAATTTGATGTA
The DNA here is from genome assembly GCA_963583905.1 of Stenurella melanura. Lineage (NCBI taxonomy): Eukaryota > Metazoa > Arthropoda > Insecta > Coleoptera > Cerambycidae > Stenurella > Stenurella melanura. Next base: position 44,822,176 of record OY757313.1, read on the forward strand.
ATAGTCAGAGGTCGGAATTATCTATCGGATATGTGGTAAAACCAGGGTTGGCTTTAGGTGGTTATGTGTCAATGCATTAAATATTTGCATGTATGTGTGAAACAATATCTTACCTTAAAATTTTTTTTAGCGAATTTCATATTATTCAAAGCTAATAAAGTCAATTTATTATAAACACTCACTTGAAGAGAACTGGAGGTATAAGGGGATGAACACTGAATTAACATACGCAAGTATTTTTCACTGCCGATTAAAAGAATATATATTACTGATATCTGTTCTAAATGTTCTGGTGTTAAACTTCGGCGTCTTTCGCTGAAAATCCATTTATATTGCGAGAAGGACCGCTCGTCGTCGACAGATCTGGAGCATGTTTAAAATATCTAAATTTTCGCAAAGTCACCACATTCATATCCGGTGTAGCAAATACTACTTCTTTGTCGTTTAAAAGGTCTATACACCTGTCATCGTAACACATCCTGGATTTATTTTTTAAACAATCTGGACTTGACAATGTACCCTCGCCGCAATATGTCCTTGTAATTGAAAAATGTATTGACGAAGATCGAGCACAACGATTACCATCCAATGTAATAAATTCTGGCTGATCTTGAAGGTCCCGTATGGCTAGTGCATTTGTGAAGTACATCCGTGTATGAACAGTTTAAAAAAAAAGTTTTCTTAACCGCTTCTCAAGTCACCGAGGTAACCCCTTGAAAATCCAGAATGATTTTGTGTTAGGTAAAGAAGAACGAGGCCCTACAGTTTATAGTGGAGTCCGAACCACATCTTGGGGATAATTTTATAATTAAAATTATTTCACGGTGAGCAGGGATTGAACCTGCTTCGCTAGGTATGCCAGTATGCAAGCTAGACGCGCTAAACCACTGAGCTACCGTCCATAATTGCCTGTTGCGCCTGTAAAATAGCAACTGCGTCATTTGGGTTTAACTGCTATATTACGAATTTCACATTTTCGAAATAATAATAATAATTGTAATAATAATAAACTGATTTTATTTTTTAAATTTATAAATTTAAAAAACCGGCGGAGTTCAGCTGAGCTGCTCTTACACTCAACCACATAAAAATACAATATAATATATTATTCTAATTACAAACGACAAGAAAAAAAGATTGTAAAGTTTAAATCCAAATGAAATAATTAATACGTTATAACACAATAATAACATATAACATAGACATATAATTGAGCAATCATTATCACTGGCTTAACACGAAGTGTTTATATTTTGCTTTGAATGCTGCTGCTGAAACCTGTTTCAGATAGTTCGGAATACGATTATCTAAAGAGGGGGCAGAAAGGGCAAAAGATCTCTGAAACCGTTCCATAGAATGCTGCGAATCGTTAACATCTCAGTATATCTAAGATTTCTATCGTGAATTAGGGATCTAGGTATAAGCAATTCTCTAATATAAGGAGGACAATTCGTAATCAATACTTTGTGAATAAAACACGCAAGGTGATGTTGTCTACGCATGACCATATTAAGCCAACTAATTCGTATTAAAAATACAGAAACATGTTCTCTTCTAGACAAATTAAAAATAAAACGAATACATGTATTTTGTACCTTCTGAATTCTATAAGAGGTCGCCGCATCAAGACACGGGCCACAAATGGCATCACAGTAATTAATGTGAGACAAAACTATAGAATCTCACAGCATGATCTTTGTTTTTGATTAAGGAAATGACGATGATTATATAAATTTTTCAATGCACAAAATGTCTTTTTCATTACTATATTAATATATATATAAAATCTTAGCTTATAATCTATAACTAAGCCCAAATTTTTGAAATGGTCATAAGATAACATTTGCTGCCCCACAAAAAAATTTACGTTGTCCAAAACAAGCTTTCGGCTAGTACTATTCCCAAATACCATAACTGCAGATTTTTTGGCATTTATCGTGAGACAATGACAGTAATAGAACGATGCTGCCTATAGCCAAGTTCGTGAACACAATTTCGTGAAACAACCGTTTGCGATTTGGTGCCTTAAGAAAAACTTTCTTCACACTAGCGATTAATTTATCAACATTAGAGGAGCACCTTCTAATAGTTTCAGCAATCCTATAAAGTCCATGTGCTAAACATGTCACATGCAGCATATTCCGATATGTTTCCTTCAAAATTCTTTCAGCAGCTTTCATATAATTCATTACTTCGGTAAGAAATAATTAGAACTGGATCGTATTTTCTGCATATTTGTCACCTCAAAAGTTTTCTAAACTAGAACTTACTGCATCCGCTATAATAGTGCGAGAATTTGTAGCTTATAAAACTTTACAGGCGATCGTTGTGCAATTTTCGTCCAATACACCCACTAAAACATTCGCTACCATGAACTTGCAAGCATTGATTGTTTCATCCACGCTAAGCCGGATGTACTTCCATTAAGCCCAGAAGAAATTTTCTGTCTAATATTTTCGCACTCCGTAAATAAATATTTTTTTCTTAGTGTAGACTCCTTAGGCACCTCAACATCGCTATATTTGCCACTAATACATTTTTCCAGAAATTGTCTGAGAAGTGAATTGTCTAGTTTCGACCACGGTGTGTTACATCCTATCATAAATTCTACTAATTCTAAGTTAAAATTACGTTGCGTGTCACTGTAAGTAAAGTCACCTAGTTTATGGTTTTCCGAAGTAACATGTGAATTAATATTTGTCTTGTACGACCACGAAATTACTTTGTCCCATCTGGTGCATTACAGTCCTCTACCATCAAAATGTCAATCGGCAATATCGCGAATAAAAAAATTTACTGTAGCTTGCAATTCTAGTACTTACATCCGAACAAATCTACAGTAAGATAGACACTGAGTAATCTTGTTAAATGTTAAATTACTCCCCTCCCCGCCTGGGATTGGGTTTCAGGTAAACAGCCAGTAGGTATACCTGCTGCAATTTAAAATAATCTAATCTAGTAATCTCATGACTATGGGAATGTTTCAGAACATGTTTACAATATACAATATCTGTAAAAGCCGTCCCTGGAACCCGATAGGTAATTCCGAACTCTGGTAATGATATGAAAACAAATTTCCAGTTATGTGATGTAAAAAAATAAGTATTTTTTTTTATGTTAAACGGTTTTATTGTAAAGAAACATAATGATGATGCAGATAATGTACTAAAAGCTAAAAAATAATTAGGTAAGTACCAGGTACCAGTCATTACACCACTCTCCTCATAAATCTAGAATATTGATCAGACTAAAATAAAATCGTGGGGCGAGTCGAAATTCTATTATCTACAGTCAACCGCTCATATCATTATAGGTATGCTTTGGATGTATCTTCCCAATAGACAACTTATACAAAATGTGTGTAAAAGTAAATCCGTCACTCTCATCGTGCAACATCGCAGAACGATCATTTACATATTTACTCAGGTTACGCTACGCTCCACGATTTTATTTTAGTCTGATCAATGCTCTAGATTGATGACGAGAATGGTGTGATGATTGGTACCTGGTACCCACCTTATTATTTTTTAGCTTTTAGTACATTATCTGCATCATTATTATGTTTCTTTACAATAAAACCGTTTAACTTAAAACATTTTTTAAATTATTTTATTTTCAAGTTTTTAGTTTTTTATTTAGTTACTTATTTTTTTTCTAAATTACACTGTGTTATACTTGTCAGGCCCTTTCATTTGATACCCATATTGAGAGTATTGAAAAAAATAAGTAATCAGCCATTTTGTGGTGGCGGCCATTTGGGATTTTGAATTCTTTCATAGTGTACAGTATTCTACTAGTTAAGCCCTTTCATTTGATACCCATATTGAGGGGGTTGAAAAAAATATGTAATCCACCATATTGTGGTGGTGGCCATCTTGGATTTACAACGATAATGAATATACATAATTATATTGTCATCAGAACTAAAGGTGTATACCAAATTTCAGATCAATCGGTTAACAAGAAGGGGGTCAAATTTTAATTACTAGATTTGACCCACACAAGACAAACAAGTAAGCTAAATAAAACTGTTTAAAAACCGTAATGGTCAACTTTCGATGCAATTTACATGAATATCAAATGTTCAAATTGGACAATCTATATATTTTTGCATATCTGGATTCTACTGTCCAAAATACCTATGATTCAATGAAGTTATTTTGATTTTGTAAACAAATTTTATTCTAATTTTTAGTTCTAATCAGGGAAGGTCGCGACTTGAAACAAAATGTATTGTTAGAATAATTTGACGAAAAATAACAACTTTTTGCTTCTGTCAAATTTTAGAGAAATGCGTATTTTCCGAGATATAGCGGTTCCATAATTACCGGGGGGTGGAGGATGAAAAGTGACGACAAAAAATCCATAACAATTCTGGAAATTGTATTATATATACAATACAATAATACAAGATTTATTTTCCATTGTGACTTTTTTCTAAAGTGCACTTTGTCCAAGTTTTCCGGAAAAACACGAAAAAGAGATCCTCATCGGAGAATAGAAAATCTGTAGTTTACGAGCTTGATATGTTCTTTAAAATGTTGGTCTCTTGTAATTCTTTTGCAACGTGTGCATTTTCCGAGTTTTCACCAGTTTCTCACGATCAAATTCACACTTTTAAATTTCATAGTTTACGAGATTCTCCATTTTCCAGTAAGAGTCTTTTTTTAGCGTATTTTCGGAAAAACTTGGACAGAGTGCACTTTAGGTAAAAATCATAAGGGAAAAAAATCATATTAATAGTACATTCTGGATTTTCTCTCACTTTTTATTCCCCCTCCCCTTTTTTTGGAAGAATTGGAGCCGCTATATCTCGGAAAATATGCAACTTTTAAAAATTTTACAACAATAGGAAGTTGTTATTTTCCGTCAAATTATCTAAAAATACATTTTTTTTTTGAGATTCACCTCAGTTATGCTAGTTAACAAATTGCAACAAAATCATTGTTTATAACAGTTGCGAGGCCATAGCGGTAAATTTTCTTTTTAGAGTTTGATCTAGACATCAAAACGAATGGTATACACAAAATTTCGTGAAAATCCATTCATTCGGTAAACTTTTTAGTTAGAAATGCTATTTTGCCTATACTATTAGCATATATTTACGTTTTATGAAAGATAAAGAATTTGTAACCATCAGTTTAGAGTTTCGAGATAAAATATACAATAAGAACCCGAAGAAACATTTTCCGTTTTGACTAATTAACCGACAGGAGTTTCTTCTTGGGAATATTATTCAACACGTTTAATTCTTTAAGTAAGTATTCTACATTTTAAAAAAAATAATGTAACTAATTTACATTGATTTTCTCAATATTAAATAAATATCTTAATTCAACTCATGCAAAATGCTTAAGCTGGACTATGTGATTATGATTTTGCCCATTAACAAGTAAATACGGCGGTATGCATGTCAAAAACCAAACCGCATCTAACTTGACTATCAACAAAAAAAAGTTGCATCGCCCGAGGCGTGAACTAGGGAGTTAGGGCGGTTCGGCGGAGATGTCGGATAAATTCAAACGCTATTCAACAGTCAGTCATTGAATAGATAATCCTAAACTAAACTCAGCACTTATATGTACCCCCTGCTTATTATAAGCTACACCCTGGGGTTTGGGGTTAGATTTTTAGCAGGGGTAGTTAGTAAATTATCATGTGGATAGAATTGAAAGAGTGCAGTGATTTTTATGTCAATATCCAACGGCGATTTTATTCAGAAATTAAAATAGACTGTTTCAATTACAATGTTAAGCAAGCGTAAAAGTAAAATATGAAGGCGAAAAATGAACAAATAATAGAATCGATTGGATTTTTACCCTGGTTCAATTAACCGAACGCCGCCGTCGCCGGCGATCTTTTGTATTATATTTTTTTAGTGACCGTTAATTTAAAGGCGGTTCAATTCTGATCAATTTTTAACTTCCCAGCTTATAGGGAGTTATTGTAGTGGACCCGAAAATAGAAATAAAATTGTTATTAGTGCCATCTACCGCAGCTGAGCCTCGAACTAATGAGAGATAACAGCGACTGAACTTGTGTTGATATATGAAAGTTTTTCAAATTGCTAGAACAATTTTAATTTATTTAAACAACTACATTTTGTCATAAATTTGTAACGGTGTCACCTTTTCTAAACTTCACAAGATAGTTTGTTAATATCGTTGTTTAAGAGTTTGCTAATAGAAGTTGCAAATTATTTAAACAATTTATTACACTTCAGGCCAAAGGCAAGCGAAAGAGTTCACAACTTATTAGACAAAGATTACCACTAGGCTTCTAGAACTTTGAAAGTTTGATTTAAGGTTGGCGACAGTTCTTCTGACAGGCAGGTTGGTATTTGAGATATCATTTTAAGAACATGGGCAGAGCAAAAAAGTATAAATGCAGATAATGTGATACTGCAGAACACATACTTTGCGAATGCAACATGTTAACCCGCATATTAATCTGCATTATGATGAAGTACCTAGAAAAGAAGAAATTAACATCTGCCATAGGAAAATTAGCTCTCAGGAAAATCACAAGCTCTGTAAGAATCTTGGGAGCCCTGGGCAACAACTAAATGTAGGGTAATCGACAAGAAACCTTTCAAGTTCAGAGCAGATAATTTACATATCAGTATATATAGCACATTTCATCTTTTCTTAAAGTTTTCTTACGCTCTTCGCATTTAAAAAAATATGCCTACTAATACAAATTGTTTGTATATTTGGTTTTTGTAGATAATTTCAACCTCTAAACTTTAGCTAAGGTGTATTTATGTGGCAAATAAAGAACACTTGAAAACATATTTTAAAAAACGAACGTAGTTACCTAAACGTACTTCTATGCGATTCCTCGCGAATCGGTACTATTTCGTAAAAAAATTCTCAGCGAACTAACTATATGAAGAAAAACTGGAAGGTATTCGGAGTGATCTTCAAAATGACTGATTTTGAGTTACAATAGATAAAACGGTAGACTTTTTATTAAATAATGTTGCCAATTTATTAGTATAAAATTACATGTTGGTGGTGCTGGCAAGTGCCATTTAGTAGCTTCCAAGGTTTCAGAAACAGTTAATAGCGAATCAGTGATTAATTTTTTTTGAAAACACTTTAAAATGGCTTTGGCAAGACTTGGCTGAAGAAAATTTAAAGAAAGTTGTTGTTTTTATTAGTGATTCAGTGTCGCATATGTTAAGTGCTGGAATAAAAAGATAAAAAAGAAATGCCCTCAAACGTTATATGTTACTTGCTTAGCGCATGCGTTACGCCATGTATTAAAAAAAGTACGAGATTGTTTAACAAATTTTGACAAACTTATTGCTAATATAAAGAAAATTTTTCTAAAAGCTCCTAGTAGGATAAACCATTTCCAAAAAAAATGATCCAATTTGCCGCTTCCTCCGAAACCAGTGATCACACGTTGGGCAATATGGATAAACGCGGCATGTTACTACCATGTTAACTTCAACTCACGAAAGGAAGTTGTAGACACCTTAAATGAAGATGCTACTGCGAATAAGCATGCAAAGAATTTAATGAATATTCCAAATATCAAAAATGTAAAAATTTATATTGGAACGTTTTAAAATAATGGCACAACAATTATAGAAAACCTTTAATGTCCAAATTTGTTCTTGGAAGAAACATTTAACAAAGTAGATACTGTTCAAAAAACAATTAATGGATTCCGGGTGCAACTGGTGAGGTTATATAAAAAACGTGAGTTGGTGTTTTACAAGGGAATCCCGCAAAAAAATTGTAACAGAACCAGATGCCTTCCTTGATAAGGTGCCTATGAATATCTTTAGACATGCGAAAGATCGTTTTCGACCTTACAGTGGATATTTACTGTCAAAAGAAATCGTCTCTCACATGAAAATTTAGAAAAAATGCTTACTGTTTACTTTGAAACCATGAACACTCAGTAGAAGTACAAAATTTGAAACTTGAAAGTGCTGTGTGGATTTATAACAATTTATGTGAGAAATATGTGAATATACATTTATTATGCCAAAATACACCATAAACTCATAAGGTAGGCTCGTATTACATTTACGTTTTGTAGGAGAGAACAAACTTACAATTAATATAAAATTTCATGCATTGCACCCCTAGAATTAAACCGAAATTACGATCACTGTATGTTAATAAAATTGTACGAAGTAATAATTGTTATTTCACAGAAAACTCCTTTCAAATGGTATGCGTGCAATTCTGTGTGGCCTTGAGTCGGTTCGATTCGGAAATTAAAAGACGATGACGTGAACGACAATATTTATGATTTCTTTATTAGGCGTATTGCCAAACAAATAATCGGTATTTCGTTTAAACTGCATTTCCTCAAACGCGATTTATTTTACTGCTAATTGCCAAGTGGATATTATTTAAGTAATGTTAAGTGAGGAATCATAATTACACCTTACGCGGCTAAAAATGTAGAAACAAAGAGTAACCATCCCTCGTTTGTCCATCTATGTATAATAGTGGTTTTATCTAATACTGCACAAAAATAACCATTAACAATACAAAACCATGAACCAAGTTAGAAAACTTTATGTTACATTATTTTCGAGATAATCAGTTGAAACCTTTATTAAGCACCATATTTAGAGAGCAGTAGATCTGTCTATAGGAAATATTCTTACTATAATTGGACGTAGAATCAGCACCCAATGGAAAATCCGGGCATCTTATTACACCCTGTATAACGGTATGATGTTTCTCAGGTATAATGTGATAATAAAAGAAAAATTGTTATTTCAAAAATTAGGGCAAAATGGAGTACTTCTGTTAGTAGTATATTCTGATTCTGATATAAGACAGTTATGTGTTGATAACGCCAGATATTTAACAATTTTTATTCAGTTTAACTGAATGCAGCTATATTTTAGATTATTTAACTGCAAAAATTATTTCACTTTCTGCTCCCCTTCAATAAACTGCATCGAACAAAATCTTATTTGGCCATCCACTTAATTTGGACATTTTGTAACTGCGGTCATGAGTACGAAGATGGCGGCTTTGCATTAATTGAATTGTCTCTGCTAGAACGTTACTGTGCTCCTTACATCATGTTCCACAAACGAACAGTCTAATGGTAGGTTTTAGTGACATCGGGGATAATGTATGGCTTAATAATACAGTGTTGAAAAGGCAGGTCACTTTGTACCAAACTTCATTATTTTATTTGATCCTGTCATTGCAATCTGTCCCAACTAGAAATATCAGCGCTGTTCGAGAAAGCACTCTGATGTATGTCTCATCACTTTCACTGTGATTTATTCCTGGTAAGGGGGTGATAAAGCACAGCTGTGAGTCTAAGCTTGCTATTGAGTCTATGTGTGCATATGTCAGCCCGGTTTGCGGATGGCGTATGCGATCGGTCCTTTTGTTAAGCGATTTGTTGCTATTTATTTTGTAAATAAATGTAAAATGTATGGCATTTAGTTATAATGTTGATGTCACGGTTTTCTAGGGTTTTCTCATGCCATTCTTATACGAAATCCTATTTACTTCTTTCTTATTTTTTTTCTCAAAAACATGAATTCGAATTGTTTACTGTTTGTATAGTTCAAAGAAATCTTGTTTTTTTATGTTGTGGGAGTTTTGATGCAAGTCTTTATTCCAAATCGTTTAGATTCTTTGTTAGTTAGAGAATCATGTTATTTATGGAAAATCAATTGCCTAAACATATATTTCCATGCAGACTAGTGTATGTGTATATGTTATATTAAAAAATAACAGTACGACACTGACTTATAAGTAAGCTCCTCAGTGGTATCAAGTTACATAAGTTGATAACGACTTCTCTCGGTAATTGCTTATCTTACGTATCAAGTTTCATCTATTGTTTTGTATCCGTTCTCATAGTTTATGCAAAATTGCACATTTTGCATTTCCTTTGTTCTCCGTCTAGCTGACACTGCTTTCCTAATATTATAAATATGACCAGCAGACGCTTTTGTATTCAGTATTATACTCACCTTTATATTAAAACTTTTAAATCTACAATAACATTTTTCATTCAGAGTCATCGATGACTCTCTATAACTAAATAAATATTTTTTAAAAACTCAATATCTAAGTATCAAATATAACAGTGGCGCAGTCGTACCGGATCTAGAAAAACGCACAAGTTCGGGAGCCTAACTTCTGGTAAAGTGTCCAAGGGAACAAGGAGAACATCTGGAGAAAAAGGTGCCTAACCAGTGGAAAACAACCGGAAGAACAAGGAGACCTTCCTAGCTGTGACGGTGGATCCCAATCCTTCAACTAGAGAAAGAACCTACCAATGGAAATATTAATGTAAGTCATTTTAAGAATCATCTCGTTTTATTTTATTATTTTTCACAATTATTTTATAAAAGTGCTATATACACTCAGCGAACAAAATACAGTTCTATTATCAAATAATTTTTCCTTAACAAAATAAACGCGACAAGTTTAATTTAATTTTAATTAGCGTAAGAAACGTATTATACTGCTAATACGTCACCGTGTATTATACAGTTAATACACAAACTACCTAAATAATTTTTTTAAACTAATTTCCTTTTCTCAAAAAGGTAATTTTTAACAATTTCAAGTTAACATTTAATTTAATTTCTGTACTTTCTAAATAAAAGCAACAATGCCAGAAACATCGCAAACCACGCAAACAGTACAAAGTGCAAGGATAGAACAAATTGAGCCTTACAAGCTCTCTGAAATTTTTTCTGTCATACCGGAATTCGATGGCAATGCCATTAATTTACAAACATTTTTAAATTCTTGCATTTATGCACAAGGCATGGCAATCAATGACCAAAAAATTTTACTAACGCTACATATAAAAAATAAATTGCGTGGCAGAGCTGCCGAATTAATAAATTCCCGTAATCCCGATACATGGGCAGAAATTAGAGTTCTCCTAGAAACTCATTTCGGAGACTCTCGCGACTTGACCTCTTTAATTCAAGATTTGCAGCGTATTCACCAAATGCCGGGTGAATCAGCATTAACTTTTGTTGCGCGTCTACAGACGCATAATGCAAAAATGCACGCTGCCATACAAAAACAACGTTTATCTGGTGAGCAGAAACAATCGCAGTCAGAATTAATAGAAACTATGACCCTGAACACTTTGTTGACGGGTTTAGAGTCAAAATTAGGCCAAATAATACGTGCTGGAAACCCAACAAGTATGTTACAAGCGATTAATAGGATTAGAAGAGAATTGCAACTCTCTTACTTTGAATCACAAAAATATTCCAAAAATAATAATAATGTTAAAAATCCAGTGCCTCCTCAACAAAAAAGACCAAACGTAAATTTTCAACAAAAATTTTGTTCATTTTGTAAACGCAGCGGGCATATAATAAACGAATGTCGCACAAGGCAACAACAATTATTTATGCCATCAACCTCACAAAATTTCCAAAGACCAAACTTTCAAGGTAATACAGGTCTTCAAAATTTTGCACAACAAACTAGTCAATTTAATTCTAGAACTTATCCGCAAAATAATCAAGTTAGTCAAACACAACAGAATAGGCCCTCAGCAATTAGACCAAATCCTAATTTTATTCAACAAAGGCCATCAGCGATACAACCAAATCCAAATTTTAACCGTTTCAATCAACAAAAGACTCATCATTTAAATTATGAACCTTATGATGACCAATATAATTTTAACCAGTATGAAGATTATTCTGCTGAATACCGAAATGTAAATGAAATGTACGATAATTTTAATTCAGGAGATTGTCAAAATTTTCCTGAAAATACAACTAATTTGCCAGAACAATACGAGAATTATACTGCTAATTCTCAGATTCCGTACGAGAATTATACTGCTAATTCTCAGATGCTGCAAGAGAATTATACTGCTAATTCTCACTTACCGCAGGAGAATTATACTGCTAATCCTCAGGATTTTTGCAAAAGTCCGGAGTATCTCACGGATACTCCAACAACGAATTGCGAATTGGACCAAATTTCTCACCAAATTCAAAATATGAACCTCAACGACAATTTCGACCCGTTTCTGAACTTCCCAGAACAGAAGTTCATGTAGAAACACTTTCACATGCTTTATTGACTGTAAATTCGAATAATCTTTATTATATCAAAGACATCACAAATAAATTTAAAATTCTTATTGATTCTGGTGCAGGAATTTCGATTTTTAAACCGAAAACGGCAGAAAATTACAAAAGGAGATTTTCTGAAAATATTATTATACAAGGCATAACTGAACAAAAAATTAACATTAACGAATCTGTTCTTATACCATTTACTGACAATAATCCACACAAAGTTTACATTCATAATTTGGATATAGAATTTGACGGACTATTAGGCGCAGACTTTTTAGAACATTACGAATGTATGGTAGATATTAAAAATAAGCGACTAATTACGAATTTCAAAACCGTACCGATATTTAAAGCTACAGGTGACGAAAAAACACAAAATTTACCTTTGCAACCAACTACAAACTCAAATCAAATTCGGAATCAAATTCCATGTAACGTGAAAAATCAAAATTTAATTTCAATTGAACCACGCATGGAAAAAATTTTTAAATTAAAATGTAATTTACGAAATACCGAGGCTATACTGTTAGCCCAGGAAAATGAAAAAGTCCGCTTACCAAACGCTATTGTGAAAATCGACGACAACGGAGAATTTTTAACATCTATTATAAACGCTAACGCAATTCCCAAAACAATCGATTTCTCGAACCTTAAACTTGAACCAGTTCAAAAATTTAGATCAATTTTTAATTTAAACTCTCAAAATCCGGACAGTCCTCAACATACAGACAGAAATTTCGAAATTAGAAATCAACTACGATTAGAACATTTGAACGAAGAAGAAGCCGAGTTAATAACAGAGCTTTGTCTAAATTTTTCTGATATATTTTATTTAGAAGGCGACAATTTAAGTTTTACTAACGAGATTAAACATTCCATTGATACGAACGATTCTAAACCGGTTTTTACAAAATCTTATCGCTATCCTCATATTCACAAAGAGGAAGTTAAAACTCAGGTCTCTAAAATGCTAGACCAAGGTATAATCAGACCATCAATTTCACCCTGGTCATCCCCGGTTTGGGTTGTACCTAAAAAACTTGACGCCTCCGGTAAACAAAAATGGCGAGTTGTAGTAGACTACAGAAAACTTAACGAACTGACTATTGACGACAAATATCCGCTTCCAAATATTTCGGACCTTCTCGATCAATTAGGCAAGTGCCAATATTTTACCACGTTAGATCTTGCCTCCGGATTCCATCAAATAGAAATCGACACGAAAGATATTCAAAAAACTGCTTTCACAGTAGAAAACGGTCATTTTGAATTTGTACGAATGCCATTTGGACTGAAAAATGCTCCATCAACATTTCAAAGAGTGATGGACAACATTTTGTTAGGTATCCAAAACGAACGGTGTCTCGTCTACATGGATGACATTATTATTTATTCGCCTACCATTCATGACCACATTTCGCGATTAACGGAAGTATTTAAACGTTTACAAAAAGCCAATCTCAAAATTCAACCGGACAAATGCGAATTTTTACGCAAGGAAGTTGCATATTTAGGCCATCTTATTACTAAGGACGGTGTAAAACCAAATCCCGCTAAAGTCGACGCGATTCTAAATTTTCCTCAACCAAGAAACCCTAAGGAAATAAAATCATTCCTAGGCTTAGCTGGATATTACCGACGTTTTATCCCTAACTTTTCAAAGATATCTAAACCTTTAACAAAATTATTACAAAAAGACATACTTTTTGACTTTGACAATGATTGCTTAACCCTTTCGAGCCGAACGACGTATGTATCCGACATGCCCTAAATTGGCTCACAGCCGCGTGTCGGATATATACGCCAGAGGTTCTCGTGACTCCGTGGCGGCTAACGTTTATATCCGGGCCTTATTAAACTCTTTTTTAAATTTACATCGTCCGTAGGACGAACGTCGAGGATATCCGACAGTAAAAACTTGATTCACAGCCGAACGTCGGAAAAATCAGGCACAATCGGAAATACTCGACGGTAGACGAGCAACCAAGTATTGTATCATTTTGCACAGATCATACTTTAGTACTGTTCAATATGTCTGCGGAGGAGGTTGCTGGCCCCTCAAGACCTAAGCGAGTTAGAACCGGCATTAACAATTATTGTGGTTTAAGTGCAGAAGATGCTCAGGAAATATTACAAATCGTGGGAGATGACAATTTATATTGTAGTGAAGAAGAACCGTTTGTGTCCAGTGGAAGTGAGTACGCACCAACGACATCAAGTGATAGTGAGACTTCAGAAGATGAAGCTGAATATGTAAATGTGGAAAATGCGCACAATGAAAGAGTGGCAACAGAATTATCAGAAGAACAAGAAGTTGTTTGGACAAATAATGAATTTATACCACAAAAGCATGAATTTGATGCAAGCCAGAGCGGAATAAATGAAAATTGTGATTTGAACGCAAATTCCCTGGAAATTGACTTTCTTTTTAGTATACTAACACCTGAAACCATTGATATAATAGTACTTGAAACCAACCGGTACGCCAGAAAGATTAATGAACAATGGAGGGAAATGGACAAGTCAGAATTTTATGTTTTTTTAGCCCTAAATATGCTTATGGCGAGAAACAAAAAACTCACGGTTCACGAATATTGGTCCACTGACCCTTTGATGTATACTCCTATTTTCGGACAGCACATGTCAAGGGATAGATTTGCAAACATATATAGGTTCTTGCATTTCTGCAACAATGATGAAGTAGCAAGTACTGACCGTCTCTGTAAACTTAGAAATGTACTCGAAAAAATCAAAGAAAAATTTAAGTCTATATTTTATCCATTTGAACATCTTGTCATTGATGAAAGTCTTGTTCTTTTCAAGGGACGTTTGGTGTTCAAACAATATATTAAATCTAAAAGACACCGCTTCGGCATTAAACTGTATGTCCTGTGTGATTGCGAGACAGGTTATGTGTTAGATTTTATTGTGTATGTTGGTAAAGATACAGATCTACATAATGATGCTAACCCCCGTCTGGGAATTACAGGTGCTGTTGTAGTTGAGTTACTTACAGCATATCTTAACAAGGGACACTCTCTGTACACTGATAATTTTTATAGCAGCCCCTCCTTATCACTGTTTCTGTTAGATAAAAAAACCAATTCTTGTGGTACTGTGCGCCTAAACCGAAAAGGTATGCCACAACTTACAGAGAAACTGAAAAAAGGTGAAACATCTTGGCGAAGTTCAGATAAGATGTTAGTAATAAAGTGGAAAGATCGCCGTGACGTTGCGATGATATCTACTATGCACGAAAATAAAATGGTAACTATTTCAAAAATCGATAGACATACTAAAGAAAATATGAAGAAACCGTTAGTTGTGCTTGATTATAACGACAAAATGGGAGCTGTTGACCGTTGTGACATGCTAATAACAAGCATAGATTCCATGCGAAAAAACATTAAATGGTACAAGAAATTGTTCTTTCATGTTTTGGACCTTTGTATTATAAACGCTCATGCCTTATTTTTGACACAACATGAAACTAGAATTCCTTTAGCAGTCTTTCAGCTGAATATCATTCGACAGTTGTTGGAGCGGTAAGTTGGGTTTCTCATTCATAGTTTAGATTTTAGTTTTGATTTCTTCTCTTGTTTTAGATATGGTCTTAAAGCCAAACGCAAGCCATCTCAAAATGTTGTTATATTAATGTCGAGATTAACAGACAGACACTTTCCGGATTTAGTACCAGATACAGAAAAGTCAAAGAGAGCTATGCGACGTTGCGTTGTTTGTTCAAAAACACAAATTGGAAAACAGAAAAGAAGAGAATCTCGATATATGTGTAAAGATTGCAATGTGGGTTTGTGTATTGTTCCGTGTTTTCAGACATACCACACAGTTGCCAAATTCTAAGACCAATGCCATTTCTATGAAGCATTTTCTTCAGTTTTATTCTTTAGTTGGGTCATAGAATAATCAATATTTTCGTTTATGTTCAGATTTTTGAGTTTATAGTTTCTAGTTTATAGTTTACACTGTGTATCTTTTCCAAATAAAAATATCTTGTACTATATATTCTGTACTTTATTGTTCATTTCATTGAGATTTCCTTTGTTTTGTGTACCGTCGGATATATGCGACGTACGTCATTGAGCCATTGCAAATATCGTCGTCTGGGAGGCAATTTGCTACCGGACTACGGTCGGCTCGAAAGGGTTAAACTCCTTCGAAAATTTGAAACGAGCGTTAACAACAACTCCGATTCTTATTTATCCAAATTTTGACGACGTTTTCATCCTAACTACTGATGCTAGCGCATTTGCCATTGGTTCCGTGCTTTCGCAAGGAAATATAGGCAAAGATTTACCAATAGCTTATGCATCTCGAACTTTATGCGCGGCGGAGACTAAGTATTCAACGATAGAGCGCGAGCTATTAGCTATAGTATGGTCAGTAAAACACTTTAGGCCATATCTATTCGGCAGAAAGTTCAAGTTAGTAACCGATCATCGACCACTTACCTGGCTATTTTCGATAAAAGACCCAGGAAGCAGACTTGCACGTTGGCGACTTAAATTAGAAGAATACGACTATGAAATCATTTACAAACCAGGCAAAACCAATAAAAACGCGGACGCGCTATCGCGAGTTAAAATCAATCACTTTTCGGAATGTTCCAAATTTTATTCAAAAATTCTAGCCGCGAACGAGGACGACGAATCAGAAGATGACGAACCAAACAATGACGAAAACCCGAACAATAACAACAAAATCACTAAAGAACAAATCTCTCAAGAATTTGATATCTTTTGTAATTTGTATAAGACAAAATCCTTAATAGATTATTCTAAAATTCAAATTTCAAACAGACAACTTCTAGACAAGGAACACAAAAATATTATAACATTCTTTCAACAAAATAAATTAGAAGATTTGCATCACAAAATCATTGAGGACATGTTCGAAGAACACCCCGAATTCTATAACAACACTATTAACGTTGTCTCAAGCAAATCAGTCAGGAATAGAAAATATTTTACTGTTCCTTTACCTTTTGATGTAGATTCAATAAACGAACATTTATTCATGGTATTGTACAAAAGACAAGACATTTTGGATCTTTCTAAAACATACTATGTAGAAAATAATTTAGATCTTCCAATACTCGAAATGCTATCTTTTATTTTTGCTGAAAAGGACTTGAAAATAGTTATCTGTCAAAATATTGTTAAAACCCCCGATGAAGATGAAATTCCAATTATTTTAGATCAAAACCATTCAGGCAAAAATAACTTACATCGTGGTATTAATGAAACTATTAGAAGGATTAGAGTAAAATACAATTGGCGAGGCTTAACTAAAGACGTTGAAAACTTTATAAAAAATTGCGAAACATGCGAAAAAACTAAAGTCTGTCGTAAAAACCTTAGCAACCCTCTGGTAATTACCGAGACTCCAAAAACGCCATTCGAAAGAATTAATGTCGACCTATTCGAATTTCCCACGCGAAATTACGCTGTTACAATTCGCGACGAATTAACCAAATTTACTCAAGCCTATGCTGTTCCGGATAAATCCGCGAAATCAGTTGTAAATACCTTATTGCTTTACTTTCAACACTACGGTACCCCGTTGAGAATTCATTGTGATTACGGCGGTGAATTTGACAATAAATTATTAAAAGACCTTTGTACGCTCTATGACATAAAACTGACATACTCAAGCGTAGGACATCCCCAATCCAACGGATCTCTCGAGCGATTTCACGCTACATTAGCCGAAATGATAAGAGTCCACAAAACTGAAAATCCGAATGAACATCCATTCACAATATTACCATATGCAATTATTTGCTATAACAATTCGGTTAACAAAACACACGGTTTCACTCCGTACGAACTCATTTTCGGACATACGTCTATTAGACCACCTGAAACTTTATACAACCAAAAGGAGCTAATAACGAAATACATTAGAGATTTAAATAACAGAATATCTCATTATTATAAAATCGCCCGCAGTCGAACGCAATCTCAAAAGGAGAAAGCGAAAGTTCGCTTCGACAGAAATGTCCCAAAAAATCGACCTGAATACAAAGTTGGCGATAAAGTATATGTGAAAGATTCCCAAATTAAAAACAAACTTCAAAATAAATTTAACGGTCCTTTCAAAATCATAGAAATTTTCCAAAATTCTGCTACTTTATTAAATCTTGAAACAAATCAAGAAACTAAAGTAAATTTCGATAGAATGAAACCATACACTGAAAATTAAATTTATTTTCAGGTTTATCCTGCTGTTCGGATCAGCACTCGCACAATATAAAATAATACCAATAAACAACACTGTTGGTGTATTTTATCACAAAGACACGGACATCGTAGTGACAAACGAAAAATGGACATTACTGGTACATAAAAACATATCATCCCTTAAACTAGCCTTCGATAAGAACCAACGAATTTTAGATACGATCCTCAACACTCTTGACGGTGCTCATCAAAAAATGATCACTTTCAGAAGCGAAGTCAAAACAGATCTTAACCTTCTAACACAAATTTCCAAAACTATAGAGTCTAAATTTGATGAAGTATTTCTAGACACAAAGAGATATAAACGCGGAATATTAAACGGTATCGGCACAATTTTCAAATCAATAACTGGAAATCTAGACGCCGAAGATGGCGAATATTACGCTAATTGCATTAATAAATTAAATAACGACGAACATCAGTTAGAAAATTTAATAAAAAACCAAATTTCAGTCACAACATCGGTAATCAAAAATTTCAATTCAACCATTCAAAAATTGCAAATTGACGAAGAAACATTTAATAAAGACATGCAAGAAATCGATCGCACAATCGAAACCATGACGCGAAACATCGAAGCTGTAGAAACAAAATTAATATTCCTACACATTTGTGAACAATTAATGGCAAGCTATTTGTATATTGAAGATAACTTGAATGATATTCTAAATTCAATAACATTTGCTCGATTGGGAATCATTCATTCATCAATCATAACTCCCGATCATTTAGTAACGGCGTTACAAGAAATTTCACAGAGTTTGCGAAGAAACAATTTGCCTCTTCCAATCAAATTATCGGCAGTTGCTCAATATTTAGACATTATTGAATTAAAAGCATTTCAAGTAGATTCCAACTTAATATTTGTTTTAAAGATACCACTTGTTGAACCTCAAAACTATAATACCTACCGTTTATACCCTATCCCAATATTTGATAACAGAACTGGTCTTCATCATATTTTATCTATTTCTCAAAAATTTATCGCGAGAGATGATGATTCTTTAATGTACATACCAATAACAAATCTAAAAGAATGCAAACCCCTCTACTTTGGAACCAAACTTTGCTCAAACCTGTTTGCATATCCTATTGACCAGAATGCCATATGTGAAGCTAGGATTCTGAAACAACCAATTAAACTTCCTGAAAATTGCCAAACCTCCTTCATTATTAGTCAAGGGTACAATGTTCAAGAACTCGAAGAGAACACGTGGCTGATAATAAATTCCGAACCTCTCCATATTACTATTAGCTGCCCGAAGAGAGAACCAGCAACGGAGCTGATTAATAAAAATTCAATTATAAAATTACAACCTGGATGTTACGCCTTCGCAGGTATTACCAGGATACAAGCCAGTGCCAAGGACCTCTCCGAAATTAAAGACAATTCCCATCCTGTGCAAATCCCATTTGAATGTTGTAACCAGATGCCCGACAAAATTCAACTACCTAAATTAAAACCATTGAAACTCAATAATTTAAATATCGAAGATTTGGATATTGCTAAAAACAAATTGGAACAATATTCTAAGGATCTGGACGATCTCATCAACGAACCTTTCGTGACCAAACATATGTCCTGGTTCACGTATTTCACCATCACCTTCATCATTTCCATAATTCTACTTTACGTGTTTTGTAAATGTAGAAGGAAGAGACGTTTACTGAAGATCGAACCCTCTACAGGCGATTCTCCTTCACCTCCTCCAGGACGAAGCAAAACCTTCATGAAATTCCCAAGTTTAATCCCTCCAAGAAAGCGACCCGGTATCAAACCTCAAGAAGAAGATATCGAGTTATCATAGACTTTCCAGTGAACCACTAATTTTTGTTTATTGACTTAAACTTTTATTCTTTCTATTTTTTGCTTATTATTTTATTCACTCAATATTTTATTATTATTTTTGCATTATATTCATTTTGTTTTATTATTACTTTTATATTGTATTCAATAACCATTTTATTCAAAAGTTGTTGTATAACAATCAACTTTTTTATTAAGGGGGAAGTTGTTATATTAAAAAATAACAGTACGACACTGACTTATAAGTAAGCTCCTCAGTGGTATCAAGTTACATAAGTTGATAACGACTTCTCTCGGTAATTGCTTATCTTACGTATCAAGTTTCATCTATTGTTTTGTATCCGTTCTCATAGTTTATGCAAAATTGCACATTTTGCATTTCCTTTGTTCTCCGTCTAGCTGACACTGCTTTCCTAATATTATAAATATGACCAGCAGACGCTTTTGTATTCAGTATTATACTCACCTTTATATTAAAACTTTTAAATCTACAATAACATTTTTCATTCAGAGTCATCGATGACTCTCTATAACTAAATAAATATTTTTTAAAAACTCAATATCTAAGTATCAAATATAACATATATACCTGAATACCATCACTTTAAGCTTCATTATACAAGGTGGTACATAATTGTCTCCGATATGTCTGAGGCTAATAGTATGTACGTCCAAAAATAACGTTAGTCTTTTACATATACTTATCTCCGAAAATGAATAATAAGGGAAATATACCCCTTAAAAGGGGGATAATAAATTTTAGTTTTTCTTAATATTTTACTTTCTTAAAGTATAAAATTCATATTTTAAATTTAGTCATAGGCAATCTGGACAGTAATTTACATTGTATCAGCCAAACCCTCTCTTCTGTTTAAGGCGTAGTTTTAGAGGGTGATTGTCAGTATTTTCCTTATAACTCAATTATTTCAAAATTTCTAAAAATTAATGTAAAAAATTAATTTTCAGGTCATTAGAAATAAAAGAGGTATTCTTATTGCATTACGATAAACCAAGCCGTTCTCGAGTGTTAACAACGTGCATTTACAACATTTTATTAATAAATTATTTTACACATAAATAATGTTTTGAAATACTACTTTGACATTTTAGACTTTTTCATTCTTTGCTTGTGGCGTCGGTGATAGGCCTCAGTAGCAGATATAGGCTGACGTTAAATAAGTGAAAAAAAAATCATGTATTTGAAATCGGGAGTCTTGTCGTTCATGTAATCACCTTATAATTTCCTAATCAAATCGACTCAAGGTCACACAGAATGGCATGCAAGGGCGTACCATAATATAATATTTTCACCAAGCGACAACAGTACTTCACGACTCGTTTAAACTAACTACAAAAACTACAAAATCATATACACCACAGACTTATTTTCAGAGTACATACATGTTATAAATTGTATCACTCACATCCGTCTTCCTTGCCTCCACCGAGTCCTTAGTTTAATTTTTCTTTCTCGGTCCATATTTTGCCACATTAGTATTTGGGGCATCCTGCTGCTCAGGGGTTTCCTTACAAATCCGTTGCACTGTTTGCATACAAATACCCAATTCATTAGTAGTACGGTAAAAGAATATTTACTTTATAAACATCCGCCACATTTAATTTTGCGATTCACCTCATGGACTGCTTGCAAAGGTAAAAAGGGACCACCGTTACATTTTTCCTTATTGAAGTAATTAACTAATGTCACCACCATGTCTCTGGCTAATGCATTCGATCTATTGCTGGGCATTTTGAGATTAGTTTCTTTACAAGCAGTAAAACGAAAGAACTCACAAACTATTTACACAACAATGTATATAATTACAGGAAACTGAAAACACCACTTTGACAGAATGATTTGGTGATGCTGCTGCAGAGGGGAAATGTTAATGATTGACTGATTTGCCAGCTTAAGGTGAGCATTGCTGCTGATTCCGGGCATCCATGGAGGTACGTTCCAACACCCCTTGGTCGTCCGCCGAACACGTCCAACGGATGGCCAAACCGCGTGCCTGAACCAAATCTCGGATGTTTTATATGCCGCCGGATCGGCTGCATACGCTGGGTTGGACATGGGACATGCTTGTTGTCAGCAGCGAGAGCCATATGACATGGGGTAGGAATATAGGATGGGAAGTGTAGGTGTTTGTGAGATGCTTCTTTTAAGTTTTCATGCTTCTTTTTAGTTTCCATCTGTCATCATCGGATGGGAAAAATAGGCGTTTGCAAGAGCCTCTTTTCAGTTTCCATGCTTCTTTAAAGTTTTCCTCTATCATCACCTCCTTATTTATTCTTCCTCCAAGTCTTCTGTTTCTGAATCAAGCAGTGCCTGCCTGCTTGCGTTTACTTCGTTTGTCTGCCAAGACATACCTGCATTCGCTCGCCGCAGGGAGCATTTTTTTAATAACCGTTCCAGAGGTAAATATCCATTTACGGTGGAAGTGCCCTATCTCACGATAAAAAACTTTTTATGACGCATGACGGGTTGGAAAAGATAGATAGGCCCTAGAGAATATTTGGCACACCCTGTATATTAGTTTGTTTCTACAGTAATTACTTTCCACTACTGCTTTCCAATTCCGGATATTTTCTATTTCATTACCTATATTTAATACTTTTTCATTTTTACCACTAAAATTTTTCTCTCTTGTGTAATAAGCTGTCCCGTGACAAGGATTAATAAATCAATAAATAGACCTTAAAAATAAATAAAAATAAAACTTATCTTTCATCCTTTGCTTTGCCTATGTTACTACTTCCACTCATTAGAAACCGTTGCCTTTCACTGATGGTGTGTATATTACCAGATGTTTATCTTATTGCACTAACCACTTGAGAAATGGTGCTCGGTCGTCTTAGCATGAAGATAAACTCCCGAACAGATATATTTCCGGTGCCAAAACTTGTTTAAGTTCAGAACGTCGGCTTAGAGAAACAGAAAGTCAAAGTTCAAATACAAAACAGGCGCTTGTCGTCCAAGAAACGCAAGAACTGTTGACGCTAAAGAAGTAATATTATATATTGTAATGATAGATCCTACGATAAGTACTAGAAGATTAGGCTTAAGAATGGATATATCTCACCAAAGTGCTTTAAGAGTACTACATGAACAACAATTGCACTCGTTTTATTACTGAAAAACTAAAGAATTATTACCTGCGAGTATGTCAATAAAAGTTGATTTTTGTGAATTGTTGCTTGAACAAACGCAGGATGTTCCAATTCTTTAAAATAAAGTACTTTTCGTTGACGAGGCACATTTAGCAACTGTTACACCAATTTATAAAAAAGGTTCTGCCTACGATATGGAAAATTTCGGGCAGATTTCAGTTTTAAGTATAATATCAAAGCTATTTGAAAGAATTATGTATAATAAAATAGTACCATTCATAGAAAAAAATAATATTCTAACAACTGCTCAACATGGCTTCCGGGCAAATAAATCGACCGAAACGGCAACGTGTCACCTGTTGGACTACGTTTATCAAAACTTAGACCAGGGTAAATATGTTATTTCCCTGCTATTCGATTTATCAAAAGCATTCGACACTATTAACAAAGAATTTCTAAAACAAAAACTGTATAATATCGGTATCAGGGGAAATATATTATCTTGGGTACTATCGTATATGGAAGGAAGAATGATGAGAGTAAAAGTAGATGGAGCACAATCGGAGTTGGAGGAACTGCTACTTGGGGTTCCTCAGGGTTCCGTTTTGGGACCATTACTGTTTATGCTGTATGTCAGCAACTTGTCCAGTCACATAAGCAATGGGCGTCTAACTATGTTTGCAGATGACTTTACAGTAACTCTGGCGGCCAACACACCTGGGGAGCTTCAAGAAGCAGTGGTTCTAACTCTTGAAGAAGTTAGTACGTGGTCACAAAGGGATAAATTAATACTAAATCCTAAAAAAACTGTGCTTATAAATTTTTATATACAGAGACCCCTTCCACACAATATAACATTGTACGACGACATACGTCTGTCGGATAGTGTAAAACTACTTGGGAACTATCTTGATTGTAAATTATCATTCACTATCCTAACCGAACATGTTTGTAACCAATTAAATAAGGCATACTTTGCCATATTACAGATGAAAACTAGTTTAGACGAAACCGGACTATTAAATATATACTATGCGTTGGCATACTCGCACATATCCTACAACATAATTTGTTGGGGAAGCTCCACCTCTAGTGATAGAGTTTTTATAAGTCAAAAAAGACTTATTCGACTAATTTTCAAGTTAGATTCTAGAGCAAGCTGTAAGGATATATTTAAAAACAAAAAAATCCTGACTACCCCGTGTATATATATTTAAATGTTTGATGTACACAAAGAAAAATATGGACCTATTTTCTAAACTAAAAGAGAGACATACTTATGATACAAGACATGGGGACCTCTTGAGCATACCAAAACACAAAACATCGTGTTTTGAAAAATCCCCACGCTATAACTGTATTCTACTATACAATAGTCTATCAGATGAGATAAGAAATATTCGAAGTTACCATAAGTTTAAAAAGATAATAAAAGACATTTTACAGAAAGGTGCATTCTACAGTGTATACGACTTTTTAAATAGAGAACCTTTTTTGGGGCCATAATAAAATTACCGTATATGTATTTATTATATGAACTATTCTATGTAACCTTGTAAATACCATATATATGTATATGTGTGTGTGCATGTTATGTATATAGTATATATATGTATGTACGTATGTGTATATATATTTTTCATTTATGACTGAATCTGTATGTATATGTATTTACGTAACATGTTTATGTTGTTTGTCACTAAATAAGTTTGTATTATACTATTATTATTATTACTATTACTTACACTATACTCTGACCTGCCATATATACTACATGTATCCAAAATGGTGAATAAAATATTATTATTATTATTATTATTATTATTCACACGACAAGGCATGTTTAATTCTCGGAATGTGCATATCTGGGCTGAGGAAAATCCTAACGCAACAGTAAAAACCCATTTTCAACATATTTTCAAAATAAATGCATGGGCAGCAATTCTAGGGAATCAGTTTGTTGGATACCATATATTTCCTGGTTTAAATGGCGATATGTATTATAATTTTATGGAAAATACCTTGCATGAAATAATAGGTAATATTTCACTGCCAAAGAGAAAACATGTATTTTTTATCCATGACGACGCAACACTGCATTATACCAGAGCATGCGGCACATGGTTACGTAACCACTATCCTAATAGATGGATTGGACGGGGTGCAAATACACCGATTAAGTAGCCTGCTCGGTCTAATGACCTAACTCCCCTTGATTTTATTGTCTGGAGTTAACTAAAATCACGAGTTTATAAAACTCAAATTCACTCGACTGATCAGTTAAGAAAGGAAATCAATCAAGAGTTTACAATGTTACAGAGTAATGAAGGAATTTTACAGGGTGTTCAACGTTCCTTAAAAAAAGGCTTAGATTGTACATAAGGGAA
This sequence comes from Stenurella melanura, assembly GCA_963583905.1. Taxonomy (NCBI): domain Eukaryota; kingdom Metazoa; phylum Arthropoda; class Insecta; order Coleoptera; family Cerambycidae; genus Stenurella; species Stenurella melanura. The sequence goes on from OY757313.1 coordinate 44,847,808, forward strand.
AATAGAGGACATTTCGAACAATTTTTGTAATTGATAATTAGCTATTTTCTATGTTTAATAATATTTCAAAGCATTCTCTCTTTATGTGTAAAGGAATTTATTAATAAAATGTTGTAAATGCACATTGGTTTTTATACACAAATTACTCGAGAACGGCTTGTTTTATCGAAATGCAATAAGAATATGTTTTTCATTTCTAACGATTTGAAACTTAGTTTTTTACAATAATTCTTAGAAATTTTTAAAAAATTAAAAATTTATGAGGAAAATACTGAACTTAAATAGAAGAGAGGGTTGGACTGACACCATGTAAACTAGTGTCCAGATGTCTTTATGACTAAGGTATATCTTCCTTATTATTCATTGAATTCATATTCATAATAAGTTTATATGAAACACTATCATTATATTTGGATGTACCGTCAGACACATAAATATCGGGAGACAACTTTATACCACCTTATATAACTCGAACATTGACAACTTCAGTGCCAATCATTAATAGGCATTTGATAATAATTTAAATCACAAATTATTATAAATACAAAATTATATACAATATTTCAATAAAGATGTCTTATGTACGAAATTAAATTTGTGAAAATAATAGAATAAGAAATGAGGGTTGTTGTAATGAAAAAACGAAACTTCTTGAAGGTAACAAAAAAAGAAAGATTATGGGTATGGTAAAGTACAGGGTGTTCCAATTGAAACTCCCGGATCATTTCCTAGGTAACTAAGATATATCTGAATTCTGTAACAGCTATTCATTAGAATATATAAATTACTCCTGTTTGAAGTAAAACCGACCATTCTAGAAAAAAAATTAGGTATAGATGGATTTTAAAAGAATTTGCTCGATCCCAGACACCTGGAAAAGAATTGCATATCATGGGACATTACATTTTAAACAATTTTTATAATATTAACAATTCTCGAAAAATCACTGGTTTTCGTGATACTTGAACTTGAATATAATTTTTTTAAGTAACAAAAATGGCTCTTCCTGGATTAATATCCGGGCGAACTAATTATGCATTTATTCTAATAATTCAATTTTCAACATTTCTTCTTTTGCAAGGGCACTGCGTGCAGACATTGTATTCATATAAAGAAAACAATATTTTTTTTCATTGTGATTTTAGATTATTCATTTAAATTCTCAAAAAAGCGCCATCAGTCATACACTTACGTGTTTTATCAATTCTAAAAACAGAAGGTCAACGAGTTACTCTCATTGTAAATACAACGATAAGAAAATAGATAAGTATTATCTCAAAAAATTAAAATAATATGAACATACTTGTAGAAATGTTAATTACTGGGTGAGGCAATGAACAATAAGTATAACTATCCTTATGTTTTTTCTAAAAAGATGTAACTTCAAAAATTGTTTAAGAGTGCATTAACTCCAATAATACCATAACGTAATCTTAGGGTTTATGTGACGCCAAAGTATTTTATAGGAGAATTCAATAAGTTAACTCAACTTGCATGCCAATAGTAAACCAAATTCCAGGAATATCAGAGTAACTATAATTTATAACTTTGATAATGCTGTTCCATAACATAATTTTAGGATGTTGTGGCCAAATTATAGGCGTAAAGTACAAGAAGTAGAATTTTGATTACGAGGGTTGGAGTCAGGGGATAAAATTGGAAGTTAAAAACTAAACAAATTTATAGTCATCGAATGAAAGTTTGCTTAAAAATATATACAAAATGTTTTTTCCTTGCATCTCTTTTAACACTTTTCCCAAGAAAACAATTAATAATCGCTGTCTCCCCACTCCACTTTGAAAAGCATCGCTCACAAAACTCTGAAAAAAATCATGAACATTGAAAATATGGTGTAAATCGAAAGAAAATTTTCGGGTTACCTTACATAATATTTTTGTTTTGTTTGTTTTGCGGTTTGGTACATTTATTTAAAACACGTATAGATTATCATTAATAAAACAACAGATAATCTATAACAATAATAATTTGTAAATCAAGAGCTACATGATTTAAAAAAAATATTGGTGTAGTCGTCAATTATTATTAACACAATTTTATCATTATAATATATACAAATCTACCAAATCTATGTTTAAAATGGGTTCCGCTTTCTACTTGAAAGTGGACGTAAATTTATGGCAGAGAATGAACTCACCACCCTCCGGCAACAAACACTAGTAATCGTCGAGATATATGTTTTATGCTGTGTATCCACATTATCAAATTTTTCAAAAATGTTTTACGGAAATATTGATAAGAAATATTGATACATATTTTAATGCCCTCATTTCGGTTTCAATAATATTCTAATTCATAAACACACCTGGACATTGGACAAGGCTAAAACTATTCATAAGATTCTACACAAAACTACTGTATGGTAAGTATGCTGACAAGAGTTTCGTCAAGACATCATCGGAAAATGGTTAAAATTAAGAAAACACTGTTTATTCCTAAAAATTTAATTTATTTTCAAAATACTGCGAGAAGTAGAGTAGGTTTACCAATTATAAAATTACTTCAATGAACAACCGAACAGTGTAATATTTGCATGATCAACTGCAGGTATGGTCACTTCCCATTATTCACATTTTATCCCTTCTACTTCCCGCCATCACAAACGGAGATCACATTCATTAAATTCTTGGAGCACCGTATATGTATAAAATCCCAATTATTTAACACTAACGTTCTGTTATCTAAGTTAAAATCAATAGCTATAGAGAGTTACTGAAACCATTTTCAAAATAATTTATCGAAATATATCTTACATTTCTCTCTGTCGAAATTATGTTACTTTATATATTTACTTATTTTGTGTAATTCCTTATCTATGGTATTATTGATTATCTATTTTGTAGCCTAACCAGTATATCTCCAAATCATAAATAATCAACAACTATGTAACGCTAATGGCAAAATGTATAAACATGTAGTGAACTAAAAAAGAATGGACAGAAAAAAAATCATAATGAGAGGAATAACATACTGTTTACTTGCTGTTATACTTATATCATTTGTATATACCACAGATCTTAGCCATTCTGTAAGAAATAATGTGAGATTTATTAGTGGAGGAAACGGTGTCGTCAACGAGAATCATGATAAAAGTAAGTGTTATTAATAATTAGAAAAATAATAATTATTAGTGGAATATGAACTGGTATTGAGAGAGATTATTATTAAATTTCTCAGCTATCTTTGACCTAAATTTAATGCCATGTTCATAATCGTTATATATTGATTACATGTTAGATAACGCAAAATGATAAAAAATGGCGTGAGCTAAATTGATGTTTAAGTTTTTTATACACATCAGGAATGACTGTGTGTAGCAATTTATGCAGAATTAAAGACAATGAAAGTCATATTTACATGTTATTGTTAGTTTTAAACTTATTATTGAGGAATACATACTCCGTTCGCTGAAGAAAATGACCGGTCTGGACTTTTTGCTTGCTTCTTGTTAGTAGGTGCAGGGGAGGGGGGGCAAACAAAGCTTACTATATCCGGGCGGTGGAAGTGGTCATGTGACTTAAAGTCTAATTGAAATTCCGAGTCGATGCGTTGTCGAGACTTTTTGCTTGCAATATTATATATTTTACTAGACGTCGAGAATAATCCAAAAATACCCCTACCGACATTTTCTGTCGTCAAGTTCAGCCCTAGGCCCAACCAGATAATCTCAGACAAACGGCTAACGGCTGCACCTAGGGCCGAACCTGACGACAGAAAGTGCTGGTAGGGGCATTTTTGGATTGTACTCGACGTCTGGTGACAAATATCACGTTGTAAGCAAAAAGTCTCAACAAAGCAACGAGTGAAATTTCAATTAGAATTTACCAGGCCACACCGTCCGAACATAGTAAGCCCTATTCACCCCTTCTCCTGCACCAACTGATAAAGAGCAAGCAAAAAATTAAGGCGGGCCACTTTTTGTAGCGAACGGAGTATCTGTACGAGATGAACATCAAAACGAAAAATTTTTTTACGGTCAAAAATCGGATAGGAAACATTTAGTATATTGTCAAGCTATTAGTGAAATTCCTTAATATTGCTATTCATATATTACGTAATCACGCAACTGATGATACGTCATCATATTATACCACATCAAACAAAAACCAAATTTTGAATATTATTTGTTGACTACAAAATTAATTTAATTACTTCTACAGTCATGTAGTGGAAGTGGAACTACAATAATCGTAAGTAATTAATAATACTACAACGGCATACATCTTGGAACGTGGTGTACCCCAGGAGCCAATTTCGGGACTCGCACTTACTTTTTTTAAATGTATGTACAAAATTATCATTATGTTAATAACGCCATTATATTTTAAAGTGAATTGTTATTTGTTTGCTTATAGTTGTTATGAATCATATTTTTTATAGGGTTTTGCAAAGAGCTCTATTAGAACTAAAAAGAAAAACTGTAAAAATATTAATGAAATCTTTGTATTCTTTTGATAACCTGAATTTTGGTTATACAAGCAATTAAAATCCTAAAATGAATTTGTCTATTTCTAGTTTGAAAATTCTCATTGTAACACTAGTATCCTCATAGTCCCCTACGGCCATGCAGAATAAACTAGTATATAGATAACCTCTTACGGCCATGTTCTCATTTTTAACTGAATCTTCATGAACGTAAGGAATTATGTAGATACTAGTTTAATCGGCATGGCTGTAGGGGACTATGTGAATACTAGTCGAGCTACAAGTTATGTTTTGGTGAAGTGACTGATTAATGAAATTCAATAACTGACCATGTACAACAGACGATTATTATTACATTCCTTAATAATTTTTCACAAAATTATAGTACTGAAAACAATACCTAATTTATACAATTATATTTAGTCATATCCACATGACTATATAAACATTGCAAAAAAAATTTGATTAGCTCATCAGCACACAACTGCATTATGTGAAAAATAATTTCCATATCTTGCTTACTATCAAATAAAGTTTATTATTATTATTTGTTATATCTGATTCTAGAATATGCTATACATATCCTTTACATTTCACAACAAACACTAAATAACTTTAATGGTTTTTGAGGTAATAATTATTTAGTATTTTAGATTCTCATTGGACATACACTTGCGAAAATTCATGTACAAGAAGGGAACTAGCGAAAAGCGAACAAAGAACTACTTTAGAAACATGTAGTATGTTATGTTTCGCACCTCCACTGTGGCCAAAACCAACATCTTTGAATATTACAAAAAAAGATTCGTCAACATTTAGCCAAAATCAAATGACGATAAAATTGAAGGCTGCAGCTGAAGTTAAGAATGATTTGAAAACCGCTGTCAACATCTTTATGAATAATTTACCTGCCTTGAATGAACCCTGGATAGACGACGAAATAATAACAAGTTTTAAAATTTACGTAAATGTTGATAATGAGGAAACTAAATTAAAAACCACCACCAATGAAAGTTATACACTGTCCGTAAGAAAAATAGAGGAAAATATTTTAGTAAATATTTCTGCACATACTTACTTTGGTGCAAGGCATGGGTTAGAAACATTAAGCCAATTAATATGGCTGGATTCGACCGTTCAAAAGCTTCGAATAATCCATGATGTTGAAATTCAAGATAAGCCTGCTTTTCCACACAGAGGGCTTATGGTCGACACTGCACGAAATTACTTTCCGATGGAAGACCTAAAAAAAATTGTGGATGGAATGGCCTCCACAAAATTAAATGTATTCCATTTACATCTAACAGATGCCGTAAGTTTTCCCATAGTATTACCAAACAATAAGATTTTTGCCGAATATGGAGCCTATAGTCCTGAGATGGTTTACACTCCCGAAGATATTAAAGGTTGGTATATATAACGCATAAAAGTACGTTTGTGCTAAGTGCGTATTATTTTATAAAACGATATATAGTCTGTCTACGCGTTTATGGCGTGTGTATGGCTCAAGCTACGCATTGCTTTAAGATTTCTTCTCACTCATACACATATCAAGCGTGAAGCTATTCTAAACCTATGGCTTCCTACTCATAAAACTTCTACAATTATACGTTCATCTCTTTTATTCTTTCATGCGGTTAAACTCGATAATAAAACTGTGTGATATTTAGTATTTCTTAGTAGTGCTCAGTAGACTGTATAGCAGTACCATAAAATAATTTTAACCTGGATTTAAAACATTGAAATTGAGAAACATCTTTTAGATGAAAGTAATGAATTTTAGGCTAATATTTTAACCAGTGTATTGCTCATAGGAGCAAGAACACACCGACTATGGGTTGCAAACCATTTGGAGGAGAGAAAATTATTCGGAGATTTCCATACTTTGATTCCATCATTAAGTGATGAACATATTAAAAAGTATTTTAGGCTTCCAAAAAAACAATTTATGGAAATTCATCAAATAATACGATGTGACACTGAGAAGGAAAATATTAATTATCGAGAAAGCATATCGGCAGAGTAATCTCTGTCGTCAATTTTCCACAAACAAGAATAAGTACGCACTATTTCGATAAACTCTTCCATTTTTCAACTTTTCACAGCACATAAACGCCGTTCAGCATAGCTCCAATCGGTCACGGAGCGAAATGAAACTGGGTCAGCAACTCACAGCTTGTCGAAAACGGTTCGCCGTTGAAATGCAAGTAAATTCGCAAGGCACAGCACAGCACTGCATCCGGTGGACTACAGCCTTCAGTTAGCATTGTTGAGCCACGCGTTTTAACTGGTTGATCCGACACTGTTCGTCCCTCGCTTCAAACCATCTTAGACAGTATGCTTCTCGTGACACACATGCCATAAACGCTGAGATGAACTTTACATTGTTTTAAGTAAATGAATCGGGTCTTGTGGAAAATTAGTTTACAGCGTAAAGGAACTAAATTTGAAAAATGATAAAAGTGTGCATACTACGTCATTCTGAAATTTGTGTATCTTGAAAGATATGGGATAAAGGTCATAATTTTTTTTTAGATGGCGAGGTCATTTTGGGTACTTTCTTAGTAGGAGTACTTCTCTGACCATAACTGTATAATAAGTTTAAATATGGAAAATAATAATTTCACGTACAATTTCGCTGTTATTATGAAATTAAATAAAATTAAAAAATTCAAACATACAGGGTGTCCCAAAACTCTACGTCATCCCCTGGAGGGCTGATAGGCTAACTCCTGACTGGCCAGAATATCAAAATATGACCTCAAGCATATGACCACTAAAAAATTGATAGTTTTTGAGGCATTGGCACTCTTATGAATTTTGTGAAAATCGACATCTTAGATGAGTTTCTCGCACCCCACAGCTAAAAAATTCGATATTTTAAGATTCCAATTTTTTGTTACGCAACCCTGAGTAGTTCTGCTGTTGATCACAGTCCTAAATAAAATTAATAGTGCCATACCTTTGGAAAAAAAATATTTTTGACCGATTCTTGAATTAATATTTTTTTTATTAGCCAAATTCTACTACATACTGTAAAAAATTACCACTCTAACCTGGCATGCTACTTTCAAAAATTGTTTTTTAGTGCAGTTTTTAAAATGTTCTAACATCTTCTATGTTTTACATTAGAAATAAAGATATTGCTATTTTACTGCAAAATTAGCTCATTGGGAAATTATTTCAATAACTTGAAATTCGAATGAAAACACTTGTATTCATTAAAAACTGATCAAAACTCATATAAAAATCAAAAAATCTGTTTAAATTGCCTGCCACAGAGCTGAATGCAAGCGCGGCATCTTTTTAAAAAAGATCTTTTTTCCGTATTGCACTTCCTGCGACATTTGTTTATTGTGCGGCTTCATTAATACGGTATCCCAATTGATTTACATTATGTATTGGTTTTGCACAGACTTCTCCTTTATGTAACCCCAGTAAAAAAATTAGTGGCATTAAATCAGGGGACCGAGGAGATCACAAAACGGGACCAAGACGGCCGATCCATCTCTGTGGATAAGTTTTGTTCAAATAATTTCTCACGCACACCTTGTGCGTAATGATTGGACAGCCGTCAATTAAATTTAACAAGAAGTGTTTTCATTCGTATTCCTAATTATTGAAATAATTTCACAATGATATCGTTTTGCAGGAAAATAACAATATCGTTTTACTTCCACATTCACGTAGTGGAGCGGAAGTATAGTTATTAAAATTATTTTTTTTTTTTTTGTTGAAATCGGCTTAGAATGTTATAAAACGTCGAGATTTTAAATTTGAGAGGAAAAAAATTATGTCTGTCTGTCGATCTGTCTGTCGGTCTATCTGTCTGTCGATCTGTCAGTCTGTAGCTTTTTTTTGTGCGCACGCTTTCTTAGAAACGATCTAAGATATTGACTTAAAATTTGGTACATATATATCATGACGAGATCTGCAACTAGATTATATTTTGCACTAATTCCGGTGAATGGTTGGGAGGTAAATATCAGTAAATAAGGAAAAATCAGTAAAGCAAGCTTGTAAGAGTACAGAAATTTGGGATTTGGTTTATACACTGCAAGCCTCAGATTTTTTAATAATATTTTAACAAACCCACCCCCCGCCCACGACCACCACCTGCAGGGCTCCATTATTAAGGGGGTTGATAAAATAGAATTGAGATATTCACTTGAAATTTGGTACACGACATTTGAAACTAGGCTATATTTTGAGATGATGCCGTTGATGGGTTGTGGGTTAAATAGGGATGAATAGGGAAAAATAAGTAAAGCTAGCTGGTAAAAGTACAGAAACTTGGGACCGGTGTATATACTATAAACAAAGGCTTCAGATTTTTTATAATATTTTTTAACCTCTCCACCACCCCCACTCCGTCATGAAAGGGGCAGATAAAATAAAATTGAAATATTCACTTGAAATTTGATACATGGGTGTATTATAATGACATCTGGAATCAGATTATATTTTGTAATGATTTCGTTGAAGAGTTGGGGATTAAATACGAGCTAAATAGGAGAAAATAAGTAAAGCAAGTTGATATGAGTACAGAAACCTGGTATATGGTGTATATACTAGCAGCCAAGGCTTCAAATTCTTTCACAACATTTTTCAACAACTCCACCACCATTAAAGGGGTTGATAAAATGGAATTGAGATATTCACATCAAATTTAGTACACGTATGTGTTAAAACGACATCTGGAACTAGATTATATTTTAAAATGATTCCGTTGCAGAGGTGGGGGAGTAGGTAGGGGTATAGGGGAATACGTATGGGATATAAATAAAGCAAGCTAATAAGAGTATAAGAACTTCAATTTTGGCGTACATTCTAGAAGCCAATGTCTCAATTTTTTTTATGACATCTGCCTCAAATATATTATTAATATTTTATTCCCAATTATTTCCTCATACAAGAGTGCAAATATAGTCAAGATGTTTTTCATTAAAGAGATATAGATGGGAAACCTGGATGTGGAAGTAGTGATTTCTAAAGTAAAACTTAGAAAGCGTTACTTATAGCATTTTAAAAACTACACTAAATGAGCATTTTTTACAAATATCTTGCCAGGTTAGAGTGGTCATTTTTTTACAGTATGGAGAGTTTAAGTTGGCTAATAAAAAAGAATTAACTCATGAATCGGGCAAAACTGTTTTCTTTTCCAAAGTTATGGTACTATCAATTTTATTTAGGATTGTGATCAACAACAGGACTATTCAGGGTTGCGTAGCAAAATTAGAATCTTAAAATATACAAATTTGTAGCTGTGGTATGCAAAAAACTGATCTAAGATATCGATTTTCACGAAATTCATAAAAATGTCAACATCTCAAAAACTATAAATTTTTTACTAATTTTTTGTCAGGTCAGTCATGAGCTGGCCTATCAGCCCTCTAAGGGATGACGAGTTTTGGGACACCTTGTATACCTAATTTACATCCTCAATTTGGATCCTTACATCGTACATTTTCTTTCTAACTAGGTCAGTACACATCCTTTCCGCACACTGTTTGAATTACTCTAATTTCAGAGATATACCGGGTGCCAACGTGATCACTTTCCGACTTCCATTATGCCAGGTTGGCACCACAATAGATCCATAAGGGTCGCGGTGGTCAAGGCCAATTGGCCAGCTTCTTCTTCCTATGCCAGGTTAGCTCTGTAAAGCGTACATGGTTTTGATAGTAGCAGGTTTATATGCTGCTGAAGCATCATTGGTAAAATTCTGTGCGATTCCACAAGTTATCCCAATAGTGTTGGTATAGAACCAGCCCCTTAGCTTTCTGTTATTTACTAATGAACATCGTGTATGATTCTAAAAGCTCTGTTTCGTTTTCCTAGACTAACATTGCATTTCATCATAATCAAATAATACGTCTACTTTAACTATTCAACTAACATTTCAATATCAGAAAAAATAACATCACAGTATATTAACAACGCCCATAATTTTAAATATCACGTGTTTATCTACTCTTATTATATTATATATTATTTAATGAACTGCTTTTGAGGAAATAAAAGTATCCGTAAACAAGTAGCGTGAGTTGTAATAATTCACTTGTGAGTTATTATAAATCACTAGGTACAGTGCCAATCTCCGTTTCGATACGGTGAAATGGTCCAGTTGTCAGAGACAGAAATTGATAAAAACGGGGTACTAAATGTTATACGGCTGAGTTTTTCTGAATAAGTATTTTTGTTAGTTTAGAATACGATAAAAAAGTTTACAGTTGTAAGGTGCCGGCGACCCCTAGAGAAATCGAAAATATTAGCCGAAATTCGGTTTTTGACCAATAACTAGAAAAATTAAAAATATATATAAAAAACTAATAGCACTAGGCGATAGAGGTAGAAATTTCACATAAAAAATGTTTATGAAGTTTTATTGTACGATCAAGAATGTAGGTTCTAGATTTCTTTGTTTAACGCACACACTAAATTTGTTGTAACTTTTGAACTAATTAATGAAATTGAGCTCAACAACGCTTAAATGAAACGAGTTGTGGGTATTTGATTATCATATTTTCAAGTATAAAATGATTGTGTGTGGGAATAGTACATATATGAAGTCGGAACATAAGAAGATTTCCGATGAAATCGGTAAAAGCTCTACCATTTCTACAATTTTTAAGAAACAAATTTGAAACTTTCACGTATTACTCTTGAAGTAATGTATAAAAAGTTCCGATGGATAGGCACGCTAAATAGCTTTTTAATAAAAGTTACTAACGTTTATTTTACCCCTAGTTTCACGAAATTTGGTGCAAAAGAATCTCTTTTATTTCCGTAAAATAAAGAGGGTTAATTTAATTTTTAAGGTAAATGCCCTTAAAGCATTTTAAATCACACATTTCAAGATTTAAGTATCACACCTACAAAAATCTAATAACACAACTAATGGTGGTTAAAGTTAATTATACATATTAAATTTTATTACTTTCTCAAGATTTTAAAATTTTGGAAGTGTACATCTTCAAAAATAATTTTTTTATATTTGCTTCACTCATAGTATCTTTTTATGCATTCAAGAGTAACGTATGAAAGTTCCAGGTTTATATCTCAAAAATTGTAGAGATGGTAGAGCTTTTATCGATTTCATCGGAAATCTCTTCATGTCCCGACTTCATATACGTATACTATTTCTACATACATTCATTTTTATATTTGAAAATATAATAATCAAATAGTCACATGTTTCTTCTTTCATTTAAGCTTTGTTGAGCTCAATTTCATTAATAAGATCCAAAGTTACAACAAAGTTAGTGTAGGACGTTCGAGACCGTGCACGTTTTGCGGCATCTTTTTAAAAAGGACCATTTTTCCGTCTTGCACTTCCTGCGACATTTGTTTATTGTGCGGCTTCATTAATACGGTATCCCAATTGATTTACATTATGTATTGGTTTTGCATAGACCTTCTCCTTACCCCAGTAAAAATATTAATGGATTTAAATCAGGGGACCGGGGAGGTCACAAAACGGGACCAAGACGGCCGATCCATCTCTGTGGATAAGTTTTGTTCAAATAATTTCTCACGCACACCTCGTGCGTAATGAGTTGGACAGCCGTCAATTAAATTTAACACTTAAACAATTTAAACTCTTTTAATCTAGAACAAATAATTGACGTTCCAACTAGAATCACAGAAACTACTTCCTCATTAATTGATCTCATTTTAGTGTCAGAGGGTTTGGAAGTTTTGGAGAAAGGTGTCTTAGATAATGATTTATCTGATCATCAAATTATATCTTGTACTTTAAAGGTATATGGTGAAAAAACTAAACCAAAATTAATTACTTACAGAAATTTTAAAAATTTTGATTACGAACACTTCGAAGCAGATCTTATTAATGTTCCCTGGTATGTAATATTTGATTTACATAATATTGATGAAAAGTTAGAATTTTTAGTCAATAATATTAACGACTTGTTTGATATACATGCACCTTTTATCACATCCAGATTCACTAAGCCATATGCCCCTTGGTTAACTTATAATATAAAAATGATGATGAAATCGCGGGATAAAGCAGAGAAACGTTATAAAAAAACAAAAAACCCAGTACATTTTCAGTTTTATAAGGAAATACGTAATTATACAACTCGAGCAATTAAAAAAGAGAAAAAAATCTATATCGAACACAAAATGAATAATTCTACCCCAAAACAGAACTGGAAATTTCTCAGAGATAATAATTTTGTACCTCAAAATAAACATAAAAATATTCCGGTTCATTTACAGAACGCAGACGAAATAAATAATTTTTTTATAAATGCTATTCCTCAGACAACTGCATCGGCTGAAGTTATTGACTTTTATAAAAATAATAATATAAATAATTCAAATTTTAAATTTCAGCCCGTTGACGAACTTACAATATATAAGATTTTAAATAACATAAAAACTACTGCTGCTGGGTGTGATGATTTAAATGTTAATCTGATAAAGTTGTGTTGTCCACATATTGTTTTATATTTGACGCATATAATTAATTTCTGTTTAACTGAAAATGTTTTTCCGGCAATGTGGAAGAGGGCCGATGTAACTGTGCTGCCTAAAAAAATAATCCAGAAGAATTCAGAGATCTCCGAGCTATTAGTTTATTACCGACCATGTCAAAACTTATTGAAAGAGTAATGGAACAACAGTTAAGAGAATACACAGAAAAGTACAATTTAATACCGTCGGTTCAATCAGGATTTAGGCCCAAACACAGTTGCACTACGGCTCTCTTACACATAGTGGATGATATTATAGCGGCTACTGACCAGGGATTTTGTACCACCTTAATTTTGCTTGACTTCAGTAGGGCATTCGATACTATAAATTACAATATACTTAATAATATTTTACACTACTTAGGGCTCTCTGAGGAAGCAATACAATTATTTAGTGCCTACTTAAAAAATCGGGAACAACGTGTAAAATTAAATAATAATATTTCAAATTACCTAACCCTAAGATCTGGTGTTCCCCAAGGGTCAATCCTCGGTCCATTGCTATTTACTATATATACAAGCAATTTTATTAATCACTTAAATTACTGCAAAGTACATTTATATGCAGATGACACTCAACTCTACTATTCTTTCAGACCCTCTGATGCTAATATCGCCTGTTCATTTGTTAATGAAGATCTTCAAAATTTTGTCAAAATTGCAAATGATCATTGTCTTGTCATTAATCCCATTAAATCTAATATTATAATTTTTGGTCCAAAGAACCAGCGAAGTAATATTAAAGAACATACAAATATTAAAATTGGTAATGATTCCTTGGTAAAAGTAGACAAGGCAAAAAGTTTAGGAGTTATATTAGACTGTGATTTAAGATTTGAGGCCCATGTAAATAAAATGCTGCAAAAAGGTTACTCCATATTAAAATTAATATATGGTAATCTCCATTACCTCCCGCATAAAACCAAAGTTCTCCTCTGTGAAACTTTGGTTTTATCTATATTAAATTATGCAGACTGTTTATATGGCCCTTGTATAAATACACTGTATGCAAGGAAAATTCAGAAATTACAAAATTCTTGTCTTAGACTCATCTATGGAATTTACCGAAATCAGGGAATTTCTCATAAACTCAAGGAGGTAAAATGGCTTAACATGTACAACAGAAGATTGCATCACACAGCTTGTCTTTTTCATGGAATTATATTAAACAAAACTCCTATATATCTTTATCAAAAAATTAAATTTCGAACTGATGTGCACACATTAAATATTAGATTTAAAAGTCTTCTAATTCCACCCCAGCACCGTACTGAACTGTTTAAGAGGTCATTTAGTTACCAAATTTGTAAAACATATAATGGTTTGAAAAATCAGCTAAAAAGGAACAGCATTACTAGGTTCAAAAAGATATATAAATCATATTTGCTCAAACGTCAATGTACAGGATTATTGTAGCCCTTTGTATAGAATAATATTGTAATAATGAAAAAGAAAGAAAAAGAAATCATTTTTCTTTAAATCTCATTCTTGCAGCCTTGCCTTTTTTTTTGTATTCATGTTGAAATTATTATAGATTATTATTTTCGATTCTGTTCGAAGTGTGCAGATTTCGCCTCTCTTGTGTACCTTCAAGATACAGGAGGGACCGAGTCTGTACGCTTTAAACAGAATATATGGTTAAGTGTAAGAAAAGCGTTCATGATTTCTTATGAATTGTGACTGCTTAACTTCGCCATTTATTTTTCATTGTTTATTTTATTTATTTTATAAAATCAATAATAGATTGTATTTTTTTTTAAGATGAAAAATAATAAAGACGTGTTATTATTATTATTATTATTATTATTATTATTATTATTATTATTATTATTATTATTATAAGAAGTGTTTTCATTCGTATTCCTAATTATTGAAATAATTTCACAATGATATCGTTTTGCAGGAAAATAACAATGTCGTTTTACTTCCACATTCACGTAGTGGTGTGGAAGTATAGTAATCGTAAAAAAAAATAGATTTTTTTTGTTGAAATCGGCTTAGAATGTTATAAAACGTCGAGATTTTAAATTTGAGAGGAAAAAATTATGTCTGTCTGTCGATCTATCTGTCGGTCTATCTGTCTGTCGATCTGTCAGTCTGTAGCTTTTTTTGTGCGCACGCTTTCTTAGGAACGATCTAAGATATTGATTTAAAATTTGGTTGATGTTTCTTCTTTCATTTAAGCCTTGTTGAGCTCAATTTCATTAATAAGATCCAAAGTTACAACAAAGTTAGTGTAGGACGTTCGAGACCGTGCACGCTTTGCGCTCCGTACTTATGTGTCGCTACGTTCCATTCTCGTGGGTTAAACAAAATTCACAGATCTTGTATCTTTCGCAAGTATCTTAAGCGTATTGAAAATACCAGATGCAACTATACTGCTCTTGTAGTCCAAGGATGGATGGCTAGGATGATAGGCGTTTTCAGCATTTGCATTGGGTACCATTAGCGATTAGTAATAAAATAAAAAAATAAAAACTTTTATCAAATTTAATAATACTACTTGGGTTCATTGTAATTGAACCCATGTTCACTGATAACATTTTTTTAGATTAACCCAGCTATCATCTGTCAAATATTGTCATAAAGCTTGTAGAACACCCTGTACAGTGCTTTTCTACTGTACTTTTTTATATCATACTTAGATGTGTTTGATAATCTTATTTACATAATTTTAAATATATTTGTCCATACGATCGAATTAAGCTAGTCCATGTTTTATTGGGTTATTTTGTTTTTTTAATGTTAATTTGAAAGTGACGGTGTTCTGTAAGAAATAACGCAAGTTATGAAAACTAAGTAACATACGATATGGCAGTGTCGGCATGTATCACAAGAGACCATTAAGTTTAGGAGTGTTTATGTTTATATTTTAGTTTCGAGATACTGCTTGAATTGTTATTGAAACGTGATATCCGTAATAGTATGGCGTTGAGTGAACGGTACGGTTACAAGGCCGGCGCAGCGGCCTAGACAGATCTGTCCCTCTCGATACGTTTTTCGTAAGATGGGTCCTATATCATGCGCCCAGTAGTATTTTCAATAGTAAAAAATCTGGAGCCTGTATTTTTGATTGTACAAAAAACTTCATACGTTTGTTATGTGAAATTTACCCCTCTATCGGCTAGTGCTATTAGTTTTTTGATACATATTTTTTATTTTTCGAGTTATTGGACAACAATCGATATTTCGGCCAATATTTTCGATTTTTTAGGAATCGCCGGCACCTTACAGCTGTAAACTTGTTTTTATCATATCTACACGAAAAAAATACCTGTCCTGAAAAATTCAGCCATATAAGTGACGCCTTAAAACCCCTGACGACTGGGCTAAAATAGAATGGACCATTATTATTGAGGGGAGGAAGGTGATTTGACATCTGATATTTCAATAGTTTCGACGAATTCTGTTAGTAAAGATGAACTATTATGTTAATATTGATTATTATAACCGTAGAGAAGGTGTAGTAAATATTCAAATTGCGATAATGGCAATAAGCCACTTGATGAACTTCATCTGCGTAAATTATTACCTACCTACATTACCACTCGTTGAACAATATACTATTACTATTAGCAATAAATTATTTTCTAACCAATAAAGCTCAGAAATGAGCTCTAAATATCCAGTTAATTATGTCACTGACTTTGTGATTAATAGAATAAACATGTATTTTGCATTTTAGATTTGGTGGAGTATGCTCGAATAAGAGGAATACGAACAATACTAGAAATTGATGCACCTAGTCACACTAATGAAGGTTGGAATCACGGAGAAGGAGAAGAAAAATTGGTAATATGTGGGGAGGACAATGTTTATAATGGACACTTAAATCCAGACAATAATGAAACATTTACCATTTTGGAAAGTATATATAGAGATTTATTAGAACTAGGCACCGATGACGAAAATTTTCATATTGGAGGAGACGAAGTGAACTTGACATGCTGGCGACAAACTGCAGCTTCTAGAAAATTTATAGATCCAAAGCAATTATGGGCAAGTTTTACCAACACAATGGTAGAAAAAGTTAAATCCGCCAATAAAGACAAACTGTCCAATGTTATAATTTGGTCAAGTCCTTTAACAGATACATCTATGGCTCTCATAAATCATAGAGACAACGTAGTGGTACAGTATTGGTTTGGATCGATTGATCCAATTTTAACCAATGGCAACAAAATAATATTTTCTACTGTTGGTCACTGGTACTTGGATTGTGGCTTTGGGCCTTGGAAACCGAGTATGCAAAGTGGAGTATGTGATCCATATACACCCTGGCAAACATTTTATAGATATCGCCCTTGGGCTCAATATCCTTCTCGTCTAAATCAAGTTTTAGGGGGTGAAGCTTGCTTATGGTCTGAGCAAGTTGATGTTGATACATTAGAGACCAGAATATGGCCAAGAGCTGCAGCGTTAGCTGAACGTCTTTGGAGTGATATTAATTCACATGAGGATTATGATGTGTATACAAGGCTCGATATCCATAGGGACAGGTTGAAGAAAAGAGGAATAAAAGCTGCTGCTATGTGGCCGAGATGGTGTTCTCAAAATCCCGGCAAATGCTGAAGATATGTTAAGGGGACTGATTGTAAATATTTTCAGTTAATCGCCAAAGAATACCAAGCACATGATAAGAGTACACCACTGCAGATTTCCAATTTAATATGATAATGTCTTGTGATATTAAATTACATTTAATAGATATGGCTTATTTAACTAATATATTAATAGGAGGATTATTTATGTTTACTGAAAAAGGTAATATCAATGTAAGATAATTATTCTACCTTCGTTATGCGAAGCAGTTCTTGGAGGTGCTGTCCTGCAAACTGAACGTCTTACAAATGTATAGCGTTGACACATTCCCAAATAAAAAATAAGAGATTCTTGAAAAATATAAAACCTACAATTCAAAATAAAAATACAGTTCCTAAACTAATATGCCTTAAGCTATATTTGCAAAAAAATTTAGTTGAAAATAAAGAAAATTTTGCCTATCCTATTGTGTCTTTACAAAATTAGCGTCTCTCGTGAAAAGAGAATTAAAAAAAATTCTGCCTACGGAATCACTACTTCCATATCCAAATTTTCCATCTAAGTATCTTTAAAGGAAAGCATCTTGATTATTCTTGCATTCTAGTATGTGGAAATAATTGGTCATAGAATTTTAACAATATTTGAGGCTGATGTAATAAGAATTTGAGGCGTTGGTTTTTAGCATATGAAGTTTCAGGACTCTTATTACCGTGTTCAATTTATTTTTCCTAATTTACCATCCCCCCAACCCTTCAACGGAATCATCTCAAACAGATGTTATAAAAATACACATGTGTACCAAACAAGTGAATATCTCAATTTTATTTTATCAAGCCCTTTAATAATTGAGTGATGGTGAGCGAGGGGGGGGGGGGTGAGAAATATTGTAATCTGAGGCTTTGGTGTCCATACAATATGTACACCATATCTCAAACATCTGTACGCTTACCAGCTAACTTTGCTCATTTTCCCCTATTTACCTCTACTTACCCCTCCACCCCTTCAACGGTATCATCTGAAACTATAATCTAGTTCTAGATGTCGTTATAATAAATGCGTGTACCGAACTTCAAGTGAATATCTCAATTTAATTTTATCAGCCCCTTTAATAATGGAGTGGAGGTGGTGGAGGGGTTCAAAAATGTTATAAAAAATCTGAGACCTTCGCTATGAATATATACAACAAATCCCAAGTTTCTGTACTCTTACCAGCTTGCTTTACTTATGTTCTCCCATTTACCCCTAATTCAACCCTAACCCTTCAACGTAATGATCTCAAAATATAACCTAATTGCAGACGAAAATATATACGTGTACCAAATTTCAAGCAAGAATATCAATTTTATTTTATCAGCTTTTTAATAATGGAGTGGGGAAGGGTGGTGGGGGACTTGAAAAATATAATAAAAAATCTGAGGCCCTTGCTTCTAGTATACACACCAAATCCTATGTGTCTGTATTCTCGCCACCTTGCTTTACTTATTCTCTCCTCTTTACCCCTATTTAACCCCCAACCCTTCAACAGAATCATCTCAAAATATACTCTAGTTCCAGATGTATTTGTAATTTGTAGGAGTAGCAAATTTCACGTGAATATTCTGAATTTTATTTTCTCAAGTGGTAGTGGGGGAGACGGAAAATATTATTAAAAAAATCTGAGGCCCTGGCTTCTAGTATACACACGAAATGAAAAGTTTCTATACTCTTACCAGCTTACTTTACTCATGTTCCCCTATTTACCTCTACTTACCCCCCAACCCTTCAAGGGAATCATCTCAAAATATAATCTAATTCCATGTATCGTTATAATACACACGTGTATCAAATTTCAAGTGAATGTCTCAATTTAATTTAATCGGGCCCTTTAATAATGGAGTTGGGGGGTAGGGGTGGAGGAGTTGAAAAATATCATAACAAAATATGAGACCTTCGCTTCTAGTATGCACAACAAAGCCCAACTCTCTGTACTCTTACTAGCTCATGTTAAAAAAACAATCCAGTTTCAAATATCGTTATAATACATACCTGTACAAAATTTCATGTCGATATCTTAAACCGTTCCAGAGAAAGCGTGCGGACAAAAAAAAAAGATACGGACAGACACACCGACCGACAGACAGACAGTTCAACCGACAGACAGACAGAATATTTTTTTCTAGCTCAAATTTAAAATTTCGACGTTTCATGACATTTTAAACCTATTTCAGCAAAAAAAAGATTTTTGTTACGATTACTATAGTTCCAATCCACTACGTGGATGTGGGAGTAGTTATGATTATTAGTTTCACATTCACGCAGTGGAGTGGATCTGATAATAAAGTAATTTAAACATTCACTGTAAATTGTCTAAACTCTACGTGCACTGGGAGCTCCATCTCGGATCGTTGAGAAAAGCTCATCCGAGAATTCCATGCAAATTTTCATCAGAAGTCTTATGGTCTTGTATGTCTCGATTGCTCCAAAAAATGTCACAATAGGTATTTGATTGAAGAAACGGAAATTAATTTTTCGTTCACCGTGTCATAATTGACAAAAATATGAGTATTTAATACTGAATAGACATCTATAAAAAACTTCGATTTTAAGATATATTATGTACTATATTACAAATTCCACTTGAACGTGAATTATAATAAAATAATGTACATTTTGTACATAGCTAATTAAAGTTAGCATTAATTTGCATTTTATTTTCATATATCGAATTTCGTCTCGTGAAGCCATAAATTTGATTATCATACTCTTTGCAAATACAAAACGAAGAGTATATTACATTCGATCGGCACATTTCTAAAACCGATAATATTGCTCGTAGAGAAAAAATTTTCATGTCACTGTGTTGGTGATCGAATTCTGAACAACTTTCAAAATGTCGGTCCGTCCGTTTGTCTGTCTGTCTGTCGGTCTGGCTGTCCGTCCGTCCGCCACGTTTCTTGTAAGCACGATAACTTAAGAACGAAAAGTCCGATAGTATTGAAATTTGCACAGTAAGTTAGTGTTAGCTAGAGGAAGAACCCTATTTTTGAACAAAATCTATTGATAAATAAAAATTTAAATATTAATTTTTGAAATTAAAAAAAAAACGGTTTTGCAATTAAACAAAAAATGTGGAAACTAATATCATTTACAAAAAAAACTGCGAAGAGTATCCTATAGAATGTGCAAAGATTATATAACAAGTGTGGTAAATCGGCGAAGAGGATAATGGTTAGCTTGTTATTTTATAACAGTTGCATATGTGAAAATCTCTTGCGCTCTTTGTTTCTCACCTCTACGATAGTTTTGTATTTTTCATATTCTAAAAGTTATTTCCGAAGAAAAAACATGTAGTCATTTTGTTGTATGTTCGGCCACTGTGGCATTGAAAACTTACTTTTATATTTCTTTACTACTAAAACAAAAAAATCAAAAGTTTTCATAAGAATTATTTTTTCCCGCTCTTGCCACTATTTTTGCTTCGGTAACTCGGGTATAAGGTGGAGATAATTTTTCGAGTAATTTTCTCTATAATTTCCAATTCACCAAAGTTATCTCAGCGACCGACTCTTGGACACTGAACTCTAGTCTGGGGTCCGGACTATTATAGCTAATATTAAGTTATACGTGCAAGAACTGCTATTAACCACGGTGAAACTTAATCGTTTAGTAAGAGTCAACCATTATCTATTTGTTAAATATTAACTTAAACAAAGTTTTAGAGCTAATATATCATAATATCCTTAATAATTTCGTTCTCATTCTTTCAACGTAAAGTACCCGTTTTTTTAGTAAATAGAACCTTTATTGTACAGATACGCTTGCACCCATCATTTACGAATAATACGTACTCATGTGATGTTTCATCGAGAGTATTTATGATGATGTTTGGATGTTCACCACACACGGAGGTGAAGTGTTACTTTGAAGCACTCGACAGATCTGCGAGTACTTGAGGTTTGCGGAAACGGGAAGGACCCGCATTGTTTACCGGAATAGTTGGGTTATTCCCGTGAGACCTACTTTCTATTCTTTTTAGGAACAAGGCGCATGATGCGAGGATACAAAATGTGTGAATATTTGTTTTCTCAGATTGTTACGATTTTATTTTAAATGTATTTATTAACAGGAAGCTTTAAATAACAAATTTCTCGAAAACAAATACTTATCATTTTCATCATATAAAAAGAACTCTCTACAGATTAGATTTAAATACTTCAGAAATAGAAAGAGAACTACAATTAAATATTTAAGGGTCTACTTGGATATCAGTTTACACTGAAATACTCATGAAGCTAAGTGTTGTAAACAATAAGAGGTCTGTTATACAGGGTGTTCCATTAATTGACGATCAAATGAAGTGGGGTAATAGAGGAGGTTATTTTAAATCAAACGAAATGGCCATGTTTGTGGTTTTCCAATTGAGGAGGGTTAAAATGCCATTTCAAATTTTGTATTTTTCTTAAATCGCGTATTGTGCCATCAAAAGAAAAATTATCAAAACTATGTGAGTTATGCGGTTGTTGCTTTTATAAATAGGGTTTAAGTTGACACACT
This sequence comes from Stenurella melanura, assembly GCA_963583905.1. Classification (NCBI taxonomy): domain Eukaryota; kingdom Metazoa; phylum Arthropoda; class Insecta; order Coleoptera; family Cerambycidae; genus Stenurella; species Stenurella melanura. The sequence continues at coordinate 44,869,827 of OY757313.1, forward strand.
ACGTATAGTTCGCTACATATATTTAAGGCACATAAAAAAGCCATAAAAATCGACCGTAAATCACTGTCTCGTTAGGAAAAGGGATATCCCACAGAACCGCACTTAAAATTTTTGTGCACATTAACAGTAGAAATTTGGAGTATTGTCTTTGGTAAATACATATAGTTATTTGATACAGTGATAAATTTAAAAATTTTACTCTGTTTGGCTTATGTCAAGATAGAAACAGTATCTTAAATATTTCTGGAGAATTGACAAATTAGATATTCCATGACACACTGACAATATTATTTTCGACTTTGTCGAGGGTAGGGTTTATATACCCACTGTAAACCGTTACATCCTAAAATAATTTCGATAGGAGAGATTCGGTTAACCATATCGAAATAAGTTGAAATTATTATTGAAGCAGGTGTGTTTCCGTTAATTTCTTCTTGTAATCATGTCAGAATGTACTTTACATGAGTTGTTCTGCGTATTAAGTATACATTATATTTATGATTTACCATTTTCTATGAATGTATAACATGCCTCGCTCTCCCTTTTATGTGCCTTAAATCTATGTAGCCAACTATACATTTGGTTCATTTTCAAGTGACTCTGATATAAAAAAAATTATCATAGAAAGTTGACCAACTAACAGAAGAAGTTGTATATTTAATGCAGATTCTGTTATGGTATAACACATAGAGTTAACCATAACAGATTTATTTATCATTTTTTAAAACATAATGTTTGTTAAGAAAGACACTTTACAAGGTTTCGAGAGTTAAGTTAGCTGGCTTGTCAGAAATGAAACAAAATTATAAAAATAATGATTATATTGCTATTTTTTAAATGCTACAACAAACGTTAGACATTTCTGCTATGTTCGCTAGCACCTACTTTCCAGTATTGAACAAGATTTCATTGAATTAGCCTTAACACCAATTCATTATCAGACCGAACAAGAGTTGTTGCAAAAAATAAGAGAAGCGGTCAATGTAATTAGTATAAATGATTTAAAATTTAAGAGAAAAAGAAATTCGGTCTGTCGGTCTGTACCTTGTTTTGTTTTGATTACTCTGGAAAGGTTTAAGACATTGACTTGTTTGTTACACGTATGTATTATAACGAAACCTGGAGCTAGATTATATATTGATCTTATTCCGTTGAAGGTGTGGGGATAAAATAAATGAAAATATGGATAAATAATTAAAGAAAGCTAGTTAGAGTCCAAGAACTTGGAGGTAGTTGTATATACTAGAAGCAAAAACCTCAAATCTTTTTTACATTTTACGCCGCCGCGCGACGTCACCACTCCCACGCTATTATTAAAGTGGTTAGCAAAATAAAATAAATGTACACGTTAGTATTATAACGAAATCTAGTAGACTATATTTTGAGCTTATTCCGTTAAAGAGTTGGGGGTGAAATAGGTGTAAATAAGTGAAGCAAGCTAGTAAGATATAATTAAATGCAAATGCAAATTCTCTGCAATGTAAGAGTACTCTAAAATAGAACCTTGAGAAATAAATATATTATTAGCAAAAATATGCTAGTAATTATTCCAGCTCTTACTAAAAACTTATAGATATCTTTCTAAACAAAATACTTTGTCGGCTATATGCCACGATCAATATTGGATTATAAGAAAGAAATATGCACATCACGTACAGCGTAACTGACCCAATAATGTTATTTTTAATTTTAAATTATCCTGTTCAACAAAACCAAAAGACAACTAAGGGCAAAAACACTTACCAAAACACTTTAGAAACTTTCACATACACGTGTTTCGGTATCCTACACAAGGATCACTATTCAGTGCTACTTCTTTCAAAGTTTAAAATGAACTGAATAGTCATTTCTTAGGCAAATACCTCTGCAATAATTATTTAGAGGTATTTGCCTGAGAAATTTTTTACCATTATTATAGAATGGAAAAAACTATTTTGCTCAAATTTAAAAGTTCCACGTTTCATGACATTCTAAACCTATTAAAAAAAAAATAAAATAAAAAAAAAATCCATCAAAACTTCAGACATTTTCTTTTCAATTTTTTTTACCACTATTATAGAATGGAAAAAATTATTTTGCTTAAATCTAAAATTTCCACGATTCATGACAGTCTAAACCTATTTCAAAAAAATTTTATTTGACAATTAAAAAAAAATGTTTAAACTTTTTTTCGCCACTACCTACTATTATAGAATAAATGGAAAAAAAAATCGCTAAAATTTACAATTTCCACGTTTCATGACATTATAAGCTTATTTAGAAAAATAATAATAATTTTTAATCACTTAACTACGTGGGAAAATATTTTTTCTGTCGAATGGCCGAACTGTATATTTGTTTGACCAATAGTTATTAGGTACTCTTTGTAATAATAGTGATAACTATATTCCGATTATTATTCTCATATGTCGCTTCGTAATTAATAAGTTTTTAGAGTGACTGCCCTATATAAATAACGAGGGAAGTTCTGTGTAAATACCTTTACCAATTTTTCTTTTTAAAAGCTTTTATTTAACGTGCAATGTTAGTATGTTAGTTTGTATAGGTCAAACAATGTGAGCTGCATTAGAACCACTTCCTCTTATCCTACGGAGTTGAAATTATTCACGTTTATTCAATTTCGATGATAATGCCTTTTTATGATAGGCATGGTCTGATTCTACACCCAGGATATACAGTGTGGTGGATTAAGTGTGCAACAGCTGGAAAAGTCGTTTTAATTTCACAACCAAAGATTAAATACCGCCAAAAGTTATTACATGTCCGATAATCATTTCAGATGCACTTAGAATGGCTTCAAGTTAAATAGTACACAGGGTAGGGCAAAAACATTAAAATCGTTCAAGAGTAAAGTGCGCTTATGTCGAAAACAAATTATATAAAAACAGTATTTTTAAGAAATAGTATATTGTATACCTAGTAGGAATTCTAACATTCCTGAACGACACGGAGTTCGGGAATGTGGCTTTTCATACGAGGTATACATACTATTTTCCTTTTAAAGAACGAAAGTAATTAAAATCTTGTTTAATTTTGGAAGAAACCATGATTAATTTTATTCATAAATAAGTATTGCCATGAAATTCTTAGTAACATTTTAAATAATATTTCTTTACAGTACAAAAATGAATATTTTCGTTGCCTGGCAACGACTAAATGTAAAGAAATATTGACTTTTGCTTCTAAAAATTTTGTCAAAAATGTCAATATTTACGAACGACTTTCGGAAAAAACTTTTAATTAAAAAAACTGTACTAAAATGTAACAAAGAAAAAATTAAAATTCATACACCTGGAAATCAAAAGCTTTGGGGGGGCTGTGAATTGAGCAAGGTGACTATGCAATAGTACTATATGACGGTCTCCTGGTTTCCAGGTGTATGAATTTTAAAAAATTATTTTTTACTTTTTAGTACAGTTTTTTAAAATAAAAACTTTTCTTAAAAATATTTTTTTATATAATTTTTTTAAATAATTGTTCAAAAGTTTTGATCGGTAACAGGTGTACAATATGTATTTATGATTAAATCAAATAGGTTTACTAATAGAGGCTTTCAAAATAGGCAAACGTCATGCGAATAAAAGTATAAATATATTTAAGTTCTAATTGATATGTTACATTCGATTCTATATCCCACGAATTATGAAATTACCTCTCCCTTGACTAAGAATTATATTGTTGAATTGACACATGGTCTCTTATATCACCATCGGGGATTATATATCATTTGAACGGTGGTTGTCATCCAGTTATATTTTTTCTCATTATTATTTAAATTGTCGGTTTGCACCCCTTGTCACATGATTATGACAGGCTTTTTAATTTTTAAATGTGTGGGTATTAGAGAACATTGAGTGTTTACTATACGTATGACAGTGAAAATCAGCGGAAATATAACGAATTGTTGTTAAAAAAAGCGCACATCCCGGTTTTATTCAATAATAGAGCAGAGGAAATAATGTGGCTAATATTTTGCAGCCATATAAAGAGTAATGTATGCTTTATGAAATGAAATTGTTTTAGGGAATAACCTACCTACTGCAAGCTAGGGGTCGTGTTGTGCTCTTGCATGCTTTATATATATTATTATTATAAATTAAATTGTGATTTTGTGTAATATAATTGTCTCTAATGTCCTTCTTTGTTCGTTTCTCTACAATAAATATGAACCGAGACCCAATTATATAAATAGATGCTCTTAACTTTATTTTGATCATTCTGTTTTTGGAAATGCGTAGCATTTGAAATGTTTTTCGACCATATTCTGGGCTCATCAGAAAGGCACAAAGCCACTCATAAAGGGCGAAAAACAATTCAAATGCTAAGCATTTCCAAAAACAGAATGATAGATTTCATGAAAATGTAATCCATTGGAATGGAAAGTTTTTAAGAAAAGGTAGGTAAATAAATTCATTTTAGACTTTTGTTCTCATTTTTAACTGAATCTTTATACCGTAGTGGGTTATGTAGATACTAGTGTTTAATTTGCATGGCCGTAGGGGACTGTGTGGATGCTAGTTGTTGAATGAGAATTTTCGAATAAGAAATTATACAAATCCATTTTAGAATTTAATTTGCTGGCATAACCAGAATTCAGGTTATTGAAAGAATGCAAATGTTTTATTAATATCTTTATACATAGTTTCTCTTTTAGTTCCCAAAGATAGTTATTTTTTCTGCTGTTTGCAAAATCCTATAAAGAATATGTTTCAATAAAATTAAGCAAACAAATAATAATTCACTTTAAACAACCCAGCAGGTTGAGAAAAATAAAATAATTTCCTCAACCTGCTAGGTTGTGTTCTATTAAACATGTTAAATTTTCAATTGTTCGCTTAAGTTATTGTAAATAATGTAAAATGTATATGCCGAAAGTACGAACTTTAGGTAAATACATTTTAAAGTAAGGTAAAGGGTTTACGTATTTTTTTATCTACAAAGTAAGGCAACAATTTGTCGACATGTTCTGAGGTGAAATGGGTATACTATTAGTGAAAGTTAATACAGGGATGAAGTGTTTTGTACTGACAGTTCAGAAGTTCCGACTTCTGTTTGGAAACAGGACAATACTCATTAGTGATGGCTTTTCTGGCTTTACTTACCTGACATAAAGAATACAAAGACTGGACTCAATCATCTACTAAATCTTTTACTTTTTAAGTTTCTTTGACTGAAGCCGATTCGGATTATATCTGAGATGTATCTGCTGCCACTGTATTCATATTTTCCTGTTTCCCAGAATTTATGTTTACAGAAAATTCTTATAAGTGAGTTCCAGTTCGTGGCTATTTCAAAACTTTAGAGAAGGTACCATTATATACATATATTCATTATTATGTTGAGGAAGCATATATGTAATTCAGTAGTCCGTTTCATTTTGTTACTAATTATATTTTTTATGTATTACTAAAAATTAATTTGATTCAAATACGTAATCAGTAATCAAGCAGATAAAATACTCCCTAAAATGTCAGAAAATTGTAAAGTGTAGATGCATATATTAAAGTATTTAGATTACATTTTTTATATGGTAAATGAATAAAATGGAAGATTTCTGAAAATCAGTGTCCAACATTATTGCTTTATACAGAATGTTGTCGGCCTATCGACAGAGTTTCGCAAAATCAAAAATAAACACCAAGGAAAATTTAATAGACATAGCTTGAAATACGCGTACTTCAAGGTGTCTTAAAAAAGAATAAATGAGAATATTTGATAACACGTTCTTTTATCAACTCAACACAGCCACACAAAGAAAAAAATGTCGTAGGTACTACACTAGTATATGCCCATGTATTTTCGCGCACTGAGTACGAATCTGAGGACACGATTGGCCAATTGGTTCATATATTCAAGATAACCTCAAAAAATAGCTAAAAATGACTAAAAGCAGGCACTCAAGGATTCAATTGTGTAGTCCAATGTAAGTTGAGTTGACAAAAGAACGTATTAATAAACATTTTTTTCCCTTGTTTCTTTTAAGACATACCTTGAAATACGCGCTGTATTTCAAGGTATGTCTTAAAAAAGAACAGATGAGAATAGTTAATAACACGTTTTTTTATCAACTCAATTGACATTGATTATGCATGTTTTAACTCATACATAACCTCAAAAAAAATACGAGAAATCACACAAATATGAAGTTTTCATATATCGTACCCGAAATTTATGAAGCAGGGGAATCAAAACTCTTGTGCGTTTTATTTATTAGGGTAGTGACTTTCAATGCATGGCCAGAATGTGTATCGTAAGTAGTGTATTGATCCCTAATTTCAACAAAACGCTCGAAATCCCTCAACAGTTAAATTTTTATATACCAAATACAGGATTTGCGAAACAAACAAATCAAAATAATTTTCAAGCATACCGAGGGAGCTAATTTCCATTCATATAATAGGTACAAAGTTTATGATAAACTAAAAAATTCATTTTTTTTTAAATTTGACACTCCGGAAAATTCCGTCCTCGCGATGAGTTCTTCAATCAATCAAATCAATCAATCAAATAATCTTTATTCCAAGGTAAAGTGTATAAACAACAATAAAATGAAATAGACGTCAAAACAACTGAGATTCATGTAAAAAAATATATATACTACAACATACATATACCCAAAATACCCACATAAACATTTCTCTATTTTAACAGCTGTGTACCTAATAACTAAAAAATAATCAAAATATTACAAACATGTACATGGAGACTAATTAGGAGTAATATATTTATATATGTATATTTATCTATTTATCTATTTGCAGATATGAATATTATTCTCTATAACTAAAATATTCATATATATTATACGGTTCCATTTCAATTAAGAGCTTATGTATTTTTTTCTTAAATCCTTGCAGTGTATTTGTTTGCTTAATGTGTAGCGGAAGATTGTTGAAAAATTTAATGCAACTATAATGTGCACCCTTTTCTGTGACTGTAAGGCGATGCTGAGGATAAATGTAATCTACAGTTCGTGTGTTGTGTTGATGATGGGATACGCAACCTTTGAATGTGGTATCTTTATTTTTAAAGAAAAATATTAGACACTCCTGAATGTAAATACCATAAAATGTTAACATATTGTTTGCTCTGAATTTACCTCTACAAGTTTCCACAAAACCGAGCTTAAACATAATCCTTACCACTCTTTTCTGTATAATGAAAATTCTGTTAACATTGCTTGCATTTCCATAGAAAATTACTCCATAGCGCATACACGATTCAAAGTTTGCATAATAAACTGTTTTTAATGTTTGGGGGTTTACGTACCTCGATATGACTCTAATACTATGAGAAGCTTTACCTATTTTTTTGCATACATTGTTTACATTTTCTTGCCATGAAAGAGTGTCATCTATATACATACCCAGAAATTTAGTATTATCATTCAATGATAATTTGGAGTCGTTAATTGTTATTTTATTTGAGCGGTCATAGCCTGCGTGACATGGTACGAACACGACTGCGTTTGTTTTCTCACGATTTAATATTAACTTGTTGGCTTGAAAGTAATTTTCTGCATCTAACATTAATTTATTGGAATGAGTTATTATGCATGGCAGTGTTTGAGCAAATATTAGAAAATTTGTATCATCTGCATAGTTTGTCATACAGCAATTTATAGAATTTATACTTTTGGCTAAGCTGTTTATATAAATAATAAAAAGAATCGGTCCCATTATACTCCCTTGTGGTATGCCTAGCTTAATGGACATTATGTCAGATTTTATTTCCTCCCCTTGAGCATTAATAGCAACTCTTTGTTTGCGGTTTGCAAGGTATGAGCTGAACCACTGCAAAGCAATTCCCCGTACACCATATTTTTCAAGCTTTTGTAATAATACTTCATGATTTAAGCAGTCATATGCTTTTGAGAGATCTAAAAATAAGCCTAATGCTACATTTTTCTCCTCTAGTGCTTCAAGTATTTTCTGGGTAAATTGAAATATCGCTGTTTGCGTTGATCGCCCTTTAAGGTAGGCATGCTGTGTATCGTTTATTATATTATTATTGAGAAAAAATTCCATAAGTCGTTGACACATTAACGACTCAAATATTTTTGAAAAAGATGGTAGAAGACTGATAGGTCTATAGTTTTCAAATAATGACGTACTACGAGCAGCTGATTCTAAAATCGCATCTACAATTGGTCTGCTCTCCCGGATAATCCATGGGAATAGTTAAAAATTCTAACAAATCTGACTGATGGAATCTCGAACGTTTATTTAAAAATTTAGCTATATAGAATCTTTAATATTTCTTTTTATGGTATCGTTTTCTTTTACATTCAAAAGGTCGGCGGAGGGGCAGTGTTTTTCGTTTTACTCCGCTTAAAGTTACTTGCCTTTTCAACGCCCAGCAGAAATCAGTCATCACATTTATATTCCACCTTCCTTGATACCGATTCTTCACTTCCCTGATATACTGATGAAATCGTTCAAAATTTTCTGGAAAATATGTGAATCTAGGAGATGCAGCTTTAAATTCATTAGTCACACCAACTGTTCAAAATTCTTAGTAATTTTCGCTACAATTTTTTTGAAATTTCAACTCTTATTTCCTAGAAAATTTTCCACTATATTTTTTGAGACTGAGCCATGCAGCTTTTTCAGATTTGTTCATTTCTGTGGCATACATTTGGCTTCTTAACATCTTTCTGATTTCTGGCCCATTAAAAATTTTCAATTTCGCGTCTGAAATGTTTGAAAACATTTGTTGAATGTGTTTGAAGCAATCACCATTGTTATTCAAAGCTTTAAGGTATTACTTTGCAAGGCCCAACTTTATATATAGAGGTGGGAGAAGAACTTTTGAAGGATGGACCAAAGCATTATAATCCTTTGAATGTAAAAGACTGTTATAATATAAAAAGAAAGAGTAAAGATTCTCTTATATAACTAACTTTTTAAATAAATATTTGAGCATTCCATACGTCTAAGAGAATAAAGTATTGTCAATTCACGTTGTTTTTTAAAGACAAATTACTCGAGAACGGCTTAGTTTATTGAAATGCAATAAGAATACTATTTCAATTTCAAATGATCTGAAAATAATTTTTTACAATAATTTTTAGAAATTTGAAAGATAATAAAGAGTTATTAGGAAAATACTGACAATCACCTCCTAAAACTACACCTTAAGCACAAGAGGGGATTGACTCACAACATGTGAACTAGTGTTCAGATGGCCTATGAGTAAGATTAAAATATGAATTTGATATTTTAAGGGAGTTGGAAGATATTTCAGAAAAACTAATATTTATTATCCTCCTTTTAATGGGTATATCTCGATTATTATTCATGTTCGGAAAAAAGTTTATATAAAAGACTGCCACTATTATTGGATGTACTATCAGCCGCAGAAATATCGGGAAATAATTTTGAACCACCTTGTATAAGATTGGTTAGAAGTTATTTTAAAAAACTTGACGCAAAATTTCTTTTCATAGAGAATAAAAGAGTTCAGGAACGCAACATGAGGTAGTTCGGTAATATTGACAATAAATTACTAATTACTGAAAGAATGCTTCGTATCTAACTTTTAGTTCCACATTCGTTTTATATGCTCTTCAGATCTTCAAATGCATAAAAAAATTGTCATCCCTGTGACTCTGTGGGGGCGTTTATTTATAGATAAGTTAGGCGGAACAAAATACTTACTGTGACCATTTACTGGGGATATTCAGTTTTAATAAGAACAAAACTAATTTCATAGAAAGTATATTTATGTTTTATTGAGGACGAAAATGCTTACAAGAGTAATTATAAACCAAACTGCAACCAACAGCTATTCTCCATGCTATATCCTTTCGCCGAGCGTTGGATTACGACTCGCAAGACAGGGGTGTTCTGTATAATATTTCACATTACCACCCAACGCTAGTTTTAATTGCAATAAACACCGTCCGGAGGACCGATACTACCGATATGATACTGGTATGGATACTTTTTATTCGATACCAAGTACTTTCGTACTTGATACTTTTCTTCCGATACGATATCAGTATCGATACTTTTCGTTCGATACTAACTAGTTGTGTACTCGATACTTTTCTTTCGATACGATACTGGTATTACTAAAATAAAAAGCAAAGTGATTATAAAGTGTGGAAGAGTTTTTTTTTGTAAGAAAATGTTCAGGGAAGTATCGATACTTTTCTGCCGATATGATACCAGTATTGATACTTTTCATTCGACACCAGTAGCGATACAAGTATCGATACTTTCTTTCCGATATGATACCGGTATTGATACTTTTCATTCGATACCAGTGTCGATACTTTTGAGGTATGGAAACGTCCCTACCCATGCCAGTAATTCCAAACCACTTGCAGACTGTGGTTTCGAACCGTTCGCTCTCGTCAGTAAAAGCCAGTATGCAATGACCGACTCGAGCTTTCAAAGCTCAAGGAGGGGTAGATATACAAGGAGTGCTTAATGCCTATAGGCAATGTTTACCAGAGAGCAAAAGAGACAGAGATATATTGTGACGCAAATTATGCGACATTGGATGTGAAATAGCAGCACTGTGATGTGTAGCGTGTTTCAGTTTCTCTTCAAAATTCTGTTATATTCCGTTTGGAGTGTTTACCGGGTTTATTGCAATTAATAAAACAAAAGATAATTTGTAAAAATATGCAATCTTGCATATAGTTGTGTATAACAAAACTATAGTATGCTATATATTTAAAAATTATACAGAGTAGGAAATTTTACTCACTTCTTATTGACTATCCTCTCTTTATAGATGATTAGAAATCTATATATAATCATGTCTGTTTAAAAGTCCATAATTTATATAAATATCAGGTTCAAAGCCTCCCTGCGAAGTGTATGCTAGTGTGTAGTAGTATGTATATAGTTCCATCATGCAATCCAGTGTAGTTTGCTTTGCTGCTGGCAGTGCGATGCAGATAGTGATAACTTGGTGAACTACAGTTTTATGCTAATTATCATTTCTTTTGTCAATTCGGAGTAAAAGTGTGACTCTGTATGTTTTAATGTATTATAGTGGAAATTTGTAAACTCCAAATATTCTTCACGGCAGCTAGATCAGTATTACTGAACACTGAACAAACTTTCACTATAGTGCTTTCAATACTCCGTACAGATATTACAAAATTTTTGGACAAACCTGTCATCGTGTACCTAACTGATTTAGTTTTTTTGCCACATATGCTGCCAGAAATCTTAACTGTCAACTATCACGAAAATTTCTTCAAATTTTAATAATTTAACATTATTACTTCAGAGGCATGTAATTTGTATCGTGCAGCGTCTAACGTTCACTAATTTTGGACACTATGTACATACATTCAAACACATCCAAAGCTGATGTGTTAAATATCATCGTCTAAGGGACAACGACACATAACAGGCGTCATGTAGATATGGTCGATATATATTTGTTAGCAAAACCAATAAATCTGTCAGCGACCGATTACTTAAGATAAATAACAACAAATATTAGAGACGAAGGCAGCTAGTAGTCAAGAGTGGGGACAGCGGTGAAGGGACCGAAGGCAGGAGGGCCTGGTACTGTTGTCGCCCCGGGCTGAACGGAGAGAGTCGCCTTGAGTACCGAATTGCCTAAGTCGTTCTATATACGCATCGATTACTTGTAAATCGTTTTAATCGTTGTTTTAATCTTTGTGATTATATTATTGTGTAATTAAAACTGACATCAGAAGTGGGATTGGCCTGCAATCACAAAATAAAACAAACAAGCAAAAATGGAAGCCGAGGCACAACGAGCCTTTATCGAACTTTTTAAAAAAATGCAAGAATCGTTGAGTGCGGCGAGTCGTGGTCACGATGAAATTGCGTTACCGATTTATGACCCTGTGCGTGCGGACTCTGGTGCTTTTAGTTGGTGCAGTGAAATAGAGCAATTAGGAAGTGAATTTAATTGGAATTCCCGTGAAATGGTAGCTCGAGCAGGGAAGGTTCTGAGAGGAGACGCTCGTTCGTGGTTCGAGAATTGGGAACCTGAACAAAGAGATTGGGAGACATTCAAAGCAGCAATCGTCGATTTGTTTCCACCAAAACGAAATTTGGCAGAGAAATTAAAAAACGCCGTGCTGTTGACAAGCGACTCGTTTGCCTCTTATTGTGAGTATGCAAGGGAGAAAATTTTATTATTTAATCGTACTAAAATTAAGTTTTCTGAAGAAGAGCTAGTAGAGCTCATTATTGGTGAAATTAAAGAAGTTTCTGTAAAAATGGGAGCGTTAAATAGCAATTTAAAAACAACCAGTGAGTTGATAGCTTTGTTATCTGGCTATTTAAAAAATTCCCGTAAGCGGCCTTTGGAATTAGAAGCTGGTCCTAGTACAAGTAATATCACTTTTAAGCATAATAAGCGATGCTTTGCATGCGGTGACTTGGGTCATGTAAAGGCCAATTGTAGAAAAAAAATAGAAAGCTCCCGTTATGATCAAAATAAAATAGAAAGCCCCAACTCCCGTCAAAATCAAAATAAAATTGAAAATTTCCGTCAAAACAGAAATCAAATTAAATCTCACAAACCTTGTGGTTTTTGTAATAAAATGGGTCACGAAATTGAATCCTGTTGGGCTAGACAACGCGCTGATCAAAATAAAATTTCAAAAATTAATTGCTGCTTGGGGGAGAACTTGGCGAATGAATTAACGCTAGTTGTAATTAAGGGTACCCCAGTGTATTGCCTCATTGATACGGGATCGTCCTGTTCGCTTATGCCCGAGCGCACAGCATTATTAATCGGTTGTCATATTGAACCGTATGTTTCTCGTTTAAAAGGTCTAGGTTCTGGACAGGTTACCACTTACGGAAAAACATGCTTGACCGTAGAATGCGAAAATGTGGCTATTGAATTAATATTTTTCATTGTTCGCGATAACGATTTAGACTATGATGCAATTATAGGTAAAAATGCTGTACAATATGAAGACATTACCATTGTCACAGATAGCAGTGGGACACGCCTAGTTCGGACAGGCCAATCTGTGGCGCCTAATGTTTATGTTTTGTCGAGTGTTTTGTCTAGTTCCAGACCCTTCCAAAGCTCAAGTATAAACACTCTCGAGGAAAGCGACCGCAATAAATTATACGAGTTGTTGGAAAAATACAGCGATATGGTTACGACAGGGAATGCCGTTCGTTGTGTTGGTACAGCAGAGTTAAAAATCGATTTAAGAAGCGATTCAGTAATTAATTATCACCCGTATCGCTTATCATTTACCGAAAGAGAGAAGGTGCGTGTTATAATCGAGGATCTATTGCGAAATAAGATAATACGAGAAAGCAAATCACCTTTTGCAAGCCCGGTGATTCTTGTCAAAAAGCGAGACGGTAGTGACAGACTTTGTGTTGATTTCCGAGCCTTGAACCGCATTACAATAAAAGATCGATATCCACTCCCTTTAATTGACGATCAGTTAGATCGTCTCGGTAAAGGTAAATACTTTACCACTTTAGACATGGCTTCGGGTTTTCATCAAATTCCCATCGCAGAGGAATCAATATCTAAAACGGCTTTTGTTACGCCAGACGGACACTACGAGTACTTGAGAGTACCTTTCGGTCTCGCTAACGCCCCAGCTGTTTTTCAGAGAGCAATAAATCAGGCGCTCGGTTCTCTTAAAGATAACGTTGCACTTGTTTATATGGATGATATCCTGATACCTGCTGTTAGCATATATGAAGGCCTAAAATCATTAGAACTTGTATTTGAGGCGTTACATAAAAGCGGTTTTTCTTTAAATATTAATAAGTGTCGATTCTTTGAGACAAACACGGAATATCTGGGACGCAGTATCTCAGCTGAAGGCATTAGGCCAAGCGAAAGAAAAATTGAGGCGCTGGTAAATGCACCCATTCCTACGAATGTGCGACAGGTGCGTCAATTTATGGGATTGGCGGGCTACTTTCGTAAGTTCGTTCCTGAATTTGCCAGTAAAACAGCATGCATAACAAAATTAACAAAGAAAAATGTACCCTGGGAGTGGGGAGGGGAACAAAATATTGCTAGGAATTATGTCATCAAGCACTTAAGTAACCGTCCTCTGTTAGCCATTTTTGACCCAAATTTGCCCACCGAATTACATAGCGACGCGAGTTCGATAGGATATGGCGGAATTCTTTTTCAAAAACATGATACCGGGTTGCGCGTTGTTGCTTATTATAGCAAAAGAACTACCCCAGAGGAATCTAGATATCATTCGTATGAATTAGAAACGATGGCCGCGGTCATGGCCATTAAATTTTTTCGGGTTTATTTGCTGGGAATAAGATTTAAATTAGTTACAGACTGTAATGCCATTAAGGCCACGGCACACAAAAAGGACCTTATTCCCCGAGTTGCTCGTTGGTGGATTTATTTGCAAGATTTTCAGTTTGATATTGAATATCGTAAAGGCAAATATGTACAACATGTTGATTATCTGAGCAGAAACCCGGCTCCAAATACGCACAAAATAAATGTTATTAGTGAAAGTTCTTGGCTAGAAGTCGAACAAACAAAAGACTCCGAAACCCAAGAAATAATTGAAAAGGTTAATGCCGGGGAACCTCTTATTTCTGATTTCATAATAAAAAATTCTCTTTTATGTCGTAAAATTAAAAATGGTGATTTAACAACTCATCGGTATTACATACCAAGACAAAGTCGATTTGGCTTATTACGTTTGTATCATGACGACCAATGTCATGTTGGTACTGATAAGACATTAAGCAAAATACAGGAACAATTTTGGTTCCCGCGAATGAGAGCTTTTATACAAAAATATATTTCGCATTGTTTGGTTTGCGTCTCAAACAAGAAATTGTCAGGACCGAAGCAAGGCTTCCTACACCCTATAAATAAGAAGCCGATCCCTTTTCAAACACTTCACGCGGATTGCGTGGGCCCCTTTAAGGTAACACAAGAAGGTTACAAACATATTTTGCTCCTTATTGACAGCTTTACAAAGTATATCCTCATAATTCCATTAAAAAGATTAACGGGTAGTGAGATGAGAAATATGTTGCAAGCACATCTAACATTATTCGGAACACCCTCTTTAGTTATCACTGACAGAGCGACAAATTTTTCCGATAAAGAAGTCACTGATTTATTCAAGTCACTGAATGTGGAGCATCACATGATTGCAACCGGTGCATCAAGGGCCAACGGACAGGTAGAGAGATATGTGTCCACTGTTATTAATATGCTATCCATTGAAATTAATAAGATGTCAGAATGGACGAGCGCAATTCCAAAAATCCAGCTTACGTTAAATTCTACTGTACAAAAGTCTACGGGTTTTTCGCCATTACGACTCCTGATAGGGGTGGATGCTAATAACGCTCCCGTACAGGGATTACTTGATTCAGTACCCGGTATACAAAACCCTATAACTATTGAACGAGATCGAGCCCTTGCATACGAGAGGATAATGCAAAGCGCAGCAGCACAAAAATTACGTTTTGATAAAAAACGTAGAAACAATATACAATTTCAGTTGGGTGATTACGTTTTTATTCCGAAGACTAACGCCAGAGCCGCTAAGTTAGAACCGCAGTTCAGGGGTCCATACAAAATTATAGAGTTGCTACATGGAGATCGCTATAAGGTAGAAAACAAAAAATTCAAAAGAGGGCCTCTGGTTGTCCCGAGAGACCGAATTAAATTATGGGCTGGCGAATGCTCAGCTGACTCTTTGACATCAGATAAAAATGGTAAGTTATTCTAGTAAGTAGGATGAGCTGTGTTAGCTATTGTACTACTCTGTCGAAATGCTGGACGGATATTGTTTAAATCCGAGGAGCATGTCAATGATATTTTGAGTAAACTTAAATGCTGGACGGATATTGTTTAAATCCGAGGAGCATGGGTTTTAGTTTTTTTTGTGTTGTAAATTTAAATGCTGGACGGATATTGTTTAAATCCGAGGAGCATGGGTTTTAGTTTTTTTGTTGTAAATTTAAATGCTGGACGGATATTGCTTAAATCCGAGGAGCATGGGTTTTAGTTTTTTGTTGTAAATTTAAATGCTGGACGGATATTGTTTAAATCCGAGGAGCATGGGTTTTAGTTTTTTTGTTGTAAATTTAAATGCTGGACGGATATTGTTTAAATCCGAGGAGCATGGGTTCCAGTTTTTTTTTGTAAAGTTAAATGCTGGACGGATATTGTTTAAATCCGAGGAGCATAGCAATGATATTTTGAGTGATGAAATGCTGGAAGGATATTGTTGAAATCCTAGGAGCATAGCAATAAGTAACTAAAAATGGTGGCTTTATATTTTGAATAATCTAAGGCGAGGTGTTTTGGGTTTGTTTACAGAAAATAATCCGGAGGGACTCGATACCAATGTCAACAGTGACTGAGAAGTCCCGGAACCTTTGAGGTGCAGGAGAGGAGTGAATCCAGTGGACATTTGTTGTTATTTGTAGTGTCTTGTGAGACGTTTTGAGTATATCTTGGCCTTTTCTATTTTCATTACCATGTTCTTTGCTTTATTGTGATAAATCTGGTTTGTATTAAATATTTTATATAAATTTATTAGTTTTAAATTAATTGTCACCGATAGGTATTTCGAGAGCGAAATACAGGTCAGTTTGGCCGTGTTAGCAAAACCAATAAATCTGTCAGCGACCGATTACTTAAGATAAATAACAACAAATATTAGAGACGAAGGCAGCTAGTAGTCAAGAGTGGGGACAGCGGTGAAGGGACCGAAGGCAGGAGGGCCTGGTACTGTTGTCGCCCCGGGCTGAACGGAGAGAGTCGCCTTGAGTACCGAATTGCCTAAGTCGTTCTATATACGCATCGATTACTTGTAAATCGTTTTAATCGTTGTTTTAATCTTTGTGATTATATTATTGTGCAATTAAAACTGACATATTGTAATCAAAGTGGAGTTCAGCCCTACCAAACAACGGTGATATAGAAAGTATATTTCTATTTAGAGAAGACAAGAATACATACAAGAGTGATTATTTCCGTCCAAAATCTCTACTATTTTCTTATTTGCATAAGAACAAAACTACACTGCATTACATATTTACATATTATCACAAAACGCTAGTTTTGAGAGCTAGTTTTTAGAGGTTTTAGACAGAAATAATTACTCTTATAGACGTAGGTTTATTTTTACTTGAGATAGACGAACTTTAAGATACGTTTAAACTACCATTTTAATAACATTACACATCTTAGGGATACGATACATACATCTAAACGGGTTTTTGTGAAGTCTCACCTATATTAACATCCTGGGGAAGTTTAGCCATGGCTAGGTATTCCACCTCTCTACCAGGACACATACACACCAGACAACTGCACAATGACAATCCCATGTGCCATTGTCATCTGACTCGAATTCAAGAGAAATAATAGCGACTATTATGCTTGAATCTGGCAACATGATCCACTGTCTTGGTAATATATTAAATACGCCACTATATATCCCTAGTATTTGAACCCAGGATCTGAAGCCTATCCCATAGGCACAGAAACACCCAGATATTAATACACAAGATATAATTTTATTACTCTTTTATATTCTGGTTGCGGAATTGACATGAACGATTTTGAAGGTAAAATGCCGTTCCCCTTCGTAGTATTTTTGAAAGGTCTCTAATTTTACTTAAATCGATCGTTCACAATCACTCAATAAGAGTGGACTATTTTAGTTAGATATATTTTAAAAAGGGTTTTGAATAAATAAGAAACAAATGTTTAATAAAATATAATTTATTTGGACGTTAACTCCAAAAACAATCGTATCACCTTATTACAAATTTAATATTTACTTAGCACTAAATTATAGCAATTTGTATTGTACAAATTTTCGATCAACTATTATAAGATCATATAAAAATATGTTAGAGTTTATGCACATTTTTGTAAAAAAATATGTATTTACATAATTATACTACTATCTACATTAAAGCTTTTAGACAAAAATAATTGTCGTATTTGTAATGAGATCACCGAAATTCTGTGTAGAATTTCAATATGTTAAGTTTCTAGGAAGGTATAATATTCTACAACTGCCTTGAGATCGTTCAAATTCATGTTATAGTAGGGCCAATAAGTCTAGGCAGTAGAGAAAGGGGCGTGCGAATTTACGAATATCGTAAAAATGAGCTACCATATGTCTTTAATATAGTTGGGAAGAAACATATAGGAGATGTTTACATTTCATTAATTATTGTCGAGTTTTCGGTTAGATTATTAGACCGACGTTGCAGGTATATATAATGTGTGGCTGAAGTCTGGTGTTTTTTATCCACCAGTTTCAGTAAACATCTCTACATCTACTTGCTCAACTATACTAAATAAATAATTTCTCCAAATTTCTAATAATAAGTTATTTTTTTATTATTTTATGAGCTTTATGGCATACTTTTTATTTCTTCACGTAAAAGAATTTGTTTCCTATAAATAATGTATTTATTTGCTAATGTGAATCATAAGATTCTGGATTTAAAACATTATATTTATCTGTGTGTAAAGACCGACTCTGGCATAACTACTTTTGCGCCGGGCTCTGTTTATGACAGTTATTCCGAAAATTACTAGGTATAAAATTATTAGGTATAAAGGCATTCAAACATTTCTTATATTTGGTCGATTGTACCAAGGGGGATAAAACTTAATATATTTGTCTGAATCATGTGGGATTGTATAGTAGAACGAGATGCGCTCCTTTGACCAGAATGCCGCTGATTTTTTACTCTACTGACAATACTTTTTGGCCTTAGTATAGAATTAACAAGTGGAAATTATTCACCAATACGTAATATGTAACATCCTTGTGTAAACTTTAAAACCTTAAAAAACATTGGGAATACTACTACAGCTTCTTATCAATACAAAAACTTTTATTTATTCTTAGTGTACCTGATGTTTCCGTTACTATATATTTCTTGCGAATTCTATAGTTACATACTAATGAAATTGTTTTGAGCCAAACCTTGTCTGATGTCTTTAGGTTTCTAAATCACATAACACGTTGATTTAAGCTCCAAATATGAGTTGGCATTAGATGTATCGACCAATATTTTTTAAATACAAAAAAAAATTGTATATAGTTTTCCAGCACTATAAAATATTGTTAATATATCTGTGAAACTTTATTTTTTAAACAAAATAATTTATTTCTCTATTTATCACATAGAGTTATTTCCTTGTGAGGAAAATTATTGTTTATTTCATTTTTTGGAACTTAGGAAACATAGCAACCTTGCAAATTGAAAATAATTACGCTTGAAGATGGTAAAAAGTAAACGTGTAACTACAAGAAGTTAACGTAAATCGTATCATCTCAAATATTATTAGCATCCCCAATTTGTTTCTTAAGATTGATACACTAAGGAATCAAGATATCACCCAGGATAAACATCACAGTATTTTTTCAATGCTTTGGAGTAACTTGTGTTCAATTACAGCAAACCAGAAGAAGCTATGCAAATAACGAAATGTTATAAGTTGCTAGGGATTGGTGATTTAAAGACATTTCCGATTACTGTAATAATTGGTATGTCCCCTATCGTTTTCTTAAAAAATAATTCCACAATCATATCTTCTGAGAGGTTTCTTAAAGTAACTAATAACAGTAACAATCTTCCGAACCTTAGGGGTTGATCGGGATGTGTTACAGCAACATAATGACTCAACGACAACTGTACGTCCTCGTGTATCCTAGTTATTACACCGGGGTCTCTCAACACTCTAGATTCGGATTCCGTAGAGCTGGAAGAAGAACCTGACCTCTCAAATGATGTGTTGAAAAACGCAATCGCTCTCAAATAACCATACTCTCTTTTGTCCAATCGGAATTGTTTAACGCTCGCAACGATGTTTTGGAATTCTTGTGCTCTTTGTAGAAATATAGCACTGTTTGCTGTGCGTTCTAAAACTCCAGAGAACTGCACTAACGTCGAGAGATCTGTTAGAGGTAGGAGTTCTGCATAGCCCAACATGAACAGCTTTGTCCAACTTTCTTCTACCAATATGAGTTGATCAGGACGGGTAACTAAGGTCTCCATTGATACTTTCTTGGCCCACTCGACGTTCGCAAATAGCATTCGGGCTGCTACTTCACAAATATCGGCTGGGCTCATATAAGGAGGTATAACGGGCGGTAGGGGAAACGGTGTTGGTATCTGAAAATTAGAAGAAACTAATTAAAGAAGAGGTACGATATACTAAATAGAAATTACATATTGTAAGTGTAGCGAGGGTACTGGTATCCTGCTTTGATAGTTTGTATTATGCTAGCTTCATGAGTATATGTAGATACATTGATTGGATACAAATTGTATAATTTTAGATATCTGTTGACAGTTTTTGATTTCACCAGAAAAGAGATGCAAATAGAGAATAAATTGTTATAGCAAAATATAATCGTTTAAACAATCTGAAAATCATTAAATAAACAATAATAAACTTCAAAATACGCTATACTCTACTTTTTTTTAATGTAAAAGTAATTACTATTTCATATCCTCTGTTCGATTTTGATTTGACGATTTAACGATTCTGTCGCAAAACAAAAAACAAAAGAAACATGTGTGAAACCTCAGGGTCTTGGGGGCATATGCTGATATTAATAGATTTTGTCGCACAATTCTCATGGAAAATGGCTCCCAGCTAAATCGGCTGAAATCGCAGTATACAGGGTGATTCACGTAGGCCATTCATTAGAAGTTTTTCAACTTGCAGTTGGATTAGAAACTTGAAATTTGGTATGCAGCCATAATCGATCATGCCCGTTCTATCTACAATATTTTGAGTCCTCCAACTATACAGGGTGTGCCAAAAATTGGTAACAACTTTCTTATTTTAAATGGAAACCTATATTTTTCTTTACATGGTTCGATTGGTCTTCTAATTCTGAGTTTAGAGAATCTAAGTTATGTTAACTTATCAATTACAATTTTTGACATATGTCCAATTTTTTGAAAAAAATTGCCGCTGTAGTAGTTTACGAACAAATTTGTATCTCGCAAACCTTTCAAAATTATGAAACCAAATTTGTGAAGCAGTTAGCTGGAAGTCCAGGCTAACTTTTGATGTCCCATCGGTGGTCCCATTTTGTACCATATGGGCGCAGTCGATTTTCAAATGTCGCAATAAAAAATTGTAAAAAAGTCAATTTTTTCAAATGGCACCTACTATATTTTTTCACACCATTCGAAAGAAAATTCAATTTTAGGGTGAGTTACTTAAGCATTCCCTATACCTAACTTTACCCCATATCGAGTTATTCAATAAAAATCAAGAAATACCTTATCTTGCCGAGAGATTCCTTACTTCATCAAGTATGCGATAGAAACAAAAGACAGTTGTAATAATTTTTAAAGAAAAATATGGATTCTTATTTAATTACACACAACACCAACAAATTATTATTAACGAACAAGAACAATGTTGACGAAATTCTGTCAGTGAAAACGGTGCACACAATGAGCATTTGTATTGAAATAATTAGTTTGTTAATCTGTTTATTTGTTGTTATTATTTATTATTGCAATACGATTTTTGAATAAAAATTAAAATGAAATGATTGTTTCCAAAGCCTACTACCCTTGAGAAAAAAAAAAACAATATTTAAAAAAAAAAATGCCAATAACTCAAAAAGGACTGTAGATAGACATACACAATGTTAATAAAAGTGGCCCTAACATTCAATTTTGCATTGGTTTCTGGCAGAAATGGTAGGCGCAAAGATGTGCTACGCAATCTGTTGAAAGTAGAATAATAGAATATTTGAACAAAAATATGGTGGCCACATTGAACATATACGTCAGAATTTCGTCAACATTGTTCTTGTTCGTTATTAATAATTTGTTGCTATTGTGTGTAATTAAATAAGAATCCATATTTTTCTTTAAAAATTATTACAACTGTCTTTTGTTTCCATGGCATACTTGATGAAGTAAGGAATCTCTCGGCAAGATAAGGTAATTCTTGATTTTTATTGAATAACTCGATATGGGGTGAAGTTAGGTATAGGGAATGCTTAAGTAACTCACCCTAAAATTGAATTTTCTTTCGAATGGTGTGAAAAAAAGTAGTAGGTGCTATTTGAAAAAATTGACTTTTTGACAATTTTTGATTGCGTCATTTGAAAATCGACTGCGCCCATAAGGTACAAAATGGGACCACCGATGGGACATCAAAAGTTAGCCTGGACTTCCAGCTAACTGCTTCACAAATTTGGTTTCATAATTTGGAAAGGTTTTCGAGATACAAATTTGTTCGCAAAGTACTACAGCGGCAATTTTTTTCAAAAAATTGGACATATGTCAAAAATTGTAATTGATAAGTTAACATAACTTAGGTTCTCTAAACTCAGAATTAGAAGACCAATCGAACCATGTAAAGAAAAATATAGGTTTCTATTTAAAATAAGAAAGTTGGTACCAATTTTTGGCACACCCTGTATAGTTGGAGGACTGAAAATATTTTAGATAGAACGGACATGATCGATTATGGCTGCATACTAAATTTCAAGTTTCTAATCCAACTGCAAGTTGAAAAACTTCTAATGAATGGCCTACGTGAATCACCCTGTATTGTAGATAATATCTTGGTCATCAAAATTTCTCATGGACACCAGGTCGTAAAATGGACAGTTGTCCAGATATCGAGGGTGCAAAAGGGGTGCTCATTTCTTATGGGTAGTGGACCCCGTTGAAATTCGCTGGAATCGCTATATGTTATTCCTCTCGAGGTCCTAATTAAAAGTTCTCACAGACACAAGGTCGAAAAATGGCAGTTTTCCAGATATCGGGCGTTGCAAAGTCGACTTTGCACCCTCGATATCTCGAAAACTGTGCAATTTCCGACTTTTGCCCAAGGGGCTCGAGGGGAATAACATATATCGATTTAAGTTCATTTCGCCGGGGCGGGGGGCCACTTCCCACAAGAAATGAACATCCCCTTTGCACCTAGAATTGAAAACAAAATTGGGGGTGAGAGACTCGGAGTGAAACAAAAGAAAAATTGAACTTTATTCTTCACACGTATAAATTTATATCACCCTAGTATGCACTTTACCAACGATAATTAAAATCATTATTAAGTATACTGATAGAAATATGTATATACACTTACCCTGGGTATTGGCACTGATAATATAGTATCGAATAAAACTCTTGGAGGAGGCATAAATATAAGAGGGCGGCTCGGAAATCCTGCCAATTTTGGCATCGCCAAATTCAAAACACCGTTCGATGGCGCAGGCGTATTCATTATCTCTCTAGTTTCATAAAAACTGGCCATTTGTTGTCTCCTCAGTGTTGCGTTACGTGGCCCTCTCTCGTGTTGGACCGCTGTAATAACAAAATTACCATTAGTTACAACCCCTAAACCCTCAAATATTATCACACCTGGTACTTGGTCGACTAAGAGTGCCAAAGTTAAAAGTTGCGCTTTGTCAAGTGTTGGCTTTATTTTCTAATTATTGTTCTGCTAAGATCTTGAAACTGTTACAGAAGTTAAGAAATAAAACTTAAGTATGTCGAGTGGTTTTTAAAGTGGAAAGCACTTAATTTAAACTCATTGCAAATCAATTGGCAAGAAACGATTTCGGTAAATAATAAACATGAGAGAGGTCATTGATTTAAAGTCGGTAGGGCGGTAGTTTAGATGATAAAAGAAAATTTGTATATTCGAATTGCTTGCGATTTTGTAAGCTTTCTTATAACTATTAATTTAAATATTAATTTTTGTTAAAAATGCAAAGGATGCTTTTTTTCTAGATAATACATCTTTTATTTCAGTTTTTTTTAGCACAAAAGATGACTACTATTGACTTTATTTGTAAATGCTCAATTTAAATCGAAAAGGAAATGTAGTACTTGTACTAAAAAGTACTTCTAAAAGTATTAATTATTAGAAAAATTTTGCCTAGAATTTCTTAAAACTTTCGATATTATTATACTCTTCGCAAATACAAAACGAAGAGTGCCTATATTTCATTCGATCAGCACATTTCTAAAACCGGTAATATCGCTAGTAGAGAAAAAAATTTCATTTACTCTGTTCGTGATCGAATTCTCAACAACTTTCAAATTGTCCGTATGTCTGTCTGTCCGTCCGTCACGTCTCTTGTAAGCACGATAACTTAAGAACGAAAAGTTCGAGTGTATTGAAACTTGTATAGTAAGTTAGTGTTAGCTAGAAGAACCTTTTGAACAAATTCAATGAATAAATAAGAGGGTTATTAATTTTTTAAATTTGAAAAGTAATTTTTTTTCATGTTTTGTAATTAAACATAAAATGTCTAAAACTAATATTATTTACAAAAAAAGTGCGAAGGGTATCCTATAGAATGTGCAACAATTCTGTATCTAGTTTTTAATTTGTTTTTGTGTATAAATGAGGCATTATATTATGGGTCATCAACCATATGAATTATACAAATAAATGAATTAAACAAATTAAATTAAATAAGAAAATCTACTTTTTATATTTTTAAACCGAATATTATTCATACATTTAATAATAGTTCTGTCAACTGTCAAACTAAATATGAAAGTTGTTGACAACTTGTAAGTATGCAGAAAACGTATACAGGGTGTAATTAGTTTCATGTCATTAAAAAAAACTGGTGGTAGGGAACGACAAGACAAACAAAAAACCTTATATAACATGGGGTCTAAAGATCATAGTTTTGGAGAAAAAAAATAAACAGAAATTTCGCAAATTTTCAATAAAATTTTTTGAGAACTGCTGGAATATTGAGGTAGGTTTAGATCGTAGCGCGTGTCTTTGCCTATGATACTCAATATTTGTGTAGATAGCTATAAAATGTCGGCGGTCTTTAGCGGTGTGGTAAATAAGATGAAAGACGTCGACGTTTTCTGAGTGTTTAGTAGATCTGATCTGAAGAAACTATACTCTGACTCTCCCTTGTGCAATATTTTAGTTTCTTAGGGTGTTTGGTTATGTACACACGTCCAACCTACTACTTCGTTCGTTGTTTTTGTTATTTTTGAATTTCGGGTTGCTGTGTATTTATAGGGGAGATTTATTTTATTGACTTTACCATTCAAGTCGTTAAATTCTTGATTACGTACAGACACAACTTACTTGTTCGTTCTTCTTGTATTCCGTTTTGGATTTTGGATCAAGTTTTTCTTTCATTTTTCTTTATTGACAACGTTAGTTGACAGTTTATTGTTTAGTGTTGAACGGAGTACGTATGTCCTTAATTCGACGTACCGAACTGTGTATTGATGCAGATGCAGATTTCGAATACTTTACTTAGGTGGTAAGCTTTTAACCCAGGACACTCATTTATGTTACAAACGTTAATAAATCACATTTAAATATCCTAAATTATAAACATTAATCCAATATTTTGTTCCAAGTTAAAAGACACACATGTAAAGAAATGCTCTGTTTAAACTTCTACGGCCATTATTTGCTGGCAGTTGTGAAGGAAAAGATAACGAATTATTTACCTCTTTATAATTGCCTCGGTTCGGTTGAGGCGGTCCATCAAAGGCGGTCGATGCCTTTGCACTTTTTTATGACAATTTAAAAGTTGTATAATTGGGAACTACAAGTTCATTGACCAAGAAAAGCAGTGGTTCTCAATTATTTTCTACATTAATATTAAAAAAAATATATTAAAAACGTTGACCGAGGTCAGTTTTTTCAAAGTGCCCCTAGAGGGAAAAGTCATAAAAGTTTTTTGTTTGTCTAGTCAGTCCCCATTACCAGTTTTTTTTTAATGACATGAAACTGATTACACCCTGTATATCGTGCCAACTTGAATCGGTTGTGTTACTACTGACATAACGATACATTTCTTTTATTTGATATTTTATAGAAGATTCGACAATTGGGAATTGCTTCATCCTAGGGCTGTGCTCACTCAATGAACGGCGTTTATGCATGAAGCGATGTTCGTTTTGTCGCTCGAATATTCTTGATGTAAAAAGGATTTACAAGACTACAGTTTAAATTCTAGTCTATTGTATCTGATGTTCTTCATTTTCTTTCCCTAAATAATACGTATAGTATTGCTATTTTCAATTGAGAAATTCGGTCTAAAACGTTGCTACCAGGAAAAGTCATTGCAAAAACTGCATAAACAATGCTTGAATATTACAATCGATACTCGTACACTAATACAGTCAACCAGATGTGTTATGCGCTTACCTTAAACGAAAGTACTCGATTGTTTACTTAGATCACGATTACAAGCCCGCTACCTGCTTTCATTTATTCGCATAATTGCCGGTAGTATAGCTGTAGGTTAAGCGATATTTATTTACTTTTATTCAATCATCTATGAAGTTGTTTATTAAACTAACATTATTTATTATAAATCCACTATTTAAATTAGGCCTATCAATTAGTATAAAGCAATAAAATAATATTCAATTTACTCCAATACTTAAAAAATGCTTCTAAAAATTGTTCATCGACTCTCATGACATTGCTGGTGGGTCTCTTTATGGTTTTCCAGTTCAGTTAGGAAGACAACATTCAAATTATATTTAAGTTATTTCAGCACGTTCAAAGGTAAGCTATAAACTTCTACCAAGGAAATATGTTAAGACCCATTTTAAACAAATGCCTAAGCCATTTCATCTATGAACTCCCTAATCATGGGGAGATTCGTTGCCCGGTGCAATTAACTACCGAAGTATATCTGTCAGCGTTTGTAAGTAGTCGTATTACTTTGTTTTGAGTAACTGGTCCTTAATCACATAATCAATAGCCTAATACTTTTACACTCATTTTTAAAAAGCCATGTCATTTTTTAGTTTCTAAAAATGATTAAGAGATGGAACAATTATACGCAACTTTCGTTTTCTTCTTATTTCAATGATTTCTCAATGTTTCTGATTTCAAATTAGCCATCCAGCACTCCACTTTAAACATCGCGCATATTTTCAATAATAATTATTGCTATTATCATTATTGAAAACATGCGTGATGTTTAAATGAATGTAACAACGTAGCGAGATTGCTGATAGTGGTGGTGGAGGGCAAGCTGTGGCACTGTCCGCCTGAGGCTGAAAGTCGCTGATAGTGAAACGCTCGACTGATTTGAAAAATCGAAAACACTAGAAACCAAAAATGACAGTCCTATTATAGCAATATTTGGAGTAAAGCACTATTGAAAAAAAGTAATCTTTTTTTGTTAATAACTTGACTAATTACGAACGGCTTAAGATGAACCAAAGCTCATTTTTTTTTGTATTTGCTACCGTACTAACATATCCAAAGGAACTTTCTTAATATGTATAAGAAAAATATAGACACACGAAGAACTTAACAAAAATGTTTACCCCTTAAAGTGTGGTTTGAGGGGTTGAATTTGGCAAAAACGTCTGGCACCCAAGGCTAAGGTATATTGGTGACGTATGAATCATAAGCTGCCTGGACACATGTTTTTTTCAGTTTCAACTATTTTTTGTCAAAATTTCAAGTTTTGGTTCATTTTTCGCCAACTTGATGGCTGGTTGCTCAAAAACCGACTGATAGAAATGTCTGGCATTACAGTACAGTACTGTATAAGCCAATACAAACATTTTGCGCTAGGCTTAGTTTCGTAATTATAATAATTTTTTCAATTTTCGGTTATTGCGCACCGACCTGAAGTTTCGATTGTCAGCATAATTGGGGTGTATGAAATAATCACTTGATTAACAAAAAAATGTGTCCCTCTCCTTTTCTATCCACCCACCATACCAAACAGTTCTAGAGAGAAAAGTTTGGTATAGTATATACGATCTCAATTGGAACAGCATAAAAATTGAAACTCTTTGTAAAGCCGGATATCCTTTTTTAGTTAACAAGCTCTAGGCATCTAATCTCGCCTACAGTTCTAAGTGGCAGACGGATCAAGTCCACGTGGATTGTAGACGAGAAGTGGTGAATATCCGAGTTTTCGTATTTATGCTGTTCCAACTAAGATCGTATATACTATACTTATATAGTCTCTTCGATTACCGACTGGCAGATCTTTTATCGTCGAACTAGCACGCTATTTCCCTGAATATTATGTTCTATTTGGGGTTTTCGAGGATAGTGACTTTGTATTTAGTATCTTTAAAACGTAAAATGCTCTTTGAATTCTATATCTCTATCGCTGACACTCAGTTCGACAAAACAGATGTTTTATCTGGCTAAGACATTCTCAAGTATTAAAACCTTGAGCATCATACATTTATTTTATTTACGATACTTAATTCACAATAAATGCTTTGCGCCAATATTTATTGATTGTGCTTATTATTTGTATCAGATAAGATAATTTAATATAACCTTAAAATTAAACACCAATAAAAATATTCAAGTAATCTATAAACGGATGATACTATTAAGTTAGAGATAACATCACGCCAGATTTGTGTATTTTGTAAATCAGCTGAGTATTTAAGAATTATAAGAAAATAGGGCGACTGGATCAGTGGGCTTCCTAATAAGCAAATGTTAGCTACAAATTTTCATTAGCAATTCTTCATTTACACCTTCATTTCTAAGAAAATATCATTTTCAGTTTAATAACATTTGGCAAAACTAATTACCATTTTGGTATAATGATTTTCTAGAAGATAAAGTAAGTTATCGTCTGCTAGTCGGTAATCGAAGTACTCATATAACTACGAAACTCTTTTTCTCTGGAAGTTTTTGATATGGTGGATGGACAAGGAAGGGGGATATACATTTTTAATAAAGTGGTTACCGATGTCTTTCCGCATAGATAGTTAGTATATGTACTTCACATACCCAAATAATTACGCTGGAAGACGAAACGGTCAGTGAGCGGTAACCGAAAACTGATAAAATTTTTAGTTACCGGACCAAACCTAGCTCAAGGTGTTTGTTGTGGCATGTACATTATTGTACATTTCTGTCGGCCGGTTTTTGAGCAATTTGCCATCGAAGTGGCGAAAAATGGACAATGTTTTGAAATTTGGTGTTTTCACAAATTTTAAATTCACTTTCACTGTGAAGATTATTCTTTATTTTAGTTAAAAATAGTAGAATTTTGAGAAATAGTCGAATAATACCTTAAAATAAGCCATTTTAATTTTGTATTGAAATTTTTTCGCCAAAAACACTTCACAATTCACTGCGCACTCATGACGCCATCAGTTATATTGTCAGTGTCATTTTGCGTTATAAACACGTTATTTTCCAAATAAATTTCCTAAAGTCGCTTATACAAATCCCGTATTAGGTAGACGTTACTTATTTAATCACATGTAAAACGCAAATAAAGTGAATAAAATGTTATGTTTAACAATTTTTAAACGCGATTTAAGAAACTAATATAACCGATGACGTCACCACTTGTTTTTCATACTTGTTCAATTACTAAAACTTTATGTTATTTATTTGTTGAAATTTTAATTTCATGGACGATAGAATGATTTTTAAATATCAATAAGTGCTTTAGTATAACAAGTATTTCATTTTAATAATATTAAAAAAACAAATTTGCAATTAGTGAAAACACCTAATTGCGACAAAAAGTGGTTAAAATTAAAAACATTTCTGCCAGGCCAGCTTATGATTCACAAGGCACTAAGGAACCCTCTCCAGCCAGACGTTCTTGCCAAATTTAACCTCCCCAAGCCACCTCTTAAATGATTGAAAAAATTGTGTACTTTCTCGTGTATTTTTTTTTATAAATATTAAAAAAGTTCCTTTGGATGTGTTTTACAGCAGGAAGTACCAAAAAATTGAGCTTTGGTTCATCTTGATTCGTTCATAGTAAAGTTATTGACAAGAACCAACGTTTTTCAACCGTGCTTTGCTCCAAATATTGCTATAATAGGACTGTCATTTTTTTCTTTCCAAAAATCATTAAGGGATGGAACAA
The DNA here is from genome assembly GCA_963583905.1 of Stenurella melanura. NCBI lineage: Eukaryota > Metazoa > Arthropoda > Insecta > Coleoptera > Cerambycidae > Stenurella > Stenurella melanura. The sequence continues at coordinate 44,899,657 of OY757313.1, forward strand.
TGATATGCAAGTTTAATTTTCTTTTTTCAATGATCGCTTCATCTTCAGCCTCAAGCGGACAGTGACACAGAGTGCGCGGCTGTTACATTTATTTGAACATCGCGCATGTTCAATAATAATTATTGATATTATTATTATTTTTATAGTTTTATCTCCTGTTACCATTATTGTTGTGGTATCGGCTATTACAGACCATCAGTCTGATGTGTCCCTCACAATTCTACTGTATGGCCTTTTGGCCATTGCATTTGAATGTAACGCAGCGTGACATGTACCGCAGTGCAAAGAAAATACGAACGAGTATCTACCAATAACTAAGGTAGCGTGCGAAGTATGTGCGCAGAATATACAACTTATCTAATATACGATTCAAATGTATTGGCCCCTCATTTTAACCGCGAATATCTCAGAAACGGAAGAGCGAAAAAAATTGAAAGAATTATGTGTTCATTATGTCTCTATTCTAAGTCATTCACTGAAATTTGAATAATGTACATTGGACAGTTTTGAAGTTCGGCTAAGATATATTAAAAAATGTTCTACTTTTTAAGGAAATTTTGATCATGCCAATTTTAAATCCATTATATCTTGGATATGCCTACTACGTAAATAATATTTTAGATACCGATAAAGCACGGCACTTCCTGTACGAGGTAATTTTTTTATAATTCTTTATTCGAAAATTTTGCAGTTATTTTCAAAAACGTGACCTCATGTTTATTCGGTTATTTATCAATGTATTTAAACATTTTTTAATAAAAATAATTCATTATATAAAATATAAGCATTTTCAGAAAAAATAATTGGTACATATCAAATATTAATTTAGTTATCAAGCACAATAGATAATTTTATTGGAATCTTGCAATAACATTATCTTTTGTGCTTGATAACTAAATTAATAATTGATATATACCATTTTTTTTTCTGAAAATATTTACATTTTATGTAATTAGCCTTTTATAATTTTTTTTAAACTACATTGATAAATAACCGAATAAACATGAGGTCGCGTTTTTGAGAATAACTGCAAAATGTTAGAATAAAAAATTATGAAAAAATTTCCTCGTACAAAAAATGCCGTGCTTTATCGCTATCTAAAATATTATTTACATAGTAGGCATATTTTCCAAGATATAATGGATTTAAACCTGGTATGGTCAAAATTTTCTTAAGAAGTCTTTTTCAATATAACTTCAAGACTGTCCAATGTACATTATTAAAATTTCAGTGAATGATTTAGAATAGACACGTAATGAATACAAAACTTTTTCAATTTTTAGCGCTGTTCCTGAAATATTCGCAGTTAAAGTGAGTAGTCAATACATTTTAATCATATATTAGTTGTTTTATCAGTACTAAAATACTGTTCTTACCATCTTTATTCATTCCCGCCTCTTGGCACTTTCTAAGTCTACAAGCTCGGCATTGGTTCCTATGCGTTTTGTCTATCACACAAGATCCCTCTTCCTTTGCTTTACAGACATATTGGCGATTTCTTCTTATAGATCTCTTGAAGAACCCTGCACATCCATCGCATGCGAAAATATTGTAATGTTTTCCCGAAGAAAAATCTCCACACACCTTACAAGGAATGTCCAAAATCCTACTGTCTGAAAAAAGAAGATAAAATAAATTTAATGCAAATTCGGTATTGAAGTAAATTTTTAAAAAAAGGGAAACATGAACATGGCGTGGTCGCTTATTTTTAAAAGTATTTTATTGTTTGATTCAATTGTGAATCATCTTGAGATATGGAAAAGACATGTTAAAAGAGTCTATTATAATTGATGAGGTATAGTTTCCTTGTTTAATTTATTAGTGTGTAATTTAAATTTCAATAACCACAAGATATAGGTTATATCATTTGGATAACAAAATGGTACCGCTATGCTGAATTCACTTTCTCGCTTGTAGGGGAGTCAAATTAGATTTTCACTTCGGAATAATTTCTTCTAAAGGCATGGTGAAGAAAATTTCCAAATTCCATCGCGAGAAATTGTGTGGAATTTTTTTTATTAAATAATGTGGGTACAAAAATACGATATTTCATGAATAACTCTTTGAATTCAAACTTTATGAAAAAACTGTCAGCACCATTGGAAAGAACAGAAAATTTCAGGAAAGAAACATTAATGAATTGAAATTGAGCGGGCAGTCATTTGTTAACTATCGCTCCAAGTCGCGCTACGTCGCGTCGGTCGGCCGTCGGCCCAAAATGGAATATAGTCTAGGTGCCCACGTACAAAAAATGAATTTGTACATATTTCCTCTTGTAACTTCTTGTATGGCTTAATTGCGCTTAATCTACGACTTTTTTTCTTTGTGAGAATTTTCGAAAACGCGGTGTTCCCCCTCCACTTCTTCGGGAAATCTGTGTTGTCGGACAATTCGAAAATTGTATTCTACATGTTACTATTGAAAATCTTGAAAAAATCAGCTGATTATCAATAATTTTGTAAAAGTTGTTAATGCGGAATTATTATAAAAATTACGTTTCTGTTTTGTCGGTCAGTGTTGCATATTTACTGCATTTGAGTGGGTCATTCTGTAAACGCCATTTTGAATTTCGCAAATCTAACATCAGATTCGTATTTAGAATACCCAAAAATATTTAGAAAATAATTTTAATAATTTTCCATCAATTCATACTCGTATTCGAGATATTTCATTTTACAACAAATTTTGCAGTTATTTGCCATTAATAAAAAAACGAACAATTTCCGCACAATTCTGGAGGTGGCATTTTTTGTTGAAACTGTTTGGACGACATTCCAATAAAAAATGTTCATAATAATATATGGATCGAGGAATTATTCCGAAGTTAGGGTACTTTTTTGTCTAATTTGATTCCCCTATTGACTGAACAGTTTTTTCCTCAGTAAACCAGATTTTCAATTTTTTCACATAGTAAACTACCCTAATACGAATTTTCCGGGGAAAACCATTAATAACTTGTTATTAGAGATTGCAATGTGCTAATGACCATCTCTTTACTCATAAAGAGGATGTATGGTATATTTTAATTTTTTGTACAAATAGTACTAAATACATTATCACTATTTTCTATCCACATATCTATAATTGTCTCCTAAAAACAAGAATAAATAGGCAGACATAAGTTGGGCTAACTTTACCATAGAAAATAAGGCCTATGCAGGGCAATGTAGCTTATTATTAATTGTTGAACCCCTAATCACACAGATTGTCTGTATTTCTCTGTAGGAAGGTCTGATATATTCTCCGTAAATACAAAACGAAGAGTGTATTGCATTCGATCGGCACATTTCTAAAACCGGTAATATCGCTCGTAGGGAAGAAAATCATATCACTGTGTTTGTGATCGAATTCTGAACAACTTTCAAAATGCCCGTCCGTCTGTCTGTCTGTCCCTCACGTTTCTTGTAAGTGTGATAAGTTAAGTACGAAAAGTCGGATTGTAGTGAAATTAGGGCAGTAAGTTGGTGTTGGCTAGAGGAAGAACCTCATTATTTTTGCACAAAATCGATCAATAAATAAAAAAGTTATTAACTATTTAATTTATTTAAATTTGTGTTATATAATATTATTTGTTACATTGGAAAACCGGATAATTAGGAAATAGTCATATAAACTTAACATCAATAAATTTGTCACAAATGCGATAAGATTATGAACCAAGCTTTGGCGACTTTCATTCACCTCGCAATTAGACAAGGCCGTCACAAATATTTTTTATTTACGATAAATGTGGAACAAGAGTATAATGGTTAGCTTATTTAATCTTATTCTGGTGCTAAAGCAGTGTCTATGTGATTTTAATAAAAATCGTTAAAGCTACTTTAAAGAAGAAAGTTTTAAATTTTTGAAACCATGTATTTTGTATTTTATAGGACCAACTAGTCATGCCATTACATTGGGTACTAAGGAAGTATCTATGCATGTGTTAAATTTGATCTGAGTTATTGGAGACTAGAATTAAAATGGACAGATAAACAAAAAAATATAAAATTTATTAAATTCATTCCCTTGAGATCACTTAGGAGGTCTTTAGAAAACACTTTATTTAAAATATCTTTTCTTCATAATTCTATTTGCTTTACAAGTTTTGAATACTGGCTTTGGCATCGAATAATTAACATTATATTACTTAAAAAAATAAATTTTATACCTCATAGCGACCACTATTCATCGACGGCTTTTGAAAAATACGTGTCGATGAATACTTATCATATGGATTTCAGCATGTAGGTGATTGATTTCTCAAGCATTTTAAGTCAACACATACAGGGGTACAAAATTGAACCGAGTTCTACAGGGTGTTTTCCACGATTATTCAAATTATTATATTTTCAAACTGTCAACTGTACTTTTTAAAATGGAACACCCTGTATGTCTTGACAATCGAAGAAAAGTGGTCGCTATGAGGTATAAAATTAATAATCAAAAATTGGTACCTACTTATTGCAAAAAACACATTTTTTTATTATACTTTTAGAACATGAAAATAGGAGAAATTGGCGATTTTCCAATTTTTAAAAATTAATAAGTACTTAACAATAAAAATATCAACTTCACAAAAAAAGTTATCGAACATTTCCTGTTGGAAATCTGTAAAAGAATATTTTAAAAACTTGCTTGATGGAAACAATATAAAATGTTTCGTTTCGTTTGCAAAATTGTTTTAAACAATATCAGATAAGATTATCGTTTCGTAACATGGATTTTCCTCAATAGTATTTCCGGAGCTGACTAAAGCAAAAAGCTGGTCTGAAATGTATTCGAAACTCATGCGCCTATACCACCTGCTCTACTATGTCTGCATGCATGTATGTATAATAATATATGTATGTTTGTCTGTAGACCGTTACTTGTAAATTTGTTTCCTACAATTTGAAATATACGTAAAATGACGTAAATAGATGCTTCCTATTGAAAATTAATCATATACCTTATAGAGGGAGATTACCAAAGGCATGTAAACTATAATGATTTATGTAAACTACGAATTATTATAATCTTAGTGTAAAATTTTGATTGAGCACACAAAACTAAGAAGATGTACTTAGTATCCAACATATACAGTATCTCTATTAAATTTAAATTAGCTTTACATATACTATGTCACAATACGCCTATTTCGAAACGAGTGAATTCTCTGCCGACTACGAATATCCATTTTAAGAAGAAACCGGTATTTGCTTTGTGCTTAATATCAGTGGCACCGCATAAAAGTGAAGTGTCTGAAGATGTTTGTACACACACCAAAACCCTTGAACACAACACTCAGAGAGCAAAACGTGATGCGTATTCGAACAGAATGTGAATCGCCCGGCTACAACTCCTACTCGCTTGTAGCTGATTATGGGTAATCAAGGAAAAGAGCAAATCAAGATGAAATAATTTAAGATGTGTATATAGCTCAAATGACTAAATCGGAAATTGATAATATTTACGTTGAATGAAACAGCGTTGGTGCAAATAATGCTTTTTCAAATTTAAAACCAGATCTGTATAGCACAGTCAATGTCATAAATTAAACCCAAGTTTTTTCCCTCATTTACAACTTTATCACAAGCTGGAGAAAATAGGATAAAATCGTAAATTCATTATTTACATTGCATAATCTAATAATTATTATTATTTACCTTCAATGGTACTATTACTACCTACCAGCAGTACATTTATCACCGGAAACTGTTCATTTTAAACACCTTAAAGTACCTTACAATTTACCACGCCTCTTAGGGGATAGTAAAGATTTGTCTTAAACGCAGGGCTAAATGTTTCACAATGAATCCCAGGGGATAAGTAATGTGATATAATTAATTTTTAAACGGATTATTTTGTAATTTTGAATTAAAATGTGTTAAAATTAATTTTAAATATTGAAAGGTAGTCAATTCTGGACATTCTTAATGATTAATTAACTTCTAAGAATGAGATACGGAATTGACGTCTTTACAAATCATTGTTTACTTTCCGATAATATCTAAGAGGCGCGTAATTAAAGTAGCAGTTTAAAATTTTCAATGGACTTTTATCTGATAGACTTGATATCAGTTTTCACAACTATATTTAAAACCAATATAATTAACCGAATTTGAACAAAATAATTTTTCTATGCACTTCTTTGAAGAAGGTAAAAAAGCACATTCTATGTGTAATAAACGTTAGCTTTTTTTTAAGATTGGCAAAAACGGTAATATGTTCACTTCTCTTTCTCTCAGTTGTGAAAAATACCTTGGGATCACATTTTATCATCCTTGGATATTTCTTCTTTTGAAATCACTTTCAACTTTAATTTATGTACCTAAATAAGATGACAATTCTTTCCGACTCGGATATTCTAACTCATAACTTGCGTTAAATAAAATTTGACGATGTACCTGATGACGTTCACTAGCCCGTTACCACGTTAACAAAAAAACTTAAGAATTTATCACCAAACAAACTTCTAACACATTGGAAATGAACGTAGTCATCATGAAGAATATTAAGAAACGTGTAAATATTTCCACCACCTAGCACCCAATTATTTATCAAACAACTCTGAAAACCGCTCAACCTTACACCCCTTATCCACACATTAATAACACTCGTTATCATATACATATACAAAGAAATTTTGTAAATTTTCTTTTCTTCTTGCCTTTGAAAACCATGTATTAATTTACCACCTTAGAAACCTTAGTTCTCACTTTAAGTTCATTTTGGCAGTCTTATAAAAACAGCAAAAATTTTTCCAGCATTTTCCTCCACTATTACCACCCAATCGTACTTTTGTGCGACGAAAAAAAAAAAATGAAACATAAAATATAAAAAAACATTACATAATACCGCCTTCAGCTAAAAACAAAGAACCGAAAGAGAGTACAGTAAACACAAACAAATATACAGCCAGTTCACAAATGTATACAAAACAACGAAGAACACACACAAAATAACTTACTAACCCACATTAACATAAACCAAAAAATACCGTCAGTCTGAGAGTACAGCCATCCTTCTATATTTCAATCTAGGGCAAGCGCCAAGTTAAGGTGGAAAGCCCTTGCATCAGCAACAACTTAAGAACCAATCTACACAATAATAGGTACCAAAAACACTTTGGTCGGACTACCCCTGCGGCCAGCGGTCGCGACCGAACATTTGTTACACAAGACTCAAATAACATATACCGCGCATAACTTTAGTCCAATCGGTAAAGTAAAAAATGCACCAAAAGCTCGCAAAAAATGTTATCTGAGATTTTCCTTCCATAACTGTTAGTGCGAGGATTAAACATCATAAAACCACAAAAATCAGTTCTGGAGGTGCCGCGCAACCCCCCAAAAGACAATCATTTCGGTGAAAAAAGCCTTATTTTACTGATAACTCGTTAACCGTTGAAGACAAAGAAATTTCTTATCATAAAAGAGAAAGCTTGACTAATTGCCTAAAAAAAGTCCCTCTTGTAATTTTCTTGTATATGCCATGGCTTTCGAGGAAATTGATATTGACAAAAATTGCAAAATTTATATTTTTAATGCGCGCGAATTTCGTTTATTTGAAATTTTTTTGCGCGCGGCCTATAGAAAAAATGTAATTGCTCGAAAACCAAACAAGCTAGGGAAAAAGATCAAAATTGGTTTAAAATGGGATATAAAATATTCTCTTATGTTGCCATTTTTGAGGGTTATTGATATTTATTAGTACATAAAAATAACAATATAATATATGTATCTCTTGATTTTTTGTACATTTAACTGTTCACAGACCCATAAAAAATAACTGACTATAATAAAGTTATAAATGCATTATCTTTTAGTTGAAGGTAGTAGTACTTCAATGCAGAAAAAGTTAGGAATAAAAATATTCACATTTACAAATTTAGCAGCATGTTAAAGTTAGCCAAAAGAAAATCTAAAAAAGGCTGCATATTCAATTCTTTGATGATATTTTTTTGATACAATTTTTGAACTATTAAATGATTAGAAACAATAGTTATATGATATATAAACTCAAAAAAAAAAATTGAGCTAAATATGTTATATTTAGGAAACAGTACAAAATTGGCTAAAATTAGGCTAACTTCAACATGCTGGTAAATTTGTAAATGTGAATATTTTTATTCCTAAGTTTTTCGGTATTGAAATACTACCTTGAACCAGAAAATGCATTTATAACTTATGTTAAAGTCAGTTAGTTTTTACCAGTCTGTGTATAGTTAAAAGTGCAAAAAATCAAGAGGTAACTATATTACAGTTATTTTTATATACTAATAGATATCAACAGCCATTAAAGATGGAAATACAAAAGAATATTTTATATCCCATTTAAAACCCATTTTGATTTCTTTTCCTAGATTGTTTGGTTTTCGAGCAATTCAATTCTTTCACTAGGCCGCGCGCAAAAAATTTCAAATAAACGAAAATTCGTGCGCATTAAAAATACAAATTTTGCAATTTCTTCCAATATCGATTTTCTCAAAAACCATGGCATATACAAGAAAATTACAAGAGGACTTTTTTTTAGAAAATTTGTCAAGCTTTCCTTTTTATGATGAGCAATTTTTTTTATATCTTCAACGTTTATCAGTAAAATAAGCATTTTCTCACCGAACGGATGGTTTTTTGGGGGGTTGCGCGGTGCCCCCAGTACTGATATTGGTGGTTTTGTGATGTATAAGCCCTCCATTAATAGTTACCGAAGGAAAGTCTCATATAAGATTTTTTGTTATGGAAATCTTTATAATTATTGGACTACTTCCACAGTTCTTTGAGATTCTACATATTTTTTTAACATCCTGCGTTACACTACCCATCCCGATTTTAACATATCCAATGTTAAAATTCTCATAGAAAATTATTTAAATTTCATACATCAGATTTCTAATAACCATTAGATGACATGTGGATGAATGCAATACCACGATCGCTTTTCAGGAGGCTTTCGATCTTATGCGAATATACAGAAATTGGCGCGGTATTCATAGAAAATTAATTAAATTTCATATATATCAGATTTCAAATAACATTTTACACAGAAATGGGCGCGGTGTTCCAGGTATCTTTCACGAATCACGTGTTCAAAATGTATTCTCACAAAATTCTATTAAAAAGAGACTTTATTTTGAATTGAAGTCGATAAATTGTCAATAGATAACATGAATATTGTACTTATAAATGTTAGTTTTAGTATTCTTTTTATTTTCTGTTTTTCATTTTGGGATTTTCCACCATATATGTTCTCTTATGTGGATATTTTCTTATTTTCTTGAGGAAGCTACTAAGATAGGTGAAACAACTGACCGCCTTTAAAAGAATGGTAGCTAAGAAGTATGAAATAGAACTTCAGCATTTAGTAATATTTAAGTAGGTGTGAGAAAGAACAAATAATGAAATCGTATTTTTAAGAGATCTCAGTATCGATATTAGATAATAAGGGTTTAAACCTTTAGTTTACACATTGTATTACTTCATTTACTTTAATTTTTATATGACATCTGATCATTATCCTCTTCGCAAATATAAAAAGCTGAGTATATTGCAATTGATCGGCATATTTCTAAAACAGGTAATATCTCTCGTAGAGAAAAACATTTTCATATCGCCGTGTTCGTGACCGAATTCTGAACAACTTTCAAAACGTCTGTCCGTCCGTTTCTCTGCCTGGCTGTCTGTTTGTCTGTCCGCCCGTCCGTCTGTCTGTCCATCCGTCACGTTTCTTGTACGCACGATAACTTAAGAATAAAAAGTCCGATTGTATTTAAATTAGGACAATAAGTTAGTATTAACTAGAGGAAGAACCCCATTGTGCTTGAAATAAATAGTTCAATAATTAAAACAGATATTAATTATTTTAAAGAAGACAAGTTTTTTATGTTTTCTAATTAAACAAAAAATGACTAAAACCAATATTATTCACAAAAAACTGCGAATAGTATTCTATAGAATGTGCAATAATTATATAAACAATGCAATAAATGTTTTCGTATATCACCAAGTACTGTAAAATTCCTATCTGATAAAAAATGTTAAAATTTGATAGAAAAAAGATTAACTGAAAGCATTTGCGGAATTTTCTGTTTTTGTTTTGAGTGATGGATATTTTGCGTATTCTTCTTATTTACAAAATTGTTTGCCAAAAACAGTTCTTTTAATTTATCGTACGTTTCAGTTTTCTTTACCTAAAAGTGCATTAATTTTGACTGTCAGTGGCGTATCGTATTCATCGTTTTCATAATAACTTTACTACTTTCTTAGTAACTACGCCATTGAAAAGAGTCTTAATTCAAAGAATTAGAAATAGAGAGAGCCATCATTTTATACGTTACATTGTAATCAAGTAAAAAACTTTAACAACCTAAATCTTTTAAATAATTAGCGTTAGAAAAAAAGGTTCTTATGCGGTTAAACTGATTGTCCTGAGGACATAATATGACTGAAGTTGCTATTACAAAATAAATTTTAAATAAGATAAGTAACATTTATTTCGGATTAAAAAAAATGTTTCTAATGTGTAAATCGCAATGTTACGAAAAAACTTACTAGAGCAAGACGGAGATGAATCCTTCAAGTGCAAGTTGTGTTGATGTTGAGTCAGTTGTAACATATTTTCTGGACTACAAACACTTGCACTTATGGACCCGAAAAATAAAAACAAACTTCACTAATACACAGTCAACTGCACTCTGCACTAGTCAATGATTCTTTGAGAGTCACCTATGATCGGTAAAGAACTTTTAAGCTTACAGCATTTCCGAAAATCATTAGGCCTTTAACAGTATGAATAAGACCCTTTTGACTTACATCGAATATCGTGAATGCTATTGGTCGGGACGGTCCCTTCCCCTTCGAAGGGATGAGTTTGGCCATGCCTTCTCTCGTTGTAGTCATAGCGTGAGACTGCCCTTGTTTGGCTTATGGTGGGGGCGTATTACTTTCGGCAAGTCGGCAAGTCTCTGGTAATCCTAATTAAACAACTTTATGCAAACATAAATCCGGAAGTGTCTAAGTGCAAATTTATTGCAATAAGATAATGCTTACCGTTTATGTAATTCTTTGACACTTGCTATGCAAAACCTGAACTTTTGCTAAATTTTCCAACGCTAGTTCATTTTGGTTCTCAGAATACTAATTTAGTGTTTGTCGCCTGTAGGATAAATGATAGTAATAATAAGTTTATTGTACCCAAATATAAACAAATTAAACACAGCGGTACTGTATATAGTGATATTGTAACTATTAACGCAAAACATTTAAAATTTAGCTTATAGATTTTACTAATATTTGAATTCAAGTTAAAATCGTCATTCAAAATAAGGGTTTTGAGTTGATTTTCTAGAGCACTTGTTGACTTAGCACGTAGCTGCAGGAGGAGAAGGATTATTTCACGTGTTTGGTTTAATCAAATAGTTATATCAAAACCAGCTAGTGCAGTGCAATTAGTCATTAAGAATGAAAAATGACAGAACCCAGCTATAATGAATGGATTTGAATATTTTTTTTTGCATTGAGTTTATAATACTGGTTCCCACCCCCTCGAGAGGGAAGGACCAAAAAGTAAAATCGTAACTACCGAAATTGATACAGAATCATGTTGTAAGTGAAATAGATGATTTACAATTCTTCATGAAAATTTATGTTTTCCAAGTTATAAACATTTGAAAATTACGGTTTTAGCTTTAAATAGTTGGCACCTTGAGACTGTTTTTCGTAAATAACTAAAAAATCTAACATTTATAGAAAAAGTGATATGGTACAAAAAATAAGATTATGAAATTACAAGTATTTCGTTTTTTGTTTATTTCTGTACGATGAATAGTTCTTATAATATGACAGTTTAAAAATGGCGCTCGAACGTTTATCAGTCGAGATATAATGTTTAAATCTCAAATATATCAGAAAATAGAAATTAAAGGGCTTAAAGTACGCTTTGATATACGTAGATCTTGAAAAATAACGATGTTATGTGCAAAACAGTATTGTATTGTATAGTAAGTATTGTATAATAAGTATTGTATTCGAGAAAAAATCACCCTCCGAGATTTTTTAGAATTTAGACGTTTCAGATCACGTAGATTACGAAAATATGGGTTTTTCAATTCCGTCTGTCTGTCTGTCTGTTGGCGCCATTAACTAAAAAAACTACTTGACGGAGAGCAGTCAAATTTGGTAAGTAGTTGACGCTACTGTTAGTGAAGAAATAGTAAAACTTTCACTGAAAAATATACAGGGTGGACCGTCTAAAGGGAATAAATAATGAAAAATCATTTTTTTGCTCAAATTTAAAATTTCCACGTTTCATGACACTCTAAACCTATTTTAGAAAAAAAAAATTTTTGAACATTTTTTCACCATTTTTGAAAAATTTTTTACCATTAAAATAGATAAAAAAATGTTTTTCTTATTTCTAATTTCAAATTTTCGCGTTTCATGGCATTCTAAACTTACTAAAAAAAATAAGTTTTTTTACCATTTTTCAAAATATTTTTACCACTAAAACAGCTGGATTTTTTTTATCTTTGTTCAAATTTAAAATTTCCACATTTTATAGCATTCTAAACCTATTTAAAAAAAAAAATTGAAATTTTTTTACCATTTTTGAGAAAATTTTACCACTAAAATAGATCGAAATTTTTTTTTTTTTATTAAAATTTAAAATTTCCACGTTTCCATGGCATTCTAAACCTATTTTAACAAAAACAAATTTAAAAAATTTTTTGAAACATTTTTTTGAAAAATTTTTTAATCTATCACTACCTACTATAGAATAGATGTAAACATTTTTTTTGCTCAAATTTAAAATTTCCACGTTTCATGACATTCCAAACCTATTTCGGAAAAATAAATTTTTTTACTATTTTGGAAAAGTACCACTAGAATAGATGGAAAATTTTTTTTTTGCTCAAATTTCAAATTTTCACGTTTCACGGTATTCTAAACCTATTTCAGAAGAAATAAATTTTGAAAAAATTTTTGACAAATTTCAAAAAAAAAAGAATTTTTTTAACCACCACTATACTTCCACTTCACTACGTGAATGTGGAATTGAAAATATGACAGGTGGAAATAATATTTGGCATATGCACCTATTGTACTTTTATTGAAAAATGTACAGATTGGTCATCCCAAGAAATAATTCAGTCATGGTGGACACTTGTAAAGGTATTTGCGCAAGCCTTCCATATTTGGCACCTGTCATTTAGTATTGAACTTTTGCTGTTGGATGAGCACTCTGTATATTTTCACCAAAACTTGTCAGGTTTTCTTTGTAATAATAGTGATAATAGAGAAGTTCTGTGTAAATTACCTTTACCGATTTTTAAATAAAATATTTGAGATTTTCCTGCTGTTATTGTCAGTTTTTATTAATATGTAGTATTACCAACATGCTCTAATTTTGAGAGTTTCAATTTATCAAAAGTTTTGAAGAAATATAAGATTTAAATGCATTTCTTTGCCACTTTTAATTCAATTGTATGAAAGTTATTTACAGAAAAAATGATTTTTTTCAGTAAGATCGTAATATTTTTATTAATTTATTTAGATTTTTCAAAACGACTCTTTTAAAAATGCCAAAAATTAGAGCATGTTAGTATGATATATATCAATAAAAGCTGATGCAGATTGTTTTGAATTTCTATTCTATGACCGATAAAATCCTAAATATTTTATTTCAAAAAATTACAAAGCACTCATTGTTTTGCACATAACATCGTTATTTTTCAATCTGCACGGATAGAAAAAAACAGTATGAGAAAGAACTTCAAGGCCTTTAATTCCTATTATATGTACCTTTAACATCATTACTAATTGTTTCTGACTTTGAGATTTAAACATTATATCTCGATTGATGAACGTTCGAGCGCCTTTTTTAAACTATCATATTTTTAGAACAATTCATAATGCAGAAATAAACAAAAAACAAAATATTTGCAACTTCATAATCTTATTTTTGTGCTATACCATTTTTTCCGTAAGACCTTTGAGTTATTTACGAAAAACAGTCTCAAGGTACCAATTTTTTTAAGATAAAATCGTAATCTTCAAATCGTTAACTTGGAAAATTTGAATTTTCATGAAAAATTTTAAACCACCTTTTGTCTTATAATATGATTTCTATATTAGATTCGGTGGTTACTTACTATTTCACTTTTTTGCCCACCCCTCTAGAGGGGGTGGGAACTACCACCAAGTAATAAGCTGCAATTTTTATAGGATAAACACTTTTGTACTCAGTATTAGAAACTCAATGCAAAAAAAATCATTCAAATTCATTGATTATAGCTGGTTTCCGTGATTTTTCATTTTAACGACTAATTGCACTGCACCAATTTAAAATAAACTAAGTTGTTAGTCTGCGCGTGTGTGCGTAGATCGCTTCTTATAAACAGGATAGAGGTGTTTCAAAATCTCATGAGCTGTGATCTTCATATGCGCAGAGACATAATCCCTCTCGTAGACTCAGTTACACTTTTTAAAAATATTAGATTTATTGTTTACAATTCACCCCGAGCTCTTATACAGGGTGATTCACGTAGGCCATTCATTAGAAGTTTTTCAACTTGCAGTAGGATTAGAAACTTGAAATTTGGTATGCAGCCATAATCGATCATGCCGTTCTATCTATTTTCAGTCCTCCATCTATACAGGGTGTGCCAAAAATTGGTATCAACTTTCTTATTTTAAATGGAAACCTATATTTTTCTTTACATGTTTCGATTGGTCTTCTAATTCTGAGTTTAGAGAACCTAAGTTATGTTAACTTATCTATTACAATTTTTAACATATGTCTAATTATTTGAAAAAAATTGCCGCTGTAGTAGTTTACGAATAAATTTGTATCTCGCAAAACTTTCAAAATTATGAAACCACATTTGTGAAGCAGTTAGCTGGAAGTCCAGGCTAACTTTTGATGTCCCATTGGTGGTCCCATTTTGTACCATATGGACGCAGTCGATTTTCAAATGTCGCAATCAAAAATTATCAAAAAGTCAATTTTTTCAAATGGCACCTACTATTTTTTTTCACAACATTCGAAAGAAAATTGAATTTTAGGGTGAGTTACTTCAGCATTTCCTATACCTAACTTAACCCCATATCGAGTTATTCAATAAAAATCAAGAAATACCTTATCTTGCCGAGAGATTCCTTACTTCATCAAGTATGCCATGGAAACAAAAGACAGTTGTAATAATTTTTAAAGAAAAATATGGATTCTTATTTAATTACACACAACACCAACTAATTATTATTAACGGACAAGAACAATGTTGACGAACTTCTGTCAGTGAAAACGGTGCACACATTGAACATTTGTATTGAAATAATTATTTTGTTAATCTGTTTATTTGTTGTTATTTTGTTGTTATTATTTATTATTGCAATACGATTTTTGAATAAAAATTAAAATGAAATGATTGTTTCCAAAGCCTACTACCCTTGAGAAAAAAAACAATATTTTTTTCAAAAAATGCCAATAACTCAAAAACGACTGTAGATAGACATACACAATGTTAATAAAAGTGGCCCTAAAATTCAATTTTGCATTGATTTCTGGCGTCAGAAATGGTAGGCGCAAAGATGTGCTACGCAATCTGTTGAAAATTTGAACAAAGAAATGGTGGTCACATTGAACATTTACGTCAGAATTTTGTCAACATTGTTCTTGTCCGTTAATAATAATTAGTTGGTGTTGTGTGTAATTAAATAAGAATCCATATTTTTCTTTAAAAATTATTACAACTGTCTTTTGTTTCCATGGCATACTTGATGAAGTAAGGAATCTCTCGGCAAGATAAGGTATTTCTTGATTTTTATTGAATAACTCGATATGGGGTGAAGTTAGGTATAGGAAATGCTGAAGTAACTCACCCTAAAATTCAATTTTCTTTCGAATGGTGTGAAAAAAAATAGTGGGTGCCATTTGAAAAAATTGACTTTTTGATAATTTTTGATTGCGACATTTGAAAATCGACTGCGCCCATATGGTACAAAATGGGACCACCAATGGGACATCAAAAGTTAGCCTGGACTTCCAGCTAACTGCTTCACAAATGTGGTTTCATAATTTTGAAAGGTTTGCGCGATACCAATTTATTCGTAAACTACTACAGCGGCAATTTTTTTCAAAAAATTAGACATATGTCAAAAATTGTAATAGATAAGTTAACATAACTTAGGTTCTCTAAACTCAGAATTAGAAGACCAATCGAACTCTGTAAAGAAAAATATAGGTTTCCGTTTAAAATAAGAAAGTTGGTACCAATTTTTGGCACACCCTGTATAGTTGGAGGACTGAAAATATTTTAGATAGAACGGGCATAATCGATTATGGCTGCATACCAAATTTCAAGTTTCTAATCCAACTGCAATTTGAAGAACTTCTAATGAATGGCCTACGTGAATCACCCTGTATATGTATACAGCAAGGTAGCCGTTAGCGTTTTCAAAATACACTTATAACCCAGAACAAACTTTGCCTTTTGCGCATCTCGCGGTTCATAAGATTCTGAAACACCTCTAACTCTTGTTAAACTTAAAGTAATTCCTTCAAATTTGGCATGTGTGGAAATTGTGTGGTAGAACAGTTCTTATTGAAATAGGGCCAAATTCGTCATATATGGTGTTCACCAGAGCCGTGAAAATTATCAAGTTTTATGTAAACTGTGTTATATTACAATGTTACTGTTTTTGTTTAAGCTCACAAAATTACATAAACGTACAAAATATCAAAACCGTATAATATATAGTGTGTCTCTCAGGTTCGAAAGAATTTTAGTATATTAAGAAATATGTCAATTTAAATTTAAAATTCTATTGAACTGATTTTATTAGCACTTTTAAGAAATATGTGACAGTAGCAATGTATGCCCTAAGCGAGTTAGTAGTGTGTGGGCGATCACATTCTCCTAAAAATGGTTGAAGTAAAAATTCTAGGGTATCAAAATTGGCTAATACGAAAATTACTTTTGAATCTACACATAGTAGTAGCTAGCTAATAATTCGATTTTTTAAATAGAACACATAATATGTATTTAAATATTTTCATTTTATTCTTAAATCTCCAATCAGGCATTGGTATATCATTTTAGACTTAAACTATGGCGTTGTAACGTTATTTCACTTTTTACGATAAATATGCATTTTTTACATCAGATTCAGTATCAGCAAAAATTCCTAACTGCCTAATTCAACACAATTTTATTCGAGATTAACTCGCCATATTTTCATATATTCTCGAATAGAACAGAAAGAAACTGTTTCCGATATTTGTTCACATTGTACTAGACATAACTTAATGAAGCTGTTAGAGGATCACCGCCATACTCTATAGTTTGCAAAAAAAATTCAATAGAAATTGCTTAAGCCATTCCATAGAAACGATGAAACAAAAATGTTAAAAAACATATATTCAGATCGAATTCAGAACCTAGTCCTAACTAAAAATTAATTTGTTTAAAAGAAGAAAGTCTTCTTATTATATTCTTCGCAAATGCAAAACGAAGAGTATATTGCATCTGATCGGCACATTTCTAAAACCGGTACATTGCTAGTAGAGAAATAAATTTCATATCACTGTGTTGGTAATCGAATTCTGAACAACTTTTCGTTTGTCTGTCTGTATGTATGTCTGTCTGTCCGTCCGTCCGTAGGTACGTCACGTTTCTTGCAGGCACGATAACATAAGAACCTATTGTATTGAAATTTGGACAGTAAGTTAGTGTTAGCTAGAGAAGGAATAAGAAGTTATTATTTTTTTAAATTTAGAAAAAAATGTTGTTTTATGTTTTGTAATTAAACAAAAGTGCCTAAAACTAGTAGTATTTAAAAAAAGAAACTGCGAAGGGTATCATATATAGTGTGCAACAATTATATATTATAAAGTGCAGTAAATCGGAGAAGAGTATAATGGTTACTCGAGTTTTGGGTTTTCAGATAAAGAAAATAATAGAAAATACTGCAGAAGACAAAAAATACCTTGTTATAGTTAATCAAGAGATTATTTTTAAGTGTATGCCAAGGTATATGACGGCAATGAAGACTCCTACAGATTTAGTGCTAGTGTGTTTGCTCGGTAAATTTTCCAGGTTGTAGTTCATCAAAAATATGATTTTTCCAAAAAGTTTTTTTTCGGTCGAATTTTTTTGCATATAATTCTTTTATGAGGTCTAGAAAATCAGAAACTTATAACGCGGACACTAGGTGCTGCAATAAAGTTTTATGTGCACTTTAATGAAAAAAGTGCATTCTTCGCTATTTTTCCTATTCTCTCAAATGGTTTTCATATACAGGGTGATTCATGTAGGCCATTCATTAGAAGTTTTGCAGTTGAATTAGAAACTTAAAATTTGGTATGCAGCCATAATCGATCATGCCCGTTCTATCTAAAATATTTTCAGTCCTCCAACTATACAAGGTGTGCCAAAAATTGGTACCAACTTTCTTATTTTAAATGGAAACCTATATTTTTCTTTACATGGTTTGATTGGTCTTCTAATTCTGAGTTTAGAGAACCTAAGTTATGTTAACTTATCTATTACAATTTTTGACATATGTCCAATTTTTTGATAAAAATTGCCGCTGTAGTAGTTTACAAACCAATTTGTATCTCGCAAACCTTTCAAAATGATGAAACCAAATTTGTGAAGCAGTTAGCTGGAAGTCCAGGCTAACTTTTGATGTCCCATCGGTGGTCCCATTTTGTACCATATGGGCGCAGTCGATTTTCAAATGTCGCAATAAAAATTGTCAAAAAGTCAATTTTTTCAAATGGCACTTACTATTTTTTTTCACACCATTCGAAAGAAAATTGAATTTTAGGGTGAGTTACTTAAGCATTCCGTATACCTAACTTCACCCCATATCGAGTTATTCAATAAAAATCAAGAAATACCTTATCTTGCCGAGAGATTCCTTACTTCATCAAGTATGCCATGGAAACAAAAGACAGTTGTAATAATTTTTAAAGAAAAATATGGATTCTTATTTAATTACACACAATACCAACAAATTATTATTAACGAACAAGAACAATGTTGACGAAATTCTGTCAGTGAAAACGGTGCACACATTGAGCATTTGTATTGAAATAATTCGTTCGTTTAGGTTTCTGATTGTTTCTAATTTTCTATATTTCTAAAGGAATATTGCGTACATATGACACCATTCTCACTGGTTTTCCATTATTCAGGGCTATCTATGACACCATTCTCACTGGTTTTCTATTATTAAGGGCTTGACTATACATGTGAAACACATTTAGCATTTGAGAGTGTACGATCACACTTTCTTATTAAGTTACCTAAGTTATAATAAGTCATTGGAAGTCATGGGCATAAAATATGCGAGTTTTCACGGGTTTTCCAAAAAAACTTTGACATTTTACACTTACCCATTTTATTCGACTCTTCCCTAAAACTTCCATATTCATTTTGTTTTTCCACCGTGGCGGCCATAACGTAAATGCTTTATAGTACAATAAACTTGTCAATCACTAAAAACGTGCCACTTATTGTAAGAGAAATACTTAAAAGAACACAATGAATGAACTTATTTTGTATGTAAACATGTAAACTGATTATTGAAGTTTTTAGGCCATTTTTTACTGTTTATAAGAAACAGTGAATAGTAGTAATTGAGCTGCGATACAACCACAGATCAAGATATAAACATAGATATAGAAAACAACAAGTTATATTTGAGGCCAAAATCTTATTTGTTGTATTTATTATTTTGTTTACATTTCGTCGGCTTATGATTGGGCAATTTGAACCACCCCGGTCAACGTACTTGACAGTTGACATATCAACAAAATCAATCCGTTCTGTGGTTTGTTTTTAAGTTTGTGTTTTTGTACGATGTGGTTTATAAAATGTTTAACCATTGTTTATTGATATGTATAAACAATTTTAACAATGCCTAAAAGTGCCTTGTGTGCAATATGTGTATCAAATAATAGAAAATATGGAAAATATGCATCTTTTCATAAATAAGTCAATAGACGCATAGGCGTACATGGCGGGTCAAGTAGGCATGTTTATTTTCAGTTCATAAAATTATTATTTAAATCAAAATATGTATTTTCATCTGTCTCATTTTTTAATTTTAATATTTTAGATGAACCAGAAACATTTCTGTAATATGCCTAGTGTAATATAACTGGTTCATAAGTATCAATAAAGCATAAAAAAAAATGAATAAGAATCCTTGGCTCATAATTAATCCTCTTCAAACGATGCGCCTCTGTAAGCGGACGAATGTAAACATAACCCCTCTTTACCCCTTCTATCACTTTATTGTTTACTTTGGCTTCAAAGACAGTAATATGCCATTTCTACATGTTCTTTTTCTACGTCTTTTATTGATCTGTGGATACAACTATTAGCAATTTATGTTATTGACTACCACGTGCCGCCACATTCGATTTTGTACAGAGACCATCCATCACAAAGTTGTATGATTTTATTTATAAAATAAATACACAGTTAAGTATAACGATTGAAAAATAAGAACCATTGTATAACTGAAGTGAAAACTGACAAAATAAGGATCATAATTCCATATTTTTGAGCAGCGACGGATTTAAAGAATCTGGAGCTTCAAGCCAGTAGTTTTGCCGTTACATAGTCAGAATAAATTTGTAAAAAAATTTTTTTCAACACGGACATGTATACTCTTAAAAAGGTTTTATAGCAAATAATAAGGCAGAACTAATAAAATTAGCATTAATATTAAAACAGTCATAGTAATAAAAAAAATTACAAAAAATTATGAAACAGAATTTTACATTTGCTCAATTAATTAGAACGTATTACTAACATCGAATTGATGTCGGCTAAAATTACCGTTGATTTCGTTATTTGTTAATTTCTATACTGATTTAAACATATATAGGTTATAGACAATAAGATTCAATTAACCGAGCTACGATGAAACCTTATGTCATTCTTTATAGTCTAAGAGATGGCTACGAAAATTAAAAACGATTATATGCAGTGAATATTTTTATTAAAAACCCTCCTTACTAGCTGACAAGCACGTAGTCTGCAGCCAGAAGTCGCTCCCGGGGAGGGAAGCGTGGGGGGGGGGCGGTAAATTTAGACGCCTATACAGGTCTGTTCTGTAATTTTTCGGTTAATAATAAACACCCCGCTCAAATTTTAACGCTACGGTAAAACTAACAACTGATTTTTATATTCTGTATTTGACCATTTAACGGACCGGTTAAAGTCATAGTTTTTAACGAGCGATTAAATCTTTGAAGTGAAGTAAGGCGCAGGAATGTGTTATTTGAAATAAAGGAGGCGAACTAGTTCTGTATTGGTGTTCTGAGGTTGTCAAATTCCCTTACACGCTCAATGTCAAATTAAAAACATAACCTAAAACCTAATGAGAGCAAGGAAGTTTTTGAATGAGACTAGTTAAGAAGGATAATAATTCCACAAAATGTATAATACACCTTTAAAATTGAATACCTCCAGTATATAATTATCGTCAAACAGGACCCGTGGCTTCTATTTGAGGTTATGATCACGATTATTTTAAGACGGACAAAAAATGTTAGTTGGATATAAATGAGAAAATGGGTTATCAATAGAATCTCAAACTCATTGACAAACATTTTATTCTTGTCGAAAGTACGAGAAAATTCGGAAGTATATAATGTCTTTGGAGTTATGTAAATAAAAATTTTTCGGTTGGCAAATCATTTCAATTAAATTTCAAGTACGCAAGTAAATCTTTCCCTATTCGTCTATGGAGATCTTAAGAGTTATAAGAATCAGCCTGAGAGTGGAGGTAGCCACCGACTGTAGAGAAGGCACATCTGGCGGCAAATATTTATTCATTTTTGTCGTGTTCCTCAGGTGCGCTGTGCTGAGCTCATCCACTATATCGTCGATAATTACTTCAAATGACATTTCAGATTTTGGAGAGTGCCATTTGTAAGAGCACATTTTTTTACATAAAGAGCTTTAAATTGTTTGGTATGTTACATAACAATATTTGAGAAATACAGTATTGTAAGTATTTACAGCAATGTATCCAATTCAATAAATTAGGTTAAAATTAATTTTTGTGCGGCTTAATTTGAACCAAATATAACTAAAAATATTTAACCAAGTATCTCTAGACTATATTTAAGACGAAATTAAAATTATTGTAAAATGTTAGCTAACATTTCTAAATAAATGAATCATATTTCCGTTTCTAATGTTATCCTTTCCCTCTTCACTATCACTTCGTTCTTAATTTATTTATTTATTTATTTATTTATTTATTTTTAGGATGGCCAATTAGTATATATTTTTTCACTAAAAGCATATCATATGTTTTGTCAACACTGTTTGAGAAAGCCGTAAACTTATCATATAACAAACTATTCACCAAAATTATTTCTTTCTTCCCTAGAGTTGTGTGAACTACATAACAAATATTATTGCTTCTTTCGTCACAATTTTTTAAACCAATTGTTTTAGGTTGCCTCTAAGTATTTTACTAGAAGTATAAGACTTCCCACTTGGCAAAATCGCCGGTTACTACCCAAATATTATTTATCTTCGTAAAATAGTTTTTTCACTTACGATTAACAGATAGATGGGCAGACAACCGATCGGCCAAGTAGTCTGCAGAGAGAATTTAGTTTCGGTAAATAATTATGGCATATAACAATTAAACCACAAGGCTGACAATATTGATTTTGAATATTGGACGCATGGAATATAAGAAAATGAAATAAATAGGAACGTCAACAACTACGATATGTAGTGTTTCCGTGTGTACATATTTACATATGTACAGTTTCTTCCAAATGCGTTTTTCGATGCCGTTAAGAAACAGAAAGAAAAATTTGTGGCCGAAAATCTGACTTTCTTGAAAAATTTAAGATGGCGGATTTATTTAGTATTAAAGGAAAGTAGAAAAATGCGTGTAAATTTTAAATATCACTTCCGATTTAACCGTAATGACGTCCTTTTCGAAAAAGTGTAATTATAATTTTGTAGATGTAATAGTAAAATTCTTTTTCAGAAAACCTAATATCCAATTAACAGTTTTCCACATATGGATTATTTTTCAAACGAAAGTCCCTGTACTCTGTATCCAATAGTCTAATATCATTTATAATTTTTAATTAAAATAATTTTTGTTAAAATATTGAACCAAAACTAGACTTGATTCATTGAACATGTAAAGTGGTTCTTGTCTTTTCTATTGGTGTTAAAAAACTAATTACAATTTTTCTATTAATTGCATTTTCCATGCAAGATTTTTTACAAATAAATAACTCAATAAATTTGACAAGCGTTTGTTTTCAAGTTTTATTTTTAGTAAGTCGTGTGGGCAACTTTTGCGTCATTATGCATATGATCAACAACATCATCAGAATGGTATTGATTCATTTGAGTCAACAGCATGGATAATATCTACCTCAGTTCTTAATAGTTTCTAGTCTAGGCCATAGTCTCAGTCGTCTATGTAGCATATCCAATGGATGCTCCGGTTAAAGTCGAAGAACGCAGATGAAATTGCTAATGCTTTCATGTAAGTATGTCCAAGTGCACACCGCCGTTTGATAGAGTATCACTAAAATTTAGCTCTTGATTGGTGATAATGTCATTTATAAACACATCGGACTATGAAACTCTTCCAAAACCTATTTAATCTCTTTACATGCACATTCGCAAAGCGGACAGTGAGAAGTTGTCCACTACAAATTGATAAGCGTTGCCTTCGAGCAAGAATTCTTTAGAAACTATTTTACTGATTTGCAATAATGCATCATGGTCTCCTAGATCTGTGATGCTATGTCACTGAACATATTATTGGGTATGATCAGGTACGCTTTGCATTTAAATCTACAGTAAATAGTCGAGTGGGGCTAAGTCCAGAGATCTAGCTGACCACCTTATTGTTGCCCGTCAGTCAACCAATCTGTTGCGGAAAATATTATTTAGGTAATTTGCCTACGGCTCACGCTGCACACTTCATATGCGTCAGTTATTACCTACACTACCGTTCGGTAAATAATATACTATTAATTTTCCAGCGATTTATTCTCTTGATTTTAATTTTGACAGATGCCTTGTTATCTGTAAATTTATCCCAGTTGGCATTCCTTTACTACATGGCACACTATCGCAGTTGCTAGGCTTTTTCCCATCAATACCTTAGTAATATCATACCAATGTTCAAAAGAACGTCCTTTTTATATTTCTACCATATTTCAGCTGTACTATCAACTTTTTGAAACTATCTACTCGAATCTGCTGGTATCGTCCACCAGATTTCCAAGGTTGCATACCTTGGATTCCTTGTTTATTACCTCATAATCACCTATCATTAACGTGTCTGGGTGGTGATCAATTACTTGAAAACAATTTTTATAAGCATTAGATGTCTTATTTGTCAGCCCATAGATTTAGATTTATAAAAACAATGCACATCTGGCTCCAACCGGATATATTTTGGGCGATTATGGGTAAAGTTTATAATGACCACGTGAAAAATTAATACATCTTTAAATCACTAATCAAAATCAACAAATTTAAGAATGTAATACTTTGGATTACGCTTTACGCAAAATAAATAATTATCTCTATATTATCGTCTGCTTTATCGAGGATTTAACCAAATGACGCAAGTAAATTGATAAATTCATTTCATTCATTAAAACATTATAATGAGAGAATTTACAATACAAAAATAGTTAATTGAAGATATATCCTCGCTATCAGTCTTACATTAATCGCCTAGTGCCACTTCATAACAAAAGAAGATAAACAAAAACACAAAATTAAGTGAAACAAAATATACAGTATTATCTAGGTAAAACGATCCAACACTACAATGTATTTAAATTTACCCTGAGGTAGAATGGCCAACTTATGTACATAACCCGATGTTTCATGTCTGTCTCTGTCTAGTAGCCTTACTAGCTCATCATGATACAATTTCACGGCAGAGGGTACAAGACATGTCATTGTGGATATTTTTTTCTTCCCGAACTACACATGTTTCCCGCATTACGGATATATACATATCATTTCGTCGATTGCTTTCCCTCTCAATGCTTCCATGATAGATTTTAGATGTCTTATCAACGATATGATTACTATTTTCTCAGCGGTGAATCGTTTAGAATGCTATTTACTATTCCTATTATACCATCTATGGCATGGTACACCAACTCATCCAGAGTGTTCTACCACTATAATTGATTTCAGCGTAAGAGCATTCAGGTTGACAATTTAAAATATATTGACACAAGTCTCTGACTATTTTGAATAACTCACGTGTCTAACAAATTTGCAAGAGTGTTGAAGCACTCTCATTTTCTTTCATTTTAATAATATTTTAGGTTCTAGCTTCTAGTGATTAACTCTAAGTGGATATATTTTTAGTCAAATCCATGTAAGTTACCACTTCTTGTGTACCAATTATTACTAATGTCATTATCGCTAACATTGTTTTGTCAATAATAATATTATTTTGACAGTTTTTCAGTGTTAGTTTTAGACCCAACTAAGTGAACTTGAAGTAGATTCATTATATTTTTTATAGTTTATGCGCCAGGTTCAGTTTTCATGATTTAAATGAACTTTGAGAATCTTTGGAGAGTATTTGATGAAGTCTCTTGAAATTTGGTGTCCGATTACCAAAAGCGCTAGAGATCGAAAAATTGTGCCATGAAAATGTTTTTTTTGAAAATCTCAAATGATTTGTGAATTTCTATGAATTTTGGAAACACTGCAAAACCGCTGCCTAAGGAACCACTACTTCCACATCCATATTTTTCATCCCAGTCACTTTAAAGGAAACATTTTGACTATATTTGGACTCTAGTATGTGATAATTACTGGTCATAGAATTTTAATAATATTTGGGGCAGATGTCATAGAAAAATATTAGAAAGAAATCTGAGAACTTATATTATATTCTAGCATATACACCAAATCCTAAATTTCTGTACTTTTACCAACTTGCTTTACTTATTTTCCCCTATTTAACCCCAACCCTTCAAAAGATAATCTAGTTCCAGATGTTATAATACAAACATATACCAAATTTCAAGTGAATGTCTCAATTTTATTTTATCAACCCCGTTTAATAATGGAGTAGCGGTGATGGGGGGGTTGAAAAATATTATAAAAAATCTGAGGCCTTGTCTTCTAATGTATACTCCGAATATTAATTTTCTGTACTGTTATCAGCTTGCTTGACTTATTTTCCCCTATTTAACCCCCAACCTTTCAACGGAATAATTTCAAAATATAATATAGTTCCTGATGTCATTATAGTATATAAGTATACCAAATTTCAAGTGAATATCTCAATTTTATTTTATCAACCCCTTAATAATGAAGTATTGGGTGGTGGGGGGATGGAAAATGTTTTAAAAATATTTCGAGGCCTTGGCTTCTAGTACATACACCAAATTTCAAGTTTCTGTACACTTGCTTTACTTATTTTCCCTTACTTGCCCCTATTTAACCCCCAACCCCCCACGAAATCATCACAAAATATAATCAAATTCTAGATGTCGTTATAATATATACGTGTACCAAATTTCAACTGAGTATCTCAATTTTATTTGGTGGTGGGGGGATGGAAAATATTATAAAACATTTTGAGGCCTTGACTTCTGATACATACACCAAATTTCAAGTTTCCGTACTCTTAACCGCTTGCTTTACTTATTTCCCCCTATCTACCCCTATTTATCCCCCAACCCTTCACCGGATATGTTAAAAAACAATCCAGTTCCAGATTTTGTTATAATATATACGTGTACAAAATTTCAAGACAATATCTTAAACCGTTCTGGAGAAAACCTGCGAACAAGAAAAGTTACAGACAGACAGATTTTTTTTTTGCTCAAATTTAAAATCTCGACGTTTCATGACATTCTAAACCTATTTCAAGAAAAAAAAAATTAGAAAATTCTTGCACTATTACTATACTTCCAATCCACTACGGGGATGTGGAAGTAAAAACTATGATATCTAGCGTTCTCTGGAATCAAACGTAGGACATTGACTACGCGTGCCAGCAAATCATTTGACTTGGTATACTACCAAGTCAAATGATTGCTGTTGAAATAAATTTTAACCGCTTTTAAGATATTTTTGAATGGAGGATTCAATTCGACTCGTATGTATGCTCTTCTATGTGTGTTCAATTGTTATTCCAAATTAGCTTAAATGATTTCTATGAAATCTATGGAAAATGTTTGGGTATGACTCAGAGGTGGTCCCATTTTAATTTCATCAGGCTACATCTATGGTATGGTGAATGAAAATTTAATCACAAATTTGGCAAATGCGTCAGTGATAATAAAGAGCGATTTATAACAACAGTATTTTTTTTATAAACTAGACGGTATATAATTGATCGGATGTGGTCTCATTGTAATCTTTTCATCAAGCTACGATCAGTGGGTAGAGCACTCAAAAGCCCATATTTCATTAGAATTACATTAAAATAACTCTGAATTTAATTGTACGTAAGACATTGTGGATGGTTTTGGTGAATTCTTTACTAGTGCGTATGCGTAAGTCTACCAGCATAAATGCTAACTCAATATATATTACCAACGTGTCTGAAAAAGAAGTCTTGGCAGCACTAAAGAGTATCAAACCTAAAATGACTACAGGTCCTGATAGCATCCCTGCCTTCCTAGTTAAAGACTGTGCCTCAGTGTTTCTTGAGCCAGTCAAGTTCATTTTCAACCTGGTTCTTAAAACCTCCACTTTTCCCCAAATATGGAAAACAGCTCGCTTGTGCCTAGTCTTTAAAAAGGGTTGCAGGCATGAAATTGGCGATTACAGAGCTATTGCTATCATCTCAAACTTTGCAATGGTCTTTGAAATAATGATGCATTCTTTATTCTTCGATTCGATAAAGACAATTATTACACCCCACCAACACGGTTTTATGAAAAGTATATTAACAACCACGAAGTTGATGTGTATTACGCAGTATATCTCAGAGGTGACAAGGCCAGGTATACGTAATATACACCAACTTCTCAAAGGCCTTTGACCGATTAGATCATGGTGTATTGCTGAATAAGCTTGATGGTGATGGTTTGTCACTAAATATGATCACTCTCTTTAAGTCATACTTAAGTAACAGACTACAATTTGTTGAACACAAAGTTTACATCAAAAAATCTAAATGCAACTTTCGGAGTTCCACAAGGGTCGGTCTTGGGACCTCTGCAATTTAATATCTACATAAATGACATCAGACACAATCTTAATATAAAACATCTACTGTACGTAGATGATATGAAAATCTACTCCTCAATCTCGGACATAGAAATTTAGATTTTGGATGGAGGAGCTGACGATTGACCTTGCCTACTGCGACCAGTAGAGGTCTATTGCAGTACCCCTTTTTGTACCTTAGGGCTCCTTATCCAGACATGGTTCTTACAAGACTTCGAGTCTATTGATAAGGAGCTCCGTGGTAAATTTATCAGTCCTTTGTTTCTATTTTTTCGCCAAGCCATCTCAGTCCAGTCAAGGATATTACCACTCATGACATAGACTGACGAACCTAAACGAGAATTCACCCATCCATGCGCTGGACCCGACCGACGTTGCTTAACTTCGCCGATCGAGTGCCGGCACCATTTTCCATTTCAAAATCTTTTTCATTATTTTTTCAACTAATTTGAGGCTAACAAAATTCTTTCTAAAATATAATAATATACAATGTAAAATATAAAACACACGAACAATTATAAAATATAAATCACGTCGCATAAAATTCTTAAAAAGATGTCGGGCTGCTTAGATTATCGGAGTAAAAACAAGCAGCCTGCCATGCCGTTGGTATGGCAAGGAACTCCCAGCAGCCTGTTACAGATACCACACGACAATGAGACACTTGTGATCTATGCCTATTTTTTGCTCGGGGCGCTTTTCCGGAGAAAATTAAAATTCCACACTTAAGCAGATATAACTGAATTTTTATAGTAATGGCTAGTCTCGTGTTGGAGTGCCGGCACCTAAACCGAGACCGTATAAGGAACTGTAATCTCAGACATAGGTGATTGTATTAACCTACAACAATATCTAGACAACATAAGTAGATGGTGTATAAACAATAATCTATCACTTAACAGTAAAAAGTGTAACATTATGTCATTCTATCGCAAGAACTGCCACATGTATGTTTTCTTTCTAAGCGGTGCTAGGGGAATCTACAAAATATATCACAATTAACCAGTATGTTACTGGTAAAAAACCTCTACGCCTGTGACGTTTACGTCAAAGGATCAGTTAAAGGTTGGTTTTTATAAATAAACAACACAAATAAGTATAAAAACTTGAAATTAAATATTTTGCCGACGTTTCGGAAATCTAATCTGTTTCCTTTTTCAAGGCTTTTTTTTGAAAAACCTTTTTTGCTGTGTATGACAAATACACAGCTCTAAGAATGTTTGTTATATTCAATATCCATAGATACTTACTATTTACATAGAACTGTTGATATAGTTAACAGTTTTTTAGTTTCTATACAATGTTAAGTTTGTGAAGTTCTTCTTTTAACATTGGCAGCCATTGTTGTTTATTTATAAAAAGCAACCTTTAACTGATCCACAGGCGTAGAGGTTTTTTACCAGTAACATACTGGTTAATTGTGATATATTTTGTAGATTCCCCTAGCATCGCTTAGAAAGAAAACATACATGTGGCAGGAAGTCCCAAAGAATTGAAGAAGGAAAAAAAAAGTAGTTATAAGTATTGTATATTATACTTTTCCTATCCTGTAATTGGTCCTTGACTGTTGGATAGTTGTAAGTAAATAAATAAATAAATAAATAAATAAATAAATAAATTGGTAGGCATTTTTGAAGTACATGGCATCCAATCTAATATAGATAACAAAAATTTAAAAGTCGAATTCACTATGGATGCCAGAATTCCAAATTTTAGTAGGTCCTCATCAAGTTTGGTACAGAGAGAAATTAGGATTCATTGATAATGAGTCTGATATCAAAATATAAAAACTCAAAAGACGAGTAATTTCTTTTACTATGTAAAGACTGAATGTGAATATAGAAACTAAATGTGAGACAACTGAAAATAGTGAAAAAACTGAAAAGCTTTAATTAAAAGATTATACCGTCATTTCTTACAATCTTATTTTAATGTTTTCTCAGCTAACTGCCCTCAATATCAATATTAAGTAAAAATGTGCAATTAATCAAGCAACGAGGCGGTTAAATTTTATTTCATAATTTTATTGATTTTTTTAAAGACATTTCAATTGCTTTATAAACTTTTGTAGCAATTCCATGCTCTACGTCTCGTTTTTAATTTATATTATTGCTTATAACTTTCCATGTATGCCTTATTTTTCGACACAAATTCAATCCCAGAGACGCAATCTTCTTGTTAATTATACCTTGTATTGATTAATCACCAAGTTAACCCCTTAAATATCAGAAAATAGATGAATTCCTCTCTCGCACTCACTTTAATTTCGCAAAATATTATAGGTCAGAGTGACCTTAATTTAAAATTATTAATTTAATTATATAGAGCAGAAAATTAATGGGAAGATCTGTGGCACATGCTATAAGTGATAATAATTCAATAAGTTCGTCCAAGGAAATCTATTTTTAAATGTCTGCTTTCATTATCTCTGCTTGTAAAAAATTTATCAAATTTTATGTACTTTTTATGATTGACTTGATCTTGCCATAATTTGTTTTGCATAGTGCATTGTGTTACAACAAAATTATATATATCATAATTGGTTGAAAGTAATACAGTAATTTTCTTCCAGGGAGAAATGCTTGAAATATAAAATAAACTGCTCTTGAAAAGTTAAGGAACTTGCTGCAAAATTATACCCCACTAACTTGTACCAGTGGAACATTTTTATCTTATGATACCCAAATGAAATTAGAGACAGTCTCCAAAAATAGATAATTGATGGAAGTGATATCAATATAGAGCTCCTGTTGACAAGACACACTTAGACAATGCTACTCAGATACTAACAAGATTTAAAATATTAAAAATGAATCAACTAGTTCATACTTGAGTAAATTGACAAATTATTCCAATAGTGACTATTCGCCTTGGAAAGCTACTAAAAACTTAAAAGACCTGTCATCTAAATACCGGCAATAAGGATGGCAAATAGCAAATGGGCAACGAATAATAAAAGAAAGCAGATATTTGCCAAATATTTACAGGACACCTTCCAATCAAATGAAGGGGACGATCTTATCGATCAAGAAATAGTTCAAGAGGATGCTGAGAAAGCCTAATTTTCCGAGTGAAATTATACAAGAGACTAAAGAAAATATAAATCCAAGTAAAGCTCCTGGGTTCGATCTCATTACCGATTTAGGCTCAAATATATACCACCTGGTCAACCACCGCATGAAGTTTTCCACTACAGGCCCATCTCATTTCTCCCTGTCTCCCGAAATTGTTTAAAAAACTGCCAATACCTAAGCAGTATTCTGACATTTTGAAATCCTACACCCCAGATAACTTAAGAAAGTCAATGCTGAAGTACCACAGG
This sequence comes from Stenurella melanura, assembly GCA_963583905.1. NCBI lineage: Eukaryota > Metazoa > Arthropoda > Insecta > Coleoptera > Cerambycidae > Stenurella > Stenurella melanura. The sequence goes on from OY757313.1 coordinate 44,931,174, forward strand.
AAAGTGTATTGGGACCTGTCTTATATTCCCTGTGCACGAATAAGATACTTAAATTAAAAAATAATACCCTAGCAGCATTTGCAGAGGGTACTGCGATATTAGAAGTAGAAGATAGTCATGAAGAATCTGAAGAAAAATTACAGTTTGTTAACTAACTTATTAACTTATTATGTTTAATAAATACCTGGACAAAAAATGGAGGATCATACTAAACAAATCAAAGTCTATGCACGTAAACTTTTCGAACAGAGCTAATCAACACGTTCTCACAAACATAAATCGTAACCAGATACCACTTTCAAACACAGCAGAAATACTTAGGTATTACTCTCGATCCCAAACTTTGCTGGAAAGCTCACATTAAGAAAAAAGGGAAGAACTTGGAACTAAATATAGAAAGATGATAGGAAGAAACTCCACGCTGTCTCTGCATAATAAGCTTATATTGTATAAGAAGATACTTAAACCTGTTTGGTCTTATGGTATTCAGCTATAGGGTTGTGTTGGTCAGAGCAATTCACAAATCATTCAAAGGTTTCAAAGCAAAGTGCTGAGGAACATCGTGAATGCGCCTTGGTACATCCCATATAGTAACTTTCACCAGGACTTGGAAATGGAAACTGTTGAACAAGCCAGAGCCAAGTCAAGAACTGCGACTCCAATGTCATACTAATGTCGAGGTTATCCAGCTCCTAGACAATGCAGGAATAGTGAGAAAACTCAAGAGGACTTTTCGAATCGGTGCAGTGAGAGTGACAAAAGTAGAGTAACATGCGTGTTTGTGTATGCGTCAGTTAATGTTCATAGTGTGTTAGAATCTAAGGATGCTATTTAGTAAAACTTTAGTTAATTTGCAAGGTAGTACCATAAGTTAAATGTAAAGTATTGATTGATCTGGCTAGATCAGATTGTAATATGTTTACCTTAAAAATAAAAAAGGACTTAATGTAGAAAAAAAGAATTGATCCGAAAGAAACAAATAAAATTGAATACCGACATGAGTATATTTGGAAAATAATACTAACAAATACACAATAATGTGAGTACAAAATCAGTTTAGAGTACAACAATTTTCAATTTAATAACTTGAGCGGCCCCTTCTTGCTCCGAACAATTTATTAGTATTCTTGTTAAAGGGCTATTCAAAGGCTATTCTAACAGAGAGGTGGGTCTCACATTGTCACCTGAAACTGGAAATAATAGCCTATTAAAGTGTGAAAATTGGCGATTATGTTGATAGTAATGGGTTTTCATGAATTTGACTAACTATTGCGCTTATACAGATGTAAAAATAGGATATGCCACTGAAACAAATGCCATTATAGACTACAATTGGTCCACACGTGAGAGGATTAACTTCTTCAACTGTTTTTCAGTATTCCGACAGTTGTCTACAGTTGACCACCTCTACTACTGAAAATCTGCTTTCATCAGTAAAGAACATAGACACCCATTTCTGCATCCAGTTTGAAAGTTGCTTCTTTCATTCCAACTGGAAACTAAATTGACAAACGCCTCTTGGCAGTTGTGATGGAAACTCTATCATCTGTGGTATCTTCTAGGTAGCTTTCCATCTATTTGCAGAAAGTGCTATGTAACGGTTTCACCACGGTGTTGATTTTATACGTTATTTACGTGTGACATCCACGGTATATACCAGTACAAACATAACCTGAAAACCTCTAACCAGTTAACAGTAGCCATTCCTAATATTCTCAATTCTAGAATTGTAGTATGAAGAAGAACATAGAAACAGCCAATGGCGCAGTGCTAAAGGTGTGGCTTGCAACCATGGAGTCCCGGGTTTCAATCCTGGGAAGGGTATGGATGTTTAGTGGCGTTTTAAATGTGTTACCGAGACGGTAGTAGTGAGCTAGATCGCTGTTAAGTGGTACAACATGTCTAGTCGCTGTTATCTCTCCTGAGTTCGAGTCTCAGCTGCAGTAGATGGCAATATCGCAGGGAATGGTTGTTGTGTACGTGTCCTGGTTTAGTGGTAGAACAAGAATAGCTGAACTCCGCCAGAATGTTAATATAAATAGGGCTATTAAAAGAAAATGTAAAACTCTACTTTAGCGCCTCACATCCTAGCTTAAACAACCGCTTTGACAGAGGAATTTTTTAAGTATCATAAGATATTCTATTCTTATATTCATCTCCATATCTAGATTCAGAGTTCTTTCTTAGTCTGTATCTGTAAGAGACTAAACGTGTATACTAGCTTTATTTTCTTTTCCATACTCTATTGGAACATGGTCATGCATTGATTTTTGTTTACCGCTCTAGTCTTCGTCTCCTTTTAATGACGGTAAGGGCCACTTAGTTGCTTTCAGTCATTGCAGGCTCTCTTCACATTGCACTATTATTACTGTGTCGTTTGTGCAGCAGATGCAACTGGTATTTTGACCACTAGTGTTTACGTAATCGTCTACACTATCTAGCCCCGCGCTGAAGGTGTTTCTGAGAGTATATTAAATAGAATGGGAAATAGAATTTAACCCTGACTCGGCCCTTGCCAAATGTTAACCTCGTTAGTTACACATTCTGCTCCCCTAACAATATATTTTATTCCCTTGCTTCAATTTTTTACATTTTCTAGAAGACATATGAGTGAGATAGTAATATCTCATAAATACAAATCTCAGTAATGATAGGAAAAATGTTAAACCAAAGTTATTGAAAGTCATATGACTTTATTATCGAATATCTAATATCAAAACATATTTTTAATAGGTACTTATGATGGATCATCTCAGATAATATCTTTACTGGTATTTTACTTCATGTTGTGCAATTTTTAGAACAATTAATAAATCATTTTATCCTGAAATTAATGATTTTAGCCCAATTTTGCAAGTAAATATTTTTTTCTAGAATTACGTTGTCACTAAAATTGCATGACTAGGTTCAGAAATAAGAGTTCCAGATCACAATTCTTCGCCAGACCATCAGAGAAACATTTCTTTTGAATTGTTGTTAATGTATAATCCTTATCTCTTTAATTTATGAATTCGATAAATATTTTTCTACTTATGGAGAACATACTTATGGTTCCTATCGAAAAGGACTCGGAACAGCACATGCTGGAGCATGACTGTGGAAAACTCTTCTAATACATTTTTGGGATCGTGTTCAGGATGAGGCACTAACTATGAAAGTGCAGTTTTGTAGGCCGAAAAATATGACCAAGTATTACTTATATCAAAAAAATTACAAAGTACTTCCGTACCCAACAAGTTGCTTTCGTATTATTTGGTCAAATTTCAATGTAAAATGTCTCCTCTTTTTCTCTATTGGTGCATTCTTAACTACAGAAACTGTAACTGTAGCAAAAATATTTTGAAGTGTCAAGATGTCAATACTTTGAATCAGGGTACTGCAACAGATTGACGAGGAAAATTCGAAATCTGTGTCAAAGGGATAAAAATTCTTATATACGAGACAAGTGTTAAGAACTCCAGTCAGGCGCTGATTGCAATAACAGCAAGAAAATTTTCCAATAATAAGATTGATTTTACATAAATTGAAATCTAAAACGTGGTCAATTCTAAACTCCGCCAGTGCTTTAAAGTGACTGTGTTATTGGGTTTTAGTGCCGATAATGTGAAATGATTTTCAAAAGCGATCAAACTGACAAGACGGTACGGAGAGAACAAGTTTTGTAGCATCGAGTAGGCATTGTTGGACTGAGATTTAACGATGAGTTACGAATAGTGGTTTCAATGATTTCAAGTTAATTTTGCTATTTCGTGGAGAAAAGAGCAGGGATACTCCCCGTACCCCGTTCTTTTCTGCGACGTTAATACTGTCTGCGGTGCTGATAATTATGCATTAACAATTAGGTAGTAAAATAAAAATCAACCTAACTAACCTAACCACCTAACCATCACATGAGAGAATGAAATCATTATAGGAAAATGAAGGAAAACATTATTTCCGCCGTCAAATGAAATCTGAGGTTGTAAAAAAATACATTAATCGTTACAAAATAAAACCAAAAATCGACGTGTCCAGGAGTTGAACCGAGGACCTCCTGCACCCTAAGCGAGTACATGCCAAGCACCCAGCTGGCAGACAGCGCTATAGCACGAAAGAAATAGCTGAAGAGGCGGTACAATAACCAACCGTTATTCGTCCGCCGCAGCAGCACTAATGCGTCCCGGCTCGATACTACAAGGTTTGTTCTCTCCGTACCGCATTCGCTCAACCAGTGGCAGAAGATAACTGGAAACTGAACTACGAACGTGAACCGTCAATACTGACATTAGAAATGGGGACAGCCATACGAAAACTAAAAACTGGTCATTTACTAATGGAGTAGGGGGTGGCAGTTGTCACAAATTTGTGACCTTGGCTTCTAGTACTTATACATAACACATCCCAAGTTACTGTACTCTTAGTAACTTGCTTCACATATTACCCCCTATTTACTCCTATTTACTCCCCTCGTTAGAGTACATACGTGAACGTAATTTCAAGTCGGCATTCCAGAGAAATCGTACGCGCAAAAGAATTACGACAGAATTTTTCTTTGCCTCAAATTGAAAATCTCAACGTTTCATCATATTTTAAACCTATTTCAACAAAACATTTTTGTTTTAAGATTACTGCACTTCCATACCATTAAATGGATGTAGAAGTAATAAGAAGTTATACCTAAATAAATTTACTTTTAAAAATTAACAAAAGTGCGACAATATATCAAAACTTTAACAAATAGGTGAGGAGTGTGTTACAACATGTTTACATCAAGTTTCATGTTTTTCAATTTAAGGTACCTACTTGTGTTATCGCTTAATGATTTCTAACTATACAAGTTAGGTGTAATGTGAACTTAAAAATATTAAATCGATAACATTTTACAAAAACAAGTTAAAAAATATATTTTGAGAAAGAATTACATTCATTTTCATTCAAATTTAAAAATTCACGATATACATGTCTTAAAACTTTACTTTAAGGCTAATTATAGAAAGGATTAAATAAAACTGGATAAGTCAATAGTTTCACCAGTGAATTAAGGACAGTTTTAATGTCAACGGGCATGGACTGTGGTTAAAAGTTCCTTTGATACTCTAAACCAAGACTTTTACAGTAATGCTATTAATGCAGGAAAATAAATATACATATTCCTTAGTAAAAATTATGTGGGAATGAATGCGAATACCATTAGCTACCTATGCAACAAGTCTGAAAAAGTAATTTGCTCCGTATTAAGCGTAAGAGTTTTAACCTAGGCGATTACCGAGATAAAAAATATGTCATAAATGTTTAGAAGATGATTAACTGAGCATTCTTAAATTTTCAAATTTGATATTTACAAAAGGGAAGTCGTTTCCTTTCTGATAATTTCAAATTCCTTCCCAAATGCCACAACACGTACTACCAAACGAATCACCAACATTTTAGAAAAGAAATAAATAATGGGTAATTATTTTCTCCCTCGTCTCTCTGCCCATGAATAAAAATCATTCTATATAAAAGTAAGTTTTAATATTTAAATATAAACCACGTCTCATGAAGCTGTCTATTTCCGAGACAATTAGTGGATCGGTTTTATGAGCCTCGAAAAAAATACCCAATAAGAAACAAGGAAAGGATATACCAGATTTAATCAATTATAGGTAATAATTTCATTATTATTTCAATAGATATTTTGTATTGTAATCCTTATATTTACTGTAAATTATAATTATGAATTAGACGATAGTTAAATAGGTACATATAATATATTTTAAAATTATAATAAAGAACGTGAAATACAAGTAAGTGAAAGCTTTTAACAATCCGCCATCTTGGGGCGCCAGCCATATTAGATTTAGAACGATAGAACGATAAAGCAAGTTAAATAAAAGATTTTAAAATATGATGAATAATTCTAGAATTTATTTATTTATTTATTACTGCAACAAGATTAGCAAAACAAAGAGTCTTAACCTAGTTTACAATGAAAAAAAAATGACAACTGAGGAGACATATTGTGTCAAGCAATATTTACATTCTCTTAAGAGTATGTTGCATTAATATAGCAATATTAACAAAAGGAATTGCTGTAATAAGTATTTTAATTATATTATACTAAGCATCTAACCTAATATCTATGTAGTTTATAACATAATAAAATATAAAGCCTATAATAGCAAGTAGAGTGAGTGAATATGTTAAGAGAAAAAGGAAAAAGAGAAAAAAAAACAATTTAAATCGGTCTAGGGTAAATGTAGTGATTTATATACAGAGGTGAGAGTCATGAAAAAATTTGAAAAATGTTGTAATGTATCAGTGAGCGGTAGATTAATAAGACAATATTAATACGGAAATTATTGTCTATATAAATATAAATTTCTATCTATAGTGAGCAAATAATGTACGGTAATTTGTGTTAAATTACGCTAAGATGGGTAGAAGTGAAGTGTAGTTTTCAATTAAATATTTTTTTGTTTCTCATCTGAACCACTTTTTCCTCATTATTTTTATGTGTGGTGGAAGTACATTAAATAATTTGATTCCGTTGTATTTGATACGTTTTTGCGAGACATTATTACTAAAAAACGGTACTTTGTACGCGCTGTTTATCCTAGCCCTCATTTTATATTGGTGTTCAACAATGGAACCAATCGTCTTTTTTTTGCTGTATGCATATATTACAGCCGCATGCACATATAGAAATATTCAAAAACTATAATTAACAATTAAGCGAACTAAATTGGTAAATTAATATATACCAAAGTGCATAAACCGGTGTGCGACTGCTACGATGCTAGCCCAAGCTAAGCAACGAATGCGTTCTTAGTCCAGCTCTTGTTTATTGTATGGGAGAAAAGGATGTGGAGAAGAGCAGTAGACGATAAGCAACAAAATTGAAGAAAATTATGTTTTGTACAAAAAAGTCGGCAGGGTATGTGTGCTTGTCTATTAGGGTATACTCAAGAGGCATACCCGAATGAAATTTGTATATACAGTGCGTCCGCCTCGATTCACAGACGTGACACCACTGAATTTTTATTTATTGGGATTACTGAAACAGACAATTTAGAAAAATTCTCATAGTGATAGAGATAAACTATGCGCCACTATTCGGCAAGCATTCCAAGAAATTACTCCCCAAGAACTGAGAAAAGCGGTTCGATAAATGTATTAGGTTGAATGGTAATTCAGTGGAAGCTAATCAAGTAGTTTCTGTTAAATTCTGTTACCTTAAATATTATTATTATTATTTACTAAGTTTATTTGTTAAAACGACTAATTGATATGTTTAACTCCTGGAAGAAATTAGGTACCTACTAAAAATAAACATTTTTTCCCAAAAAGGTTTAGCTTGCAAGCCCGAACATTTTTTCTTATGAAATTTTTTTTTCGATTAAACAAAGCCTACTATGAAACATATTTACAGGATTTTGCACACAGCAGAAAAACAGAAAAACTAGCTGTAAAATTATTGATTTCCAATCTTTGCATTTCTTCGATAACCTCAATTCTGGTTATGCTAGCAATTAAAATTCTAAAATGAACTTGTCTATTTCTTCCACATAGTCCCCTACAGCCATGCAGAGTAAATTAGTATCTACATAAACCCTTAAGATCATGAAGATTCAGTTAGCAATAAGAACAAAGGCCTGAACTGAATTTATTTGCATACCTTGTCTTTGGAAATTTCATTCTAATCGATTACATTTTCATGAAATCTATTGTCCGTTTTTTGGAAATACTTAGCCTTTATTCTCAGTTTTAACTGAATCTTCATGATCGTAAGGTGTTATGTAGATACTAGTTTATTTTCCGTGGCCGTATGGTACTATGTGGATGCTAGTGTTACAATGAGATTTGTCAACTAAGAAATAGACAAATTCATTTTAGGATTTTAGAATTCAGGTTAAGATTGGAAATCAATAATTTCAGTTTTCTTTTTAGGTCTCATATATAGTTTTTTCTGCTGTCTGCAAAATGCTATAAAGAATTTGTTTCATTACAATTATAAGCAAATAAGAAAATAATTCACTTTTAAAAAAGCTGTTCTGTAAAATTTTCGTATTTTTTTAAACGATTTCAGTAGGAAATAGTCGACGAAGTAATTTCTTTTTCGGAAAAATAATCAATTTGGCTGATTGTATAACTGATAACAGTTTGAAGTTGATTTAAAAAAAACGGAGGAAGATAGGAGGATGTGCAGGCTGAAGGTGAGAAATACTGTAGATAAGGGCCAGAAATAAGCAGAGCTATTGCCAATTCCAGAGTTCTTTATTTAATACCTCGGCTGATATCATACACCGCATATGTTCAGTTTCGTACCCAAAAATGAAAGAAATTGAAATTTAAGACATTTATTTTGGAAAATAAAACTAATGTGAAAAAAATACAAACTGTTTTTAAGAAAAACAATTGATGATAAAAGAATCGTTTGGTATTGCAGGAAACTTTCTCGTTTACATTACGTAGGTACATTTCTTACCAGGCCATAATTAGTTCCACATTCACCTAGTGGAGTAGAAGTACAGTACAGTTATAAACTTTTCAAAAAATTCTTATGTTGAAATAGAATGTCAAAATTTTAAATTTGAATAAAAAAAGAAATTCTGTCGTTCGGTCTATCGCGCTGTCGGTCGGTATGTCTGTAACTTTTCTTGTTCACATGTTTTCTCTGGAACGGTTTAAGACTTGAAATTTGGTACATACATGTAATTATATTTTGAGCTTACTACAGTGAAGGGTTGGGGGTTAGTAGGGGTAAGTTGGGGAAATAAGTATGTGCCGATAACATTTCGATATTCCCTTGAAGTTTGATACACGTATGTATAATACATAGGTGTACCAAACTTCAACGATATAAGCGACTAGACTATAATTTGAGATAATTCCGTTGAACGATTGGGGGGAAAATAGGGGAAATAAGTAAATTAAGTTAGCAAGAGTTCAAAAACTTATGGTTTGTTGTATATATTGGATACCAAGGCCTCTATTTTTTTTTTACCTCTGCCATCCAAGAGAGATTAATCTTCCGCAAAACTGACCTTTAGAATTGATATCTGTTATATCGTAATTATGAAATATTTGACATATTTGCCCCTGTTGAATAGAAAAATATAAAATTTAATCTAAATCCGTTCTAAAATAAGAATTCAAAATTATTCTAATGGAGTACTAATATTATTAAAAAGGAATCTTACACTATCTAACTATATACAGAAGCACAAGTTAAAAATGGAGATATATGTCTTTGACATTTGTATAAGAATCCCAAAAATAAAAAAGGAACATTAACAAAACGTCACAATCAACATTTAGATAATGTTGTTAAAAGCAAATTATAAAGTTTTAGTACTTACTTGTGTAATAATAATTTCTCATTTTGCTTTTTAGTTTCACTTGAACCAAAACAAAATCAACGTACTTTGTAGTATTAAGATAAAATATGCTACAGCCAGAATAAAACTTGACTTTGCAATCTTATCGTTTAATAACAGCAAATGATTAATAATTAAATGTAACAAACGTTATATAACTTAAGGGGAAGTCCTTTGATAATAAAGATAAAATAAAATTAGGTTGTTGGAGGTAATGTAAAGAGACTGACTATGCACATACATTTAAAGAATTATTTAACCGTTAATTCAAAATTGTTCATACATATCGATACAAAGAATTTCTTGGCAGTCGTGAAGATAATAAGAATTTTGCTGTGATAGTAACTAGAGTTTTAAACTAAACTTCATATAATAATTTTTATTACTTCATAAAACTAATAATATTATAAAGGAAGAAATGATTGAAGGGGAAGATGCTCGTTTTCAAAGATAAAATTAAATGAAGTTCAACATTCGGATCGGATTGTTTTAAACTCGTCTACACAGCCTCACAAAAAAAGTTTTGATCCGGATGACTGCCCATGGTATTCTTATGTATTATTAAATGTGGCCATATGTTGTTTACTGATGACGCTACAGTCATAAATATCGATTCAAATTATGAAACTCTTTGCCATAGCTTTATGGCAAAATCAAAATATGATGCAGAATAATGGTTCCTATGTCATTTTTTAAAATTAAATAATGATAAAACTGAGGATATGCTTTTCAGATTAAGGCATCAAACTATCAATAATCATATTAAAGCAACATTTCTGGTGGTCATGTGGAATCCTGTACTAAAATGGGACCAACACATTGAGTATATATAATAAGTTATCTAAACATCTATATTTGATTAAATCCTCAAATTACTTCACGTGAAATAACTCTGATGACTTTTATGCTCTGATCCATTCCACCTTAAGCTATGCAATACTTGTATTGGGCCACTCTGCCCACAGTGAAAAGGTTCTTAAGATTTAAAGGAAAGCTATAAGGCTGGTACTAGGATTGGAACATAGGCCAGATGTTAAAGAACATTTTAAAAACCTTGGTAAGTATATTAACTACACCAAGTATATATAGTTATCAAACCCTAATTTATGTTATAAATAACACCCATAAATATTATAATGTATCCTAAGCACATAATCACAATACTCATAGAAACTCCAACATATACAGTAAATATTTCAGGTTAAGAAAATCAAGAAATAGTGTAGATTGCTATGGTCCATGGTTTTATAGTAAATTACTTCCTTGCCAAAAAAATACTCTCCCTAAATCTATTTAAGACAAAATTAAATCAGTCCTAGTAGCTCCTGCATTTTATAGTTTGAAAGAATTCCTAGAAAGTGATTTGTACTCAAACTTTTCTATGCAGGTGTTAGTTCTGTCTGTTCTGACAACCGTTGCCTTATTATGATTAATTAGACAAGCACATATTTTTCTCTTATAAATGCATTTTATTTCCTTACTATTATTTATTGCATGTCTAAATTTTTTTGTTATTTTATTGAATTTGATGTAATTTTTTTAATTTGTGTAATAATTATCTTCTATTTCAAGCACACGTATATATTCGATTCTATTCTACTATATTCTATTCTTTTTTCGGGGAACGCAATCAAGCTTTTTATATTTAAATACAAATCTACAAGTATTTTGAATATATTGAAGATAGTTTCTTTCTTAAGTTGTCTAGACAAAGAGAATATATTATATTACAGAGTTTCATAGTTTTTTCTCATCTTAAAGTTTAGATTACTTGTATTTGTATATACAGCTTGAATGCAACATAACATTGTTTTACTAAAAAAGATTTGGTGAAAGGTAAATTCTTTTCAAATACCAAGTTTTTTTATTTTCATTACAGACTTCAAAGGGTATTGTTTGTCTCAATTAAGTTCAAGACTATTTTTTTTAAATTGATGATCTCTTAGTAAGAAAGGTAACTGATCCATGTTATGATTGAGTATAACAAGTGTGGGTATAACCTTTGTTCAATATTTGAACAAAAATAATAATTGCTGATATTGTATCGCGAAAACAATCACAAGTGAAAGAATAGCATCTTAAGATCAGTTTTCGATACCAAATCACAGTATATATCTATTATTTATAAGATATCAGTTGTTTTATATCTCTTAAATGGACTCATGTGCTAACATAAATCAATCGAAGATTGCTGTGCTGTGGTTTGGCAGCAAATTTCCAGCCATAGGATTTCTTGTATACAGGGTGTATCGGACACGGTGCACCAGATCTACGCAGCGTATCCGGAAGAGTGCTACATATTTGAAAATACGCTGACAACATCTATAGTAACACCATACTAGCAATGTCGGTGGGTAGCCGACCAATACGATAGATAGCATGATCAAGCGTGCTCGTCACTAATACGCTTTAGCCTGCTGCTCTACTGTCTTAAGAATATGTGTCCGATGATGTTAAAATATCTAAAGCATTAAAATATTGATAAAAAATCTATTTCGTTGGACATATTTCTAAAACGAATTATGATAACATTGTGCGATTTTCTTCACAACTATAATTTACAGAAACATTTTATTAATAATGGTAATAAATTTGTTGGCTACTTAATGACGTAGATACAGAACTTATGCATGTACACTTTAAAGTAAATCATCTACTTTTGAATGTCTTGCAAATCTTTAAAACTTCGTATTCAAATCAAATTGCTCTTCTGGACATATTTCAAAACTGGTTATTATCCAATTTTGGTAGCAGAATATGGTAGTTGCTAAATAGTACAAGTTGTAACAAGTATGATATAAATAAGAGTTAATATTTAACCTCTTTTCATCAAAAGAAAAAGAATTTAGGTATCTTTCATCTTTATACTTGTGCTCCGCTATAATTCTGGATTAGCGTAAGCGATTTGTTTGAAATCTATTGCAATCTGTGGGACATGTCGGTGATTCCATTGTAGCTACATCAAGATCCGTCTAGTATAAGGTGAGCAAGAATAGTTATTAATTGCAAATATCGCTAATGGGCTAGTGATAATGAAAAACGATTTGTAATAACATTATTCTTTTTACAAACTATAGGGTTTTGTTGCTCAGCGCTGATCGCATTGTAGTCTCTCCATCAAGGGACAACCAGTGCACAGTCGATCGATATGAGGTTACTGCAAAACTGTGCTAATGATGAAATCAAACTTATAAGGTTCGCGAGACAAAATTTAATTTAATAACTATTGTGAATTTTTTTGATGGCAGTTCAATTATGTTCTAAATTATGTTTATATTTCTCAAACAAATATTAATATTATTATGATATATTTAATATTGAACGTGTTTGTGTATTAAAGAGTTCAGCAAATAATGAACAAAGAAAAGAAGAATAATATGCGAACCACAATTTTTATTCTTTGTTAATTAAGTTCCTCTTACACATTTTTGATAAAACGTGCTAAAGCCATTAACTTGTTTTATTTCGGGAAATATTTTCCGCAAGTATCACTTGTGCTTTTAAATTTTATCTATTATCTTTTCTAAAGTTTCTTCTGCAAAGTTAATGCAACTCATGCAATTGTAATAATATAAGACGTAGACGTAGACAAAAATGAACTTGTCTACCTGTCTTACTATTTCAATTTTCCTACTTTTATATTTTGAATCCATAAAGTGTTAGTTAAAGCTAAAATTTATTAAAACAGAAGAATCTACAGGTACGAATTGTATTGAAACATTCTTTATAGGATTTTGCAAACAGCAGAAAAATTAACTATTTATAAAAGAAAAACTTTGTGTAGAAATATTAATGAAACATTTGCATTCTTTCGATAACCTGAATTCTGGTTATGCTAGCAAATTAAAATCCTAAAATGAATTTGTCTAATTTCTTATTTGACAATTCTCATTCCAACACTAGCATCCACACAGTCCCCTACGGCCATGCAGGTTAAACTAGTATCCACATAACCCCCTACGATTATGAAGACTCAGTTAAAAATGAGAACAAAGACCTAAAATGAATTTATTTATCTACCTTGTCTTAAAAAATTTTTCATTCCAATGGATTACATTTTCATGAAATCTATCATTCTGTTTCCTGGAAATGCTTAGCCTTTGAAACGTTTTTCGCCCTTATTCTGGAGCTCATCAGAAAGACATAAAGCCATTCATAAAGATGTTTCATGCAAAACCAAGACAATTTCTATGAATAAGTGTGAAATGATTATATTTGACATTGACTGATAAAAACAACCTCACCTATCTATTAGCTAACTAGTATTGGAGCCTATATACTCTATGCATGTTTAAAAATGAATTATTATTTGTTTGCTTATAATTGTATTGAAACATTCTTTATAGGATTTTGCAAACAGCAGAAAAATTAACTATCTATAAAAGAAAAACTTTGTGTAGAAATATTAATGAAACATTTGCATTCTTTCGATAACCTGAATTCTGGTTATGCTAGCAAATTAAAATCCTAAAATGAATTTGTCTAATTTCTTATTTGACAATTCTCATTCCAACACTAGCATCCACACAGTCCCCTACGGCCATGCAGATTAAACTAGTATCCACATAACCCCCTACGATTATGAAGACTCAGTTAAAAATGAGAACAAAGACCTAAAATGAATTTATTTATCTACCTTGTCTTAAAAAATTTTTCATTCCAATGGATTACATTTTCATGAAATCTATCATTCTGTTTCCTGGAAATGCTTAGCCTTTGAAACGTTTTTCGCCCTTATTCTGGAGCTCATCAGAAAGACATAAAGCCATTCATAAAGATGTTTCATGCAAAACCAAGACAATTTCTATGAATAAGTGTGAAATGATTATATTTGACATTGACTGATAAAAACAACCTCATCTATCTATTAGCTAACTAGTATTGGAGCCTATATACTCTATGCATGTTTAAAAATGAATTATTATTTGTTTGCTTATAATTGTATTGAAACATTCTTTATAGGATTTTGCAAACAGCAGAAAAATTAACTATCTATAAAAGAAAAACTTTGTGTAGAAATATTAATGAAACATTTGCATTCTTTCGATAACCTGAATTCTGGTTATGCTAGATTTCATGAAAATGTAATCCATTGGAATGAAAATTTTTTTAAGACAAGGTAGATAAATAAATTCATTTTAGGTCTTTGTTCTCATTTTTAACTGAGTCTTCATAATCGTAGGGGGTTATGTGGATACTAGTTTAATCTGCATGGCCGTAGGGGACTGTGTGGATGCTAGTGTTGGAATGAGAATTGTCAAATAAGAAATTAGACAAATTCATTTTAGGATTTTAATTTGCTAGCATAACCAGAATTCAGGTTATCGAAAGAATGCAAATGTTTCATTAATATTTCTACACAAAGTTTTTGTTTTATAGATAGTTAATTTTTCTGCTGTTTGCAAAATCCTATAAAGAATGTTTCAATACAATTATAAGCAAACAAATAATAATTCATTTTTAAACATACAGGTACGAGTTATATAAAACTACATATGGAGACAAGTTGTACGTAATCACCCTGGAAAGCTATGAGTTAAAAATGTCCATCAAAAATAACAATACGTTAATAAATCCGAACACCTAACAACCGTTACAATTCGTAGCACATATTCAACTTTTTATTGATATTTCTGCCACCGTTCGTGAAGAGGATGGTGAGTATAGCATTTCTCCATACGTCGGAAATCCGTCCTTCCTCTAAACACGTGTTGAAAAAAATGAGAAATGCCTTGTCTAGAGGCTGTGCGAAACCTCTAGGCAAGGCACTTATCATTCTCCTCAACAAGTGTCTAGTAGGAAATATCTTTGATGCATGAAGGAATGCTGAAGTCATCATCTTTGAGAATGGCCATTCGATGAATATCAAAAATTACTAGCCAATCAACCTCCTCTCTGTACTATACAAGCTCCCTACGAACACTCATATCAAAAATATCGATCTCTACCAACCTATAAAGCAAGTTGAAATCAAATCGAGATATAGCTCGATCGATCAAATCCAGATAGTGCGCATGCTAATGGAGAAATGTCCCACTCACCTGGCGTTCGTCGATTACTGGAAGGCTTTCGACTTTATGGAAATTTGGGCACTTCCATATGGAATGGATGCTGCGAGGATAGTCTCAGGATGCTCGAGTCTTATGAGAGACATCTCTCCACTCTCCACGTCAGACTCGAGGGAGGTTCAGTAACCACCAAAAGAAGAGTCGGACAAGGCGACACTATGTCACTGAAGCTCTTCGCCCTAACGTTACAGGACGATTTCAAATACCTGATGCAGGAGTTGAGGGAAGTCAGTATAGATAGGAATCTCTTGAGTTATCTTCGCTTCCCTGATAGCATTATTCTATTGAGTCATATGCTGAGAAGGTTGATTAAGAGAGAGATTTATTTTCCGAAACTTCCTTCAGCGTGAAGGAAATTTCAGAATATAAATCACCTGAAGACTAAGGTCCTAAGTGCTGAAAACATCCAAATCTCATTCGCCAAGTAATATATATTCGTCGTCAGGGATAAAATTAGGTGAACAAATGCGGTAATGCAGTTGCTGCCCAGGGAAACTAGTTGGAATATTGGGCGTCCCCATACAAAATGAAGTTTGGAAGTGTCTGACAACATAACCAATTAGCAGACCGATTCTCTAAACAGTCGCCTGGCGATGCATATTTTTTGGAAAATTGACCCGTTGCTGTTGCTGTTGCTATCTCCAGATCCGCAAATCGAAAGCACGAATATGCCTTTTTTCTCCTACTTAACAGCCCGTAACTCAATTGCATAAACAAAATGGCGGAAAGTAGGATAACTCAGACCTTTTCACACTTCCTGGAATGTCGGTACTTAAAAATCTGGTCAACTGGTAAGTTGCCGACTTTGCTACTTGTAGTCTTGATCATTCAAATTTCACTTTCACAGCGGCTGGAATTATCAGCCAGAGCTGCAATCTATATCATATCTTGCTTACTGCCTCATATCCACATCCAAGTTTAGAGTGCTTGGATGGTTTTCATTTGTACAGTCAACAGTCATAATAATCATTTTGTCTCATTCACACGTAAACTATACTCAAAGTTTAGTATTTCATCAGATGTATAAGCTCACACTTATTTTCTACATATAAGGTGGTATCATTTGGAAATCTCAAATGAAAACAAAAGTGACTTTCGTGTATAGCTTATCGTAACCGCCGTATTACACATATCGTATCATGTGTTCAGGTGTTAAAGTGGGCTGGGCAGAACACAGTTCTATTTGATGCCTTTACTATATTTATATCTTTATTTAATTCATGTCATCGCCTCCCACCAACTCAAAATATTCCTTCTATAATCGGCTAATAATAGAAATCTAAGTATTCCCACCTTCAATAATACATTCATCAGTTTATATTGATTTACATTATTAAAAGCATTACGAGTCTATTCAGTCTAAGAATGAAGTATTACTGACACTGATTTACACAGCCACACATGCAACAATCAGAATTTGAAACGGTTACTGCTCAAGTCGATCATAGGCCGTAAAAGGCCGACTGTATATACTTTGTGTTTTCTTAATATTTTCAAGTTTTTTCCACTTCTTCTTCATAAAAAAAAATAGTTAACTTACCAATAAATACATTTTTTATATAATCTGTCTGAATTCCGTAAATAGTGCATGTTTGTGCATACGTCCGTATAAACCTTGGTGAACATAAAATATGCTCAAGAAGTTTGGTGTGCAAATTCTGAAACACTGATGTTTCAATATTCACAATAACTAATGCATAAATTTACTTGTTCGAAAGGCAAACGCAATTGTTATTTATTCAGCAGGGTTCTGCTTTTGACTAAGAGAGGTTTTTTTGGGGAAAAGAAATTAATGCAAATTGGAGTACATTTCAGATTTGAATAAAATTATTTTTAATTTGCTTAGCATAATCAGAAGTCAGTTTATCGAAAGAATGCAAAGATTTCATTAATATTTTTTAATCATACAGCTTTTCTTTTAGTTCTCATAGATAGTTTTTTTCCGCTGTTTGCAAAATCCTATAAAGATTATGTTTCACTACTATAAGCAAACAAATAATAAATAATTCACTTTTAAACATAAAAAATAAAATCATATCCCAACAATCTCTTATTGTCTAGTTCAGGTTTTATTTCAGGTCTAGTCCTAACTGTCTCCATTTTCAAATAATATTGATCATTATTTGACAAATTAGCTAACGCGGAGACACTATGTCTGCAAATTGAACAATGTAAAATCATAAAATCATTATATAAAACAAACAATACGTGCTCAGAATACCATTCCGAATCAGCTGGTCCTTCTAGGTAGAGAAAAGAGTCTTGAAACGCTGTAATAAAAGTCAAATCTAGTCACAAGAATATGTTTCTGTAATGTGAAATTTCAACGAAACAATTTATAAAGAAATTCTATATATGTTAACGACTACCGACATATTCTCCTCGAATTCTTTGAAATATTGAGTTTTAGGTTTTCGAATATCTTTAGATTACACAGACAGCCGCTTAAAATCATTGTCTTTATAAGAGCTTGATAAATATGAATTAAAAAACCTCTCGAATACCTATATTATTTATTTATTGTCTTATCTTTTATATTATTAATAATTTTGTGTTTTCTAGTACAACATTTATCAACTTATTAACTTATGTCTGATAAGATATTTTCGCTTAAAACGGTAATCATAAAAAACAAGGAAAAGGCATTTTTACTAGAATTTCAGTTTTAAATAAAAATTATCAAAACAATCTTTAGTGTTTACAGAGGTGTAGATAAAGTCATTTTTTATTACCATTGTAAAGCTTAATATGTTAAACTAACGGATATTTAATAAGCAAAGCTTTCAGCTAGTTACGGGATGGCCAAAACACTGCCTGTAAGGCCAATAAGCTGAGAAGAAGAACTAGTTATAAACAATAATAACTATCGAAGAGTATTTAGTTTTAAGTTATAAGTAACTTTGTAAAATTTTGCATGTTATTTCGAGATATATGAATTTTCGAAGCATGCTCAGTTAATCGATTTATCTGTTAATTTATTGGATGAGTATTATATCAATAGAAGCTTCAAATCTGCCTAACCAAGATGATCTTCTCTCTGGAGAGATATAATAATATTCTCATTTCTTAAAGGACAAAACTTTTAGGAGAGACAGTATTTATTGCCAAATACTGCGATCAATGTAAGATATGGCAACTTAATTTTCTCTGTTAGTGTGGATTTCAGCTTTAATTTGGTGCTAGTTTTATTCTTTAACTCGATGAACTACATAACTAAATAAAAGAAAAAAGAAAATATGGATTGCCAATAAATACGATAAATTAATTTTAATGGCCTTATTTATATACTTAACCAGGACACACACATGGACATCCGGGACTCCATGGTCGCAAGTCAAACACCTTAGCACTGCACAACTGAGCTGATACCTAAATTAGAATCATAATTAAGGTTCCCTTCGCTGTTGGATAAAGTTTTCGTGGTGCAACCTCCAATCAAGAACATATGCCTAGATACATAACGTGTATTCGTTTGTTTGTCAAGATAATGACCATCCGAGACACTTCAGATTTAAACATGCTAAGAGAATCCAGAGATCCTGATTGGTTAGTCAATCTATTCACGGCTGTTACCTTCATAAACGTAACATGATGTGGTTCAGTTGCAATAACATTCTTGTATAAAGAGCAGGTAATGCAATAATTTATATTGATGGAAATATGTTATCCTTCTACACATACCCGCCACTGTTGCCTTTGGATTGTTATGATTTCTATCCCTTTCTATGGCTATATGATGTGATTATGTTGGGAGCAAACAAGATACGTATTAAAAAGATAGCTGTTATGTATCTAGACTTGTTCTTTGATTGGAGGGTGCAACCGTGGTGACTGCCTATTGTCATGGTAAATACTATCTTTTCTGAAAGTTTTGTCACTTAAAAAATGAACTCAATTTTTTTACTCCCGTCTCTCGGATTACAAATTTTGATTTACATGAAACTGTGATATGAGTGCGTTAGACACTTTATTTTACAATAAATTAAGTTGAAATAGAGTGCTATTGTTTACCTACATACTCATGAGCCTACCTCCCATCATAGATGATTAACTTTGGTAGCGGATATTAAATAAATTATTACCATAAAAAATTATCAAAGGACAACGACAATCCGACTGAAAGAAAAATAAAAGTCCAATAACTACAGTTGGAGATCTATTAAACACAAGATCATCTGCGAATCCTCTTTCACTTGATACTCCACTTAATAGGTTTTATATACTTTAGAGCTCTTGATTTGGAGTGTAAGCGTCTATAGGTAACTCAAAATAAGTTAATTCGACTTTTGACAAATGCGGACAGATACACGTCGATAACTGAATTACATCGTGCTACCGGCCTACCGCACATCAGGGATTACAGCGATGAAACTGCGCAGCAGTTTCTTACTAGTAAAATTCAGTTATCGACGATGACGACGGACTTAACACAAATTCGAGCATCCAACAGTACGAGACACACACATAAACTATTGAGACAGAGACTGCCCGTCAATTTCGATAGACTGCTGACTAATCACACAAAACTCACGTAAATAAGACAAAACACAACCCCACCCCACCCCACCTTCCCTCCTTCCCTCTAGCCTGATGAAACCAATATTCTGCCTCAAGTATGAATTATTTTAATTTCCCACATTAACGGGACCGTAAGAAAAGTCTACTCCGCATCCAGGAGTCTATATCCACTCCTGGCTAGGGGTAGCGGACTCAACAGGATGAATAAAAAACTGTTGTATACGATGGTGATAAGACCGGCCATCACATACGCGGCGCCGGTATGGTGTAGCATACCGGCCACGACAATGCGAAAACTCCAAGTTTTGGAGCACAAATTTATGCGCCTCATTTCAGACTCGGGTAGGTACACCTCACTCAGAGACTTATATGACCGACGCAATGATTTCACACCACTAGCGGACTTCGTCCGGGAAACATCACAGAAATTCTATGACTTTCGACTGGGCGAAAGTCCGCTTATGCGCAACATTACCCAAATCAGAATGCATAATGCCCCTTTCCAAATTAAACATCCATTACCATACCAGGCGCTACCTATCTTTCGGCAACCTCTCTAACCAAACTGCTTTCTACCAAAACTTCTCACTACCACACACTTTTCACCACCGTATATTTTAATCTATACCTATCCCTTTTGTATTCCTAACTGTTTGTACTCTGTTTGTATTTTTGTAATTTTTGTAATTTTGTCATTTTGTCATTTTTTGTTAATAAATTCCCTCTCGACCGAGAAATTTGCAAAATTAAAATCTATTAAAAATCTGAACTTCCTTTCCTAAACCATAACTTCCCAATGGCGAGTAGACTTTTGGGTACAATTGCCTCGAATGGGTTTTTTCATTATGCTTTTTCCCGTCTCACCAAATCAAAATTCAAACAAAGTGAATTACGCGAACGAACGCTAAATAGTGATAAGTTTTAAAAGTTCAAGCCTGCTAAGCAGGCAAAACAACCAGTGCGCTAAATTTAAGCCGCTACAGGCGGCAGGAGTTTTAGCTATTTAGATTTAAGTTTTATTGAGCCGAACCGGTCGCGATCCGTCCAACCGCACTAACACCACGGCGCTGCGCGACGTGGTTGTACGGTTGGCCACGGATCACAAACCGGAGAGGCAATTATTGTAAATGTAAATTTGTTAATAAATTTGTTATGATGATGAAGGCCAAAAATGGCCTTACTGACGGTTTTTAATTATTATAAGCTTTATCAAGGTCCCCAGCCTTACCAGCGGCTCACATCGATTTTTGTTTTTATACTTGTATAAATTATAATTTGATGTTCTTACAATGTACACCATAGATCATAGATATTTAAGCGTACTAAACTCTGCAAGATAATATTTGAATAAATAACTTTGATGGTTAATGGCATTATTGACGAGTTCAAGGAGTAGCAACGGAACGAAACGCTAATATTTTTAAGCTCCACACCTGACATGTACTTTAGTTAAATAATCTGAAATCTCTAAAGGTAAAGGTAAATATGTAACAATATAGTATATAATTACGCTGTTCTATGTAAAGATGTTCATGCATGTTCATTATGTTATTTACCTTTTCGAGCATCACTTACTTCTTTCTCTTTTAATTTAAAACTGAATTGTCCTCCTAATGAATATATAGGGTTACTATATAAAAAAATGAGCAATAGCAGACCCACATATTCGTTAAGAGAATAATTTAAGCTTTAAATTATAAAAAGAAACAAACGGTGGTCTACATGATAAGTAACATAATGAACACACATAAACATCTTTACAGATATCTGCCGAGTATTGGTCAAAGGCATGTGAGGCAGACCATGAGAACCGTACAGGACATAAAATCGTGATAAATATCATCGTGGCGTTTTTCAGGTCACCTTTCATGTCACCTCTTAGTTCATAATTAATTTAATTTAAAATACCTTCGTAACGATTTTCGGAATCAATGTTTACGAAAATTCGATGAATCTTTCAAATCTAATATATTCTACAATAATCTCGGGGAAATCTTTGTTAATGTAGAGAAAAACTACGACAGAGAACAGATCTCGCCTACAGCTGTTTTCGAGTTATAAAAAGATAAAAATAGAACCACACAAATATACACACAAGCCAACTGCAGTAAATGAAAAAAGGGTCAACTTGGAAACTGCCTCGACAGTGTTAACTAAAATGATAATTTCAAAATTGAAATAATCAATTTTTAAATTAAAATGATATCGAACATGTACAATTTTTATATTTTTATCATAAAGTAAACTACTTGTGACTTAATTATGATACTTTCTACAGAAGTACATAGATAAAATACATGAGATTTCACTTCCTTTTCTCTATATAATAGCAGCAAAAATTGTTTGAATGTTATCGTACTATTCAATATTCTTATTGCAAGCGTTAGCAAATGAAAATATAAACATATATCTATCCAATCTTCATCCCCCGTTATTATGCATGCTTGTCCTTGAAGCCACTTTATTATTGTATAGCTTAAAATAGGCTGAGCGTAAAAATGAAAACATACGTATGGAATGCAGTTATTAATATTCAGCAATATAAATATGAATCCATGGTACGCAAGGGCCCTCTTTATTAAAGGAGTATGTTACCCTTTATTAAAATATTTTGATATTAAAGTTACTCGCCTCTTATTAGGGGAACAAATGAGACAATGAAATAAAAATGTCAGTGTTTTATTGAGTTTTTAAATATAATAATATAGTAAACCGGCTTTATTAACTTAAAATGGTTAATAAAATAAATGCTTCTCTAGACACCTAAAATAAGCCCGGTATCTATTGCAAAAATTCAATTTGCTCTTACATCATAAAAGTTTTTGGACAAATGTTAGATACGACAAATCTTTTTACAAGTTCTCAATATTTTCATCAAAAGACACTTTGAATCAATAGATAAACTAGCCAAAATTGAAAGTCTACTGTCACAATATTGTTTATGAGGAACAACTTATCATTATCATTGTTATTTGTGAACGAGATAGAAATTAATTCAACTTATTTCAACTGTTTGATATTCGAACACTTGACACTCATAATTTCCGTAAAACTATTAAGCACCAAATAATGTTACGTGCTACTGTTATTATACCCTTCCCAAACACAAAACGAAGAGTATATTGCATTCGATCGGCCCATTTCTAAAACCGGTAATATCGCTCGTAGAGACAAAATTTTCATATCATTGTGTTGGTGATCAAATTCTGAATAACTTTCAAAAATTTCGTTAATCTGTCTGTCTGCCTGCCTGTCTGTCGTCCGTCCGTCCGTTAGTCAAGTTTCTTGTAAGCACGATAACTTAAGAACGAAAACTCTGATTTTATTGAAATTTAGATAGTAAGTTAGTGTTACCTAATTTAATTATTACACTCTCTGCAGAAATTAAGATTAAAATCGTATTTGCCTTAGCATTCTTCTAAAATTATAGTAGTATAGTGGCGGCTCGTCAGGGGAGGCAGGGGTGGCTGAGCCTCCCCTTGGAAGAACCACCATATCTTCAAAAGTAATATCTTAAGAAATTTCTATTAGGTATATCTCAATTTTCAATACTTTTTATTGTTTATTATTCATTAATTAATTTTCAGTTTATATATAACATTTTTGCATTTCCTTTCCACAAACATACCTATAACGTTACAGTCCGGATAGTCTTTGTATGCATATTTCCCGGTCGGCCGGTCTTTTACTGAATGAACACTGCGGATCGCTGGAGGCTAATACGAAATAGCTTCCAACTTTACCGCATTTACTTATAACATGAATGACCTTGAATTTCTTTGCGCTGTGTAAAATAGCAACACTTGGAACAGCCAAGTATGAGGCTAGCCTCAGATCTTAGTTTTTATAGCGCATGTGCACAGGTCATTCAAGAGTCAGGTGATTCACAAAGAAAACGAACTGACGTCTGACAGTCTGACAGTTGCGTTTAACCGGTTAAGTACAACTTGACGTATAAATACATAAAACATTTGATAGGCGGACTAGAAATAAGTGCTCTAGGTGAAAATATTCCCAACAACATGTCTTGTTGTCCAGACGTGGTGGATTATTTGTTATTAAACTTACTCGTCTTACTCGTCTTATTTATGACGAAAAGGTAAGAATTAAAAGAAATGCCAGGCCTACACCAGCAATGCTTTCGTTAGTTTTTAAAAGTGGTAAACAAATTGTGATAACAATTATAAAAAAGTCGAGTGGTTAACGGCATCAACAGTTAGTTAGAAACAAATTATATTGTTGGAGATGTTTATTAATTACTAATGATCAATCCTCAATTTGGGGCAGGGCCGGGTTTAATAATTTGCAAAATTTGTCGCGAGGTTTAGAAAGGCACGAAAAATCCCAGGAGCACATTTCTTCTTGCATTAAATTCGAAATGTTTGGTAAACAAAATATTGTAAATTTCTTGGATTCTGCACATAACAGAGAAATAGAAAATGTTAACGAAAAGGTCCGTGAGAATACGGAAATATTAAAGAGGTTAATAGATGCCGTTATATAGTTATCTTCACAAGAAAATTCTTTCCGAGGACATGACGAAAAACGAGAATCGTGCAATAAAGGAAATTTCATAGAGCTGGTAGATTTTTTAAAAACTTATGACCCAAAATTAGAGAACTTTTTGAATAACGCCACTATTTTTTGAGACAATTCCGGTAAGCTTCTGTAGAATGATCATTTTCAACACTTAAACGCATAAAAACATTTTTACTAGAAACAAAATGAGTCAAGACCGCCTTTCAAATGTATCGCTTATTTCAATAGAAAAACGTTTTTTGTCAGAATTGAGTAAACGCGATTCATTTTATGATGAAATAATCAACCATTTTGCTAGTTCCAAAAATCGCAGGTTACCACTCATTTATAAAAATATTCAGGCTTTAAAGCAGAGATTAATATAGGTAGTTGTTATTTTAGAAAAAATATTTATTTGTGTTATTTATTTTTTAGGAAATATTTTTTATAATTCAAAACTATTTTAATTTCTATTAAAACTTATAATTTTATACGCCTGGCAGTGATAATGAATACAATTTTTTGTTTGTAGAAAAACACTTTAATTTTTTTACCAAAACCATTTTTATTTTTATTAAAAGTTATATAATTTAATTGCAAGTGGGATAGTAGGACTCCTTTGGATACCGATACTCGAGTCGTAGGAACGAGAATTTCATGAGAATGATTTTTTCAACTCATCATATTTTCTATTTCCTTTTCATTCTATTCTTTTATTAGTTCTATTCTCTCAAGTCGTGAATCGGTATCCTGGCGAACAACCCACGGCAAAAAAAATGTAACGCGCCGTTGTAATACCTCAGGGGTGGTGGGGAAATTTACAAATTGTAGTCATATTGCACATCAGTTGTCTTTCAGAATATCAAGCCTCCTCTGCAGGCAATATCACGAGCCGCCACTGTAGTAGTAGTTTGCGAATGAGCATAAACATTGGCAAAATGATGACTGACCAAGAATTTCTTTTACTGATGAGTGTAGGCTATAAATGCGGTGTATGTGAGGTAGAAAGAGAGAGAGAGAGAGAGAATTAATATAATTTAATTTTTTTATTTCTTCAATTTTTTATACAAAGTGATATTAGATTTATTTTAGTCAAAAACAATTGTCTCCCTCCAGTTGGATCCTCTATTTTTTCTAAATATGATAAGTTATATGTAGACCTGACTACATCAACCGTATGTGGGATCCTGGCTTATTTTATTTATATCAAATCCCAAGTTTCAGGACTCTTAATAGCTTGTTTTACTTATTTATCCCTATTTACCCCCAACCCTTAACGGAATAAGCTCAAAATATAATCTATAGTCTATTCAGTTTAAGAGTGAAGTAATCCTAACACTGATTTACACAGCTACACCACCCACAATTAGAATTTAAAGCGGTCACTGTTCAAGTCAGCCATTGGTCGCAAAGAACCGACTGTAGTGCGATACTGCGCCGCGTTTTGAAAAATGGGAAGACGGGAAATAACTTTCTGTTTTAAAAACGTTTCATGATTGAATTGAATGGAGTACAGTTTTAAATCTCGTTACAATATATATGTGTACAAAATATCAAGGCAATACCTTAAAGCGTTCCAGAGTAATCGTGTACATAAAAAATTGCAAACAGAAAGACCGACGGACAGTCAAACCGACAGACCGACTGTACCTTTTTCTCCCAAATTTTGAATCTTCACGTTTTATGATATTCTAAACCTATTTTAGAAAAAATTTAATTGTGTTTATAGCATAATAGGTGGTACTAACTATGACAGGCATTCTATATAAAACAGAATATATAATAAGGTTATATTCATAATCATATAGTCCAATAGAATTAGAAAAACCGCTGGATGAAATTCCTTACAGGTAACCACATAGTTTAGTCGATGTATTTATTGATAAGGAATATATCTGTGAATTTCCTTCCGTTCTAATGTGGGGAAACATTCTTTAATTAACATTTTTTTGCGAAAAAATCACGAGAAATCGAGTTTTCTAAGCGTAGCTTTAAGCTGATTGGTAATAGACATATTTGATATTATACGCTTCGTAGGTGATATGGTCAGTTAATTTTCCGCCCGAATCATTTAAATCGGTTAATAATTTTCTTAAATAATTGACAGAAACTGTCGAATAAATCGGAAATTTCAATAATTTTTATTTCCGTGAAAAATTTTCCTAAATCCTCAAAACTTGGTGGAAACATGTCTTATATAACTCTGAAGCTACCATAAAATTTTCATGAAAAAATATTTATAGGTCTTCTAGAAAATGCATTTGTTTATTAAAGAGATTTCAAATGTTTAATTCAATCTGACCCAGTACCCGTCGTAAAAAAATGACTCATCCGGAGCTCATTTTATTCGTTGTGATGTCTAGTTTACGAATACATTATTGGTATAACGATTTTTTAATATTCTCATAAACAAAATGGCATTTGAAAAAGTACGACTTTTTCTGACAGAGTTTTTTGCAAATATCCTAATAACAAATTAATTTATCGGCGTAAAACTTTCATATTCTCTGATATTTTTACACGAATTAAAAAAATATGATTGTTGTAAGATGTTTAGTAGCAGAGATAATTTTTTTACATTTTAATTACGCCATTTGTTTATTTATTAACATAAACATTTGAAATTTAGACAGTAACTAATTTAAGACTTGAATTTTGTAATTCTATGAACTGCTATGGATAATGTTATGTTTAAGGGGACGTAATGGTAATTGCTAAATGCCACAGTCTGAATGAGTTTTCGTGTTCCGCTCTCAGCAAATTAACTGTCTATATCACCTACGAAACGTATAACATCAAATATGGCTATTATCAACCATCTTAGAGCTACGCTTAAAAAAAACGATTTTTCGTAATTTTTTCGCAAAAAAACGTTAATTTAAAAATGTTCCCCCACTTTAAAATGGAAGGAAATTCACAGGTAAAAACGGCAATAAAAAGCAACCATCCAAATATCAGAGACAGAGCTATTATAAGCCGACAAGGTACTACAGAGCCGTATTTTAAATTTCTCCGGATTAGAGTGAACACAATATTATTACTAGAGGTTTTAAAATCGTATTTTTGGTAAAAACTTAATGACGGTTCTGGTACATTAAATTATCATACTCTGTTTTGCGTCAAGATCGGATATCTTGCCCACTCTTTGCGATATTGATAAATAAGCTCAAAGTACGGCTCTGCTTTTCTGTTCCCTTGGTATGACGTTCTAGTTAGGGGTGACTTGCGCAACTAAATTTCAGAAGGAAAGAAATTTTAATAAAAAGATGCTTGTTTCTGATTATTTTTTATTCTAATTATGCCAGAACATACTATATATGAGAACAATGCTGTTCCATGTATTAAGTATATAGCAGTTCCTTGTACGGTCACCAGTCTAAGTGCCGGCATTTATTTTATATGTTTGTGTATTGGTGTATCCATGTATTTAAATATTTATATTTTTATGTATTTGCATGTTTATATATTTAGGTATTTAGGTAGTTATATATCTATGTGATTATGTATTTATCTATTTATCTATTATGCATTTATTTATTTATATTTTTATATTTATATCCCATATTTGTATATTGTATAGAATATAGTAAGAAGGATCTTACTAGTTTGTAGCGTTATATTGAAAATAATAAAAAGATTTGAAAGGAAAGGAAAAAGCACTCGATCGGTGGAAGTTAAGCAACGTCGGTCGGGTTCAGCGCAAGGATTGGTGACCCAAGTTCTCGTTGGGGACCTCAGTCCATATGCTGAGCTGTAAGGCCAGACTGAACTTGGGCGACTTGGCGAGAGAACGACAAGGGCTGATAGCTGCACCAAGGGGCCCCTTATATACAGACTCGAAGTCTATTAAAGACCATGTCGGGATAAGGAGCCCTAATTAATAATAATTCCTTTTATTTCTCAATTCATTGTACACGGTGATTCTTTAACGACCTCTATCTCGGCCTTATATAAAAAAATATTTTAATAACTATTTAATCATTTCGAAATGAGTTTTTCTCAGGAATCCAAAAAAAATTATAGAAAAAAAAATTGAACGTAAAATAAAAAAGTTATAGATTAAATTTATATTTTCTTAAATGGGACACCCTATGTATTTTTAAATACTCTGATAGAGTATTTTTTTCTGATTTCAAAAATATGTCTTTTATATATGATATTTTTAACCGTGTTTAAGTTATTAATATTTAAAAATCACATTATCAAATTAAAATTATTGTTTTGAGACGTGACCTACCCATAAAAATTAATGAATTATTTTTTAACAATGCAATTTTTAATATTAATAACTCAAAAACGGTTAAAAATAACATATACAAGTGATATATTTTTAAAATCAGAAAGAATACTCTAGCAGAATATCTAAAAATATATAGGGTGTCCCATTAAAGAAAATATAAATTTAATCTATAACTTTCTTATTTTGGGTTCAATTTTTTTTTTCTATAAAATTTTTGGATTTCTGAGAAAAAATCATTTCGAAATGATTAAATAGTTATTGAAATATTTTTTTATATAAGGCCGAAATTAAGACCCAAAGTGGGGGCTCCTTAAAGAATCACCGTGTACAAGAATTATACAAATAATTGAAGAGAGCGTCAAATACAAACAATACATGCATTATATAATGTAACTACAAATACTACGAACATAACGATGGGTGTATATAACGTCCTGACATAAAGTGGTACAAACAAGGTATATTGTGTACATACATTTGAAGACAAACAGACACAATTAATTAGAGAAAAAATCATCAAGAGAAGTAACTGGCTTTATCGATGAGTAAGGCCTTAAGTCTTTTTTTGTAAATAAAAATCTTTTGAGACTTTTTTATCTCAATTGATAACGCGTTAAATATTTTCTAATCATTAAAGTGTATACTTTTTTGATAACGTGCTATTGAATGTTGATTGGGTATAAGATTGTTTTTAAATCTTGTCGAATAATTGTAGTTAGTCAGATATTTTTGGAAAGTGGGCAAATTTTTGTAAACAAAGTAACCTAGTTCGTAAATATAGGTGCCGGTTACTGTTAGAATTTTTAATTCTTTGAATGCTGCTCTGCCAGACTCCCTTTTTGACATCTTTGTTAATATGTTCAATGCATACTTTTGTAGAATAAATACGCGTTGAGAGTAACTACTTATTCCCCAGTTAATAATACCATATCGCATCTGATAGTGGAATTTTGCATAATATAGGCTAGTTACAATGTTTTGACCGCAGTGGATTGCTAGTGATCGTTACGCATAGCAAGAGGTGCGCAATTTATTACATAAATCATCGATGTGAATATCCCATTTTAATCCAGAGTCTAAAGTGACTCCCAGAATTTTACGTGAGTTGTAAATATTGAACAGGTCAGAATTTAAATCAACTTGGGACGTTTGTTGCTTGAAAAGTATATGGTTTTTTGCCTGTTTAAATTAATAAAATTATTTTCAGATCAGAGAATACATTTTTTATATTTATTTTCTGCCGATGAATTTATTGCTTCAGTCCCGTTGTTTTCCATGATTAAAAAAATTGTATCGTCAGCATAACATACTATTTGTAAGTTCTCAGTTGGCCTTAAAAAATGGACTAAATCATTGGCAAAGATAATATATAGGAGAGGGCCCAGAATGGAGCCTTGTGGGACACCTCGAGTTACTTTTCTAGGTTCACTTTTGACATCATTGATTTGAACAACTTGATCTCGATTACTTAGATATGATTTTATAAGATTTAATGGCGGCACCCTGATTCCATACCTGCATAGTTTTTCTAAGAGGAATTGGTGGTCTACGCAATCAAATACTCGAGAGAACTCAATGAACAGGCCAACCGGGCACATTTATTTATCAAATCCATTTACAACTTCTATATGAAAATTAATTAAAGCCGTATCCACACTTCTATTTTTCACGAAACCATGTTGTTCTGGCGAAATTATGTTATTACGTATACAAAAGGTTGCTAGCTGACCATTTAGAGCAGACTCATATAACTTGGAGAAATTTGATAATAATGTAATTGCTCGATAACTGTCATACAAGTTAGCGTCGCCTTTCTTATATAAAGGACAAAGGAGGGTGGTACGTACAAAATGGAGTATCTGCAATATACCTTCCGGGTCGCAGTAGGCAAGACCAATCGCCAAGTCCTTCAGACCAAAATCTAAAAAAAAATGTATTAAGTAATACATTATATTTACAATTTACCATTTTCTACCAAATTTGAACATGCCCCACTCTCCCATCTATACGCAAAAGCGACACAGCTTTGAGGTTCTTTATGTGCAGTAAATATATGGAGACGACTACACAGTAGACGCAAATGTTCTTCGATCATAGGATCTACCATGCGAATTTACAACTTCCAACGAATGGTATATTATAAATGCATACGCATGCGTAACTAGTAATCGATTCGCCGCAATATCACATCACATCAAACTCGTACTCAACAGTGTTGCCGATCGGCGGATAATTATCCGATTTGCGGATAATTTAGGAAGGCGTGGATAATTTTCTCACCTTGTTAAAAATCGGATAAAAAACGGATAATTTCTATCCAGTTATTTATTGTATATGTATTGCTGTGTTGCCGATTAGCGGACTTTTTCGGGCTGTTTTAATATTAAATGTGGAAATGAAGATTTGTTTCGTGTAATAGTGAATAATCGTCGAAAATTGTCCTCTGCTCTTAAAAAAAATTTGTAGAGAAATCGCCCCCTCCGCTCTGCAAAATTTCGACCGAGGGGGAAAAAAAATGTGCACCAGAGAAATCTCCCCCCCGCTCTTCAAAATTTGGCAAGTAAACATCTTCAACGAAATCCGAAATCTACCTGCCTTAATATCAACTTCGCACTCAGTATTCTCAAAAACTAAATGTTTGGGTCGGTATACTGGGTGAACATATTATTGGACCATTTTATATCGATGGCATCTTAAATGGCCAAAAATATTTGGGTTTGCTTTAACAGCAAATTGTCCCTAGGATTCAGGAAGTAGTAGGTGCTAGGTTTAATGAAATTTGGTTATAATAAGATGGTTGCCCTCCCCATAATAGAGTTATCGTTCGGCAGTGCATTTCCGAATAGACTTATTTCTGGGCATGGTAATATCTTATGGCCAGCTAGGTCAGCAGATCTTGCGCCTTGTGACTTTTTCTTGTGGGGCTTCTTAAAATCAAAAATTTATGGTTTTCAGGAAAATAGGCCCAACAATTTGCAGGAACTTCAATTAAATATTGAAAACGCCTGCTTAACTGTTACCCCTGTTATGTTGGGTAATGTTCGCCAAGGACTTTATAGTCGTTTGGGATATTGCTCAGCTCAGCAGGGAAGTCTATTTGAGCATTTATTACATTAAACTTGTTAGGTGTAAGTAATAAATGTTTTCCATAAGTCCATACATTTTTAAAAACTTTTAGAATATCGTTATTTTGTTTTACCCATTTTTAAGAATTATTTTTGTGTTAAGAATTACTTTTTTAATTTCCAAATTATAAAATTTTTCCATAATAGTGTCAACATTTATAATGTTTTTAAAACCAATTGTTTTTGCAATTTATTAGATTTCGCGAAGGGACGTGCATCCCACTTTACCTTTGCTGCATTGCTAAACTCCTACGCCCCCTGTCTCCTAAATGGGCAGCGGCAGTGACAACCCTCTCGGTCGATGTTTCGATGTCCTTGTTGTGCTCAATAGAGAACAAGCCTTCAAGGTATTACTGCATCAGTGTTGCCAGATTATTTCATTTATCATGCAAACAATTTATATTTTTTAAAACCCAACTCTTAGTTATGTTTTAGTAAGATAAAAAAGCAAATGAGCTAAACATAGTGATTTCACTGTTTAATATAAATTATAAAAATATGAATTTTATTTTAATCAATTAGATTCTATCATTCTACAAAACTTGGAGTCATTATGTATGAATAAAGCAGATCTGCCAACAACCAACATCCTCATTGGATATTTACGATAGTGAGATTAGGTAAGTGTAAATTGCGCTCAACTTTCCTATGATCGAAGAACTTCTGCGTCTACTGTATAAGCCTTGTGCTGTACAGCTGAACTACTCCTTTTCTAATTATATCTATTGGAGTTATATTTTTTGCATTCTGTTATTTTTCTGAATAAAGTGTATCATTGTTATTATTAATTTTTTTTACGATTTTTACTTCCACTCCACTACGTGGATGTGGAAGTAATAAATAATGTAGACTTAAATAGGATCATTTATAAAAAAAGCAAATAATTAGCCTATAATCTAGTATTCAAGGGAAATAGTGAATATACATTACTATTTTACCCTATAATATTGACAATCAAATTATATTCAGTCATGTAAAATGTTATCTCATTTTAACCCCATATGGCACAAATCATAAGTTCAGGAATCCCCTAACACACTATCCAAATTCCCACGCATAGTCATCGTATCAACAGATTGCTAACTAATTACAAATTAGTTTAAACTGATCATCAATTTATGATACTAGGAACATCACCATGGTGGATAATATTCCGAAATGAGAATAGCGATACTCTCACGGCGCATGGCGTCGTGCATATGGTACCTGTGCGACGCGACGTCCCGATGTATCGATATCCCATCGTCATCTGAAGGGAGGCCTTTTAATAATTTAGGTGTCATTTGTTTTGCTACAAATTAACGTGGGAATTTAAAATTTACCCTTGATCTATTTAGATAGTTGGTATGTGTTGTCAACCTATAACATCGGAGGAAAATATATTATTAATATAGTAATTAATTAAACTCCATTTATGATCATAAAAGTCCACCACGCTAAGGGGATTTTGTTCATTGAGGTATGAGTTATTTGTGTTTATGGTTATCCGTGTTTGTTAAATAATGTCTTTATATAGCACCAGCTTTTTGTTCAAGCTAACTAATATACGATTCAAATATATTGTAGTGTTTATTATGAGTCTATTCTAAATCAATCGCTGAAATTTAAATAATGTAAATTGGACACTTTTGAAGTTTTGCTAAGATATATTGAAAAATGTCCTACTTTTAAAGGAAATTTTGACCATACCAATATTAAATCCATTGTATCTTGGAAAATATGCCTACTATGTAAATTATATTTTAGACACTGATAAAACACTGGACTTTTTGTACGACGAAATTTTCTCATAATTTTTTATTCTAAAATTTTGCAGTTATTCTCAAAAACGTTACGTCATGTTTATTCGGTTATTTATCAATGTATTTAAAAATTTTTGTTAGAATAGTTAATTATGTAAAATGTATGCATTTTCAGAAAATATAATTGGTATACATCAAACATTAATTTAGTTAAGAAACGTAATAGATAATATTAGTGCAAACTTGGAATGATATTATCCTTTACGCTGGATAACTAAATTAATATTTGATATATACCTTTTTTCTGAAAATGCTTACATTTTACATAATTAACTATTTTAATAAAAAAAAATTAAATACATTGATAAATATCCGAATAAACATGATGTCAGGTATTTGAGAATAATTGCAAAATTTTAGAATATAAAATTATGAAAAAATTTCCTCGCCGTGCTTTATCGATGTCTAAAGTATTATTTACATAGTATGTATATTTTCCAATATATAATGGATTTAAAACTGGTATGGTCAAAATTTCCTTAAAAGTAGGACATTTTTCAATATAACTTAGCAGAACTTCAAGTGTCAAATGTACATTATTCAAATTTCAGTGAGTGATTTAGAATAGACTCATAATAAACATATAATTTTTTCAATTTTTTCTGCTCCTCCGTTTCTAAGATATTCGCGGTTAAAGTGAGAGGTTTGACATTTGACTCATATGTTAGTGGATAAAAAACTTTTATCATTAATAGTTTTGTATTTACAATTAATAAATACACATGTTCGTAATGCAAATTAGTTGTTTCTCAAATTAATGATAAACTACAAATAACCTGACTTGGAATTCACTCAATATTTTGCTAGTTTCCAAAAAGAAAATACTTCTAAGGACTATATCGAAAGTTACATTTTTTTAATTTTCAATAAGTTATATTTAAAGAACCGCTGCCTAAGGAATCACTACTTCCACAAACAGATTTTCCATCCAACTCTCTTGACCATATTTGCACTCTAGTATTTGGATATAATCAATCACAGAATTTTAATAATATTTGAGGCGGACGTCGTAAACAAAATTGAGACATAGACTCTTATTAGCTTGCTCTACTTACTTTCCTCAACTTATAACCCACCACCCTTTCAACTGAATCATCTCACTCAGATGTCATTATAATACATGCGTATACCAAATTTTAAGTGAACATCTCAATTTTATTTTATCACCTGCTTTAATACTGGAGTGGAGGTGGTGGAAGTGATTGTAAAATATAAAAAATCTGAGGCGTTGGTTTCTAGTATATACACCAAATCTCAAGTTTATGTGCTCTTACCAGCTTGCCTTAGTCATTTTCTCCTATTTACCTCTACTTACACACAACTCCTTTAACGCAATCATCTCAAAATACAATCTAGTTCCAGATGTTATTGTACCAAATCTCAAGTAAACATCTCAATTTAACTTTATCGGCTCATTTAATCATGGAGTGGGGGTGGTGGAGGGGTTGAAAAATGTTATAAAAAAATCTGAGACCCTCGCTTCTAGTACTTGCTTTACTTATGTTCTCCTAGTAACCCCTATACACACCCCAACCATTCAACGAATATATTAAAAAAGAATCCAGTTCCATATATCGTTAAAATACATACACATACTAAATTTCAAGTCAATGTCTTAAACCACTCCAGCGAAAACGTGCGCACAAAAAAGTTACAGACAGACAGAAGACAGAGCGATGGACCGACAGACAGACAGCCAGACATTAAATTTTTATCGCTCAAATTTAAAATCTCGATGTTTCATGACATTTTAAACTTAAGAAAAATTTTTGAAATTTTGTATACGATTACTATATACGTACTTCCACTCCACTAAGGTGGATGTGGAAGTAATTGATTCCTTGAAAAATTAACCAAACAAAATTGATGGTGCACTCTGCGAGAATTAAACGCAATCCAGTGGGTTGTGCAATAACTGCAAATTTCATAGATTACTAACTTTTACTTGCTATATGACCTGTTCATAAAATAAACAAAATTAGCAACTCTAATAATACTTATAGCCTTATATTAGTTTCCTTTCTAGGTAAATTCAGAAGAATTAGATATGATATAGAAAGATTTAAGCAAATAAAGCTATAGAATAAGTAGATAATTCATTACTACAGCACGTAATTACATGGTAACACCCTAAAACTACAATCTCAATAATTTGAATTCCACAGGATATTATCAAGTGCGTGAGGGTGTGTACGTAATAAAAGTACAGGTAGTGTTTCCGGTGATCCGGAGCTTCCTCGATCTCTGGACCACATGGCGTCGAATTGCACCCTCTCTTGATGTACATTTCATGCAGCAACCCAGCGTCCCACGCACAAACAGTGCATCATCGTCAGCACCCCATTTGGATATGATAAATCGAACTCATGTAATGTACCCGCCAGGTGTGTTAATAAGCTGCGATTATTTTTGTATGAGAACTTTGACACTGCCTAATTTGTAAAAATGTAATTTGTTGTAGTTAAGGGAATGTTGCCAGAGTCAGCTGGAACGTATCTAGTACGCAGTTAAATTATAGGTTTATTTTATTGTATAAAACACTGCGTTGCTTTATCATTAACTTATTAAATTTAGACCTAAATTGGAAAAAGAAAAAATATTTTTACGTAATTTGATGGAAAATAACTTTTTACTCCTGTTAATTTTTGAGCAAAATGCGTGTTTTCTCAGATACAGATGTTGAAAATTTTCAAAAAGGCGGAAGGGGAAATCATAATTTTTAAGAAAAAGTCTGAACAAATTTTTGCAACTTTTTTTCTTTAATACAAACCTTTTGTTCGTATCGACTTTTCCATGAAATAGGAAATAAGAAAAAAATTTAAGGGGAGAAATCATCAGAATTTTTTTTTTTAAATCTGAAAAATCAGGAAAGGAGAACAAAGTTTTCTTAACTATATATATATTCTTATTATGTTCCATCAAAATGAATATTTATGTTGTGAGGCTTGATTTTCAAAAAAGTAAAAGAAATAATTTTTTCATCTACAAGTGTAGAAAAACTGCTTATTTTTCACCTAGAAATTATATAAAATCTGAAAATTTTTATTTCTGCGTACTAAATAGGAATAGGAACGTTTCTCCTAGTTTAGAAAATTTGAAAATTGTCCAGAAATTTTTTTTGAAAATTGTATGAAACCAGCTAAAAATGCTAAGAAAGTCAAGATAAGATTTTCTTATCTTTTTAATAATTTTTATTTCTGTCAACAATACAAGGCATCAAAGTATGAAAATGAGTGATAGTGGATTATAATGAAAGGTTTAATTAATATGACATTACGCTTTTTTGAGCTATAATAGATTTTAGATTATTTGTTAATGTTTTAATTAATGCCCTAATACAACATCAAAATAAGTATACTTTTTTTCTTTTAAAGTAGATGAACATGCCACCCAAATCAATTATAACTATTTTTATTAAATTTTCATAAAAAAGATCCGGAAAATTCATTTATCGGAAAAATTATTCAATTTTCCGAACTAGAAAGAACGTAACTCTCCTCTCCTCTATGCAGAAATAAGAATTTTGAGACTTTAAATAATTTTTACGTTGAAAATAGGTCGTTTTTCTACTCTTCTAGACAAAATATAATTGTTTTTATGTGTTCAAAATTAAACGTTCATAGCTCGGAAAATATGCATTTTCATGGAACGTAATAAGAACTAATATACTTAAGAAAACTACTGTTTTCCTTGACTGAATTTTTTTCAGATTTTTAAAAACATTTCTGTTAATAATTTTCCCCATCAAAATTTTTCGAGAAAACTTTACAAATTTGCATTTCATGGAAAAGTCGATAAGGGAAAAAAGTGAGTAAGAAAATGAATTTTATCAGATATTTCTTGACAATCTTGATTTAGCCTTTCACATTTTTGGAAAATTTCAAACATTTATGTCTCGGAAAATATGCGTTTCTTTTTTTTAATTCGCAGAAGTTGTTATTTTCGATCAAACTTCATAAAAATCTTTTTTGAACCTTGTCCGAAATTTAATGAGTTAACAAATTAATAACAAAAATACTGTTTATAATAATTGCCAGTCAATACCACGCAATCAAAAGTTATGGAAAATGGTATACATAATAAAATAAATACATTAGAAAAATTTTCGTGAAAATTCTTCGTTTTCCGAAAATATCGTGGATTTAACCTTTTTCTCGCCAAAATCGACAGTATTATGAGGAAATACAAAAATTGTAAAGCTACAGATAACTCTTGTCAGACTGCATGTTAGAAGCTTCTGTGCTTCGCAAGTAGACGCGTTTTTGGTAGCTCGACAAAATCTCGAATGAAGTTCGTTAAGACAATGAGAAATTGCGCGAAATCCTGTTGAATTAAACCGTGGATAATTCTACATCGATTGATATAAATTAGTATGAGTATGGATATTTCATATAGTTGATATTTGATAAAATTATATTATTTGCACATAGCATCACAAAAGCATATATAAACAACGTGAGAATGGAACATGACAAGACAAAATCAAATGCATGCATCATAAAACCTTCAGTGAATGACAACAAGCTGATTTTTAGGAAGGATGAAAATGAGTGCAAGTAGTGTGGGAATACTACAGAAGAAAGAAGGACGCTGCCAACATAAACACAAAGGAACCAAAATATAAGTCTAGTCTAGTGTGGTTTATTAAATGTATTTGCATTTGCTTATTGGTTTTTAGTTTATAACACAAAAGAGACAAAAAATTTAAAAGTAAAACTGAAAAGGTGTTAAGTATAGGTAATGAAATAGAAAAATACCCGGATTTGCAAAGCGGTAATTGAAAGTAATTACTACAAAAACAAACTAATACAATGTGCAAAATATTTTCTCAGGCCTTCCTCTCTCATAACCCGCTGTAATAATCTCTTTCTACCACAAGGGCTCTTCCTTGCACTTCCACCGTAAATTGATATTTACCTGTGGAACGGTTAATAAAAAAGCTCCCCGCAGCGAGTGAATGTATGTATGTCTTGGCAGACAAACGAAGTGAACGCAAGCGGGCAGAAAAAGGTGCACATTACTAGATTCAGAAACAGAAGACAAAGAAGACTAAGAAGAAGAACAAATAAGGAGATGATGATATATGGAAACTTAAAAGAAGCATGGAAACTAAAGAGAAGCATCTTGCAACCGCCTACACATCCCATCCGATGATGACAGATGTAAAATAAAAAAGGAGCATGGAAACTTAAAAAAAGCATCTCACAAACACCTACACTTCCCATCCTATATTCCTACCCAAAGTGTCATGTGGTTCCCGCTGCTGACAACAAGCATGTCCCATGTCCAACCCAGGTAATAAAATAGAAGAATATGTGGTATTGGAAAGAAACTCGCTAGAATATTAGTTTATTTGTTCCTGGGAAGCGTGAACACAAGCGGGTGGAAGGAGGTGCACACTGCTAGATTCAGAAACAGATGAAACAGAAAACTTAGAAGAAGAATACTTAAGGAGATGATGATAAATGAAAACTTAAAAAAAGCATGGAAACTAAAAACAAGCGCAAACGCATGCACTTCCTATAATAGACCGAAACTAAAAAAAAACATGGAAACGAAGCATATATCTATATTCCTATACCATGCGTATGGGGCTGTCGCTGCTGTCTAATAAAAACGTGTACATCCGAAGAAATCTCGGAGGGTGTTTTTTTCTCGAATACAATACTTGCCTTCGATATGCGAGGGAAATATAATATATATATTACACCAGTTTTTGATTACAGATATTTTAAAAACAAATTTGACTAAAAATGTATAAAAAATTATTATAGCCAAAAACTGATGCGATAGATTTTGTTAAATATCGGAAGCGATTTCAGCCTGTCAAGAAATATAGGCTAAGATGTTTCTGATTAAAAGCGTGGTTGTTTTCTTGTTGACTTGAGTGCTTTATAATAAACTAATCGAGGAATTATTATGAAATTCAACATTAAAATGTCTGTCAATTTAATCACTATGTTAGTATTTACGGTCCCTACATAGTATTGATGCTCGTCGCATACAAAAAGTTCAACACTTATGTTTATGTGTCATATGGATTGTGAGGCGTTATCGATAAGCTCTTAAAGATATTGGCAACTGAAGTACTACTTCAAATGACGCTTGTTTTATAAAATATTTGTTTTATAAAATATTAAAATATAGATCATATTATTCATATGACTAGTTATGATGAGCCAATTAATGTGGAGGGAGCAAATGCTGTGCTGGCTCGTAGAATGTTAGACCGGGCGAATTAAATTAATACTCTTCAAGTTAGAGTGGAAGAAGAGAGAATCCTCCAAAGACGGGGTAGATGGCTCCCTATAGAGGAAAATCAGGTAGTCGATTTTCCACGTCTTACATTGGAATATCTAAGAGATTTAACATTCGGGATTTTCCAGATAAAACTTGCCCCATCCTATGTACAAGACAACAGGCAAGATATAGGGAACATTTTATTTCAATTTGGCGATCACATAAATGAACCAAGACCAAGACATCGCAACGCTGTTTAATAACAGCTTTGGATTCACTACAATGTCATTGGTGAAGACGAACCAATAATCTCTTACTACTGTACTTGAAAATCTGGAAGTCGTACATTGGGTACATGTTAGCATATAGTTAGCGTTCTTTGGTACCTTGGATATGCTCGCTATGAAGAAAATGTAAAGTATGCTTCGACACACCTACTGTTCGACATTACTGATGCTGCAAATAGACAAAGTCCGAACCAAGAGCCTGTTATTTTATAATAATATTATGGTTAAGTGTTAAGTACATTGTATATATGTACCTACTTATATATTACCCATTGTATAGTGTCGTTTCCTTGTTGTATTAATTATACTAAGTGGTATAATTGTAGCATCATCTCGTTGGTTGACCCTATACAACTATCATATAGATTACATAATGAAATTTAATCTAAACCTAAACATATCTACTAATATAATACGAAAAGTTGTATTTTTTTCTCAAAAATAATGTTTTTCTTCGGCGCCCTATAGCGCCGAAATTAGCCTGTAGAGGATAGTAACTTTCTAATAATTTTGGATCAGAATGACTTGAGCCACAACATATAAAAAATTCAGATGATTTGACCGGAAGCCAATTTCTCCTAAAGAAGTGTGCGGTGTCCTTTATAATCATATTGATTGCGATTTCAGAAAAAATAGTATGATATTGTTACGTATTTTCCACCTTTTTGGAAACACCCTGTATGAATCCGTGGTTTCTAAATAATTTTAACAAGGGGTAAACCACTAACACTTCATTTAATAATTTACTGATTATGCAATACTTCAAAATAACATTTACACTTTTTTTACTTGATATTTAATCTCACTTTTTTCGCTACCAAGTTCACTTTCCTAAAACTACTACTTAATAAACTTCTCCTTCTGCGCCGGTAATTGCGCCTTATATACTCTGAAATTGCCTCTAGATCCATCCAGAATCTTCTCCTACCACACTCTAGAAAACTCTATCTCGTTCTACAAGTTTCCAGTCACTAATAGGCATAGGAGTATCAATTTCTAGTTTCAAGGGGGTGTAACACATAAAAATATGTGTACCTCGTAGTAAAAGCACATTCCCGAACTTCGATGCTTATTGGCCTCGGCTTAACGCCTCGGCCAACAATTTGCATCGCCGTCCAGAAATGTATTGCTTTTTCTACTAGATACACAATATAATATTATTTCATAAATGAAATTTACACAGCATTTTGCACCATTTACTCTAAAAATGATTTCCAATGATGATGCCTCAAGATGATGTGTAAAATAGATTTAATCGTCAATCAGCGTCAAATTTAAAATTAATAATACAAGTTTTGTTTTTGTGAAACAATGCGTATTTGCAATTTCGTGCTTTTGAGTGGACATACCGGGATAATAAATATAGGTATCCAAATGATCTAGCCATTGGATTGCTTGTTAAGTTTTCTATAATACAATATTTTTGACACCCCAAAATTTGCATATGAGATATACCTCCGATAACTAGTTATACAAAAACGAATTCTCCTGTTCACCGGGTATTCACAAAAAAATAGCAATTCCTGAGTCGTCCTTAATGAAAATCCATGTTACAAACAAACACAGATTTAATTGGTTAATTTTCACAATTTCATTTTATGCTTCGAAACATAACAATCATTTCACTACACAGCGGCATCATCAGATGTTGAATGCACTCAACATCTGAGGAAAGCACTGTGCGGTGAAACAAGTGTTTCGAAGTATAAAATAAAACAGTGAAAATGAAATATTTAAATTTGTGTTTGCTTGTAACATGGATTTTCACCAAGTAACGGTCTAATCAGTGTAATATCTAAAGTGTTTATATCAAACATATGCAGTTTCTTGTTCCAAACAACAACATTGTAACTTTACTTATATAAACAAATTGACGACAATCTTTAAGAGTATGTATTTGGCGGAAGGTGTTAAATCCAGTAGGTAATACG
Organism: Stenurella melanura; assembly: GCA_963583905.1. Classification (NCBI taxonomy): domain Eukaryota; kingdom Metazoa; phylum Arthropoda; class Insecta; order Coleoptera; family Cerambycidae; genus Stenurella; species Stenurella melanura. The sequence goes on from OY757313.1 coordinate 44,973,241, forward strand.
CTCTTCATAGTATTTCTCTTCATAATAATGGCAGAACAGCTTATTGCCAACTGAATATATTTAAAAAGGAAAAATAGCAGATAATGAGATGACATCTAAGTGGGATCAGAGACGGCGGTGCCGGCTGCAACCGCAAACAATAGTCAACTCTGATCTCTGCACAATAGTACAGATTAGCTGATGGCTTTAAACGACATTTGTTCTCTATATGCCTCTTTTATCTTCTAACAAATTTCCCTTCATTGGAGCTCATCACAGAGCCACAAACAGGCCAGATAATTGATACGTATACGATTTTATCGCTTACCTTTACTGTACTTACAAATATACTGATAAGGCAGTGAGAATGCAAGGCTTTGTAGTGCGTTAAGCAAATGCAGATTAATGAGCGAGATCATTTTGCATTACTACACAAGGGTTGTACATGAACGTACCTAGTAAATAAGGGGTGTCGTTTTAGATAGGTAAAATAGATCATTATAAGTTTGTATACTGATAATACAAGATTTCTAATATATAAAACTTTAATCTCTTTAACGCTCAATTAATTAACAGAAAGTGGTACTTGGCACGCAATTAAACACGTTCAACACCAATAAGTTTTGGGTCATCAATTTTACAATTCCTGTCTGTTTATCAAAATGTACTTACTTCCACATCCACGTAGTGGATTGGAAGTATAGTAATCGCAAAACAATTTTCAATTTTTTTTCTTGAAATGGGTTTAGAATGTCATGAAACGTCGAGATTCTAAAATTTGAGTGAAAAATATTTCTGTCTGTCTGTCGGTTTGTCTGTCTGTCTGTCTGTCTGTTACTTTTTTGTCTGCACATTTTCTCAGGAATGGCTTAAGATATTGATTTGAAATTTTGTACACGTATATATTATAATGGGATCTGGAACTGGATTTTTGAAGATATCCGGTGAAGAGTTGGGGGTAAATAGGGGGGAATAAGTAAAGCAAGCCTGTAAGAGTACAGAAACTTGAAATTTGGTGTATGTACTAAAAGCTAGTTTCTCAAAAATTTTTATAATATTTTCCATTTCGCCACCACCACCGCACTCCATTATTAAAGTGGCTGATAAAATAAAATTGAGATATTCACTTAAAATTTGGTATACGTATAAATTATAATGACATCAGGAACTAGATTATAATTTGGGATTATTCCGTTGAAGAATTGGGGGTTAGATAGGGGCAAATAGGGGATAATAAGTAAAGCAAACTGGCAAAAGTACAGAGAAACTTGAAATTCGGTGTATGTAGTAGAAGCCAAAGCCTTAGATTTCTTTATAATATTTTTCAATCCCCACCACCCCTACTCCATTATTAAAGGGGTTGATAAAATAGAATTGAGATATGCACTTGAAATTTGGTACACGTATGTATTATAATGACATCTGGAACTAGATTATATTTTAAGATGATTCCGTTGAAGGGTTGAGGGTTAAATATGGGTAAATAGGGGAAAATAAGTAAGGCAAGCTGGTAAAAGGACAGAAATTTGGGATTTGGTGTATATACTCAGGTATTTTTTATAATATTCTTCATCCCACCACCACTCCCTTTTTAAAACAGTTGATAAAATTAAATTGTGATTTTAACTTGAAACTTGGTACACGTATGTATTATAACGACATCTGAAACTATATTATGTTTTGACATGATTCCGTTGAAGGAGCGGGGAGCAAGTAGAGGTAAATAGGGAAAAATAAGTAAAGCAAGCTGTAAGAGTACAAAAACTTGGGATTTGGTGTATATACTAGAAACCAAGGGCTCAGATTTCTTTATAATATTTTCAGCTCCATTCTTAATGGGATTGATAACATAAAATTGAGATAATCACTTGAGAGTTAGTACACGTATGTATCGTAATGACATTTGATTGAGATTATTCCATTAACGGGGTGGGAGATGGTAGCTTGTGAATAGGGAAAAATAAGGAGAGCAAGATAGAAACTTTAATTTTAACGTCTATGGTAGAAACCAACGCAACGCCTCAAGTTTTTCTATGACATCTGCACCAAATATTATTAAAATTCTATGACCAATAATTTCCACATACTAGAGTGCAAATATAGTCAAGATATATATAGCAAATATAGTTTCCTTTGAAGTGTAGGATGAAAAATAAGAATGTGGAAGTAGTGATTTCTTAGGCAGCGTTTTTTTGTTCATTTAATTTAGTATATATTAGACAATTGTGTGACAAAGAGTGTTGTCTAAATGTTTGACCACCATAACTTTGATTTCCTATTAGTAAACTTACACACTCTTCCGTGTTTCTCTTTGCGAATAATTCTCTGGTTGCTTATTGTTTGATAGGGTGAAAGGGCATAAATGGGGAAATTTGGATCATTTTATTGTAAATTCATTTACTGAAGCAGAGTCGGGATTAGAAAACCATCAGACATATTTTTCACATTTAAAATGTTCTCTTTTGGTATACACCAAAAAATAACAATATGTCCCCATCTTCTTCTTCGAGCAACAGAATATCGGCGGATCACTAGGTGGAATCGTTTATGTTTAGAACTAAAGGGGTATCTGATCGCCATCGAATATTTGTCTAACTTTCGTTCTTGATCAAAGAAAGCAGTTTTGGCGAATGGTTTTGCAGCTGTTCGTCTTGTGACGATCGAAGAATTTCACCTCTAACGTCGAAATACTATTCTATTCTCTTCTATTCTATTCTATTCTATTCTATTCTATTCTATTCTGGGTATACTATTCTATTTACAAAAAGATTAAATAATTTATTATTTATGAAATTATTAAAATTTGCAATCATTCATAATATCAAGTAACGAACATACCTATATTTATTTTTCCTAACATGTTCTTATTAGCTTTACCTGTAACAATGTAACTTAGTGTGTAAGAAAACTTTGCAACTCAATGTTCACTCACTTCCAGATGTTGTATTCACTTGAAATTCTACAGGTGTATATGGTTCACTTGACAATATAATTTGACATTATTATAGAAGGATCCAACATGGCGTTTCCAATATAGCAAACAATTTATTATGATTCGATCCTAAAAAATTGGTACTTGAGAATTTCTGAAATCGCAGATTATAAATATGTGATCGATACTCAGAGATTCACAACGGCGGCGTCAATATAATGGATAGGTTTTATTATTTAACCTCTGCGTCGACTAAAAATCGATATTTGAAGGTTATCGAGGGTGCAGATATACATGTTTCGTAGAAATTTAATAATTTATAATGGTGGTGTTAATAGGGTGGATAAGTGGTATCTAGGGATTTTCGAGGTTGCAGTTGAAAATAAAAAATACGAAATGGCGGCTTCAAGGTGAAATATAGATTTTATCACTTATGAATTTTATCAAACAAATACTCTAGTCTAATTGGAACAAAACAAAAAGGAGAAAAGAGTAAATAATTTAAAAACTACATTTTAAAACAATCTGCAATAAAATGCACTAGAAGTAGAAAATAATGTTATTAATAATCATTATGTTAGCAAACGTAAAAGCGCGGGGAACTCTTTTTCTATAGGGTGTGAATAAAAGAACTCACTGCGGGCCTTACTTTATTCAATATCAAATACTTGCCTTATCTTGCATATATATTTACGAATGTCTTGTCTTGTTTATGTGAAAACTAATTTTCAGAACTATAAACGTTACATAGTCACACAGATATACACTTTTAGAATACCCGAAATGAAACTAATATGTCAAAAAAAGCATACACAATTACGAAAGCAATTAATGGAACAACATTTTTTAATAAATTAGCCGATGAGATCAAACTGATAGATTTGAAAAATTTTAATAATGTAAAACAAATTTTATTAGAAAGAACCATAATATAGTGGAATATTTAAGTGACGTTTTAATACTAAATTTTTTTTAAATTTTTCCCCTTTTCTGTAAATGTTTTTAAGTGCCTGTTTTAAATACCTATGTAATTTCGAGTATGTGATTTGATGACTGTACACAATTTGAATATTGTATTAACTAAATAAACTATCTATCTACCTATTCCTCTATATATTCTAAGCACCCCCCACTTTAACCTTTATTAATATTATTATTATTATTATTCATATTATTAACTTCCCAGCATATATAAAAGCATATGAACTGAAATAAAATTCATCGAATGCGGTCCAGCCGTTTCTTGGTTTAAACAAGAAGTCCGTAAACAAGTGGATTTTAGGATTTCTTGAAAAAGATTTAGCTGATCTAATTTACTCTGGTGGCAATCGATACTTTGAAAAATCAGACATTTTTATGCAGCCTTTCCAATATTACTTGGGCCATTAGACCCCCAATATTTCACGTCAATAATTTTTTTTTTAATTTTAGATTATTCATATTCGTGTCTTGTTAGCCGCGTTTACCTCAAGGACCACTTGGTTACAAATGTCACCGTTCACGCTCCCGACTTGCGCCCCTACGACTTTCAAGCCAGTTAGCTTGTTCTCTTCTTTTTAGTACATTTTTATCGGGTTCAGCAGGTCCTCAAAAGCGTGTTTTTTAAGGTATTTATTTATTTCTAGTACAAAACGAGACAATTGACAAAGCATACGCCTCCGCTTCCAGAAAGTAATGGTATCTTATTTACCTGTAAAAAGATATGTTTGGGTCTCTGTAATCCACTAATACCTAAAAGGAATAATCATCGTTTTTGGTCAGATGAAAGCAGTAATTCTATAAGCAGAGTGCAACAACGATGCCAGTTTATTACTGTGACAAACAATCTAGTTTATTATACATACTGAGTAAAATTTTTGACTTCCCAACATTTTCCGACACCCGCACAATAATTCGAGATTAATGAAAGATTTCTTTATCATGACATTAACTAGATGATTAAAACGCAGATTGAAATCAACATGGAGGCCTAAATTTTTCATTTAGTTTCCACGTTAGAATTTCTTACCTTGATATTTAACTGATTTATAGCATAGCCTTAGCATCTATCTTCCAAAGAACCAAACAGTAGAACTGTGGATTTGCTAGGGTCAATTTTCAAACAATGGTTTTTAGACGAGGTAACAAGGTTCTATATATTATTATTGATTGTCAACTACATTGTCAACTTCAGATAATTTAAAAGGATAATAAATTTGCGTATCATCCGCATAAAAATGGAAATAGCAATGCGTAAACAAATGCCTTAAGGCTGTTCTTTAAAAAAGAAAAATATATGGAAAATACAGTGGACCTAACATAGAGCCTTGAAGTATATAGTAATATACCATTTCTTTGTTCCAAGGTGGTAATAGGTGTGGCAAATGCCAATAAATTTTTTGACAGCGTTGTTCTTATACACACACTAAAACACAATTTAATTTTTATTCCTTTAATAGTGGGGTGGGGATGTTAGAGGTAAGTTTGTGGACTCTTACTAGCTTGCTTTACTTAGTTAACCCTATTTACCCCACAACCCTTGAAAGGAATAAGCTGAAAATATAATCTAGTTCCAGATCTCCTTATAATACATACTTGTACCAAATTTCAAGTGACCGACCGACAGACAGAATTCTTTTACCCAAAATTTAAAATCTCTACGTTTCATAACATTCTAAATCTTTATCAATTAATGGAAATCGCTAAAAGTATTTACACAGAGCTTCCCTCTTTATTTTTACATGGCGGTCATTCTAGAAAATTATTAATTATGAAACAACATATAAGAACTATATCTAAATGTAGTTATCACTATTATTACAAAGAGGACCTGATAACTCTTGGTCGAAAAAATATACAGAATGGTCATCCGGCAGCAAAAATTCAATAATAATAAAAGGTGCCAAATATGGAAGGCTTGTGTAAATAACGTTACAAATGTCCACCATAGTTGAATTACTTCTTAGTATAACCACCCTGTATATCTATCAATAAAACTATAATAGGTGTCTTCCTTGCCAAGTGTGTTAACTACATAAATGTCAAATATTAGAGTCATCTGTCACATTAGAATGTCATGAATCGTGGAAATTTTCCTGAGCAAAACATGTTTTTTTCCATCTATTCAACTGGTATAAAAGTTTTATACTTTTTTTAGGGCGATTTTTTATCGAATACAATGCTTCCCTTCGGTATGCGAGGGAAGTAAAAAACTGATTCTTCTTACGATTACCACTTATACTTCCACTCCTATACGTAGATGTGGAAGTAACAGTAGGTTATTGATGTGCCACAAGTTTTACTGTAGGATCATTATTATACCTTTTGCAAATAAAAAGTGAAGAGTATATTGCAATCGATCGGCACATTTCTAAAACCGGTAATATTGCTCGTAGAGAAAAAATTTTCACATCACCGTGTTGGTGATCGAATTATGAACAAATTTCAAAATATCCGTCCGTCCGTCCGTCCGCCCCTGTGTATGTCTGTCTGTTCGTCCGTCCGCCTGTTTGTCTGTCTGCCTATCTGCCTGTCTGTCTATCTGTCCGTCCGTCACTTTTCTTTTAAGCACGATAACTTAAGAACGAAAGGTCCGATTGCATTGTAATTTGGACAGTAAGTTAGTGTTACCTAAAGGAAGAACCCTATTATTTTTTAACAAAATCGATCAATAAATAAAAATGTTATTAGTTCTTGAAATGAAAAAAATTTTGTTTTGTTTTATAATTAAACAAAAAATGTTTAAAATTAATATCATTTACAAAAAAAACTGCGAAGAGTATAATGGTTAGCTTGTTTATAAATAAAAACTGCGGACGCAATGGAATATGGACGGCTTTATAGGCAGAACACGTAAGTTATTCATAATTGTGGATACGAAGCTTAAATTCCACAAAATAAAACTACTGATTAGCCTGTTCCCATTTGTTTCGTAATTTTGGAGTTTATTCGACTTAAATAAAGAAATCTGTAATAAATCTTTTTGTTTTGCCTTGATTATGCCAACCTAATAAAACTTGTAATCAATTAGCTGAACTTGTCTTATAGACAAGTCTATTTGACAAAAGGAGACTCCTATATATTTTATGATACGCGGGTTTCCCCACAACATTTCTTACCCTAACTTTACAATCCAATTTGCATAAATTCGAAATTAATTTTTAGGATATCCGGTTTAAATTTATTAGATTTAGGTTACATTCACCAACAACAAGGATTATGAGGCTTATAGCAAATAATTATTTTATTACCGACAGGTACCAGAGTACATTTATTTTGTTTATGTTTATGTTTCAAGAATAATATATTTTGATTGAAGTGGACTTAGTCTTTGCACTAGTGGTCTAAGCTATGATGCCAAATGAGTAAAGTTATATGATGTTGTCATAAATATATATAAGGTGTTCTCAGGAAGGTTGGCAATGGGCAATCTCGCGGTGGCTTATAGATAAATACCATAGCAGGGGATCGGTGTATAAACTAATTTATAAGTACTTTCACATCTCTACAAGTTTATATGTATAGAAGCTATATGTACGGCGTCCCTTGAAGAGAAATATGTCTTTAAAGTTAAGAGTCACAAATTCACAAATTGAGTAAAATAATTATTCATAATTGATGTGTCACAATTCTTAGGTAGCCTTTATTGTGATGACGAGCTAGGGGTGAGCTACCCCAACTCCGTCCGAAAATTTTGGTGGTTCAATTTTTTTAGTTTAAGGTACATTTCCAAACAAATAGGAAGTAATTCAATTTTTTATAGGCAACTTGAACGAAATAGACAAAATAATGGAAGATTGCAAAATAATATATTTTTTCTAAACCGGGCCTATTACTTTATTTCTTAATCATTTTTTTCTCTTGGCTAACCGCCTTGTATATTTTTTAACTAAAAGTATATCAGGATCTTTCACGACAATAGTGATAACTAGGTACATTTTAAATATTATTTTCTGTTAGTTTGCTGTGTTTCTGTAGGCATTATATAAAAAAAACCTACTTGATGGAGGAAAATAATTTTTGGCATGTACTTAACTTTCCGAGGAGAAAATTTACTATATTTTTGATATAGCAGGTATATGAAATATATAACGTGGTCACTTTAAAAAAATTATTAGGAAATGACGGAGAAAATTTATATTTAAATGTAGTTATCACTATTGTCTTAAAGAAAACCTGTTGGTTAACTTCTGTTAGAAAATAAAGACATCACTACTTCCAGATCCAGATTTTCCATCCAAGCTTCTTTAAACGAAACGATCTTGGCTATAATTGCACTCTAGTATCTGGAAATAATTGATCACAGAATTTTAATAATGCTTGCGGCAGATGTCATAAGTAACAAAATTTGAGGCGTTGGTTCTTAGCATATACGCTAAAAATAAAATTTCTGGAATCTTATTAGCTTACTCTACTAATTTTCCCCAGTTTACATAGATCAGATGTCATCATAATACATACATATACCAAATTTCAAATGAATATCTCAATTTTATTTTATCAACCCCTTTAATATTGGAGTAGAGGTGGTGGGGGTTTGAAAAATATGATAAAGAAATCTGATACTCCTAGTATATACACCAAATCTCAAGTTTCTGCACTCTTACCAGCTTGCTTTGCTCATTTTTCTCTACTTTCCTCTACTTACACCCCCATCCCTTCAACGGAATCATCTTAAAATATTATCCAGTTCCAGATGTCGTTATAATACAGACATGTAGCAAATCTCATGTGAATATCTCAATTTTATTTTATGAGGTAGGGGTGGCGGAGGGGTTGAGAAATGTTATAAAAAAATATCAGGTTTTGGTTAGTATTTACACCATATCCAAGTTTCTGTACTCTTACCATCTTGCTTTACTTATTTTCCGCTATTTACTCTTACTTACTCACGAACTCTTCGTTGGAATCATCACAAAATGTAATCTAATTACAGATGTGGTTGTAATACCTACATGTACCAAATTTCAAGTGAATATCTCAATTTTATTTGATCAACCACTTTAATAGTGGAATGGGGTTGGTGGGGGGGAGTTGAAAAATATTATAAAAAGTCCGAGTACTTGACTTCTAGTACCAGCTTGCTTTACTGATGTTCCTCTACTTACCCATATTTAATCCCCAACACTTGTTTTATTATACAATTGTGCATTGTCTGAACGTGTATGAATAATGTCGACAAATTCAAAAAGTACTGCACGTATTTAAAAGGTTCTAAAGTAATTCAAAAGAATATCTTTTATTGTACTTATATTCCAAAATTAAAACTCTGCTATTATTATTAATTAAGATGTAGCGAATTGATCTCCAAAATTTGAAGGTTACTGATCGATGAGAAATATACCCTCTAATTTGATCGCAAGGTATATTTTTCCAACAAAAGTAAATGCAATAAAATGTTAGTTGGATTAATACATCATTATATAAGAATAAATTAGGAAAATGAATTATTCTAACGACTCCCGGCAAAGATATGAATAAATCTGTGGATCAACTGTACAAAGTTTACTAAGCCATCTTCTAACATTTTTTCTGTGTGATAAATTTTTTTATAAATTTTGTGATTAGTTCCACATTAAAGCTGCGACTATTCTCTACATTAATGTTATTCTCATTTTTTTAAGCACTCTGAGTAGTAAGAATTATCGATCGATGAGACAGGTCGTACGAAACTCCCGGAGAATTCTCATTTTTCCCGCATTTCGAAGCGCTCAAAACTGTAAGTGGAAAACTCGATTTATCTTCTAAACGGCTTAAGTAAGACAACAATTTTTTGTAGAGAAAGAGACGTGCTACAACTTTCGTTGAAAACTTTTTTCTCTATTTTCATTATGTTGGTCGCTAGACCAAAAAAACGAAAATAGAAAAGTTTTTGCAATTCTTTTTGAATTTTCCCAGAACTTGGAAGTGCAAACAATGCACCGTCTCATTCTCCAGGTTATTACCTACTTAAATCCCGGAGATGATCCTTTTATTAATTTTTGTTACCCTAAATGGTTAATTTGTCTGTACTAACAGTATTTAATCAAAATGTATTTTTCCCTTTTTTAAAGGTACAGTGTGCATATTTTATATGCCTCCGATAGAGCTTTAAATTAGCTTTCCAATGCCATTTTTGAATTGAAAATCGATACATTAATAGATGAGAAATTGCAGTATGAAATAATACCTTTTCCTTCGGAAGCTCATATGGACCGACGCGCGACGCGACGAAGCAACTTCCAGCCGCGCTGGAATCTTCAATTAGCGTAACCCTTACATTTGGGATCATGAAAATCCATATGCCGTAAGAGATAGCCATACCAGTCCACCGATGGTTCCGGATTTGACTCTTATGGACGATGAAGGACAAAGTTTATGAGGAGCACATCAACAGTGTAGCTGACCGCCAGGAAAGGATTGTTAAGCATCACTCCATCAATGTGCCATGAAGCTGATCGGTCTGTCGTCTGTAGGTTTGCATTGAAAATTGTGATAGTAATTTCGAGCAGTTTTTGAGAATTTTCAAAACTTCATCGTTTTGTAATATATGCCATGATACAAGATGCATTTTGCTCTCTTTATTTCGTATTTATCTGGCTTGGAGGCGGCGCATTTTTAGAAAAAAGTCCTATTTTAATCTGATATATCGATCCTGAATGTTTGGCGGTTTAACTCTGGGACACCCTGTATATGAAAAAGACCAAGCCATCCCGACCCTAATATTGTAGGATATTGGTCGAAGAAGTATCGTGTCCTTTCTACCATCTTTCATCGAGAGTCCTTTTTTGAATACGTAAATAGATCTTACATGCTGAAAAAATTTTCATGAAACAATGAAAACAATGAGTTGTATAATTGTTGTGCAGAAACGAATTCTAATTGTTTTACTTTTTGTGTGCAGTTCTTAACTTTAACCACATATATTATTTTTGAGCATGTCTAAAACGTAACATATATTTTGGGAATTAAACGATATTATAATACCAGCCAAGTCATATAACACGTGATTAAATTATTTTCTTGTAACAAAAATACATGTGTAGTTAAAAAAATGCAGAGGGTTACAGCTATCTACACAGGCAATCTATTTTAAAAGGGTCTTAGCTTATATGTGATTACCAGGACATTTACTCGGTTTTCTGCGTGCTAGGAACAGGGCTTCTAAAGAATAATCCGGTATTTAGTCGCAAAGGCACAAAGGCAGAAGAATACATAACAACAGGCCATGTGCCCCATCGCCATTTTAAATTTTACCTATTTAAAACAGGGCTGTCCAATATTTAATATCTATGAACTAATGCTCACATGTACCAACTATTGACATTTCAATTTTCTTCCCTTTCTGCACCTTAATATAGCAATTATATTATCTAATAACAAAATTAATTACTTTAATTACAGAACTATGTTTGGAGAAGACAGAGACAGTAGAACAGATCTGGGTTTAAAACTTGACTGTCTTTAAAAAAATATTATTTTTCAAAGTTGGCTTTGTGATATTATGGAGAAAGGGGTAGGGGAGAAATTCATATTGAAATCGCAGAGTTGCATTTTTCGCCGTTAACTTTCTTGTTCTACGCTTTATAGAAAAATGTTTTAAATAAAATTTTTAGAGGGAGTGAACATACATAATGTCGTTAAAAGTTTGCAAAACCAATTTTCAGATGGCTGTTATTAAATCTGGTGTATTCTTTTTTTTCCAATAAACAATTAAAAAGAAACTGATAATGATGCAAAAAAACATTGCCCCATGTATCTGGCACTTTTCCTAATCCTCTATCTGCCAAAACGCATTACGTTCCCTAATTTCCTTCCTATTCATCAAATCCAGCTATTATTTTTTTACATTAAAGATAATGAAAATCATCATAATAAAAAAATCTTAATGCTAATCGCTTCCATCATGCAAAAAAACTCATTTTAAAGAAATTGAAAATGATTTTCCCCTCCCACTTCTTTATTTTTGACATAAAAATTGTTATCTTCCGAAAATTTAAAAAAAATTATCAAATTTTACACTTTTGTGAATTAATTTGCCTTCTCCCCCGTCCCTAATGCTTCCACCACCACCAACTTCCGGCGCCACTAGCACAAACATATCCCTCCTATTATTTAAACATTTCGTCCTATCAACTCCGTTTTCCCTATAAAATATGCACTTTCTTTGCACATGTTTTTCCCTAAAAACGCCTTCCACGAATCCTGTTGGACCGATTTTCGCAAACTTTTGTCGACAGTGTATATTTTGACTCTTTCCATAAATTTTATTTGAAACGTTTTTCTACAAAATATAAAACCAATATGGTAAGATATGGTCACAAAAAATTTTATTAACAGGATTTCAAAACAATAGTCGAAGAAGGCCTTAATTCGACAAAATTACGTTTTTTTTTTTGCTAATACCTCGAAATCCTGTAACTAAAATTATTTATGATCATGGAAACTTTTGATCAGTATGTCATAAACTACCTCTGTGTAAAATTTCAGCCCCCGAGAGTGAAACCCAAATTGCTTTAAGAACTGCGAGTTTCTTTCCACATGAACGATCTGATATTCCACTTTAATTTGTAAAACAAAAAACGGAATGAATGGTCTACGAGAACATTAAATCATTAGCTATCTCGTATTGATATCAAAATAAATACCAATGTACATATAGTGTGTACTAATATATTTAGTGGAACAAATGGAAAAGTTGCTTTCGTCCTTTACCTTCATTTCTTCTCGGTATACCTACTTGACATTTTTTTCGAAAAATGTACATTGCTGCACATTTTCTCGTTTTATGAACATAGCTTTATAAAAAATGTAGTTTCTACATTTATTAAATTCTCATATCCATATTAACATATTTTGATAATAAATATATAAAATTAATGCGGCAAAATTTTGAAATCAATTGCTTTCTCCGTTTGTCAGCTAGAGTGAGTTAAAAAAGTGTTATTAATAATTAAATAGACGCCGAGAATAGGAGACACAGTACCTGAAAACGATGTTAAATAAAAATTATTTATGTTAAATAAAATATTTTATGGATCATTATGAAATTCGATCGGGTTTTATTTTGAATAGACCAAGTGGTTAAAAAAATCGGTAAAGGTATTTACACAGAACTTCCCTCGTTATTTGTGCATGGCAGTCACTCTAAAAAATTAATAATTACGAAATGGCATTGAGAATAATAATCGGAATAGAGTTATTTGCTATTATTACAAAGAAAACTTGATAAGTTTTGGTCAAAAAAGTATACAGATTGCTCATCCAACAGCAAAAGTTCAATACTAAATAGCTGGTGCCACATATGGCAGGCTTGCGCAAATACCTTTACAAATGTCCACCATGACTGAATTATTTCTTGTACATTTTTCAATAAAAGTATAATAGGTGCATATGCCAGATATTATTGCCATCTGTCACATTTTCAATCCAACAATCACGTAATGGAGTGGAAGTATAGTGGTGGTTAAAAAATTTCATTTTTTAAAAAAATTTTCATTTTTTTTTTTTTTAATCAGGCTTAGAATGCCATGAAACGTGGAAATTTGAAATTTGAAGAAATAAAAAAAAAATTGTTTCATTTTAGTAGTAAAAATTTTTTCAAAAATATTGGTGAAAATTTTTTTTTTTTTTTTTGAAATTGGTTAAGCGTGTCATGAAACGTAGAAATTTTAAATTTGAGCAAAAAAAATTTTTTCATGGTAAAAATTTTTTCAAAAATGTTTGAAAAAAACTTTCAAATTTTTTTTTATTTTCTTAAATAGGTTTAGAGCGTCATGAAACGTAGAAATTTTAAATTTAAGCAAAAAAAAATTTTTTCATCTTGGCAAAAATTTTTTCAAAAATGTTTGAAAAAAATTTTCAAAAATTTTTACTTCCCTCGCATACCGAAGGGAAGTATTTTTTTCTGAAATAGGTTTAGCGCGTCATGAAACATGGAAATTTTAAATTTGAGCAAAAAAAAATTTTTTTCACTATTTATTCCGTTTAGACGGTCCACCCTGTATATTTTCCAGTGAAATTTCTACCATCTCTTCGCAGTCAGTAGCGTCAACTACCTACCAAATTTGACTGCTCTCCGTCAAGTAGTTTTTTAGTAAATGCACCAACAGACAGACAGACAGACAGACAGACCGACAGACAGACAGACAGACAGACTGACGGAATTGAAAAACCTATATTTTCGGAATCTACGTGTTCTGAAACGTCAGAATCCGAAAAAATCTCGGAGGGTGATTTTTTCTCGAATACAATACTTCCCTTCGGTATGCGAGGGAAGTAAAAAGAGGGCCAAGTGCGAGTAGAACTCGCGCCCCGAGGGTTCCGTAGCGTTATATATGGTGACATAATATTGCGGTTTCTTTCACGTATGCTGTAAGAAATAAACCTTCATATTAAATTTGGCAAGTAATCCACATATAATTAGAAACTAATGATTTACGAACTTTTTTTTACTTGTGCTATGAGACCTTTGTGCTAAATTTCGAGACTCTAGATCAACGGGAAGTACCTTATAGATTATAATGTGAGTCAGTGAGTTAGTCTGTTAGACTAGTGACTTTAATTTGTAAAAGTGTTGTTGCTCTTAGCGCGCTGATTTTTTTGTAAAAATAGTAAAAAATTTGCCACATTACGGGAAAAATACTCTTGATATAATTCACCCGCCGCTAAATTTGTTGTTGCAAAATTGCCCCGAAATTCATAATTGCTTATAAGCCTTTTTCTTTATAACTTCCGCTCATTTTACTCGAGAACACATGTACTTTTAAAGGAAATTCCATTATTCTTGAATAATAAATATTATTTTTACATGGCAAGAACTGGTGAATTTTTGCTTTGAGTTCTGTATTCAAAGTTGCATAACTATACGAATTCTTCAGTTAGATTGCTCAAAACTTTTTTACACACACTTCAATACTTACAAAATAGACTCCAGGTGTCCGGTTATTCATAAGTGCAAAATTTTGCAAAATATGACGTTTCACAAAATAAAATTAATTTACTTATAACTTTGCACCAAGACACTTTTTTACATGGTCTGATGAGTACACGTATTCTATTTTCAAAAATTTGTCATAAATAAATAATGTTATTTTATTGAAATAATCTTTTATTTGAATAGGAATAGGTAGTACTAACCAACCATGTAATTTCCCGCAAAAATCCTGATAAAAAGTGCTTTGGTTCAAAGTTATAAGCAAATTAAATTTATTTTGCAAAACGTCATATTTTGCAAAATTTTGCACTTATGATAAAGCGGGCACAGGGAGTTTATTTGGTAACCATTGAAGTATATGCAGAAATAATTTGAGCAATCGAACTGAAAAATTCGTATAGTTATGCAACTCTGAATACAAAATACAACACAAAATTTGCAAAAATTCGGCAGTTATTGCTATGTAAAAACTGTATTTGTTGTTCAAGAATAATGGAATATTCTTTGAAAGTACGTGTATTCCCGAGTAAAATGAGCTTTGGAAAGTTCAAATCGGATGATTAGAACGGAAGTTATAAAGAAAATGGCCTATAAACAATTATGAATTTTGCGGTAATTTTGTAATAACAAATTTAGCTGCGGATGAACTATATCAAGGGTATTTTTCCCGTAATGTGGCTAATTTTGTACTATTTTTGCGAAAAGATCGGCGTGGTAAGAGCAACAACACTTTTAATTTATTTTTTGGCCTAAAATCACAGGTCTATGTCAGCATGAAAATACAATTTTATCGACCGTATCTTTTTATTGCATCGAGTTAGAAAGTCGAACTTTTTATAGGACTATGAGGCTGTAGATTTTAGTTTTTAGTATTTCAACCCGATATAGAGATATCGAATTGAAATTAATACCAAATACTAAAGTCCAAACGACTAGAGAGCCGTTCCTGAGAGAATGGGGCTTTGCGAACAGACGGACAGTTAAACAGACAGATAGGTAGACAGATAGACAGACAGATAGACAGACAGATAGCCAGACAGATAGACAGACAGACAGATAGACAGACAGATAGACAGACAGATATACAGACCGATAGACAGACAGATAGACAGACAGATAGACAAACAGATAGATAGACAGACAGATAGACAGATAAATGGAAAAACAAAGTACTAATATAAGGGTTTCATTTTTTAAGTAACAAGTGAAGTTGCGGAAAACAACGTTTTGACTTATATAAAATTATATTCGAGGTTTTCTGTTGTTGAATTTTAGGTACAATAGTTATACATACTGAGAGATGCACATTTCCCCTGAGACACTCCGGTTGACATTTTTTTTTGAAACAGACTTTTTCTAGCTCTTATGCCTAGGCTATTAGCAATTTTAGTTTAACAACATTTCAAATCAGTCTAAAAATGATAACATCTTTTAGGATAGACTCTTCCCTTTTCAGGAAGCTGTAACAAAAATCGATTCATTGCAGATTTAACCGATTTAAAGGTACTTTAATCAGTGAAAGTGAGTGGTGGAACCAGTGGCGAATTTAAGAAAAAGGCTCAGTGGGCAAAAGCTTCCTAGCACCCCCCCTCTCCAGCTTATATTGTACTTTAAGTTTTAATATTTGTTTCACTATTCATCATAGTTGAGAGGGCCGAAAAACATTTTGTTGCAAAAACAAAAAAAAGCTATAGTAACTTTTAGTAAGAGATGCCCTTGAGGCATATGGTCGGTGGAGCGTTGACACAATTCATAGATAATAGATACAACCTGGCAGGCGGATTGTGCAACAGTCATAATGGATAAAAAAGTGAAATAATAATAGTAGTAGATGAAAAATTTAAGAATAAATCAAGATTATCAGAATAATAAAACATCTCCTTGAAGAATTAAAGAAAGCAATATAACATAATAGTGAATGAATATTGATCTTTCAACGTCTACGATCCTAAGAAATAACATTAATATTTAATTGCTTTAGGAATGTTTCCAAATTCTGTGAAATTTTGTTGCAAATTGTTATCTTTGCCGTCCTTTAGTTGTATAATGAAAATTTCCGGAATTAAAGGTTTATTGTTATTATTATGGCCAATTTAACATAATTAATAACTGTTGCTCTATTGAAGACTATTTGCTTTCAAAGCGGAAGGGAACAATAAAATTCAGAATAACCCAAATTAACTATTTAGCTGACACTGCTGTCCATTATATTGAGGAAAGCAATTTGCATCTAGAGTCAGGTTGGGTAAAAATCAAAAACTCTTTGAAAAAAAAAGACAACGATTATGAACCGCAACATTGAAACAAATAGAAAGCCATGCTAAATTATATATTAATTACATCCAATATAGATACCACTCTCACTTTTGAAATGTAGTTTAAAAAAGATTATAGTAAAATCAATGTAATGTTGCGTCTTATTTTTTACCTCCCATGCTTGAAGTCTTTATAAGAAAGAAAATATTAATGTCCCAATTGTACCCAAAATGAGAGGTAAAAATGAGACTGTAGTAATTTTTGTAGGAAATATTATTAAAGTGTATAGAACTTTCTAGGGGATCATTTATTTGCGAAAAAATGCAAAAAACCGCGGCCTAGTTTCATACGGCTGCTTCACTACTACCACTTACGCCTTGAGGATAGTTTTTCTTCTAGTAATCTTGCCCTAGTCCGATCGCTCGCTGATCGAAAACCTATTGGCAATACGCATTAGACCTTACTTGCAAAAAACAATAAAAATAAAAATAGTAGATATTTGAAGACAAAATGCGAGAAATCTTGGCGTGGCAAGTGGTAGCTTTTAAGGGCGAAGTGGCCACGTACGACTTGGGAACTCTTTCACCTTTGAAAAAATTATAAATAAAAAAAAATTAATGCAAAGCTTTTATATAAAAAAATGTACTAAAAAGTAAAGAATAATTTTTAAATTCATACATTTGGAAATTAAATGCTTTGTGGGCGATCATATAACAGCATTGTACAGTTACTTTGCTCAACTGATAACCCCCAAAGTTTTTATTTTCCAAATATATAAAGTTAAAAATTATTTTTTGCTTTTTAGTACATTTTTTTAAATAAAAGCTTTATATTAAACATGTATTTTTTTTATTCATAATTTTATTTTTTAGTCCACTTATTTTACAGACAGGCAAAACCCTTTCATATGATATCCATGTCAAGGGGGTTGTGAAGAAAGAGGTAATCCGCCACATTGGACTTATAATGACGTTACATGGCTTATCGTATTTTATTCGTCAAACTGCTTCATTTGATCAAGGAGGTTGTGAAGAAAAAGAGAAAATCCGCCGTCCTGTTGCGTCCGCCATATTGGATTTCGAATGACATAGTTTATCGTATTTTACTCGTCAAACTACTTCATTTGATATTCATATCAAGGGTGTTGTGAAGTAAAAGGTCGCCATCTTGGAACGTTCACCATATTGGATTTAGAAGGATATTAGATATACTACCTTGCATTGTCATCGGACCTACATACGTTTGCAAGTTTTCAAAGCTTGATTGGAACTAGTCGAAATATTGACACATTAACATTGCAGGTTAAATAAAAGCTTTTAAAAGAACCGCTGCCTAAGGAATAACTACTTCCACATCCAGATTTTCCATCCAGTCTCTTTGAAGGAAAATACTTTGAATATCTCAATTATATTTTATCAACCCCTTTTATAATGGAGTGGAGGTGGTGCGGGGGATGGAAATATTATAAAAAAATCTGAGACCTTGGCTTCTAGTATATACGTCAAATCTCAAATTTGTGTACTCTTACCAGCTTGCTTTACTTATTTCCCCTATTTACCCCTATTTACCCCCAACTCTTCACCGGAAAAGTTCAAAATACAATCCAGTTCCAGACCTCGTTACAATACATACATGTATAAAACTTCAAGTCAATATCTTAAACCCTTCCAGAGATATCGTACGCACAGGGAAAGTTACAGACCGACAGACAGACCGACGGAGAATTTTTTTCGTTCAAATTTAATATCTCGGCGTTTCGTGACATTCTAAACCTATTTCAACAAAAAAAAATTTGAATTTATTTTTATGGTTACTATACTTCCACTCCACTATGTGGAAGTAATAGCCATCTTGCGCGTACAATTTCCAAACGGCAACATATTGTAATTTATTTTCTCTATTCACCGATTTCAGGTCTAATTTCAATTAATTAATACTGTCTACCATAATTTTGAAATATTTTGTGAACAATCTTCACCACATCAATTAAGTTATACACTTCAGCCAGATTATCCACCTGGGTAGTTTTTCTAGTTTTTAGTTCTTTCAAAAATAAATTATATTTATTTCGCCACGTCTGCAATACTGCAATATTTACCTTATATAATTTTCAATTATCTTGGACAATTTTACGAAATTATTAATTTATAAAAAAATTAATTTTATGAGAAATGTACGAGAAATGTAAGAAAAGTGGCTTTATAGGACTTTTCAATTTTAACCTGAAAGGTAAAAAAACATGAAATTTTCAAACGCTGGTAACTAAATAAATACGTCGAGTGGAAGTTCGTTCTATGTCTCTACGGAAAGGTGAAGATCGGCGATGAATCCTAATCGTAAATTGCAGGGTCAAAATCGAAAATTCATCCCGACAGAAGCGAGAGAAAATTGTAATTTTTTGACATTTCGCCAAAACAACTAAGAAGCATCAAGCCTATTGAGATCGCCGAGTCTATGCGTATAGTGACGTAGCGCCTGGCCACGCCCCATTTTCGCGAGGTGGAGATTTGTAATAGCTTTTAAGATACTAAACGTGCGAATAAGATTCTGATTTTTTATAGATCCATTATTTTATACTTGCACTTTCGATTTATGAAAAAAAATGCCCATTCACTTTTAAAAATTCATTTGTGTCCATAGAGTTTAATATCTGGGCACCAAAATTTCAGGATGTTTTCAACAAAAGGTGTATATTTTCTGAAAGTTTGAAACCGATCGAAACTCTTAACGTCCCTGGGCGTTAAAATGAAATATAAACGCTTTTTAGCCAGTTTACTTAATTTTGTATGTTACATGTGTACTCAAATGACCCAGAAGCAGACTTGTTGGGATTTTAATTACAAAGATTTTGGTTTTTTGTGTGTCATGATTGGACCTCTAGAACTGGAGATACCTAAAAAGATGGTGTGCAAAAAACTTTGGCTTTGGAAGTCCAAAACTCAGATATATACTCCTAGTGATATTCAAGAAGGTATGAAATCATAATTTTGCTGATACAAAACTATGCACATTAACCCATTAACGCCCAAGACATTTTTTTTTAATTTTGCAAAAATATTGGGTATGTATGTTCAAAATACTTCCAAATGACTGAAAAAAATAACAAAAAAAATATTCAACATGTGGTTTATCAAAAAAGTGGTGATCTATAAATAGATCACAGGGCAGATATAATATATATTTTTAATATTTATTAATTATTTTATTTTACTTATCTAATGATATTACCATTAGAACATCAGTAAAATGTCACTAAATTATAATGATAATGGCAAAATTTAACAGCTGAATTTGGTGGTAAGGTAAGAAACAATTGGCACAAAGAGTAACGTCACATTTTATGCAGTAGCTTTTAGGTCTACTCTTGCAATATTTTCTTTGGTATCTTCTCTGACCATGATATTGCATAAAATGATCTAGGCCATCGAAACGGACGTCTTCAGGGGCCGCTGCTGCTTTGGTTTTCCTTTTAGCAGAGGATGCGAGTTTCATATATGAAACTGCAACCGCTCTATGGAATTCTAGACAGCTGATAGCCTCACGACCATGCATGGTGTGGTACAAAATCCAGACGTTTGTAGCGACATATCCAGAATACGAATGAACAATGATCAAAATCTTTTTTTTCCACGAATCTGGATTCCATATTTACTAATGAACCAATCATATTGATCGATACCACCCATATATTAATTGAAACACCTAAGTCTGTATCTGTAGACCAGTACATTCTTTCAGCTGGAACTTGATATCCAGAAAACAAAAGTATTCCTATAAAACACTTTAGTTCATCAATCTCTAAACCGAATGAAGCATCGTTTCTTACACGCTTAGCGCAACGCAAAGTTTCTTTATATAATCTACTATATCATTTGAAAGAAATTTCTCAAAAATCTTCAATGGGGTGAGGGCTCCATGTTCTTTCTCGCATTTTTTCCATTTCTGTAGAAAATCAGAAAGTCTCTGCTTTTTCATACCTTTTTGCTCAGAAATGGCACTTGTACTCTGGTCTTCAGCAATGTCTTCTGTATCTTGATCTTCATGACCAAATTGTATCGCCAACTGTCATCATCCACTTCGTCTTCATCTGTCACATAATTTGGTTCTGGAGGTAAAACAATAATGTCTAGAGTAACACTATCATCATCAATATGAAAATTAGGATCATCTATAATTTCTTCTATCTTCTGCATAGTCAGCGCCCTCTTTGAATCCATGTTCTCTAAATAGTTAAATTTTTATTATTATTATTATTATTATTCAAACTGTCAACATGTTTTAATTTTTTATATTATAATTTTATCGTAATTTTCACTTACAAATGTTTTGACTGTATCAACGCAGAAGAAAAAAGCTTTACTTACCAATTATATTTTTCACCAATACAACGGAAGTAGGTGATATTTTAATAAAACTAGCACTAAAAGATTTTATCTCACACACTGGCTAAGACTGACCAATAATAAACAATGACCTAACAAATCTGATGCGGTTAAACTCTCAAAGTTCCAATTAGATATCATATGTGACCAGTGGTATAAATATAGATCAGCTAACAAAATTGTTTACAATTATGCTGATAAAGAAAATACTATAAAATGTGTTATAGGATAATAAACTTGTATATTCTAGGGACTCATTATGATATATATCATATCTTCATATTCATTAGGTTTTTGTTTATAAACAAATAAATTTGTTAGTGTGACAATTTTTTTCATGATTTTAAAGAATTTTTAAATACTTCCAATTTGACAAATTATTATAAAATGGTCTTCTACTGTTGTAGTAATTCTAGATATTAATTTAAATCACTTTTTAAGAAATGAAATGTGTAATTGTTATGTTAAAAAAAATGTTTCTTGTGATCTATAAATAGATCACTGGGCATTAATGGGTTAATGTCCCTTTTTTACTCCACTAATATTTTGTGCATCCCTGATGTACGTAATAAGCATATGTGCATCATTGAAGCGAAATTATCCCTAAATTTAAAATGCTGCATCCCATCCCTTCACGTTTGTTGTGTACAAGGGCAGCCATCATTGCTTTGTCCTGGCTCGTCCAACCAACTAATGAGGATAACTAGAGTTAGGTCAATTCTTTTGAAATCCATCCTGGAGAAATCGCGCATCCTCTACCCAGGTGTGCCGTGCATAGAATAAAACCTCTGCTGCCTTGCTGACTTTACCTGACCTTCAATAGATTAATTGAGAAGTTAAACTACCTCGAGACTTGTCTGCACTTAATGATTTCGTAATAAGGGTTGGTTCTATAGAACAAGTTCGATTGTATCATAAAAAACACAACATTCTATTTCTGTTGTCAATTTGTCGTAGTTTTGAATCTTTACTAAATACGGCCGAGTTATTTGTACCCAGAAAATAATGAATATTTACCATATTTTATTTAATTCACGTAGTTCCACCGCATGTAATAAGTCAGTGATTTATCCACAGAATATTCTATAATATACAATAATATACAAGGCGTCCGGAAAGTAAAGGGACCCAGCTTAACTGTAGCTTTTTGAGGTCAAATGATGACGATTAAACTAAACATACCTTAGTCCAAAAATGCTTCCTTAAGGAGTTATAGGGCCTAAAAACAATTTTTTTAAGATTTTATAATGGGTATGCTTCGGAAAACAGTTGACTAATCAAGCTGAAAATCGGTAAACATATAATTTAGGGGAGTCAGAATATTGTGAGGGTATAAGTACATCTGCATATAATAGATGGCGCTGTCGGCATATTTTTTTGACACGTTTTTTATCATAACTTTTTATTATTATTATTTTGGATTCGTATGACTTAATATTATGATATAACAACTCATTTTACAAAAATAAGGTCTACTTGTTTCATGTCGATAAAATGCACCGTTTTCAGTACAATCGCACTTACGTATTTCAGCGCATTCCAAGAGCTACCATGCAACATGATATTCGATCAAGTTAGCCTTTGATAAAAAACGTGTCAAAAAAATATGCCGACAGCGCCATCTATTATATGCAGATGTACTTATACCCTCACAATATTCTGACTCCCCTAAATTATATGTGTACCGATTTTCAGGTTGATTATGTTTTTAGGCCCTATAACTCCTTAAGGAAGCATTTTTGGACTAAGGTATGTTTAGTTTAATCGCCACCATTCGACCTCAGAAAGCTACAGTTAAGCTGGGTCCCTTTACTCTCCGGACACCCTGTATATTTTTTATTTAATTTTAAATAGAACTCATACTGAAAATAAAATGTTTGTAGGGAATTGTCTCACTATACCAGTTCTTATTTCTCTCGCCAAGGGAAGTATTGTATTCGTGAAAAAATTACCCTCCAAAATTTCTTCCGATTACCACGTTTCACACCATGTATGTAGATTACGAAAATGAAGGTCTTTCAACTCCGTCAGTATGTCTGTTGGCGCTATAACAAAAACTTGACGAAAAACAGTCTTTGGTAGGTAGTTGACGCTATTGCCAGCAAAGAAACGGGTAGATTTTCACTGGAAAATATACAGGGTGGACCGTCTAAAGAGAACAAATAATGACATTTTTCTTTCGTCCTTTCAAATCTCGACGTTTCATGACATTCTAAACCTATTTCATCAGAAAAAAAATATTGATTTTTTTTGCTATTACTATACTTCTACTCCACTACGTGGACGTGGAAGAAAAGATGTGACAGATGGCAATAATATTTTTCATGTAGTTAACACAATTTGCAAGGAAGATACGTAAAATCTGCAATAAAACGTATTTTCATGAATTTAACCATAAACGTTAGTGAAGATCATGTACAGTCGTGGCCAGAAAAAGGTTTCCGACCTGAACAGTGTATTTTATAAGTTTTTCCTGCGTGAGTATGACTTTGCGTTTGAGTATTCTAACCTCCGCCCAGGCGGCTGCTGCTAAGCGAATACTTTTGAAATGAATACCACAATAATAAATGTTTGGAGTTTCGTGTTGGCAACGCAAAGAGTCTTTGTGTGTCATACGCGCCGACTTTTTCATTCAATTACTACTACTACAACCATTGATGCTTGGAAACTTTGCAAATGAATGAATAAATCACGTAAAGAAATAAATTTTTCTTGTTGCATATCTACTATATACTAGCCAATAATTTTTTTTTCTAATACTACTAGCATATAATATTATTGTAAATATTAATATGTTAAATATTAACTGTACGATACGTGTTTGACCGTATTAATCGATTAATTCATTTTATTTAAATTATTAAAGTATCAGTTAATACTACAGCAAATCTAGAAAATGACATTCGCGTTTTTAAGTAAGTGAATCAAATATGTTCAAAAAATTAATTTTTGGCTAATATTTTTAAGCTCTACAATTTAGTGGAAAATGATGTAGTAGAACTTTTTCAAAGTTTGTGAAATTTTTTTCATATGTTTCTTTTTGCACGATTAAAAAACCGCTGCCTAAGGAATCACTACTTCCACATCCAGATTCTTCATCCAAGTCATTTTAAAGGAAACATCTTGACTATATTTGCACTCTAGTATGTGGAAATTATTGGTCATAGAATTTTAATAATATTTGGGGCAGATGTCATAGAAAAGTTTGAGGAGTTGGTTTCTACCATATACGTTAAAAATGAAGTTTTTAGTTCACCCTACTTATTTTCTACTATTCACCTCCCACCCCTTCAATGGAGGCATCTCAATCAGATATCACTACAATACATACGTGTACTAATCTCAAGTGAATATCTCAATTTGATGTTATCAATCCCATTAATAATGAAGCGGAGGTGGTGGAGTTTGAAAAATATTAGTTTCTAGTATATACACCGAATCCCAAATTTCTGTACTCTTATCACCTTGATTTACTTATTTTCCCCTAGTCACTCCTATTAACCCTAACCCTTCTACGGAATCATCCCAAAATATAATCTAGTTCCAGATGTCGTTATAATACATACGTCTACCAAATTACAAGTGAATATCTCAATTTTATTTTATCAACCCCTTTAATAATGTAGTAAGGGTAGTGGAAGGGTTGAAAAATATTGTTAAAAAATTTGAGGTCTTGACTTCTAGGGCATACACCGAATTTCAAGTTTCTGTAGTCTTACCAGCTTGCTTTACTTATTTTCCCCTATTTACCCCTATTTAACCCCCAACCCTTCAACGGAATCATCTCAAAATATAATCTATTTCCAGATGTCGTTATGATAAATATGCGTACTAAATTTCATGTGAATATCTCAATTTTATTTTATCAACCCCTTGAATAATGGAGTAGGAGTGGTGGGGGGCTGAAATAAATTATCAAAAAATCTGGGGCCTTTGCCTCTTATACATACACCGAATTTCAAGTTTCTGTACTCATACCTGCTTGCTTTACTTATTTCCCCCTATTTACCCCTAAATAACCCCGAACCCTTCAAAGGAATCATCTCAAAGAGTAATCTAGTTCCAGATGTCGTTATAATTCATACGTGTACCAAATTTCAAAAGAATATCTCAATTTTATTTTATCAACCCTTGTAATAATGAAGTAGGGCTGGTGGGGGTTGAAAAATATTATAAATAATCTGAGACCTTGGCTTTTAGTATATACACCGAATTTAAAGTTTCTGTAGTCTTACCAGCTTGCTTTACTTATTTTCCCCTATTTACCCCTATTTAACCCCCAACCCTTTAACGGAATTATCTCAAATTATAATCTAGTTCCAGATGTCGTTATAATACATACGTGTACCAAATTTCAAATGAATGTCTCAATTTTATTTAATCAACCTTTTTCATATTGGAGTAGGGGTGGTGGGGGTTGAAAAATATAAAAAAATCTGACGCTTTGGCTTCGAGTACATACACCGAATTTCAAGTTTCTGTGGTCTTACCAGCTTGCTTTACTTATTTTCCCCTATTTACCCCTATTTAACCCCCAACCCTTCAACGGAATTATCTCAAATTATAATCTAGTTCCAAATGTCCACGTTTCGTGACGTTCTAAGCCTATTAAAAAAGAAATTATTTGAAAGTTCTTTTACCACTACTATAGAATAGGTGATGGAAGAAAAAAAGTTTTTGCTCAAATTTAGAATGTCTACGTTTCATGGCATTCTGAAACTACTGAAAAAAAAAGTATAAATATTTTTAACCACCACTGTACTTCCACTCCACTACGTGGATGTGCAACTAAAAATGTGACAGATGCCAATAATATTTGGCATATAGTTAACGCAATTGGCAAGGAAGACACCTATTGTATTTTTCTTAAAAAATATACATGGTGGTCATCCTAAGAAATAAGTCAACCGTGGTGGACATTTGTAAAGGTATTTGCGCAAGCCTTCCATATTTGCCACCTATTATTTAATCTTGAATGTTTGCTATTGAATGACAAATCTATATATTTGTTTGATCCAAAGTTATCAAGTTCTCTTTGCAATAATAGTGATAACTACATTCCGATTATTATTCTCACATGCCGTTTCGTTTAGAATGACCGCCCTGTATAAATAAAGAGGGAAGTTGTCTGTAAATGCCTTTACAGATTTTCTTTTAATGGGAGCCCAATATTTTTCTTATTTAAATTTTTTCAGTAATCACTACCTACACACCAGTGATTACTATTTTTGGACTAGAATATTTCAAAAATCGCCAAAAGGAGTTTTTGTAGGATAGCTGATATTTAACAACAAAAGCAAGAAATAAAGAAGGATAAAAGTGTTGCGTTCACAATCGCAAAAATTCGAAAAAAGTAATAATAGTTTCAATGAATTCAATGTATTTTTGTATAGTATTTATCACCATCCACGCTATACGTAAGCGATGAAAAGCTAACAACACTTTCTGAATTTTTTTTTAATTATTAATACAAATTGAGCGGCCTTCAAAGTATTCACAGATACTATTCCCACCGAGCCAAATTCCATGACACCAAAAATTCTAGGAAATTAATGTAAGTAATTGGAACTGTCTAATTACAGTACACTAAATAGTGTATCATTTAACTCAAAGTTGTTTACATTAACCCTACTTTATGACGTGATGGACGTGACTGTTAACAGACAGCAATTAGGCAAGTATTTACATATTTATTGTACCAACAAATTTTTGATAAATATTCCACCATGAATACTTCAAGGGAATAATTTGAGATCATCCGCCCCGGATGTGATGGTAAAGCTACGCCGAATTGTCTAGGCCTGGTTATAACTTGCAAGGCCTCTACAAAACAACTTCTATTGAAAAGCAGCTAAAAGTTCAAGAACTTTTGTTCCTTCTTACATTTAACCGTTGTACTCCACTTCATGGGCGTTCTCCACCTGATAGGCCCATCCGATCGCCTTTTTATTACATGCGAACAAGTCTTTTAACTTTCATGATGTGAACTTTATTATATGATATACGATATGTTTTTTCTTCAACAGTTTTTGCCACCCTGAATGGATGGTACTTTTCAAAAGTGAAGTCGTTATTTTTCGTTTTAGTGTCAGATAACGTTTCCGGATTAATATGTCTCGTTATATTTGAAATATAGGTATAGGTCAGCCATTGACATAAGGACAATTCACGATTGTCTCTCACTACCAGATCTGCATTAATTAAGTTACTTTCAAAAATTTGTCGGTATATACGGGGTGTACCACTTAAAACTCTCGGTTCAATCCCTGCTCACCGCAAAATAATTTTAATTATAAAATTATCCCCAAGATGTGGTTCGGACTCCACTATAAACTGTAGAACCTCGTTTCTCTTTACCTAACACAAAATCATTCTGGATTTTCAAAAAGTTACCTCGGTGACTTGAAAAGCGGTTAAGAAAACATTTAAATATATACCTATATTATGTAAAGTAAGCTTCTATCTGTGGATATAGGCAACAGAGGTCAGCGACGCATGTATGAATCTTCTTTCGAATAATGATGACATCTGTCGAAAAATAAATAATGCACCTACCTACATATCCAGTTTCGAATGAGTGAATGTATATTATTTGTTCCTTTTTAAAGGTTTATTTGTTGTCGGTGGTTTTTAACACCACCATCTTCCATTTTTTAAAAGGAATCTCTTATTGCTTTTATTTAGGAGTATATCCCGCTTTATATCATCAAAATTGCAGTTTAAAATATGAAATTAGATGCAAAACATACTTGGGTATACTAAGGTATTATTGCAAATTGTACTTTATGCTTGATAGCCAAAGGTGTTAGCCGACAAACATCACCTGATTATGACGTCATGTGTATATTACTTTATATTATTATAAAATTCAGTGTAGTTTGTGTCAGTAGTTACAAGATCTGAGTGACAGGCACAGGTTCAATAAAAAACATACATGGATAAAC
Source organism: Stenurella melanura (assembly GCA_963583905.1). Taxonomy (NCBI): domain Eukaryota; kingdom Metazoa; phylum Arthropoda; class Insecta; order Coleoptera; family Cerambycidae; genus Stenurella; species Stenurella melanura. Next base: position 45,001,627 of record OY757313.1, read on the forward strand.
TAAATGACAGTATTAATATTAAACCTTGCTCAAAGGGCAGAGGTAGGAAAAAAGTGCCACAGCCATTACAGAGCAATAGGTCGATTTTCAAGATTCTTTTCCACTATGTTAATAGATTGATAAAGATTACATTGTTTCTTCGTTTACTTTTAGACATACACCTAAGGAATTACCTGCATATCCCACATGCAGGCATAATGGTGCCAAGGGCTTGCCATATTATTGTTCAACATTAACAATGAGACAAATTCAAAATTCCCATAATAAACTATAGGTATGCAAGTTGTTGCAAAATTGACCAAGACAATTTTTTTTTCAAGTGCTGCGAGGATTTTGCACCAACACGATTAATTAAGGATCAAAATAGAATCAGACCGCAAGAAAGACACCAGCTGGCAATCAAATATAACATTTTCATTGATGATGGAGAACGTGTAAGGGTCTGCAAAAATGCTTTTTTAAGTATTACCTGCTTGGGACGATCTAGAATTGAAAGAACTGTGTAGAAATTTGCACTTTGTGGTGAGATATCACGGGAAAATAGGGGGGGAGATCGCATACGGAATAAAAATTCTGTTGCAGAAGAACACCTAAAAGTTAAACTTTCTTACTTCAAAAATTTTATTAATGCTAACTATAAGATCGCGTTCGGTACACCAAAAAGTGATGTTTGTTCAACTTGCTTAAGATTTAAGGAGCAAATGATAAATAAAGAAAATATGAGTAATGAAGAGAAATCTCAGATGTTAACTACCCAACGGGTACATAAACTAAAAGCAGAGGCATTTTTTCAATTATTAAAAGATAATGATCAAGTTGAAACGATTTCTTTTGATTGCCAAAAGAATTTGGCGTTGCCCAAACTAGCCGATCAGGCATGCTATTTGACCCAACAAATTAACATCTACAACTGCACAATTGTACATGGAAACTCTAAGTCAACCCTTAATCCAACCTCCATCTTCGCATATGAATGCACAGAACTGAATGCGGCCAAGATTCAAATTTAATTACCTCAGCTGTGCATGATACACTCTGCAATATATCATTAAAAAACGAAAAAAAAGTTGTTCGATTATTCGCCGATGGATGCGGCGGTGAAAACAAGAAAGTAGCTATGATGACTACGATGTCATCGTGGCTACTGAAAAAAGCACCGCAAAATGTTATATCAATTGAAATAATTTACCCGATGGTAGGCCATTATTTCCTCCCTTCGGATAGAGTATTTGGATTTATAGAAAAAAGGTGAAAAAGATGCCAATTGTTATTAAGCCAGAGGAATACGTAAAAGTAATTAGTGAACATGCAACTGTGAAAAAAATTGAAGAGTGGTTACTATTGGACTGGAAGGATGAAGCAAAGAAATATGTTAAGATTCCTGCTCAATGGCATTTTACGTTCAATAAATCTAAACGGTTCATTCTGCAAAGAGATGGGAACAATAATGTTTCGATCAGGGGAGAACCTAATTATCGCGTGAGTATAAGAGTCGAGAAGGGAGTCTGAAAAAGGGGGCATAATTTGTTTAAAGTCAATTCCAAAATCATGTCAATTGAAAGACAGCTTAAAGGAGATAAGTCGTCTATTGCTTGACTACTAACTTCGCATTATGGCGAGAATTGGCAAATGACCCCTAGTTGAACTTTTACAGAGATTTTTTTAATGTACTGTAATGTACTGTTACTGTAAACAACCATAATGTAAACAACCATAATGAAGAAAATACAATGGAAGAAGAATGTATTGCTGCAGATGAGACAAACTTGATGGTTTAATTTTCTAGTTTAATTTTTATGTATAAAATATGTTGATATTGTGTCATTTACCACCAGTTGTTTTGATTTATATTTCTATTAGAATTGAGTTATGTTCTGTTATTTTTCCATTAAAATTAAAAATCCGGAATATCCTCTTCATTTCTACAACAAAACTACAACTTCTAAGACTTCTCAGAAATTATAAGTGCAAAACATGCTCTTTACATGTAAAGTTGCAGACCACGCTTTATGCATTTTTTAAACTAAAATTCCCACAATTTGGTCCTATACTGATTACTGAGACCTCTATTAACTGAATCTAGACATTAAGCGTCATCCTCTAGTCAAAAGTTGACTCTTGTGATTGCTGGAATAATTTGTCTAAAGGTTTTATGGCTTTAGCTCGAAATGATATTACATGCATAAAGAAGGTTTTGCATCTACACGCCTTATATCAGACAAGCATTTATTTAATATATGAAATAACACCAGAGCCTTCGCCATTTTTCAAAACACAACATCCGTTATAGTTGTCCCCAAATATTTACTGCACATAAGAAACCTCAAAGCTGTGCCGCTTACGTATAAATGGGAGAGCGGGGCATGCTACTTATTCTCAGAAAACGCTAAATCACAAATCTAATGTATTACTACTTATAGCCCGAGAGGTCACGACACCGAGGATGAAAGAGCTTTCTAAAATCGAATATTTATTTATTAGTTTTTTTATTTATTAGTTTATTCAAAAATATTGGTCAGCCCACGCGCTGATAGAATAGCGAGCAGTCAGCTCTCATTTTCCGTATCGCCGGAGAAGCGAAATTCTCGGACCTCTTACTTTGGAGGCCGCTATCTCACTTAAAAATTACCGGAACATATCATGCCCTACATACAAAAGGGTTATGGTCAATTTTGTCTGGAAGAAGTTAGAGCGGCTTATGCGAAGAGATGTCGAAATCGCATAAATTTTTTAATTCTATTGTATGGCTTTCCAAAAAAAATGAAAGTGCCCGCAAGAATCTAAAAAAAATCAGAGGTACGTAGGAAGGCGAAAGAAATCGAATGTAGCCAACCACAGCTTTATGCCATCAGAAGTAAGTAAAAATCGGACTTCTTATTTCCGATGGCTCAATCTTCAAAACGAAACGACATGCGGAGTTGCGGTTTGCGCCATTCGATTTCTCTCTTTCTACGTACCCTTGAGATTTTTCAGATTCTTGCGTGAACTTTAATTTTTTTTGAAAACCATACAATAGCATTAATAAATTTATGCGATTTCGACATCTGTTCGCATAAACCGCTCTAACTTTTTCCAGACAAAATGAACCCCCTACTTTTTTATGCTTGACCGATTCGAAATTAAATTTCCAATCCGATGATGTGGGGCACGATATGCTCCGGTAATTTTTAAGTGAGATAAAGGCCACCAGAGTAAGAGGTCCGAAGATTTCGCTTCTCCAGCGACACGGGTCCGCTTCGAAAATGATAGCTGACTGCTCGCTGTTCTATTAGCTCCCAGGCTGACCAATATTTTTGAACAAACCAATAAATAAACAAACTAATAAATAAATATTAAATTTTAGAAAGCTCTTTCACCCTCGGTGTCGTGACCTCTTGTGCTATTAATACATAGAACAACATTGTTCTCATGTAAAGTATGTTCTGGCATGATTAAAATAAGAAATTAACGGAAATGCACCTGTTTCAATTATATTTCCAAATTATTTTGATATAGTTGCCCGACTCGCTCCCACTGAAAACATTTATTAATTTGTTTATTTATTTATTTATTTACAACTATCCAACAGTCAAGGACCAATTACAGGATAGGCAAAGTGTAACATATAATACTTATAATTACATTCTAATATAATTTCCATTAAAATAGGGTACGTACATACATTTCAGGTAAAATACAAGAACATTATGACATTATGACATGACATTATGGCAAGCAAAAATCAAATGATAAATACATACTTATGTAATTATGTATGCCGGTATACACATTCAGACATATATGCCTATATACGCACATACACATAACTATTTCGTAAGTCCAGATATATAATTTATATCCTATTTACAATCTAATCGTAAATATCATTTGCTAGTTAGGTAAATACAGTTTTTATTTTGGACAGAGAGGTGTGAAATACATCAATATTTTGTTGCACTGACGAATAGTTCTGACACATTGTAAAAACTGGCGGCGATTCAAGTAACCGTGTACGAGGCGTAGGTTGATTGAAAGTTTGAAGATGTCTAGAACTGGTACGAGGAACATTTAAATTAAGCTGGCTTAGCACTTCTGGGCAGCCGATTATGGAATTCAATAATTTATATAGAAGAATTATGGAATGAGCTTGTCTACGTGTATCTAGAGAAACCGTGTCACATTCTAGCAATAATACGTCATGGGGGTTGATACGAATATTTCGTTATGAACATTTTCGTATCTAAATCAGAAAGTAACGTGTGTGTCTAGCTTTCAATTCTAATTAACGCGCAGTGCGTGGAGTCATTGTAACAGAAAAAACTTATCGTCGATTGATTAGAAATAAAAATCGGGATATTAGCATTCATCGTTTGACTGTCTTGTGTCCAGCGACTACAAACAAATTTTTGTTTTAAAGTTTTCTCCCGTGGTAGACGGATCTATGTTTGAGTCGCACAAAAGACGTAATATTTAGGATTTTTGTTGAATATATTAAATTACGTCTTTAGTCGTGAAATCACGGATTTTCTTTGATGACACAGTGAAACGCCTCCAACAATAAGGATTCTGTGTTAGAGGTTGGTATGAAAATTATTTAGTATTCATTTTAGAATAGACAGTAGCCATATATCAAATTTTTATATAGAAAAAAATTAATTTATAGTTCATTCATAACATTCCGTAAGGTAATACGTTTTTTTCTCTCCTTCATTAGGCGTTTTCTTTTCCCCTTGTTTTTACCTGTTGCCCCGGTGTTCTACTTCGACGGCTACCGCCGCGCCAGGCCAATTGATTTGGATAAAGCTGATCGCCCCCACAGAGCTACACCCGGCGCTGGAAAAAATATAAGTACCCCCGAAAGTGGGCATTTTCTTTTATGTTATTTATTTCTAAGTTTTATTACGATTAGTTGCTTTTGGGTTTAATCACTTAAACTTTATGCCAAAGCCATATAATTTTAATTTTACATGCCATCAAATAGCCATTTAAGTATATGTATATGTGTTTATTTTTATTGTAGTTCTGTCTCTCTGGCCAGAGCTAGGTATTCTCTATTTTTGTCTTTTCAAATGTGTTAATAAATTATTAGTATATATCTATATATCTCTCTCTTTTATTTATATATTAGAAATATTTGGCTAATCATTTTCAAAGATAATTTAGTAATTTGTATCTCAGCTACCTAGAGGGATATGTATAGGGACTTACAAATTACTTGGCGCCTCTAAAAACTTAAAACTACTGCCCACGCCCTACCGCAGCCGCTGAGCGAACCAAGGGCTTATACATATTTCAATTGTTAACGTGTTTTAGCCAAATACACGTAACAGTTATTTTTGTCGCCAAGACGTGGGGACTTTTATTTTTTTGAGTAGTTTTTACATCTTCAGAGAGAGTTTTGTGATACTTATTGAAACAAGGCAAATTTCTGTTTAAGAAACAATACGTAAAATATATCTGTGTTTATTTCTAAGAAATAGCTGTACTTATTGTATTGTTATAATTTATTCTGTTGTATGTATTTAAGATTTTCTTATGGATGTTTCTTGTTAACATTTTTGTTATATATTTTAAGAACGCTATTTGTTGGTATTTAGTAATCTCTCATATATGGCATATTTAGAATTTATGAAGTAGTTTTTTATGGCAAAGTTTTTCAGGAACATTAAACATATAGATAACGGGTTACTCACTGTGATATATTTCTTACGGCTGAGTTTATTTTTCATTCAGATTAGCATTTGCTAAAAATTATTCTCTTGATCAAATTAAATTAAATTTTAGTTTTTGTTTGAGCAACTACACTGGCAGTTTTTTTATATATAAGTATTTATTGAACTTCGATTGATATATTGGGGGTACTAATTTCTTGATAAATGACAATTAGTAAAATTATTTATTTATAACCGTCGCGATAATTTTTTTTTGTACTCACGTATATTTCTTTTTAACTCTTACACACACAAAAATAGTAGAGGTGTACTGGTAAAAATGAAATAATTCTGCGTTTATTGTTATTTATTTATATGTTGTGATAGAATACATTATTAAGCGGAGTTAGTTGCTAAATTAAACGGTTGTTTTTTTATATTATACATTTAGTTATAAGTGGGTAAAGAAAGGATTAGATAAGTAATTTTTCTTCCTTCGGCATAAATTAACAACATATTACAGTGTTAACCAAAACTGTGGAACTTTGTTGGATACGTATACATGTTTTATATTTAAATTAGATAAACGCTATAACATTTGTTTGTGTTTTATGCACATTATTTCGTTGTGTATTTATAAGTTTACGGACACAAAGTTTACCATTATTAATTCGCTGGCTATTTATCTAATTACACTTTTTGTGTACTACTTTTTTCGTCCTTAGGCTAGAATCTGATATTAGGTGGTAGTAAGTTTTTTTAATCTTCATACCGATGGTTTCGAACTTTATTTAAACACTTGAATTATATTTATAGTTAGTAAACATTGGTAATATCTTATCGACTATATTTAATTATTTATTATTGCTTAATAAAATTACTGGGCATTGTCATTTATTAAAATATTTTATTGCATTTTACATATTTGCGTGCATTTATTAATATACCTATTCGATTTTCAACGCTTAATAGAAAAATCGTTATTATATATTACTATATTGCATATTTGTTTATTCTTACTTTAATTGAAGGTTAACTGATTAAATATTATTGTGTGGATACTTAGCAATAATAATAATAATAATAATATCACTAACATACGTTTTCCCTTAGGTACTTATACATATATATTTTCCTGTTCCTTTTCGTGTATTTGCTTTTATTTATTACTGAACTATGGACGTCGATCATCTTAAACGAGATGAACTCGAATATGAGCTCTCAGTGCGAGGTATTTCGGAGTTTGGAGCGGAAACTTTAAGGTCTATGCGTCGGTTATTAAAGAACAAACAGAAAAACGAGGCTTTTGGTGAAATTATTAGCCATGAGTCATTTAATCCTGATATTGGAACGGAAATTGATGTTTGTAATAAAAAGGTTATTGACTTAGAAAAATTCTTGGATACCTTTCAGGGAGGAGCTGATACTGAGGAGGCAAAATTTATTTTTTCTATTTTACAGCATTTGTATGGAAGGTTAAATAGGTTACAGGTTGATGATGCTCTTGATGGTGAACAGACGTGGAGAGACTGCATTAATAACTTGCTAGGACAACTTGAATCTTTGGAAACGGAAATGGATAGAAAATTTTTTTCTTTCAGATCTTCTTCTTCTCAGGGGCAAAGGACTACTCGTTTAGGAGACAACCAAGGTCAATCTTCCATTTCTCAGCCTACTACTACTTCTACGATAGTTATTCATTCGAATCGGACTCCAGTGAGTCAGTGGGGTATTACTTTTGATGCAAAAAAATCTGGTCTAAGTGTTACCGCATTTCTTGATAAAATTGAAACTTACAGGGTTGCTCGCAATACTTCAGAGGAGGATTTAAAGAATTCTATTATTGATCTTTTAAACGGTGATGCTTTAATTTGGTATACGTCTATTCGTTCACAGGTCGATTCCTGGCAGACATTTGTGAGGTTATTTAAGCAGGAATATTTGCCGCATGATCATAATGAAAAGCTATGGGAATTGATTCGAGCCCGCAATCAAAATCAGAATGAGTCGGTTGGTACGTTCTTTGCTTGTATGATAAATTTATTTAATAGGTTAGATCATCCAGCCACTGAACAGGAAAAGCTGTATATCCTGAAGAGAAATATTTTGCCGTACTACATCCATCAATTAGGTTCACAAGGAGAAATAAATTCTGTCGAAGATCTTAGGAAGTTGTGTAAAAATTGGGAAATCAACAGAGAGATAGCCTCTCGACCTCGACCTTCGCTGAATACAAGTATTAGTGCACTGGAACCTGACTTAGCTGGCGAGCCCGGACCATCCAATTCTAGCAATCGAAATCGTAGCTTCAGGACAAATTCGGTTCACTCGATGGACACTGCGACGGGTCGTACATGTTGGAATTGTAATGAAGTTGGTCACAATTTTCAGAATTGCAGGAGGAAGCGAGAACGTAAATTTTGTTTCAGATGTGGGAAACCGGATGTTACTAGGTATTCTTGTAGTACTTGTTCAAAAAACGTTCCTCGAAGTCGACGGTAAGTCGGACGGCGACTTTGGCATTTAGGAAACCGGCTGACGATTCTTGGAATGCATGGTTAAATTTTGTGGGAACGGAATATCATCGACAACGCATTTGTAGTATGTTCACGTGTAAGGAAGGTGATCCTCGTCCTTATTTAACTGTGGAGATATATGGGTTTACGTTTGTTGGTCTTTTGGACTCTGGAGCATCACGAACAGTTATTGGTAGTTCAGGTTGGGCAAAACTTCAGGGATTAAATATGGAGTTGAAATTAGAAAAGAATGTTTCCGCTGTAACTGTTGCGAATGGCTCAAGTTGTGAAGTTTTGGGAGTTGTTCAGTTATTGATTAAGTTAGATAATAAGATTAGGTTAATTAAGGCTTTGGTAGTTTTAGGAATTAGTGATAATATTATTTTTGGAGTAGATTTTTGGAGGGATATGAATATTGTACCCTTATTAACTAATAATTCATATACTGTTGTTCAGTCAATGCAAATTTGTTCTGTGGTAAATCAGGAAACTTTGACGGTCGAACAAACGTTAGAGTTAGATAAATTGACAACAAACTTTTTCAATAGGCAAGTTAAAACTTTGGGTTGTGCGAAAAATGTATGTCACACTATAGATACTGGAGATGCGGCTCCTATAAAACAAAGATATTATCCTGTTTCCCCTTATATGCAAAAAATTATTAACGATGAGGTTGACAATATGTTAAAGTTGGGCGTCATTGAACCATCCAATTCACCTTGGTCCTCACCAGTTGTTGTAGTTAAGAAATCTAACGGAGAGTATCGTTTCTGTGTAGATTTTCGAAAAGTAAATCAGGTTACCAAACGAGATGCTTACCCTCTCCCCTACATAAATATGATATTGGATAGATTACGAGGTGCTTCGGTATTATCCTCTATTGACTTGAAAAGCGCTTATTGGCAGGTCCTGCTTGATGATACTTCCAAGGAGAAGACAGCGTTTACAGTTCCCGGACGAGGTCTGTATCATTTTAAGAGAATGCCTTTTGGTCTTCAAAACGCTCCCGCTTGTTTTCAGAGATTAGTAGACAATTTAGGTGCAGATTTAGAGCCGTTTGTGTTTGTATATCTTGATGATATTATTGTAGCAACACCGGATTTTTCTACTCATCTTGAAGTATTAAGTAAAATTTTTGAGAGGCTTTTGGATGCAGGGTTGACTGTAAACAAAGAGAAGTGTGAATTTGTTAAGGATCAGTTAAAATATTTAGGGTATATCGTTGACAAACATGGTTTGAGGCCTGATCCTGGAAAAATTGAATCGATGGTCAATTATCCAACTCCAAAGACAGCGAAGGAAGTTCGTGGATTTATAGGTTTGATATCTTGGTACCGTAGATTCGTGGAAAATTTTGCAACGCGAGTATCTCCGTTGACCCGTTTAACAAGAAAGAATCAACCTTTTATTTGGGATGACGATGCTGAGAGAGCCTTTTTGGACATAAAGCAATGTTTAATTTCAGCGCCAATTTTAACATGTCCTGCCCATTTACTATTCAAACCGATGCGTCAATGGTAGGTCTTGGTTGTGTGCTCACACAAGAATTTCCAGAAGGAGAAAAGGTAATTGCTTATGCAAGCCGTTCTTTAACGACTCAAGAGTCGAAGTACAGTACAACTGAATTAGAATGTTTATCTTTGATATATGGAGTGGAAAAATTTAGACCGTATATAGAGGGTGTCCATTTCACCGTCATTACAGACCATTATAGTCTAAAATGGCTACATAATTTAAAAAATCCAAGTGGAAGATTAGTACGTTGGGCTATTCGTCTTCAAGGTTATGACTTTACTGTAGTTCATAGGAAAGGTACAATGCATGCAGTACCCGATGCGTTATCAAGAGCTGTTTGTTTTATAGATGTCACGGAAGGTGATCACGATAACTGGTATTCTAAGTTGTTTCAAAGTATTCGCGAAAACCCTAACCAGTACCCAAAATTTAAAATTGAGAATAATAAAATTTATAAATTGGTTATTTCCGGCTATCAGCAGTATCAAAGTGAGTATGACTGGAAAATTGTAATTCCTAAGAAATTGCGTCGCGCTGTTCTTCTGGAAAATCATAACGATGCTTCAGCAGGACATTTAGGTTTCTTCAAAACACTGAAAAGAATTGCTGCTATATACTATTGGCCTCGAATGGCAATTGATATTGCTCGGTATGTGAGGGATTGTGAGGTTTGTAAATCTCAAAAACCTGAACAAAAAGTTTCTCATGGTGTTATGAGACCACGTATAATTGATTATCCTTGGCAATGTATATGTACAGATTTAATCGGCCCACTACCGATGTCGAAAAAGCGAAACCGATTTGTTTTAGTCGTGCATGATATTTTCACCAAATATTCTTTATTATTTCCCCTTAAAACTGCAAATAATTCATCGATTACCAAGCATATTGAACAAGATGTTTTTCTCATCTATGGCGTACCCCAAAGACTAATTTGTGATAATGGTAATAGTGCATACATTTATGTAGTTCCGTGTGTCGGTTAATGATTAAGTGTAATGAGTGGTATCGGTGTGTTCAGAGGGACGTGTGGAACACGAAAAGCGTTGGTGGCCACCAGCGGGACGTGTCTGTCGTTTTCTTAAGGGGGGAAGGGGTTTTGGTAAGTTAAAATCTAAATATCCGTTGATAACTCCAAAACCATCAGCTTTACGAAAAAATGTTATAGGACCAAAATGAAAGATAATAAATTTTTGTACAATAGTTGTCCTATGAGCCTATGTGCTACGAGATAAAGTAGTAAAGATAAAGTAAAATGTATTAATTATGTTGCCAAAACAATATTATTATTACACAATACCGCTGTTCATAGTAATTTAATTGTTTTACTGAATGTCAAGTTTAGTTCACTATAAGAACTGACTAAAATAAATATCTTTTATTACAGGTAGTACCTAAATTGTTATTCTAAGCGTTTCGCATCATCACAATGCAGGGTGTTGCCAAAGTTGATACATCGGAGGGTAAAACGAGAAAGAAGGTTGACCCATGCATCATCTGTCAATCGTCAACAAAAGAAAAGTTTGTTATGAATCGTTCTGAAGAGTCCTACCAAGTATTATCTGAAATAATTTGCACTTTATCTTCATGGAATGATTCTGAGTGCAAGAATATTTTAAAATCAGTTGGTGGTGATGCATCAGTGAAGAATTTAAAGGAATTGGGTGCTGAATGGCACTTATCATGCTACAAGAAAATAACTCATAAAAAGAGACGAAACACTGTGGCCAAGAAGTTCCAAAACCAGGAGGTGCAACAAGAAAGCGCCATTGACACTGAAGTTGATGCAAGTACCTGTTACGCAGCGCCATTCACAAGGCGCCTAACTCCTGCTTATGACAAGAAATTATGCTTCGTCTGTGATGGAAAAGAAACAAAAACGTATCCTTTACATCATGTTTCGTATGATACTAGTGGAAGGAACTTAAAGAAAGCTGTTGAAGTGAGTGGGAACAATACATGGAAAGTTAGGCTTAGTGAGTGCATAAGTGAAACCGATGCACATGCTATTGATGTTGTTTATCACCGCGAATGCTGGACAAAAAACGTTGTAAATGTTTTGCGCAAGGCAAACTGTAATCCTACTACAGACCACTCGTCGATGGCAATAACAGCTTCCGACGTGGAATTTATTAACTTGCTGAACGAATTTCTAGAATCGGGCAATATTGCATGCATGGCTGATCTCCATACAACATATTTGAATATCTATTCATCTAATGGCTTAGATATAATGGTTGACAACGTAAAGACTCGACGGTAACTTAAATCCCTTATCGAGTGCGAAATACCATGTGCAGTATTTTCATGTCCCGAACGTAAGAATGTTTCTGAACGCGTGTCACTGAAAACGACGCGAGATTGTTTTGGGTAATGCGTACAGTGCCCTTGGACCAATGCGAGCTGCTGCTCTATTAGGAATGCATGCTATTTCTGGTGCAGATGTCACTGGGTCGTTTAATGGCAAAGCAAAAACTTCCTTTTGGAGAAGATATTTAGATGCAGATGATGATGTGTTGGAAGCGTTGGCATCGCTAGGTGGTTCAATGATACAAAATGAGACATACGACAGCATAGAAATATATGTATGCACTGTGTACTTACGACCAACACAAAAACTTCAAATTTATACACTGGGGGAGCTAAGATGGTGGTTCTTTACGCAAAAACCGGCCATAGCGGGGAATATGCCACCAACAAGAGCAGCATTACGACCCGCAATACGTAGAGCAAACTACCAGGCTATGGAGTGGCAACGCTGTGTTGTACCACATCCATGTCTTCCCTCAGCTGTAAAATTTGGATGGAATATTGTGAATGGAACGTTGGTACCAGAGCTTTTCGACCTCCCATGTGGCCCAGAAGAACTCATTTCACTAATAAAATGTTCCTGCAGCCGTGGAAGATGTGCACCACCCTGTAAATGTGTTATGAGCCAACTTCCATGCACAGAGATGTGTGCTTGCCTTGGACAAGAAGAAACCTGCGACAATGTGCACAATATAATGGAAATAATCAGTGACGAAGATGAAGAATTTGGGTGTGACGACTAATTCTATTGACTTACCCTTATATTAATAAATGACTTTGTAGCAGACAAATGTGTCTTATTTATGTGCACATATATGCATAGGAAACTGTTATAGAAAAGTACCTATATTATCTTTCATTTTGGGCCTATAACTGTTTTAGTTCGCATAGTGTTATTGAGCAATTAAGCTTGACTTTCAGTAAAACAATTTCATTACTATGAGCAACGGTATTGTATATGCATAGGAAACTATTGTAGAAAAGTACCTATATTATCTTTCATTTTGGGCCTATAACTATTTTAGTTCGCATAGTGTCATTGAGCAATTAAGCTTGACTTTCAGTAAAACAATTACATGACTATGAGCAACGGTATTGTATAATAATACTCTTTCGGCAAACATAATTAGTACATTTTACTTTATCTCGCAAACGCTTGCTCGTAGCATGCAAGCATATAGGACAACTATTGTAGAAAAATGTATTATCTTTCATTTTGTTCATATAACTTTTTTTCGTAAAGTTGATGGTTATGGAGTTATCAACTGATCTTTAGATTTTAGCTTACTGAACTCCCCCTCCCCCCTCAAGAAAACGACAGACACGTCCCGCTGGTGGCCACCAACGCTTTTCGTGTTCCACACATCTCTCTGAACACACCGATACCACTCTTTACACTTAATCATTAACCTGCACACGGGATGTCTTTTTTTAACATAGCGCCACCCACTATAAGCAGTATGTTAGTAAGCAATTTAGTAAAATGGTAAAATCATACGATTGTGAATTTGTTTATAATGCGGCCTACCATCCTCAAGCAAATCCTTGTGAACGAGTTAATAAAACTCTGAAAACTATGATAAGGTCTTTTATTAATGAAAATCAGAGAGAGTGGGATGAGAATTTACCCAAGTTAGGTTTTGCACTCCGTACTGCAGTTCATGAAATTACGGGTTATAATAGTCCAGCGTATTTAAATTTCGGTAGAGATCCATTTATTTCCGGTAAAATGTATAAAGATTTCCAAAATATACAGGGTAATGCACCATTACAATTTTCTGAGAGGCACCAATTAGCTGAACATGTTAAGATTTTAAAAGATATTTGTGTAAAGGTTAGAGATCGCCTACAGAAAAGTTACCAACAAAGTTCTAACAGATACAATTTGAGACATAGACCAATATCTTTGGAAGTAGGGCAGATAGTCTGGAAGAAAAATTATACTTTGTCTGACGCCGCGAATTATTATTCCTCAAAATTAGCTCCAAAATTTATTAAGTGTAAGGTTAGGCGTAAAATTAGTACTAATGTGTATGAGCTTGAATCGGTTGATGGTAAACAATCAATAGGTTCTTGGCATATTAAAGACTTAAAGTTAGATTAAAAAAAAAAAAAGTAACCTTTTTTTTGTTGAAGTAAGGGGAGAATGATACGAATATTTCGTTATGAACATTTTCGTATCTAAATCAGAAAGTAACGTGTGTGTCTAGCTTTCAATTCTAATTAACGCGCAGTGCGTGGAGTCATTGTAACAGAAAAAACTTATCGTCGATTGATTAGAAATAAAAATCGGGATATTAGCATTCATCGTTTGACTGTCTTGTGTCCAGCGACTACAAACAAATTTTTGTTTTAAAGTTTTCTCCCGTGGTAGACGGATCTATGTTTGAGTCGCACAAAAGACGTAATATTTAGGATTTTTGTTGAATATATTAAATTACGTCTTTAGTCGTGAAATCACGGATTTTCTTTGATGACACAGTGAAACGCCTCCAACAATAAGGATTCTGTGTTAGAGGTTGGTATGAAAATTATTTAGTATTCATTTTAGAATAGACAGTAGCCATATATCAAATTTTTATATAGAAAAAAATTAATTTATAGTTCATTCATAACATTCCGTAAGGTAATACGTTTTTTTCTCTCCTTCATTAGGCGTTTTCTTTTCCCCTTGTTTTTACCTGTTGCCCCGGTGTTCTACTTCGACGGCTACCGCCGCGCCAGGCCAATTGATTTGGATAAAGCTGATCGCCCCCACAGAGCTACACCCGGCGCTGGAAAAAATATAAGTACCCCCGAAAGTGGGCATTTTCTTTTATGTTATTTATTTCTAAGTTTTATTACGATTAGTTGCTTTTGGGTTTAATCACTTAAACTTTATGCCAAAGCCATATAATTTTAATTTTACATGCCATCAAATAGCCATTTAAGTATATGTATATGTGTTTATTTTTATTGTAGTTCTGTCTCTCTGGCCAGAGCTAGGTATTCTCTATTTTTGTCTTTTCAAATGTGTTAATAAATTATTAGTATATATCTATATCTCTCTCTCTTTTATTTATATATTAGAAATATTTGGCTAATCATTTTCAAAGATAATTTAGTAATTTGTATCTCAGCTACCTAGAGGGATATGTATAGGGACTTACAAATTACTTGGCGCCTCTAAAAACTTAAAACTACTGCCCACGCCCTACCGCAGCCGCTGAGCGAACCAAGGGCTTATACATATTTCAATTGTTAACGTGTTTTAGCCAAATACACGTAACAGGATAACCAATTGGAGGGTAGGTACCAGTTATTTTGAAAGACACAAATTTTAAAAACTTCCTCTCTACGTTCTCGAGTAAATGCACCTGTTGTTCATATCTAGGATACCATATTAGGGAAGCATACTCCAAGTGAGAACTAACAAAAGCGTAATAAAGAGACATTAGTACTTCGCGTGAGCTAAACTCTTTTGAATTACGTATGATGAATCCCATGTTCTTACTGGCTTTGCTGAGAATTTCATGAATATGTTTACTGAAATTTAATAGGTTGTCAAAGGTGACTCCTAAATCTTTAAAAGAACTTGGACGTTGCAGACAGGTGTGGTCCAAACTATAAGGAAATAAAATCGCATTCTTCTTGCGATAGAATGACAAAGTTTCACACCTCTTACTGATGACTGACAGATTATTTTGTATACACCTATATGCTGTTAAGATCATATTGTAGGTTAATACAATCGCCTATGTCCGAGATTGAGCAGTAGATCTTCATGTCATCTGCGTACAGTAGATGTTTCGTATTAAGATTGTGTGTGATGCCATTTATGTATATATTAAATAGCAGAGGACCCAAGACCGACCCTTGTGGCATTCCGGAAGTTGCATTTAGATTTTTGGATCTGTAGCCTTTGTGTTCAACAAATTGTAGTCTGTTGCTGAGGTATGACTTAAAAAGAGTGATCAGATTGAGTGACAAACCAACACCATCAAGCTGGTTCAACAATACACCATGATGTAATCGATCAAAGGCCTTTGAAAAGTCGGTGTATATTACGTCTACCTGACCTTGTCTGTCGAGAACCTCTGAGATATACTGCGTAACACACATCAGGTCCGTGGTTGTTGATCTACTTTTCATAAAACCGTGATTGTGCAATGTAACAGTTTACAGCAGACAGAGTGGAACTTAATATAGTCAGTGCATCATGGAATATCGAATTTGGCTGTTGTCGGTTACATAACTCCTCCACAAGTAAAAAAGATGGCGGAATGTTATTTCAGGAACTCTTGTTTTAAACGTATACTTCTCGCTAGAAAATTAACTACGTGCGACATTTATGTGAATTTTTATATGTATGTACTACTAATATGAGCGCATCTATCTATACTGATAGAATTTCTAAATCACTTACGGTTTTCTTCTATATAAATCCTAAATCACAGTAACTAAATTTGTGTGTTTGAGATTTCGGCATGCGGGCAACTATACTAAATATTCAATTTCTTTATACAGTCGATAAGTAATGGATAAATTCTAAAATAAAATTTCTTGAGCATAATTTTACATCTCCTCCTTCAACCCCCTTGGAATGACAGCTACCCCTTTAAAAATTTTAAATGGAACGAACGTGCGTGTGATAGCTCATTTGGAAGGGTTTTTAATTCTCTATCCAGTAATACAAGTTTCTTCGAATTTTGTATATTCATCAAGAAAATTAAATTTGCAACTTTTAAAATTTATTTGAAATATATCCTAAACTATTTATGCCTATGTACCAGACATCTTTCAAATCTGACTTTTCTAATTAATTTTGTGTCATGTCATAACATTCAATTTAAATGTTTCGTTTTTCTGGTGGTGGCAAAATACGCAACAAAAAGAAAGAAGTAATAATGGTTTCTTTTTACATATCAGAAGTTAAAATTGGTGAAGGTGAAATTGAGTGGCCTGCCTGATCTCCCGATTTGACACCTTTTGACTGTTTTTATGGGATTACTTAAAATCTAAAATCTACTTCAACAGACTAAATAACGTTGATGATTTAAAAGAGAGAAGAAAGCAAGACAATCAAATCTCCCAGGACGCGATACAAAATGTTCTACAAGAATTTCAGCATGCCTCCATTATTGTCAAGAAGCAACGGGCGCCCAGTTTGAACAATTGATTTAAACTATTTCATGTTCATTTGTTTATTTAGTAACATTAAAAATGTAATAAGTATTTTTCATTTAAAAAATTTAAAAAAATCTTACTTGCCTACTTATCATTACTGGATAGAGAATTAAAAACCTTTTCAAACGAGTTACCACGCTCACGCTCGTTTCATTTAAAATTTTTAAAGGCGTAACTGTCGTTCCAAGGGGGTTAAAGGGGGAGGTATTAAATTAGGCCCAAAAAATTTAATTTTAAAATAAAAAATTGACGTCTTTTAGGATATTACTCATAAATTGTAAATTATGTAGGTAATATTTATCCTTTATTTATGGACCTCACTGTATACTATATGCGAATGAAATATAGTTTAAGGAGCAACAAAATTTATACGAAAAAATTAGCTCGATGCCTTATATAGTTTTTGAGTTATAGACTTTTTAAAATAAACTTTAATTTAGTGGTACTTCTATTAGGATGCAACTGTCTTCTGGCGTACTGATATCTGGTTAATTGTAATGCATGAAGATAGTGAGCTAATACATTTTTGAAATTGCGTTATTATTATTTACATTTTTATAGTTTTACAAAAATATTAATATGTAAAATGAAACTCATTTGGAAGAGGATTTATTATATGTACACATTATGTATATGCAGATATTATTTATTGTATACCATTGTTGTGCTGTGGTACAAATGAGTCATAGCGTTTTACAAATATAAGTAAGCATTGACAAAAAGCATTGAGTTAGTTTTCTAACCAGAGGTATATGTATGTATGTAAACAAGAAATCTTGAAAAAGCATTCCGCCATCTTTTTTTCTTGTGGAGAAGTTGTACAACCGCCAACAAAAGTCCAAAGAGCCATTTCGGACGTCCCTTAGGACCGTCTTTCTGAATTCGTTCCCAAAAATTATTTGATTTGTTGGAATGGGTCATTTCAATTTTTAAAACTTTGGACCTCGTACTAATTTGTCAATGCTTCACAAATATATCAGATATTATTCCAATTTTGACACAAGCGAAATAGAGTACATTTTTTTAATTTATCGCTATGCTAAATAAGTATTTCTACTGTAATAACAGTACACAGTTCCACAATAGTGCAAAAAAAAAATTAAGTACGGCTCTGTGGGAGCTAACAAGGTAGTGATTTATGGTCGGTTTTTATGGATTTTTTTTACTTGCATTAAATATTTGTAGACAGCTATACACTGAGTCTTTAACAATGAAACCTGAATATCTCGGAAACGACATACTCAATTTCCACCAAACATGGCTAAGAGGTCTTGGAGCTAGGATGCCACAGATAGATACATACACACAAACAAAGGCTTCAAGCTTGTAACACCCCCTTATTGTGGCGTGGGTTAAATATAATCTTTCTAGATTAATTTTGCGATCCCAGGAACATTGAAAATAGAAGCATTTTATGAAACGTCACATTGCAAGCCATTGTTCAAAAAACGATAAGAACAATTGTCAATAAATCACTGGTTTTCGAGATATTCAAAGAAGATAAGTAACAAAAGTCGTCACAACTATTTTTAAATTATAAGTTTACATAAATTACTTACATAATTGCTTTATTAACTTTTTCATTTTCAATTGTAGAATTTGAAAAAATTCTCAAAATAATATTTTCGAATATAACTTTATGGACTCTTTTTACTATTAATTAATTTTTTATAGATCAAAATGTGTTTTGGAACTTACACAAGTAGAGTTTAGGATTATCAAACAACATTAAGATTAAGTTTACAATAAACGCAAAGTCTAAATATTTAGAAATTTAGTAACGTCCGGTAAAAAACTAGTTTTATCTTTGAGAAAAGTATTTCAGACAAGGAGACAAAGGATTATTCTAATTATAAACATTGACAATAATTATAACACACAAGTGGTTAGACAGGTGGCTCCATTATCCTTTTTTACCCCCTTCTGCCAGTTAGTCAGCAAACTCGATCCCAACAAAATCTTCTTCAAGAAAATAGTTCAAAAAAAATATTTTAATTAAAAACAATACAACACTTATACAAATTTTCATTTAACACAAACAGGACAATATCAAGAACAGGTTAGAACTGTTATGACTATAATCAATACATCAATTTTTTTTGCATAAGGCTCTGGCCTTCTTGCCACACCTGGCCACAACCCTAAGCATCATACTTCGGAATCGGACTTCGTAGGTACATACTACTTGATGAAAATATGCCGACTTAGTATAAGAGCAACATATTCGATTAAATTTTCTTTCTTAAATCCAATTACTTGTTATGTTTTAAAAAGAATGTAATTCCTCCTATTTCTGAGTTATATATAAAATAGTCTTCGTGCATTTAGAGACCTCAGAGCTCCTTGAGATGTGAACTGCTATTGCCTTTTTTAGTGAATTAATAATAAGTCGAATCGTGGGAAGATTTTAGAGACGTTATTTCCTTCCATTTTTATTCTTAACCGTTTATTCATATCACAAGTGAACTCAAGAAGTTCCTTTGATTCAGATCATCTTAAGATGTATGATTAAGCAGAAGTGGGTTTGCTTCTTGACGTACCGTTGATATCTTCTCGTGGCATAAAGGATGGAAAATATAAATAGAATTTAAATTTAAAAGGATATGGCACAACCCCTAAATTTAATAAGACAGGATTCTATACTATGTACACCAGGGTGGTTCAAATTCATAACTTAAAAAAAAGGTATACATACATATTTTTTGGTCGTGCCAAATGCCATTTTTGACTAATATATTTTTTTTTTATTAAAAGTATATAAAATGTCTTCCTTGACAATTGTGTTAATTATATACCATATATTATTGTCGCAATGTTTCATTACTTAGTTTTGGATTGGACGTAATGGATTGAAAATACTTACAATAATCGTAAAAAAAAATTAAAAAATATTTTTGTTCAAATAGGTTGAAATGTCATGAAACGTCGACATTTTAAATTTGAGCGAAAAAATAAATTCTGCCTGTCTGTCTGTCGTCGGTTTATAACTATTTTTGTCCGCACATTTTCTCGGGAATGGTTTAAAATAGTGACTTAAAATTTTATATACGTATGTATTATAGCGAGATCTGGAACTGGATTGTTTTTGGAACATATCCGGTGAAGGGTAGGGTAAATAGGGGTAAATAAGCGAAAATTAGTAAAGCAATAGTACAGAAACTCGAGATTCGGTGTATATACTAGAATTCAAGGCCTCAAATGTTTTTATTATACATCTCTCCCCCCCCACCCCAATATTAAAGGGATGGATAATATATAAGAGAGATATTCACTTGAAATGTGGTACACATACATATTATAACGACATCTGGAAATGGATTATATTTTAAAA
This sequence comes from Stenurella melanura, assembly GCA_963583905.1. Classification (NCBI taxonomy): domain Eukaryota; kingdom Metazoa; phylum Arthropoda; class Insecta; order Coleoptera; family Cerambycidae; genus Stenurella; species Stenurella melanura. Next base: position 45,022,095 of record OY757313.1, read on the forward strand.
TTATTCAGGTGAAAGGTTGGGGGTTAAATAGATATAAATAGAGGAAAATATGTAGAACAGAAACTCGGGATTTGGTGTTAATATACTAGAAGTCAGACGCTCAGGTTTTTTATAATATTTTTCAGCGCCCCCCACCACCTCCACTATATTATTAAAGGGGTTAATAATCTAAAATTGAGACATTCACTTGAAGTTTGGCACATGTACGTATTATAACCACATGTAATTTGATTAAATCTTGTGATGATTCCGGTGAAGAGTTCGGGGGATAAGCAGGGGTAAATAGGGGAAATGAATAAACCGAGCTGGTAAAAGTACAGAAACTTGGATTTGGTGTAAATACTAGAAGCCTAATTTTTTATAACAATTTGTAACCCCTCCGTCACCTCATTATTAAAGGGACTGATAAAACTAATTCACTTGAAATTCGGTACACGTAAGTATTATAACGACATCTGGAACTAGATTATATTCTAAGATGCTTCCGTTGAAGGGTGGGTGATAAGGGCGCATTGGCGCGTCAAGCATATTGATTCTTGACTAAAGATGACGGTCTCGGATGATTAGGGGTCGAGCTTGGGCTCTTTGCCCCAATTATCGCTGTAGACCTGGACCGGCCTCGTAAGGGGTGGGCCTGCTTTTTCGCCTATCCCTCCTGCAAATGCGGACGGTATTGGCGATGTTAGCAAACCTCCCCTGGTCCTGGCTGTTGGACCCGTTTCTTCTGGCGCTCTTCTGTCTTGATCTTCTTTCTTCGCTGGCATGTATAGGCTCCCGGGAGCGTCTTTCGTCTGTCGTGAGAGGGAACGGCTATTATCGAGCCCTCTCGAAGTTTGAAAGGGATTTGGGGGTGTTGACTAGTCGGAAGCCCAGGGTGTCAATTGGCATCATGTGCTCAGATTTCGTCGGAAGGAAGTGTGAACTGTGTAGTTCAGGATTGTGTTCGGCCAGAGACGCTTTCTTAGCGTCAGAGGCCGGCATGGGCTAGGGTAAGGGTACCGAGCTGGTTGTTTGCTTGGTACCCCCGGGATCGGGTAATTGGATGTTTTTGGTCATTGTCTTCGTGCGGTGTGGTTTGCAGATCGGGCTGAAACAGATAAAGGGTTAGTTATACTTACCCATTATTCAGGATCTGGAGCTTCGGCCTCTGGGCGATAAGTAGAGGTAAATAGGAGGAAATGAGCAAAGCAAGCTAGTAAGAGTACAGAAACTTGAGATTTGGTGTATATACTGAGGTCTCATATTTTTCAAACCCTCCACCACTTCTACTCCATTATTAAAGTGATCGATAAAATAAAACTGAGATATTTACTTGAAATTTGGTATACGTATGTATTCTAATGACATCTGATTGAGATGATTCCGCTAAGGGGTGGGTGGTGTGTTGAGTTAACTGGGCAAAAATGAATAGAGCAAGCTAATGCTCTACTTAGATTCCGGAGACTTCATTTTTAGAGTAAATGCTAGGAACCACTGCCTCAATATTTTTATGACGTCTGCCCCAAGTATTAATAATATTCTATGATCAATTATTTCCACATACTAGAGTGCAATTATAGTCAAGATATTTTCCTCTAAAGAGACTAGGATGGAAGTAGTGATTCTTTAGACGGCGGTATTTTAGATTGTTCACCCAGTATATCTTGCACTAAAAGTATATCCCACTTTTTTCTTTGAAATAACGTCAACTGTTTACTAAATGCTTCTTTTCTTCATAAAATAGTTTTGTAGATATAGTAGTAGGCAGACATCAGACCGACAAAGAGACAGACAAGCAGACATATGAGATTAAAAGACCTTAATTTTCGTAACCCACATAGTACGAAACATGGAAATGTGAATAAAATTAATTTATAATTATTATATTATTTATTATATAATTTAATTTTTTCACGATTATATTTCGGTAATCGAGGAAAGTAATAATATTAAGTTGGTATAGGATACACCATCGTTGCATTGTGATTAAAAATTAATATAGATATTGCCTTATCTCCTACCACACGACATGTTTGAAAGTAAATTATGCTCACATATTTTTTCATTGACATCCACTTAATGGAGGGGAAGTATAGTAATTGTAAAAAAAAATATTTTTTTTTGTTGCAATTGGTTTAGAATATCCATGTAACGTATAGATTTCAAATTTGAGTGGAAAACATTTTTGTCTGTCGGTCTGTATGTCTGTAACTTTTTTTGCTCGCACGTTTTCTTTGGACCGATTGAAGATATTGGCTTGAAATTTGGTATGTATTATAACGCGATCTGGAACTAGGTTATTGAGCTTATTCCGGTGAAGGGTTAAGGGGTGAATAGGGGTAAATAGGGGAAAATAAGTAATGTGAGCTAGGAAGAGTCCACAAACTTGGGATTCTATGTATCTACTAGACACAAAAGACTCAATTTTTTTTTAATATCTGCGAACCCCTTCATACCACTCCCACTCCAATATTAAAAGGGTTAATAAAATAAAATTATTATATTCACTTGAAGCTTGGTACGCGTATATATTATAACGACAATTGGAATCAAATTATACTATTTTGAGATGATTACGTTGAAGGAGTGGGGGTGAAATAGGGGTAAATAAGTAAAACAAGCTAGTAGGTGTCCAGAAAGTTGGGATGGTGTACATACTAGAGGCAAAGGTCTCAAATTTCTTTTATGATTTTGCACCCCTCCACTTAATTATTAACGAGATTGACGAGATAAAATAAAGATATTCAGTACACGTATGAATTATAACGACATCTGGAACTAACTCATATTTTAAGTTTAGTACGTTGAAGTGGGGGTGAAATAGGGGTAAATAAGTAAAACAAAGTAAGAGTTCAGAAACTTGCAATTTGGTGTATAAACTAGAAGCAAATTTTCAGATTCCTTAATGGCATTCTTTACCCCCACCACCACCATTATTGGAAGGATTAACAAAATAGAAAAATCATATTGGAATGAAGTTTTGTTCGGGCATGTATTGTAATGAGGTCTGGTTATATCTTGAGTTTATTCCGTTGGGGGTGAAATAGGAAAAAATAAGTGAAGCTATTAAGAACTAGTAACAGTCCAGAATGTTGAGATTCTGTGTATATACTAGAAACTAAGGTCTTAATTCCTTTTACAACATCTGCCACCCTCACCACCACCCACAATTCATTATTAAATGGGTTAACATAATAAAATTGTGATCTAGTGCGTACGAAAGCGAAAGTTTTCCTCGTCCCTCACCCCCATTAAATATCGGCCAGTCGAAAAGTATTGAAGTGCCACGTCGTTTTATGGGTTTTTGGGTCATACCAATTCAAATATTATGTTATTAAAATTCTGTGACCAATTATTTCCACATACCTACTCTGGTGCAAATATAATATCAAGATGCCTTCCCTTAAAGAGACTTGGATGGATAATCTGAATGTGGAAGTAGTGATTCCTTAGGCAGCAGTTTTCTTTAGTATGAATTTGACCAATATTGGACTGGCTTCATGTTTTAAAGTACAATTATTTTAATCAAAGAGAAAGTGGTCAATGAGGAATTATAGCGACCTCTTCACAAATCAATAATATAAATGAAGGCATACGTGAAATCAAGATTCAGTTTTATACTGCCATGTCTTGTTTTTTAAGAATTCATTAAATTGAGTTGAAAATAGATACTTCAACGGGACTAACAGATTATTGCACAATTTTTTACTCTCATTATATTTGAAAGTACAAAGAATGCTTCTGTTCTTCCTATGTCACAATAATGTAACTCGGATAGGGGCGGTGACTGCACAAATAGTCAATGGGAAGCTCCGCTATGTATACAAGAAGAAATGGTTGACAGGAGAGCAATCTACCCTCACCAGTCATATCGTGGGACAACGCATAAAGAATGACGTACACATAAAGCATACTCTAAAGATGCTGGTAGTCAAGATTTTATCGATTATTGTTCACGATTTTCTTGACGTGTAAGGATGTACTTACCTGTTGCAGATGTAATATTTTAAATACACGGTTAAATTATGTATCAAGCAATCTACATCACATAATATTAAACTATAAATATTTCTATATTTCTTGTCTACATAATTTTACAATTTAATTAATACGTGTTTTAATTTTTAATATTATCGTTATAACTTCAATATAATATTAAAAATAAAAGAATCATTTTTTTACAGAATGTTATTGTATGAAACAGGTTTGTATTGTATGAAACAGCCAGCACATTCTTTGACTTAAGTCGTGCATGATACGATAAACACACGGTAAACCATAACTTGTTAGTTGACAAGCTTTTCAACTATGGAGTAAGAGGTTCTCCTCTATGCTGGATTGAATCATACTTAAAAGATAGACCACATGAGGTTCAGTTAAAGCACAACGGGAAATTATTTCAATCTTCTCCCAATCCCACTCACACCGGAGTCCCTCAGGGCAGTGTGCTGGGTCCTCTTTTATTTATTATATTTATTAATGATATTGTTAAAGCTGATATGATTGATGGGACATACGTTACAATATTTGTAGATGATACCACATCGTCTGTTTCACGTAAACATTTTCATGATATTAGAGAACAAGTAAATTCAGCTATATTCTCGATTCAAAACTATTGTATTGACAACGGGCTTGCGCTTAATAACTTAAAAGCAGATTACCTGTTATTTTCACCAAAAAACCTTAATGAAAGTTTGCTCGTCAGAATTGATGAACAAAGTATAAAACAAAGTAATTATATCAATACGTCAACTCCCATCTATCTTGGGTGTATCATATTGACTTTTTAATAACAAAATTAAAGTCGCATGTTTCTCCATATATCAGTTAAGAAGTCACGTTAGGTTAGATGTTCTTAAAATGTATTATTTTGGATAAGTTCAATCGAGACTCAATTATTGTATAATGTGTTGGGGAAATAGCAACAAAATTAATGAACTCTTCACTCTGCAAAAAAGAATAATACGTACAATGTCATACAAAGACTCGTGATACTTCTGCAGGAACCTAATCTCACAGGTAGGTATTCCAACAATTTCTTGTTGATATACTAAAGTGTGTCTGTTATTTAAAGTGCAATCCACATAAGTTCGTGACTAACAGAAATGAATCTCATAATTATTGCTTAAGACCAACGTACAATGTCGATGTACTTCAACATAGACTATCATTAATGGCTAATGGGCCCATGACCATGCCAACTAAATTATTCAATAAACCACCACTATCTCTCAAATTGCAGAATGACAATAAAATTTTCAAATATAAAGTAAAAATTATGCTGTTAAAATATAACTTTTACTCTGTTGCGGAATTCTTGGAATGTCCTAATATGGAAGAACAAGTGACAAAAATATTAATTTATGTCATTTGTATATTTTATATTATTGTTTCAATATGCCTGTCTGTATTTCACCCATATATATTATGTATTATTGTCTAAGTTTCAGATTGTTTTATGATTTTTTGATTACTTGTACTTTCGGTTTGTATCTTGTCAGTAGTATCCGTCATCTTATCTTATTTTATTTTATTAAATGATTATATTATTTGACTGTATTTTATACTTACTTTGTAAGTCTAATGAAAATAAATAATAATAATAATTATTATTATTACTTTGTCTTTTATTTTTATTTTATTTCTAAATGTTTTTGTAAATTGTGTTACTATGTCGTCTTTTTACTTCCCTTGCCAAAGGGAGGTATTCAAGTTAAAATCATGATAATATCACTATCCGATATTTCCTCTGGATTTTTGTCACTTTCTTTCAAGTTTTGATGTTGTAAAAGGAACTGCGTTAACAGTAGTACTAAAATTCTCCCACTCTTAGGAAAATTTGGTTATGTCTTTTTGGGAAGTGATACTATGGCTTCAATTAAGTTGTTGTCATAAAAATTAATGACCGGTCATTTTTTTAAATTCAATATCACTAAGCATATTTCAACCAAAGCAGTCTTGATTCATTCATTTGAAAGTGAATTAGATAATAACAAAAAGCTTACAGAAACTTCTCGACTGCTCTAATAAGAACTAATTGATATGATCACAGTTTCCACAATACTGTGATGCTGCTCGACAGCGGCTAAACGAAGCAACATAGAATAGAGGTAAATTTATTCAAATCGACTTATTTTGATCAAAAAACCTATGGAAACTCCATGTACATGAAATATTGGAACACCTTGACAAATAATATTTGGAACGTATTTGATACTATTTATTGTTAAGGAGGATACCCTAGTCAAAAGAAGAAAAAAAATAACATAAAATGTATTAAATGGCGGGTGGGGGGAGGGAGTTTTGTGTAAATAAATTTACTCAGATTTGAATACTCTTCAAAAATACGAAAACGAAGAGTGTATTACGTTTGATCGGCATATTTCTAGAAAAATTGTATATCACTGTGTTAGTGATTAAATTCTGAACAATCTTCAAAATCTACATCTGGTTTGTCTGTCGACCCGACTATACGTCCGTCCATCCGTCGCGTTTCTTGTAACCATGATAATATAGGAAAGAAAAGTTCGATTATGCTAAACAGTAATGGGCAGTAAATTAGTGTTAGCATGAGGAAGAACCGTTGGGGTTTTTGAATAAAATCGACTAGTAAATAAAACAGAGTTATTAATGATTTAAATGCAAAACAACTATCATCAAATATTTAAATTTTACAATTGAATAGAAATCTTGAAATGTTACCCCTTATCCTTATACAGACCCACACAAAAAAAGTCAAATGTACATTTTATGCACACCATAATACTTCCCTGTACTTTGAGTCGTCATGAGAAATTCTCCATCACATCAGAATTTTTCCCTACCACATCCGAGTTCCGATTTTTACTGATTCTTTGAGGAAAATATTTAGGCGCGAAGGAGAATTTCTGACGGGGACAACTAAGTCAGCGGTTTAAAATATAGGGGTGTATCAAAACTACAGGGGAATTATGCAGAGCATGGTTTGTTCTAATATACATGATTTTTTTAATTCTCTGTGCGCCTGAACACATAAGCAGATACAAAAAAGAGAGATCATATATGTTTGAGCAAAGCATGATCCCCTTTGTATTTTGAGCAGCAGATTCCGATGTAACCATCAGAACTGCCTCATCGCGTCCGGATTTTTCCCTAGTTCTCCACTAATTAAGATTTTCAGTAATTTTTAGCTTGAGATTGGGGAAAAATCATGATGGCGGTATCGGATTCAGCAAGTCAAAATACAGGATGTATCATGCCCTGCTCAAATGTACATGACTTTTTTTGTGTGTCTATGCTATCTATGGATATACTTATAAAATGACATTTTCACAATATAACATCCATGGAAATATGATTTTCTACTCCAATCCATATGAAGATTAACATATTTTACAGCAATAAATGATGGTCTAGTGGTTAAAATTTTCGAGTAGTAAACTGAGGGTCTTGAATTCGAAGCCTCATTAGTTTAAATGAAGATTCTACTTCACGTTATATTGACGACTATTTCGCCAATTCTATTAAAATTACAAAATTAAGAACGTCCAAAACTAACTTTATTTAGAAAAGACTGCGAGGAGAATTCCCCAGTATGTGCAACAATTACATGAAAAGAGCAATAAACTGAATAAGAGTATACAGTGTGTCCCGCTTTTCATAAATCCACCCTAATAGCTCAATTATTAATAATGCGATTTTCTTCAAATCTGGGTGGTAATTATATGTTGGAAAAATGAATGATTTGGCATAGTAAACATTTAATTTTTCATTGACGTGCGGTTTTAGAGGGTGGGTTTTTTGGAAAAAGGATCTTAGGGCTTATTTTAGATATATTTTTCTATAATATTTGGATTCCGCATGTCCAAAAACCCCTTAATCCATATTCTCCTTGAACTCAAAAAATTTTTTTGTACTTTTTTATAACTTTACTTGCCTAAACCTAAAAACAACTTTTTTTTAAATTCTGGTCTCTTCAACATAATAATTAATATCAGGTATGTTATCCCAAATTCAACTCAAACGCTGGTAGTTATATTCGTAATATAATAAGGTCACATCCAAGAATTATTTATATAATGAACAGAGGCGACTGGGCTTTGTTTGCACCAAACAACAACCTAGAAACTGTAAGCTGAGGTTTCATAAATTCCATAGCACTTGATATAGCAGACAGACTTGAGAATTCATTAGCATTAACAACGAGGCCCGCAGACTACCTCTAAATACAGAAACTGTAATCAATACATCACTGAAAATTAATTGATCTAAAGATAATCTCCAAGAAAACCCAATAAAACCTTCCAATAAAATACACTTTTCAACAACCCTTCTTAACCGTTCAATTACTTTTCTTAAACTTTGGGGAGTAATTTCTTGAAACGCTTGCCTAATCCTACGGCAAAGCTCTTATCTGTTACGCGGCCGAGTATCATGCACTTTATCTTTCAAATACCCCCATAGAAAGAAACGTCACAAGGGGTAATATTAGGCGATCTAGGGGGGCACGGTTCTAAAGGGCTATTTCTACCTATCCACTTCATAGAGAAATTTGCATTTAAAAAAATTCTATCAGAGTATTGTGCATCATCTAACCGAAAGTACACATTTTCTAACTGTGCTAAAGGCATTTCCATAAAAAAATCATCTAAATCATTTCGTAAAAAATTAGAAAATTAGGTTATCCAGGAAAAAGGGGCCAACAATTTGTTCGTTTAATATGCCACACCACACGTTAACTTTTTCACTGTATTGGTTTTTACAGTTAATTACAAAGTTGTGATTTTCGGCTACCCAATATCTACAATTTTGACTAGATACCACACCGTTTATCGTAAATGTTGCCTCGTCACTAAACAGTATGTTCTTAAAAAAAAATCTATCGTTAAGTTAGTTACCTTGCACCATAGACAAAATTCAAACCGCCGCGCCGTTCAAAATTACCTTCTAAGAAAGTAGGCAAATATTTTGGTTTAAATGCCCTAATCCTATTGCGCTTCAAACACCTCTAAATTTTATTTTAGGTTAAATTTAGTGTTCTCGCAACTGCTCTTATAGTACCATTTGGATTGTTCCGAAATTCTGTTAAAATGCGTTCGTCGTCTGGATATTGTCGAAAATTTAAATTGTACCTTTTTTGTCTTTTCTTGGAAGTGGCTCCGGTTCTTGCAAACAGTTTGTTGATGTCACCAACGGTTTTGTGCCAAATTGGTGCTCGATTACAATGACGCTGATTAAATATTCGAGCAACCTGACGCTTAGATCTTTCATTATCACCAATTAAGCGGATAATTTCAACTTTTTCTAGAATTGTAAGAACTACTCTCCGATTTTCTGCCATTATCAGTAAGATTGATAAATTAAATAATGTTGTTTAACTTTTGACAATTCTTATAAATCAAATAAAAACTAGTTCTTAAAGCACTTTTGATTATTGCCTATGGCTGCAAGTTAACTATCTTAACGACATTGGAAGGTAGTTATGTTAAGGAGATCAGAGTTTATAAAAAAAAATTGTTTTTAGGTTTGTTATACCAAGAAATTGAAAATTTTTTTTTTAAGAAATTAATTAATATTTGGTTTCTACCATAATCCGTTTTTGAGATAATGGAGAATATGGATCAATGGGTTTTTCGACATGCTGAATCCAAATATGATAGAAAAATTTGTCTAAAATAAGCCCTAATATCCTTTTGCCGAAAAATCCAGCAATTTTTAAAGCCTAAAACCGCACGCTAATGAAAAATGAAAATGTTTACTATGCCAAATACTTAACTCATGTTTCCAACATATAATTACCACCCAAATATGAAGAAAATCGCTTTATTAATAACTGAGATATTAGGGTGGATTTATGAAAAGCGGGACACACTGTATATCATTTGTAAAAAACACCTAACTGTTACTTTGACATAAAATCCGCACAAATACAGGTTATTTCACATTACTATACTGAATAATCGTATTACCTTACACATTTCCTGGCATAATTTTTAGAAGAATATGAAAACATACATGTATGCTAAAATGCCAAAACGAAAAAAGAAAAATGAAGAAAATTAATAATTAACATCTAAACAATGCTACAAGTATAACATTTTTTATTAAGCCTGTAATTTTGATAAACCCTGTATAATTGATCGGTATAGAATTATTTAAGGGCAGTAATTATTTGGCAATAATATACCTTTTCTGCACCGGAAGCGCACTTTATTTGAAAGGATCTTTTATAAAGCGTGGGCGTTGCAAAGCAGGTAATAAAGTTCCAAACCACATCACGTTAAACGGGAACAATTTGTTTGACATAAAAATGACAAATCACTACAATAAACCTCTATTATATGGCACCCTCAACTAGCTGAAGGAATTCTGAATGGAATATTTACACGCCTATTACTACTCAATGAAAGTGTTGATAAGAATTTCAACGAGTTTTGAGTTGTAAATAATCGAAGACGGTTTGTCACTACTTTCCTTGACATGACTGTTTACTTTTAAAATTCCTTTAAATTTGTGGAAAAAGGAAATATTAAATACTGAATGGGAGTCAAGATATAACAATAAGTTTTCTGAGCATAACTGACAAGAAAATAATTAACAGGTGTAATAATTTTATTTAAAATTTCACACATCACTGTTTTAGCCAATCAGAAGTTTGTTCTTGGTTTTGTTAGCACTGCAACCCAAAAAATTTCAGGAAATTCTTATCCTATGAGCGAAATTAATTGGAAATTTTTCCGTAAAATGTGACATTTGCTTTGACATAAAAAAAAATATATTTAGATGTGAAATTTTCTTACCGAATATCTCACGGGCATTAAATTAATATTCGGAAATTTTTAAGAAAATATTCATGCCTCGAAAAAAATTCCGGAAATAATTTAAGCAGTGTAAATTTCACAACAACATTTTTATCTCATATATTTAATCTGTTACTGTTTCCATGGCAACGAAAAGAAATTCGAAGTTTTTCGTCTGGTTGAGTACCTACCTAGAAATTTTTCCAGCATTTAATGACAGGTATGTTACAGTGATCTTTTCTCGTGATGTACTATACATTATTTTAGAAATAAAAATGCCACGTTAATATTTTACCAATTTTGAATTTTTCTTAACAATAATTATACAACAAAAATTATCTGCTCCCTCTATAGTAAAGTACACTATTGTCACATTATTTTCAAACATTTAAGTTGATTTTATCGGCAAAGTGCTATTTGCTATTGACGACGGGAGGTAAGTGAGTTACTTACTTCCCTTGGGCAAATAAGAGATTCGGATGCCTGCAGGAGAAAATCATTGACTTGTTTTCGTGTGAAAACGCTTGATTTTTTAGATTTATAGCTATCATTCTTCCGTTTCAGAAATGCCCTCAGTTTAGGATATGTGGATATATCTGTGTTCTCCTTTATGAAAATACTTGACTTAATCATTGAGTACTCACACCACGAACTCGCCGGTGATTTTAATGTTGTTGATTTCTCCATGAAATATGTCATATTTCAGAAATATCAGTATTTTTGCTCTGATGCCATGTCTTGAATGCTCTATACGCTTGTTCTTAGCGCCCTTTCTACTTTTCGGGAAACAAATGTTCGCAGGCAGCCTTGGCTCCATTTTGTATTTGAAATTCACTCACTGGGAAATAATAATTCAGAGCCACAGAACTACACCTTTTATGTAAGCGTCGTTTGTAAACAACGCCTTAATAACAACAAAATCAAAGCAGATTACTTGAGATCCAATAATGTTAAAAAATTACTTAGTGTTACTGTCAAAATAAATTGAAATGTAAAATCTGATTTTTTATTTCAGGAGATAAGTTTTGACCAGTTTTGGACTATATGCCAGCCCTCTCTACGCTCGGGTGCAAAATCATCCTCGACTGGTAAAATATACTTACCTCCCTTTTAGTGTAATATACCATTAATGTCTTTCTTGCTAAATAAAGTTTCTTGGTATTAAAGCTAAATCCTGCCGGAATAAAAAAAAAATCGTTCGGTAGAGGTAATAAGTAAATAAATAACGAAACTTCTATGTTTAATAAAACAAATTAATTCTTTCCACTGACTTTGCAGAATTATCCCTTACAAATGTTGGAAAGCTTAGCAGACTATCCTGAATTGGTTTGAATGGCACTTTTTATTTAATTTCACTCTTGAATAAGATAGAGTTGATTTGTTAATATAGGGTGATATTCTTGAATATTGTCGAAATTATTAAATCACTTATTATCTGTTTTTAGTTACATTTTTGTACTAATGTTTTTTATTCGTAGATTTCAGCACCTACTGAAAGGGCCTTTTAAAGTTATTTCGCAGTAAGCAGGGTTTGAACCTGCTTTTTCCGGGTACGCCAGTTTGCAAGCTGGACGCCATTTACCATTTAAACATTCTTTATTTTGTTTAACCCATGTACATTATATTTCTTATAACTAAATATTTTTATTTACATTTAAAAACAATAGCAAACATGCATCAAACGTACTTTACAATATACGCCTAGTCGATGTTTTGGCCAGACACAGACAGTGGGATAAAAACATATAAAAATGGGCAAAAATTGTTCTCCGGCGCAATTTTTAAGATATTTAAATAATTTTCTTTAACTCAGGAAACATTAGAGTCCCACGTTATTAATTTTTTGGGATTAAGAGATCTGTTAAAAGTATGAAAAATACTTTAGAAAATTAAAAGATTTTTATTTTGTAATGACAAGAATGTGCCCAAAATATTTTTTTAAGTTACGATATAGGTTTCTTGGGTCCGTGATTCTAAAAATCGTAGTTTCAAACCTCTAAAATATCGAACAACCCTAGAAATATGGGAAAAACACCCCTATTAGGGGATTTTTCCAATAATTTGAATTTTAATCTTAAATAATAGATTGAGCCAAATTTTATGAAAAGAGGTTAATTAGACAGGGTGAAAGCTACCACTAAAATAATTTAAAATAGAAAATGTTTGTTTAAAACTTTTCTTTTACTATTTGCTTTCCATTTTTAAACAATAAAAAATTATTTTAACCCACTCTTGTTGGTAAAACTACTTTTAACTACTCTTTAAAACTTCTAAATTCAAGTGCAGTATATGGATACGGACCGTTGAAATCCAGATTCAAGTAAAAAATCACGTTATATATAATATTGATGGATTTCCAAGGAGTTATATAGGAAATAACAGTGTTTAGATTCTGCCTTTATAGAGTTTTCACATTTTTAAGAGGCTTTTGACAGCTGTCATATGTCCAAAATAAGCTGGATTGTAATTTTCTCAGTTCTGCATTAAAGTTCTTAGTATTATGATTTAGAGTCCAAATAAATTGTTTTTGGTTCAATTACAAAGTAAGAGTCGAATTTTGACCTAAGAAACTCGTAAATGCCACAATGTACGGCGGATTTAACTTACAAAAATGGTAAAAAGAACTCCCTATAAACGTATGTCTAGAAACGCTTCTTAAGGAAGCTATTGCCTTCTGAAGGCGGCTAAAATGGCCTAAATAGAGGTTAGCCAATAATCTCTGAAATAATTTGAAACAACGCTTTTGAACTTGGTTCACGATTTTGTGTTATTGAGGCTTATTCTTCATATTGCCTTGGTTTTGCATGAAACATCGTTATGAGTGGCTTTGTGCCTTTCTGATGAGCTCAGAATAAGGGCGAAAAACGTTTTTTTTTTTATTTCGCTGTTTGCAAAACCCTATAACGCCTATAAAGAATATGTTTCATTACTATAAGCAAACAAATAATAAATAGTTCACTTTTAAACAAGCTTATTCTTGTATGTCACTAAGTGAAACTAATTTTATTCATAAGCGGAGAAAGAAGGGATGGTTAACCTTCGTTTATAGATCTATTTAGGTCGACGTGAGCAAGGGATGAAAGTGCCAAGCGACCCTCTAAACAATCTACAACCTTCGTTTATAAATTTCCTTATCAAGCGCATTACGAAACGAATCATTGGTATTCAGAGGTCAGTTTTTAAAATCTTACGCGGAAAAAATATTTTATTATTGTAAGGCATCTTTATTAATTTTATAGTGAACATTTTCTATTTCTATTTTTCAATATTGTCAAATGTGCTCTACACAAATATATGGGTTGACCATTGAAGTATTTTTCTGTGTTTGTTATTGGCCAAGCTGTCTCGTTTAATTGCTACCAATTTAAAAATGTGGTTCAAAAAATGACAAACAGTTACAGTAAATGACAAATATATGACAGATACGTCACAGAAAATAAGTGACGATCATTTTACTTTCCTACTGAAAGGAAGGCCATAACTTATAAGATGGCAAATTATTGCAAGTTGAATTACTTTTTATTGAAAGATCAATATATTTTCGGTATAACAAAGTAATTTTTACAACCAATCCACACCAATAACGGAATTTCTAGACTCAAATATCTAATAAATGCTGCTATAATTTCGTTGCAATTAGGTATGTCACTAAAACTAGTTAATTACTAATCAAATAAAAACATGAAAACTAAAATATGAACATGAAATAAAAGTGACACTTAACTATGTCACAATTTATGATGGAAAGAGACCACTTGATATCACGTGCGTTCAGTAGGCGTTATTATTACTGACTCAAGAGCAGTTCACAGACTGGCTTCCTTCACTCTATTAACCAAACCTGGTATAAACCTGCGCTGGTATTGGCTCTAGTTTGCGGCTTGGGAGAATTATTTTATAGGTAGTGTTCAACAGTTTTCAGACTCACTTTTCCGTTGTAAATAAACGTGTTTAGGACCATTTTTTATTTTAATCTATTCGATCTATCGCTAATTGTCCACTCGGTTTGCCTTAAGTAATATTAAGCTTAAATTAGTAAAATTTAAACTAGATGTCCGCCTATGGATAAAATTAGCCTTAGTGCAGCAAAGAAATAAGCATTAACAATAACAAATTTAAATTAGATGTCCGCCTATGGATAAAATTAGTCTTAGTGCAGCAAAGAAATAAGCATTAACAATATAAAATCGTGTACTAAGTTTCAAAAAGTTTTGTCAATTTGTTTCCAAAATAATCAGTTAAATTTGGAGGGCCGTAGCTCCCTTAGGAAATCGTTTAAGACACATGTTAATAGAAAGTTCTCATATTATTTCTGCATCTAGCATCTAAAGTTGAATGCGGGAATTTTGGGATACCCTGTAACTTAAGAAACGTTTATGGCCCAAAATTAGAAATAGTTGCTGCAACTTGGGTGGTATTATTCGAAATATTTCCCATGTTTCCTTGTCAAGTTCTCTTTCTTTGATATGTCCTAACCGCTTACAAATAATTCTATTGTCATAATATCTAAAGTGATCGAAGAGTAACCATGTCACTAGACAAAACGGTGGACATAGTCAACTCCTGCAATTTTGCATAATTATAAAAAATTATGGAATGATGTACTATCAAGTATATGTGAGAAACAATATGGGTTTGTAGAAAAAAAAATCAACTGTAATAAATGTACTGGTTTTCTCAACTGACGTTATAGAACATTTGGAACATAAAAATCAATTGATATTATTTACCCAGATTTCAAGAAAACATTTGATCATGATGTCATGTTAAGGAAGCTTTGTGAGTTCGGTACACCCCAAGCGCAGTAGCGTTTTTTTCTAAAATGTACTGCAATTTTCTGGGTGCCACAGGGTTCTAACTTTGGACTTTAGATTTATTACTTTTCAGCTTAATTCATAGCTCCTTCTCCTTCAAAATTTAAATTGTGAAGTACAAGATCAAAATATTATTATTCTATGTACAATTGAACTTCACAGATAGAAAAATATTATAATGTACCTATAATAATTTGTGTTTCTCTTGTAATTAGATTAATTTGTTTGAGAAATATATAAATAAAAAAGTAATTACGTTATTATACCTGTTATGTGAAGATTAAAACGAAGAGAAAAATAAAACGTTTAATTAGCCGCACTAAACCAAAATTTCGACAACTTGTTGTACCTTTCAAGTACCCACCCTGACTTATTATCGTATGATTCGTATGAAGTCTTAAGGTCTCACGTAGTCATGTCACATTATTCGCATCCTGTCTTGGGAAGGCCACGCTACCCTCTTCAACCGGGGCGCTACTCTATTCATTATAAAAGAAGTAAGACGATCCACATCTTGGTGTAGTTTTACATCTTCATTCAACAAAGTGCTTTTGTACTTGCCTTTTATATGAACTGTGATTTTCTACTCTATTAAAGATTTTTCGGGGCACATGAACAATAATGGTTATAGGCACATCACAAGCTTGTTAAGTCTATTTATTGACAAGAAAAGAATATTTTCTTACGTCAAAGTGTATAAATTTTTTGTGATTAAATATGTATTAATTGCTTAATGAATAATGTTAAGGGGTGGGCACTTACCTTCAAACGATTAAGAATTAGTTTGGATGTAACTAAATCGTCGATTTATATGTAAGAAATCGCTGGAAGCAGCGATTCCTTAAATCACTACTTCCACATCCAGTTTTCCCATCCAAATCTCTTTAAACGAAGTCATCTTGGTTACTGTATTTCCACACAATATGTAGAAATACTTATAATTTTATTTACGTAATATTTGAAATTTTATGTCCCACTTTGGTAACGAATCCAATACATTTTTTGACAACTTTTGTTTTCACTTACGCTTCAAATATTACAATAGTAGTACTTAAAATTTCTGTCTTACTAGCTTGCATTACCGATTTACTCAAAATATAGTCCATTTCCAAATCTCATTATAATACATACCATGTGTACCAAATTTTAAGTCAATATCTTAATTCTAATTTGTTAAGCCCCCTAATAATGGAGTAGGGGTGGTGGTGGTGGTGGTGGTTGCAGATGTCATATATGATAATTGATATCATAGTTCCTAGTGAATACACCAAATACCAAGTTCCTGGACTCTTACTCTTACATTGCAACAATGTCCAATTGGTGTAAAAATAATGGCATTAACCTGAATTTTTCAAAATCCATGGCAATGCAGTTCTGCACAAAAAATAAAAGCATAAATTCAGTCTCCTGCTGAAAGCAGACGGGAAATCAATAGCCAATGTTACTAGTACTAAATTTTTGGGTATATACATAGATCAAAAGCTTACTTGGAGTATACATATCGAAAACATTGTATCAAAGCTTAGCTCTTATTGCTTTATTATTAGAAACATTAGGGGAACCGTGTCACAAGAGGTATTTAAACTTTTATATTTTGATTTAGTTCAATCTGTTATATCTTATGGAATCATTTACTGGGGTCAAGCACATGACTCACTTCAAATTTTTACAATGCAAAAAAAAGTTATCAGGTGTATGTTGGATTTGCCAATTTTTGCATCCTGTAGAGAACATTTCAGAAAGTTGGGAATTATGACGTTCCCCTCAATATGTATATATATTCTTTAATAATTCACATAAAAAAACAAAATTCTGTTAAAAAACGTAAGGATATTCACCATTACGACACACGCACTAAAGACGATATGACTTTACCTTTTCTAGACTATCTGTGTGCCAACAAAATCCTAGATATATAGGTGTTAAAATGTTTAATAAATTGACAAAACTAAAAAAAATCGATTGTAATTTAAAAATATCCAGATTTAAGGCCGAGTTAAAAAAAAAATTAATATGTAAATCCTATTATTCAATAGACGATTTTCTTAATGATGATACCACGTCATAATGTTTGATATGTTTGTATGTCTTTATTGTACGTATATTTATTGTTGTATGTTTGTACCACTCTGTGACTTATAATTGTTTATACTTCATTTGTTTCAATTACTAATTAAGTACTATCCTTTACTTACCTTACCTGACGATCCCATAATGTTGAAATACTTGTATATTGTAACATTAAGAGGAGTAATAAACATTATTATTATTATTATTATTATCTTCTTCCATTTTTCTCTGGTTTGTAAGCAGTTTACATCGGTCCGTAGACAAGATGCTCCACTTTCTGCATGCGTTGAAAACGCCTCTATACTTATTGGCCAAGTACTCGTCTCACTATGCTGCACGTATCCAATAGCACAGATTTTTGTATTGCCCTGTATAGGCTCTTTTGTAGTTTTAATATGTTTAGGCCTTCATGTAATTTGTGTGGTATTTCTCCAGTCGCACCTAGGACTATGGGTACTATGGTGACGCTATTCTTTTTCCACATCTTTTTAATCTCATCTGCCAGCGGCATATATTTTTTGATTTTTTCCGCTTGAGTCTTCAATATGTTGGCAGGTAGTGGAATGGCAATATCGATTATATATGCCTTCTTTTCATTTTTGAGTGTCAGTACTATTATTATATATATATATATATATATATATATATATATATATATATATATATATATATATATATATATATATATATATATATTTTTTTTCGCATTAGCGATACTGGACAGTTCTCCCGTGTCTCCGATATTCTCACGGGGGAAGCGCCAGCGAATTATCTACAACCACTCCCCACCTCCCGCAGGGTTAGTGGTTGTAAATTCCAGAATCGTGTGCCCTAAGTAGACGCAGGGACCCCAAGACGACTGCCTTTTGCATTTGGCCTGCCAACCATTCGGCTGATTTTTGGCAGGCCGGTATGGTCTTCAATGCTGAGAGCAGCGTAGGCTTCATACCTCCGAGTACACCGATTATGAGGACGACCATCTTGACCGAGTAGCCTGGGTACAGCACTTGGAGCTCGTACCGGAGATCACGGTATTTGGTCCGTTTTTCCTCCTCTTTCAAAGCGATGTTTGGCTCAGCGGGTGCCGAGAACTCGATCACAAACATCACCTTGTTTTGATGGTCGAGGAGGACTATGTCAGGCTTGTTGGCCTGAATTAGCCTGACTGTCGGAAACGAGTAGTTCCAATAAATTCGGCACCTCTCGTTTTCGACAACGGACTCAATATCTCCGGGGACGTAAGGCATCACTGGTGTTTGGTCTATCCCGTACGAGTGCCGTAGATGATAGTACAGCACCCGTAACGCCGCGTTATGGCGTTGGATGTAGGCCGAAATCGCATATATCGGACATGCAGAAAGTAAATGCATGAGCGACTCCGGCGCCTGGTGGCAGGTCCTGCAGCTTATATCAGGAACCTCTACACCCATTACGCGGCTTCGGTAGACCAACGTGTTAATTACACCATCTTGGCAGGCCACAATAAATCCCTCGGTCTCCGACTTTAGCCCGGCTGACCTTAAAAAGGCAAATGTCAGCCTAGTCGACAAACCCAGTGTTTCTACGTTCTTATAGTATACACCGTGCATGGGTTTATCGACGTGCTGCCTAAACAGAAGTTCCTGCTCGGCAGCTTTTATTTGGGCCTTCAGACGAGTTGGCTGTATTATTATTATTATTATAATTTTTTTTTGAGGGTGGGGTTCGCTTATTATCGGCTCTTTAAAGCAAGATAATAAGTTTCTATTGTAGGTTTATTAAGTTGGTAGATTTAAAAACTTCCGGACTGTATTGCAAGTGCTGAGTATCGTAGCTTTCTGTATCAGACCAATAATATGCTGACTGCATTATTATTATTATTATCATTGTACTTCTCAGCATTATGTATTATTATTATTATTATTATTATTATTATTATTATTATTACTAGGCTATTTATTTATATCTATTTACCCCTATTCACCGCCGAACACTTCACCGGAATAAGCTCAAAATGTAATCTGGTTCCAGGTCGTATGATAATATATAGGATGTAATTATAATAAAAAGTGTCGATTTTCAAAGTCTTACAACGTTTTAAAAAATCGGTAAAGGTATTTACACAGAACTTCCCTCTTTATTTGTGCATGGCGGTCACTCTTTAATTAAGAAATGACATTGAGAATTATAATCGGAATGTAGTTATCATTATTATTACAAAGAAAACCTGATAGTTTTTGGTCAAAAAAATATACAGAATGGTCATCCGACAGCAAAAATTCGATACAAAATAACAGGTGCCAAATATGGAAGGCTTGCGCAAATACCTTTACAAAAGTCCACTATGGTTAAATAATTTCTTGGGATGACCATCCTGTACATTTTTCAATAAAACTGTAATAGGTGCGCATATGCCAAATATTATTGCCATCTGTGACATTTTCAGTTCCACATTCACGTAGTGGAGTGGAAGTATACTAGTGGTTAAAAATTTTCATTTTTTTTTTTTTTTAGTAGGTTTAGAATGTTACGAATCGTGGAAATTTTAAATCAGAGCAAACAAAATATTTTTTCATGTAATCTAGTGGTAAAAAAAATTTTCTTCATTTATTCTATAGCTAGTAGTATTTAAAACATTTTCAATATTTTTTTTAAATTATTTTTTATTTAGATTTTTTTTTAAATAGGTTTAGAATGTCATGAAACGTGGAAAGTTTAAATTTGAGTAAAAACAAATTATTTCCATCATCTATTTTGTATTTTGTCGTGAGCAAAAATTTGCAAATTTTTTATTGCTTTTTTTTTATTTCAAAAGTTTTTGGAATAGGCTTAGAATGCCACGAGGCGTGGACATTTTAAATTTGAGCATGAAAATTTGTTTTCCATCAATCTGTGGTAGTGGTAAAAAGAAGAATGCCACGAAATGTGGAAATTTTAAATTTGAACAAGAAAAAATTGTTTCTATCTATTCTGGTAGCAAAAAATTTTTCAAATAGGTAGGTATATTGGTAAAAATATTTTCGAATTTTTTTTTCTTCTGAAATAGGCTTAGAATGTCCTGAAACGTAGAAGTTTTAAATTTGGGCAAAACAAAATTCAATCAATATATTCAATAGTACCTAATGGTAAAAAAGATTACACATTTTTTCGAAAAAATTTTCAATTTTTTTTTCTAGATTTAGAATGCCAAGAAACGTAGAAATATTAAATTTAAGCAAAAGAAAATGTTTTTTCTATCCATTCTAGTGATAAAAAAATTTTGAGAAATGTTCAAAAAATTCAATTTTTTTTTTGGAAATAGGTTTAGAATGTCTTGAGTAGTGGAAATTTTAAATTTTAGAAAAACAAATTTTTTCCATTATTTATTCCCTTTAGACGGTCCACCCTGTACATTTTCCAGTGAAGGTTTAACCATTTCTTCACTGACAGTAGCGTCAGCTACCTACCAAAATTGACTGTTCTCCGTCAAGTAGTTTTTTAGTTAATACACCAACAGACAGACAGACTGACTGACAGACAGGACGGAATTGAAAAACCTATATTTTCATAATTTACGTGACAATACTTCCCTTCGGTATGCGAGGGAAGTAAAAAGTCATCTAAATATTACAATTACTTTTAAAACTTTTTTATTTTAACCTCTTTTAGTGGCATTATCATAAATATCATCAAGTTTCACCAGCCACTAAAAAAAGAAAGACAATCAATCAACAAATATTTCTCATTTAATCGAAAATTAAATATTCGCGCTCTTTCAACAGAAACGAAGCTATTGTTCCAAAAACAGTCAGAACTTAGCCACTTGTTTATTAGTATATCACTGACAGCTGTCAATACGGACGATCTTGTATTTCTTGTGTTTTTAGCTATCCTCAGTGTCGTGCAGTTCTCTACTAGTAATTTGTTTTAACTTTCTGACACATTGAGTAAAATTAATTTAAATGGCTACTATAGTAACCGTGAGTATGCTGACATACTTTTTTACTGTGGCAAAGCAGATGGGAATGCTTACCTTGCTGAGAGATTATACCGGGTACGATTTGGTCCACATAGAAAGATTCCGGATCTGTGCGTATTCAGCAACACTTATCGCCGAATAGCTGAAACCTATAATTTATATCACCACGAGCCTACTGCTGGACCAACACACCATCACCCGGATGACTAAAATAGACATTTGCTGCAGATCCTACAACAAGCATTAGAAAAGTTGCACAGCAACTCGGACTTTCAATTTGAAAAACTTGGTCAATGATGAATACAGAAAAGAAACATCCATACCAATATACTGCAGTACAGAGCCTAGGAGAGGGCGACCCTTTACGAACAATAGTATTTTATCGCTTTTTATTGAATGCTTATATTGACGGTTCAGTGGTAGAGTGCTAAGGTGTTTGGCTTGCGACCACGGAGTCCCGGGTTCGAATCCTGGCCAGAGTATGGATGTCTAGTGACATTCTTAATGTGTTACTGAGATGGTAACAGTGAAATAGACCGCTGTTGGATGGCACAAAATATCTAGTCGCTGTTATCTGTCCTGAGTTCGTGTGTCAGCTGAGATAGATGGCAATATGGCAGGGAATTGTTGTTGTGTTGATGTCTATGTAACGTGTCGTGGATGACTGATGGAATAGCATTAGCTAAACTCCACCAAGACGTTAATATAAAGAGACGATTAAAAAAAAAGATCTCAATTATCTGAAATCTGTTTTATAGACGGTTGAATAAAAATTCTCCCATGAAGGCATAATAAATCTTCATAATCTCCATTATTAAGCGGACAAGGGCCCTTTCAGAATAAGTTTAGCGTCTGGATGGGTATAATTATTGGACATGTCGGTGGGCCTTATTACCCTTCAGATAACCTAAATGAAGACTCTTACCAGGACTTCTTGCAAAGCGATCTTCCACCGTTCCTGGAGGATTTACCAAAACAACGGATGACCAGCTCACTACTACTTGACAGTCCACCAATTATAGAACATATCCAGGTCGTTGGATTGGGCGTAGTGGACCTATTCTGTGGCCTGCAATGTCCCTAGACTTAAAGCCACTGAATCATTACGTATGGGGTATGATGAGAGAACTTGTATACAATGAGGAAATGCAATGTAGAGTTCAACTAGTAACGGAAATAGAGGAAGTTGCTCTGCAACTACGACAAAAAATAAGATTAAAGAGAACTACTGTTGCAATTAGAAGACAGGCTCGGAGAAGCATTAGAAATGATGGATCTCATATTGAACACCAAAAGTAATAAATTTGTTTTCAAATAATAGAGTTTTTGCAGAGATAGCTTTGTCTCATTTGATAGAACGCGAGTATTTAATTGTTAATTTAGGACAAATTTTTGATGATTGAGTCCATCACCTTTTTTTAGTGGCTGATGGAACTTGATGGTATGTATGATAATGCAATTGAAAGATGATAAAACAGAAAAGTTTCAAAAGTAATTGTAATGTCTAGACGACTTTTTCTTAAATTTTGTAAGACTTTGAAAATCGACTCATTTAATTTTCCTTACAATTTTTTTCTAATAAATATCGGCTTTTTTTATAGGCGACAAAGCTTTCAAAAAGGTATGCTTGGTTCATATAGATGCCAAATGGCCCCTCTACTACCCTGTGCCAGGTCGGCAACGCCTTACCAAACACCCTGTATATGTTCACCAAATTTTAAGTCAATATCTGGAATTGTTCCGGAGAAAACGTGCGCACAAATAAAATTACAGACTGGCCAGCACACAGACAAACATATTTAAGATCACCACGTTTTATGACATTCTAAATATATTTTAGAATAGAAAATTTCCTTTTCCGTTATTAGACTTCCGGTACACTACGTGAATGTGGAAGTAATAATATATAATCAGTGCAACAAACTTCTTCTAACACTAGCTATCTAAACAATAAATTCGAACTTTCCTTTCTTAGGTTATCGTGTTTATAAGAAAAGTGACGGATTGATGACAGATGAATATTTGAGCATGACAAAATGATATAAGAAATTTTCCTCTACTAGCGAATTTATGGCGTTATAGATATTCTCATTAAATGCAACATACTTACCATTCGACTCCGTATATGTGAAGAGTATAAATAAGAATTATTATACAAAATTTGACAAAAGTAAAGTAACTTCACACCTGAGATTATGTTTTTGTCATCCATTATCTGTATTTGTCACTTTGTGAACAAGGAATATGATTTCAAGGGTGATAACCTGCCTAAATACTTTTACACGTATTGTTGGCAACCCCATACTAGACGTTAACTGATTTTAAGTGACCATGTGTTGTATACTTCTGTAGAAGTGATTTGTTATCCACATAAAGAAAAGTAAATTTCTATCATGCCATCTGCCTTTGTGTTCTTATAGGTAAGCAATTTCTTAGAATACCTATCCTATTGATATTAATTTTTATTGAACTAGAATGCCAGCATATGAGAACAATTTTTATGAAAAGGGACACTACAACGTGAAATACATTATCTATAAGTTTAAGAGTTAATTAATGTATGTGAAAAAAAAAAAAATAAAATTAAAAATGAACAAACTAATTTTTTTAAATTAAAATACAGAGGTGTATATATGTGCATGTATTTTTAGCAATTAAGCAATTAATTGAGAAAAATAATGTAATATTTACTAAGTTCTAAATATAAATATAATTTTTGTAATCACTTACCTCCCAGCCAAGTAAAAAAGTCGGTATTCACTGTGCTAATAGCTACAATCGCTCTAGCCATTCGTTCAATGAAAAAAAAGGTTAATTAGCAATTATGCCTATTTGGCATAACAGATATAATAATTTAGCAAGGGGTCCGGCAATAGATAAAAAAAAATTGTAAAAAAATGTTTATGCAGGAATTCGTAATAAATTGACCTACAATATCAAATACAATAACTTGTGTCTGTACCAATGTCTGGACAGTAGTTTACTACAAGAACAGTTAAAACTACTGGTTTAATTACCCATTTGGTTGTTGCAAACTGTACTTAACTAGGTAGGTTGTAGATAGGTAGTTTGAATAGTTAATCAGTATTTTCAACTATTATAAAATAAATAACTACTCTTTGGTAATTAAAGTATTTTTAAAGAGTTGATATATTCATACATTTGTGACAGATGAAATAATTTTTTGTTGTATTTCCATCTTCCGCTTTAGTAGAGTTGCTATTTTTCATTGCGTCTTGCATTAATGTTGTCACGTCGCTTCAGACGAAGTTTTCGAAACATTAGTTTTAATGATAGCCAACGATGAAAAGTTCCAAGTTTGATTTTTCATTTTTAGAAAGGGTCCTTGAGCTTAGATTTTTTTTCTCAGAGAAATATCTTCTATTCTACTGTTTTTATTTTAACATGAACGACTTTTGTTTTTATTATATATAAGAACAAACTATACTGTTTATTTTAAAATAAAGAATTTTAATAAAAGATTTTAATAACTAGTAGTACTTATGACACGTTTTCAATGTGTTTAAATAGTAAACAAGTTTATTAAAAGTAGTCGAATCATCCAAATACAACGAAATTTTCAATGAGAGTTTATATTGAAACACATAAAGAACATCATTCAGAAAGCTAATATTAATCAAACGGGCAATATCCAGTTCAATGTTGTTGAAACCGTTCGTACTTCAGGGAATATTGAAATGGTCCATGTTGCATTCAGGGTCTAATCCAATGCGGCTATCAAGAAAACATTCGGCCGCTTTGCAATTTTTGAACGGATCCTCTTAAGAATGTTACATCTTGCAGATATGGAAGAACGAGAATGAAAATTCGTTAAACTTCTTATTATAATCTCTCACTTTAAGTGGTTACATCAACTAGCAAAACTTTCCATACTTATCGTCGGATAAACCTCAGCAACTCCAATAAAAATCACATGACATAGTACAGGCAATGAAGGTAAAATTTTGTAAAAATCTCGCAAAAATTAAAAAAAGGATCTTCTCCGGGATTTAAGTAGGTAATAATCTGTATAATAGAATTATGCATTCATTGCACTTCCATGTTCCGGGAAAATCAAAAAAATTTGGAAAAACTTCTTGATTCTCGGTTTTTTTTGCTCTAGAGGCTAAAATAATGAAAATACAGAAGAAAGTTTTCAACAAAATTTGTAGCTCATCTCTTTCTCTACAAAAAGGTCTTTACAAATGTTTGTCTTACTTAAACCGTTTAGGATATAAATCCCGTTTCCCACTTATGGTTTTGAGCCGCTCCGAAATGCGCGGAAAATGAAAATTCTCTGGGAGTTTCGTACGACGGGACACATCGATCGATAATTCTTACTATTCAGAGCCGCTAAAAAAAATCTCAGCTTTAATGTGGAACTAATCACAAAATTCAAACAAATTTTTATCATAGAGAAAAAAACATTAGAAGTAAGACAAACATTTGTAAAAACTTTTTTGTAGAGAAAGAGACGAGCTACAACTTTTGTTGGGAACTTCTTTCTCTATTCTAATTATTCGCCGCTAGAACAAAAAAACCGAAAATCAAGAAGTTTTTCCAAATTTTTTTGAATTTTCCCAGAATTTGGAAGTGCAAAGAATGCACCATCTCATTCTCCAGGTTATTACCTACTTAAATCCCAGAGATGATCCTTTTATTAATTTTTGTTACCCTAAATGGCTAATTTGTGTACTAATAACATTTTATGAAAAAAATTTAACCGCCTTTAAATATCGGTCAGTAAAAATTATGAAATAATATTTTATCGTAGTTCGGTCAATTGAACCTTATTACCTAATATCCATTTTGAGGGCGGGCAAAAATTCGGTCGATTTTGTTATTTGCTCTTTGTACACCATCCTCAAAATCGATATTAGGTAATAAAAAGTCTCCTTATCATGCCACTTCTTATTACAACATGATTTCCACAGAGCTAAGAAATACACGATCTATAGTCTTATTGGTTTAACACCCTTATGCGACAAACCTCATCTATATCTTATGTAGAGTATGTATCACCGTTTATGGCCTGTGCGTCACGAAAAGCGTGTGGTCTAAGATAAACGAGAGACGAACAGTGTCGAATCAACCAGTCAAAACGTGTCGCACGGCTATGTTAATTGAGTGGGCACAAACGTTGGCCCATTATCGAGTTTAACCACATGAAAGAATGAAAGAGACGTCTCGCTTGATATGTGTATGAGTGAGGAAAAACATTAAAGCAAGGCGTAGGTCGAGCCATACACACGCCACAAAGGCCGAGACAGACTCTATGTGGCAAACAAGGCAATAAAGAGTTTGATTTGATTCATTTGAAGGTTTAATTATTATCCGAACGACTTTATTTCATAATTCTAAGTGACCATCTTTTTAAAATCGATTTAATTTAAAAACAAAATGTCTCTCTGTTTAGTGCCCCAATTTCGTGGAAATCTACAAAAGTTAGTGATTCAATTATGACAGCCCTATTTGATTCGCCATTTGCAATCTTTAGCTTTTGATATCAGTTGGAGCATTCTGACTAATTTACTCCTACTTGCATCTCCGCCATAACTTCGAATAGTGTCCAATAAAAAGCACCTTTTTAACCTGCACCTTCGCCATAAGTTCCAATATTCTCTAGTAAAAAATATTTCTTTTACATTTTTGCCCATCTTATACTAGACATAGATTTGTGAAAAAAATATCGAACCACCACCGAATTGTACTTTGCAGTTGGCAAAAGAGTTCGCAAAAAACGTTTCGGCCATTTCAGAGAAATCTTTGAACAAAAATGAAAAAGATCATATAAGTGGGTCGAGTTGAGAATCTCCTTCCTTTTAAAACACTTTAAAGTTTGTTAAAAAGTGACTAGGTATCGATTGTTAGTTTTGGAATCGACGGACTTTATTTATTTGAAGGGAGTAATCTATTAAGTCGTTGTGTTGAAAATTTTCTTACAGTTAGAATTGCAAAATCTGGAAACGACACAGGATCGTGCAACGGCACATACGGTAAGGCTTGTAGTAGAGTAGCAAACCAATGAAAAACGGCTATTTGTGAAAGAATGTTGCCGCTTGGTATACTTATTAGTAGTGCCCTAAAGAATCATTTTCTAAAGAGCGCCACCTTCAAGTACCATTTGGATCCAAAATGGCGGCT
The DNA here is from genome assembly GCA_963583905.1 of Stenurella melanura. Lineage (NCBI taxonomy): Eukaryota > Metazoa > Arthropoda > Insecta > Coleoptera > Cerambycidae > Stenurella > Stenurella melanura. Next base: position 45,049,820 of record OY757313.1, read on the forward strand.
GATTTCTAATAATCTGATAAATATGATTTTTTGGTAAATCCATTGACTTTATAAAAAAATAGTCTTATACAAAGTTGTTGAACTTTGAACAGCCAACAAAAAAGTGTTTCTGACATTTCGCTATTAGAATAGAAATAAAGCCGTTATTTAATAAAATTCAAAAATTTGTTCTTTTTTTACATAATCATTTATTTATATGTATGTTTTTAACAAATATTAATTTAAATCACACTTTCCCTTACAAGAGGTACATAACAACGTGCAATCTAAACCTACTTCCTTACAAGCACATGTATTTTGTTTACAGTTCTTTTTGCAGCCGCACCATACCAGTTGCCTCAAGGCTGTGGACACCTCAGGTAAAGTTGACCAGTATGGTGAATAAATACCATTTTTTTTTCACCAACCCCAAGATTCAGTATCTGGCAAAGTAGATTTGTTTCCAATGATTGTCCCCATCATGACCACTTTGGTACGTGGCTCTTCGAGTATGTTGGTCTAAAGAGGCTTTAGAAGGTGGAAGGTTTGCAGTATTTCTTCCCTTCGACGTGAAAAATTCCTTTGGGGCATCGTTAACTTCAAAGCAGTCGGATGTTGAACAATACATTAAGACAACAAATTGAAAACATGGTCAGAAATAAATCTTTGCGGCTTAGACATCAAAGAAAAAGCTTCCGTTACCTCAGGGAAAATTTGCCAAGTCTTTCAAGCAGTCAATGTATCAAAGGTATCACATCCCGTAAATGCAGGAAAACCTAACAAAGCTTCACATTTTTGTTGACCCAAATATGCAGCTATCCCATTAACACGTATTATTCTCAGTGCTTATTGGCACCAAAGTGAAAGTATAGAGTTTTCGTGCAACCGATGAAAAAGAGCAGTAGCTAACACTACAACATCGGTGTCTACTGTTCTTATGCAAATGTTTTTCCAACCTTGGCGGATGCAATCCTGTACGTGTAATATAATACGTGTATCTGCTTCTTCGTGACTGGAGAGTGATAGATATGAATTTTGGGTATTGCGGTTTGAAATGATCCTATCGTCAATTGTGCATAGTGTTTCCACAGGATAAAGAATGGATGCTGTTGTACATTCATTGGCTAGAAAGTGAAACGGGTCTGTTTTATTGTCTGTGTTCCTAAGAAAACCCGTTCAGTTTTTAGGAAGTATAACATTACCACCAACCTGTCGTCGCGTTCCTCCTCCACGAGTTTCTCTAGTGTGATGTTTCAAGCTATTATTCTTGTATATGTCCCAAGTGATATCAACGCGTTTTAAATTAAATTTATTAGCGTTATGTTTGATGTGTGATTGAAACACTTTGACAGAGTGTTCAGCAAAAGTTAAAACACCAGTAAAAGGTGTTCCAATACAGGCCCATCATAGACCACACAATCATTCTGATGTTTATTCTGTCTGAAGTAAATTTGGCATAGCATCAGTTTCTTCTAAAAGAAGAGGTACGTCATTAAGCACATTTACCAGAATCTTAACAAGGATTGATTTATCTGATGATCTCTGAAGCTATTGGGAATGGCTGATTCTCATGTGCAAAAAAATCTTCCAAATCTATGTCACGATTTGAACATACTATGAAAAGTCTAAAGAATAAATTCACATCAGATTTCAGGGACTTTATTAACATTGCGGATTTTACAGCATTTTTAGCTTTACAAAATAAGCGAATTTTATTCGCTTTTATTGGATCTGCTGCTTAAGCGTTCATCAACAAACTTATTATATAGAACTAGTTTACGTTTCTTTATATCTAAAA